>OX388025.1:25860419-27116419 GCA_947578705.1 Lacanobia wlatinum | reverse complement strand
CAACCGTTTCGAGTGCCTAGGCAGCTCCGTGGACGAATGCAATGATGGGTTCGTGGAAACTGTCCATACGGTCGGGTCTAAGTTTTTCAAGACTCGCCGTACAGATAGGAACAAGAGGGTATCTGATCCTACTTTGCTGCTCATGATGGAGAGGCGGGATATGATTCTGCAGTCTTCGGAAGATGCGTGCAGATACTGGCAGCTCAATAGACGGATCACCAAGGCCTTGAAAAGAGACCTCCGGCGCTTTAATACTGCAAAGATTAAAGACGCAATAGAGTGGAATAAGGGCTCCAGGGTCTTTGCTAGAGATCTGTCTATTGGAAAAAGCCAGCTCACGAAACTGAAGACCGCTAATGGCAGAACCATATCCGCCAAATCGGAGCTTCTGAGGGAGATCTACGGACAGTTATACACGTCAATGACTAAACCCGATACGAATCTAGCTAACGATCCAAGAGCTAGATTGATCCGGCACTATACCGAGGACATCCCGTACGTCAGCCTGTATGAAATAAGGATGGCTCTGAAGCTGCTAAAAAGCAACAGGGCGTCGGGTGAGGACGGAATTACGGCCAAACTCCTGAAGGCGGGTGGACCGGTCCTTAAGGCCCTTCAGGAACTGTTTAATTCCATCATACTAAGGGAAAACGCCAAAGGTATGGAACAGAGGTGTGGTGGTACTCTTCTTTAAGAAGGGCGACAATGCCTTGCTTAAGAACTATATGCCCATCTCACTTCTGAGCCATGTCTACAAGCTGTTTTCCAGAGTCATCACGAACCATCTCGCACGCAGGTTTGACGACTTCCAGCATCCCGAGCAAACCGGATTCCGAAATGGCTTCATCACCGTAGACCACATACATACGCTCCGTTAGGTTATACAGAAGGCCGAAGAGTATAATCTGACCCTCTGCTTAGCGTTTGTGGACTATGAGAAAGCCTTTAACCTCAGTACAATAGTATGACTCTATAGGCTCTGCCTTCGTCTCAAGTACAGCTGGATTTGTGAGACGGGATAAAAAATACGATTATAAATATGACTATTCCTTTTAATATGACTGTTTATTTTAAATCGTTTCGTTACAGCATGTTTGTTGACCACCGACATATGAACATGCATAGGACAATGTACGCCACGAGTCATAACGCTGTGTGACGAAGACCCCGTATTGTTTCGTGATATTCTGTCATTACCTAAAAGAGATAATAAACTTACCACCGCGTGAATTGAGAATGTCAGCAGCTACATTAGCCACCAGCAGCGCAAACGTGAACAACAGCGCCACTTGCAGGAACTTCATGATTACTGACCCTACACAACTGAGCTAGTGAAGAATATCAAGTGTGTATCGGCTTTATATATCCAAACAAGTGCAATTGATTGGTGGTCGTTCGAAATGCTTTATTTGATAAGATTAGTTCAGCCCAATTATCACGTTTCTTTTTTCCTATTACACGTAAACAAACTGTAATGAAGGCTAACAAACATGTCAATTTTACGGTCATCATGCATTTACAAATATTTGCTACAATTCCTGAAGGCAGAGGTGTACTTAAAGGTTTAAGGCTCCGGACCATGGAGGTGTGATGGCCAAAATTAATCAAGAACAGTGGATTCTGAGAAATTGTCAGGGTGAAAGCTTTGGAGATGTGAGCGTGAAGTGGATTGTCATTCCACCTTGATTGAATGAATTGACAGAAAAGAAAGGAAAAAGGAAACAGCGTTTGTTGTCACATCACTCACTTGTCTTAATCACTTAATTTAAGTTTTCACGGTGAGATGTGCGCAGAATCGCTTGCGAAAAACATTACCCGATTTCTGGAGCAATCAGGGAAAATATAGATATTTTTTACCATTGATAGGCACCATAGGCCATAGGCCTGGTCCATTGATACCACTATCACACCTAATGTTATCACATCTATATTACTTTGGATTGATATATTTTTTAATATTTTAACATGTAAAGTGTATAAAATATATATATTTTATAAATCCATCGTATTGTATTGTTATAAATAACTTTTTTAACATAAAACATTGCTTGCAGTCAGTCTGTTTGGCTCAGCTGCTTATGGCATAATGGGTTACGTAACGTGCACTGCGCCGACTGATACGCATTGTCGGGATTGGGAATCGCACAATATTTAACGAAACCGGTTTCTGTTCGGTTTGAGGAACGTTTTTTTATTTATTTACTTTGCGTGGATTTACATCTATCTACTTTTATTAAATTGGATGTCATTGAGTTGTACCTGCTGTGTCAACTGTTTTCTATTGTTTTTTTTATTTTTTTATTTATGTATTTTTTTTTTCGTTGTTATCAACACACTTATCTATCACTTGACACCAAATTATTATTCATGTTGTATTGTTTACTACACACTATAATATATTTATTTAACTGCATATTTAATATTTAAAAACTGATTCACATCCGTATACTCAACGTAAGGTTCAGTTGAAAACCAGCGTCAGGCAGCTCCTAGTTGTCTGGCATTTTGCTGAACTGGACCTATTTGGCGCAGCCGCGGGGCACACAATATAATTGATTTAGAATTAAGTTTCCTTTTTCTTATTTGTACCGACATTGTGTGTATCTGTGTGTGCCAAATAAACTTGTTTTCTTTCTTTCTTTCTTTCTTTCTTTCTATTTGATGTCCCATGATAAAACTATAAAAAATAATGAAAGAACGAGCTAAAAAGATTTGGAAATGTTAGCACCTGTCTCGGATTTGTTCGATTTTTATATAGACGGCAGGCCGCAATCCTTGTTTCAAAAAACTACAACAGACTCCCTAATAGCAGAAGTCGCACTTCACAGTCCGCCGCCCCAGGCTACGGCCCCCTTGGCCTATGGGTTACCTGATACGCTCCTGTCTGAAGGACAACTATTGTTTGTACCTTGTATTTATTAGAGTTCTATTATACACTCGTATATGCATTCGAGGAGAACAAGAAAATAAGCGTGAAAATTGGCATAAACTAAGCTTATCAAATAAAGCAGTTACCACCATTCAAACATTAATTGTTTAGATATATGAAGCTGACGGACTTAACATCCTACACTAGCTCAACTGTATTAGTGCCAGTCCGTCATGAAGTTTCTACAAGTTGCGCTGTTGTTCACGTTCGTGCTGCTGGTGGCTCATGTGGCTGCTGACATTCTCCATTCAAGCCGTGGTAAATACAATATTATCTCTTTTAAGTAATGAAAGAATATCACATACTGGGTCTCCGTGACACAGCGTTACAAATCGTGGCATACATTGTCCTATGCATGTTCATCTGTCGGTGGTCAACAAACATGCTGTAATGACACGATTTAAAATAAATAGTCATATTTTATATAGTAGGTCCTACTCGGAATGACTTACGGAGTCGAAACGTGGACACTCACCATAGGCCTGGTCCACAAATTCAAGGTTGCTCAGCGTGAAATGGAGAGAACAATGCTCGGGAATTCTCTGGTGGATACAATTCGCAACGAAGTCATTCGCCAGAGAACTTAAGTCACCGTCATTGCGCGTAGAATCAGCATGCTGAAGTGGAAGTGGGCCGGCCATGTCTGTAGACGGACAGATGGTCGATGGAGCAGACATGTGTTAGAGTGGAGACTGCGTATGGGCAAACGTAGTGTGGGACGCCCTGCGGCACGATGGATCGATGATTTAAAGAAAGTGACTGGCAGCGGATGGATGCGGACTGCTCAAGACCGGGATGGTTGGCGCTCTTTGGGGGAGGCTAACGTTCAGAAGTGGACGGCAATTGGTTGAAATGATGATGATGAGTCATATTTAAAAGAATAGGTAGTCATATATTTGTAATCGCATTTTTTTAACCTGTGTCACAAGTCCAGCTGGACTTGAGACGAAGGCAGAGCCTATAGAGTCATGCATAGGGTACATGGACTTGGCGGAACCGCGCCTCATTAACACGTAGGATATACTGGAATGTTAACCTGTTAATTGATAATATTTATTTTTGGGTTTAGGAAATGGCTGCGAGACCAACGCCAAATGTCCATCTGGTCACTTCTGCGTATCAGCTGACGGGCGTGACTTTTGCGTAACCAGGCGAACGCGCTTTGGGGATATCTGGGGCAAATAGGTGGTATGTGGGGTTAACCTCATAACAATGTTTTGTCTATCTGAATTCGATATGAATAATATTAAAACAATAATGTGTGTGTTTTATTACGAAAGTCGATATTTTTAATCTTTTGGATTTGTGTGTCCCCTGAGCTTGTAGGCGTGATAGATCTTGTAACGTTATCATTCCGCAAAACGAGATTTACAGGATTAAAGTAAATCAACTGACTGGCGATTGTGTGGTATGTGCATTCTCTTTATACAGCAGAGGTCTAGAATCAAGATTTGCCAGCAAGTCATGGAGCGCAATATCCTGGGGATTCACAGACTGATAAGGAACACAATTCTGCGCGCCAAGACTAAAATCAAAGATGCTTCCCGGGGAGCTACTATTGTTTTTTTTTTACTATTTATAGGCATGCGTTTGACCACTATCTCACCTGAATGGGACCATCAAAAATATATTTCTTGGTAGTTTGTAGCGAGGAACTGACAATACTATTATTATTCTTCTTTTTAAACGTTGCCCCACACTAGGAATTTCTCCTGTATCGTGGGTGCGTTTACAAACTCACATACACAAACAGTCAGACTCGGAACAACTATCTGTAGGGTATACAAATATTTGTTCCGTGCGGGAATTGAAACCACGGCACGCGGCGCAGCAGCCGATCGCTCATCCAACCGTGCCGCCATATTACAAAAAAAAAAACAAAAGAAAAAACATGTTTATATTCGTGTATTGATATTACTAAAATGTCCTTGACCTTATAGTCCAGTCATTATGGTAAGTTCACCTCGGAATTCGAGATACCCAGCTGTAAGTCTGTAAATACTTGTATATTGACACCCTAAAAGTTGTCTCAAAACCTACATATGGTAGGGTGTACGCAACTATTAAATTTCTAGGTCAAAGGTCACAAAAATAGGCTTTTTGCGCTTTTTTTGTAAATATCTCATTTCCTACGGGTTTTTTGCTATTTGTATTTATTATCAATATTGTAGAACAAAATTCTCTACAAATTTTGTTTAAAAAAAATTTTATACGGTGAACCGTTTTCGAGATAGAGGGCGGAGAGCGCACGGTCACAGCATCACTTCAGGTCAACCGGTGCCTCCGGTCGAAAACGCGCCATATAATATAGTTGATGAACTATCGATAAATCAATGATTATAAATATTTGTCAATTTTTATTAACTATTATATTACATTTTATCATTTTTTTCCTAACCTATCCACTTTTTAATCAGTATTTCTTTATTTAACAACACTTACCTGCCCATGTAATTGCAGAATTGTTTATGAAAATATAGGAATTATATTTGAATTTTCACCTAATTAATTTTAATAACTTATGATGAAAAAAAAAAACAAATAAATTATGAATTAATCTTTTTATTAAAAATATCATTCAATACATTTATTTTTATTAAAAGTAAAAATGGGATAAAGGGTACAAAAACTACAATTTATAATTTTAATCATCTTCTTCCTCTTCATCGTCGTGTTCCGGCTGCTGGTAAATTTCAAACTGGTCTTCATTATCGTCTTCAACGACATTTGTCTCAAGTTCTTCCATGATTTCGGGGTCAAAGGTTCCATCTTCGTTAATGTCGCTCTGATATGGTAGAGCATTGAGACAAGCTTGCCCATTACATTGGCCACAAGCTAAAGAGCATTGCAAGCCCGCTTTCCTGCATCCGCATCGCGTGCCACAACCACTCTTGCAGTTGCAGAAAATTGTATTTAGCAAATCTTCTGGAGCAGATGGTAAAATTGTCATGATAGGCTCCAGAAAATCGTTTCGCATTGCCCAACCCTGTACCTGGGGATCCAAATCATGCCCTAACCAAGTTTGAACTTGATAATATACACGTTTGAAATGTTGATAAGCAGCTGCACTTGTTGGTGGAATATTTGAAAGCTGCACAGGTTTCTTAAGTTTTGTAGACTTGACGTAATGCATATAACGAAGATGATCGAGACTTTTCATAGATTTCGGAGCATTGTAGACTGCCAATAAGGTTTGAGTTCCACTCTCTAATAATCTATAATAATCTAATATAATATAATAGTTAATAAAAATTGACAAATATTTATAATCATTGATGTATCGATAGCTCATCAACTATATATGGCGCGTTTTAGACCGGAGGCAATGGTTGACGCGCGCTCTCCGCTCTCTATCTCGAAAACGGTTCACGGTATTAAAAAAATTTTAATCAAAATTTGTAGAGAATTTTGTATTCTACAATATTGAGAATAAATACACACAGCAAAAAACCCAAAGGAAATGAGATATTTCCAAAAAAAGCGCAAAAAACTGATTTTTGTGACCTTGAAATTTAATAGTTGCGTACACCCAACCATATGTAGGTTTTGAGACAACTTTTAGGGTGTCAATATACAAGTATTTACAGACTTACAGCTGGGTATCTCGAATTCCGAGATTCTTACCTAATTAAGCTTAAATGACTGGACTATTAGGCTGCCTGTCCAGTGACGCCACTGACATTTTGTGCAACCAGTAGGATATTCTCTCGACATATTTCTACTGTATATAGACAATTAATTACCTAAATCGTGCAGGCATGGCTATCACCACCGTACAGGCTTGCTGATATCAACGACGAGGTGAATGATTCTGGGAAGCCATGTCCGATATATGTGACGTGGAAATGCTTCGGGTACAGCCGGGACGCGCACGACGCCAGATGTACTGATGGCGAAAGCTGGCGATGCTGCGCAAGGCGCGCGTTGCTGCACGGTGCTTGTACAACAGGCACCGCTGGACCTGACGGCTTACCTGGTAAAGCCTGGGTCCTAACCTCGGAGGCTCTTGGGCCTCGACTAAGAGGGTTCTTAAGTGCATGCTTGGAGAGGGGCCAGTTCCCACTTCGTTAGAAGACGGGGAAACTGGTCCTCATTAAGAAGCCGTGGACTCTCCGACCGTATACCGGCCCATCGTGCTGCTCGACGAGGTGCCTCGTCGGGCACTTGGTGAGGGTGGGGTGGAGAACCAGTTCGATGTCCGCACAGGGCGCTTGATGGTGGACGCCATCATGCGCGCGAGAGCCCTTTCGACGAGAGATGTGGTGTCCCGGGGTGGGGTCGTCTTGGCAGTGTCTCTTGACATCACCAATGCCTCAAACACCCTGCTCTGGAGTTGCAACAGGGAGCCATCACTGCATGCATCCGTCGCGTCCATAAGCCTTCGTCAATTGAGCCTCGATGCTTACTTGAAGGATAGGGCCGTAATCTACCCCAGCCACCTGGGTCAGTGGAACTGGCTCCCAGATTGGAGCGGGTCGGGGCTCCCTTCATGCGGCTTCTGTCCAATCTAGGGGGTCTAAACGCCTCCTGCCGGAAGCTTTACGTAGGGGTTGTGAGGTCCATGGCCCTCTATGGGGCGCCGGTGTGGGCGCTTACTTTGAGGAAGCGTCCAGCCCGATACCTCAACGTAACGGGAATACATGCAGCGAGCCTCCTTGCCGGACTGTCGCCATGAGATCTGGAGGCGAGAGCCCTCGCGCTCGTTTATGGGTGGCGCGTGCAGGCGGCGGGAACACCCAAATACTCCGAAATATTTTATTCCGAATTTCGATATTCCAATTTCCAAAGTCCGATTCTCATAATACCAACGAATTATAATGTCTATTATTAAAAATCACGAAACTTATTTTACCGAAAGTCGTAAATGCGATTGTTTGTTTTCTGATTTTCAATTCTTCTAATATACTGCTAAAATTAAGATTCTGATTTAGATCCAATCCAGTATAATATTCAGTTAGTTACATATTTTAATATCCAAAGATATTTTAACTATTTTCGAAATAAGTACGGTCAAAAGACCTACTGTTTAATATTCGTAACGAATATTTTTAAGCATTTTGAATTTTAAATTAAAATATTGTCTTAAACAGTCAATAACAAAGCAAAAGTAAGTGACAGAAACGAGTCGCTGTAAAACCGACTCCACGTAGTCGTGCCTGCCCTACCCATAGAGAGTAATTTAAGCCCGCGTAGGCGCGGAGGGGCGAGGCGGCCCGCGAACTGAGGAGCAGGTGTTATAACGCCCGCCGCCGCGGCGAAGGCTGGCCGGCTTGGCCGGCCAGCAAGCCGAAGCTGTGGTGGTGAGTGTTAAAACCATCTGCGACGATAAGTTTGCGGGGGACTGCCGGAGCCCCGCAGCGCCGGAGCAGTAACAGAAACCATGCCTGCTGCATGTTGCATGCTCGCTTGCATACTGCATGCTTTCTTGCATAATGCATGCTTGCTTGCATGCTGCATGCTTGCTTGAATACTGCATGCTTGCCTTCTTGCTGAATGCTTGCCTGAATGCTGCATGCTTGCTTGCTTGCTGCATGCTTGCATGCTTTCTTGCATGCTGCATGTTTCATATTCATGTATCTAATATTATACTTTGTTCTGATGATCAATTGTGTTTATTTGGCTTGCTTTTCAGTTTTACAAAGCGTCTTTTATTTCGGAATTCTAGTTAATCGGAATTCGTATTTTTGATACTTCGAATTATCATTAAGTCGGTCTTTTTGTTATTCGATCTATTGAAACTCGGTATTTTAAGAATAGTAATTATAAACATTGGGAATATTGTTATGTCGGAATTATGAAAAAAGGATGAGTAATAAATCGGGGTTGTTATATTAGGAATTTTGAACCAGTTGAAATTATGAAAGTCGGTATTTTGAAATTCGTATTTGTGACTGTCGGAATAAAATTTTTCGTATTAATGTAGTGTACGCAGGCGGTATGGTGGACGCAACTGTCGCAACCCAGCGCTGGACACGCCACAATCCACAATGTGCCCGACCCAGTTCGCGAAAATGACCATGTCACGTTGTACTGGGACCGGTCTATCATCACTGATAGGACTATTGTTGCCAATAAGCCTGATATAGTGGTGATAGACCGATTAGCGCGCCGCACAATGATAATTGATGTTACCATCCCGTATGACGAGAACCTCGTGAAGGCTGAGAAAGAGAAGCAAATCAAGTATCTCGACTTAGCTCACGAGGTTGTCGGCATGTGGAATGTGGACTCAGCTGTCATTTTGCCGATAGTCATTACGGCCAATGGCCTGATGGCCAAAAGCTTCGACGACCATCTGTCGAAGCTGGCGTTACGCGTTTGGATAAATGGCCTGATACAGAAGGCAGTACTCCTCGATACGGCTCGTATTGTGAGGAGGTTCCTTTCTCTGGAGCCTTAAGCACCGGTAGCTTGGACCCTACTCCTGACACCGGCGGACTACTATTTTATATATTTTTAAAAGTTTTTTATGGTGTGTTGTTTTTAAGAAACATTTAAAAAATTAAATTAGTATGTAAGGATAATAAATAAAGAGAATAAAAATAATAATTTATTCTCTTACCACAAATTACAGGAAACGTTATCACATAGTCTTCATACACAATTTCAAAATTAATTTGTGGAAGACTGGTGCCTAAACTAGGTTTTTTAGAAAACCTGTATGTCAGGTCACCAGTTAAGGTTAAGTGACCTTCGTGAGGATGCATCATCTCATGATTAATGTTGGCCTTCCTTAGTCTTCCTTTAACTCTGAGCAGACACTCGTATCAAGGAATGGATTTAGTTGCAATAACTTATTTTTTGCTTATTTTCTTGTAAGGTATGTACTTCCTGGGCAAATTCTTTCTGCTGTACATATAAAATTATTTTATGCCTAACATTTACTAATTCATGTAATGTAAAATAAGTTTGCATGCGGTTTTTCTTGTATCTTGCTTGCTTGATAAATCTTAATATCCATGCTAAAAATCTTGTTAGTTAGCGAGTGAACTATATCTTGCTAATAATTCACCCAAAATGTTATCGCTTTCTTGCTGCATAATATTATTAACCTGCTTGGCTTTTCTTGCTTCTTCGTCTGTGGTAAACACTGCTTGCCCAGTTTGTTGGTCAGGGTCGTAGTTCCGCAGCCACGACGGTCCTTCCCACCACAGCGAATGACTTTCAATTGATCGACACGCAATCCACGGCTTGCGCAGTCCGCTGGATTTTCAGCTGACTTGACGTAACGCCAGCTGTTTGTAGGTATGATGATTGATATTTGTCGCACCCTGTTGGCAACAAAAGGCTTCCATCGTCCTGGCTCTCCTTGTTACCAGGATAGGACTACCATTGAATCTGTCCAACTATATATTTTGATATTATGACTGCTAAGGCATTGTTGAATTTTAGACAACAATTTTGCCAGCAGTAGAGCATCGCTAAGCTTTAATCTGGGTACTAAAATTGATTTGTTTACTGGAGCTAATCTCGCTTTGCCTGCTACTTAACGACATCTTTGTTTCGCCGTTGTTTTCAGTCTTGCAATAGACAACGCATGCGTAGGCTTTATTACTAGAATCGCAGAATCCATGTAATTTCAGCGTGTTGTTCTCTCCTGTACCCAACCAACGCATCAAATTGAATTGATTGATTTTGTGCATGTCGCCTTTGATGTTTAGCCACTCCTTGCTAATTTGATCGGGTAACTTGTCATCCCATTGAATACTTTGATATCCAAATTTGTTTAAAAGTAGTTTTAGCTTGGTAGATATCGGTGACAGCCAACCAAGAGGGTCAAACAACTTTGATATGTCTGACAACATGGATCTCTTAGTCGGCATTTTGGTACATGGTTCAATGATGATTTAGGACTACGTTACAGTGAGAAGTCTTGAAATTTCGACATAAAATCCATCCCAGTCGTGTCTGTTGAGCGACCGGTAATGTTAGATCAGCCCTGATAATGCCTTCTAAAATGATAAGGATATACACATCGGCTCCCAATAAGATGTCGATAGGACGGCTGACATTGTATTCTGGATCGGCTAGTTGAATGCCGGCCAGGTGTGCCCATGTTGGCTTGGCAAATGTACATCGTGGTAATTGATTAATCAGTATGTCCATGATACCACATCTGCTTTAAATGTATAATCATCAAAATGCGAACAACATGTTATGTTCGTAACGCCCTTGCTACTACTTTCCTTCTCTCCTATCCCGCTAATTACGGCCCTGCAATACTTTCTCGATAAAGCTAGCTGTTGTGCCGCTCTGGATGAGATACGGGAGGCTTGAGAGCCTTGATCTATTAGCGCACGCATTTTGTGGTATGATCCATCACTAGCTTGAACTTTGACCATTGCAGTGGCTAATAATGTTTCGATCACGTTGTTGCCTTGTTGCGAAACGTGATTTTTTTCTGATTCTTGATTTTGTTTTTTGGTAGCAAGAACTGCTGGTGCGTCATTCCCCGTAATTGGACTACATGAGGGCTTATTGTTAAATGCTTCGTGTAAAAGTGTGTTATGTTTGCCACGACATTCGCGGCAGCATCTTTCTGACGTACATTCTTTATCCCCATGCGCATAAAGACAATTTTTATACAAATGCAGTCGTGTTATAGCTTGTCGCTTTGCATTTGGTGTCATATTTAAAAACTTATTGCAATAATAAATTCCGTGGGACTCTTTGCACAATGGACATGTTGATTCGATATTATTTACCGAAGTCTTACCTGCTGAATATTTATTCTTGATATTTGACGATGATGATTTATTTTGCTTGCTTGTGATGGTTTGGAATTTTCGTTTTTCTTGCGCGAAGATTCCAAACCGGTGAATCTACTCTCCAAGAAGCTTAGAAACTCCGTCAATTTTGGCAGTTCTCTGGGTTTCTTCAGAGATTCCAAATAATGATCGTGCGTGTTCGCATCTTATTTTTGCAATAAAATACGCACGATGAATGGATCCCAGCTGTCTATATTAACGCCTAGGTTCCTTATTGAGTTTAAACACTCCAGTGTAGTATCGTGATATTTTTTGATCTGAGGGACGTTTGCTTGTTGAATTACTGGAAGATTTAGTAGGAGATCTATAAGAGATGTAAAAATCAACCATGTATTGTTGTACCTGTTGTTCAATATCTCCCAGCAACAGTATAGTTGTCAGAACTGATTTATAAATGCTGTAACAAACGTTTGGCTTCTCCCCGCACCTTGCTTTTAAGAAACTGCATCTTTTGGGCGTTTGATAAGTAGACGTTACTGTGGATAGCTTCAACAAATAAGTCCTTAAAAGACACCCAAGTTTGATCATTGATAGTCCAATTCTCCTTGTGAACTACGGACCCTAGCTTTCTGTTAATTTGCAATTAACAGAAAGCTAGGAGCCCCCAGCAGCACGAACGTGAACAACAGCGCAACTTGCAGAAACTTCACGACGGACTGACAGTAATACAGTTGAGCTAGTGTAGGATATTAAGTCCGTCAGCTTTATATATCTAAACAATTATTGGTGAATGGTGGTAACTGCTTTATTTGATATGCTTAGTTTAGCCCAATTTTCACGCTTATTTTCTTGTTCTCCTCGAATGCACATACGAGTGTATAATAGAACTCTAATAAATACAAGGTACGAACAATCGTTGTCCTTCAGACAGGAGCGTATTAGGTAAGCCATAGGCCAAGGGGGCCATGGCCTGGGGCGGCGGCCTGAGAAGGGCGACTGCTGCCATTGGCGAGTCTGTTGTAGTTTTTTAAAACAAGGACTTGCGGCCTGCCGTCTATATCAAAAGAAAATCGAACAAATCCGAGACAGGTGCTAACATTTTCAAATTCTTTTTGCTCGTTCCTTCATTCTCATTTATAGGTTTTACATGGGACATCAGATACACCTTACATGTTTGAATATTAAAAAATATATCAATCCGAAGCAATTTAGATACCATACCATCTAGTGAGTTAGTGGTCAAACGTATGCCTATCAATGGTAAAAAAATATCTTTATTGTCCCTGATTGCTCCAGAAAGCCGGTAATGTTTATTGCAAGCGATTCTGTGAACATCTCACCGTGAAAACTTAGATTAAGTGAACAAGACAAGTGCGTAATGTGACAATAAAAGCTGTTTCCTTTTTTCTTGTCTTTTCTGTCAATTCATACAATCAAGGTGGAATGACAATCCACTTCACGCTCACATCTCCAAAGCTTTCACCCTGACAATTTCTCTGAATTCTCTATTCTTGATTAATATTGGCCATCACACCTAAAGAGGTGTGATGGCTAATATTAATCAAGAACAGGGCTATAGGGCCCGGAGCCTGAAACTTTTAAGTACACTACTGCCTTCAAGAATTGTAGCAAATATTTGTAAATGCATAATGACCGTAAAATTGACATGTTTGCTAGCCTTCATTTCAGTTTGCTTACATGCATTAGGAAAAGAGAAACGTGATAATTGGGCTGAACTAATCTTATCAAATAAAGCATTTCGAATGACCACCAATCAATTGCACTTTTTTGGATATATAAAGCCGATACAAACTTGATATTCTTCACTAGCTCAACTGTGTAGGGTCAGTAATCATGAAGTTCCTGCAAGTTGCGCTGTTGTTTACGTTTGCGCTGCTGGTGGCTAATGTAGCTGCTGACATCCTCAATTCACGCGGTGGTAAATACATTATCTCTTTTAAGTAATGACAGAATATCACGAAATAATACGGGATCTTCGTGACACAGCGTTACGACTCGTGGTGTACATAGTCCTATGCATGTTCATCTGTCGGTGGTCAACAAACATGCTGTAACGACACGATTTAAAATAAATAGTCATATTTAAAGGAAAAGTCATATCTATAATCGCATTTTTTATTCCGTGTCACAAGTCCGGCTGTACTCGAGACGAAGGCAGAGCCTATAGAGTCATACTGGGATCGCATACTGCATAGGGTACACGGACTTGGCAGAACTGCACCTCATTACCACATAGGGTACACTGGAATGTTAATCTGTTAATTGATAATTTTCATTGTTTGTGTTTAGGAAGTGGCTGCGAGACCAACGCCGACTGTCCACCTGATCACTTCTGCGTATCAACTGATGCGAGTCAAATATGCGTAGCCAAGCGAATTGGCTGGGGGCAAATAGGTAGTATGTGGGGTTGACCTCATAACAATATTTTTTGTAACAATATATCTGAATTTGATATTTGTAATAAAAATTAATTCAAAATAATAATCTTTTTTTTAAGTCGATAGGTATTTTTAATCTTTTGGATTTGTGTGTTAGGATTGCTTGTGAGCGTGATAAATCTTATAACGTTATCATTCCAAAAACGAGATTTACAGGATAAGACTAAAATACTTAACTGGCGATTGAGTGGTATGTGCATTCTCCTTATACTCTCGTGTGGTGCATAACTCTGGTCTATGACAATTCAGCAGCGGTCCAGGCTCGAAGATCAAGGTGGAGAAACGAAATTGACATTTACCGGAAGGACTGGCCCGCACAGGCCAGAACTTTGTTTTAAAGGAAGAGGGAAACTTTTGCCCAGCAATGGGATATAGTGGTTAATGGAATAGAGATGGAACTGGCAAAACTTCACCAACATATTGCCGGTTGATATCTAATCATAAAAAAACTGGCCAAGCGCGAGTTTGACTCGCGTGCAAAAGGTTCCGAACGAATAATATTTTTTAAACAAGTAACTTTAAAAAAGACAGGTTTTATATTTTTCACTGTTTAGTGGCGAAATTCCATCACTAAATTGACATTAAACACATAATGTCGGTACATTTGAGTTATTTGCCGTTAAGAAGTTACTTTATGTGCCTTCGGAGTCCAAGTCCAAAGTATCTCATAGTTAAACTTCTACTTTGCTTTGGGATTAGCATAAACCTTACAATATCTCTAAGGGACTTAGTGATAGTTTGACGGCAGATAGGGCAGATTGGAAGAAAAAAAACCGGACAAGTGCGCATGTCGGACTCGCCCACCAAGGATCCCATACAATATGTACATTTATAACTTTCAATAAAGACTATATTTTTATGATTGAATTACAAATGTGTAGTTTTCAGACTTTTCCCTATACTTGTAGTATTAGACGGTCTTCTTCTTCTTATTATTATCGTGTGGGCAGTAAGGTCTTACGACCCCATATACCCTAGTGTCAGAATGTCTAAACCGCCTCAAGGGCCTCTGACATGGTTTATTTGAGGACCGCCATTTGGCGGCCGGGACCACCGGCTTATACGTGCCTTCCGAAGCACGGATCATCTTTTTATTAGACAATTAGGTGATTCAAGCCTGCAATGTCCTAGCCAAACTGGAAACACCTTTACAAAGTATGCCTGTAGTCCTGTGGGAATCGAACCCACGACCACCGGGTCACAAGACAAACGCCTAAACCACTCGATCAGGGAGGCAGTTTATAAGACGAAGGCTTTGTTTAAGACGGTATTACTTGCCAAATATCATAGTTCTAGATATTTGGCAAGCTTTAGATAAATTTAGGCATATTAGATTATAGATAAATTATGATTCCTTTGATTTTCAAAGTTAAATTAAACTTATTTTTGAGCAACATTTAGTTTTTGTTTCATTCAAAGTGGTGCCATTCAAAATTTCTGGCAACGCAAGCTTCAAGGTCAAGTCTAATATTAGGTATAATATCTGTGGCCTAGCTAGCAGTAGCAGTAGAACCCGTAGTAGGGTCTCCGTCTAGACTGAACGAATTATATGGCAAACCAAATTTATAAACTCCGACCCCGACTTTATTGCTATTGCCGCTATAAGAACAAATACAAAAAAGGGGGGCTCCCACACAAGAAACGGTTTTTTTTCGGGTTATGGCACGGAAACTTTCGTATAAGAGTCCGACTCGCACTTGGCCGGTTTCATTCTTTGAAGTATCTACTAAAATCTATAGGTATTTACAGATTTTATTTATTCTACCCAAACTATGGATTTGGTTTTGAAACTAAAGTAGTAACAAATACTTAATTGAAATATTCACAGAATGTGTATTTCTTTTGCCGCTATACAAAAAACTAAAGGGAGCTCCCACCCAAGAAACGTGTTTTGTTTCTGGTTCGGAACCCTTCGTGTGAGAGTTCGACTCGCACTTGACCGGTTTTATAGGCACTTTAATAAAGAGATTTAACTTGAACTAAAATCTATAAGTATGTATTTACAGAGTTTTATCTAATTCTATCCAATTTATTTGGTTTGAATAATAAAAGTAACTTGTCAAATTATAAACGATGTTTTCACAATTCTACTATTTTGAGTAAATATTCGAGTCATTTTAAATATTTGTTGAAATCTCTACATTACTCTCGTAACGACGACGTCAGCTTCAAGGTGAAGTGGACAGGCGACAAAGAATACAGTACAATACGCTTCTAACGCCATCTATTAGTTGGAATCGGGGAAATCGCGCTTGCAAGTTGTCACTGCTAACACCATTCAGCGGGCGGGGCCCAAAAAAAAATAATTCGCGTGAATTATTTATTTAGGGCGGTCGCGTTTCTTTGTATGAGATGAGGCATCTGTACGCTACTTTATATTATCTGTGGCTCTGGCAAATTCATGTACGAAACTGTGAAAAAAGTAGCAAGAAGAGTGGGTATGGGCCCAGCACTACCATCTTGGAACCTCTTCGCGAGTTAGTCTGTGGCGTCATTGCCTAGAGATCTACAGTTCCCCACGATCCACCGGAGGGTGAAGCCCGCAACGGATAATTTCTGGCCCTGAGCTGGTCATGACGTACCTATCATAGGCTCACTGGGTATTGAACAGTTTTGAAAACAAATGGAACATAATTGGGAATGAGGGGGATTCTGGGAATGATCACATCGTCACCAGAGTCAGCTGAAATCTTATTTCTTGGGTGGGAGCTCCGTTTAGTTTTTTGTATAGCGGCAAAAGAAATACACATTCTGTGAATATTTCAATTAAGTATTTGTTACTACTTTAGTTTCAAAACCAAATCCATAGTTTGGGTAGAATAAATAAAATCTGTAAATACCTATAGATTTTAGTAGATACTTCAAAGAATGAAACCGGCCAAGTGCGAGTCGGACTCTTATACGAAAGTTTCCGTGCCATAACCCGAAAAAAAAACCGTTTCTTGTGTGGGAGCCCCCCTTTTTTTGTATTTGTTCTTATAGCGGCAATAGCAATAAAGTCGGGGTCGGAGTTTTGAAATTTGGTTCGCCATATAATTCGTTCAGTCTAGACGGAGACCCTACTACGGGTTCTACTGCTACTGCTAGCTAGGCCACAGATATTATACCTAATATTAGACTTGACCTTGAAGCTTGCGTTGCCAGAAATTTTGAATGGCACCACTTTGAATGAAACAAAAACTAAATGTTGCTCAAAAATAAGTTTAATTTAACTTTGAAAATCAAAGGAATCATAATTTATCTATAATCTAATATGCCTATATTTATCTAAAGCTTGCCAAATATCTAGAACTATGATATTTGGCAAGTAATATCGTCTTAAACAAAGCCTTCGTCTTATAAACTGCTTCCCTGGTCGAGTGGTTTAGGCGTTTGTCTTGTGACCCGGTGGTCGTGGGTTCGATTCCCACAGGACTACAGGCATACTTTGTAAAGGTGTTTCCAGTTTGGCTAGGACATTGCAGGCTTAAATCACCTGATTATAAAGATGATCCGTGCTTCGGAAGGCACGTATAAGCCGGTGGTCCCGGCCGCCAAATGGCGGTCCTCAAATAAACCATGTCAGAGGCCCTTGAGGCGGTTTAGACATTCTGACACTAGGGTATATGGGGTCGTAAGACCTTACTGCCCACATGATAATAATAAGAAGACCGTCCAATACTACAAGTATAGGGAAAAGTCTGAAAACTACACAGTTGTAATTCAATCATAAAAATATAGTCTTTATTGAAAGTCATAAATGTACAAATTTGTATGGGACCCTCGGTGGGCGAGTCCGACATGCGCACTTGTCCGGTTTTTTTTCTTCCAATCTGCCCTATCTGCCGTCAAACTATCACTAAGTCCCTTAGAGATATTGTAAGGTTTATGCTAATCCCAAAGCAAAGTAGAAGTTTAACTATGAGATACTTTGGACTTGGACTCCGAAGGCACATAAAGTAACTTCATAACGGCAAATAACTCAAATGTACCGACATTATGTGTTTAATGTCAATTTAGTGATGGAATTTCGCCACTAAACAGTGAAAAATATAAAACCTGTATTTTTTAAAGTTACTTGTTTAAAAAATATTATTCGTTCGGAACCTTTTGCACGCGAGTCAAACTCGCACTTGGTCAGTTTTTTTTATGATTAGATATCAACCGGCAATATGTTGGTGAAGTTTTGCCAGTTCCATCTCTATTCCATTAACCACTATATCCCATTTCTGGGCAAAAGTTTCACTCTTCCTTTAAAACAAAGTTCTGGCCTGTGCGGGCCAGTCCTTCCGGTAAATGTCAATTTCGTTTCTCCACCTTGATCTTGGGGTACTGTGATGTCGCCTAGCATTTAATGGGAACCAATAGATGGTCCTTATAGTCCACAGCTTATACGCTATGCGACGCGGCTCGATTCTACAGAAGAATTGGAGCTTTCCGAGTATCGTCTGTGATTTAAGTCTTGGCGCGCAGTATTGTGTTCCTTAGTCGGTCCGAAATTTGAATCCCCGGGATATTGCGCTGAAATGGTAAAAATGGGATAAAGGGTACAAAAACTACAATTTATAATTTTAATCATCTTCTTCCTCTTCATCGTCGTCTTCCGGCTGCTGGTAAATTTCAAACTGGTCTTCATTATCGTCTTCAACGACATTTGTCTCAAGTTCTTCCATGATTTCGGGGTCAAAGGTTCCATCTTCGTTAATGTCGCTCTGATATGGTAGAGCTTTGAGACAAGCTTGCCCATTACATTGGCCACAAGCTAAAGAGCATTGCAAGCCCGCTTTCCTGCATCCGCATCGCGTGCCACAACCACTCTTGCAGTTGCAGAAAATTGTATTTAGCAAATCTTCTGGAGCAGATGGTAAAATTGTCATGATAGGCTCCAGAAAATCGTTTCGCATTGCCCAACCCCGTACCTGGGGATACAAATCATGCCCTAACCAAGTTTGAACTTGATAATATACACGTTTGAAATGTTGATAAGCAGCTGCACTTGTTGGTGGAATATTTGAAAGCTGCACAGGTTTCTTAAGTTTTGTAGACTTGACGTAATGCATATAACGAAGATGATCGAGACTTTTCACAGATTTCGGAGCATTGTAGACTACCAATAAGGTTTGAGTTCCACTCTCTAATAATCTATAATAATCTAATATAATATAATAGTTAATAAAAATTGACAAATATTTATAATCATTGATTTATCGATAGCTCATCAATTATATATGGCGCGTTTTAGACCGGAAGCAATGGTTGACGCGCGCTCTCCGCCCTCTATCTCGAAAACGGTTCACCGTATTAAAAAAAATTAATCAAAATTTGTAGAGAATTGTGTATTCTACAATATTGATAATAAATACACACAGCAAAAAACCCATAGGAAATGAGATATTTCCAAAAACAGCGCAAAAAATTGATTTTTGTGACCTTTGACCTTGAAATTTAATAGTTGCGTACACCCAACCATATGTAGGTTTTGAGACAACTTTTAGGGTGTCAATATACAAGTATTTACAGACTTACAGCTGGGTATCTCGAATTCCGAGATTCTTACCTAATTAAGCTTAAATGACTGGACTATTAGGCTGCCTGTCCAGTGACGCCACTGACATTTTGTGCAATTCCATTGGTTAACATTTTTCGGTTTCTCTGCTTCGCTGCCTCGCTCCGCGTCAATGGAAAGTAGCCTAATGTGTCGTGATTGTACTCGGCCTCTAAGCAACCAGTAGGATATTCTCTCGACATATTTCTACTGTAAATAGACAATTGATTACCTAAATCGTGCAGGCATGGCTATCACCACCGGACAGGCTTTCTGATATCGACGACGAGGTGAATAATTCCGGGAAGTCATGTCCGATATATGTAACGTGGAAATGCTTCGGGTACAGCCGGGACGCGCACGACGCCACATGTACTGATGGCGAAAGCTGGCGATGCTGCGCAAGGCGCGCGTTGCTGCACGGTGCTTGTACAACAGGCACCGCTGGACCTGACGGCTTACCTGGCAAAGCCTGGGTCCTAACCTCGGAGGCTCTTGGGCCTCGACTAAGAGGGTTCTTAAGTGCATGCTTGGAGAGGGGCCAGTTCCCACTTCGTTAGAAGACGGGGAAACTGGTCCTCATTAAGAAGCCGTGGACTCTCCGACCGTATACCGGCCCATCGTGCTGCTCGACGAGGTGTCTCGTCGGGCACTTGGTGAGTGTGGGGTGGAGAACCAGTTCGATGTCCGCACAGGGCGCTTGATGGTGGACGCCATCATGCGCGCGAGAGCCCTTTCGACGAGAGATGCGGTGTCCCGGGGTGGGGTCGTCTTGGCAGTGTCTCTTGACATCACCAATGCCTCAAACACCCTGCTCTGGAGTTGCAACAGGGAGCCATCACTGCATGCATCCGTCGCGTCCATAAGCCTTCGTCAATTGAGCCTCGATGCTTACTTGAAGGACAGGGCCGTAATCTACCCCAGACACCTGGGTCAGTGGAACTGGCTCCCAGATTGGAGCGGGTCGGGGCTCCCTTCAAGCGGCTTCTGTCCAATCTAGGGGGTCTAAACGCCTCCTGCCGGAAGCTTTACGTAGGGGTTGTGAGGTCCATGGCCCTCTATGGGGCGCCGGTGTGGGCGCTTACTTTGAGGAAGCGTCCAGCCCGATACCTCAACGTAACGGGAATACATGCAGCGAGCCTCCTTGCCGGACTGCCGCCATGGGATCTGGAGGCGAGTTTCGATATTCCGATTTCCAAAGTCCGATTTTCATAATACCAACGAATTATAATGTCTATTATTAAAAATCACGAAACTTATTTTACCGAAAGTCGTAAATGCGATTGTTTGTTTTCTGATTTTCAATTCTTCTAATATACTGCTAAAATTAAGATTCTGATTTAGATCCAATCAGTATAATATTCAGTTAGTTACATATTTTAATATACAAAGATATTTTAACTATTTTCGAAATAAATACGGTCAAAATACCTACTGTTTAATATTCGTAACGAATATTTTTAAGCATTTTGAATTTTAAATTAAAATATTGTCTTAAACAGTCAATAACAAAGCAAAAGTAAGTGACAGAAACGAGTCGCTGTAAAACCGACTCCATGTAGTCTTGCCTGCCCTACCCATAGAGAGTAATTGAAGCCCGCGTAGGCGCGGAGGGGCGAGGCGGCCCGCGAACTGAGGAGCAGGTGTTATAACGCCCGCCGCCGCGGCGAAGGCTGCCGCTGCAAGCCGAAGCTGTGGTGGTGAGTGTTAAAACCATCTGCGACGATAAGTTTGCGGGGGACTGCCGGAGCCCCGCAGCGCCGGAGCAGTAACAGAAACCATGCCTGCTGCATGTTGCATGCTCGCTTGCATACTGCATGCTTTCTTGCATAATGCGTGCTTGCTTGCATGCTGCATGCTTGCTTGAATACTGCATGCTTGCCTTCTTGCTGAATGCTTGCCTGAATGCTGCATGCTTGCTTGCTTGCTGCATGCTTGCATGCTTTCTTGCATGCTGCATGTTTCATATTTATGTATCTAATATTATACTATGTTCTGATGATCAATTGTGTTTATTTGGCTTGCTTTTCAGTTTTACAAAGCGTCTTTTATTTCGGAATTCTAGTTAATCGGAATTCGTATTTTTGATACTTCGAATTATCATTAAGTCGGTCTTTTTGTTATTCGATCTATTGAAACTCGGTATTTTAAGAATAGTAATTATAAACATTGGGAATATTGTTATGTCGGAATTATGAAAAAAGGATGAGTAATAAATCGGGGTTGTTATATTAGGAATTTTGAACCAGTTGAAATTATGAAAATCGGTATTTTGAAATTCGTATTTGTGACTGTCGGAATAAAATTTTTCGTATTAATGTAGTGTACCCGCAGGCGGTACGGTGGACGCAATTGTCGCAACCCAGCGCTGGACACGCCACAATCCACAATGTGCCCGACCCAGTTCGCGAAAATGACCATGTCACGTTGTACTGGGACCGGTCTATCATCACTGATAGGACTATTGTTGCCAATAAGCCTGATATAGTGGTGATAGACCGATTAGCGCGCCGCACAATGATAATTGATGTTACCATCCCGTATGACGAGAACCTCGTGAAGGCTGAGAAAGAGAAGCAAATCAAGTATCTCGACTTAGCTCACGAGGTTGTCGGCATGTGGAATGTGGACTCAGCTGTCATTTTGCCGATAGTCATTACGGCCAATGGCCTGGTGGCCAAAAGCTTCGACGACCATCTGTCGAAGCTGGCGTTACGTGTTTGGATAAATAGCCTGATACAGAAGGCAGTACTCCTCGATACGGCTCGTATTGTGAGGAGGTTCCTTTCTCTGGAGCCTTAAGCACCGGTAGCTTGGACCCTACTCCTGACACCGGCGGACTACATTTTTTTTATATTTTTAAACGTTTTTTATGATGTGTTGTTTTTAAGAAATATTTAAAAAATTAAATTAGTATGTAAGGATAATAAATAAAGAGAATAATAATAATAATTTATTCTCTTACCACAAATTACAGGAAACGTTATCACATAGTCTTCACACACAATTTCAAAATTAATTTGTGGAAGACTGCCTAAACTAGGTTTTTTAGAAAACCTGTATGTCAGGTCACCAGTTAAGGTTAAGTGACCTTCGTGAGGATGCATCATCTCATGATTAATGTTGGCCTTCCTTAGTCTTCCTTTAACTCTGAGCAGACACTCGTTGTCAAGGAATGGATTTAGTTGCAATAACTTATTTTTTGCTGATAGCGGCATATTTTCTTGTAAGGTATGTACTTCCTGGGCAAATTCTTTCTGCTGTACATATAAAATTATTTTATGCCTAACATTTACTAATTCATGTAATGTAAAATAAGTTTGCATGCGGTTTTTAGGGTTCCGAAAAAAAAGGAACCCTTATAGGATCACTCGGGTGTCTGTCTGTCTGTCTGTCTGTCCGTCTGTCACAGCCAGTTTTCTCCGGATCCACTGGACCGATTCTGTTGAAATTTGGTACACATATGGACTTCTGTGACCCGAAGGCGTTACGTAAATTATTAAATTTTTAGTATGGGGGTCACTTTTTGGGGTCAAACTAGAAAATTAAAAAAAAAAGTTTTTTGAACAATTTCGTGTGACATATCAAATGAAAGGGCTTACTGTGAGGGTTTTAATTATATTTTTTTCATTATTTTAAAATAAATGGTTTTGAAGTTATTCACGAAATTAGACGAAAAATGACCATTCCCCCCCCTTATCTCCGAAACTACTGAGCCTAAAATTTTGATAAAAATGGAGATAATAGATCTTTACCTAAAGATTACAGGAAAACCTATTAGAAGTCTGTAGTGTTAAAATAACATGTTAAAAAAAATAAATTCGTTCGGAACCCTTTGCACGCGAGTCCGACTCGCACTTGGCCAGTTTTCTTGTATCTTGCTTGCTTGATAAATCTTAATATCCATGCTAAAAATCTTGTTAGTTAGCGAGTGAACTATATCTTGCTAATAATTCACCCAAAATGTTATCGCTTTCTTGCTGCATAATATTATTAACCTGCTTGGCTTTTCTTGCTTCTTCGTCTGTGGTAAACACTGCTTGCCCAGTTTGTTGGTCAGGGTCGTAGTTCCGCAGCCACGACGGTCCTTCCCACCACAGCGAATGACTTTCAATTGATTGACACGCAATCCACAGCTTGCGCAGTCCGCTGGATTTTCAGCTGACTTGACGTAACGCCAGCTGTTTGTAGGTATGATGATTGATATTTGTCGCACCCTGTTGGCAACAAAAGGCTTCCATCGTCCTGGCTCTCCTTGTTACCAGGATAGGACTACCATTGAATCTGTCCAACTATATATTTTGATATTATGACTGCTAAGGCATTGTTGAATTTTAGACAACAATTTTGCCAGCAGTAGAGCATCGCTAAGCTTTAATCTGGGTAATAAAATTGATTTGTTTACTGGAGCTAATCTCGCTTTTCCTGCTACTTAACGACATCTTTGTTTTCAGTCTTGCAATAGACAACGCATGCGTAGGCTTTATTACTAGAATCGCAGAATCCATGTAATTCCAGCGTGTTGTTCTCTCCTGTACCCAACCAACGCATCAAATTGAATTGATTGATTTTGTGCATGTCGCCTTTGATGTTTAGCCACTCCTTGCTAATTTGATCGGGTAACTTGTCATCCCATTGAATACTTTGATATCCAAATTTGTTAAAAAGCAGTTTTAGCTTGGTAGATATCGGTGACAGCCAACCAAGAGGGTCAAACAACTTTGATATGTCTGACAACATGGATCTCTTAGTCGGCATTTTGGCACATGGTTCAATGATGATTTAGGACTACGTTACAGTGAGAAGTCTTGAAATTTCGACATAAGATCCATCCCAGTCGTGTCTGTTGAGCGACCGGTAATGTTAGATCAGCCCTGATAATGCCTTCTAAAATGATATGGATATACACATCGGCTCCCAATAAGATGTCGATAGGACGGCTGACATTGTATTCTGGATCGGCTAGTTGAATGCCGGCCAGGTGTGCCCATGTTGGCTTGGCAAATGTACATCGTGGTTATTGATTAATCAGTATGTCCATGATACCACATCTGCTTTAAATGTATAATCATCAAAATGCGAACAACATGTTATGTTCGTTACGCCCTTGCTACTACTTTCCTTCTCTCCTATCCCGCTAATTACGGCCCTGCAATACTTTCTCGATAAAGCTAGCTGTTGTGCCGCTCTGGATGAGATACGGGAGGCTTGAGAGCCTTGATCTATTAGCGCACGCATTTTGTGGTATGATCCGTCACTAGCTTGAACTTTGACCATTGCAGTGGCTAATAATGTTTCGATCACGTTGTTGCCTTGTTGCGAAACGTGATTTTTTTCTGATTCTTGATTTTGTTTTTTGGTAGCAAGAACTGCTGGTGCGTCTTTCCCCGTAATTGGACTACATGAGGGCTTATTGTTAAATGCTTCGTGTAAAAGTGTGTTATGTTTGCCACGACATTCGTGGCAGCATCTTTCTGACGTACATTCTTTATCCCCATGCGCATAAAGACAATTTTTATACAAATGCAGTCGTGTTATAGCTTGTCGCTTTGCATTTGGTGTCATATTTAAAAACTTATTGCAATAATAAATTCCGTGGGACTCTTTGCACAATGGACATGTTGATTCGATATTATTTACCGAAGTCTTACCTGCTGAATATTTATTCTTGATATTTGACGATGATGATTTATTTTGCTTGCTTGTGATGGTTTGGAATTTTCGTTTTTCTTGCGCGAAGATTCCAAACCGGTGAATCTACTCTCCAAGATGCTTAGAAACTCCGTCAATTTTGGCAGTTCTCTGGGTTTCTTCAGAGATTCCAAATAATGATCGTGCGTGTTCGCATCTTATTTTTGCAATAAAATACGCACGATGAATGCATCCCAGCTGTCTATATTTACGCCTTGGTTCCTTATTGAGTTTAAACACTCCAGTGTAGTATCGTGATATTTTTTGATCTGAGGGACGTTTGCTTGTTGAATTACTGGAAGATTTAGTAGGAGATCTATAAGAGATGTAAAAATCAACCATGTATTGTTGTACCTGTTGTTCAATATCTCCCAGCAACAGTATAGTTGTCAGAACTGATTTATAAATGCTGTAACAAACGTTTGGCTTCTCCCCGCACCTTGCTTTTAAGAAACTGCATCTTTTGGGCGTTTGATAAGTAGACGTTACTGTGGATAGCTTCAACAAATAAGTCCTTAAAAGACACCCAAGATTGATAATTGATAGTCCAATTCTCCTTGTGAACTACGGACCCTAGCTTTCTGTTAATTTGCAATTAACAGAAAGCTAGGAGCCACCAGCAGCACGAACGTGAACAACAGCGCAACTTGCAGAAACTTCACGACGGACTGACAGTAATACAGTTGAGCTAGTGTAGGATATTAAGTCCGTCAGCTTTATATATCTAAACAATTAATGATTGAATGGTGGTAACTGCTTTATTTGATAAGCTTAGTTTAGCCCAATTTTCACGCTTATTTTATTGTTCTCCTCGAATGCATATACGAGTGTATAATAGAACTCTAATAAATACAAGGTACGAACAATCGTTGTCCTTCAGACAGGAGCGTATTAGGTAAGCCATAGGCCAAGGGGGCCATGGCCTGGGGCGGCGGCCTGAGAAGGGCGACTGCTGCCATTGGCGAGTCTGTTGTAGTTTTTTAAAACAAGGACTTGCGGCCTGCCGTCTATATCAAAAGAAAATCGAACAAATCCGAGACAGGTGCTAACATTTTCAAATTCTTTTTGCTCGTTCCTTCATTCTCATTTATAGGTTTTACATGGGACATCAGATACACCTTACATGTTTGAATATTAAAAAAATATATCAATCCGAAGCAATTTAGATACCATACCATCTAGTGAGTTAGTGGTCAAACGTATGCCTATCAATGGTAAAAAAATAGCTACATTGTCCCTGATTGCTCCAGAAAGCCGGTAATGTTTATTGCAAGCGATTCTGTGAACATCTCACCGTGAAAACTTAGATTAAGTGAACAAGACAAGTGCGTAATGTGACAATAAAAGCTGTTTCCTTTTTTCTTGTCTTTTCTGTCAATTCATACAATCAAGGTGGAATGACAATCCACTTCACGCTCACATCTCCAAAGCTTTCACCCTGACAATTTCTCTGAATTCTCTATTCTTGATTAATATTGGCCATCACACCTAAAGAGGTGTGATGGCTAATATTAATCAAGAACAGGGCTATAGTGCCCGGAGCCTGAAACTTTTAAGTACACTACTGCCTTCAAGAATTGTAGCAAATATTTGTAAATGCATAATGACCGTAAAATTGACATGTTTGCTAGCCTTCATTTCAGTTTGTTTACATGCATTAGGAAAAGAGAAACGTGATAATTGGGCTGAACTAATCTTATCAAATAAAGCATTTCGAATGACCACCAATCAATTGCACTTTTTTGGATATAGAAAGCCGATACAAACTTGATATTCTTCACTAGCTCAACTGTGTAGGGTCAGTAATCATGAAGTTCCTGCAAGTTGCGCTGTTGTTTACGTTTGCGCTGCTGGTGGCTAATGTAGCTGCTGACATCCTCAATTCACGCGGTGGTAAATACATTATCTCTTTTAAGTAATGACAGAATATCACGAAATAATACGGGATCTTCGTGACACAGCGTTACGACTCGTGGTGTACATAGTCCTATGCATGTTCATCTGTCGGTGGTCAACAAACATGCTGTAACGACACGATTTAAAATAAATAGTCATATTTAAAGGAAAAGTCATATCTATAATCGCATTTTTTATTCCGTGTCACAAGTCCGGCTGTACTCGAGACGAAGGCAGAGCCTATAGAGTCATACTGGGATCGCATACTGCATATGGTACACTGGAATGTTAATCTTTTAATTGATAATTTTCATTGTTTGTGTTTAGGAAGTGGCTGCGAGACCAACGCCGACTGTCCACCTGATCACTTCTGCGTATCAACTGATGGGAGTCAAATATGCGTAGCCAAGCGAATTGGCTGGGGGCAAATAGGTAGTATGTGGGGTTGACCTCATAACAATATTTTTTGTAACAATATATCTGAATTTGATATTTGTAATAAAAATTAATTCAAAATAATAATCTTTTTTTTAAGTCGATAGGTATTTTTAATCTTTTGGATTTGTGTGTTAGGATTGCTTGTGAGCGTGATAAATCTGATAACGTTATCATTCCATAAAACGAGATTTACAGGATAAGACTAAAATACTTAACTGGCGATTGAGTGGTATGTGCATTCTCCTTATACTCTCGTGTGGTGCATAACTCTGGTCTATGACAATTCAGCAGCGGTCCAGGCTCGAAGATTTCCAGCGAGCCATGGAGCGCAATATCCCGGGGATTCAAATTTCGGACCGACTTAGGAACACAATACTGCGCGCCAAGACTTAAATCACAGACGATACCCGGAAAGCTCCAATTCTTCTGTGGGATCGGGCCGCGTCGCATAGCGTATGAGCTGTGGACTATAAGGACCATCTATTGGTTCCCATTAAATGCTAGGCGACATCACAGTACCCCAAGATCAAGGTGGAGAAACGAAATTGACATTTACCGGAAGGACTGGCCCGCACAGGCCAGAACTTTGTTTTAAAGGAAGAGGGAAACTTTTGCCCAGCAATGGGATATAGTGGTTAATGGAATAGAGATGGAACTGGCAAAACTTCACCAACATATTGCCGGTTGATATCTAATCATAAAAAAACTGGCCAAGCGCGAGTTTGACTCGCGTGCAAAAGGTTCCGAACGAATAATATTTTTTAAACAAGTAACTTTAAAAAAGACAGGTTTTATATTTTTCACTGTTTAGTGGCGAAATTCCATCACTAAATTGACATTAAACACATAATGTCGGTATATTTGAGTTATTTGCCGTTAAGAAGTTACTTTATGTGCCTTCGGAGTCCAAGTCCAAAGTATCTCATAGTTAAACTTCTACTTTGCTTTGGGATTAGCATAAACCTTACAATATCTCTAAGGGACTTAGTGATAGTTTGACGGCAGATAGGGCAGATTGGAAGAAAAAAAACCGGACAAGTGCGCATGTCGGACTCGCCCACCGAGGGTCCCATACAAATTTGTACATTTATAACTTTCAATAAAGACTATATTTTTATGATTGAATTACAAATGTGTAGTTTTCAGACTTTTCCCTATACTTGTAGTATTAGACGGTCTTCTTCTTCTTATTATTATCGTGTGGGCAGTAAGGTCTTACGACCCCATATACCCTAGTGTCAGAATGTCTAAACCGCCTCAAGGGCCTCTGACATGGTTTATTTGAGGACCGCCATTTGGCGGCCGGGACCACCGGCTTATACGTGCCTTCCGAAGCACGGATCATCTTTTTATTAGACAATTAGGTGATTCAAGCCTGCAATGTCCTAGCCAAACTGGAAACACCTTTACAAAGTATGCCTGTAGTCCTGTGGGAATCGAACCCACGACCACCGGGTCACAAGACAAACGCCTAAACCACTCGACCAGGGAGGCAGTTTATAAGACGAAGGCTTTGTTTAAGACGGTATTACTTGCCAAATATCATAGTTCTAGATATTTGGCAAGCTTTAGATAAATTTAGGCATATTAGATTATAGATAAATTATGATTCCTTTGATTTTCAAAGTTAAATTAAACTTATTTTTGAGCAACATTTAGTTTTTGTTTCATTCAAAGTGGTGCCATTCAAAATTTCTGGCAACGCAAGCTTCAAGGTCAAGTCTAATATTAGGTATAATATCTGTGGCCTAGCTAGCAGTAGCAGTAGAACCCGTAGTAGGGTCTCCGTCTAGACTGAACGAATTATATGGCGAACCAAATTTATAAACTCCGACCCCGACTTTATTGCTATTGCCGCTATAAGAACAAATACAAAAAAGGGGGGCTCCCACACAAGAAACGGTTTTTTTTCGGGTTATGGCACGGAAACTTTCGTATAAGAGTCCGACTCGCACTTGGCCGGTTTCATTCTTTGAAGTATCTACTAAAATCTATAGGTATTTACAGATTTTATTTATTCTACCCAAACTATGGATTTGGTTTTGAAACTAAAGTAGTAACAAATACTTAATTGAAATATTCACAGAATGTGTATTTCTTTTGCCGCTATACAAAAAACTAAAGGGAGCTCCCACCCAAGAAACGTGTTTTGTTTCTGGTTCGGAACCCTTCGTGTGAGAGTTCGACTCGCACTTGACCGGTTTTATAGGCACTTTAATAAAGAGATTTAACTTGAACTAAAATCTATAAGTATGTATTTACAGAGTTTTATCTAATTCTATCCAATTTATTTGGTTTGAATAATAAAAGTAACTTGTCAAATTATAAACGATGTTTTCACAATTCTACTATTTTGAGTAAATATTCGAGTCATTTTAAATATTTGTTGAAATCTCTACATTACTCTCGTAACGACGACGTCAGCTTCAAGGTGAAGTGGACAGGCGACAAAGAATACAGTACAATACGCTTCTAACGCCATCTATTAGTTGGAATCGAGGAAATCGCGCTTGCAAGTTGTCACTGCTAACACCATCTAACGGGCGGGGACCCAAAAAAAAAGTAATTCGCGTGAATTATTTATTTAGGGCGGTCGCGTTTCTTTGTATGAGATGAGGCATCTGTACGCTACTTTATATTATCTGTGGTTCTGGAAAATTCATGTACGAAACTGTGAAAAAAGTAGCAAGAAGAGTGGGTATGGGCCCAGCACTACCATCTTGGAACCTCTTCGCGAGTTAGTCTGTGGCGTCATTGCCTAGAGATCTACAGTTCCCCATGATCCACCGGAGGGTGAAGCCCGCAACGGATAATTTCTGGCCCTGAGCTGGTCATGACGTACCTATCATAGGCTCACTGGGTATTGAACAGTTTTGAAAACAAATGGAACATAATTGGGAATGAGGGGGATTCTGGGAATGATCACATCGTCACCAGTGTAGTCAGCTGAAATCTTATTTGTTATACAAACTGTTATACTAGATTAAATAAGATTTCAGCTGACTACACTGGTGACGATGTGATCATTCCCAGAATCCCCCTCATTCCCAATTATGTTCCATTTGTTTTCAAAACTGTTCAATACCCAGTGAGCCTATGATAGGTACGTCATGACCAGCTCAGGGCCAGAAATTATCCGTTGCGGGCTTCACCCTCCGGTGGATCATGGGGAACTGTAGATCTCTAGGCAATGACGCCACAGACTAACTCGCGAAGAGGTTCCAAGATGGTAGTGCTGGGCCCATACCCACTCTTCTTGCTACTTTTTTCACAGTTTCGTACATGAATTTTCCAGAACCACAGATAATATAAAGTAGCGTACAGATGCCTCATCTCATACAAAGAAACGCGACCGCCCTAAATAAATAATTCACGCGAATTACTTTTTTTTTGGGTCCCCGCCCGTTAGATGGTGTTAGCAGTGACAACTTGCAAGCGCGATTTCCTCGATTCCAACTAATAGATGGCGTTAGAAGCGTATTGTACTGTATTCTTTGTCGCCTGTCCACTTCACCTTGAAGCTGACGTCGTCGTTACGAGAGTAATGTAGAGATTTCAACAAATATTTAAAATGACTCGAATATTTACTCAAAATAGTAGAATTGTGAAAACATCGTTTATAATTTGACAAGTTACTTTTATTATTCAAACCAAATAAATTGGATAGAATTAGATAAAACTCTGTAAATACATACTTATAGATTTTAGTTCAAGTTAAATCTCTTTATTAAAGTGCCTATAAAACCGGTCAAGTGCGAGTCGAACTCTCACACGAAGGGTTCCGAACCAGAAACAAAACACGTTTCTTGGGTGGGAGCTCCCTTTAGTTTTTTGTATAGCGGCAAAAGAAATACACATTCTGTGAATATTTCAATTAAGTATTTGTTACTACTTTAGTTTCAAAACCAAATCCATAGTTTGGGTAGAATAAATAAAATCTGTAAATACCTATAGATTTTAGTAGATACTTCAAAGAATGAAACCGGCCAAGTGCGAGTCGGACTCTTATACGAAAGTTTCCGTGCCATAACCCGAAAAAAAACCGTTTCTTGTGTGGGAGCCCCCCTTTTTTGTATTTGTTCTTATAGCGGCAATAGCAATAAAGTCGGGGTCGGAGTTTATAAATTTGGTTCGCCATATAATTCGTTCAGTCTAGACGGAGACCCTACTACGGGTTCTACTGCTACTGCTAGCTAGGCCACAGATATTATACCTAATATTAGACTTGACCTTGAAGCTTGCGTTGCCAGAAATTTTGAATGGCACCACTTTGAATGAAACAAAAACTAAATGTTGCTCAAAAATAAGTTTAATTTAACTTTGAAAATCAAAGGAATCATAATTTATCTATAATCTAATATGCCTAAATTTATCTAAAGCTTGCCAAATATCTAGAACTATGATATTTGGCAAGTAATACCGTCTTAAACAAAGCCTTCGTCTTATAAACTGCCTCCCTGGTCGAGTGGTTTAGGCGTTTGTCTTGTGACCCGGTGGTCGTGGGTTCGATTCCCACAGGACTACAGGCATACTTTGTAAAGGTGTTTCCAGTTTGGCTAGGACATTGCAGGCTTGAATCACCTAATTGTCTAATAAAAAGATGATCCGTGCTTCGGAAGGCACGTATAAGCCGGTGGTCCCGGCCGCCAAATGGCGGTCCTTCCGGTAAGTGTCAATTTCGTTTCTCCACCTTGATCTTGAGGTACTGTGATGTCGCCTAGCATTTAATGGGAACCAATAGATGGTCCTTATAGTCCACAGCACATACGCTATGCGACGCGGCCCGATCCCACAGAAGAATTGGAGCTTTCCGGGTATCGTCTGTGATTGAAGTCTTGGCGCGCAGTATTGTGTTCCTAAGTCGGTCCGAAATTTGAATCCCCGGGATATTGCGCTCCATGGCTCTCTGGAAATCTTCGAGCCTGGACCGCTGCTGAATTGTCATAGACCAGAGTTATGCACCACACGAGAGTATAAGGAGAATGCACATACCACTCAATCGCCAGTTAATTATTTTAGTCTTATCCTGTAAATCTCGTTTTATGGAATGATAACGTTATAAGATTTATCACGCTCACAAGCAATCCTAACACACAAATCCAAAAGATTAAAAATACCTATCGACTTAAAAAAAAGATTATTATTTTGAATTAATTTTTATTACAAATATCAAATTCAGATATATTGTTACAAAAAATATTGTTATGAGGTCAACCCCACATACTACCTATTTGCCCCCAGCCAATTCGCTTGGCTATGCATATTTGACTCCCATCAGTTGATACGCAGAAGTGATCAGGTGGACAGTCGGCGTTGGTCTCGCAGCCACTTCCTAAACACAAACAATGAAAATTATCAATTAACAGATTAACATTCCAGTGTACCCTATGTGGTAATGAGGTGCAATTCTGCCAAGTCCGTGTACCCTATGCAGTATGCGATCCCAGTATGACTCTATAGGCTCTGCCTTCGTCTCGAGTACAGCCGGACTTGTGACACGGAATAAAAAATGCGATTATAAATATGACTTTTCCTTTAAATATGACTATTTATTTTAAATCGTGTCGTTACAGCATGTTTGTTGACCACCGACAGATGAACATGCATAGGACTATGTACGCCACGAGTCGTAACGCTGTGTCACGAAGATCCCGTATTATTTCGTGATATTCTGTCATTACTTAAAAGAGATAATGTATTTACCACCGCGTGAATTGAGGATGTCAGCAGCTACATTAGCCACCAGCAGCGCAAAGGTAAACAACAGCGCAACTTGCAGGAACTTCATGATTACTGACCCTACACAGTTGAGCTAGTGAAGAATATCAAGTGTGTATCGGCTTTATATATCCAAAAAAGTGCAATTGATTGGTGGTCATTCGAAATGCTTTATTTGATAAGATTAGTTCAGCCCAATTATCACGTTTCTCTTTTCCTAATGCATGTAAACAAACTGAAATGAAGGCTAGCAAACATGTAAATTTTACGGTCATTATGCATTTACAAATATTTGCTACAATTCTTGAAGGCAGTAGTGTACTTAAAAGTTTCAGGCTCCGGGCCCTATAGCCCTGTTCTTGATTAATATTAGCCATCACACCTCTTTAGGTGTGATGGCCAATATTAATCAAGAATAGAGAATTCAGAGAAATTGTCAGGGTGAAAGCTTTGGAGATGTGAGCGTGAAGTGGATTGTCATTCCACCTTGATTGTATGAATTGACAGAAAAGACAAGAAAAAAGGAAACAGCTTTTATTGTCACATTACGCACTTGTCTTGTTCACTTAATCTAAGTTTTCACGGTGAGATGTTCACAGAATCGCTTGCAATAAACATTACCGGCTTTCTGGAGCAATCAGGGACAATATAGATATTTTTTTACCATTGATAGGCATACGTTTGACCACTAACTCACTAGATGGTATGGTATCTAAATTGCTTCGGATTGATATATTTTTTAATATTCAAACATGTAAGGTGTATCCGATGTCCCATGTAAAACCCATAAATGAGAATGAAGGAACGAGCTAAAAAAATTTGAAAATGTTAGCACCTGTCTCGGATTTGTTCGATTTTCTTTTGATATAGACGGCAGGCCGCAAGTCCTTGTTTTAAAAAACTACAACAGACTCGCCAATGGCAGCAGTCGCCCTTCTCAGGCCGCCGCCCCAGGCCATGGCCCCCTTGGCCTATGGCTTACCTAATACGCTCCTGTCTGAAGGACAACGATTGTTCGTACCTTGTATTTATTAGAGTTCTATTATACACTCGTATATGCATTCGAGGAGAACAATAAAATAAGCGTGAAAATTGGGCTAAACTAAGCTTATCAAATAAAGCAGTTACCACCATTCAATCATTAATTGTTTAGATATATAAAGCTGACGGACTTAATATCCTACACTAGCTCAACTGTATTACTGTCAGTCCGTCGTGAAGTTTCTGCAAGTTGCGCTGTTGTTCACGTTCGTGCTGCTGGTGGCTCCTAGCTTTCTGTTAATTGCAAATTAACAGAAAGCTAGGGTCCGTAGTTCACAAGGAGAATTGGACTATCAATTATCAATCTTGGGGCGGCAATGTACGTCACACTTTGTTCAGGTCGCTCCTAAGCTCTGTATACCCATCTCTCATCGCTCTGGAACATGTGATTCTGTGAGTATCGGTCAACCCGCCGCTTATACTGTCGAATACGGTTTGCCCATGCACAAACTTTCTGCTTCAAGAAGTCGATGCGCTCTGTGACATGAGTCGTGTAATCTCGAGGGCTGATATCAGTCCCCGAAAACACTCGTCTCACAAAGCGCATCACGCGTGGACGTGTGTTGCCCTCCCTGAAGCAGTGTAGTTTACCGATGAGTGCCCTAGCATCATCGATACGCCGCTCGATCCTACACTGCCAGGCTGGTGCAGCAGGGTTTGGTCGAATAGCTTCATCACAACTATTAAATTTGACATTTGCTAAACGACATGCCGCATGCCGATTGAGTGCGTATCAACGAGACTCTCGCTGCTTTCAAAGATGTCCTGCAGTAGCGAGTTAAAGGCACACACCAGCGCCATATTTTTTTTGTGCATGGGTAACCGTGGTAATTGGGGCCTAAGTTCAGTCGGAATTGATCTATACTCGCGAAGCGTATCCTTCAGTGCGTTCCTCAGTCTTTCGTTGCCCTGGCTACTTACCGTGACAACCCCATCATCAACCTCATCACTGACGTCGTTGAGCTGCGGTGTGATCACGCCACTAGCTGGCGCCTGAACTGCGGTCTGTGTCGGGGTTGAGATGATAAGGTTGCCGAGTACCTCTGAGCGCAGTCTATCAAGTGCGGCATCGTCCAACTTATGATTACGTTGGATAACCCGCACCTGATCCGACAATCGTTGGGCCGAGACGTTCACGGTTGGTTCCAGCTCCTGAAACAGAGACAGCATCCTGACACGGTACGCAGTCAGGTTAGTTCCCCCCTCAGTAGACCCGTAGTATGCGCGCATGACGTTTTCATTCATGGACTGCGTCCATCTCATGTGCTGCACACAACCACCGGTAGCGGGGACCCGGCTCGGGGCCGGTTGGCCCCTAGGTCCCAAGCCGGCCAAGAGGCCGGCCACCGAGGGCCAGCCTCTCCCCTGCTGACGCACAGGTGTTGGCGACGTCGGCGGGGAGAAATACTCGTCGCTGGAGCTCGACGCGACTGCGGCCGCCGGTGACTCTGGTAATCCGCTGTCCGGCGGCTGCGAGGCGGAGCTCAGCGACGGGTCCGGGGATGATAGGCGTGCATTATTATTTCGTCTATTTATTTTTATATATTTATATTTTACATTTTAAAATATATCTTTAAAAAAAACCATTAAAAATACATTTAAAAATACAAAAAATCTTTGTCCGCCGGTGTCGGGAGCAGGGTCCAAGCTACCGGTGGTTAGGGCTCCAGAGAAAGGAACCTCCTCACAATACGAGCCGTATCGAGGAGTACTGCCTTCTGTATCAGGCCCTTTATCCAACCGCGTAACGCCAGCTTCGACAGATGGTCGTCGAAGCTATTGGCCATTAGGCCATTGGCTGTAACGACTATTGGCACAATGACTGCTGAGTCCACATTCCACAACCTCGTGTGCTAAGTCGAGATACTTGATTTGCTTCTCTTTCTCAGGCTTCACGAGGTTTTCGTCATGCGGGATGGTAACATCAATTATCATTGTGCGGCGCGCTAATCGGTCTATCACCACTATATCAGGCTTATTGGCAACAATAGTCCTGTCAGTGATGATAGACCGATCCCAGTACAACGTAACATGGTCGTTTTCGAGAACTGGGTTGGGCACATACTTGTAATACGGTACCTCAGAATCCACAAGTTTGTATTTCAAAGCAAGTTGCTGATGGATAATCCTGGCCACTTGGTTGTACCTGTGCAAGTACTCGCCGTTAGCCAGACGAGAACAACCAGAGATAATATGTGTGATGGACTCCCCCGGACGGTGGCATGCCCGACACACGTCCACTGTCCCGTCCTTCATAATATGCCTCCGGTAGTTATTCGTCAAGATAACTTCGTCCATAATCACACAGATAAAACCTTCAGTTTCTCCGAAGAGATCACTGAAACGTAGCCAGGCCACGGACGCTAAAAAATCTACATCGGACCCATGAGGAGCTCACTATTATTATTATTATCGGATGATTTCTATTTCTCAGCTTTTAGCTGGTTTCGACTACATTTACGGGCCAAGGCCAAGTAAATGCAGTGTATTTATTAATGTGTACCTATTTATATATACTCCAACTGCATGAATTTTCGAACTATTCTACATGTGTTTAGTATGGCTTCTAAATCTAATAATTTTAGGCTGCGGAGAAGATGATGTGGAATTATGCCTGTCGTGGAGAGAACTATTGGGATAACGTAGATTCTTTCTTGTCTCCATATTCTTGTGACTTCGTCTTTAAGTTCAGCGTATTTGCAAATTTTTTCGGCTATTGTTTTTGAAGGTTGTGGGTTGGTTGTTGTGTGTTTGAACTGCGATGTCTATTAGTTAAGTGAATTTTTAATTTTATCCTGAAGCGTTTATGTCTGGCCTGTTATAGTGGGTGGTTTTATCTGTAAGTATTGCGCGATCGTACTCGTAATATAGTTTGTATGTATCATTTTCTAGGATCGTTTCAGGTTTATAATTGTAATATGGTGTGCTAGAGTTTTGAATGAGACAGTGTTTGAGTGCTAGTTTTTGTTGTATGATGTTAGCAACTTGGTTGTGTCTGTGAGTGTAGTCTGTCTGTGTGAGGGTTGAGCATGCTCCGGTTATATGTTGAATGGTTTCTGATTGAATCTGACACCTGCGACATTTGTCTTTTGTGACGATAGAGTCTTTAATTATAATTTTTCTGTAGTTTTTGGTGTTAATAATTTGGTCTTGTATGGCTATCATGAAGCCTTCAGTTTCTGGGAACAGGTTGCCTATTTTAGCCACTTATTAGACGCTGCTAAATTAACATAGGTGTGTTCCAAATCATGAGGGTGCCGACCGTGGAGTACTTTCTTTTTCCAGTTTTCTATTTTTGTGTCTGGGGGTCAGTGTCGGTTGAGTCTTGTAAAATTTGTTTACTTAAATTCAGCGGGATAAAAATAAAATCATTATAGGTTATAGCCTTGCGTATGTCACTTGTGCGAGATTTTGAGTAGAAAAACGTTTTTAGCCTAGCGATTTGTTTCTGCCACAGGTGATGGATGTCGATTAGACCTCTCCCTCCATTTTGTCTTTTAATAGTTAGCCGTTCAATCGCAGATTTAGGATATGGGTTGTTATGTTTGGTAAGTGTTGTGCGTGTAATTCTTTCTAACTGCTCAATATCTGTTTTTGATCATTTTACTACTCCGAATGAGTAGGTCAATATTGGTATGGCAAAAGTGTTTAAGGCTTTTGTTAGGTACTTTCCTGATAAATGTGTTTTACAAATTGCGTTCATTCGCCTATTAATATCTTGACTAAAATTTGTTGTCACTTCAATTAGAATTTTCATTTGTTTTTCGGTTTTTGAATATAATTTAATGTCATCCATATATGTGAGACAGTAGTTTCTTCGGCATTATGTTTAAAGTTATATCCGGCCCGACACTGATTAAGTAAGTGAGACAAGGGGTTCAGGGCGAGGCAGAACCACAGAGGGCTCAGCGAATCACCACGATAGATACCCTTCCTTATTATCTTTCGAGTCACAAGAGTGCTGTTGCGGTTATTTAGCTGAAGAGTAGTTTTCCATCGTGTTATAACTGTGCGCAAAAACTCTATTATTTTAGGATTAATTTTGTATATTTCTAAAACGTGTACTAACCAAGAGTGTAGAATGCTATTAAACGCTTTTTGGTAATCTATGTAAGTGCAATGCAAGTTTATATTTTTTGTAGTGGCATGTTTATGGATAGTCGAGTCTATAATTAATTGTTCTTTACACCCCTTGTGACCCCGCCTGCATCATTTCTGTTCCTCTGCTATTATTTTATTATGTTCAATGTTTGCGTTGATTTTATTTGTTAACACTGATGTTAGTATTATGTAAATTGTAGGTAGGCAAGTGATGGGTCTGTATTGAGAAGGCTCTGATGTGTGTTTAGACTTAGGTAGCATGTACGTTATTCCTGTTGCAATAAAGTCGGGTATGTTTTGTTTTCCTAATACTATATCTGTAAATTTTTTAGCTATGGATTTGTGTAGTGTCGTTAACGTTTTAAACCAAAAATTTAGAATTTTATCTACACCCGGTGACTTCCAATTATGTAATCTAGCTGTAATATTCGCGATATCAGACTCTGTTATATCGTTAAATTCCATTTCATCTATTGCTCTCCATTTTGATTCTTCTTCTGTAATCCAAGTAGCTTTACCGTTGTGGTGTATCTGCTCTTCCCATATGTAAGACCAGAAAGTTTCTAATACTTCTTTTGAAGGTGTTTCTATGTCGTTTTCCGTTGTTGAATCGGCGTGTGGTTTTTGTAAATTCCTATAGAATACTTTTTCATTCGTAGCAAAAGTTGCAGTATCATTTTTACGCTGTTGTGTTTTCTTACTTTAAGTGCAAGTTTCTGCTTTAATGTGTCTAAATATTCTTCAGGTTTCTTATTATTTTCGTGTCTAGTGTGCAAGGTATTAATAAGAAGTATTGCTTTAACTCTTCTAACATTTTTTTTGTGATCTACAGCCTTTGATATACTGTGTTAGTCTGTCACACTGTCTGTCTTGTTTGATATTGTCCCTAGGACTTGTATTTCCGGTGTGTTCCGTGATTTTGAAATTAAGTTCTTCAGCAATAACGAACGCTATGCAATAAATAAGGGCATGTATATCAGTTAGTTGTGTGTCATCAGATAGAAACTGCTGTAATATGTTTTCATTAAATAAATTTACTAAACGGAAAAGGTTAGGGCTATACTTGAGTTTCGGTAATTTTGGTCGAGCAGCTGGATCTATCCCAGAATATTGTGTGAGTGTGGTTCTAAATTTGTCAACTATTTCTGTTACATATTTATCTGTTATTGGGTCTGGATCCAAAGCAACTGTCTTAATATAATTTTCTAACGTTAGGGTCAAAAATTCGGTTTGTGTAGAAATGTGTGATTTTTGCGAGTTGTATGGTTCAGATTCAGTAAGCGATTGTAATTGAGTGAGCGATTGTTGTTCTTCTGACAGACTGTTTTCGTGTGTATTTTGTGTGACGTTGCTAGTGCCTACATTATTTTCTTCCTGCATTAATTGTGTACGTGCTTCTTTTTTTAATTGGTCTATTTCTTTTTGTGATATAAGTTTATTCCTAACTATAGCTCTTCTTTGGTCTGATATTCTTTGTTCAGAAACTGTAATTTCAGGGTATTGTCGCGTAAAAATTGCATGTAGTTGTTGTCTATAGGTGGTCATATCGGTCGCTAATTTAGTAATGAGGAAGTAAGTTCGCATGATGAATAGGTTAACTTCTTTGCTCCATCTCATGCGAACTCTTGCTTTGCCAGCCTTGGTGGACGCGGGTAAGAAGGTAGACACCTCCCGTGCAACATCCGACGCTGAAGTACTTTGGACTGTATTAAAACTAGTAATAGGGGGTGACGATGGTATGGACGGTGAAGAACTTCTAGAGGGTGTGTACGATACCGTGCTAGGACTATACGGTTCTACAGGGGTGTTTGTCCTGTCCTTCAGTCTGTTACCATCGTCAGTAATTTCGGCTGTAGCATCTTTGTCGGTGGGAGCCCGCCTGCTCAACTCCTCACCGCTGACGGTTCGCATGCTGAGACTCCCAGCGTCAGCTCCAGGTGCGCCCCGGCGATCGCCCCCGGGCAGTGGTCCTATACGTTTATTTTCTGAACGTGTCTCCATGTTGAATGGGTATCCAGAGCCACGTTAGCCACGCCAGTAATTTCTCATTCGTGTGTCCGCCCCCACGTGATTAGATGGCCAATCAGGATGTGTGGTTGTTTAGGGGGCTTATTATTATTATTTCGTTTATTTATTTTTATTATTATTATCTATCCAGCATGTCGACAGATTCTTGCGGGATCGACGAACCTGTTGGCTTATGGCCATGTCTATGAGGAGAAGCTCCTTAGTACCGTGGGACCTCTTCCTACATCCACTCTGAGCGGCAGACATAATTGAGTTAGTTTCAATGTGCTCATTGATCTTCACTCTTAGGATGGATGTAAGAAGTTTATAGACCGTCGACAAACAAGTAATTGGTCTATAGTTCTTGGGTTCCGCGGGACTACCAGTCTTATTGGAGCAGGTGGGTAACGCCAGTTGTTAGAAACTGGTAGCGACCCAGACTCTAAGGATGACTGGACATTTGAGCCAGAAGTTATGCAGTCCGTCCGGGCCCGGAGATTTCCAGTTCGGTAACGGACCGACTGCTTTGGCTACATCCAATGGGGTGATGTTAATTTTTTCCATTTCTGGTATAGCTTCACACACGTGCTCGACATCGCGCATCCAGCCACCCTCGGCATGACAAACGGGCACCGACCAGATGCTTCGCCAGAATGTACTCGTTGCGAAATCATCCGGGCGGCACACGTCCATCACACTTTGTTCAGGTCGCTCCCAAGCTCTATATACCCACCTCTGATCGCTCTGAAACATGCGATTCTGAGAGTATCGATCAACCCGCCGCTTATACCGCCGAATACGGTTTGCCCATGCACAAACTTTCTGCTTTAGGAAGTCGATGCGCTCTGAAACACGGGACGTGTAATCTCGAGGGCTGACATCAGTCCCCGAAAACGCCCGTCTCACAAAGCGCATCACGTGTGGCCGTGTGTTGCCCTCCCTGAAGCACTATAGTTTGCCAATGAGTGCCCTAGCCCCATCGATACGCCACTCGATCCTGCACTGCCAGGCTGGCGCAGCAGGCTTTGGTCGTTTAGCTTCGTCACAACTAGGAAACTTGACGTTCGCTATACGACATGCCGCGACAGCCCCGCAAAACAAGATTGAGTGCGTATCAACGAGGCTTTCGCTGCTTTCGATGATGTTCTGCAGCAACGAGTCCAAGGCACATACCAGCGCCCTATTCTTTTTGTGCATAGGCAACCTTGGTAATCGGGGCAAAAGTTCGATCGGGGTTAACCTATACTCGTGAAGCGCATCCTCCAGTGCGCTCCTCTATTTATCATTGCACTGGCTACTTACCGTGACAACCCTATCCTCTACCTCATCACTAACATTAACGGGCCGCGGTGTGATTGCGCCACAAGTTGGCGCCTGTACCACGTTCTGAGTCGGGGTCGAGATGATAAGGTTGCCGAGTACCTATCAAGTGCGGCATCGTCCAACCTGTGATTACGTTGGATGACCCGCACCGGATCCGACAATCGTTGAGCCGAGACGTTCACAGTTGGTTCCAGGTCCTGAAACAGAGACAACATCCTGACACGGCAAGCAGTGAAGTTAGTTCCCTCCTTTGTAGACCCGTAGTATGCTCGCATGACGTTTTCATTCATGAACTACGTCCATCTCATGAGCTGCACACAACCACCGGTAGCGGGGACCCGGCTCGGGGCCGGTTGGCCCCTAGGTCCCAAGCCCCTCGGTGGCCGGCCCCTCCCCTGCCGACGCACAGGTGTATTACTGGACACACCAGGTGTTTACTTATTCGATACTCCTGGACTTTAAAAATGTATACCTAAATCTAGATGTTAAGTATTTATTTCTGTCAAGTGATTTGTAATCTTTAGAAATAAATGAATTCAAACCGTATTATTATTAACCAACTTAATTATAGACCAAGCACATGAACTTACTTTTCATGGAGGAACCCGGGTGACATCAGCATTCATTCGCAAGAATTACTGGATCATAGGCGGTAATCGAGCGGTCAAAAAGCGTATATGTACCTGCGTAACTTGTCGTAAACACAATCCAAGTAAGATGACACAGTTGATGGGTGAGTTACCTACGCAGATATGTAACGTTGCAAAGCCCTTTGAACATACAGGCGTAGATTTTACCGGGAACGTGCTCATAAAGGCCAACAAGGGTCGTGGTATCAAGACCACAAAGGGCTACGTGGCGGTATTTGTCTGTATGGTGACCAAGCTTGTTCATATAGAGCTGGTCTCAGACCTCACATCATCAGCATTCATAGCTGCGTTGCGAAGAATGGCTGGAAGAAAGGGCTCGCCGAAACACTTGTACAGCGACAACGGTACAAACTTTGTTGGCGACAACAAAATTTTGCAAGAATCATTCGTCAAGTTTTCATCAAGGAAATTATTGGCATGGGAGATCAAATGGCATTTCAATGCGCCCTCATGGCCCACAGCAGGAGGGCTGTGGGAGGCTGCGGTCAAAAGCTTAAAATATCATTTAAGAAGAGTAGTTGGAGAACAAAAGCTTACTATTGAAGAGTTCACCACAGTTCTGGCCCAGTTAGAAGCAGTACTTAACTCGAGGCAACTGTGTCCTCTGACGGTAGATTTTCTCCCTCCGTCAAGTTTTATCAATCTAAATCAAGACATGACTATTTTAGAAACAGAAACAGATATGCGGACGAGATGGCATTTAACACAAAAAATAGTACAAGATATTTGGAAACGCTGGCATACAGAATATCTCGCTCAGCTTTCCGCTAGAAGCAAGTGGAGACATTCTTAACCAGACATTCAACTAAATGACATTGTTACAATTAACGATGCAAACTTACCTCCTGGGAAGTGGGCAGTTGGCCGCTTCGTCCGACTGCATACCGGCGCCGATGGCCACGTCAGGGTGGTCACATTGAAAACAAAGAATGGGCTTATCAAGAAGCCTATTCTCAAGCTGTCTATTCTCCCTGTAAATGATAGAATCGACAAATAATAGTCGCGCTCCAAGGAAGTGAAAGATGGCAAGCCATATCGAAACAAAAAAGTAAACTACAGCTTCTCATCGCTAGTAATGTTACTTTTGTCTTTCATGAGTATTTTGACTACAGCTAGTTACCCAATTAAAGGAAAATCAAGGTCTTTATTTTGATAAAATTGGAAACATGCATTAATCAGAGATGAATGGAAGATAGTCGCATACTATGACATGAATTCATTTTGGCAAGGTACAGAAGCATGCAGTAAATACCTTAGCTACTTGCATCAGTTATGCAACAAGTTTAAAGAAACACACAGTCACATTGTGACGTCATACAAGTTCAATTGCAGCATGAATTCTCAAAACTCGAGTACTATAACCACCTGTTGCTGAGTCAGCATTCAAGCACGTGCTGCGTACGATACCTGCGCCGCCGCAAGCGAGGCCTTATCAATGGTGTAGGGTATCTTGCAAACGACTTATTCGGTGTACTTGATGAGAGATTCGCAGAGCAATATAAACAAGATATTCAATCAATACATGACAATGAAAATCATTTGCTTTCGCTCTTGAAACAGCAAACAACGGTAATTGAAGCAGAATGAAACGTTTTGAAAAGGAACGGGCAAGCAATTAATAAGCAGCACGAGATGCTTAATTCACTATCAATCAAGTTCGATAAGATGGAGAACGTTTTATTGACCAAATCAGAGTGGGAGACTCAATTTTCATTTATTGTCACCAGAACAACTGAAGGAAACTCTGAATACAATATCGAGTCATCTTTCAAAGGACCTCACGTTACCGATTAACAACTTACAAAATAGCTTTACAAACATTTATCATTTATTGACAGTCAAAGCAAGAATGACTGAAGAATATTAATTAATCTTCGTATTGAAATTCTGGTACCTAGAGATACGTTTTCAATCATGAAAATTATTCCAATACCTCAACTTGTAGGTAACTCAAGCATGGCTACTTTAACGCCGATTGCTGAACATGTAGCAATCATTTTGAAAAAGGACTCGTATTTACCGATGTCTATGTACGACGTCCAGACATGTCTATGTGACAACGTCGATAATTATCTATGTCATATAGAGAAACCGATATATCGTCTCAAGAATGATGAAAAATTATGTGAAGTAGAACCTGATTCCAGCAAATGCAAGATCAGCATTACGACGTGTTCGAATCAATGGACAACTCTTAGCAAAATAAACAATTACGCATTTTTCTGCTGTCGTCAGTGTCAAATAAGAGTATTATGCAACGATAATGTGTCGCCGGGGCAGTTGTTACAAGCAGGCATATTGGGCGTCGAACACGACTGTCTAATTAAAACAGAAAGTTTTATGGTTTACTCACGCAATGAAGGTTTTAGTACTTTAGACATAAAACCATCTTTCAAGCTACCTGGGATAGAACCAGTCAATCATATCATAGACGTAGGCATCCCAACTCTTCTGATACAAAACTCTACACTCCTCTCGAGCAGCGAGGAGCTTAACAAAATCAAGAAGCAACTTCGTATTCTCAAAGCAAGTAAAAATTTGCCAAATCAAATTTCTTATCACGATATCCATCACTACACAGCATTTTATGTGGTGATTGGAGTTGTATTGGCAATTGGAGCAGTCTTCATGGTACGACGGCTGCGTAACAGATGAGCTGCATCTCTCGCGGTAGCAAGGGCCGAAATGACAAGTGTACAGAACACACAACACGCGACACCGGCACGGGCAGAGGCTGGGGCCTCTATCTCATCATCCACGGTTCAATATAGTGTTAGTGCGCGTAATCAGTGTGAAATTCCGTGTGTATCAGATTACAGTAAAATCCCAAAAGTGCATAAAACAGATAAGTGTACATTGCTTATGTTTCGTAAAACGGAGTTCAAGTAGAGACTCTAAACATAAAATAAGGATCAATTGGAATCACCTTGTCAATCATCTAGTATAAGGACCAATTGGCATCACCTTGTTACTCATCTTTCATGTTCATCTCATATTCATCTTCCCGCTCGGGAGCATGTACGGTGCAACCGCACATAATGCAATTCAGCAGTTTACGACGCACATATATTTCAACTCATAATACAGTTCAGTTCGCGTTGGGCTATCAAGTCAGCCAGGCGTTCTCGTTACAGCCAACAAGGGCCGCGTCACTCACTTCATTTGCCACACCATCAGTCCATTAAGCTCATTTTATCTTTAAGTACTTTTGGGATAATACAATAGTGTTATAGTACTTATCTTCTTTTATTCCATTCATCTCCTATTTAAAAGTAATGTAGGGTCTAGCAAGAGATCATATACTATCACTTACTCCCTTAGAGATATTGTAAGGTTTAGGTTAATCCCAAAGCAAAGTAGAAGTTTAACTATACTTACACATAGCTTGTTTGGACTTGGACTCCGAAGGCACATAATGTAATTCCTTAACGGCAAATAACTCAAATGTTTAGACTAACATAATGTGTCTAATATCAATATAGTGATGGAATTTCGCCACTAAACAGTGAAAAATAATAAACCTGTATTTTTTTAAAGTTACTTGTTATGCAGGAAAAAAGAAACGTATTAATTGGGCTTAACTAATCTTATCAAATAAAGCATTTCGAACGACCACCAATCAATTGCACTTGTTTGGATATATAAAGCCGATACCAACTAGATGTTCTTTACTAGCTTAACTGTGTAGGGTCAGTAATCATGAAGTTTCTGCAAGTTGCGCTGTTTTTCACGTTCGTGCTGCTGGTGGCTCATGTCACTGCTGACATTCTCCATTCACGCAGTGGTAAATACAATATTATGTCTTTTATGTAATGAAAGAATATCACATACTTATAATCGTGGCATAAATTGTCCTATGCAAGTTCATCTGTCGTTGGTCAACAGACATGCTGTAACGACACGATTTAAAATAAATAGTCATATTTTATATAACCTACCGATCCTAGTAGGTCCTACCCGTAATGACTTACGGAGCCGAAACGTGGACACTCACCATAGGCCTGGTCCACAAATTCAAGGTTGCTCAGCGTGCAATGGAGTGAGCAATGCTCGAGGTTTCTCTGGTTAATAGAATTCGCAACGAAGTCATTCGCCAGAGAGCTAAAGTCACCGTCATTGCGCGTAGAATCAGCATGCTGAAGTGGAAGCGGGTCGGCCATGTCTGTAGACGGACAGATGGTCGATGGAGCAGACATGTGTTATAGTGGAGACCGCGTATGGGCAAACGTAGTGTGGGACACCCTGCGGCATGATGGATCGATGATTTAAAGAAAGTGACTGGCAGCGGATGGATGCGGACTGCTCAAGACCGGGATGATTGGCGCTCTTTAGGGGAGGCTTATGTTCAGCAGTACACGGCAATTGGTTGAAATGATGATGATGAGTCATATTTAAAAGAATACGTAGTCATATTTATAATCGCATTTTATAAACTGTGTCACAAGTCCAGCTGGACTTGATACTGGGATTGCGCACTGCGTAGGGTACATGGACTTGGCGGAACCGCGCCTCATTACTACATAGGGTACACTGGAATGTTAACCTGTCAATTGATAATGTTAATTGTTTGGGTTTAGGAAGCGGCTGCGAGACCAACACCGAATGTCCATCTGGTCACTTCTGCGTATCAGCTGATGGACGTGAATTTTGCGTAACCAGGCGAGAGGGTGGCCTTGATAAGATCTGGACTAAATAGGTGGTATGTGGGGTTAACCTTATAATAATATTTTGTCGGCGTATCTGAATTTGATATGTAATAAAAATGACTTCAAAAAATAATAATGTGTGTGTTTTATTACGAAAGTCGATATTATTAATCTTTTGGATTAGTGTGTTAGGGTTGCTTGTGGGCGTAATAGATCTTGTAACGTTATTATTCCGCAAAACGAGATTTACAAGATTAAACTAAATTAACTGACGATTTTGTGGTATGTGTATTCTCCTTATAGACCTGTGCTCTATCATGATTCGCCAGCAAGTCATGGAGCGCAATATCCTGGGGATTCACAGACCAATAAGGAACACAATTCTGCGCGCCAAGACTAACATCAAAGATGCTACCCGGAGAGCTACATGTGTTTTTTTTACTATTGATAGGCATACGTTTGAACACTATCTCACCTGATGGTATGCGATGACGCGGTCGAAGATGGAGCACGTTTGCCTAGAAGTAACCTTTTCACTCTTGTTGCTACTTATGTGTCTACAAAATTATGTATCAAAAGCATACATTTAACTTTTTTTTCTCTAATTCTCCTGCTAAGCACAGCAATCTGTTTATCACGATTAGCTGATATTTATTCGATAAGAAAGTATGAAAGGGTATGTCACTCAGCTTGCGAGGTGAATCCGTGAATAAGTGATTTTCTATTCTTTTGTATTCACTCTAAGTTGAGGAATCGGCTATGAAGGTACTATTCCTTCTTAGACTTCATAGTGTAATACTACCATCGCATGATATTTAGTTACTAAAGCATGAGAGTTACTACAAACATATGTTTTAATAACGTGTTTAAAACCTATGATAGATATTTCCAGTCTTACTTTTTGCTGTGTCGAGATCTTTCTAAACAGTAAGATATAAGTAAGACCTAGTCCAGATCATAATTTACGTGTATGCCAATTTTCATTCAAATCCATTCAGTCGTTAAGACGTGGAAATGTAATAGACAGACAGAGTTACTTTCGTATTTATAGTACTAGCTTCTGCCAGCGGCTTCCCCCGCATGATCCCTAGGGAACATACTCTCGGGATAAAAAGTAGTCTATGAGTTATTCCAGACTTAATCTACGTCTGTGTCAAATTTCATAAAGATCCTTTCAGGCATTCCGATGTGAAATTGTAACAAACATCCATCTATCCATCCAACCTCACAAACTTTCGCATTTTGTCGGAAGGATTAGTATAGATTTATTTTTAAAGTGAAGAAAAAAGTTATGATTTAGAAGAAGGATACCAGGCCATCAACTAGTTGACGGGCCCCGCAGTCATTAGAAAGACAAAACGTGTAATTAACGACAATCTTTCGCACGCAAAGGGTTCCAAACGAATCATATATATTTTAACTTTTTTTTTGTAACTCTAGGTTAAGCAGACCTCTTGTTGTGGTCGCTCACAGCTAAATTTAGATTTTTGATGAAGAAGACGAATTCACCAGACTGTGAAGTGTGTGCAACGCCGGAGGATGTCTTGCATTTATTGACGGAATGGGTCAGATTTCAGTCTGAAAGAAAAGACTCGTTAAGTGAACTACAGTTAAATAGGTATGATGTGGGTATATTCCATCAAATATTGTCAACTCCTAGTTCGGAGGCTGCCTTCAAAGTTTTTAAGTTTGCTCAGTTAAGATTTAGGTAGTTAAGGTTTAGTTAAGTAAGCTATAGTATAAGGTCCGATGGGACTGGCAGATGATTTGTTGTTATAGCGGCAATAGAATTACACATTCTGGGAAAACAACTGTCTGCCTAATGGTTCTTGAGATACAGCCCGCTGACAGACAGACGGACGGACGAATGGACGGACAGCGGAAGCTTAGTAATAGTCTTCTGTTCGTAATCCTTCGGGTACGGTACCCTAAAAATGATTTTCTGAAATGAGCGTCTGAAATGAAGTTAAACATATTCAGCCTGTATGCGTTAAAGACAAATAACTAGCTTTTAACCGCTACTTCGTACTCGCATATCCCGGTTTCCCCGTTCCCGTAGGAATTTCGAGAAATACTCTCTTAGTTCTCCCCTACACTCCCTAAGGAATCTACATGCCAAATTTCAGCTTTCTACGACCAGTAGTTTCGCCTGTGCGTTGTCTGTCAGTCACTCAGTAACGGAAATTTTTTATATATTAAGATATAAGTCACGTAAGGTGTGTGAAGAGAAAACATCATCTTCCTGGACGATATTCTACTAAAACTTCATTAGTTATTTTTATTCCCTGCACAATAGGGAATATGCATGTGATTTTTTTATTTGCAAAATTAAATACGAATCAACTCTAATAAACAATTATGAAATTATTTTTTAAATAACTTCATCGGCGATGAAGTTTATTTATTTATTTATTTATAAAGAAGAAGAAGAAGTTATAAAGCTTCAAAGTTTACAATTAAAAAGAGAAGTCCGATATGAATTGTGACGTCAAAGTTCTTGGCGCCTATACAGCTGCCATGGAAAACAGCGTTTTCGCGAGAAGGACAGATACATTTGTTTAAAATAATTATATCTCGTTTGTTTTTCGAGCAATTTTGATTTTATTTTCACTGTTAGTATTATATTTGTGTATACATTTAGATAAACTGTATCGATAATAAATATTTTTTTCGTGCATATTCCCTATTGCACATGCCTGTTTGCTGATGAATAATATTATGAAACTTAATTGTGATGTTTCAAATGGCAATTACCATAACTTGATAGGCACCTTGAAATTGAGCAAATAATGCATTTTCTATGGACACCAATCAGCATTGACCGGATTATAATGAAGACTTTATATAGCAGTAAACGCAAGAAAACATTTCATAGTTCAGTTGTGTGAGAATAAGTCATCATGACATTGTTGCGAGCCGCGCTCTTGTTGACGTTCGTGATGCTAGTGGCTAATGCGGCAGTTTTCACCAGTAAAGAAATTATAGATATTATTAGAAAAACATTAAGTAAATACTATTTTTTTGCTATTTTTTCTTATCTTGTTGTTTCTAAAAACCTAAAGAAGTAAAACCTGTAAAGCTTATTTATACGCCCTTGGTCACGCCTACCTCGCTTTCACTAGCTATAGAAATAGGTGGCGAGCGATCAGGTGCACGAATGAGTCAAATTATGTTCATAGGCATTCACTCACGCGTTAAATCGCTTTTCTGAATGCACAGCGTGTTCTGATAAATCGCGTCACAAGTCCGAGGTTATAAGAGGGCTTCGAAGTCCTAATTGACTAAAGATCGTAGGAGCAAACAATGTGATTTCTTCGCGCGATAAAAATGATTGTTGTGATTAGCAAGCTTTAATTAGGACATCTAAAGAAATGTGTGTGTTTAATCTATTCGTGCGACAAAATCGCATTATTAACTCGTACGATCGCTAGCCAATTAGGACAACGCCATAAAGTGCACACGCTGCGTTGTGTTGCGACGGCTGAACGGCCAAGCTGCGTCATTAAACTCTATTGTCGGTCAAAAACTGGCACACCTTGCTACGTCAGAGAGAGAGGCTGAGTCAAAGAAGAGCGATACGTTGGTTGCATAATCTCAGCTCTTCGTGTGGCACCCTGTGCGTAGACATCAAAGCGTTGCGACGTCACAGCGGATCGGCTACACCCGTGTGGCATCTTTCGTATGCCTATAAGTTACGCAATTTTTTTTATGAATTCTGTGACTTGGCAATCTGTGTTAACACAATAAGCCATTCAGATGATGAACTTGATCTATGTCTTGTTAGCAGAAGAAATTCATAAGAGTCCCTTTCACCGGGAGTCACCAAATCTCTTCCATTGCCTTCTAATTTTGATGCCAGTTCGTTGATGTGAGTTGATATTCTCGCTGATAGCTTTCACTATTCCTAGCGATCTCTTGTTGGACGGTTTTTCTTTAGGTCCTCGTGTATATATTTGTTGCTCACGTAGTAGGATATATCTAGTACGGTTGTGTCTTGCTTTGAAATCTTTCAAGAATCTCTATGTTGCTATTGTGAGGCAACAGCTTCTTAATTTTGAAGAGATGTCCTTCATGCCACACTCTGTCGAACGCCTGGCTAATATCAAGAAAGGTAGCAGAGCAGAACTGTTTGCATTCTAGTGCACGATTTATAGTATCCGTAATACGGTGTATCTGTTCGATAGTTCCATGTTGCTTTCGTAAGCCAAACTGGTGAAGAGGAATAACTTCCGGTAGATAGGGACGCATCCTGTTCAGCAGTATTTTTTCGAAGAGTTTTCCCAACACAGGAAGTAGGCTTACTGGTCTGTAAGAGCTTGCATCGTGGAGCGGTTTGCCTGGTTTGGGTATCATTATACCTTGCGCAATTTTCCACTGGGCGGGGTAAATTCCAAGTCTTAGGCAGGTATCATAGATGACCGCGATGTGAATTACGCCCTTTTTAGGTAGCTGCTTGAGTATTTGGGCGTCGATTAAATCATAGCCTGGTGTTTTAACCTTTCTGTAGTTTTAGGATTTCTTTCAAAAGTTCGTCGGGGCTAGCACTTTTTAGTGGTAGACTCATTTGCAATGGTGCGTCCAGATATTTGGAGAGTTCCTTGTCGTGTTCAGGATTTTTGCTTGCTAGGCCTAAAGATAGTTTTTAGGTATTCCGTGTATACTTGGGCCTTTTCAAGTTCTGCTTTTGCCCACTCGCCATCTGGAGCTTTTATGGGTGGTATGTGTTCTTTCGGTCGTTTCAGCCTTTTTGTTATCTTCCATAGAGAGTAGTTGGTATCTTTATTAGGAGTTAGGTCAGCTAATTGTTTTTGTAAACGCTCGTTTTCTGCTTGGCAGATTATGTGTTTAAGTTTCAGTTCCTCAGAGGCCTTGTTGAAAGCTTTTTTGTCACTGGGATATTTCGTAGAATGCCAGTTTTTCCGCAGTAGCCTTCTTTCATTTACTTTATCCTTTATTAGTTTGGGGTAATGAGCAATTTGTGTTGTTTTCGATCTTAGATAAGACGTAGATTCTTTGGCTGCTAAGTGAATAATCTTAATGAGCGTTTCAATAGCTGTTTCAACGCTGTCTATCATTATCATTATTTAGTGGTAAGTTCAAGTTAATGGATTCTGATATTTTGGTTCTGTATCAGTCCCAATCTGTTGTGTGGTTATAAAGTCTTTGTTGGTGCTCAGTTACAATTGCCTTACAGTGAACATTGATAAATACTGGTGTATGGTCTGACGACAGGTCAGTACATTCTTCCACGTTTATTTGTCTGAGCGGGATATTTTTGGTTATGATAAAGTCTAATAGATCTGTTACTTTTGTGGGTCCGCAGGAATACCATGCGAAGCGCAATGAAGGTTAAGGTCGTTCGTAGCTACATAGAGTTGTCGACCCCGTGGTGAGGTTAGTCTGGATCCCGTAAAAGTATGTTTTGCGTTCCAATCGCCATCGCAAATAAATCTGTTTCCTAGTATGTTGAAGTAAGTCTTGAATTCATCATTTGTAATAACATGCCTAGGTGGGCAGCAAATTGCAGACACTGTTGTTTCTGTTTTGTTATCCTGGATCCTGACCAAAGTTGCTTGTATCTATTCAGTTTTGGTTTCCCCATAAAGATAATGTTTGATGTTTTCTTTTACTATGATTGCGGTTCCTTCATGTGAATTACCAGAGGGGTAGTTTGTAGTGGACACCATGTAGTTTTAAAGTTGGAAATGAGTTAGCGTGTGAACCTTGTTTCTGAGATAAAATCCACGTCCAATCTTTCAAGTTTAAAGAAGAGTTCAAGTTCCTGTCGACGTTCTGTCAGCCCGTTGGCATTCCAGGTGATTAGGTACCCAAAGAGAACAAATGTTTTGAACCTTAACTACAAAAACAGAATAATTATAATGATTTGCAGAACCACTGCAAGGCTCGCTAATAGTTACAGATCGACATTAAGTTAAGCTAATTTTAAAGAAATAGTTGTCATAGTGGCTCTGTTATTTGCAGTTATAATATAACTTTAAAATTTTCATTGTTTAGATGCTGCTTCCTGCAAATCGGACGGTGACTGCCCATCTCATTTCATCTGTGTAAAACTCGATCCTCAGTCCCTCGAAAGATATTGCTCACCGCTTTTATAGCCGAAGAGGAAGCGATTTTGATAAGATAAATGAATCTTTAAAATCACGATTTATCTGAATTATTAAATCGTTACTTAAGTAATTTAAAATAATTATTTTGTTTTTCTTTATTTGTTTGGATATCCAACAAATGATACACAGTTATAACATGAATCAGAGTGATACACGTGGTTAATTTATATGAGTACGCTTTTTCAGTGGTCACCATGCAGTTGAGTATCATTACTTTGTATGAAGCGACTGTCAAACTGACCTCCACAACCTAATTCCTCCTCCTTACGTCGTATTCTCTTCTTATTTTCTATTCTAATACTAGCTGACCCGCGCGGCTTCGCTCCCGTCAACTGGCTACCCTACCTATTTACCCTACCTACCCTACCCTACCTACCCTACCCTACCTACTTACGCTACCTACCATACCCTACCTACCCTACCCTACCCTGTTGTTTGACAAACACTCTTGTAGTGACAATGATACGCACGCCGCCAAAGTCCGACGCATCGCCAAGTGCAAATAATGCGACGAGGGCGAGCCCTTTCAAAGTCACTCAAGTGCGGAAGTGTGAGCGACATAGCGCCTAAGATCAAATCCCCTTTAACTCAAAAACCGAAACTCTATGCATCGGTTGCTGAGGCGCGCGCCCTAATTTTGAAAGCGAGAGCACAGCTTGACCTATCAGGAAACATAAAAACCACCATAAAGCAGACTGTGATAGACTGTTTGAAGTCGCTCTGATTGTTAAGAGAACTGATAAATCAAAGCCAACAGAAGTAAAAGACAAAAAAGACAGAGGAAATAAGCAGGTACGAGAATTTGAACATAAAAGCTTGAGAATACTGAATGAAATTATGGAAATTAAAGAAATTTTGAAGAAGACCAAAGCTACCTACCAGGATAGAAAAATCAAAAGTCGAATTAAGCGGCAAAATGGATGCGCAGATGGTAGAAATTAAAGAGCTGAAAACACTGTCGAAGACAGGCTGAAAAAGTAGAAGCCTGTATGGGAAGCCTTGGAACGTACGCACAAGTTACAGCAACACCGCCTCAACCATCGGGTAGGAAAAATCTGCATTCGATTACACTATAATCGTCATCACACGAGAGTGAGACTTCAGAATCCGTAGTTGAAAAAATTCAAACGGCGGTCGATGCAAAGTGCACCGGAATACGAATTGACCATCTGTGCAGAGCAAAGAACCAGTCGGTGGTTATAAGCTGCTCCAAAAGAGAAAATATAGGAAAGCTATCGGCAAAGCTTAAGAACTCCAGGGGAGACCTGGGGGACCTGGTCTGTGTGTGTGTGTGTGTGTGTGATGATTATGATTACGAATATGATTAATAAGAATCCGCTCGTGGTCGTCACGGACGTTATGAATTACGTAACTGACGACGACTTGGTGACGGCAATAGGATCCCAGAACGGACACCTCCTGGAAGGAGCTGTAATAAACGAGTTTGACATCCGGGTCACGTATAGGCGAAAGGCGAGGAATCCGCTGACGAGCAACGTGGTGTTGCGCCTCACACCAGTGATTTGGCAGCGGCTGACCTCGGCAGGTCGAATTCATGTCGACTTACAGAGAGTGGTTGTAAAGGACCAAAGCCCGCTGATTCAATGCACAAAGTGTCACGGCTACGGACATAGTAGCAAGCACTGCAAAGAACCAGCAGTCCTTTGCAGCCACTGCGGGGATACGAACACCAGAGCGGAGTGTCCTGGGTTCGCTCTCAATGAAGAACCAAAGTACAGAAATTGCACTCAGACAAAGAAAAACGCAGCACATAACGCTTTCGATAGCGAGTGTCCCACACGCAAAAAGTGGGATGCGCTGGCAATCGCGTATTGCTAAAGTTGCGGCGGGGGCAGTAGCAAATAAGGACAGCATAAAGTACCGTGTCGTGCAAGCGAACTTCCAAAAGAAAAAACTCGCAACTGAGGAGCTCATACTCGACGCCGGGCGCAGAAAAATCAAGTTTGCTCTTGTACAGGAGCCCTATGTCGGAACAAAGGGGGAAATGAAGACTTTCCCCGGAACAAGAGTCATACAAGGTACCAAAACGGCCGACAAAACCATCAAAGCCGCGATAGTCATATTCGACAGTGGAGTGGACGCAGCGGTGTGCCCGACACTGATAACCGAAAACATAGTGGTTGCGAAGACAGTGAAGGACACCACCACCGTGGTGGCGTCCATTTATTTCGAGGACTATCTCGACATAGAACCGTACCTCGACCGGCTGAGGGAAATTGTCATAAGGACAAATGGTGCGAAGTTACTAGTGAGAGGTGATGTGTACGCATGGAGCACATGGTGGGGGAGTGAAAGAGAGGATGAAAGGGGAAGACTTCTATCTGGAGCCCTAGAAGCACTCAACCTTCATGTGCTCAATTGTGGAAACATCCCAACATTCGAAACCATTCGAGGAAGAAAGCGGTACAAGAGCACTGTAGACATCACGGCCTGTTCAGACGACGTGCTTCGGGACGTGGAAGAATGGCGGGTTGAAACAGAAATGACGAGTCCGGACCACAACGCGATAATTCTCAACATTTCGACAAAAAAGGAATCGGCAATAAAATTAAGTACAGTAACACGTATATAATACTAAAAAAGCAGACTGGGGAAGTTTTCGGGAAAAATTTAAAAAAATCATTACTGGAGAATAAAATCGATACAACACACATAGATAATTTTAATAATTTAGAAGGTTTAGAAAATTGTATAGAGGAATTAACAAAAATTATTACAGAAATTTGTGACAAGACAGTACCTAGAATTAAGAAAGTAGATAAAACGTACTTACCGTGGTGGAACAAAGAACTCGACCAGCTGAAGAAGTCCATGTGCACGAAGAAGCGTGAAATCCGTTGCGCAGCTCCACGTCGTCGGGAATGGGTCGTGATGGAATACCTGAAAGCGAAAGAAGAATACGAATTACAAGCATGCAAGGCACAAACCGAGAGTTGGAAAAGCTTTTGCGGGAAGCAGGACAGGGAAAGTGTTTGGCATATATAGGGTTATCTCAAAGACAAAAAAGAGGCATGAAGATCTGCCAATAGTTCAAAATGGCGAGGCATGCACATCAGATGAATCCGCCAAGGCCTTGATGGAAACCTTCTTCCCAGATGATGAGGAATCAGAAGACAACTCTGACCACGCTAAGATCAGAGAAGAAGCGGCACGTTCAGAGGAAGGTACACCAGAGGACAAATTGGATCCACCCTTCACTCTAGCCGAGCTCAGATATGCATCTAGGAGTTTCAATCCGAAGAAGGCGCCGGGCCCAGACGATTTCACGGCTGATATCTGCGAAGCCGTCATTAGTAACCACGAAGATATGTTTTTGGCCTTAACGAACAAATGTCTCAAACTGTCTTGCTTCCCGGAAAAGTGGAACCTGAATCCGCTACTGGACGAACTGAAAGAAAGAAAGACATACTGCCAGGCGTTTGCAGACGACGTAGTCTTGATATTTTCCGGAAAAACGGCTCTTTCTCTGGAAAACGAGACCAATGCCAGCCTGTCACACGTGCAGCGGTGGGGTGTTCGGAATAAACTAAATAAACCACACAAGACTCATACCATGTTGCTAACTAAAAAGTTAGAATTCGACACACCACCGCTGCGCATGGACGGGGTTGACATTGCGCTTGTCGAGGAGATAAAGCTGTTGCGTCTAATAATCGACCGGAAGATGACTTTCCGGAGCCACGTCACATATTAATATGTCTGCAAAAAAGCCACAAACATATTCAGGCAGCTGTCTAGCGCGGCGAAGGTTACTTGGGGCTTGAATCGGGAAGTGGTGAGGATAATTTACACTGCGGTTGTGGAGCCGGTGATCTAGTACGCAGCCAGCGTATGGGCTCGGGCTGCGGATAAGATCTGCATCCAAAATCAGCTCAACACAGTTCTGAGGGGCTTCGCCCAGAAGATCAGCAGGTCGTACAGACGGTCTCACTGAATTCGGCTCTAATATTGACAGGATTGCTGCCACTTGACCTGAGAGTCAAGGAAGTAGCATCCTTCTACGAAGCGAAGAGAGGGAAGCCTCAGCCAATTCTTAGAGACCGTTCTGTAGATGAGAAGGTGAGCTACCTGGCGAGGCCCCACCCAGCTGATGAGGATAAACTCGTTTTCAAATGCTTAGAGGATGACGCGGAGGTGCAGCTGCGCGTGGGGGAGGGTATAGTACAAATATTTACAGACTAACAATAAAAAAATTAAGCTCGAGGAGTATTGTACCGTCTTTCAAGAGGAGCTGTATGCCGTACACTGAGCGGTGGAAATGATCTCGCAGAGCCCAGAGGAAGAATTTTGTATTTTCAGCGACTCCAGGTCAACCCTGGAGCTATTAAGAAAGCGTCACAAAACTTTTCTTCCCTTCAGCTACCGACGCCTACAGACTAAGCAGGACCATTAAAATCACTTTCCTCCACACTCCGTGCGCTTCACAGGGCACGGGGGCTTCTCGCACTACCTCAACCGCTTCAAGAAAACGGACTCACCAGAATGTGTTTGCGATCCATAAAATAGCATAAATAAGATCGGCTATTTCAACTAATTGTCAACAATAGTCATAGACAATCGGTTTAAAGACTGCCTGCCGAAAGAGTTGATGTGAGTTCGAATCTCAGCAGTCGTAATTATTTTTAGATTTTATTTTACTTATGCATTTCCTTACCTTTATGATTCCTATTTTACCTAATATTTTCAAATATTCATAACATGTTAATGTTGTATTTCGGATTTTGTTTAGCATTTATCCAAGTATGCCAGATATAATAGCCAGATTGTTTAAGTATAATTAACAGAACATATTTTATCTTTATCTGTATTCTGTTTTGTTTGCATCACGTTTTAAAAAAGTACAAAACGAATATACATAAGTTTTAAACATAAATCTGATAGGAATTGTAGCAACGTTATAGAATGAATCAAAGTATTATTCTACGTAATGCAGATACACGCAGTGCCATCTATTGACCGACATATTACTGTCGACAGTTTGAGAATCACACTAGAAAATATTGATTTATTTATTACTTTTACAACGTCATAAAAAAGTAATTATTTTAATACCTTAAAAATATCGGTCTGAATGCACGTAATATTCCTAGGAATTAATAAAAATTAAAACAAACTACAAATATAAGTTTGTAACAGATCAACCACATATTCCATACAAGGTATTATGCATTTGATCTCATTTTTTGAATCCCGGTATTAACCAGATTAGTATATTGGTTAACAGGCGCGCGCTTACGTTTGCTAAGCTTTGCTAAAGTTGCTCAATACTGGGCCTACACGGCCTTGGAGCCAAGGGGCACGTAATATCACCCACGAGCAGGTGGCGATGTCCCATGATAAAGGAGTCGAAAGAATTGCATTAGCTCCGCTGAAACTGGATTTCTGTGTTTTAAAAACATAAAATTATTTCGATTTGCGCTAAAAAAATAAAAAATAAACTTGAATCATCAAGTAGTTTCAAGAAGATTGTTCGGTTATTTTAAAAGATAGCCTGTGCTATACCGTTGCTTCACAGCATGAATTCCGTTCTTCTGCCATGTGTACGGGGAACTCACCGATCAAGCGTCAAACATCAAAATGTATTATACTGACAAATGTTTCTGGAGAATATAAGGAATATAACATTTTCATGAAAACAGCCATGGTAGAAAGTAACACACATCATCCGATTAAGTTTTATGATTTCTATTTTCCAGTTATTTCTCCAGTTGATCAAGGGGAACTGTAGGTAGATCCCTAGGCAATGACGCCACAGACGAATACGCGAATAGAGGTTCCGTGATGGTAGTGCTGGACACGTACCCACTCCCCCTCCTACCTTTTCCATAGTTTCGTATATATATTTGCCAGAGATCATCTGAACTTCGTGACATCAAATGGTCGCAGGCTACATTATTGCAGGCAGTCAAAACTGGCAACGTTAAGCCTATACACGCGACTAACTAAACGACTTCTCAGCTCAAGTACATATACCCTCCGAATAATAATAGGTATAATTACGAGTCATTGGCCCCTAAAAAACATCTTTTCAACATAGGCGCTGTAGACAGCCCAATTTGCAGAGTTTGATTCGGACCGAGGAATCAGTTGCCCACGTCATTCAAAAAGTAATGTCGAGGCTGCACGACGTAAACAAATTCTTGGAAAGGTGAGGTCGCTCCGCCAAACCTGTGAAGCACTCAGGAGGCATTTGGGCGGAGCTAGGCTGGCTAACTTAGCCAGCACTGACTGAGAATGGGAGTCTAACTTGGTGCGGATAATGGAGTCTCTATTCTACGAGGGTCGATCCAAAAGTAATGATAATGAATATTAAACACGGTGATTACAGTTAAAAATATAATTTATTTCTCTACATAGTCTCCTAACAAGTCAATACATTTAGCCCATCTTTTTTCTAAACCTAGAATTCCCTTGGAAAAAAAATCTTTGTCTTGACCCTCCAAAAACTCCTCAACAGCGGCCATCACTTCGCTATCGTCTTCAAATTTCTTGCCTCGGAGGTGTTCCTTGAGCCGAAGAAAGAGATAGAAATCACTGGGAGCTAGATCTGGCGAATAGGGCGGGTGTTCAAGCAGTTCGAATCCCGATTCTTGAATGGCAGCCATCGTAACTGCGGCTTTGTGAGCCGGTGCGTTGTCTCGGTGAAACAGCACTCCAGCTCGCAGTTTGCCGCGTCTTTTTTCCTTAATGGCCTCCCGCAATCTTCTTATTTGGTCTGCGTAGTAAGAGGCCGTAATAGTGACCCCCTTTTCTAAATCTATACATATAATAAAATCGTAGACTAACCGTGTCTGTACATTGAATATTTTTCCATGAAAATTACATAGAAAACTCAGGAAAAAGGTACAAAGCACAAAAATGCAATTTTTGAAATTTTTGTCTGTTTGTCTGTTTGTCTGTTTGTCTGTGCGTTTGTGGGAGCATCACGCATAAACCACAGATTGGATTGCAAATCTAAGTACTTAAAAATATTAAGTGATAACCCGAGTAACATTTAGCGTTTATTTCATCAAAATCGACCCACAAAATCAAAAGATATTGAATTTTTAAGTTTAGGAAGAAACTTCCTAATGTATTCTGATGAGTCAGAGCGCCATCTATTGAGAAAAATAAAATGCACGAAAAAATTTTTGAGTTATTTGTGAAACTTTTAATACGTGGCAAAATAAGAGTGATCATTTTTATACCTTTTCTTTATTTATCGTTACAATCGATCCACAAAATCAAAATATATTGAATTTTTAGTTTAGTAAGAAACTTCCTGTGTTCTGATCAGTCAGAGCGCCATCTACTGAGGAACCAAAAAATGCATGAAAGCATGAATGTTACACCAAAACACATTAATTGAGTTATTTGTGAAATTTTTAATACGTAGACGTAGCAAAATAAAAGTAGACATTTTGATACCTTATCGTTATTTATCGTTACATACGGGCTTCTTATTTAACGTCTTCTGCTGCCAAATATTTTGTCAGTTTACATGGTCGATAGATGGCGTTGCACTGATGACGCGTTTTTCTGAATTGCGGTGTTAAGATTTTCCACTGGAGAATGACCTCACACGATTATTATACACTGTCGTAGTTCGTAGGAATTTCGGTTTGGTCTCTGGAAGATCTTAAACGAATAGGGGCCAAAATTGCTTAAATCTCTGAGTTGTGCTGATTTCGTTTAAAGTGCATTTATCGTAGAGTCTTAAACTGATTTAGAACTCAGTAGTTTTGTGAAGTACTGGACGGTTCGACTTGCGGATCAGGCCTGTAGGGTTCCGTACCAAAGGTGCTGACAGGACCCTACTTCTAAGGCCTCCGCGATTGATTCCGTTTAGAGCGAAGCAACGAACGGTTCGATTTGCGAAACAAGGCTAATAATAATAAGGTACCGTACCAAAGGTGGTCACGGTGACGGGAGCGATCGATTTTGGTGGGGCTACTCTCTAAGTCCGAAGTCCGTAGTTTCGGGCTTAGTTGCGGACGTATTCTACTCCGTATCACCTACAGACTTACGATTAATCCCGAACCCGAACTAAGAATGAATGACAACACGATTTCACAGTAACTGTCAAATCGAGTTATCATTAGTTCTCTGTGGTTAGGTGATACGGAGTAGATTTTTTTTTTACTATATGTAGGCATACGTTTGACCACTATCTCACCTGATGGTAAGCGATGATGAGGTTGAAGATGGAGCACGTTTGCCTAGAAGCAACCTTTTCACTTTTGTCTTAAAGACTCCCAGGTTGCCCGCAACTAAGTTTTTAATTCGTGCTAAGTACAGACGGTTCGATTTGCGAGCCAAGGCAAATTATAGGGTTCCGTGCCAAAGTTGCTAATGGGACCCTATTATTTAAGCCTTCGCGTACGATCTTGATTCGTGCAAACCAAGTCGATTTTTAGGGTTCCTTACCAAGGTTGCTAACGGAACCCTATTTATTAACCGACTTCAAAAAAAGGAGGAGGTTATCAATTCGACTGTATTTTTTTTTATGTTTGTTACCTCATATTAACCGACTGGATGAAGCGATTTTCATGATTCTTTTTTTATTTGAAAGCTGGTGCTTCCCGTGTGGTCCCATTGCCACCACGTCAGGATCTAATGATGGAAACCCTGAGAAATCGAGGGCAACTCTCGAAAATTGTAGGCACGTATTTGGTAAAAACTTGATATTCGTGTGTATATCGGGTGATACTACAAAAGAATGAAAGTTTGGATCAGACCTGATGATGGAGACAATGATAAATGATAAATGATTAATGATATTTATTTTGCAAATAGGTAACAAGTAACTCTTTTACACGTCAATTATTTTTTTTGACATATTTATCTAGATGAGGCCGGATGTTTTCTAGCTGAACACGACGACAGAGAGTCAAGGGAACTCCACATCGGTATATAGGAATTACCAAGTGTTTGGGCTTATTTCATTCGTATTGACGAGAACTTTACACCGAAAGCACTTAGTAAGTTTTATTTTCATAACATAACATCACGCCGGTACGCTGTGAATGGGTACGCAGGTACCACTAAAAAGTGAAAAATAAAAAACTTTTTTACAAAAAATGTAACCGACTTCCAGAACAAAACACTACAAAGTATGAAATAACTTTAATTTCGGAAGTCGGTGTCAAAAAGCGAAAAAACTAAAAACTAAAAACACCGACATCCGAAATTAAAGTTATTTTATACTTTGTAGTGTTTTGTTTTGGAAGTCGGTTACATTTTTTGTAAAAAAGTTTTTTTCGTTTTATTTCTGTCTCGCTGATATAAAAATGTCTTCTAGAAAAAGTTCGAATCTTTCACAATATAGCAAAATTCTCAAAGTCGGGTTTGTTCGCACACTATTCTAACTAACTCGAGAACGGCTCGACCGATTTTCATAGTTTTTGTGTTTTATTCGGGACGAAGACTAATTCCTTCGTCCGGAATAGCATAATATGAATTAAAATACGAAAAAAAAAATGAGTATTTAGGTAGGGTAGGTAGGCAGGTAGGTAGGGTAGGTAGACAGGAAGGTAGGGTAGGTAGGCAGGTAGGTATGGTAGGTAAGTAGGTAGGTAGGGTAGGTAGGTTAGGGTCGGTAGGTAGAGTAGCCAGTTGACGGGAGCGAAGCCGCGCGGGTCAGCTAGTATTCCACTATAATTATTCCTTCGGCATCCCAGAAAACGGACGCCATAACCTTTCCCGCTGAACTTGACACTTTGAATTTCTTCGGCGTCGGTGAGGAAGCTCGCTTCCAGGTCATTGATTGTTTTTTGGTTTCAGGATCAAAATGGTGAACCCAGGTTTTGTCCATGGTCACGAAACGTGACAAAAAAATTTCCTGATCTGCTTGGAACTTTTCGAGATTCACTCTCGAAATGTCGACTCGTTTTTTCTTTTGCTCGTCGGTTAACATTCTCGGCACCCAACGCGCCGAGACCTTTTTCATCTGCAATTCGTTAGTGAGGATTCTTTGAACACTGCCATATGAGATCCCTGTGACATCAACTATATGCCTGATGGTTAATCTGCGATTTGCCAACACGAGATCTTCGACTTTTTTCAAGTTATCTTCAGTTAGGGACGTGGATGGGCGTCCTACGCGATGTTCATCTTCCGTGGATGTTCTTCCTAGTTTAAACTCCTTGGCCCAGCGTGCAACTGTGGAATATGGAGGAGCAGAGTCCCCCAATGTTTCCACCGGGTCGGTGTGTATGTCTTTGGTAGACATTTTTTTCGAGGTACTTGATGACAGCTCTTATTTAGTTTTTCTCCATTTTGATGTTATCACTCCGACGGTTCGTATTCAAATGAATGTATCTCCCAAGAATCGTGGCCTATTTATATAAATTTTTTTATGTTAATCTAGTGAGTATATTAGCAAACAGAAAAAAAATATTTTAAATTTTTATGTGCACTAGAAATACCCGATTGTCAATACTTTTGGATCACCCCTAGTATTCTTTCAACGGAAAGAGTAGAGTAGAGACTCCATGGGGCAGGGGTAGATTTCTTTTCTGGTTGGTTTTCCCATGGTCAACTTTATGTAGCTCTATCGCACGTTAACAACCCTTTTTATATAAGATTTTTTTTTCATGTGTGTTCGCGGATGACTTCTTCGTTTATAAACCGAATTCGATGAATCTCTTTTTTATATGAAAGAATATGCTGCGAAGGTGGTTCCATTGCCACCACGTCAGGATTTGATGATGGAAACCCTGATAAATTTAGGGCAACTCTCGAAAATTGTAGGCACGCATCTGGTAAAAACTTGATATTGGTGTGTATATCGGGTGATAATACAAAACAATGAAGGTTTGGATCAGGCCTGATGATAGAGACGACAGAGAGTCAAGGGAACTTCACATCAGTATGTAGGAACTACCAAGTGTTCGGGCTTATTTCATTCGTATTGACAATGCCTTTACACCGAAAGGACTAAGTAAGTTTTAATAAATAGGCCCCAGTTCATAACATAACATCACGCCGGTACGCTGTGAGTGGGTACGCAGGTACCACTAAAAAGTGAAAAATATAAAATATTTTTACAAAAAATATAACCGACTTCCAAAAACAATACACTACAAAGTATAAAATAACCTTGATTTCGGAAGTCGGTGTCAAAACAAGAAATAACCAAAAAGACCGACTTACGAAATTAAAGTTATTTTTTACTTTGTAGTGCTTTGTTTTGAAAGTCGGTTATTGTAAAAAAGTTTTAAGGATGGGAAATCATCAAATGACTCCTCCCGCTCTAGGCGGAGCAGAAGGGAGCGTCAGACTCTTACAGACTAAAACCCATCCGTGTCTTCTAATGCCCTTTTCGTTGCAGGGCTGCGATGACTCTTTCGAACAAATTCCGCTACGTGTTAACAGCCCTAGGGCCGGTCGGCATTTGGAACAGAAGAGGTGAAACAACCAGTGCCTTGCATAATACTCTTCTAAATTCCTAAATCTAAGAGGAGTCAAGAAATGCTAGATATTGATTTTTCGTATATATCTAATCTTATCTAGCGACAACATTTTACTTTCCGACTTACTCGCGAACGAAGTCGCGGGCAACAGCTAGTATAAAGCTGAAGAGCTTGTTTGTTTGCTTGAACGCGCTAAACTCAGGAACTACTGATGCGATTTGAATAATTCTTTCATTGTCAGATAGCCCATTTATCAAGTAAGGCTACAGGCTATATACTATCACGCTAGACCAATAGGAGCGGAGTAGACGAAGTTGCGTGGGTCCACTAGTATATTATATAGCTGCATGGGGGGTTGCACTAAAGACACATCTGATAAAAGCGGAACGCGCGCATCGGGCCGTTTTCAAGATGGCTTTTAGAAACACAAGGCAATATCCAACTAACACTCTGTATCAGGAAACGGGTGTAATACACGTGTGACAAGCCGAGACGAGCCGTAGCTCTAAGGTTCCATTAGGAGGCTTTAGTCAAAGTGGAGTCCAAAGAGCATTTCCGAAGGAAGCCTACATACTGGCATAAACCAAAGTGTAAACTAGATTTTGGTGAAAGTTGTTTTCACTATATGGGGCCATTCCTCTACAGAAAACTTAACGAAAAAATTAGTTAATTACCTATGACAAAATGGAAATGCAAATCTTGCATCAAAACGTACCTAAAAAGTCTGGATTATTGCGACACAGAGAAACTTTTAAATACCTGTTGTTATTAAACCACTCATTACCATGAATTTATGAAATACATTTTTGGATACATGACACGAGCTCAAACACAAACTTACATTCATGCACCAACACCACGCTCCGACCTGGTGGTCCTGATTGGAACGTGGTGGAATGGCTATCGAGCCTCTGGAGAAGAGTGGACCTGTTTAAAACATAAGTGGAATTAAAACTCGTCAAATGCGAGTCGGACTTACGCATTAAGGGTTCCGTACCATCGTATTTTTATTATTTGTTATTATAGCGCTAACAGAAATATACACTCTGTGAAAATTTCAGCTGTCTACCTATTACGGTTCATGAGATATAGCCCGCTGACAGACAGACGGACGGACGGACAACGGAGGCTTAGTAATAGGGTTCCGTTGGTTAACCTTCGGGTACGGAACTCTGAAAATATAGGAGCTACCTACATTATTTGTATTGTATTTAATTTAGGTAAATTATAATCGATTGGTTTAACATTAATTCTGAACCTGTTTCTTATTAGCTGCAGTATGTGCTAACCACCTACTAAAAGGATAATGTTTGTAAGAATTATATGGAATTTCGTAAATGGGAACTCCAGCATAACCGTTTTTGACAAAGTCTTTATTTCTTCTGCAATAAGGGCCAATGTCTTGACTACATGATAACATATATTAATAAGCTGTCAAATACTATAAACCAGCGCAATAAGGCATAACAACTGATGCAATCAGAATACGCAACTTGTATCTACCTACATATAGTGCTTAATCATGAAGTTTTTGTTCTGGTCAGATTTAATATTTGTGATGTTAGTGGATCATATTGCTGCATACCATCTCAGATCTGAGGGCACAACTCTCCCTGGTAAGTTGTTTAAACTCTATGGGCCTATTGCTAACTATGTTATAGATAGGCATGTGTATAAAGATGAGAAAGTGAGATTTTGACGACACGGTTGGCGCAGTGGTGGCGTGTCGCGGTTTCGGTTCCTTTACGTCTACCATGAGTTTTATCAATCTACACTCGCTAGCGACTGTAGTTAATTTATTTGTTCAAGTTGTTAACTAAGAAGCAAGCAAGTTGTAAGTAAGACTTTAGTTAACAACTAAAAACATAAATTAAAAACTTGTTTTTTAAAAGTTTTCATGCATTTTTTAACTACAGTCGCTAGCGAGTATAGATTGATAAAACTCATGGTAGACATACTGCACGGAAAAAAATATTTGTATGGCCAACAGATATGTAGTTGTTCCGGGTCTGGCTTTTTGTGTATGTGAGTTTAGTATGTTTGTGAACGCACCCACGATACAGGAGAACTTCCATGTGTGGGACAGGGTTTTTGGGCTTCCGAACATCCGTAAAAAACGGAACCTTATAGGATCATTCGGGTGTCTGTCTATCTGTCCGTCTGTCACAGCCAGTTTTCTCCGGATTAACTGGACCGATTCTGTTGAAATTTGGTACAAATATGGATTTCTGTTACCCAAACACGGACTCGTTACGGAAACAAATATTTTTTTAGTATGGGGTTCACTTTTGGGGAAAAAAAAAAGTTTTCAAACTGTATCGTGTGACATATCAAAAGAAAGGGCTTACTGACGGTTTCAATTACATTTTTTTTCATAATTTTTAAATAAATAGTTTTGAAGTTATTAAAGAAATTAGTCCAAAAATGACCATGCCCCCTTATCTCCGAAACTACTAAGCCAAAAATTTTGAAAAAATGTACATAATAGTTCTACACCTAAAAATTACAAGAAAACTTATAAGAAGTCTGTAGTGTTAAAATAACATGTTAAAAAAATGAAATTGGTTCGGAACCCTTTGCACGCGAGTCCGACTCGCACATGGCCAGTTTTTTTTTAAATCGAAAGCAAAATTTGTATTTGCCAACCTGAGGGACATTGCAGTGTGAAATGTGAATAGATAGAATTAGCTATGACGAATATATTTTTGTGACTGTAGATTTTAAATTGACACTTTATATTTTGGCAAATGTCCTGGTAACCTGTCTTGTCTAGAGAGTTTTTACAGTTTTCTTGGGGATCACGCTTGACTCAAGGCTACAATGGAGTCCTCATTTAACATCTCTTGTGGGACGGCTGAGTTCAGCAGCATATGCTGTCAGAAAAATCTGTCAATTTACTGATATATATACCGCGAGGCTGGTCTATTTTAGTTACTTTAGACAGTATCATGTCTTACGGTATTTAATTATCGGGACGTGCTGCAGACATCGAGTCTATATTTATTCTGCAGAAAAGAGCTGTCAGAGCCATTTACAATCTCCGCCGGCGCTTTTCCGTAAGGGAACTGTTTAAGGATATTAACATCATGACGGTACCTTGTCTATACATATATGAAGACATTATACATTTTCGGAAAAATCTTCATCTTTTTAGCAAAATTAGTGAAAGGCATAATTTTAATACTAGAAATCGAAACAAATTAGATCAACCCCGATTCAGATTAGTTAAAGTACACACTTCTTTTATGGGGTACTGTGTTAAATTTTATAATAAAATACCACTTGATATTCTCGAACTGAATGAAAGAAAATTTAAAACGCACACTATGTAGACAACTACAGTGTGCGTTTTATACATTTTTTAAATTTTATATGCTTCTGCATATTTTAAACTGGAAGATTATGTCCTTGATAAAAACGCTTGGCTAAATTTCGGTCCTGCTCCACAGCCGCATGGGTTCACTAGTTAGGTTTTTTATAATTGGAAGAAATGTTTATCCTTTTTTTGTTCTCCTATATTGTAATTTATTTATTACTAGCTGACCCGCGCGGCTTCGCTCCCGTCAACTGGCTACTCTACCTACCGACCCTAACCTACCTACCCTACCTACCTACTTACCTACCATACCAACCTACCATAGCTACCCTACCTACCTGCCTACATACCCTACCTACCTGCCTACCTTCCCTACCTACCTGTCTACCTACCCTACCTACCTGCCTACCTACCCTACCTACATACTCATTTTTTTTGTATTTTAATTCTTATTATGCTATTCCGGACGAAGGAATTAGTCTTCGTCCCGAATAAAACACAAAAACTATGAAAATCGGTCGAGCCGTTCTCGAGTTAGTTAGAATAGTGTTCGAACAAACCTGATTTTGAGAATTTTGCTATATTGTGAAAGATTGGACCTTTTTCTAGAAGACATTTTTATATCAGCGAGACCGAAATAAAACGAAAAAAACTTTTTTACAAAAAATGTAACCGACTTCCAAAACAAAACACTACAAAGTATAAAATAACTTTAATTTCGGAAGTCGGTGTTTTTAGATTTTTCGCTTTTTGACACCTTTCAGTTTTTAGAACACTAAAAACTGAAAGGTGTCAAAAAGCGAAAAATCGCCAGTACGCCATGAATGGGTACGCAGGTAACAACCTGCGTACCCATTCACAGCGTACTGGCGTGATGTTATGTTATGAAAATAAAACTTACTAAGTGCTTTCGGTGTAAAGGTCTCGTCAATACGAATGAAATAAGCCCAAACACTTGGTAGTTCCTACATACCGATGTGGAGTTCCCTTGACTCTCTGTCGTCACCATCATCAGGTCTGATCCAAACTTTCATTCTTTTGTAGTATCACCCGATATACACACGAATATCAAGTTTTTACCAAATACGTGCCGACAATTTTCGAGAGTTGCCCTCGATTTCTCAGGGTTTCCATCATCAGATCCTGACGTGGTGGCAATGGGACCACACGGGAAGCACCAGCTTTCAAATAAAAAAAGAATCATGAAAATCGGTTCATCCAGTCGGTTAATAAAAAAAATACCTTTTTTTGAAGTCGGTTAATAAACTGAAGGAAGACGGACATCGGTGGCTTATTAATAAATAGGGTTCCGTTAGCAACCTTGGTACGGAACCCTAAAAATCGACTTGCTTCGCACGAATCAAGATCGTACGCGAAGGCTTAAATAATAGGGTCCCATTAGCAACTTTGGCACGGAACCCTATAATTTGCCTTGGCTCGCAAATCGAACCGTCTGATACTTAGCACGAATTAAAAACTTAGTTGCGGGCAACCTGGGAGTCTTTAAGTCAAAAGTGAATAGGTTGCTTCTAGGCAAACGTGCTCCATCTTCAACCTCATCATCGCTTACCATCAGGTGAGATAGTGGTCAAACGTATGCCTATCTATAGTAAAAAAAAAATCTACTCCGTATCACCTAACCACAGAGAACTAATGATAACTCGATTTGACAGTTACTGTGAAATCGAGTTGTCATTCATTCTTAGTTCGGGTTCGGGATTAATCGTAAGTCTGTAGGTGATACGGAGTAGAATACGTCCGCAACTAAGCCCGAAACTACGGACTTCGGACTTAGAGAGTAGCCCCACCAAAATCGATCGCTCCCGTCACCGTGACCACCTTTGGTACGGTACCTTATTATTATTAGCCTTGTTTCGCAAATCGAACCGTTCGTTGCTTCGCTCTAAACGGAATCAATCGCGGAGGCCTCAGAAGTAGGGTCCTGTCAGCACCTTTGGTACGGAACCCTACAGGCCTGATCCGCAAGTCGAACCGTCCAGTACTTCACAAAACTACTGAGTTCTAAATCAGTTTAAGACTCTACGATAAAAGCACTTTAAACGAAACCAGCACAACTCAGACATTTAAGCAATTTTGGCCCCTATTAGTTTAAGACCTTCCAGAGCCCAAACCGAAATTCCTACGAACTACGACAGTGTTTAATAATCGTGTGAGGTTATTCTCCAGCGGAAAATCTTAACAACGCAATTCAGAAAAACGCGTCATCAGTGCAACGCCATCTATCGACCATGTAAACTGACAAAATATTTGGCAGCAGAAGACGTTAAATAAGAAGCCCGTATGTAACGATAAATAACGATAAGGTATTAAAATGTTTACTTTTATTTTGCTACGTCTACGTATTAAAAGTTTCACAAATAACTCTAGAATGTGTTTTGGTGTAACATTCATGCTTTCATGCATTTTTCTTTCATGGTTCCTCAATAGATGGCGCTCTGACTGATCAGAACACAGTAGGAAGTTTCTTACTTAACTAAAAATTCAATATATTTTGATTTTGTGGATCGATTGTAACGATAAATAACGAAAAGGTGTAAAAATGGTCACTTTTATTTTGCCACGTTTTAAAAGTTTCACGAGTAACACAATAATTTTGAATGCTTTCGTGCATACTCATCAGAATACATTAAGAAGTTTCTTCCTACACTTAAAAATTCAATATCTTTTAATTTTGTGGGTCGATTTTGATGAAATAAACGCTAAATGTTACTCGGGTTATCACTTAATATTTTTAAGTACTTAGATTTGCAATCCAATCTGCGGTTTATGCGTGATGCTCCCACAAACGCACAGACAAACAGACAAACAGACAAACAGACAAACAGACAAACAGACAAACAGACAAAAATTTCAAAAATTTCAAAAATTGCATTTTTGTGTTTTATACCTTTTTCCTGAGTTTTCTGTGTAATTTTCATGGAAAAATATTCATTGTACAGACACGGTTAGTCTACGATTTTATTATATGTATAGATTTATTTGTATTAGCAAAGTAAGCATACACAATAAAGCAGCCTTCTTTTTTCTTCTTCTCTTAGTTACTTGAAAACCATAGTTTTGTATAATGTAGAAGCATATTTTCAATTTTTTTGTAATTAGTAATAGATTTTGTTATTAAATTAGTTTGACATGAACGAGCGTAGCATTTGAGAGCTTGTCATGCTCACACAAATGTTTTGCTGACGGTGGCGCGTGTGTTGGATCATTTGGTTCCCTTCAAAATGGTTTGGCTAGGTGGTGCTGATACACGCGTCATGTTCGTGAACGGGCGCCGTCAGTTGAGACTGGTCATCTCTTAGCTGCCATTGGCTTATTTTAATCTGTACCTACATTTCGAATTGTTTATATATTTTCTTGTTCTTTGCATTGTCCTCACATATATAAGCAATCAAAGATAATGTTAACAAGATTTTTGTAATACATCACATGGTCTGAAAGAGTGTCCGTGGAGTTTCTTGCACGTTCTTCTCCATTGAGATCTACGCTTTGGAACGTGCAAATAGCTTCATGTTTTTGACTGACCGACTTTGACATTTCAAAAGTGCCTGTAAATGGTTTATTTTAAATATACGCTTTGAGTTTGAGTCATTCTATCCACTACATTGAAAATGAAATATACATTGAATACCTTATAAAATGTATGATATATGTAGCAGAGGTCGACAATTTTCTAATGCATGTAATTTGAATGGCTTAATGAGATGAGTTTTTGTCTGCGCTCTGCTTAAAAGTGCTTTTCCTTCAGTGGTATGCGAGCTAGCTAGGCGGTGCGTAAAGAAAACTGCACCAACAGGGTCATTCATTTCCCTAGCCCGGCTAGGGTATTGAATGATCCTATTGGTGCATTACTAGTATAACAAAGCGAGATATATTTCTAAGGGTCGCGAGCGGCAGCTGCGTGGTCCACGCAGCCCGCAACGAGCTACACGCTGAGAGGACTCCGCTATGCATCCTAAAGCAACTCAGCTACACACCGTTTCACAGTTTCGCTACGTATTCTCGAACCGTAGCCCATCGCACAGCTTTGGTGGAAACAATCACACATTTTTAGTGCCGCTAATTGTACTCGCATCGCCTAGCTACCTCGGACATCTTCAGTGGAATAGCACCCTTTTTTTTTGTAAGTATGGGAAATCATCAATTCTTCGGGTACTGCGTAACCTAGACGTGAATATGGTTAGTGGCCCCGACGGGATACCGGCATTTGTTTTGAGGACTTGTGCGCCTGAGTTGTCTCCAATCTTGACACGCCTGTTTCGCCTTTCGTTTGAGACTGGAAAAGTACCGAATGCTTGGAAGCAAGCTAACGTGCAGCCCGTACCCAAGAAGGGTAGTCGAGCTGACCCGTCGAATTACAGAACCATGTCGGTAACGTCCATACTCTGTAAGAGTATGGAACGCGTGCTGAATCGTAAGCTCCTAGCATACCTAGAAGCGAATGAAATCCTTAGCGACCGACAATACGGGTTCCGCCGAAATAGGTCTACTAGGGATCTTCTAGCGTATGCCATTCACATCTGGAGTGAGGCCATAGAGAAGCACGGGGAGGTATTTGCGGTCTCCCTTGATATCTCGAAGGCCTTCGACAGGGTCTAGCACGATAGCCTTATTAGTAAGCTTCCTTCCTTCGGTCTGCCCGCCGGATTGTGTGATTGAATTACAGATTTCCTGAGGGATCGGTCTATCCGAGTGGTTATAGATTGCTCCTCGTCAGTGGCGTGCCTAGGGTTTCAAAATAAGGCAAGCCCAATAAAATTTTAACCGATTTCAAAAAAAGAAAGTTCTGTTTTCGACTGAGTATGTAGGTACCTTCGTATGTATCATCGCAATTTTCTCATAAACTGATATAGATGTCTCAATTCGTTGTTTACCAAAATTACCGAAAGAAACAATTGCACACAGGTGTTTATGGGAATTTTCGTGCCTTTTAATGGCGCCAGATATGTTATTTAAATCATTATAACCAGATGTATTCCAAACGGAATCTTCATTCGAAAAAAATAGGCATCACCACGAACACAACTTATTAGTGTGCGAACAGCCAACAATCCAACTAGTTTTATACACTGATCTATTAAATTTTCGTTTATGCGATTTACTAGTCTGAGAAAAACACAGATTAGGCGTCGGTTTTAATGAAGAAATTAACTGTTTTTTCTGAGCAAAGTTTAAAGATTTTACCTTATCTTCGGCAATCAAAACTTGAACGCATTTTAAATCCTCACAAGGTACAATTACCTCCATTGTTGTAGGTAAGTCACCAAAACAATTGTATCACTGAGAAAATCTAAAAAAACACACAAAAATCTTTAACAACATAACTTTTCAACTCTCAAGCAAATAAAACTGAAGTGAGTTGCACTCCGGTGTCAAGAACTACTTACGCAGAGTTGTAGTGTTGTCATTTAGGCAAAAAAGTCGCCAGGTATATGAAAAATCTAGCTAGATGTCGCAAATTTTTAATTTTTTAAGATATTGCCTGAATATTTAATTTCGTTATTTTAAAAAGCCGCTAGTTTTTATTGTTGCTAAATCTTAAAAAAAGTCCCCAAACTCGTTAAAAATCTCCAAGATCTCACAACGTCGCTAAAACGGCAACACTGCAGAGTTGGCAAGGTGACTAGGTCACGCATACGCGTGCAACTTCATACGCATGCACGGCTTAATCGCCCATACTGATCGATTTGTAGACGCACAAGCTTTAGAATTCGTTATACGGCACATCGCTATAAGTGCGAAAGTGACGGAGATAGTATTTGAAAGCCCGGTAAAAGCCGGTACGTGTAAGCGAGATAGCTATATGTAGATGCTGCAAATGCGAAACTCTGCGCGCGAACAATCGCGATGTGTAGTTATGTAGTAATGTGGCATAGGTAGATACTTTGTGTTATTTTGATAAGAATTAAGCGCGCGAACTTTTAAATAGTTCGGGTTTGATATTGATTCTCTATCGAGCATTTTAGTAAGGCATGCCGGGCTTTTGGGCTTATATGAAGATACCGCCACTGCTCCTCGTCCAGACTGCTGGATATTAATGCCGGGGTTCCTCAGGGGTCGTTGCTCTCGGCAACATTGTTCGTGCTGCATATTAATGATCTGCTAAACCCGGTACCTTTGGGTATGCAGACGATAGCACTGTTGCTAAGCAGATCCGGTCTCTCCTGAAGGCTATGGTTGAGCGCTTGAACTTGTCCTTACAGGCTGTCTCAGAATGGGGTGATGCCTATCTGGTCAAGTTCAATGCTGCTAAGACCCAAGCGTGTCTTTTTTCCGCTAAAACGAGCCAATTCCACCCAGCTCCATCTTTTCGTGGTGTAACCGTGCCAATAACTGACCGACTTGAGCTTCTTGGTGTCACGTTAACATCTACCCTCATTTTTGGCCCTTTCTTAGAGGCAAAGGCTCAAGTGGCTGCCAGAAAGTTGGGGACGTTGGGTGTACTTCACGCCGGAACAACTGCTCAAGCTCTATCAAGCGCAAGTTCGATCGTGTATGGAGTACTGCTCTCATCTTTGGGACGGATCTGCCAAATACCAACTTGATGCCCTTGAGTCAATTGAGAAACGAGCCAAGAGGATCATCGGTAATGACAGGCTCATCGAGTCGAAGCTTCAAAGTCTTGAGCATCGACGCCGAGTTGCTGGGCTGTCGGTTTTTTATCGGTTGCATTTTGGGGAGTGTGCGACGGAATTGCATGACTTAATTCCGCCAAGCCCGTTCCATCATCGGACCACAAAACGAACGGCGATGCGCCATCGGTACATGGTGGACATCCCACCCACACGCACAAAACGTTTTGGGAACACATTCATAGTGCGTACAGCTAAGGAGTGGAATTCCCTGCCAGAGTCTGTGTTTCCGGATAGCTACAACCTGGGAGTCTTTAAGACAAGAGTGAATAGGTTGCTTCTAGGCAAACGTGCTCCATCTTAGACCACATCGTCGCTTACCATCAGGTGAGATAGTGGTCAAACGTATGCCTACCAAAAGTAAAAAAAATAAAATACAAATATCTCCTCCCGCACTGGGCGGAGCGGAGGGAGCGTCAGACTCTTATTGACTAAAACCGATCCGTGTTCCTCCTACTGCCCTTTGCGTTCCATGAGGCTACTCTCTAAGCCCGAAGTCTGTAGTTTCGGTCTTATTTATTTCTTTATTTATTTATTTATTAATAAGGCACACCAACAACTTATTTACAAAATAAATGTTATAATTGTCACGTCAAAGGTCCCGTGTAAATAAGCCACTTACAGGCATGCACAACTTTCACAAAACCAGTTGACATTATTACTACACATAAAAAATACTAGACAAAAAATTGAGTAATAAAAGTAAAAATAACATTAACAGATTGAAAATTACTAACGAGAATTATTGTAATTATAAGGATAAATTGATAGAAATTGAAATAATTAAATTTTAAATAATTGAATTATAAAATTAAAATAGATAACAATTAAAAGGATAAAAACAAATTAGAATTATAAAATTAATATTAAATTAAAAATTACAAAAAATTAAATAATGCACAAAACAAAAGTTAAAATATTATAAATTGGAATCAATGATTGTTATGACATAAAGTGCAATTAAAAAGGGACTACGGATCATCAATCTGACTTCACAACTTTCGACTTAAATTGGGCTAGTGAGTCTGAGAAGATGTCGATGTTGTAATGGCTGTTAGAGCAGATCTTATTGTACGTGTCCGTCATTCTACTCAGGGGAGCGGAACGACCCAGGTTCGTGCGACAGCTTCTGCTTGCGAATGTTCTACATGTTCTCACCGATCTGACTATGCCCTGGCGGGGTACCTCTAAGTAGATTTGATCAAGCAGATCGGGAGTACATGTTATACTGTTGACGATTTTGTACAGTAGAACCATGTCAGTCAAGATTCTACGTTCTTGTAAATAAGGCAGTTTGAAGTGTCGCATACGCTGCGTGTAGTCGGCTCTATAGGGACAACTGTGGTCTTTAAATCGCAGGTATCGCGTGAAATTACGTTGAACTCTTTCAATACGGTTGGTATGGACATTATAAAATGGGTTCCAGACCGGGGATGCATAATCCAAGGTGCTACGGACAAGACATTATAAAGGGTTTTTAGAGCTATTGTGCTTTTAAATTCCCTACATGTTCTTTTAATAAATCCCATCATTGTAGCCGCTTTAGTGATAATGCTGTCGAAGTGTGAATTAAATGAAGGGCTACCACTAAACAGTACACCCAAATCTCGGATGGTCTCTACCTTCCGCAGTGCAGTACCTGCGAGTGAATAGTGCGTTGGTATTATGTGTTTTTTACGCGTGAATGTGATGTGATGACACTTGTTGACGTTTAGTACCATACCGTTCATGTCACACCAGGCCTGCAATGAGTTGAGATCGCATTGAAGTAGCTCGGCATCCTCGATTGAGCCAATTTTGCGATAAATTTTTAGGTCGTCTGCGAAAAGTGAGCACTGACTATGGCGAAAGCAGTCTGATACATCATTTACGAAGATTGTAAATAAAATAGGTCCGGCATGCGATCCCTGTGGCACTCCAGATGTAACAATATAATCTGAGGGGTGATAACCTTCCACCACCACTCTTTGTTTCCGCTTGTCCAGATATGATCTAAACCACTCCAAGAGATTTCCATGCACACCATGGTTTTCTAGCTTCTTCAACAGCGTTCGATGATCAACTTTGTCGAAGGCGCTACTGAAGTCGGTATAAAGGGCATCAACTTGTTGACCAGCATCCACGGAAGCGGACAGATCATTCAAGTAGCACACTAAGTTGGTTGTGGTTGATTTATTGCTGCAAAACCCGTGTTGCTGTGGTGCAATCTGTACTTTAATGTGGGCAGTTAGGATGGGGCAAACTAGGCACTCGAATACTTTAGAGATAATAGAGAGCATTGAAATGGGACGATAATTAGTCGCATCAGATCTGTCTCCTTTTTTATACACTGGGACCACGTTTGCTTTTTTCCATTCTGACGGAAAATGAGCAGTAGTTAGGGACCTATTGAATATTAGTGTCAGTGGGAAAGCAAGATTACGACCACACTTTTGGATGAAAATCGGAGGTATCCCATCAGGACCGGCACCTTTTGTTATATCTAGCCTTTGAAGGGCTTTAAGGACATCTCTTTCAGTAAACTGAACCTTGCTGAGAGTGTGTTGAGGAAACCTATGTAAGCTCAAAGTGGATGGTCCACCATTATTGACATCCGTAGTAAAGGTCGAGGAGAACTGTGAAGCAAAAAGATTACAAATATCTTCGCCATTGGTAGCCACCGAATCATTCAGTTTTATAACAGATGGAATTGTGGACAATCGCGTGTTTTTAGCTTTAACGAAAGACCAAAAAACCTTTGGGTTGTACCGAATATTGCTCTCCATGCTATGAACATAGTTCTTATAGCATTCCTTAATAAGAGCACGTGCCCGGTCGCTAAGTATTCTATATTCGATCTCGTCTCGAGGGTTACCGTATTTTCTGAAACGATCCCTTAGTTTCTCTTTCTCGTTCAAAATGTTAATTAGAGATTTGGTGTACCACCGTGGATATTTGCAGCTAAGACGCTTTCGTTTAGGAACGAGATCACTGATGATGGTATTTAAGTGATCATAAAGAGTAGTGACCATTTGGTCAACATGAGAACACAATTCCAGTAGCTGCCTCCAGTCTACAACGCTAAGTTTCCTATTGATTGATCCGTAGTCGGCAGCGCGAAAGTTAAAGGAGTTTGTTTGTTTAGACTTCAATGTAGTGACCATTACAAACTGAAAATCTATTTCTAAGGGTGGATGGTATTCGTCTACTCTACAAATAGGAGTTTCACATCTTTTTACTACTCTGGTCAGCACATTTGAAAAAACCAAGTCTAAAATTCTGTTCTTAGAATTTTTTACAAAGTTACACTGCTGCAAAGAGTTTAGAGACATGAAATCGACTAGCGAGAATCCTAGACCATTGTTATAGTTAGAAGGAACAGTTATAGTTGCGTTAGTGATGCTAGGATCAAGCTCCCAGTTTATGGAGCCGAGGTTGAAGTCACCAATTATAACTACCTCTTCACCTGTCGTGTCCATAATGCTCGATGCTACATCCAGGAACGAGTCCAGTTGCTGTTGAGCTACTGGTGGGGGCAGATATATAGCGCAGATGTTGATTTTCTTTCCATTATTTAGTTTTAGTCTAACCCAGAGGTCTTCAGCCATTGTTTCCCATTGAAAAGCACGGGCAGAGTCAAGCGTTTTGGATACTGCGATCAGTACACCACCACCCTCTTTGCATCCTAAGGCACTAGAGGCTCTATCCCTTCGATAAATATTGTATGAGGTGTCGAAGATCTCACCATCACTGATGTTGCTATTGAGCCAAGTTTCAGTCGCTACAATGACATCGTACTGGGCAACACTAACTGCCATATTTATGTCGTGGAGTTTGGTTCTCATACCTCTTAGATTTTGATAATAAATTGTGAATTTTATAACTTAGCGCACGGTTTTGTATTCACGCAGATCTTAATCCCCTTACAACAGTGAGACAGCCTGCAGGGATTTTATTTGCTTGGCAGTAGCGCCGTCATCCTTACGGACAAGAATACGTCCGTCGCGAACCCAGACGTACCTGTAACCTTTCTCACGAGCTATTTTTCTTGTCTCCGCATGAATAGCTTTATTTAAAGGTGATAGATGTTCAGAAACAAAGACCGGCTTTTTAATGCCGCCATATCCTAAGTGGGAGGAATTTAGTTTATCCTGTGGATGAGCCCGGTTGAACTTAGTGACGGATGTGAGGATCTCATCTCGAACTCTAGTGCTCCTTAGTTTAATAACAACAGAGCGTGGACGGTCACTTTGGGAATCCAATTTCCTGATACGCGTAAATGACAAGATGTCTTGCTCTTGGATGGTGTGAGATATCACGTTCCCTAGCTGTAATACAGTACTCAGGAGATTTTCACTTTTGTTTTCGGGAATACCATTGATTTCTATATTGTCCTGCCGTGAGTACTGTTCTAGAGAGTTTACGCGTTCCGACAAATCCTAGGCGTTTTCCACTCCGTATCACCTTTTTTTAAAGGATGGAAAATCATCAAATGACGCCTCCTGTTCTGGATGAAGCAAAAGGGAGTGTCAGACTCTTACTGACTAAAACCCATGCGTGTTCCTCCTAATGCCCTTTGCATTTCAGAGTCGCGGTGACTCTTTCGAACAAAGTCCGCAACCCCGGACTCCGTATCACCTACGGACTTACGATTAGTCCCGAACCTGAAATAAGAATGAATGACAACACGATTTGACAGAAACTATCAAATTGTGTTGTTATTAATTCTTAGTAGTAAGGTGATACGGAGTAGTCACGCAGGACGTCGGGCTTAGAGAGTAGCCCCCAGGAATATCACCCTAAGTTGTGTTCTTTATCATTTCAGAATACTGCCAAGATAACTCCGATTGCAACCAAGCAGATGGATGCCGATGTGCTACCATGACTGTCAGTCCCAAACAATGCAAATGCTACGGCCCTTTTATAATCGACGCAAACTGGTTAAAAAGTCTATCAGAGACAGCAAATAGACACAACAAAAAGATACAAAGAGTTTCATCATTAGATTCACCGTCTTCCTATTAAGCAGTGACGTTTTTTTTTTGTGGTGGATTTGCTCTTGACTCTAGTCTAGGTCAGAGATGACAGAGACAAAGTCTACGATGGAGCGAGCTTACCCAGAAGGACCCTGTTCACTCTAACTTTGAAGAGATTAGGGTTGTAAGCGTTTGGAGACACGGACGCAGGCAGAGAGTTTCACTCCTTTGCTGTGCGCATTATAAAAGACGTTTGGAAACGCTTAGTGCAAATTGATGGAATAGCAACAAGGTAGGGATGGTAAGATGTAGTGCGTCTGGATGTCCGATGGTAGAAGGGGGCCGGTGGGATGAGGTCGTGAAGTTCTTGGGCACACTCACCGAAGTACAATCTGTAGAAGACCGACAAGCAGGCAACCTTACGGCGATGAGCCAAGCTATGCAGCTTGACATTCACCAGTTTTACGTCACCGATGAGCCTCTTCGCTCTGCGCCCCACCGAGTCAAGCGCGGCATGCTGATACTTAGCTGAGCCATCCCAAAGGTGGCTACAATACTCCATGCAGGATCGGACTTGCGCTTTATATAGGGTTAAAAGCTGTCCAGGCCTGAAGTATCGCTTCACCCTACTTAAAATGCCCAACTTTTTGGCCGCGGTTTGGGCTTTGTACTCGATGGTGGCGCCGAAGTTGAGACTGGATGTCAACTCCATGCCTAGTAGCTCGAGTCGATCAGTCATAGGAACAGATGCACCCCGAAAAGTAGTACCTAAGTAATAATCTAGGGTATAGAGTGAGCTTCGCAGCTTCGGTTATTAAACTGGTAATAAAGAAAAAAAAATATTTATTTTAACAAAAAAAAGAATGTTGCCAGTCAAGATAGAAATTAATTCTCCCTCTACTGATTTTCTACATGCCTTAACATTTGGTTAATTTTAAAACATAAAAGTTGTCTCAGATTGTAGTGGTGATTTCCACAAATTGTCCTTGTGACCGGTTACTAAGCAACAGGGAATGTGGATGAAGAAAATAATTATTAGTTAAGCAGTTTATCCTTATGTATAAAATATTTCCGTTACTGACTGATTGAGTGACTGACAGACAACGCACAGCCGAAACTACTGGTCGTAGTAAGTTGTGATTTGGCATGTAGTTTCCTTGGGGAGTGAAGGGGAGCACTAAGATAGGATTTACCGAAATTCCAACGTGAACGGGAAAAACGGGATATGCGCGTACGAAGTTCCAGGCAGAAGCTAGTTAAGAAACTGGCAAAATGCGAGTCGGACTCGCGTGTAAAGGGTTCCGAACTGCTGTTACCACTGTAACGTTGCAGGTTAGGGCTTCTGCAACGTCTAGGGATCATTATGAAATCAAATACTTTTGGTGATTTAAGAGATCATTATATTGAGCTGGTGCTCCAAAGAGAACTTTCACAGTTCTGTCAGAAAAAAACAAATCAATCCACGTATGTCAATATTTGAACCTATTCTAAATTATGAACTATCTTTTTTAATTCTTCTAATGCTTTTTTATAATAAAGTTGATGGAGGTCCCCGGAGGGTGAGGCAACCAAGGGGGATGTGCCACATGAGCTACGCCCTCACGAATAGAGGCTACTAAGAAAGCTTTTTTCAGCAGTTTCGTGGGTAGGTGTAAAAAAGAACAGACGTTCGGTTTTTTCGGAATTTTAATTAAAATATAATTAATGAATAAATTGATTAAATTTACTGTAGTACTAAGTCTACAACTGCTATAACTTTAGTACTCACGTTTGTGGCACATTTAATGTGATATCTAAGCACTTCACAAGCACCACCTGCCAGCTGATCACTTAACTGTCATCAAACTATTAGTCAGCACTTTACAAACAGAATGTCTCAGTACGCTGAAGTTGTTGCTGCCCAAAAAACCTTGGAGGAGAACTTTTTGAAGAAAATGGGAGTACTTGAAGCACAAATCCAGTGCGCCGGGCCTGCCAAAGGAAATACAGATGCTAAGATAGCTGATGAGTTTCGCATTTTCCGGGAGCTCATTTTTTCCATGCTTGGCTTGCTCCGGAACCAGATCAATCAATGTGCCAAACAAATTGATGACTAGTGAAAACCAGTGCTTTCCTCCGGTTCCTGGTCTCTAGACCAGGAACCGGAGGAAAGCACTGGTTTTCCAAGGACTTGCTGAAGCGGAGAATGAGAATAGCACTGCAGTAATCCTGAATGTCTTGAATTCTAAGCTTGCTCTCAAGAACCTGAATGTGTCATCAATAAAAGCCTGTCACAGGCTTGGGGCTCCCAGCAATGAGCATCACAGGCCAATTCTCGTCAGGTTCGCCAGTGTGGATATCAAGGCCTCTGTCTGGAAGGCTAAGACAGGATTGAAAGGCTCCAAAATAGCTGTCAAGGAGTTTTTAACGAGGGCCAGGCAGTCTGTGTTCGGCAAGGCGCGGGAGCACTTTGGCATGCGGTCGTGTTGGAGTCAAGACGGCGTCATTTTTTTTAAGGCCCCCGACGGATATCGGTACAAGGTCACTTCCACTGACGAGCTCCAGCCCTTGCTAACCAAATATCCCAAGACACCAGCTGCGAGCGGAAAAGTTGCGAACGCTGTGGGGACCTCAAAAAACACAAGTAAATGGCAATGAATGTTTGTTGATACCATGTCTCTTTTCAATCGTAATAATAATATCATTAAACTCATGTATTACTAACCGTTTGTGTTTTACCCGTCTCATAGTAACCTAATACTTTCTTACTGTGGTGTACCAACTGTTTTAGTTATTTTATGGAGGTGTTTTGTTACCCATTTATTAGATATTCGTTACCCTCAAGCCCTCAACATAGTTTGTAAACAATAGTAATGTAATGTATTCTTGTGTCAAAACTGACGTTTGTAATCAAACTGACATTTTAGTTTTCGTTTGGAAACTTGTCTACCAATTGCAGCGAGTTTGTTTCTATCTTGTAGAACATTTTTCTTTTCTATTTCCACGAAACTCCGCATTTGGATGCCACTGTTTTTGACCAACTTTTAAAAGGGAGGTTTTTGTTTTGCATTGTAATTTTTTTTCTCTTCTGCATTTGTGTGTCTTTTTGTTTTCGAAGAATTATGTTTTACTAAAATTATGTAAAAGTGCTGAGTGTCATGTCTGTTTATGTTATTGTTTAAGTTATTAATATTAGCTGGCGGGTGATGCAGAGTAGCACGAGTTGCCCCTATTAGTACTTAGTATATATATATTTATATATAATTAAGACATAATATTAATCTCTTCTATTCATGTCAGACAATGAGTCTTATTTTTCGGCTAATGATTCGACTGCCTCTTCAAGCGACCCAAGCTTTTGTTCCCTCGACGACAACCTTGGTGACTTTTTGCTACAGAACTTCAATTATGAGTCTAGTCGGTTGCTGAATGTGTGTCACATCAACGCTCAAAGTGTAGCCAGTCACTACAGTGAACTGTACGATGCCTTTAACAACTGCAACGTTCACGCCATCTTGATCTCCGAAACTTGGCTCAAGCCGCACCTTCTGTCAACCACATACCCTCTTACAGGTTTCGTTCTCATTCGGAATGATCGGATCAGTAAGGGAGGAGGTGGTGTGGCCATATATCTTCACAGTGATTTTCCTCATAAAATACTTGCTTCTTCTTCTTCTAACTATTCCGCCTCTGCTGAGTATATCTTTCTTGAAGTTTGCGTCAAAGGAGCCAAAACCATTATTGGTGTTGTCTACTGTCCCCCCACTGTCGACTATTTCACTGAATTCGAATCAGTTCTTGAATCTTTGGGTTCTGAGTATGCACACCACATAATTATGGGTGATTTTAACACAAAGCTCCTTGCCCCAAATTCCCCTAGATCCCGTAAGCTTCTTAATCTTATATAGTCAGCTAGTCTGCACGTGTTACCGCTTAGACCCACTCATCACAACGCTGTGAGCGATGACACCTGGCTTGACCTTATCCTCACCTCGAATCCTTCCCTCGTGTCCTCCCATGGTCAACATGACGCTCCCGGTTTCTCTCATCACGACATGATTTTTATTTCCTATATCCTTAAACCTCCTAAACCTCAGCACAGGGTTCTGTACAGGCGCTGTTTTGCGAGGATGGACGTTGAGGAACTCAACAAAGATGCGTCTGTTGTCGACTGGGTGCTTATGACTGAGGCCACTTCAGTTGACGATAAGGTTGCGATCTTCAATGATATTGTGATCCAACTTTATAACAAGCATGCTCCCATCAAAAAAGTAAACCTGAAACGTCCTCCTGCATCCTGGATGACGAGAGGAATACGGATGGCCATGCGATGCAGGGACCGTGCGTTCCGTAAACATAAGAGGGATCGTACTGACGAGATCTGGGCATTGTATAAGGTTTCAAGGAATAGATGCAACCAGATGATACGCAACGCTAAACACATATTTATCTTGTTAATTTGAGTATTTATTATATATATATAGTGCATGTATAGTTTGTATATGTATATTATTGTTCGTTTTAATTGTATTTGAATAATTTCAATCGCTTTTAATTCATCATATTGCACCTACCACTATTCTCTGCATCACCCAAAGGTTGACTGGTAGAGAATGCCTATGGCATTAAGTCCGCCTATGTACATTTGTGTGCTGAAGTATTAAATAAAAAATAAATAAAGCTTTCTTGTAATCATCTATTCAAAGCTTAGGAATAGGTAAATCTTAATGAATATTTTTTCATCAGTAACTCCGGAATATAATCCGTAATCAGCCAGTCTATAGAAAAATGCGACTATGTCTTCTTTAGTGTCTTGACGAGCATTGTAGAATTTCTCAACAAAATCTATTCCTGATGGGAATTCAGACTTTAGGCTGTCGCACATCACCTTAAATGACACCCCTTGTTTATATGTAAATTTGAAATATGCTAGGGCCGGCCCGTCCAAATATGCACATAATGAGGGCTTAATCACTCTCCGTATAAGGTTTCACCCAAGCAGCGAGACATAATAAATACACAAGTCAAAGAAATGTTGGCTAATAAAGTCATTCGGGAATCCAGAAGTGCATATGCATCCCCGGTAGTATTGGTGCAAAAGCCAGAACAATCGTGGAGATTTTGTGTAGACTATAGAAAGTTAAATAAAAATGTGATAACAGATAGCTACCCATTACCGATTATTGAGGATATTATAATATACTTATCGGGAGCCAAATATTTTGCAGATTTAGATCTAAATTCAGGTTATTGGCAACATAGATTGTGTGAAGAAGAAAAGCATAAAACTGCATTTATTACTTCTTCAGGTTTATATGAATTCAATGTTTTACCTTTTGGACTTAAAACAAGTCAAGCTGTTTTCCAAAGAGTTATGGACAAAGTACTGGCCGGAATAAAATATAAAAAGGCTATTTGTTATGTGGATAATATTTTAGTTTGGGGAAATAGTTTTAATGAATTTATTGAATCGTTAGAAGAGATTATGTTACGTTTAAAGAAAGCAAATCTTACCTTAAAACCAAGCAAGTGTAGTTTTAGGTATAGTAAAATTTCAGTCTTGGGACATGAGATCTCGGGTGAGGGAGACAGACCCGACAATAAAAAATTACAATCTTTAAAAACTTTGAAAACACCAAAAAGCGCAAAGCAAGTTAAATCCGTCTTACGGTTGTTTTTATCGAAAGTTTATTAGTGATTTTGCACAGATGGTATTACCACTAACAAAGCTTTAAAAAAAAAGCGTTTGTTTAGGGTAGTAAGGAAGAAACATTTCGAAAGATTATAAAGATTATGGAATCACCACCCATTCTGCATTTTTATTCAACTGATAAAAACATGGTCACTAGGTTATATGTAGATACCAGTGATGAAGCAGTTGGTTGTTGTCTCATGCAAGGTATACTAAAGCAAGACATTCTTGCGTCTCGTTGGTTGTTGTCTCATGCGTCTTGACGCATATGATACAGGAAACATTACCAAGAGGTAATGTTTCCTGTATCATATGCGTCAAGGAAGCTAAGCGATGGGGAGAAGAAATATTCGATCACGGAGAAAGAATGTCTTGCTTTAGTATGGGCATTGAATTATTTCAAACATTTTCTATGGGGTTTGACTTCTGTAGGTATGGTGGTGTAAAAGAAATAGTGTCGGATAGGGGGTCAGTTTTTACGTCACACTTAGTGACACTGTTGAATTCTTCGAGGCGAAGTCACGCTTCACCATAGCCTTTCACCCCGCATCGAAAGGTCTGGTCGAACGTATTAACCAGAGTTTAACCCAAATATTGTCCATGTATGTTGCCACAGATCAGATAAATTGGTGTTGTTATGTTCCTCTCGTGTGTTTCGCGTATAATACCAGTAAGCAGGCAAGCACCAAGATTTCACCTTACGTATTATTATATGCTAAGGAACCATCATTTCTTACAGATTTAACGATAAATATTGGGAAACAGAATCAATAATCAGATTTTGTAGGACGTCATAATCTGAAAACCCAGCTGTCGCGTTGTGCCATAGATAACATAAAAAAGGCGCAGGTTCGACAGAAAGCTATTTATGATAGGAAAGCGAAAGGGATGGCAGGAATTTTGTAATAAATCAATTGGTAACGGTTTATAGCCCTAGGCGACATACAGGTAGAAGCACGAAACTTTGTAGGTTGTATAAAGGACCATACAAGATAGTGAGGCGGATTTCAGAAGTAAATTACGTGATAAGTAAACCTAACAACAGGACATTTAGAGATATTGTCCATGTGAATAGGTTGAAACCATTTTACGTTAGAGTATAAAAAAACGGATCTATGGTAGGAAAAAGTACAATGTCAAATCAAATGTCAATTCTATAGTCGTTTTCATGTAAACAAAACATTATTTTAGTATGATATGTTGAATAGTTTATTAGTCGGTTTTTCTTTTTCATGTGATGTTGGAATTAGGACTAGTACGATGATCGACGACTTCGAGGGCGCTGCCGGGTGGAGAAGAGAAGGTCACGATTAATATCAATATTTAGATAGGCTGAAGTTATTCCAGTTTAATTTTTGTCTTAAGGTTTCAGCGTTCCTTGTAACGCATTTGAAGGACTCCATGGGCGGTGATACCAACTTAGCATACGGGACATAGCCTTCGCAAGGGGTGGCAGGTTGTCACCATTGGTCGAGCTGTTCGATGGAGGCAAATAATTTCAGTTCCTATTTTTTTAACAGATTATGATTACTGGAGTAAGTTCGATGTTAGGAGTTAGTTCTTTGACAGAATAGACCTTCGCTTCTTAACCGACTGGCTGCCGCGTAGACTAGTTAGGGTAGCTTTCATGAAGTCAATCCCTTCTGGATGGATGTGAATTTTCACATCATTTTGTTTACGTCCGGCGATGTGTTGCAGATTTTAGGATGGCTTTTCTGCAGCAGGGTTTCAGCATGACTGCATTATTGTCCAGCGTAAATGGCGCATAAGAATTTAAAAGAATAATGCTTATCGCAGGACATGACTGAAGCTGCTTCTATAGAAGCATATGCCCTGTCTGCGAAGATTCCATCCGTAGGTAGGAACTCCTGGTTAGGAATAGGTAGGTGCTTAACTCTTCCAAAGCTTTGAATAGATGATTACAAGAAAGCTTTCTTAGTATCCTCTATTCGTGAGGGCGTAGCTCAAGAGGCATATCCTCCTTGGTTGCCTCGGCCTCCGGGGACCTCCATCAAATGTAACGTTGCAGGTTAGGGCATCTACAACGTCTGGGGATCGTTATAAAATCAAATACTTTTGGTGATTTAAGAGCTCATTATATAGAGCTGGTGCTCCAAAACAAATCAATCCACGTATGTCATTATTTGAACCTATTCTAAATTGTGAAGTATCTTTTTTAATTCATCTAATGGTTTTTATAATTAAGTTGATGGAGGTCTCCGGAGGGCGAGGCAACCAATGAGGATGTGCCACAATACAAATGGCCGCCATCATGCTATGGTACAAAATATGGTGTATTTTCAACCATCAGTTATACATGTTTCCTGAAAAACAATTATGAATTATTGTGTTGTTATTTTATAGAGTAATAGTTATTTTAGTATGTTTTTTGTGTACTATTTATTTAATTTCGTCTATTTATTAGTTGTTGTTATGTTAGTACTCATGTATCTTATTGCTACATGCGACTTGTAGAATTTTTTTATTGTTATTGTGATTATTCGTTGTGAAAATAAATTATTGCTAAGTATTTAAATTGTTAGTGGTGTAATTTATATAATTATATAATATGCAATATATGTATTGTACATACCTGTTTTGTGTTATTTATTTATGTTTACGCACACGGTGGGACGCCATAATGTCACTCAAACGGTAGTTGCTGAAAACCAGCGCTGTTGATTGCTGGACTTGTCCAGAGTCGCGGCATACGCTGAGCAACGACCGATTATTGCTCGGATGCGACGCACAACTTAAATTAAATAATATATTTTAGAGGTTATTTGTACCTAAATCGTTCATTTCTGTATTATTATTATTGTTTGTTTTGTTTTTGTGTTGTCAACTTGTCACTGCCAGTCAGTGCCGGACGTCACACCATAGACAACTATTGAACTGTGTTCGGTTTTGTCTGTGGTGTGATCAGAGCCTCGTGGTAGGCTATGTCGGGTCCTGACATAGTTTATATTGCAAATGGTTTTAGTTTTTAGTTTGTAACTGGTTTTATTTAATTTGGTGACTTTGTGCGTCATTTCTGGCGGAATTGAAGTATTTTCTTTCTTCTTTCTTTCGTTCGAACGAATTTATTTTTTCTAACATGTTATTTTAATACTTTAGACTTCTTATAGGCTTTCCTGTAATCTATAGGTAAAGATCTATTATTATTTTTTCAAAATTTAAGGCATTTTTCATCTAATTTCTAGAATAACTTCAAAACCATTTATTTTAAAATTATGAAAAAAATATAATTAAAACCACATTCACATTAAGCCTCTTCATTTGATATGTCACACGATATTGTTCAAAAATCTTTTATTTTTTATTTTCTAGTTAGACCCCCAAAAGTGACCCCCATACTAAAAATTTAATGATCTACATAACGCGTCCGTATTTGGGTCACAGAAGTTCATATGTGTACCAAATTTCAACAGAAACGGTCTAGTGGAAAACTGGCTGTGACAGACGGACAGACAGACCGACAGACAGACACCCGAGTGATCCTACATGGGTTCCGTTTATTGTTCGGAACCCTAAAAATATAATACAAACTATAGTACTTCACCCAAGCCTTCACTTCGACATGTTTACAGCAGTGCGATTCTGTAATCTCCTCACCGTTTAAACTTGGGTGAAGTGTACACGAAGTGAGCTGTCAAACAATACAAACAAGATAGAATGACAGTCCTCATCAGAAGGCTCAAAAACACTCAAAGGGCAATGGAGAGGGCAATGCTTGGAATATCTTTGCGTGATCGAATCAGGAATGATGATATCCGCAAGAGAACCAAGGTTACCGACATAGCCCGAAGGATCGCCAAACTAAAGTGGCAGTGGACAGGGGACATTGCTCGCAGAACAGATGGTCGATGGGGCCGAAAATTTCTGGAGTGGCGACCGCGTACCGGAAGACGCAACTTAGGAAGGCCTCCCAGATGGTGGACCGATGACCTGGTGAAGGTCGCGGGTAGCCAAAGGATTCCAGACGCCCAGGACCGGTCGATGTGGCGACGCTTGGGGAGGCCTATGTCCAGCAGTGGACGACTTTTCGCTGATATGATGATGATGATGATGAGAATAACAGGTCACTTCATGCTCACTCTTTCTAAGTTACACGGTGAGATGATGACAGGCCGTTGATGACTAACATATGATGATACGTTGAGTGAGCTGTCCATCTAAGTTATCAAGATGGATTAACTCACTTCACCCAAGCCTTTATTTATTTATTTTATTTTATTATGTTTGGGTGGCTTACAGCTATTAATACAGGGGTAATAGTAAGCTAATTCACAACAAGCCATTTACAAGCCTCCACAGTTAATAATAAAGTAGGTATTGATGTACAGTTGCAAAAATAATTAACTATTACTACTACTAAGTTAACATAAAATGAAGTACCTGCGTAGGTAGAAATGTGCAACCACTATTAGAAAATATCAGAACGCATATAGTGTTTGGATAAAACAGTACTAATGGTTGCTAAGCTGCTTGCAAACAAATCTATTGAAAGCTGTTCATCTTTAACAATTTTGTTGAATGCTTTTGCTGAGCGAATCATGTAAGAGTTGCCACGGTGAACTGTACGAGCGTAAGGAGTATGGAGAAGATATCTTAAACGAGAATGTCGAGGAGGAACGTTCAGAGACAGCTTTGAAAGAAGTTCAGGACATTCAATATTAGATTGTGCTATTTTCACTAGGAATCGTATATCAGATATATTCCTCCGAGTTACAAGAGGAAGTAAATGGAAACGAGCGCATCTATCGTTGTAACTCAGATAAGGGATTTTGAATTTATAATTTAAATATCTGGTGAATTTCTTTTGTATTCGTTCCAACCTTTCTGAGTGCACTGCATATTTCGGATTCCAAACTTGACTACCATATTCGAGATGACTGCGGACGTAATAATAATAATAATAAATAAGCTGGCAACTCTGACTGTCAAAAGAAGTATTATTTCGTCTGTTAATTTTTATATCAAAGAAAATCAGTTTTTAGCCATAATAATATACCATATTTGCAATATAAACCCTCCACAATCAGAACAGACCATTAGAAACTAATAAATAACAAAAACTCAGAAAACATGGAGAAAGAAAAAAAATATATTTGTGACCGACAGATGACACATGTCACTTGAAAAACCTCTATCTCCTATTCTATACCGATGAACGAAATAAGATTTTTTTGATGATGATCACAAGAGCAGCTTCGAGACGCGCACGCCCACCATCCCCGGACCCGTCGCTGAGCTCCGCCTCGCCGCCGTCGGACAGCGGATCATGTTCACCGGCGGTTGCAGTAGCGTCGAGTTCCAGCGACGAGTATTTCTCCCCGCCGACGTCGCCAACACCTGTGCGTCGGCAGGGGAGAGGCCGGCCACCGAGAGGCTTGGGACCTAGGGGCCAACCGGCCCCGAGCCGGGTCCCCGCTGCCGGTGGTTGTGTGCAGCGCATGAGATGGACGCAGTCCATGAATGAAAACGTCATGCGCGCATACTATGGGTCTACAGAGGGCGGAACTAACCTCACTGCGTACCGTGTCAGGATGCTGTCTTTGTTTCAGGACCTAGAACCAACCGTGAACGTCTCGGCCCAACGATTGTCGGATCAGGTGCGGGTCATCCAACGTAATCACAGGTTGGACGATGCCACATTTGATAGGCTGCGCTCAGAAGTACTAAGCAACCTTATTATCTCGACTCCGACACAGACCGCGGTACAGGCGCCAGCAAATGGCGCAATCACACCGTGGCCTAATAGTGATAGTGATGGGGTAAATGATAGGGTTGTCACAGTAAGTAGCCAGTGCAACGAAAGATTGAGGAGCGCACTGGAGGATGCGCTTCGCGAGTATAGATCAACTCTGACCGACCTTAGGCCCCGATTACCACGGTTACCTATGCACAAAAGGAATAGGGCGCTGGTGTGTGCTTTGGACTCGCTGTTGCAGAACATATTTGAAAGCAGCGAGAGCCTCGTTGATACGCACTCGATCCTGTTTTGCGGGGCTGTTGCGGCATGTCGTATAGCGAACGTCAAGTTCCCTAGTGGTGACGAAGCTATACGACCAAAGCCTGCTGCACCAGCCTGGCAGTGCAGAATCGAGCGGCGTATTGATGAGGCTAGGGCACTCATCGGCAAACTATACTGCTTCAGGGAGGGCAACACACGACCACGCGTGATGCGCTTTGTGAGACGGGCGTTTTCGGGGACTGATATCAGCCCTCGAGATTACACGTCCCGTGTCACTGAGCGCATCGACTTCCTGAAGCAGAAAGTTTGTGCATGGGCAAACCGTATTCGGCGGTATAAGCGGCGGGTTGACCGATACTCGCAAAACCGCATGTTCCAGAGCGATGAGAGGTGGGTGTACAGAGCTTGGGAGCGACCTGAACAAAGTGTGATGGACGTGTGCCGCCCGGATGATGTTGCCACGAGTACATTCTGGCGAAACATCTGGTCGGTGCCTGTCTGTCATGCCGAGGGTGGCTGGATGCGCGATGTCGAGCGCGTGTGTGAAGCTATACCACAAATGGAGGAAATCACCATCACTCCACCAGATGTAGCCAGAGCAGTCCGTCCATTACCGAACTGGAAGTCTCCGGGACCGGACGGACTGCATAACTTCTGGCTTAAATGGTATAGCAGCTCACACGCGCTCCTGGCATCTCAATTCCAGTCATCCTTAGAGTCTGGGTCGCTACCACAGTTTCTAACAACTGGCGTTACCCACCTGCTCCATAAGACTGGTAGTCCCGCGGAACCCAAGAACTATAGACCAATTACTTGTTTGTCGACGGTCTATAAACTTCTTACATCCATCCTGAGAGTGAAGATCAATGAGCACATTGAGACTAACTCAATTATGTCTGCCTCTCAGAATGAATATAGGAAGGGGTCCCGCGGCACTAAGGAGCTTCTCCTCATAGACATGGCCATAAGCCAACAGGTTCGTCGATCCCGCAAGGATCTGTCGACATGTTGTATAGACTACAAGAAGGCCTATGACTCTGTGCCACATACATGGCTCATGAAGGTGTTGGAGTTATACAAAATAGATGCAACTCTACGCACCTTCCTTGAGTCATGTATGAGGCAATGGAAAACAGTCCTTCGCTATCCAGGATGTCGACCGATTCAGGGGAATGATGAGCCTGTATTGATTAAACGGGGAATATTTCAGGCCGACAGTTTGAGTCCGCTTTGGTTTTGCCTGGCTCTGAATCCTCTAAGCACATTGCTGGAGGATTCAGGTCTGGGCTATCGGTTGAGAAGAGGTGGTCAGGCCATATCTCACCTTCTTTACATGGATGATCTGAAACTCTTTGCCTCCAACAATTCGCGACTGATGGAGCTACTGAAGGTAACTGAAACCTTCAGTAGTGCCATCAGGATGGAATTTGGTGTGGACAAATGTGCAGTCATACATGTAAAGAAAGGGGAGATTATGAAATCTGAGGGAATTCAACTCTCGGATTCCATACAGGTTAGATCCCTCAGCTCGACCGAAACCTACAAGTATTTGGGTATGTCAGAAGCATTGGGCATTAATGTTGCTGACATGAAGCAATCGTTGAAGGAGCGCTTCTTTGGTCGCCTGAAAAAGGTTTTGAATAGCCTTTTGTCGGGCGGAAATAAGGTGCGCGCCTTCAACGGTTGGGTCATGCCAGTATTAATGTACTCTTTCGGCATACTCAAATGGACTCAAACCGAACTCGACGCCCTGGATAGGAGAGTCCGCACACTGTTGACCGCAAATCGGATGCATCACCCACGATCGTCGGTGATGAGACTGTACATCCCGCGGAAGTGTGGAGGTCGAGGCTTTTTAAACGCCAAGACTCTCCACAACCGCGAGATGTGCAGTCTCAGAGAATATTTTCTCAAAGCTGATGTGGGTATGCACCGAGATGTGGTCACAGTGGACAAGGGACTCACCCCGTTGTCCATGGCTAAAGAGAACTGGCGCAAACCTGTGATACTTACCACAGATGACCGCATGGAGGTATGGAAAGGCAAGGAGCTTCACGGGCGCTTCTATCGGGCTCTTCATGGGTCCGATGTAGATTTTTTAGCGTCCGTGGCCTAGCTACGTTTCAGTGATCTCTTCGGGGAAACTGAAGGTTTTGTCTGTGCGATTATGGACGAAGTTATCTTGACGAATAACTACCGGAGGCATATTATGAAGGACGGGACAGTGGACGTGTGTCGGGCATGCCACCGTCCGGGTGAGTCCATCAGACATATTATCTCCGGTTGTTCTCGTCTGGCTAACGGCGAGTACTTGCACAGGCACAACCAAGTGGCCAGGATTATCCATCAGCAACTTGCTTTGAAATACAAACTTGTAGATTCTGAGGTACCATATTACAAGTATGTGCCCGACCCAGTTCTCGAAAATGACCATGTCACGTTGTACTGGGATCGGTCTATCATCACTGATAGGACTATTGTAGCTAATAAGCCTGATATAGTGGTGATAGACCGATTAGCGCGCCGCACAATGATAATTGATGTTACCATCCCGCATGACGAGAACCTCGTGAAGGCTGAGAAAGAGAAGCAAATCAAGTATCTCGACTTAGCTCACGAGGTTGTCGGCATGTGGAATGTGGACTCAGCTGTCATTTTGCCGATAGTCATTACGGCCAATGGCCTGATGGCCAAAAGCTTCGACGACCATCTGTCGAAGCTGGCGTTACGCGGTTGGATTAAGGGCCTGATACAGAAGGCAGTACTCCTCGATACGGCTCGTATTGTGAGGAGGTTCCTTTCTCTGGAGCCCTAACCACCGGTAGCTTGGACCCTGCTCCCGACACCGGTGGACTACTATTTTTTTATATTTTTAAATGTTTTTTTTTTATAATGTGTTGTTTTTAAGAAATATTTAAAAATATAAATTAGTATGTAAGGATAACAAATAAAGAGAATAATAATAATAAACATTTATTTCAGAATCAAGTTCCATAATTTGTTAGTACCAGTACAAAATGCCTTATATCTAGTGTTAGTAAATAAACTAGTCTAACGGGTAATTATATAAATTTTGAACTAATTACACCCGCTAGAGACTTTCCCATCCCAATCTACTTCACTGCATGGAGTCGTATCCAGCGTCCTAGAATGGGAGAGTCCCAGCGGTCTGCCAACTTCCTCAGGATAGTGTTGGGACTGGCGCGAAACCGATATGATAATGATGCGCATCTCTTGCGCATGACGGTTGAAAAGCTGTCAACATTTGCGTCGGCAAACATACCGGACGCGCTGCAAAAACGCGGCAGCCCCAACAACACCCGGAAAGCGTTGTTGTATTGGATGCGCAAGTCGCTATATGCCTTCTGTGTGAAGTTCACCCACAGGCTGCACGTGTAAAAGGATTGGCAGAAGGCTTTAAAAAGCGTTACTTTAACTCGTGCAGTACAACGGGCGAACCTACGGGCCAACATACAGCATCGGACAGCCAGCGACCTTTTTTTTTTTTTTTTTTTTTTAAGGATGGGAAATCATCAAATGACTTCTCCCGCTCTGGGTGAAGCGGAAGGGAGTGTCAGACTCTTACTGACTAAAACCCATCCGTGTTCCTCCTAATGCCCTTTGCGTTCCAGGGCCGCGGCGACTCTCTCGAACAAATCCCGCAACCCCGGCAGGCACTGGCCCTAGCGGGCTCCGTCATTTATGCTGACAGCTCCTTGAGGCGCGCGTGGAACACAACGCGCCGTCGACCCGGGCCTGGTTCTGATCAGACGTCGAGCCACCCAATGCTCGCCGTCCGCAGGCCCGCACAGCCAGCGACCTGCGCTCCCTTTCCACATCTAAATTATCTTTAAGGTCTTCACTCACCCAGTGCCCCAAGTACTTAAATTTAGTAACTCTTTTTAATGGTAAGCCGTCTAGTGTGATAAGTGGTACTTTAGAGTAGCTTTTATTACCAGCTTTGAACACCATCAGTTCACTCTTGAGTGCATTGTACTTGAGCCCATGGGCCCTCGCATAGGATTCGCACAGACTTAGCATCCTTCGCATTGCTCCAACCGAAGGACTCAACAGCACCATATCGTCGGCATAACTGATATTATTAATACAAGTGCCATCAATATGGCATCCGACCCTGGTGCCGCTGAGCTCCTCGATCAGACTATTCATATACAGGTTGAAGAGCGCTGGGGAGGTTAAACCCCCTTGTCTCACCCCGCACTCCAACCTATACTCTTCCGACAAAGAGTCCACCCACCTCACACGGTTCACTTGGTTTCCATACCAAAATTTAAATATGCCTATCACTTCCGGTGGTACCGAGGTTTCCCTAATTAGTTTGTCCCACAATATATTGTATGACACTAGGTCAAATGCCCTTGACAAGTCTAGGTAACAGGCGTATATTGGTGTCTTTCTTGCTGTGTAGTACTGAACAGTCTGCTTGAGGCATAGGATAGCACTTTCAGTAGATAAGCGAGGCCTAAAGCCGAATTGAGCGTCATTGATTTTTAAGTGCTTGTCCAGCTGGCGTCCAAGCAGACTGTCCAGAACTTTAGCAATTACAGTCGCGAGAGAGATTGGTCTATAATTTGACACCTTAGAAGAGTCACTGGTTTTGTTTTTAATAATTGGAACAACAATAGTACGCATTAATCTTTCCGGTAGATATGAATGGCATAAACATAAATTAAAAAACATAGACAGTATTCTAGGCAAGTGAACTCCGGCATACTGCAAGTGCTCGATACTGAGACTATCGTGCCCTAGAGATTTGCCTCTTACCATATTTTTAATTATATCCGCAACTTGCTTTGCGGTGAATGACACACTGCGCTCAGAGCAGACCATCTCAGCATCGAGCATCCGCAGCGGCGGCGGCTCTCCTGTCAGGGGTGATTCGACTCTGAGGTGTCGTCGGAACAGGTCCGCTATCTCACGGGTATCACGCACGCCCTCAACGCTCACCGGGAGGCTTGGTTTATAATTGAGCTTATTTGTTGTTTTCCAAAATTTACAGAAGTCTTTATTTGCATGATGTTTTGCAATGATGTCCATTTTAATTTGATTTTGGTGAGCTTGGCACCATTTTAACTTATTTTTGAAAAGCTTTCGCGATTCATACATGTCTTGATGAATTCTACCGGCGCTAGGCTTACCATTCAGTAACCATATATTGTAACAAAGTCGCGCCCTGGCATGAGCGTCGCGAACGTACATGTTCCATCCAGTAATATATCTACCCTTCCTTAACTCTTTTACTTTGTAACTGTATTCAGTCGCTTCTGAGAGTATACATTCTAAGTTTCCATACATTTCATCCAACAGATGCAAATGACTACAATCACAGCACATCTTATCACAACATTGACTCAGTTCTAAGGGAAAATCTATTTCTTTAAGACGTGAATGACAGTAACTTTGATATTCACTAATTTGCTCGGCATCGCGTTCAGCACAATAAAGATTTTTTAATGTTTTCATTTTATTGAATTAACCTGCATTACGGATGATGAAACCCAAGGCTTTAGAAGCTTTACTTCGACATGTTTACAAAATCGACCGGTAAGTTGCGTGGAAGAGATCGCGGAATGCAACAAGGCTGCTAATTGTATGTTATTTTTAGTTTAAGGTTTTCGTTAACTATTGGTTTTAATATGGTGTATGACAATAATATATATATTTAAATAGAATATCAATAATTACATACCATTTAACATAATATTTTTCTGCGAATCTCGTAAATCCCGGGCATAATGAATGACTGCCTGGACAACAAACGAAAAAAAAGAAATACCTACTTAGCACTTAAAATAATTATGTCTGAGAGAAATGCATTTTTACATTTAAACACTGCGATAAAATTTATATACCGCCTTCTCTTTGGATCATGATGAAAGGGTACACGGGTGTGTGTGAGTGTGATGTGTGTATAGAAGAAGGTGGTAAGTGCGACTGGTTGGCTATGTTAAGGCTTCGTAAAATTGAAACTGCTCTTTTGACTCTTTTACCTCAATAGGAAAAAACGGAACCCTTATAGGATCACTTTGTTGTCCGTTCGTCTGTCTGTCAAGACTCTGTATCTCGAGAACACGTAGAGGTGTTGAGTTGAAATAAAAACCATATACTTAGGTCTACAATCCCTTGAAGCTGGGAAAAAATCAAAGTTCTAAGAAGTTAACGTAAAAATACTACTCTGTGTTCAGATCTACTCTGAATATACTGAACTGATTCTATTGAAATTTCGTTCACATAAACAGCATCCTGAGAGCTATAGCGGACAGGTAGGACAGCCCCGTACTGGGGCATTGGATAGGCCTACATGTGACTGTGGTGTAGGTAGGTAATTATGATAGTTATGTTAAAATTAGATAGAATGTAAGTACTAACACTAGTTTCTAAGTTTTTGAAAACTAACCAAAACATGGACTCTGACTGAAATATAATATTTTATTTATTTATTTTTAAATGAACTTCTGTGACCCAAACACGGACGCGTTACGAAAATAAATAAATTTTGAGTACGGGGGAAAAACAAGAAAACAAGTTTTTCAAAAGGACCTTCCTTATTTCTGAGGCTGAAACAATACGTCGAAGTACTTCTGGAGCTGTGGTATTGCGAGCGGTAAAGATTATAAAAATCTGTTTGTTTTAGCTGAAGTCAAAACATGTTAAAATAAATAAATAATGCTAAAATAAATAAATGAGGTATGTTGTTTGTTTCTAATAAGTTAAGAGAAAAATGTGCTCAATAAGGGGCTAAATAGCCGTTTCTAATCAAATTACGCGGCTGATTTCCCACTTTATATTGGCGATAAACATATATTTTTTATCATTATTTATTTTATAATGAGGTACTTGACGGTCGCCCTGTTTATTTGTGTACTGCTGGGCGTTTATGTTTCGGCTGAGGATCAATCTAACGGTTCACTATTTATTGGGGCTAAGAATCTTGACTGTAAGTATCAAGCTTCTTGAGGTCGGTACAACATGATATTAACCGTCACGCTATCATTGACTTTGACCCTTTTTATATACCATTTATCAAATTGTCCATCCACCTTTCCTCTGAATTTCCTATTTTTGTCTTCCCGTGCTCATTTAAGTTTATGCGTTTATTTACTCCTTTTCACCCGAGTGCCAAGGAAGTATTATGTTATTCACGCGTATCTTGTATGTCTGTATGTTTGTAAATTTCTTTATTACCTCGTACCTTCCAAACGACTGAATGGATTTCGACTCTTAAGGTGTCGTTAGATTCATTTAAAAAACCCAAGTGTCCTTAGATGGGTGTTTAAAAAAAAGCCATATGGTGGATTTTGGGCGCTAAATAAATTGTAAGTCGTTAATATATTTTTTTAACCAAACCTATCGAGTAGGGTATCAAAATGAAGGAAAGAAATGGAGGTTACAAATATATACATAAGCTATATGTTTAAATTAAATTATGAAACAGTTTATGTTCATAAAAGTATCCCGGTTGACTTTTTTGCAGTCGGGTTCTTTGATTCTTCTTATTTGCGACTTGTTGTCCATATCAAGACAAACGATTTTCTTTTAACTATTCTGTCACTCGTGCCACTTTTATGTCTTTTGTGAGGCTTCCAATGCTAAATACATTAAAAACGCAACATACAAACATTTTTCGCTGTTTTTATCGAAATGTTGTAATGATAAAAACTGGCCAAGTGCGAGTCGGACTCGCGTGCAAAGGGTTCCGAACGAATTTAATTTTTTTAACATGTTATTTTAACACTACAGACTTCTAGTAGGTTTTCCTGTAATTTTTAGGTAAAGATCTATTATCTCCATTTTTTTTCAAAATTTTAGGCTCAGTAGTTTCGGAGATAAGGGGGGGAATGGTCATTTAACGTCTTATTTCTTGAATAACTTCAAAACCATTTATTTTAAAATTATGAAAAAAAAAAATATAATTATAACCCTCACAGTAAGCCCTTTCATTTGATATGTCACACGATATTCTTCAAAAATCTTTTGTTTTGTATTTTCTAGTTCGACCCCCAAAAGTGAACCCTATACTAAAAATTTAATAATTTACGTACCGCGTCCGTGTTTGGATCATAGAAGTCCATATGTGTACCAAATTTCAACAGAATCGGTTTAGTGGATCCGGAGAAAACTGGCTGTGACAGACGGACAGACAGGCAGACATACAGACAGACAGTCACCCGAGTGATCCTATAAGGATTCCTTTTTTTTCGGTACCCTAAAAATGACTCACTTTAAGTTTCAAAGACGTACACCCGGTTTCAAGAAATAAACGATCGTCGGTCTCAAATTAAATGATATCATCAATATCAATCAATAAATATAAAATTTATCCGTTACTGAGTGAGTGAGTTACTAACAGACAACGCGCAGCCGAAACTTCTGGTCGTAGAGAGCAGTTGGGCTTGAAGTTTCCTTAGGCATTGTAGGGGAGCACTAAGAGAAGATTTCCTGAAATTCCTACAGGAACGGGAAAAAATGGGATATGCGGGTACGAAGTCACTGGCAAAAGCTAATTCAATTTATACGATTACCTTTTGATATTCAACTATTCACAGGATATCACGCGTACTTGACAATTTCTCACAATATTTTTACGATAATTCTCTTTTAGGAACCGAGCCTTTTAGTGTTAGTTTTAAGCTACATACATTCAACCTCCGTGAATTCGTTGAAATTAGATTTTAAGTATATATTTTCATTACATTTACATTCACATATTGTTTTCCAGCCGCACACTGCGTCACAGACAGTGATTGTAACAAAATTGACCCATGTCGCTGCGCAGTGATGACCCAAGGTCCCAAGCAGTGTCACTGTCCCAAGTCACTCGAGGACCACCCGGCATCTAATAGGAACTATGAATGGGTCTGGCCATACAGAAGGTTCTTTTAAACCAAATTTCTAAACTACACAAAGGGGCAGTAAAGAAGGTATAAAACAGAAAAATTGTCGTCATTATCATCATATCAGCCGAAATACGTCCACTGCTGGACATAAATCTCTCCCAAGCATCGCCATAACAGTCGGGCCTATGCATCTCGCATGCATCGACTACCCGCGACCCTCACCAGGTCTATAATAAGGTCTATAATAAGGTCTATAATAATAGTAGATATTAAATTATGTATGTAAAAAGTTATCTCTGGGCTTACTGCTCATAATTGTTACACTGCTGGAAAGCTATGGCTGAGCGAAACGAACGAACGATTTGTGTGAAACAAGTAATGGAAGTACTACTGCGGGAAAGAGTTGGTTGTTATAAATAACACTACAATTTCGTTGAAATATTCACTTGGACAATGATCGTCAATGATTGATGTTAAGAGACGTTTTTGAGTTCAGTTTTAAGAAATGAATTTTCATTGCTAGGTAAATATGGTAGGCGCCAAATAAACATGCAATCTTCTTCTTTTTTTCGTGTCGATTAACTCATGTCAAAGAAGAATGGGCAGAATGGGCCCAGCGTTGTAGCACTTTCTGATTTTCTATCTTAAAACGAAGATCCGAATAATCTCAACATTTTATTCTATGGCAGCATTACTCTAATGCTGCCATAGAATAACTTCAAAACCATTTATTTTAATATTATGAAAAAAATATATTTAAAACCAATGCAGTAAGCCCTTTCATTTGATATGTCACATGTCAAACTACAAATTTAATGATTTACATAACGCGTTCGTGTTTGGTTCATAGTACTCCATATGTGTAACAAATTTCAACAAAAGCGGTCCAGTGGATCCGGAGAAAACTGGCTGTGACAGACGGTCAGACAGACAGAAAGACACCGGAGTGATCCTATAAGGGTTCCTTTTTTTTTCGGAACCCTTAAAAAAAGCTACAGCAGTTCCAAAAGTCCAATATTACAGCTAGCCTGGCTAACTTAGCCAGGCTAGCTCCATCCATATACACAGAAGCCACCTGGGTGCTCCACAGGTTTCACGGAGCGACCTCATCGTTCCGAGGATTTGTTCACGTCAGGAAGCAACGGCCTCATTTCCAGGATGAAGTAGGCGACTGATTTATCGGCGTCGAAGCATCCTCTGCAAATTGGGCTGTCTATGGCGCCTTTGTTGTAAAAATGTTTTTTTAGATGGCAATGGCTCCGTGATTACACCTATTATTATTCAGAAGGTATTTCTACTATGGCTGAGAAGTAGTTAAGTTAGTCGCGTGTTTAGGCTTGACATTGCCATTTTTGACAGCCATAGTTGATCTCTGGCAAATTCATGTACGAAACTATGAGGAAGGTAGCAGGAAGAGTGGGTATGGGTCCAACACTACCATCTTGGAACCTCTTCGCGAGTTCGTCTGTGGCATCATTGCCTAGAGATCTACAGTTCCTCATGATCAACAGGAGGGTGAAGCCCGCAACGGATAACTGGCGTTGAGCTGGTCATGACGTACCTATCATAGGCTCACTGGGAATTTACCAGTTTTGAAAATAATGAGGAGGATTCTGGTAATGATCACATCGTCACCGGAGCAATCAGCTGAAATCTTATTTCAGCTTTTATAACGCGATTGTACAATGCTCTCCGCTTTCAGTATAATAACGCGCTTAGAATGCTGGTGGGGCTGCCCCGCTTCTGTAGTGCGCGGGGATGTTCGCAGATGCGCATGTAGATTGTTTATATACAACAGTGCGTAAAAAGTGCGCTTCCCTGGTGCGCAGGGTGTGGGGCAGCACCAACAGCATCCTAAGCATGATTGCTAGTCGCCTGGACTGTATTTATGTGGGTTGCTGTTGTGGAATCAGTCATGGTTTGTCGCAGCAGTGATCCACCATTATTTGTTGTGTTGTTTAGTTTTTATCAGTGTTTATTAACTTAGTCTTAAGTTTTACTAACAGTTGAGTCGTGATACTCGAATTAATAAAAATTCTATAACAGTTTGTTGGGTATGTGGAACTTTCAGCCGCGTGCTTTTGCAATATTTTATTGAATTTAAATATGTGAAATGTGAGTGAATAAAAACCATAGAACTTAATAGGCTGATGTGTACCATTTCTTCTATGCCCGTTTTCATGGAAATATTTTCCCCACAAACATTTGTCAATATTATGCATATTGATGGTTGCTGCTTGGTCGATGGTTCCCCGTACACAGAAGAAATGAATTAATGCTGAAGCAACGGACCAACATAGGCTATCTTCTAAAATAACCTAACCACCTTCTTGATTGTGGTATACGCCGTCAGCATTTTTTACCAGTATTCGTAAAATTGTGCCAAATTATACTTTTTTCTTCATCGTCGTTCCCTCACTGATGAAGATCGCCACCACATACGTCGTGTCTTCAAGCCATTCGGTCTTGTTCAGTGTGGATCACTCTATAATGCTACCTCCAACAACAGCCTTCATTTTGGAACACAGTTAGACACCCGATTAACCGAGCTAATTCAACTGTTTTTGCAACTCCTCTATCATGGGATTTCGCCACCTGCTCGCGGGTGACATGACTCCTGGCTTAAGGCCTGTAAAGGTTAATTTTTCTTCGTCTTTTCGTGTCGATGCTAAACTCTTTATGCTGTTTTGATCCAGTAAGTGGCTACGTTAATTGTAGCATCGGTGGTATTCATTAAATCCTCTAAAGTACATGTCTTATTGAACAGCTTTAGCTTGTAAAGTTTAGCAAAAATAAGCGCGCGCAAGTTGACGAATAACGCCATCTATGGAATATAAAGTTGAACTATCAAAAGATTAGTTTGGAGTTCGTTTTATTTTTGTTACGTAATAGGAATATTAAATTAATTCAGTACGTCCTTTTTTAAGGTACTAAAAGAGGTACTTTTTTAAGACGTTTTAAATGTACCACTAATAACTAAAAAATATGTTTTGGTGTAATTTCATGCCGTAGAAAGTACTATTTGGATCAATAGATGGCATTGCAGGTATCTTTTTTACATTGCTACAAATTACCAGGTTTATTGCGAAAACTGGGATTCAAACTTACACCAATTCATTTGGAAGCCAGTCATTGTACCGCCGGGTCTATGAATTCAGTTGACGTTTGATTTAAATAGCCGATATTATAATAATTTATGGTTATTGACTGCTGAGCTCCTAGAAGATATAGCGTGATGATTACAATTTCTAAGGATATGTTTTTAAATGCTAATTTTACGCTAAACTGAACAAATAATTGGAAGTTGAACAAAACTTGCCGAAAAACGTTGATACGTAATTTTGAAATCTTTAAACGTCCATTTTTTTTTTCCGGCCACCAATTTGAATAAAACAAATACTCAATGTTGCTCAGAAATAAGCTTAATCTAACTTTGAAAATCCCAACAAAATCTGTTCAGTATTTTCGGAGATTAGCGTGTGTAACAGACAGATAGACAAAAAAAATGCTCTTTTTGTGTTCTATAGCTTTTTTTTATCGTCCCTACTCGATTTTTGTTATTTTTCTTTAGTGTACAGAAATCATGGTCTCTACTGTTTTATTATATGTATAGAAGATTCAGATCAACTCTAATGTTCAGGGAATTAACGCTATCCAGGCATATTATTGCTCAAGCTTAACAGGAATGAGGACTGTTGAAGCATGCGCCTATGTCAACAGTATTATATGGTACTTTAGTATTGGAAGGCATGTCGCTCCCGCAAGCGACAATACTCATTAAAACAATTCTTTAGTAAAGTCTAGTGTGTGTGTGTGTGGGGGGTCGTTAGACCTTACTGCCCACACGATAAGAAGAAGAAGAAGTAAAGTCTAGTAAGGACCAACTCCTTACCCTTCACATTCTGAGAATGGGACACTAATAAGCTGATTGTTCATGATTATGTTATAGTTTTGTAAATAAAGATGTTTCATTTTCAAAGGTATTTTAATTTCTATTACAAATCTATCGCAATACCGAAATGTAGAATTAAATATTTTTACATCACTTATTCATTAAACTAAACTTTTCAAGTCCAAGGCGACACATAAAAGAGAAAAACGCATTTTGACTGGCAACATGTATATACAATTAGGTATGCGCACCATTACGTCATAATATTAGCATTTGTAAATGTAATGATTGAACTTTTGGAACCACTGTAACTTTTTTTTTTGATTCATTAGAGTATTGCTGCCATAGAATAAAATGTTAAGATCATTAGGATCTTCATTTTAAGGTAGGTAAGAAAGTGCTACAACGCTGGGCCCACGATCCATATTAAGTTGCCTATTATTCTTTTGTTTGTTTGTTTTTTTTTTTGTTTTGTTTTTACAGCGGCCAACCTGGGTCCGCAGTCGGTTAAGAGATTTCCAGATTGGCCACTGCAGTTCGCGTCCAAGGGTTCTGCCGGGATCGTGAAGTGTGAAGGGGGAGGTTGTTTGCGCCTCCACAGTGCAAATCTCTCATCTGCCACATGCAATAAAGTACATTGACGTTTCCGTAATATCCCTTCGTAGATACCCGATCATTAAGCTATGAACCGTTTTTCATTACTAGAGAACGCAAGGGATCACGATAGAACAGCTTTATGTCTTTGTTTCTGTTTCTGATATTAATAAAGTCAATAAATGTATGTAAATGTTATTGCACATGCCTGCCATATGATAGGGGTGATTTTTGGATCCGTAGTTTTAACCTATTTTATTCCACTGCTGGGCAAAAGTCTCTCCATAGCTTTCCAACTCTAAGTTAGCCAATGGTTAAAAAATATACGCACCCACATTTCGTTAATGCACGTTTTTCGCTCAAAATTTAGCTTGACCATATGCCATAAATAACTATTAGTTAATAACTAAATATTAATTTGTGTGCTCATACCTTATTTAAAGATCTTTCTAAACGCTTAGTTGACACTTCACTTAACCCAAGGGCTGGCTTTTACCTCGGACAGAGGATAAGCATTGCCATACAACGTGGCAATGCCGCCAGTCTTTTAGGCCCACTTCCAGTGGACAGCGATGCGGACGAATTTTTTGACGCCTTATTTTAGTTAGATTTTTTTATTTTAAGTGTATGTAGTTTATTTGAATAAAGACTTTTTCTAAAAATTATAAAAATGAATATTTTACGTCTATCGATAGTAATAACAAATTTACTAACACGTGAAACATATTATGTTTTATATTATATAGAAATTTAATAAAGAACAAGAGTACAAACATGATTTTTTTTCCCTACAATATTAAAGCAGCTGGACCAAATATTTGTTCAACGAAATAACTTTCCAGTAATTTTGATAGAACTATTCCCGCAACATAAATTCTTCGCCTTCCTTCCTCCTGTGTTTATTTTTAATTTATGAGCGTGTATCGATTATATATTCATATATCTATACTTATATTATAAAGCTGAAGACTTTGTTTAAAAAAAAAAAAGTAAAATCCTGCATCGTGGTATCAGAGTTTTCTGTGCGATTTGAACATACACCAGTCCGAATATCAACTATTGGGCAGTTGCCCACCGGATACAACAACCGTTCGATCGGAGGATCCTCCCTTTTCAATGGAGGTTTGCCGGACTTAACACTCTGTTCCGCATACCTCTATACCTCTACCATCTTCATCTTCCCTCTTACATCTGTTACATGTTCCATCCATCCTTGTTTTCTTGGACTTCCTCTCATCGATTCATATTTTAAAACATTCCACAGTATTTTTTTGTGAGTTTCCAATTTAAGTATGAGAAAGAAAAAAAAAGTGCAGGTATTAGCTACATAGGAACTCTACAATATTAATAAACAACCTGATTGGATGGGATTTATCAAATAAAATTAGTATCATCTTCATTGCGACAACGTTCAATCTAATAAGAGAGTTTTCTATGGTTTGTGGTACAAGTTGCATACGAAAACGATTTATTAATACCACAACGCTTCTTGGAATGAAGAATTAAAGGAGGAGAGGAGGAGCTCGTAGCTAGATAATAACAGTTAAGCAACGCTTGCCAAGGTTGGTCTGTGGATGGGTGACCATCTTAACATACCGAGTTTCCTCCGTGCCTCGGAAAGCACGTTAAGCCGTTGGTCCCGGCTGTCATTTGTAGATCTTTGGCAGTCGTTACGGATAGTCAGAAGCCAGTTAATCTGACTCCAGTCTTGCCATGAAGTACCGTGTTACCCAGTTAATCTGACTCCAGTCTTGCCATGAAGTACCGTGTTACCCAGTTAATGGGTTGTGGAGGTCTGGTAGGCAGCCGCTCCACATAAAATACTGGTATTCAGCTAAATCCGGCTTGACTGGAAGCCGACCCCAATGTAGTTGGGAAAAGGCTAGTAGGCAGATGATGAACGCTTCTTGGAATGAAGAATTAAATGTAAAGTAAAAAATAAAGAGAACCCTAATATATAAAACTCTTCCGTTACTGACTGATTGACTGACAGACAACGCACAGCTGAAACTACTGGCACTAAGAGAGGATTTCCAAAAAGAGGATAACTGCAAAGGCGAAAATAATGAAGAGCACAGGAAGTCCACCAGCCCGAAACACGTTTTACAGAGAACTTCAAAATGAAAGCCTTTTGAGCAAAGGGTACAAATTAGGGATGATTAAAGATAGTCCAAACCTCGCCTCGGGGTGTACCCATTCATTTCTCAAATAAGGACTTCGTGGAAATTCTGGAACAAAATGCTATTTTCGTGAACTTATTTTAAATGGTTAATTAGAGTCCAAAGTAAATGGGTGGACTCTTTTTTCCTTCGAATTTAGGCTTTTTTTTCTTTATTTGTAAGAACAATTTTGATTCTTATTTAGTTCAATTTTTAGCATGACTCAACCTAATCAGTCGTTTTTTTTGTGCTTTACTGAATCTTAACTTCAATGATTTGATGCTTCCATGTCTCTAAAATTATAGCACTGAACGGTTAAATAATTTTGACATACCTATTCCTGAAATACAAAAGATTGTTGATGTTTATTCACATAGGTACTAATTCTGACGCCTATCTTCCTGGCATTATTAATAGGGTGGACTACTTAAAAAAATCCAAGCAGTCCGTCAGATAAATTTCCAAAAAATATTGGACTCGAATATTTTCCTTTTTCACGTAAACAAAAAATTAACACGAAAAAATGCGTTGAAAATTCGTGCGACGTCACATCTCAGTACACTATTTACCGAATAGTGACGCCACAAGTCCCCCACTTCTGATCTTTGATGTGTTTTATCTTCGTCATCTTTTATTGATTTGATAAAGCAAAAAATAAGTGTCCAATGTTTTTCGATAATCTTACTTACGGACTAAATTGAATCACATTGTCTTTGCTCAGGAATCATCCATATTCCAAGAGAACACAAAGGAAAAAAATACCATGATACGAGCAGCACCAAAAATCTAAGAAAATAAAATAACAAAAATGATGTTTAAAAAAACTAAATCTTGTACCATACGCAAAAACCATTGGTTGCTAGTTCTACCTATCTTACCAATTGCAAGTCACGCAGGAGTTGATATGACTTTTAATGAGTCAAGACATAAATTCATTGGAAAATATCTGGAAGTTTTGAAATAGAAACTTGGAAATAAAACCTGGGAAATGAGTCTCCATGAACTTCTTCAACTTAACGTAACTTGCATGTACACTTGCCTTTTGGGTGTGCCTTGATGGGCAAAACTGAAACAATGAGGAATATCGAAAAACATTGAAAGGAGTCTCGAGCCTGGTTTTGATGAAAAGTAAAACTGCATCATTGAATTTTAGAAAAATGTTTATTCCTACCCAGGAATCGAACCGGTTGATTTTGAAAAAAAGAACATACCCTGTATTGTTACACCATCCGAAAGTGTAGCTGATAAGGATCAAATTCTGGGAAGTATTATTACATGGCAAGCTAAAGGAAAGCTCTCATTTTTAACATAATACTTTTTTAATATTACCGTGTATACTGAGGTCGGCAACTTTTCGTCGGTATTTACTGTGAAATTACACTTGAGAAAAATATGTAGTAGTCTACATGATATGATACGTAATTTGGTTAAGCCAGAATTTATGGATCGGATCCACATAATAAGAAAAAAAAAATCACCAAATAAACTCCAAATCGTTGAGATGAAACAATTTTACTCCTTCATTTTTTAACAAAAGTCTAAAAAAATATCTATTGCTTTGCAATACAAACGAAAATAATTAGGTTTTGTTACTTTTTTTAAATATGTGTTATTTTTTATAATAAATTAATAATGCGGGTGGCGCGTAAGGAGTAGTTAGATCCGTTTATATGCACAAGGTCATTGGCATGTATACAAGCCTTAAGTTAACATGAAATAAGCTGGCAATCCGTACAAACAAGATGCAATGACAGTTCGCTTCATGCTTACTCCATCTAAGTTTACGGGATGATTTGTTGACAGGATCCACCGGCAGAATCGCAATGCAGTAAACTCATCGTCGGGTAGAAGTTGGTTACATGAATGGTGTATAATAAGCGTCGGATCCCGGGCTGGTCCTAAATGGTTTTTACTTGGTTTCTCTGCTATTATTGTTTATATGTATTTATCTATTATGTATTTGTCGGGTTTGGCCCAGACATCAGAAGTAAAACTCAGATATGGCAATACACAAATTATTTAAATCAAGCAATTAGTCATAAAATATAGCACTTAGATAATTTAGTCTAAAATAATATGGTAATACAATAATCAGTAAAATAATATCAGTTAAGGAAAATTAACTAAACAAATGATAATGGCAGTGAGGGCGGTCACGTAGGGCAGTACTGACTGTCAGGGACAGTGGTCCGTGCACCTACCGCAATAAGGATAGTACTAATTGTCAGAGACAGTGTTCCACATCCACTAACCGGGCAGTACTGACTGTCGAGAGACAGTGGTCCGTGCACCAAGACGCATCCGTTGGAAATGCGTGCCGACTCAATGGTGCGGCTCCTTATAAAGGCGATCGCTAGTGGAGGGAGAACGTTACAATATTTTACTGGATTGGATATCAAGACTTTTAAGTCAAATGACGGATAGAGTGAATGATGCGTCCGGTGCACGTTCCACTAGCGCCATCTAGTCGCCGTCTCTCGCAGCTGCTTAACAATATGGCTGCCGTCACGGCCATTCTGACAAATCACTCGTCCTCGAGTGTATTCATTCATCTATAACAAAAAAAGGAGACTTTCCTTAATCCACATCATCGTTACATATCAAAATAGCACTGGTCTAGGTATTTCTTTTCAATAGAAAACCCCTACAGTTCAAACATGCTGGTCTAAATCGTCACCCACTAAAGCAGGTGAGATTCCTGCAGCGCATCACATATCGTAACCCACAACAGTAGGAGAGATCTTTTTAGAAAATCCTCACAGTTCAAACATGCTGGTCTAAATCGTCACCCACTAAAGCAGGTGAGATTCCTGCAGCGTATCACAGATCATAACCCACAACAGTAGGAGAGATCTTATTACAAAATCTCACAGTTCAAACATGCTGGTCTAAATCGACTCCCACTAAAGCAGGAGAGATTTCTACAGCATATCGCAGATTATCACTCACACAAGCAGGAGTGACTTTAATATTTTATTTGCAGAAATGATCATCTCCCATAGAAGTAGAAGAGACCATACCAATTGATCATTCCAAAGATTCTATTATAGCTTCGGGATTATCTACACTTAATGTTCGAGAGCCAAGGGATAAAATTTCTTCAGAGTCATTGAAATTATTTGCACTTAAGGTGCGGGAGCTTACAGAAAGTGTTTCTTCTGAATCATCTGCAGTCAATGTACGAGAACTTACAGAAAGCGTTTCCTCTGAATCATTTACAGTCAATGTACGAGAGCTTACAGTACGAATTTCCTCTGAATCCGAGGTCACATTATTATTTACAGGCACATCAGACATACTGAACTCATCATCTACCGTCACGGTCCGTTCATTATCATCATTTTCATCACTATAATTTTCGCAAATTTCTACATAACCTTCTTGCCCTTTAGGTACTTCCCTTAAATTTTCATGAGCAAATTTATAAATTCTGTTAGAACCGTTAATATGTCTAAGTTCATAACGGTCGTTATCTAACACGGTGACAATTTTATAAGGTCCCTTAAATTTATTATCCAACTTAGTTTGATGTCTTTCATCGCATTTTACGAAAACAAATTCACCTACTGCAAAAGGTTTAATCCGGGCTTTTCCCTTATTAAACCGTATAGTGTCAGCGTTAGCCACTCTTTGAATATTTTCTGATGCTGATGAACGAGCCGTTTTAACATTAATTACAGTTGGTTCAGAAGAACTAGGAGTTATTTTAGCTAAATTAAGTGAGGAACCTTGAATGCCAAACATCAATTCCATAGGCGTAAAACCTGTGGTCCTAGAACGTGTACTATTAAGAGCAAGTTGAATCTCTCCTAGTTCATCCTTCCAGGCACTATTAGAATTACATTCTATAACAGTAAGAATATTCTTTAAAGTTCGCATTACCCTCTCAACCTGCCCGTTAGCTCTACTAGAACCTGTTGCTATTAAGTGGAGCTCTATTCCATTATCATTACAAAAGTTTTTAAAGTCACTGCAATCATAACAACGTCCTCTATCTGCGATAATGCGCTTCGGAGCACCAAATAAGTTTACAGCATTTTTAATTGCTCTTACAGCGTATGAAGAACTTAAGGCCGGAGTATATTCAAGCAGTACAAACTTTGTAAAGGCGTCTATTAAAACTGAGCAGTATTCTTTTCTATCACTTTTTCCCGAAAGTTTTCCAGTTAGATCCAAATGAATTGTGTGCCAAGGGATTGGGTGTTTTGGGATTGAATGCAACTGCATTTGCTGTGCGCCTGAAGGGCCTTTAGATGTTTTACATACTACACAGCAATTAATAAACTTTTTTACAAATTTAGCCATATCAGGAAACCAATAAAATTCGTAAAGTTTGTCTAAGGTCTTGTCAAAACCTAAATGTTTTATCTCATTATGAACATGATTAATTAGTGACCAAACCAAAGAACGGGGTATAATAGGTAGCCAACTAGAAACTCCTCTACGTTCTATCTTCCTATACAATATTCCCTGTCTTAAATCGTACGTATGTGATATCTCTTCAGGTAACTGATTATTACGGAATTTTGATATAATTTCAGAAAGTTCCGAATCGCGTTCTTGTTCTACAACTAACCAACCTTTATCTAATTCAAGAAAATTTACTTTACGGGGTTCAGAATAATTTGTGTTTGACAAATTGCGAGACAAGAAATCTGCATGAGCCATCTTTCGACCTTCTTTGTACACGATATCAAAATCGTAAGCCTGCAATATAGCCCACCAACGGTGAACCCTTGGAGTCAAATCCCGTTTTGAGTGAGAAGCTTTAAGGGAGTTACAATCGGTAAATACAGTAAATTTTCGTCCATGCAAATAATGACGAAAATGTTCGATTGCCTTTACTACCGCAAGGGTCTCCAACTCGTAAGAGTGATATCGTGTCTCTGCATCTATGGTCTTCCTACTATAGTATGCCACTACATGAGGGATCTCATTATATTTTTGGATAAGAATAGCACCATATCCTTCGCTACTTGCATCGGTATGGAGTTCAATAGGCAAGGAAGGGTCAAAAACTTTTAAAACTGGTTCGGACGTTAAAATGTGGATAATTTTTTTGTCTATTTGGTCATGCTCTGGAGTCCACTTAACATTGCCTTTTCCTTTTGTTAAGGGATACAAAGGCCGAATTATTTGGGAAAAATTAGGAATAAACTGTCTAAAATACGTTGCTAACCCTATTAGCTGCCTAACTTGTGTGACAGTTTTTGGAGTTGGGACATTAATTAAGGCTTGTATTTTTTTTGGATTTGGTCTAATCTCCCCAGCTGAAACTATGTACCCAAGGTACTCAGTTTGGACTTTCAGAAACGAACACTTCTTTAAATTAAATGAGAACCCTGCATTGGACAGCGTTTTAAGTAATTTGTCTAAACGGTTAAGCCCCTCATCAATTTCTTTTGAAATCGAAAGTACATCATCCATAAAAACTAAAATCTTTTCATCATTCATAGGCTTTAAAGCAGTATTAATAGCCTTTTGAAAAATGGAAGGGGCATTGCGTAACCCATAGGGCATAGCCAAATATTCAAATTGCCCTTTTGGGGTTACAAATGCAGTTTTTTCTATGGAACTTTCATGCACAGGTAGTTGATGAAACCCCGAAGCCATATCAATACTACTGAAATAATGAGCGCCATTAAGTTTATCAATTTGTTCGCTAATCAGAGGTAAAGGATAATGATTCGGTTGAGTATTCCTATTCAATTCCCTATAGTCAACACACATGCGTGTGCTACCGTCCTTTTTCTCTACAAGGATGATAGGACTCGCAAATGGGGATGAACTTTCCTTAATAATATTTGCCGTCAACAATTGTTCAATTTTTTCATCAACTATCTTAGATTCCTGAGGGGATAGCCTATACGGTCTCCTGTGTACTACTTTATGAGGATCAATTAAATCAATTTTCAACTGCCCCGTTTTAATCCTGGTTGTAGGAAAATTTTCAATAAAATTATCTGCATATTGCGTTAATATGTTAAAAAGTCTTACTCTATGAGGTCCTGTCAAGTCAGTATTAATTGATTCAATGTCAAAAACAGGTTGTTTTGGTACACATATTAGACACCCTATACCGCTTGAATGTTAAACCGCTCTCTGAAATCTCAACAAGAATATCGTGCTCAAGTATATCTCTACCTAATAAAATAGCATCGCGTAGGCAATCATCTGGAACTACATGAAGGGTGACGCTAATTTCGACGCTCTGGATTTTTACGTTACAAACAATTTGCTCTGTGCTACTAATGATACTCTTTCCAATACCAGTCATGTTGATAAGGTCATGCGATCTTTGTCCAATAACGAGGTGTGAAAAACTTTTCCTTATTAAACTACACTCTGAACCGGAATCAAAAATAAAGGGAAATGTCATACTATTACAGTCCATGATACCTCGTACAATCTTCGAGCACACGTTGACTTCTTTGCTTCCAGTAGCGATTTGTTCCTTCTTCGTCTTGTCAACCCTCACCGGGCAGGTGGAGACGACGTGGCCTGGCTCCCCGCAGACGTAGCATGTGACTTGTGGCTTCTGGTTGACACGTTTATCCGTGACTGTAGGGCGATTAACTTGTTTGTTTCTTTCACGGCAATCCGCCGCACGATGCCCAGTTTTGCCACATACGTTGCAGGTGCCACGAAAGCTAAATGTAGCACGAGGGCGTTTAACATCAGAATCGTTTGACTCAGGCAATTCTGACTTTCTTTTCAAGGAGATGCCTCGAAGTACTCGAAATAATTGGGATTTGTCATTTACCACAGTTGAGTTTAATTCACGACGTATTTGAACATCACACTGAGATAGTATGGAAATGGCAAAGCCCGTCACAACCTTTTCAGATAATCCCGCGTCCGGAATATTTTCAATTAATTGCCAAAGACGCAAACATGCCTGGGCGGCGGTTTCATTAGAAGTAATTTGAAATTTGAGGATACTGTCAAAATGATCCTGAATAAGCATAGGACGAGAGAACTGAGTTTTTAAAGTTTCCTGTATATCTTCCCATTGATACTGATTTGGAGGTATCTTGGTCAGTAATGTAGCTGCGCGGCCTCGAAGACAATGAGTCAGTGTCATGATAAGATCGACACCTTTCAAATTTTTGCTCTTAATGATGGTATCTGACAGCCGACACCAGCCCTCTATGTCTGAATTGGGGTCGTCAGGATCAAACGGTACCAACGCCGTGAAAGATTGTGGTGGTTCGTTGGACCGGGGAAGTAGAGCATTACTTAATTTTGAAAGAAATGCTTCTAAACTATTCGAGGGTAACGGAATATTTTCCTGCATATTTTGTGATGGTGAAGTGCCACCGGTGGGCGGAAAATCCGATCCCACTTCTGATGTCGGGTTTGGCCCAGACATCAGAAGTAAAACTCAGATATGGCAATACACAAATTATTTAAATCAAGCAATTAGTCTTAAAATATAGCACTTAGATAATTTAGTCTAAAATAATATGGTAATACAATAATCAGTAAAATAATATCAGTTAAGGAAAATTAACTAAACAAATGATAATGGCAGTGAGGGCGGTCACGTAGGGCAGTACTGACTGTCAGGGACAGTGGTCCGTGCACCTACCGCAATAAGGATAGTACTAATTGTCAGAGACAGTGTTCCACATCCACTAACCGGGCAGTACTGACTGTCGAGAGACAGTGGTCCGTGCACCAAGACGCATCCGTTGGAAATGCGTGCCGACTCAATGGTGCGGCTCCTTATAAAGGCGATCGCTAGTGGAGGGAGAACGTTACAATATTTTACTGGATTGGATATCAAGACTTTTAAGTCAAATGACGGATAGAGTGAATGATGCGTCCGGTGCACGTTCCACTAGCGCCATCTAGTCGCCGTCTCTCGCAGCTGCTTAACAATATGGCTGCCGTCATATTTATTGTATATATAAATAGTACAGCTTAGAGTACCTGCAGTACTGTCACTCCTCTCTTTAAAATCCATCCAAAGGTTGTCTTTAAAAGATCGCTTTTAGCGATACGGCCGCCCATTGTGTCACCCTATGTAATGTTTTCTTCATTTATTTTTTTCTGTAACATAATAAAAAGTATTCTATTCTATTCTGGGACGCCGGTTTGGAAAAAGTGTAATTAGGTTCTTTAGGCCCGAGGACCTCACCCGCATAATTCTTATGCCATCTTATGAATGTTGGTGACCCATAATACACTTCTGGTGCAAAGTAGTTGCTTGTGTGATCTGAGTGACAATTTTACTAATTTTTAACCGACTTCAAAAAAGGAGGAGGTTCTCAATTCGGTTGTATTTTTTTATGTTTGATTTTCAAAACTCCATCATTTATGAACTGATTTGAAAAATTATTGTTTTATATGAAAGGATATACATACCGTTTGGTCCTATTTAAATTTCATCTAAATCGGTTTAGTAGATTGGCTTTTAAATCAAATTAGCTGGAATTCGTTTACTTAGATGTCGTATTTGGTTTTCATCCAAGTATACGAAATTGCGTATTCGACTTTCCAGTGGTATTGTTAGGTGTGGGGTAGGTACCACTAAAAAGTCAAAACTAAAAACGTTTTTTACAAAAAAAAAAAAAATACGACCGAAATCCAAAAAAAAAAAAACACTACAAAGTATAACATAAATTTAATTTCGGAAGTCGGTGTTAAAATACTAAGAAACAACAAAAAAACACAGACTTCCGAAATTAAAGTTATTTTATACGTTGTAGTTATTTTTGGAAGACGTTTGTATTTTTTTTGGAATAAGAATTTTTAAGTAACGTTGTCATGTGCATGTCAGTTGCAATCTGTCAAATATGTATGGAAAATGGAGGCTTTTTCACGGATAGCGACTGAAATACGCAAACGTCGTTTAAAAAATAGTAGAATTATTGGCACTCTGATGCTGAAGAATAAAATAAATTCAGTAACCGAAAAAAAAACAAGAATAAAATTTCGTTAGAAATAAGCAGTTCCCTTGTTCTCATGCGTTAAATTTTACTGTTTTTTCTGTGTGTACATAAATAATAAAATAAATAAAAACTTACCTATCCCATTGTGATCTTCACGTTTCAAACGCTGCTACAATTTGCCCTTGACATAGTTGATCAGACTTTTACGACAGTTATGAACGAAGAAGGGGCTTCAAAAAACTAGATTTCTCCAACTAAAGAGGTCAAAAGGTCACGGTCGGCAAGGTCAATTGAACTGAGAGCGGTTGCCAATCTCATAAAATATTTTGGAAACTCATAAAAGCTGGGAAGACCTCTTGTAGAAAAAAAATCTACCCACATTCGTGTGTCTAGACGTTCGTTCATTAATATGAAAAGAGAATGCTAATAAAAATTATGCCTACGACCCAAGTACATGGGAATAAATTATCTCGATACATATGCATGACCAACTTCAATTTAACTAAGTTCAGGAATATTTACAGCTTCGAAGTAATAATGTTATATGTCAAAACAAATGTATGTGCTAACTTTCTGATTAGTAGAAAGCTACACAAAGACGCTAAGTGACTATGCGACTAAGATGCGATGATAATTTTTCATGGGCAATATTTTTATTACAACATGAGCTATATTTTTACCTCAACGTGTTCTTTATGATATCCAACAACTTTAAGGTAAAGTATTACAAAAAGACTTAGAGCAAGTGTTCCAAAAATACATAGTTTCGAAGATAATACCAACTCTAGACTCTCGATGTGTGTGTTAAGTTTCATTGAAAAGTACGATTTTTCATTCAAATCATTCATTCATATTTAAGCTAAAAAATGCAACGTTGTCAAATTTACGTACGAGTGTTTTACATAAATAATCGTGACTTTGTCGAATTATTTTGTATGAAAACTGAAAACGAAAAAAGAAAACATCATTACTCGAAGAACATCCACAGCTGGTCATGAATATCATCCAATTTATCGCCACATTAACCGGTCCTAAAAGTCTTGCACACAGCGGATTCCTGCAGCCTTCTAAATGTGTGGACCAATAACCTGGGTTATTGGTCCACACATGCAGAAGCTGCGTCTTCTGGTGCGCAAGGTCCCGGAGTGGTGACTCACTCCAGAACCTTTTCGTCCTATTTGCTTTGCGAGCGATGTTCCCCGCCTAAAGCCACTTAAAGGGAAGAACCATTAAGATTTCCATTGTTCTCACATGGCGACTTCACCTTTAAATATCTCGGCAACGTGACACTTTAGGGCACCATTTTCTAACATTGTTTGTTTAAGTGTCCTCTGCCCATATTTGCATGTAAGATCGTGCGCCGCAATTTTGAAAACAAGTCAAAATGGCGTCGCGGGGTAGTTCCCATAAAAAAATTCGAACCCCTTTAGCGTTTTTTTTTAGTTATGGGTTGGTTAATGTCTTTTATTTCGACCTTAACCATTTGAAACCACTTTTTGCATCCAATCCAAAATACCGTTGATCAAAATACAAAAGCAACTCTAGTGCTTTGAAACAGTTCAGCAAAATATATACAAAGAAAAACAGATAACAGTGAGAACAAAACGACAGATATTCTGCGAGATAAACCCGGGATTTGGTTACAAAAAGCCTGACACGGCTATAAGAGACACTATCGTTAGAATGGTTCGCGACGAACGGTTACAGATATTATCAACTAGGATCTCTTTGCTGAATGTAACAGTAGTTGAAAATATTATGCTTCAACCACGTTTGGTTTGAAAGCAACACTTATATATAAAATTCTTCCGTTACTGACTGATTGAGTGACTGACTGACTGACAGACAACACACAGCCGAAACTACTGGTTGTAGAACGCTCAAATTTGGCATGTAGGTTCCGTAGGGAGTGTAGGGTAGCACTAAGAAAGGATTTTTGGAAATTCTTACGGGAACAGAAAAAACCAGGATATGCGCGTACGAAGTCGCGGGAGAAAGATAGTTTCTGTATATATTATTACTGACTTCTGCCCGCGGCTTCAAATTTAATTTAGAGAGAAATAAAAAATGATTCATAATTCACATATCTTCATAGTTCTGGGCATACCTTACCTTACCAAGAAGACTTTGCCGTTCATGATTCCAACCCTGAAAATACTTCTTCTTGTTTCTTGTCTCCTGGTCGTTTGCGAGTCTTTACTGTTCATTATCAGTACTTTTCTAATCATAATTTTGAGTATAGAGTAAGGCTGCGTTTCCACCAGAGATGTGCGAGGATGCGTAGCGAGGGATGTGTTTGTAAAGAACCAATAGAATTGCTTCATTTACCTCGCCTCGGTCAGCACAGCTCTGGTGGAAACGGCTCAGCGGAGCTAGATTTTTGTGTATACAAAACAAGCGAGGAATGTGTGTGAGGGATGTATACGAGGGATGTATGTGAGGGATGTGTTGCGAGGGATGTGTACGAGGGATGTGTTGCGGGGAATGTGTGTTGAGAAGGATGTGTTGTGAGGTTTGCGGATACTGCACCAGCCAGTCCATAGGCGGAGTTTGTTGGAAGTAGAAGTGCGCAAAATAGATACGGATAATTGGAAAAAGAAGATACTTTTATATTTAACAACTAGCTGACCCGCGCGGCTTCGCTCCCGTCAACTGGCTACTCTACCTACCGACCCTAACCTACCTACCCTACCTACCTACTTACCTACCATACCAACCTACCATAGCTACCCTACCACACCTACCTTACCTACCTACCTGCCTACCTACCCTACCTACCTGCCTACCTTCCCTACCTACCTGTCTACCTACCCTACCTACATACTAATTTTTTTTTTGTATTTTAATTCTTATTATGCTATTCCGGACGAAGGAATTAGTCTTCGTCCCGAATAAAACACAAAAACTATGAAAATCGGTCGAGCCGTTCTCGAGTTAGTTAGAATAGTGTTCGAACAAACCCGACTTTGAGAATTTTGCTGTATTGTGAAAGATTCGACTTTTTTCTAGAAGACATTTTAATATCAGCGAGACAGAAATATTTATTTTATACTTTGTAGTGTTTTGTTTTGGAAGTCGGTTACATTTTTTGTAAAAAAGCTTTTTATTTTTCAGTTTTTAGTGGTACCTGCGTACCCATTCACAGCGTACTGGCGTGATGTTATGTTATGAAAATAAAACTTACTAAGTGCTTTCGGTGTAAAGGTCTCGTCAATACGAATGAAATAAACCCAAACACTTGGTAGTTCCTACATACCGATGTGGAGTTCCCTTGACTCTCTGTCATCTCCATCATCAGGTCTGATCCAAACTTTCATTCTTTTGTAGTATCACCCGTTATACACACGAATATCAAGTTTTTACCAAATACGTGCCTACAATTTTCGAGAGTTGCCCTCGATTTCTCAGGGTTTCCATAATCAGATCCTGACGTGGTGGCAATGGGACCACACGGGAAGCACCAACTTTCAAATAAATAAAGAATCGTGAAAATCGGTTCATCCAGTCGGTTAATATGAGGTAACAAACATAAAAAAAAACACAGTCGAATTGATAACCTCCTCCTTTTTTTGAAGTCGGTTAAAAAACTGAAGGAAGACGGACAGCGGTGGCTTATTAATAAATAGGGTTCCGTTAGCAACCTTGGTACGGAACCCTAAAAATCGACTTGGTTCGCACGAATCAAGATCGTACGCGAAGGCTTAAATAATAGGGTCCCATTAGCAACTTTGGCACGGAACCCTATAATTTGCCTTGGCTCGCAAATCGAACCGTCTGATACTTAGCACGAATTAAAAACTTAGTTGCGGGCAACCTGGGAGTCTTTAAGACAAAAGTGAATAGGATGCTTCTAGGCAAACGTGCTCCATCTTCAACCTCATCATCGCTTACCATCAGGTGAGATAGTGGTCAAAAGTATGCCTATCTATAGTAAAAAAAAAATCTACTCCGTATCACCTAACCACAGAGAACTAATGATAACTCGATTTGACAGTTACTGTGAAGTCTACGTATTAAAAGTTTCACAAATAACTCTAGAATGTGTTTTGGTATAACATTCATCCTTTCATGCATTTTTGGTTCCTCAATAGATGGAGCTCTGACTGATCAGAACATAGTAGGAAGTTTCTTACTAAACTAAAAATTCAATATATTTTGATTTTGTGGATCGATTGTAACGATAAATAACGAATAGGTATAAAAATGGTCACTTTTATTTTGCCACGTATTAAAAGTTTCACGAATAACACAACAATTTTGAATGCTTTCGTGCATTTTATTTTTTTCTCAATAGATGGCGCTCTGACTCATCAGAATACATTAGGAAGTTTCTTCCTAAACTTAAAAATTCAATATCTTTTAATTTTGTGGGTCGATTTTGATGAAATAAACGCTAAATGTTACTCGGGTTATCACTTAATATTTTTAAATACTTAGATTTGCAATCCAATCTGTGGTTTATGCGTGATGCTCCCACAAACGCACAGACAAACAGATAAACAGACAAAAATTTCAAAAATTGCATTTTTGTGTTTTATACCTTTTTCCTGAGTTTTATGTGTAATTTTCATGGAAAAATATATTGAATATTTTTCCATGAAAATTACACGTTACATTACAGACACGGTTAGTCTACGATTTTATTATATGTATAGATTAATTGAAAAGTACAACATAATCTGCAAAATAAGTAGACAACAAGTTCCTCTTCTTCTTGGTAAATTAGGCTCTGTTCCTACTTTGTTTGAAGTATTTGGCGTTTGTAGGTCTGAATGTTGTGTTCCCGGAGATGCTGGTTGTTCAGCTTCCAGTTGGAAAGACGAATCCATCTGGCCCGCTGTTTTATTTGTATTCCTAGTCCCCAGAGATGCTGGTTGTACAGCTTCCAGTTGGAAAGACGAATCCATCTGGCCCGCTGTTTTATTTGTATTCCTAGTCCCTGGAGATGCTGGTTGTACAGCTTCCAGTTGGAAAGACGAATCCATCTGGCCCGCTGTTTTATTGGTATTCCTAGTCCCCGGAGATGCTGGTTGTACAACTTCCAGTTGGAAAGACGAATCCATCTGGCCAGCTGTTTTATTTGTATTCGTAGTCCCCGTAGATGCTGGTTGTACAGCTTCCAGTTGGAAAGACGAATCCATCTGGCCTGCTATATTACTTGCGTTGGTACCAGAGCTTGAAGAATAACCAATATTTTGATTATACCACGACAGCACGTAAGATTCTTTGGCTTCGCTAATCATATTAAAAAGTTTTCTTTTTAAAGGAACTTGCATGTAATCTGGTAATTAGGGTTCCGAAAAAAAAAGGAACCCTTATAGGATCACTCGGGTGTCTGTCTGTCTGTCCGTCTGTCACAGCCAGTTTTCTCCGGATCCATTGGACCGATTCTGTTGAAATTTGGTACACATATGGACTTCTATGACCCAAACACGGACGCATTACATAAATTATTAAATTTTTAGTATGGGAGTCACTTTTGGGGGTCAAACTAGAAAATTTAAAAAAAAGTTTTTTTAACAATATTGTGTGACATATCAAATCAAAGGGCTTACTGTAAGGGTTTTAATTATATTTTTTTCATAATTTTAAAATAAATAGTTTTGAAGTTATTCAAGAAATTAGACGAAAAATGACCATTCCCCCCCTCTTATCTCCGAAACTACTGAGCCAAAAATTTTGGAAAAAAATGGAGATAATAGATCTTTACCTAAAGATTACAGGAAAACCTATTAGAAGTCTGTAGTGTTAAAATAACATGCTAAAAAAATAATTTTGTTCGGAACCCTTTGCACGCGAGTCCGACTCGCACTTGGTCAGTTTTTTTTTAAATGTTTTCGCCATTAAAAGAAAAAAATGATCAGTATTATCGCAGTCCATTGGTTTTAAAAGTTCTTTTAATTCTTGCCTTTCTTTTCGAAAATCTTCTTGATTTCAGGCATTTTTTCGAAATAGCCTCTACTTCAGGCATTTCAACAGATTCGGTCGGGGTGACCGAATCTGTTGAAATGCCTGAAGTAGAGGCTATTTCGTAAAGATTGTCGGGATTGTCAACTTGATTTGGTGTATGTTCAGTGCTCTGCGAAGAGTCATCTTGGTTTAATGACTATTGAGTGCTTTGCGAAGAGTCATCTTTATGATTTGGTGACGAAATATCATCTTTATAGCTTAACTGTCTATCTCTATTGGCCGTGTACGGTAAAAGAAATTCCATAAATTTTTGGTATTTCCATTCATGTGTTTTGGTTGTAGCCTGTCCGTTTTTTTAGATTTCTGCCTCTTTAGCGCGTCCCGATGGCTATCCCATGGTTGTTTCTAACGATACTTTGCGCATTCACTGAAATAATAGAAAATTATGATTAGGAATATAACATATACCAAGCATATTGTCTCACAGATCGCAAAAAAACCAGTAACCGGTAAAGAGTACTTTTTTATTTGTTAATTAATTTTTTATTTTTTTTATAAACAATCCTTTTTTGCAGGTATTTATCCACGGACTCGTCGTTCACAATATTGGCAGAGAATTTTAGGATTGGAGTAGCAAGTGTGTCGAGAATTGTGGCAGAAGTTTGTAATGCTCTTTGGCTTGTTTTACAACCTCTTGTTATTCCAAAACCTACCAAAGACGACTGGAAGCGAATAGCAAAGGATTTTCAAGATCTATGGCAGTTTAAAAATTGTTTGGGGGCTCTAGACGGTAAACATGTTTATATAATGTGTATATAATGTGGTCCTCTTTTTTTAATTACAAACAAACATTTTCTATAGTGCTTATGTGCTTAGCTGACGCTAGGAGAAAGATTATAATGGTTGATGTAGGATCCATGGGACGATTTAGTGATGCTGGAATATTTGATGATAGTGTTTTTGGAAAATATTTGAAAGAAAAAAGATTGAATCTTCCTGAACCTGAACCATTATATGAAGGAGGTGAACCAGTACCATTTGTATTAATTGGAGATGAGGCTTTTCCTTTGATGGAAAATTTCATGCGCCCATATGCGCGGGACCAGTTAGAGCAACGGAAACGTATATTTAAGGCCCTACCTCTGCTTCAGAGCCGTCAAAAGGCTACTTTCTAAAGGATATTCCCCATTAACGGCTGGGTCAAAAGATTGGAAAAAAATATATGTATATGGTAGATTCATAAACAACAATATGAACAATTATTGTTTTCGTATGACATATAGTTTTGCTGTAAAAAAAATATTTAATAACACGCTATTTTTTGGATATTTCTTCCAAACGTCTTCGAAGTTTAAAAATGTTTTTACATGGAAAAAATCCTGGTAAAGTGTACTACAAAGTGAACATTGCTCACGTAAATCAATCAATATTTTGCAAAGAATATGTTCAATATTGAGTCTCCCTTATATAAAAAGCTCTGTTTGGGCGAAAGCGGCAGTCGTGCGTTAGCACTGAGACGGGGAGGCTGTGTCGCTCGTTGCTCCGCTCGCGCTATCGACCGACTACGCGTATATGAATGTGTTAGTGCAAATATTTACGAACTTTTGTATTAGTGTGCGTTCATAGACTAGCTCTTTGCAGAGGAGCCAGCTTGATTTAGCGCGTGGGCGCATTACAGTTACATACAGCAACTTTTATCAAAATACTATCGGCGTCGCTCGGGTTTTATTTTTGTCTGCTCTTTATTTTCAAACGTAGCCGACGTTAATTCTTAATTTCTTTTATTACCAACAAACTGACTAATATTAAAGAAAAATAAAAAATCAATATAAGTTTATTTATTCACTTAAACTTCATGAACAATAGTGGTACACACATAGGCGGACTTAATGCTTCGAGGAGTTCTCTTTTAGTCCACCTTTGGGTTAAAAGAAATACACTGTGGTAGGTGTACAGCTCTTCAACACAAACATAAACAAACACAAGTTCATAAACAAACATTTATTTTCATTATTCGGTCGGTATATGCGGCGTGTCAGTCACGTCTGTGGGGGACCGTTTGGCTAAATTAAATTGTTTTGATAAAATTATGATATCTTTTGAATGTTCGATTTGAGTAATTCAAAAAAATAAGTGAATTAAAGTACGATTTATTTATAAAACTGATACCAAGGTGCGAATAACGCGGTCTGCTTTGGTCTGTCATGTCGTATCTATTAATTTTTAAATAAAAAAGTGACATACAATAATAGTTGGGCATTTGGTATCACTGCCTTTTCTGTTTGTAGATATTGATGGGTCCTCTAAAATTCGAGTTTATTATTTTATTATGTCATCAATTATTTTCGCAGCGCACGCAAAGGGAGGTAATTTGCAGGGTTCCGAAGTTAAATAAGGATTTACATCGGTAATTCTTTTCAGAGACATTTCTCCAGTGTGTCTTCACTGTCACTTGGTCGGGTTTTTTCAACAATCATCGTCTTATTTCAAGTTTACAAAATAAACCGATACAAAAACGTTATCAATTAAACACCTAAACTTTCACAGGAATCACAGAATCTGAAGTTTTTGAGTTAATGTAATTGCTACAAATTACTTAGCAGAGCTGAAATAGGCTTAAAATTTATTTATTTCATTTACTTTACTTACTTTAGAATGTACTTTTTTTATTTGAAATCTTTTTACGAGACTATAAATTAGTATAGGCAGAAACAAAAAGTAGTAGGTACACTGCATACTCGAAACTCAAGGTCAAACTGTTACCAGTGCACTGGTAACAGTTTGACCTCGATTTTCGAGTACCTTTACATAGATCGTAAGCAGAAAAGACGAAACTGCTTCACAAAATTGTTTTTATCTGACCTATATTGTTTTACTTCTATTTAACCACATTCGTATAAAAAATGAGATCAGTGAATAAAAATATGCGTAACGTATGTCTCTATCTAAACTAAAAATTTGCCGTGCAATCGCCATACTCTTGTGTAGTCGTAGGCAAAAAAGCCGGCTTGGCGCGCATGTATGCGTCCTCGCATAATCTTTGATAATAGTTTTGAGGTAGCGCGTGCGCTACGGAAATGTTTGTGTGTGCGGCGCAGATATGAATGTGAGATGCCCAATGCCAGATGCTCAAGGTTATTGAGCCTACTATACGTCGTATTGTGGAAGCTACATTCGGTGTATTGGCACGAAAGTGGTATGTGTATCGTAAAGACTTTGAATGCAGAGTGGAAACGGTTGACAAAATCGTAAAAACCACATGTGTAGTGCATAATTTTTTTAATTGAAAGACAAACGTATTATTTGGATTCCATTGATAAAACAACAAGTACTCTTGTATCCGTTCCTAGCATTTCCGTCGTCGAGTCAAGTGATGGTTATGAAGTAAGAGAGAAAAACTGCTCTTATTTCCATAATCAAGGAAAAGTGCCATGGCAAGAAACGCGTATTTCGTCGCGAATTCATCGCACACAATAAATACCCAAATATTGTAACTTGTATTTTAATATACCTGATTTTAATACATGATTATTGCTTACCATCTTTATATTTTATTTCTTTGACTATTTCCTCCCACGCAGCGTCCTTAGTTTCATTACATTTGTAAAATGACAAAGAAGTGTTCCACAAACACGGAAACTTTTTAACGGCATCAAATTGTTTTTCGTCCATTATGCCACGCAACCCTACGACATGCGAACGACTACAAGCTCTAAAGTTAAAGTGCACAGGCTCCTTCTGGGTATGCTCGTTCCATCGTAGACTTTGTCTCTGTCATCTCCTACCTGACCTGACCTAGACTAGAGTCAAGAGTAAATCCATCACAAAAAAAAAAAACAGTAAGTTTTGTCACAAAATTCGTTCAGACAAAATTGTAGATCAGATAATTATCTATAAAACTGTTTAGATACTTTTTCCTAAGAGCCACCGTTTCTGAGATATAACGATTCAAAAAGTTGGAAGAGTTGTAATCGTCGTAATATGCACACGTTTCCACGCCACCTTTAAGGCGCGTTTTTTTAACGTGGTTTCTCCGTTAGACCTATTCCACGAATCTGTTCAATTTGAACGACAACTGCATTTTTCAGGAGGAGTAAAACAACTGTTTTTAAAACGTTTGAAAAACAAGATTTAGTTCAATGTGCTGAAGTTTTAAAAAAAGTAATTCAACTCCACAAGAAGTTATCACCAACGGAATTCGCTTTCTTCTCTTTATGTATGGAACTCCTAAAAAAAAAAAACTACGTGCTTCATAATAAGTTTGATACGCATGTTTCGTTAAAAATACTCGAAACAAAAAACAGTTGCAATTAGCTTGTCGTCCTCCAACCTCAGCGGCTGCTCATCAACATCTTTTACGGGTATATTACCAAGTTCAAGTATGGCTTGGTTATCAGCTAGACCCAAAAGACTGGGGTTTGAAGTGGGTCGACGATACATTAGAACCGGACTTTAGTCAGTAGTTTTATGTTAGTGTTTTGAGCTGGTTCACTTTGCTGGGATTCAGGTCTCCTCACTGTTCATTATCATCATCAACATCATCATATCAGCCGAAAGACGTCCACTGCTGGACATAGGCCTCCCCCAAGCGTCGCCACAACGACCGATCCTGTGCGTTCATAATAAAACGATAGGTATTAAAAAAATCTGAGCCGGATGTCGTAAAAAAGATATATTTTGAGCATTTTCCCACTAAAACTGAGCTAATGGGCTTTGGCTGACACTTCAATTGCCCAAATGCTGTCATTTAGGCCTAAAGGTATTATCATGTAACAGTCCAATTACATAAATTACATTCCTTCGCTAAAAATGAATATTCGCATTTATGGAACCTGACTATTCAATGTTAGTCCTTCTGGAATTGAAGCATATTGCCGTCTGCTAAACTGCTAGTGTTGTTACAAGCGTTGGAGATTTTATTATAACTTTTAACGATTTTTGACTATCTTGTGTTAATTATTAAAGTACGTAGTGGTTGTCTCATATTCATGCAATAAAGAATATTGTATTGTTTTCATAGCGTTGATATATCTTCAAAATATTTTGGTCATTGGATTATGGTTTTATCTTGAAACTTTCCAAAAATGCATCGGCGCAATGATGATCTTCCGTGGATTTTTTATCTTATAGTATTGGATTTCTTAGTTAAGGCTACTCTCTCGAGAAATGCTTAAAAACAGGGTGCACATGAAGCAACTTTTCGTCGGCATTTACTGAGAAATTACATCTGAAAAAAATAGCTAGTAATCTACATGATATGACACGTAATTTGGTTTAGCCAGAATTTATGTATCGGTATAACATAATAAGAAAAAAAATCACCAAATCACCTCCAAATCGTTGAGATGAAACCATTTTACTCCTTCATTTTTTAACAAAAGTCTAAAAAAATATCTACTGCTTTGCAATACAAACGAAAATAATTTGGTTTTCTTACTTTTTTAAAATGTGTTATTTTTTATAATAAATTAAAAATGCGGGTAGCGGAGTGGCGCGTAGAGGAGTAGTTAGCTCCGTTTATATGCACAAGGTCACTGGCATGTATACAAGCCTTAAATAAGGGCCTTATACACATGCTTACTTCTAGACTAAACACTTCAATTCGTCCTATGTTGTCAGTGAGTTAAGAAGGAAGGTATGGTATATATTCTTTCCTCTTCGTTTGGTAGGTTTTTTTATTTATTTATTTTTTGAAACAATTCATTAAAATAATAGGTACAATAAAAATAAATATTGCATTAGAATTATGAAACACCATGTTATCAATGTTTACGTATCAAAACAATGTCACCGTTCTATTCCACGTCGTTCTTATGTCCCGGCTACACGCTCCGTCTTGCCTGCGAGCATGTCTGCAGTCCAGCCTTGCGCAGTCGTGACTCTACAAACGAACTTCTGGAACTCCGTGAACTTCCGTCTTGCCGTCCACAGGCACATGCTTACCTGCGCAAACTGGTACGTGCAGGCATGCTCTTAGGTAAGACGGAGCGTGTAGCCGAGGTATTAGAGCACAAGGCTTGGACTGCGCCCGCTCCTGGATATTTAAAACTGCGTCATGCGTCATGTTAATGAACAACATTTTTTTTTAATAATTCAAATGTTCATAATATCATTTTTTATTGATTGAATTTGTAGTAGTCATTGGGCAGATTAAGTGAGCTGCCGTTGACGACTAAACTGACACTGTGTATGTGTATCATTCTGTTATTTTATATTATAATTAAGTTTTTTGTCACACCAATGACAGCCCCATTTAATATCCAGATAAATATTGCATATCCCAGATTGTCTGGATGAGATCGCGGAATGCGATACGGCCGCCCATTGTATGTGTTTCAGTTTTAAGTTTGCTTTTTATTTTACTTTTAGTGTACAATAAATAAATAAATAATTAATTAGGATCTCATTATTCGACACCAAGGATACAAAGTGAGAACAACTTATATGAAACAATATTCTTTATCTTCTAATGTATAAAAATTTCGTATTACAGTGTTTGTATTCGAACTCCTTCGAAACGGCTTGACCGAGTTTTTATTTACATGGCAAAACAAAGCTTGCCGGATCAGCTGGTATTAGATATTTCTTACCAAGTTCAGATAATTATACTACATTGTCAAGAATAAATACTAAAAATCGTTCTGAAAGTACGGTCAAGGTCAAGTTACAAAATATGTTTTTAGAATTTATTTTACCGTTCTCCTAATCATGTCATCCTCAATATAGTTGTCATAATATTTCTGGGCTTTCTTCAGTTTCTTTAGAGTTTCGAATTTCTTAGAGGATTTTCCATCAGTCCTCATTTTAAAATTCAGCGGTTCGAGTACAGATGATTTAGTTTGGTTGTTCCTTGGCTTTTTAATGGCTTGGTGTATGGTTCCAACACCATACTGCTGACATCCACATATATGTTGTAAATGAATGCAAAAACAAGGCGGATCAATGTCCCTTATGCAGTCGTTGTCATCTCTGCAGTAAACTGCTGTAAAAGATATGGAATAAAATGAGTTGGTATTCAGGAAGTCTTAGCCATTTTTACTTTACTTTCGTGTAATCTATTCACTTAATATTTTAAAATATTTAAAAAAATATATAAAATCACATGCTTTTATTATTATTATAATTTAATTTAGACACTTGTTCCATATATACTAACTACTAGTACTTTTTTATAATGTTAATTTATTTTACACCAAGGTAGTATTCACAATACACACGGTGCCTCTTTAGTCGTTTTACAATGGCAGCGTCAATTTGGAAGAAGGTTTACATATGAACTCGGACCACTCTTCGATTATACTAAAACTTTGTCAATAAGTCCTACTCAAAGAAAGCCACTTAACTCTGGTTAATAAGTTCACAGATTGGGAAAGTTTTGCCCTTGATCTAGATAATATAATCGACCTTAAAACTCCGATAAAAACGCGAGAGCAGCTTGACTCAGAAGTAAACAAATATATTGTTAATATCCAACAATGTGCATGGAATAACACACCGCAATTAAAACGTAGATATAAGGGATTTAACTATCCTTAAGAAATTGTGGATTTACTATCTAAGAAAAGGAAACAAAGGAAGCAGTGGCAGCAAACAAGATGCCCACGAGATAAAACATCACTAAATAACCTAACTAAACGATTAAAGAGGAAAATTATACAATTTGAGGATGAATCTTTGAATACCAACCTTCAGCAGCTAACAAGTGACAAATCAACGAATTACTCCCTTTGGAAAGCTACAAGAAATCTAAAAAGGCCGATTATACAAAAACCACCTATCAGAGATAGTGACGGTAAATGAGCCATAAGCAATGAACAAAAAGCGTTAAGGTTTGCTCAACACTTAGAAAAAACTTTTCAACCCAATGAAAGCTCGATGAAAATACTTGAGAGTGAAAATTTATCACAAAACCAAAGAAGAAAAGAAAGAAAGAGAAGAAGAAGAGAAGTAATGAGTGAAATTCAAAATAACATTAGCTCGAAAACGTCTCCGGGTTACGACCTCATTACAGGTCAAATTCTAAAACACCTTCCGCGCAAAGCCATAGTAAAGCTGACCAAGCTTATCAATGCGGCATTTATTTTAAAACACGTACCTGAGTCATGGAAGGTTGCTGAAGTCATTATGATTGCAAAGCCTGAGAAAACACCCCATGAAGCATCATCATATAGACCTATTTCTCTGTTGCCCGTGTTATCAAAATTATTCGAAAAACTGTTATTGAAACGGTTATAACCAATAATAGAAGATAAAGATCTTATTCCAAATCATCAATTTGGCTTCAGGGAAAAACACTCAACAATAGACCAGGTACATAGAATAACGAACATCATTGAAAAAACGCTTGAAAATAAGGAAGCCTGCGCCACCGTGTTTTTAGATGTCGCGCAAACTTTTGACAAAGTTTGGCATAAGGGCCTAATTTTCAAGCTCAGACACATGCTACCAGAATTTGCAGATATCCTAGAGTCGTATATTACTAACAGAATGTTCAAAATACGGCAGGAGGACGCATATTCCGAGTTAAAAGCTATAAAAGCCGCCCAAGACCGCCCATTGTACACTAGTTTTTATAAGCGATTTTCCTGTGCTTGTTATGAGGTGTACAATAAAGTATATAATAATAATAAAAGCTGGTGTACCCCAAGGAAGTGTGCTAGGCCCAATTTTGTACTTGTTATAAACATGTGACATACCAGAAATGGAAAACAACACCATTGCCACTTCTGCAGATGATACTTCAATTGTGGCTACCGGATCAAGCTACAGAGAAGCAGTAGAAAAAGTCCAACTATCTGTGAACAAAGTTTATGACTGGACTCAAAAGTGGGAGATCAATCTGAATGAGTCAAAATCAATACACATTGACTTCACAAACAAACACTTGGACTATCACCCAATTTACATAAATGGCATGCAAGTGTCTCATGCTAATACAGCTAAATACCTTGGCATAACTAGCGTATGCATAAGTTGATAATGACAATTTAAAGTGACTGTGTTTATGGTTATGAATATTATTGTAATGAGTCTATGAAACTTGAAATAAATGATTATTATTATTATTATTATAACTCTCGACGCCAAGTTGCGTTGGAAAGCTCATGTCAAAAAGAAAAGACAGGAACTCGATATACGTTATAAAAGTATGTATTGGTTACTCGGAAGGAAATCCTGTCTATCAATACATAATAAAATAACCCTATACAAGCATATTCTGATGCCAATTTGGACGTATGGTATCCAACTTTGGGGCTATACTAAACAAAGCAACGTCAAAATAATCCAAAAATTCCAAAATAAAGTACTCAGGGATGCTGTCAATGTACCCTGGTACATAAGAAACGACGGCCTCCACCGTGACCTTAAAATGGAATGCGTCACCACCATTATCCAAAAATTTGCTGAAGCCCACAAACACAGACTTCATCGACACGTGAATGTTGAGGCAATTTAACTGCTAGACAACACAGACTTAGTGCGTAGGCTACAAAGAACTAACCTTTTGAATTAGTGTAGTGTACAAAGTGAGTGAATAATAGTAACAATGTAGTGCTATACATGAACATAGTGTTTTTATAAAATATATCAGACTCTTAGAAAGTGCTACGGACTTGTGTAAAAGTGCAAATGGACACTATTCTTAGTTTTAACATAATCTATCACGTAACATATTAAGTTAGAGTTAAATTGCTTATTAGTCTTTTAGGCTAGATCGTAATTAATTATTAAGAAAATAATTCTTACTAATAAAGTACAAAAAAAACTTTATTTTAGACACTTGTTCCATATATACTAACTACAAGTACTTTTTTTACAGTGTTAATTTATTTTACACCAAGGTAGTATTCACAATACACACGGTCATTCACAATTTTTAGTCGTTTTACAATGGCAGCTCACTTGATCTATCCACTGACTACTACACCTTCATTAAAAAAAATGCTTTTTTTCACCATTTGAATAATTTAAAAAAAAAATAATTATCATGACGCATGACGTAGTTTGAAACATCCACGAGCGTGCGCAGTTCGGGATTTGTGTTCCAAGGACGGCGCTGAATAGAACAGTGACATTGTTTTAGATATATTTCATAATTCGAATTATTTTTTTTTATCGTACTCGTTGTATCTTAAGGAATTATTAAAAAAAAAGTACAATGTACAGGTAACCAAAAGGAACTACTAAATACTAATAAACAACTAGACTAAATAATTTCGGAATAACAAGCACAATTATTTTTTGGTGTGACCCTCTACCCTTTTACAGTTACTAACCTAACCTAACCTGATGATAAGTAATGACTATCTCAAACATTATGAGCAGTCACCATACCATAGGTAGCATATATTTGCATGCGATCATGGAAATATATATAATTTGTGCAAAATGCAAAACCGTATCAAAAATGTGTGTAATTGTTTAAAATTACGGCACAAGTGTAGAAAATTGATTTTATTTTATAAAATTAGAACATAAGTGTAGTTAAATTATTTTCGTGAAATAATGTGTTTTTACTTACTGTAAGGATCAGAACTTTTTGAAAATAAATCGAATAAGAAAGCCTTGACATTTGAGCGCAGTGCTAAACAGAAAAATAAAGTCACAATGTGAAAAACCTTCATTTCTGCATTGGCCACACTACACCACGCCATTAAAATACAATATTTAAACATTCTTTTACGAATACGTATACAGTTTACAAATTGATTAGGAATACATGACTGCTAAAAAGCTAAAATCAATTTTTTTCCCTCGCTTCACAGTTTATTTAGTTTAACAAAGGTATTTATGATAATTTATAATAACTAGGGTATGGTCTTCTAATGTTTTATTTGTGTTGGGAAATGGTATTGGGTACCTATGTAAAAACAAAGTAATTTGAAAAATTAAACCGACTTGAAAACTGTAGTGTATGAATTAATAACTAAAGAGGGAGAAATAAAAGGTTTAGCTGTAAATAAATCTTAAGTAAATACCTATGCTATGCTAACTATATTTTTGAGGTCGACAACAACAAAAAAAAAGTGTAAAATTAACATCGTATAAATCTAGAAAAGTCTTGACTCATTAACTCATCAACGCCTAGGCTAAACCATTGGACCTACAAGCCTAAAATTTTGTACAGAAGATCGTTTTATGATACATACAAGGAATAAGAAAGGATATTACGAAAATTACACCTAAGATTTTATTATCTACTAGCTGTCCCCCGTGGCTTCGCTCCCGTCAACTGGCTACCTATCTACTTACCCTACATAAAACAAACACAAAAAAAGAATAAGCGAAATCGGTCCAGCCGTTCACGCTTGATGATCAAGGGAAATAGCAATTAATTTTTATAGATTGGATAGATATAACAATATAAGTAATGTATCACCTATTTCAGCAATTTCTAACATTTTTCTAATGAGCGATGGGGATTTTGATAAACAACACCCAAATATCCATACTTTAACAGTAAAGTCTGGATACTTAGGTGCAGGGTTGATAAAAATCATGATTTTTTTTTAATAAAAAAAATCGGATTTATTTGATTAAAATCGGATTTTTTTATTTTATCAGTTGCTTGATAACATCCAATTCTTCTTCAGTTATACATTTTTTCATATTGTGTATTGCTATCCACCAATCAGTAGGAGTAGTTTTACGTATGAGTTGTTTATCGAATAATCGAACGGCTCAACTTTTGCATTCAAGCAAATAATGCTACTCATCACACTGATTCCAGTCTCTCCATAATTTTGCTGCAAAAATTGCAAGGCTGCATCACTTTTATCGGTCGACAACTTTTCCTGGGGCATTTTTGGATTAACCATGTAGGCTAGATAATGAGCCGGTGTCATGGCTTGGCGGTAACGATTCATGACAACCCTCACTTGCATCATGTTTAGTTTTTCTTCCAGTTGTTCTATTAATTCTTTCCAGATAAGAACACTATCTGAAATAGAACACTTATCGCTCTGTAGCTTGTCTAGAGCTTTGGATATCGGCTCCAGTCGTGCCACAAGATCCTCTGCATTTCTTGTATTGATTTAAATCATTAATTTTAATAAAAAAAAAATCACTTGATTTTAATCGCGATTTAAATCACTGATTTAAATCAAGTGATTTAAATCATATCAACCCTGCTTAGGTGTTGTTTTATCAATCACGTCTCAATTGGCTAACTCGATTGTTAACAACTTGGCATACCTACTGGTAGATCATGACCTGGATTAGGACATAGGATAATACGAATATTTTTCGCGATATACGTATGTTCCCTTGGCAAGACAAAACACTTTTCATGTGAGCGAAGCCGCGGGCTAAAGCTAGTATGATTAATATTATTGGTAGTCCTTTGATTTAACCAGACACTGCTAATATCATGTCCCGCGTAGGGTGTCGCGCAATATATAAGTCTACTAGCATTTTGCCCGTGACTTTGTTCGCGCGGGTGTTCCATGAACCTGATTTCCTTCTCTCATCTCTTTACCTACCTCTTTATAGGGTAATTTGTAAATTACTTATTAATAGACTCAACTTAGGTAGAGCGAACTGTTAGCATTTTATACCCGGCGTAACTTTTAAAGGAAAGGTCAGATTTGAATAATATATCAAATCACAACTATTCCATTGCGGCCAGGTTTTGATTGAATTATTTGAACAAACAGCGGTCATTGCGACTTAACCATAATATTTATTTATTATTATTTATTATACACTTTATTTTACACCAAAAGTATAAACAAAAAGGAAACTTAAAATTAAACACATACAATGGGCAGCCTTATTGCATTCCGCGATCTCTTCCAGACCACCCAGGATGGACAGTATTTGCCAGGACATGAGATGGGGCTGTCATTGGAGTGACAAAAACTAATTTAATTATAATATAACATAATAGATATACATATACATACATAAAAAGCCATATAATAGATACATAAATACATACATACCAAGTATACAAGTAGTGAAAATAAATGACGACTATCGATAATCACAGCGACAGGTAATGTTCTTTTACAAGCCTTTTAAAAGCAGGTAACGACTGAGCACGTCTTACTGGGACTGGCTGGCTGGGACTGAATAGTTAGACACATACCCTTGTTGTCTTTTTTATAGGAAATAATGAGTACTTTAATTATCTAGTACAATTTTTTTATGTATCACCAACAGTTTTCTCAGCGCACGCCTAATAATTAATTGTATAGGCAAATTTTTGCTACTTTGGGTTACCTACATTATTGCGATTTCCTTAAGAATCTCTAATTTTTTTAAAAATATAATATTATACCCTATGTTCATCAAGGATAATGCAGGATTCTAATGGTGAAAGAATTTTTCAAATCGGTCCAGGAGTTTTGGAGCCTGTTCAATTCAAATAAACAAACAAATCTTTCGTCACCCAGTGAAGTCGATCGAGTATTAAATGATAAATGATATTTATTTTGCAAATAGGTTACAAGTAAGTTTTTTACACGTCGAAAAGTACGTAGGTATCCGCGAGTGCTGAGCTGTGAGCAAGGTGGGGGCGTCGAATCTCGAATGTTACAGAGGCAAGGCGCCGCGCGGCTCACTCGCCCTGTCGGCTCCATACGCTGCACACCTGTCCTTTACTCCGGTATATTTCGTCATCATTTTAGTCTTTTCCCTAGAATTTTTACATAATTAGGACTAGAAGGAATATAAATATTTTAGGATAATATTATTCCGTATTGAAAATTTCTTCTGTTCACTTATAATATAATTATCTATTAGATAGTGGCAGGTATGTTGAAGAAGATGTCGTGGAGGAGTTTAATACCTTGCTTAGTAGTTTATAGGTACGAAAACATAAGTGTTTATGAGATGATAATTATAATAGGCGAATTATGCCAGAGAGCTCTGCCTGTTGACCCAAATTCAAGTTTTCTTCAGGTCTTATTTCCCCCTGATACCGAAGATATCTCTAAAGTAGGTCATTGGGTTTGTGTTTATTACTCATCTAATACGGTTAAAGTTTATGATAGTTTGTATATTAATCCGAGTGAAATACAGGCAACTTATTTAAAAAAAAGTGTTTCCGTATATTTCAGAGCATGAAATCATATTTCCTGTTGTACAAAAACTTCAATTGCATTAGGTCTTGATCTGTGTAATATGAAATGTAATGTGGAGTCTCTAAGAAGTCATACTTTAAATATTCTTACGACACATAGCCTAACAAAATTTCCGTCCACAGTCATGAATCGTGGAGGTCGTCCCCCAAACAAATATAGTGGCACTAAGTTAGATAGAAAACGCATTGCTGAAAGAATTAAAAGTAGGCCAGAAAACCAATAAACTGTGGAACGCCATTCAAATCAATGGTTCTAGTAAAGCAGTGCTCCCTCGTTCTGTTCCTATTTCTGATGAAAGATTAGAATATTCTGATTGTAACAATAGTTTCAGTTCTGTAGAAAGCATTCTGCAAATTTATTAAAAAAGAAAATCGTCAAGGATAGCAGAAAATAACCTGAATCGCAAAAGATTGTCAAGAAAAAATGATGATATTAGAAGCAAAGAAAAAGAAAGAGACAAAGAGTCAAAACAACTGGAAAGATCACTATCACTATCTCGCAAGCGACAGTCAGAACAAAAACGCAATACTGCTTCCCATCGTATTTCACGTCAGGATGCTACCTATAGGGAGCATGAACAGGACCGTGACACTACGTCACGCCGTGTTTTGCGTCAGGATCCTGCCTATGGGAGCATGATCAGGAATGTGACACTGTTTTACACCGTGTTTTGCGTCAGGATCCTACCTATAGGAAGCATGACAGGAACGTGACAATGCGTCGCGCCGTGTTTCGCGTCAAGATCCTGCCTATAAGGAGCATGAACAGGAACAGGACACTGTGTTTTGCGTCAGGATGCATGAACGGGAACCTGATACTGCGTCACGCCGCGTTTTGCGTCAAGACCCTGTATATAGAGAGTTAAAACAGGAACGTGATAACACAGCGCGTCGTATGTCAAGATTCCATGCGCGCTGCTCGCGAATCTGAAGTTCGTAATATTCGAAAGCAGAACATCCAAAATAATTGGAACAAAGTCAAAAAAATTCTTCGATAATATTTTATATGGCCACACAAGCATATATTCGTGTCGGAAGACTGTGGCATAAAAACTCATTGAAGGTCTTAAATGAAAATTATCTTTCTTCGTTACCAGATGAAGTCTTGAGAGAAATAAATTCAAGAACTTTATCTAATAACAGCAATTTTACCTTTTGCTATACTTGTCACAGTAATTTAAAAACGGGTTACAGTAACATAGTAATTAAACACCACTCGAGGAGCGGTTGGTTTCACCACGACATATATTTCTCAAAATAATAAAAAAGGGACAGGGCCTTGTTTACCAACATGGATTAGCAGGTGGCATGGTTAATGTGCCTATTGATATAAATACTATGGTTTCAGCATTGCTTAGACATACATCTGATAATCACGTTATCATACTAGAATTAAAAAAGGAAAATGTGTTATAGACACGGGCAAAAGGAAAGAATCTGACCAGACGTAGTTAGAGAAGCTGCCAAGTATTTAGTGCAAACTGATTTGTTTAAAAAAATGGGTAATAATTATGGTGAAGAATGGATTTGTGATGATCAATCCGAATATGATAAAAATTATCTTGTAGAATGTACATATGACATTTTGGCACAAGAAGAAGAAAATATAAACCCTGGAACTGTCGAAACTCTTTTAAATAATGAACAGGATGTTACTATTACAATAGCGCCAAGAGAAAGTCAGCAACCAAGGTCACTAGTTTATGATGAAAATATGGAAGAACTAGGTTTGAGCGGAAATTTAAAACAAAGTTGAGTTATACCATAATTTAAGATTTCACAATCAGAGATAGCAAGATTTGATCGTAGAGCCATGAGGGCTGACTATTTATTTACTTTGTTAAAAATCAACAAATGTTGCAGTTACGAAATAGTATTATGACCTGTTTAAGAAAGAAGGTAAATAATAGTGCTCCGGTTATAGTATCCAATTTGCTCAATGATGAGTATTTGAATAATCATATTCAACATGACGACGGTTACAGAGTTCTATGCGACGTAAAAAATTCACAAACTCACTGGGAAAACGAAAAAGAAAAGTACTGGCTATTGTGCGATAATTTGGAGTACCAACCCTTTTTACAACTGTGTCAGCTGGAGAAACTTAATGGCCTGAACTTATAAAACAACTAAAAGAAAACTGTTGATAAGGAAGAAGTGAGTTTGGAAGAGGAACGATCTTTTCTTATGAAGACAAAGCTCGACTTATTCAGTTAGATCCATTTATTTGTATCTCATTTTTTGAAACAAGGCTTAAAAAATGCCATTCGGTGTCAGTAAAATTAGCCATCAGTATCACAGGATTGAATTTCAACATCGTGGATCACCACATGCTGCTGTGGATACAAGGTGTACCAATTTATACTTGAAGACGAAACTTCTACTGAAATAATAATAAAATTTGTTGATAATTATTATTATATCTTGCGACAGTGATGAAATTAATAACAATTTAGTAGCAATATAAACACATAAACACACTCACAAATGCCACCCAAAATTAGACAGACGATGTAGATTACGAATATCATTCTTTCCAATGGACAAAACAAGACTATTGACTGAATTAAATAAAGACGAACCTTCTACAGCAAGATGAAAAGAGGTTTCTAAAAAGATAAAGGAAAACCTATCTAATATTTCTGATGTTTCAACATTTGATGATTATTTAAAATCTACTGGATTAAAAATGTTCGAATACATATCAGCTATAAGAACTACACTCAGACGACCAAAATTATCTTTGAAAAGAAAACCAAAGGATATATTGATAAATCCGTTTTGCAGAAAAATTAAAGAACTACAACAGGCAAATATGGATTGCCAATTCATATTAGATCCTTTTGCATCTTCAGTATATATTGTAGACTATATCAATAAGGCGGACCGAGGTATGTCTAACTTATTAAGATCTGCTATAGAGGAAGCAAAAAATGGTAATGCAAATGTAAAGGAATCTCTACGAGCAATATCTGAAGTCTTTCTAAATTTATCCGCAATTTCTGAACATGAAGCTATTAACTACCTCGCGGATTAGCCTTTGTCACATGCAAGTGAAGCTGAAATTTATAATACAGCTCATCCAAATGAACGTGTAGGTATTTTTAAACCTATGGAAACATTGAAGTCATTAAATGCTTTCTCTACCGATTTATTTGTAGGATCACAATGTAAGCGTGAATGGCAGAATGCTAGGTAAGCAGAAATGCACGCGAGCGGGAAGTATGAACGGCGGCCGAGTTACTGCGCACTGGTCCAAGTGGAAGGTTGTCTCAGCTAGTTTCGAGGAATAAACGTGATTACTCATAACCTACAAAAGGTGACTTTAATTCCGCAGTCCCAATAACCTCCACCACCAGACGAGGCAGTGCTCACATAGGGGTATCCCAGTGCATTCCATCAGTCAGTAGCAAAGACTCCTAAATATTTTAGAAGAATTTTTTAGACCATTACATCAATCGACCGCATGATGATACTTTCGAAACCATGAGTTTGGCGTATTTTGCTGCATATTACACTTATGCATCTAATCAATCTAAAATGCGTGAAAATGATAATCTTGAAGAAAACTCTGAAGACGAAACAATTCGTAACGGGATAAAATTATTAAATAATGATGGTTACATAATCAATACTAAACAAAAATAAATCATAAACAATAATCTCGTAATAATACGTTTTCGTCGGTACAATCGTGAAAAGCAACCAAATAATTTTTATAGGGAGCAAATTATAATATATATATCTTGGCGCAATGAGGCCTCTGAGCTTGTAAATGACGAATTATATTTAGAAGATTTTTTTACTAACGACTGTAACATTATAAAGACGGAAAGTTTACAGTTCAATTCCTTAGGAGGACCAGAAAATTTTTAAGTGTTATTAGCAGCAGTTCGAAATGCAAAACATGATGATGGTATTTGTAGCAAAAGCCTGCCCATTAGATGAATATGAGACCCCAAGAAAGAGATCCTGAACATTGTTTGCAATTACAAGGAGAACCCGGGAATGACTCAATATGCAGAGTAATTGCTCAACCGTCATTAATGGGTGAAGATAGTGTGCTCGCTTTGTTAAGAATGTTAAATAGTGACAAAAGAAACTTTGTTTTGCATCTAGGAAATTTGGTCATGCTACAATTAGAGTCTGCATTTTTTTATTTTGTCAGTGGTGGTGCTGCAGTTGGCAAAAACTAATTGATAAAGGCTCTGTTTCAATATGTATTGCTTATTTTTAATCGTGAACCAGGGGGTATCATATAGATTGGTATATGATATAAAAATATTACTCTGCGCTTTTACTGGCAAGGTCACATTTGATATTGGAGGGCAAACTGTACATAACGCATTCTGTCTGCCGATTTCACAGTGTGAAAGTACTAGCATTGTCAGCATGCACTGCCAACACATTAGCCAGCAAACTATGTAAAGTTAAATTAATCATTTTATACGAAATATCTATGTTAGGCAGTAGGACTTTCAATCAGATCAATCGCAAATTACATCAAATTTTCCATACAAACGTTCCGTTTGCTGGTAAATCTATTATTTCTGTAGGAGATTTTAATCAATTGCCACCGGTTGGAGATAATTGGATTTTCCAATCTAACACAAGACGCGATCCGATGGCAATTCTAGCTGGTGCACCATTGTGGGAACCATTTCAGTTGTTTTCTATGACCAAAATAATGCGTCAGAGGAATGACCTTAGTTTTGCTGTTGGACTAAATAATATAGCTACTGGTAATATGACTCAAATTGATATTCAACTAATCAAGACGCGGTGTTTTAAAATGATCAGCTTACCTGACGAAGCCGACGGTGCCATTCATTTATTTGTACGTAATAAAGAACAACATACAAAAAATATCAAAAATGAATACTGAAGGTTGTTCTGTTAAGGCTATAGACATAGTTTCCGGTGCACCCAATCCTACAGCTAAAAAAAGCATTACAATCGGTGAACGCATTACCAAGTATGAAAATTTACGGTTTACCAAAAATACTATACCTGAAACTAAGTGCCAGATATATGATAACCGTTAAGTTAGATACATCTGACGGACTATTAAATGGTACTACCGGGTTGCTTAAAGTTATAGAATATGGTCGCCATAAAACAACCAATGAAAGAAGGCCTTTGCGATTATGGTTTCAGTTTGACATTAATGGCGGCATTGCGACAAGGAACAAATTTGCAGTCTAAACTCGAAATCACCATGCATATATAGAATCTCAGTGGACACCGCTAGAAACTGCTACGTATACAGTGAAGCAATGGAAGTCATCAAACCTAAAAGTACATCGGTCTCAATTTCCAGTAGTACCAGCTGAAGGAATGACGGTACATAAATCATAAGGATCCGCTATGGAAAAAGTAGTTGTTCATTTAAGTAAAAACGTAAAACGATCGATGTTATAATGTAGCCTGCTCTTGGGCGACATCAGCTAGCGGTCACCTGAAAGTGATTTTAAGCTACTAGCAAAAGCATCTGAAACAAGTCCAGTACATTTGGAAATGATAAGGCTTATGGAAAATAAATTAATACCCCATTTCGAATTTTTTCTCTGTCTCCAGGCGACCAAATTCAAATAATATTTCTCAATGTTCAGTCATTGCATAAGCACTTACCAAATATAAAAGCTGATTGCATAATTAATTCGTCTTATGTGACGTTATTTGTAGAAACTTGGGGATCCCGAAGCAACAATTTTGAGCTTGAAGGTTTCGAGCAATTGTGCAGAAAAGACGGTCCCAATATTTCGAATGCAAACCCCAGATATTGATAGTCCAGGGGGCGGGCATTGTGAATGCCTCCAATTCAAAGTCTTTGGTGTTAAATTCATAACCGTATATAAATCACCAAAATGACTCCAAAAATTGCCGACTAATGCATAAAGAATGCTATCAGCGAACACGAAAAGATTATAATAGTGGGAGACTTCAATATCAATTTTAAGGACAAAACAAAAAAAAAAGTGAAATAACAGAATATCTGCTTCCACTTGGTTTTAGTCCACGTATTCAAGTATATACGACAAGACAGAATATCACATATCAGAATATCCCTGTGCAATCCGGTACCATACGCTCTTTTTTTGTTACCACAAACAAATTTGGATCAGATTTAAAAAAACGTGATAGTTTTTCTTTTTTTTTAGTTAAAGTACTAATCGTACGGTACCCTGTCCACGCTAGTTCGACTCGCACTTGACCGGTTTTTTTTTTACTATAAATTCTACCATACAATCCAGATGTTTGACCCGTGTGGCATAATATGAAATTGACATATTCTTCTATTTTATTTCCCATACCTACGCCAGTTTCAGCCAGTCCAATTATATCGTATTTAATGTCTGATAGGGATACATTTAGTTCTATTAGACGTTCATATGTAGAGAGTGTTCTGACATTGTATGTTAATATGTAGAGCTTCACCTGTATATATATTAAATATATTTACACATACATATCAACCAGTTTGACTATGTCTACTACACCCTAGATTGTCCTATGGAGCAGGACCAGCATGATTCCAAGCATTCTTATCTTGATTATAATCATCTAATTTGTACTCGTTATATGCTTGTTAACAAAGCACGAGAATGAAGATTTGTAATGCTACAAGCATTACAAAGTGGCATTACGCATATAACGACTGTAGATAATCCAAAATTTCAAGGCTATTTGGCACTTCGGTACCGCATGTCAATTCCATGGATTATTTTAGAAAATTGACAGAATTTGACTCCAGTGGGGCTAAAATACATATATGCCACGATACTGCTGACAGAATTTCACATGTGTAGAGCCGTCAGGTCCTCTTAAGTGATTCGTTCTTTTTTTTAAGAGTGTGATATCATCAAATGACTGTATCCGCTCTGAGCGGAGCAGAAGGGAGTGTCTTACTGACTGAAACCCATCCGTGTTCCTCCAAATGCCCTTTGCGTTCCAGGGCCGCGGTTCGGTGACTCTTACCTTCTCTTAGTCTTTTGGCTAAAATGACAATGACTTTGTCCGCTTTTATACCGGTTCCATGAACTTTTATTATTTCATTATGATTAAGTCTAGTTCAGATTGCCTTCCGTGAAATTAAAAGTAAGTAAATAAAGTGCAGAAGAGTTGCGCTGTCCCATTCCTGGGCAAAGCTTGACTTTAATACATTCTAATGTTATGCACCACTCACTTCTTGCTAATTCCTAATGAAGGCATCCAAGTCATCACGAACTTGAGATTTCAGGGCATGTGTTCTACGTGGCCACCACTCTTTCGGCATGCGGATAAACATGTCCATCTTAGTACCATTTAAGTTGAAACTCTGTTAATAAATGCAATTACTGTCTGACCCAAGGTGTCAAGCTTTGTCAATATCGTGTGATGTAATGTAATATAGCAATCACAGGCATCAAAGTATGTAAGTGGACAAATGGGATATTACAGCACAAAATAGAATTACACAGAAGGTTAGCGCTGTAGGCACTTGTCTCATCGCCGAGGAGGAAGTGATTAGCTATCGACTATTTTCTCGCTGAGAAAACGGGCAAAAAATATAGATCCCGTGTGAGTAAAAGAGACAAGAACATTTATAGTAGATAGCTGGCTATTCAAAATGTCAGTGAGAACTCTCTTACCACTAGTTTGTCGCAGTGACAAAAGCTACCAAACACAATAATCTCGCCGGCGGTCAATACTCACGCCTAGAGACCAACCAGCGGTCATTTTTACATATAGTGTAGATCTGAGTGCTAGCAAACATAATGAATTCAGCATTTCGTAGCGCGTAGCGTCAGGCAGCGAGTGGTGCTAGTAACCACCCGTCGCACAAGCCGAGACACAAAACTATCGGATCTATAAACCCGCTTCTCACAGATCGTCGGCAGTGAGACAAATGCCATAGAACGATGGGAAACAGGCACATGCACACATAAATGCGTAGGTATTACGTACGGTGATTTCAAACATATTCCGGTACCTAGTGAAATTTGGTGATTTCCTCGAAAGAACCCTAACCTACCCTGGTTCTTTTATGGATTCGGTACATTGTCTAGAAAAAAAGACTGGGTTTTCAATTTATACAAAGAGAATGACGTGTATTTTAACTTTTATCCGAAATAAATACAATTTACTTGTGCGTGCGTTTTCGCCCGTTGAATAGAAGTAACCTTCTGATCTCATCTATCTCGTGGCAACATTTGGTGACTATATATACGTTATGTCGACACACCGCCATGCTCGCTGGGTTAATGGGGTATTAAGTTTGTTAACCATTAAACCTCTGTGTACATTGTTAACAGGTTGAGTTTTATATTTCGTAATGACGCCGTAAAGGTTATTGTTATGCTATAATTTCTTTGGGCACGCCTAGCTACCTGGGAGTAGTTAGGTATCGTCACTATAAGTAATTGTTAACAGGAGTGGCACTGATTGATCACGACATAAATAATTTTAAAACAAGAGAAAGGCAAGCGTGTTCCATCTACGACCGCATCATCGCTTACCATCAGATGAGATAGTGGTCAAACGTATGCCTATGAACAATAAAAAAAAAAAACAGGGGAAAAGTGTTATTTATAATTATTATTATCTCGGGTTTGATCACAATCTCACCTGACGGTAAGTGATGACATAGTTGACGCTGGAGCACGTTTACGTGAAAATAAACTTTTCACTCTTAAATTAAAGACCCCAGGTTGTAGCTATCAAGCAACTTGGAATCCGTCAGGGAATCACACTTCTTAGCTGCACGCATGATGAAAGAACCGTACACAGGAGAACTTAACACCTTTGGCATTTTAATATCAAACTGAGTTAAATCAGTTGAAATCATCTGAGGGAATATGCAAGCGATTTTTATTTGCAAAATGAAATACTTATTAGCTCTAGTAAACAATCATGAAATTATTTTTAAATATTTTACTCAGCGATGATGTCATGAAGCCTCAAAGATTACAATTAGAAAGAGAAGTCCGATATGAACTTTAACTTCAAAGTGCATGACGCCTAGATACAGCTGCCACAGAAAACAGCGTTTTCGCGAGAGGGACAGATATATTTGTTTAAAATAATTGTATCTCGTTTGTTTTTTGAGCAATTTTGATTCTATTTTCGTTGTTAGTAGTATATTTTTAGTTATATTGTATTATAGATAATAATTATTTTTTTCATGTCTATTCCCCATTGATTGGATTTCGCAAACCGCCCTTTTTATGATTGGGAAATCATCAAATGACTCCTCCCGCTCTGGGCGAAGCAGAAGGGAGTGTCATACTCTTACTGATTAAAACCCATTCGTGTTTCTCCTAATGCCCTTTGCTTCCAGGGCCGCGGTGACTCTTTCGAACAAATTCCGCAACCCTGACAGGCACTGAGGGTTAGCGGGCCCCGTCTACTATGCTGACATCTCTTTGAGGCGCGCGTGGAACACAATGCGCCGTCGATCGCAAACCGCCCTTGGACTCTAGAAAAATTGACATTCTATTAGTAAGAACCATTGCCACAAGTTAAAAATATTTCGGATTGACCACCTGCATGTGAGGCCTTTTCCTAACTATTTTGGTATCGACTTCCAATCTTACTGGATGCATCTGTAAACAGGGACTGCTTTTTTGACCTACACCACCCAGCAGTCTTGGCAAGATTGATGTCAGTTTTTCTGGCCATCCGTAACAATAGGGAAGATGCAAATACAGAATTTATGAGAATGTTTTTAGTAAAATGATAAAAGTATAACATGAAGTTTTTATATTAACATGTAAAGTTTAATACAAATTTAGGTCTCTTATATTTAAAAAACAAACTATTTACACTTAAAATACAAAATAAAACTCCTAACTATAATATGGCGTCAAAAAATTAGTCCGCATCGCTGTCGACTGGAAGTGAGCCCAAAAGACTGGTGGCATTGCCACGTTGTATGGCAATGCTTATCCTGTGTTCATTTCTTGTTTCTGTTGTGGTCTATTCCAGATGGACTTCTTTAAAATTAAAGCATAAATGGAAATATTGCATGTTTCCTATTGTCAAAGATCTACAAATGACAAAAACTTAATGTGCATTCTGAGGCACGGAGGAGTCTTCTTAAGGAGAAATTTAAGCTATTTTAGATAAATGTTGACAGTGCATGCAAATCCCCTGTTGTTTGGGCCTTCTAGATTTTTCAAGAAACTAGTTTATAAATAAAAGAAAACCTTTTTGTTTATTCTATTATAATAAAGCTGAAGAGTTTGTTTGTTTGTTTGAACGCGCTAATATCTGGAACTACAAGTCGAATTTGGAAAATTGTTTTTGTATATGAAAAACACATTTATGAGAAAGGCTATATATACGAGTATATATAGGCTATACGGGAACGGGTAAAATGGGATATGTGCGTACGAAGTTGCGGGAAAATGCTAGTCTCACATATTTCGGAAATTTTGAAAATCGTTTTCACTGAAAGAACGGACTGTTGTCTGGGCCTTCTAGTTTTTTCAAGAAACTAGTATATAAATAAAAGAACACCTTATTATTGGCAATAAGCTCCTTCTATTGTGTCCTGAGCTCAAGTTGTCAGAGCCCGCCATTTGCTTTAGTAAACGAACGATGAAATATGAAGCAAGCTGTGACTCGCTAAATTGACGTTAAAATATATAGAGCACTTTTGTTGCCTCAACCTGATGAGGTGATACTGTGTTCGGTAAATAAATATATTGAAAGTTATAGCTATTCGTTTATGTTGGACAAGATAGGTTTATATACAGCCAGACAGAGAGCTTTATGTCTTGACACGGCCTTAATAAAATCTCCTTTTTAAGGTTGCGTACTCAAAAGATAACCAACGGAACCCTTGTCTGTTCTGTATCTCAAGAATATAGGTAGACAGTTGTAAATTTCACATATTGTGTATTTTTATTGCTGCTAAAACACCAAATAATTTAATTAAACTGAAAATTAAAGGGGGCTTCCATACAAAAACCGTGTTTTATTTTCGGTTTGTGATAGGGACTTTTCGTGTGAGAGTCCGACTCGCACTTGACCGGTTTTTTTTTTATACAGCTTAGTATTTATATACGCGTACATATTAGGGGAGTCTAGTCCAGCGGAATTTGAAAAATAGATATTTGCAGAAACTATTGCCGATGCCGTCGCGCTGCGTCCTATCAAGTAAAGTGCGAAAGCGACAACTGCAGCAGAGGCTGATTTTACCTATAACAACCTTGACCAAAAGATTTTCTATTTTGTCAAAAACTTATCGAATTTGTCTGATCGTCGTCTGAACATGGTGGTAAAAACGGGCAGTTATTTCGTGTTTTTGGATTGTCATAATTCTTTAAGTAATTTCGTTTTGAAAAAAGAAAATGATAGAGGCACGTATTCATCTCTTAACCAGCTAAATATATTTATATTTGGAAGGTGTTGTAACACGATACTTGTATCCTCAAACTTCAAACGAACCTTGATACATTGAACAATGCTTTCATTTACTTTCGTGTTTTTCCTCAAATTATCTTCAAACGTTATGAATATCCTTATAACCTTAACAAATTGAAGCCCCGTGGCGTGAAAACCTCATTTATATTTTCTTTCGAGTATTCACTAGATATTTTATACCTTACATTCTTTAACATAACGTTAAGTTTTGATTAAAGCGTTGATGTAGGATCAAACAAATAGACAAAAGACGAGTCGAAAGCTATCGATCAGGATATTGCTTGCACTTTTTGCTATCAAAGGTCAAACCACTGAACGCAAAGGCGAAAAGCATTATTGGTTGTTGGCACATAGTAAGATAACTCAGTTTTTCAGAGAGAAATCTCGTATATTTTTGGTGTTTTTGTAGTGGTTAAATTTATACAAAACGTTTATTTTGGTGATTTTGAAACTCGCTTTAGTTAATTTTTCAAGAAAATACTTTACATCTTGCTTTTAATTCTAGTTGTTTTGTAATGTCCTAATATAAATCGATCATAGCACAAACTTCATCTATTGGCACCTTGACTTCGCGCCAATAGATGGCGCCCCCCAATTTTACCGAAATAATATGATCACCACAATCGCGTTTTCGTGCGATTATCGCTTTTTTTGTACGTTATCCATCCTTTCCGATTTCCGTTCGGCTACCTTCTATTATACATAGTTTGACGAAGATACTTCTGGCATTAGTCGGTACTGTGATACTGCAGGTTACTACCGCTGCGATATCATTAGAAACTTGTAGAAATCAAACAACGATTGGATTTTAGGGATAATAATTATTTGAGCACTTGCCCAGAACAAAGCTAAAAAATACATCTACCTTTATAAAACAAAAATCTACTTTTAATCGTTATAATTTATTTGAATCCTATTCTATGTTTTTTATTATACCTTACAAAGCTTTATCAACTGGTGAATTCAACCAAGAAGGTCTAGAGTATTATTAACATTCAGAAGGTGACAAAGAAAAAAGATCTAGTTCTGTTTCCAAAGATTTATTTCACATAGAAAAGTGACAGTGTAGACAGATATTCCAAATGTTGCATCCTCTACAATTAATCTTACAACTAAACTATTTCTACTCTTCTAATATACATACACATAATAATTTAAATATTTTTACATTATTTACAAGATCGTTAAGAAAATATTTGTACATTTATTATTTTAAGTTAAAACTTATTTACTAAAATATCTACTCTATTTATCACTAAATCTAACAGTTATAATTTCTGGTAATAGAAAACTGTTCATTATGCGTTGAAACATTATACTTGTTACTCTGCTTTAGTTACAGCTTACCATTAACCGTTAATAAATTAACAAATATCAACAATGAAAATCAAGACTGAAAACAATAACACGATAACAAAAGTATTACAAGTTTTCACAGAAAATGTTTCATAATTTCTTCCTTTGTTTTAGGGAATTCTGCGTGAAACATAAAGCGCTTTTGTAAAGCTGTCTGAGGGATTGTAAACAGTTAGAAGATAACAGTGGTGGTTGATAATCACCTGGAAATACATTCAGACTCTAAAGATTTCTTTTAAATGGTTAAATTATTTCATTAATGACAGTTAATTAATAATGAAATCCTAAACTGTGCCGGTTACCACTGACAATTACAAAGACGATTTTATTTGTAAGTTTCATTATTTAAGATATTTTGTCTGTGTTTTTAACCGACTTCAAAAAAAGGTGGAGGTAGATAACTGCCAACACCTCATAGAGACACGGCTTTTGTGAGTATTGAAATTTATTCATTTATTCAGAGGGAAGTAAGTATTGTTGTTTTTTTTTATTACGTCTTTAGACACGATAAATCTAGTAATTGATGGAAATGGAAACTAGTATTCGTTTCTATTCGGAAATGCGATGATTGCCGAGGGAGGTAAAGAAAATAGTTGTACTGTACGAGAATGAAGTCTTGAGATCATGTTGGGTGGAAATTTAATCAATATAAAGTGTATATGAAGCATCCTGAATACTTTGTTGACGGGTTATAAAAAGACTAAGTTAACATACTGCAGAAACTCGAAACTACAGTCTTATAAAGCTGCCGTAACGTTGAAACGAGGAAATACTTCATAACATCTTACCTAATTCCGTCACCGCTCGTTAAAATTTCAGACGGCAAACTTAGAGCTCTCTCATTAAATAGTCTTTACAAGAGTTGAGCCAATTTCGTATTTCTGCAGCTTTATAACTTAGGAGTGCTGTTTTCTATGCAGAACCTACAAAGTCGTTAGTTTATGCCGTTTTTGATGCCGACTCTAATTAACTAGCGTCTTTGGAGTAAGGTCTAAGTAAAAGCATACTTATGATATTACGTTTTTCATTTTCTAGACTTAAACCTTTTAGATGTGGTTTTTGAAGAAATTAACTAAAGTCAAGTGTTGCATTTGAGTTGTTCAAACATTCGCAGCAGTTCGAAAGTGTATGACTAGTGCGTGTTGCCAGTGATGCCTTATGAAGCCGAAACGTGCTCGCTCACAATGGGCCTCATCAGAAGGCTTAAAGTCACCCAAAGGGCATTGAAGATCGACCACGCAAATAAATCAATAATGATGAGAATCAGTAATGATGATATCCGCAAGATTGGTTAGGTTACTGACGTAGCCCGAAGGATCGCCAAACTGAAGTGGCAGTAGGCACATTGTTCGCAGAACAGGTGGTCGATGGGGCCGAAAAGTTCTGGAGTGGTGACCGCGTAACGGAAGACGCAGCGTTGGAAGGCCTCCCACAGTACAAGGTGGTACGATGACCTGGTGAGGTTCACGGTTAGCCGATGGATGCGAGACGCACAGGACCGGTTGTTGTAATGACACTTGGGTGAGGTTTATGTCCAGCAGTGGCCGTCTTTTGGCTGATATGATGATGGTGATGATGATTCGTAGCAGCCAAAATAAAAGTCCTGTGCAGGCGATAATTTTAACAATTTGTTTTGTAAATGCGTAGTGTATAGCTCTTTCGACATGCTTTTTGACATTTTATTTATTTGATATAACATTGAAAATACAATTCAAGAAGAAAAAAGAGGAAAAGTATTTCTGATTTGATGTGCATATTTTCTGTTTTTGCCTTACTTGATCACCGTGTTGGGTCAAATTATAATACCCTGGGGGACAACCACGCAGTGTTTCTATTACTAGGAAATGTATATGAAGGTTTATTTCTTTATTTCGTCAGCTATTTATTCTAACCTCCTTTTACTGTGAAACCTACCTTTATTTTGTAAAGAATATTTTTTTTTGATGGCCAGCATGGAGAAGTGGACGAAGGGAATCAACAGAAGTTGCTATATTATAATGATCATGGGGCGTCTTTCAAGAGTGTCACTACGAAGAAGGATTTTCATACCTCTGCGATAAGTTTTAATATCAAAAATGCGTTTTCCTTTTGAACAACTTTGCAACGTAAATGCTAAATTACACATTAATTAGGAACCAAAATGATGACGTCACTGGTTGTGATAAATTATGTACATTTTACATACGTATTTGCTCGCCTGAAATAACATGGATCAACAAAATTCAGTGGACAAAATTTTGTGTTATTACAGGAAATGAAACGTAAACCCACGTTCGTACAAACATGAACGAAATTTCACGTTTCATTCGAATAAAAATGTTGGATTAACTCATCACTTTCTGTCCAAAGAGCTTATACTTATCAATATTTTTTTTATCTGTTTTAAATTCCATAGATATATTATTTTAAACTGAATAAACACAGTGATTTTGGAAATATTCTAACTCGGAAACTCCGTGGCCTGATGATGATATTTTTTACCAAAAATGTTATCATCAGCGTCTGTTCTGTAAATTACTTTTATAACACAATGTCACGTTATCATGGTGATGTTATGACTACGATCATTTCCATAAATAGAATCTTTCAATTCACGTCCTTCACACAACTAAAACTTCATTTTCACCATCAAATGTTATGCAAATATTTATATAAGCCAGGCCACTCGACTGCCCTCTCTTTCAACTATAACTTCTTCGGGTGCGATCACAATGTCCGCTGTAGCGGAAGCGGTAGCGGGTAGCACAGGCGCCTCGCTCACTCGGCGTCTTGTGAGCGTGCGCTGCGGCTCCCGTCATGTTCCACAGTCGATGCGAGCGCAAATCGCTGCGCTCAGAAGCGTAGCGGCAGCGAGCGCGATTTGCACACAAGCGATCACTACTAAGTCGCGGGACGATGGCGTTGTGTCTTCTTCAGTGGGGCCGTCTCTGAAAGAAATATAAATGTTAATACATACTTGTTAAATATTATAAAGGTTCTCGCAGATAGACACGACGCGACAATGCTTCAAGAAAGCAACAAGGATTTTTACCGACTTCATTTATGGAAATTGTTTTATGAATACGATGTCATTTATTAGTCTTCGTATCGCTGTCGCATTTTTGCGTCGCACTTATCTACGAGAGGCTTAAGATGTGGCAGAAAGTACTGATGGATACAGCAAAAAAAAAACAATTGCCAGTAGGGACTACGAAAATGTTTGCGAAAGCGAGAGAGCGTTCCTTACTGAAATTCTTTCCCTTCATAATATTTTATCGTTCACTTCCAAATAATCGTAGCTATGTTAATTCACAAATATTTCGTTACATAAATATTTAATGTTATTTGCTTTGCTGGGTTTATGAATATTTCATCAGTTTCTTTGTTTCTGTATATCATTTGGTACGTAATCTAATTTTCAATACCATTTAATATTATTATGAATGTTTTGGGTCCGTTTATGAATTTGTTTGAGTTCATTTAATTTTATATTCCAGTCATTAAGGTAAGTATTTAATGGACTTGGCAGGACCGTCGAGCTTTGTAATTGGGTTTTATAATTTTCCCTACGTTTGCAAGCTTTAATTTGGACTAACTGAAACTCAAAGAAGAGTATAATTTTAAGAGCTTGCTCAAAATTATATTTATAAAAATTATGAACATGATTTCTGGAAAATTTTCGTCGCCTTTTCGGAAGCGAATAATTATAATTCACGTTTTTCTAGGAAACTTTCATGTAAATAAATAGTTATTCTTCTATTTACACTTAATCATCTGGAATTATCAACATGATAACAATTATATTAACCCTAAATTTCTGCAACTGTTTTGACAATCTTTTTAGATTTCTTGCCCTTATTCAAGTTGAAATTTACGTTAACGTGATCGAGTACGTTTAAAAACAATAGATAACTCTGCCATTTTTGTTCATTCTTTCTAGAAGCACGATTATATGCATGGCAGAATTTTAGAAGTAGGATAAAAGAAAGAGAGGTTGTACATGTTATGGATGATCACCACTGGTATCCGAAAATTTGAATGGATATCGGCTATCATGATATAGCCAGTACAAAGGAATGAGGTACATGTTAAAAATATAGTTTGAAACATGAATGTGGATGGTTTTAAGAAGTAGAGGAAGACCAAAGACATGATAGATGGATCTTGTGAAAGATAGGAAGACTTCTGAAGTAGGGTATAGAAATGTAAGGCTAATGCTGCTGACCAATGAATTGCAATAAGGGCAGGAATGATGGTGTTTATAAGCACTCACCCATGATCAATTCCAGGTGGATCCAGTATAGTTCTGCAGCATTGCACGACAAGGGCTACCAACAGACAAGCCGCGGCTGCCCACAGAACGCTCGCCGCTCCCGCGCCCGCTCCCGCTGCGCCCGACATTGCGCTCCAACCCCGCGACGTGTGGATCGAGACCGCTGTGGAAAATGGGCTCAGTTCTTATAAAGGTTTATTGAGTGGCATTTAATATGGCTGGAAAGTGTAACTTTTGAGAGGACGGATTGGAAAGAAATTGCGCCGGTTGTTTTAATATATGACTGGAAGTGTTTGCATAATTCCAACATGGTTGGGTTCCTAAAGCCACTACTTCAAGAGGAAACGCAGGCGGAGAGACTTTGTATGTAAAAAGTCATAATTCGAGGTTTGGCGCTCGACTGTTTCCTCCTCCAATATTAGATCTCCAATATCTCATTAACTGAATAAAAAGGATATGTACTGTGTGCCTATGTTTTCTTTTTTGATGATACATTAACCGTATAAACACTAGAACCTTCAAAAAATGCTCAAATTTGTCCGATAAACCGCTGTCAACAGAGCCCTAGGGTACAAATTTGGCAAGTATTCATGTTAAAAAAAACGTAAAGACACAGTACACATCCTATTTATTCAGTTTGTGAAATATCTTTTCAATCGGTCCAATATTGGAGGAGGAAACAGGCGAGAGCCCAATCTTGAATTATTACTTTTTACATACAAAATCTATCGGCCTGCATTTCCTCTTAAGATGGTCACTCATCTACAGCTCAATTTCGACAAGCGTTGCTCAATGTTGAAGGTCGGCGCATGAGGCTCAAAATCTCTGTAAGTAGACGTTTGTTTTCTATCACAACTTCCCTAAAATCGTCTCAACGATTGTAATTGAACATGGAAAATGAAATCACGATCAAAATAAGCTGCCCCAATGCTCTATATCTCCATTTATGATCACACAAATCAATAAATTGCAGGCAATAAATGTTTTTCTATCGCGATTTGTTTTGCCCCCTTGTAAAAATTTACCAATTTGGACTCGTCAGAGAATGGGGCAGTGTTCTCTGTAAAAATCAACATCATACACTGTGATCGCCAACCCGCTTGCCAAGCGTGGCGATTATGGTTAACCTCCCCCCTGTTTTGGGGGAGGCCTATGTCCAGCAGTGGACGTCTTTTGGCTGATATGATGATGATGATGAAAAATTTACCAAAAAATATATCCTCCTTTAAATCTTATTTACTCAGTGACCATCAAGCAAGTCCCTCTCTTGTAATTTCATCCACAATTTCCTTTCACGACCAGCCTTGATTTCACCGGGAAAACTACTTAAAGGTTGGTATTAAATTTCAGTAGATAAGCAAAAATAATGGGAATCCAGTGAAGCGCGACGTGACCTGTACACGAGGCCCATAGCAAATTGACTGACACAGCTGAAAAACAAAATACGTTTCACTTGTAAAATATAATCTTTCACTCGTTTTTAGCGTTCAGTACCTCAATAGGAAAAAAAGGAACCCTTATAGGATCACTTTGTTGTCCGTCCGTCTGTCTGTCAAGACCACTTATCTCCAGAACGCGTAGAGATATCGAGTTGAAATTACTTCCAGCTGTGAAAAAATAAAACTTCTAAGTTAACGTAAAAAAAAGATACGGTCGTTTATCCCGCAAAAAAAAACGTATATTTCGACTACCAAGGGTATCAAAATTTAGAAGGGTATTTTCCGTTAGCCCATGTTTGGCAAGTAATATCGTCTTATACTACACGTATATGGAAAAGTCTTAAAACTACACATTTGTAATTAAATAATAAAAAATAGTATTTTTTTTAAATTAGCAATTAAAAGAATATGTAACTACAAATGGAACGGAACTCTCAGTGGGTAAAAACGACTCGCACTTACCCGGTTTTTTAGGCCAGCAATTTCGCTTATTTATTAACTAGCAAATACATTACCTACACTAACTGAGGACCTAGCACGAATGTTTTGACGTTTAGTAACGTTACAGTATCGTTATCGTAAGTGAATTTTGTTTACAAAAAGCCAAAAATTCATAGTATTTTGGTTAAATTTTAGGCGACATGCACAAATTGTTTCATACAAAAATATGAATAAAATCAAAATCAAAATCAAAAGTTATTTATAGACTTTAGATTTTAAATAGACAGTCCCCCAAAACGCCCGCCCGTCACCACTTCCTAGTGTTTTAGCTGTGGAGAAGAAATGGCCAACAAACTCCCCAGCAACACATCTGTCTGTTGAGTTAGAAGAACTCGCATTTAAACAATAGTATGCAAAGCTTTATAACAAAGAAAATAATAGACTTTGGGTAACACGTACAACCGAAAAACTAAATCATTTGCCAATTGTAAGCTAGCACACTCCATTACGCCATCATAATCAGACAACTCAATGAATTAATAAATAAATAACTCAAGCATAAAAACAATGTAAACCAAACTTAATAGGTACATTGTTTTTATGCTTGAGTTATTTATTTATTAATTCATTGAGTTGTCTGATTATGATGGCGAATATAGTATCCAATTCAAATAAATACAGTAAGCGAAACGAGTATTATAGTTAAAGTAAAATTTTACGTACCGTTACTATACGTCAAAAAAATATTCGAGTTTGGCCCTTTGTTAGTGCAGAGTTATTGAAATAAATAAAAACGAATACCTCATAACGTAACATATAACTTTTTATGAAATACAACGTAAAAGCAAACATATCCTCGAACGCAAGTTAAATTTTATTTGAAACAATGGTCCCAATATTTATTTAACTTTGTAATTACCTGTACAGAAAGTTTGTTTCTATTGCGTTAGCAGTAACAAGCGCTCCGTAAAGTCCTAACTAGGTAAACTCATAATTGGTTTAAAACTAAATAAATATGAGCTTGTGCCCGCGATTTCATACGCGTATATCCCATTTTTTTCCGTTCCCGTGGGAATTTCGGGAAATCTTTCCGTAGTACTCCTCTACACTCCCTAAGGAACCTACATGCCAAATTTCACTTTTCTACGACCAGTAGTTTCGGCTGTGCGTTGTCTGTCAGTCACTCAGTAACGGAAGGATTTTATATATTAGGATTAAAGTTTAACAAATTAAACTGAAACCCAGATATCGAAGTATTCAGACATTAAAGTTATTGTGAACAGATTTCTTCTGGTTAAACTCACTCCATCGTCGACTTTGTCTCTGTCGCCTCTGACCTAGACTAGAGTCGTTAGTATTATATTATATGTGCTAGAGTCAAGAGCAAACCCACATAAAGTAAAAAAAAAATATGTGCCTGAATCTTGAGGACCGAATAATAAGTTGTTTTTGGATAGATAGAGTTTTTCAACAAATCGTTGTTTTGTTTTCGTAAGCTACGTTGAAATTATTTGACATGTAAATTAAAAATTACTAGGGTTTCGTAAAAATTCTCATAATATGTGCCGCAGATACTATAGACCTCAAAACTCTTCTGTATTATAAATATACTATTCCATTACTTTATTTTCTATTTGGAACTACCAGTTGAAATACAAAAAAATCGTTTTGTAAATGATAGCCATATTCCTGAGGAAGGCTATTGGCTATACGGGAACGGTAAAAAAAACGGGACATGCCAGTACGAAGTCACGGGCAAAAGCCAGTTTTAGAAAGATTTTAATTTTTGAAATTAATTAATTAAGTAAAACTATAAAGTTAGGTACTCTTTGAACTTCACCTTTGTGTTCCACTGACTTCGAAGTTTTTCAAAGGTTGGTGAAAGTGTTTTTAAGGCGCATAAATTAATAAGGGCAAGTTAAGTGAAGCTTAGGCCTTAAATAAAAAAAATAAAAAAAGTATCTCAATAGTAAGTGAACACTGCGGATTTCAATTCTGTGAAGGGAACCAATATACCTACTCTAATGGAATCCACAATTTGGAAAAAAAATGATTGTGGAATGCGTAACTGTGTATTTGTGTAATTTTTATTTTGCATTTTATAAATCGAAACAATTAAATTTGAGTGTGCGCTTAAAGCTAGATTTACATTACTATGACGTATCGTACCGACGTACGCGCGGGACATACCAATCAAACGAATCTATTCAGGCCTACGTCATAACACAACAAGTCTTGTAACCAATCAAATGCGTCAGCGAGTGCCACCAAACATCACAACATAAAAATGGAGCCCAGCGCCTAAATGTAGTTCCTCTAAGGTGACGCCATACGCCAGCGACCTTTAAGAGGAAATGCTGGCGGCGAGACTTTGTATGTAAAAAGTCATAATTCGAGGTTTGGCTCTCGACTGTTTTCTGCTCCAATATTGGACTGATATACGAGTTATTTCACAAACTGAATAAAAAGGGTGTAATAGTATACTGTGTCTCTATGTTTTCCTTTTTTGATTAATAGTTGCCAAATTTGTACACTAGGGCTCTGTTGACAGCTATTTATCGGACAATTTTGAGCGTTTTGTGAGAGTTCTAGTGCTTATACGGGTAATAAATCATCAAAAAGGAAAACATAAGGACGCAGTATATATCCTTCTTATTCAGTTTGTGAAATTTCCTTTAAAAATGGGTCAATATTGGAAGAGAAAACAGTCGAGAGCCAAACCTCGAATTAGGACTTTTTACATACAAAGTCTTGCCGCCAGCATTTCCTCTTAAGAACAAAACGCGCTCTCGTTTAACACTCGCGCGACCCCAAATTCAGTAGTTTTTTGTACTTACCTTATTTTTCAAAGACTTAAAAGAAAATAGCCGTATATCAAATTGTCTTTGAGATACTGTAAATTCCATTAAAATACGCTCGGCGGTTTTGGTCCGACTGTCGTTTTTATGTCCGCGTTAGACATAACTTTACAAATTAATAACACTATGTTAAATGAATAAAACTCAAAATTTTCATATGTCAAATTATTAAAAAAATAGTCTTATGTTACGTATATTTTTTCCAAAAAAATAAGGTTAGCTCTAACTCTCACGTATCTCCGCCTTAATATCTTACCTGCAGCTAAAACGCTGATCCCTCCAGCTGGTATCCCTAGTCCCATGTTGAACTTCTGTCTCTCTTCTATGAAGGCCACACTACCCATCACCATCGCTGATATGCCGCATACTATCTGTAAGAGAATTTAAAGCTTTTATATAAAAACACAATATCACAATCTGTCGCTGAAAAATATCTAGAATATTTTTACTGTTAAAATTGGGAAATTCTCCGGAAGTTTCTTCTGAATTTTTAAAATGGCTTGAGTTCGAAGTTTTAGATTTCGGCTTACCGTTTCTTTTTAGGGTTCCGTACAAAAATGGTAAAAATTAACCCTTATGGTGGTGACTAAGTCTGTCCGTCTGTCACAGCTGGATATCTCAAGAACTACTAATGCTATCAACTTGAAATTTGGAATAGTTTAAGATGATTTTCGCTCAACCATTTTGCAAATAAGAAAGAAATAAAAATATTTTGTATTTTTGTAACAGCGACTAAAAGGGTTTCTCAAAAATTCGAAATGGGGCTACTAGGTAGAGCATGTGGGATATCATATGAAAGATATTTGCACATTTTTATTTTTTTCTCTTTTTAGGCCGCATGGTTTTCGACTTTTGACGAAAAATTAAACATAAATGTTCATCCCGAATTTTGCGTAGGGAAAAATCGGAAATTATTCTTTATTTTAGAAATTTATGTAAAGATTGCAGAAAAATAAAACGATATTACATTAGTTCCACTATCGGTCAAGAGATGGCGCTGATCTAGAACTGCAATATACACCGCAATGTTATAATTCTCTGAAAATTCGTTTTATATGATGGTACGGAACCCTCAATGCGCGAGTCCGACTCGCTCTTGATCGGTTTTTTTTTTGTATAGTAATACAGCAGTAAGTAAAGTCCATCGGAAAAGAAAAAATACTTTATTTTGCGAAATTTTAGTAGAAGTAATGATATACGCAAAACTTAATACTTTGACACTTTCACTAGTAGGTATCTAGGCAAGTCTAATTTTGTAAATTGGCACAAAGTTAACCTGTTATTATACAACCTGTAACAGAATAAACGCTATACCTTTAAAGGGGTAATTGAACTCATCACTACGAACAACTTTCACTATGGGACCAACACTGAAATCGCGAAAAAAAAAATCGACTCCCCCATACATTTATGTGCGCATAACTCGACACAATGTACTGAACAGCTGATTTCTTTTTCGCGATTTCGGGTTTGGTCCCATAGTAAAAGTTGTTCAAGATAATGAGTACCTACAATGACCCCTTAAGAGGTATTGCGATTATTCTGTTACACGTTGTATAAGAACTGTATATTCTATTATGAAGCCTTTTTGTCCGCCAATGCATCGATGACGCATTTTTAGATGCCTGTTGATTTCCTCCTCTACCCCGTATCATCCTGCTAATACATTTTTTATAATTTTGCTTAGCGGGCGTCCATTAATTACGTGAGGCGATTTTGGCGATTATCCGACCCCCCCACGCCCCTTGGTGAGATGTCGTGAGATTTGACTCGACCCCCTCCCCCACGTCCTAATCTCACGTGAGATTTAAAACAATTGCGTGATTTTGAGTAAACACGCCAATCTATGAATCAGACTAGTTAAGACTTCTTTCTTACTGAAATTCGTAAAAGATTATTTTAATCCAGTCAACAGGGACTCATATGTGTTCTCTTCTTAAGAATAATTACTCAAACCAACATTTTCATGTGATTTTCAGTAAAATCAGCACTCTTAAACTGATATAGTTTTGCTGGTGTGCTGTGGAATGTTCACCGGTGCGCTGCAGCTCAGAAACATCTCATGTTTTACTAATTGATTTGTTGAAAGACCAGTTTTCTCGCAATTTTATACTACTGCATCAGTTGCAATCGGAAAAAAAATACGTGATATTTGCTGTGACCCCCCTCTCCCCCACATGAGATTGGGTGAGATTAGGCTCGACCCCCTCCCCCCCTAAAATGCCTCACGTAGTTTATGGACGCCCCATATGTAATTTAATATTTTACTTAAATGTTAACAAAATGTGATTTCATCATAAAGATGAGGTGGAGCGTTAAATTTTAACCAGTATATACTCGTATATATTTCCAATTAAATACCCTGAAAATACCATTAGCGTTCACAATTCCACAGTATGGTACGGGCACAACCCTACCTAAGTAAGGTAGGTACTTCATGCACCTCCAATGCGGAGGAGAATGAAATATGAATAGTGGTCAAACGTACGTCGTCTATAGTAAAAAAAAAATGCTGTGCAAGTAATACTTTGTAAGTAATCTTTAGGCGCGGGAGTCCGCCTAGCCTTTTGACAATGAAACGCTGGTGCTCGAATCACATTCGTGTAATATTTGAATAATTTGGTTGTTACACAGTATCACTACATTTATTTCATTACATCGAATCATGAAAATTCTTGTTAATAATTAGAATAATAATTTGGTACAGTTTCTTGAAAAGTAAAACCTTGGTGCCTCTGGTGGTTTTACCATAGACTGTAGTCTAGGCACTATAGTGTAGCCAGTTTCAAAAGTGGTAACCAGAGACAATAGTAATTAAATGGTTCACCACACATCTATTGATTAGCTTCCACCATTAGCAGGCTGCATAGTAATAGGAGCATTGAAACTGGCACAAATCGGATTGGAACTAATATCTTAATGGCATTGCTAGGCATAAGGGTGAGGCTGCCGAAGGCCAGACACTGTAATTAGTTGATACTGTAAGGCAGTGGTTCTTAACCTTTTAGTCGCAATGGACCATTTTTCAAAATTCCTGTTCTGCCATAGATCACCGACTTTTTGGAGGTAATAATCTCCGCAATTAATGTAAATCAATGACGTCGGCCGTATGGTGTCGGCCGGTGCCGTATGGTGCCGTAAAAGAATAATACCATCCCATCAATTCCCGTGGGTTTCGTAAGAGGCGACTAAGGGACTCGCCGGAGAATGGGCAGCAGCGTTCTCTGTAAAACTCAACATCATACACTGCGATCGCCAACCCGCTTGCCAAGCGTAGCGATTATGGCAACCCCCCCCCCACTTTTGGGGAGGCCTATTTCCAGCAGTGGACGTCTTTCAGCTGATATCATGATGAATAGTATGATTCTAATATGATTTTCCTAAAGTGGCCTTTTTAGCCCCCCTGGAAATCCTCTCTTAATATTTCCCCATTTCAGCTTTATACGACCAGTAGTTTCGGCTGTGCGTTATCTGTCAGTCACGCAGTCAGTCACCAGAATGGAAGAGTTTTATAATGGCATTGATCATCAGTCATCACGTTGATAGCAAGGCGGACTTCAGAAGCAAAATTAAGTATTAACTTGGCAGCCATTTTAACTATTTGATAGGGATTCAAAGCTAAAAGTTGTAATAAAACTTCATTTATGATCGTAAAATTGCTATAGGCGCCATAATAGTTTGTGTTCGCTGGATTAAGCGTAATAGAATTGAAAGATTCAACTTTATGGAATTGGACCGAACCCAAAGAGATTATGATAATAAAATCATAGTCCCTTTTGGGGAGATCCTTCGAAAGGGTAAAGGTAAATAGATATTTTAATGCGTCTCTATAATAACTGTTTGTCGAACTTCATGGACTGTTAACTCATGATAAAGTTTTAAATATTCTTGCCAAGTTTGTCACGTAGAAAATTAATCAATACATCTTTTTAGACTACCAAAAATATTTCATGCAAATTGGTTGCCAAAACTCATAAGCTCTTAAGGAATTCACTGTTAGAAATTAATCGGATTTCGAGGCGAGCCAAGCTACGTAGAAAATAAAAAAGTATGGCTTGGTCGTTAACTATCCTTTATGTACACGTTAATTACCTACAATAGGAACTTATGTAAGAGGAGTAAAGTCAATAACCTACTAGCTACCTGCTTTGCTTGATTTCTTAATTGAGACATAGGAATCTAATAAAACAAGAACCAATATTCTTATGGCATCCTGATACATACATAATTCATAGCGTAGTGATTGTGATCACAAACCTTACGTTAGCCAAAACGCAAACACAAACGTTATTGGTATTTCGTTTATCGTGATTTGGAATTTAAGGGACTTCCTCCAGATAAAAAAAATATCTCAATATTAGTGACCATCATGTGAGATAGTGGTCAAACGCGTGCCTACAAATAGTAAAAAAGAAAATATTTATTTTATTTTTACAAGATCAACGAATAGTCAAACTTTGCAGCTTGATGGCGAAAATCGCAGCAAAGGAGTGGAATTCTCTGCCTGCGTCTGTGTTTCCGAACGCTTACAACCCTAATCTCTTCAAAGTTAGAGTGAACAGGCTCCTTCTGGGTAAGCTCGCTCCATCGTAGACTTTGTCTCTGTCATCTCTGACCTAGACTAGAGTCAAGAGCAAACCCATCACAACTAAAAAATAAAAAAAAAATCTCTTCGTAAACATGAAAAAAACCGGTCAAGTGCGATTCGGACTCGCGCATGAAGGGTTCCGTACCATCGTATTTATTGCTATAGCGGCAACAGATATACACACCCTGTGAAAATTGAAACTGTCTACCTATTACGGTTCATGAGATATAGTCCGATGACAGACAGACGGACGGACGGACGGACAGCGGAGGCTTGGTAATAGGGTTCCGTTGGTTACCCTTTAGGTACGGAACTAAAGTTAAGTTACCTCCATACCTTACGCTATAATTATTTACTTACCACATTAAATTGATCTGATATCGGCGAAATATAGTTGCCTCGTTGGCAATTATATTTTTGAGCCGTTTGGGGTTGAAACTCTTGGACCGTTTTTTTTTTTATGGATGGGAAATCATCAAATGACTCCTCCCGCTCTGGGTGAAGCAGAAGGGAGTGTCAGACTCTTACTGACTAAAACCCATCCGTGCTCCTCCTAATGCCCTTTGTGTTCCAGGGCGGCGGCGACTCTTTCGAACAGATTCCGCAACCCCGGCAGGCACTGGCCCTAGCGGGCCCCGTCTACTTTGCTGACATCTCTTTGAGGCGCGCGTGGAACACAGCGCGCCGTCGACCTGGGCCTGGTCCTGATCGGATGACGAGCCACCCAACGCTCGCCGTCCGCAGACCCGCGCCTACTGTGGCCGGGAATCACTCTGCGATTCCCGACGCCCGGGACGTATTCTTCTGTTGCGGCGGCTGGGGCGTGCGGTTTCCCTCTCTCGCACGCGTTCAGCCTCCTCCTTCGCTAGCATCACTGCTTTGCAGAAGGAGGTGACCGCTTCCCATGCCTCCTCGCTCCGGACCATGGATTGAACCAGGGCCGGACGCGAGAGGTCGCCGCCGAAACTCTTGGACCGTGGGGTCCGAGTGCTCACGTTTTATTTAAAGACCTAACTAAACGTTTAGTTGACACTTCGCGTGACCCAAGGGCTGGCTTTTAACTCGGACAGAGGATAAGCATTGCCATTCAACGTGGCAATGTCGCCAGTCTGACGATGCGGACGAATTTTTTGACGCCTTATTATAGTTAGGAGTTTTATTTTCTATTTTAAGTGTATTTAGGTTGTTGTTGTAAATTAAATTAAATAATAATTGTAACACTTGAAAAAAAAATTGATAACTCAATTTCAGATAAATTAAAAAAAAACTATTTTGACTCAAGCGAAAACCGGACAAAACGGAGATTCTTTACTGAAATCGAAATAAAATAACTACTTTGTATTTACTGTTACAATTTAAAGACTAATAAGGCAGTTTCAGCTATTTAGCCAATCAAGAGGCCAGGACAATACCTGCAAAGCTGAAATTCAGCTGTAAACGGACAAAGTTGGAAGGCAAAGGCAACATTAACGACTTTTATTCGAGCATCGTTGGTAGTCGGTACTTATTGCTCAACTTTATTGCTTGGGCGAGCCACAATGCGAACAGAAATAATCCGTTTCGCCCTCAATCGCTTTGGTTTAGGGTTCCGTAAATATGTACTTAAGTTTTTTTTATATTTTTTTTTCAGCTTTTACCACCTAACTGCTGGGCTTCTTCCAAATCTTTCCAAGTATTTCTTTCCAAGCTTTTTTTTTATTACTGATAAGCACGCGTTTGACCACTATCTCACCTGGTGGTAAGTGATGATGTGGTCGAAGATGGAGCATGATTGTCTAGAAATAATCATTCACTCTTGACTTAAATATATATATATAATTTATATCTGGCTCCATCTCTCTATAATAAAATAAATGCAAAATGCCCAATATTTAAACTCTCATTGCACAATTGTAAACAAACTCTGTACGGACACTCCTTTTGGACTTCAATTATGATGACACTGAATTATTCCTTACAAAGTAATCTCATGAACACACATATACACACGCACGCACATATATACACATATACACACACCCACACCTACACACTCTAGATATGTTTCGTATAAATAATAGCAAAAATAACTATTGTCTAGTAACTACTGTCATATACAGATTCTGTTTCAAATTTTATCCGCCAATCAGGGGACCGGCCGGCACTGTCTCTTCTTAACACAGGCTAAATTTTAGCCTAGCTAGGAGAACAGTACTTCACCCGTCTTTATTGTATATTGTTATTGAACCTAAAAATGTGTTAATACAACATTTGTAAACTTTGCTATCCCATTATGAAATAAACTATTATTATAAATACTCGCAGGTTGTAGCTATCAGGAAACAATGACTGGCAGGGAAATTTATGCCATGCTACTTCGAAACAACCCTTGCCGTAGGCATCTAAGTCGTCTCAGTCGACACCTCTTCCTAGGCCAGCTTATGCAACCCCGTTCATATTCAGGCAACCACTTTGTGGAGACTATTGCCGTTTATGTCTATTTTTATCCTATTATTATTATGGTAGGCGTCAAATAAATGTGCAGTTATGGTCATTGACCCACATACATTTATTGACTTTCTTAACATCAAAACTGTAATATGACATGAAGCTGTTCTGAATCGACTTGTATCGTGATCCTTTACGTTCTCTAGTAATGAAAAACGGTTCATAATTTATTGTTCGGGTATCTATAAAGGGATATTAGGGAAAGGTCAATGCACTTTGTTGCAAGTTTATTTGGCGCCTACTATAAGGTCTATTCTAACCATTTTGAGCGGTATTTATTATTTCCGTTTTATGTTGCAAGTTAGTTTTTAATATTTATAGACTATCGTCCCAGTATACGTATTAGCTCTACAGTTACCTACAGAATTCAACTAATTTGATCATAGACATTACAACTTTTAGGTTAGCTCTGATGGCATTCTCATCATAACGGGATACAGGATTGTAATGCCACATCTAGTTTGTTTATTTAATGGCAATAAGGTGTTATATGCTGTTGGAACGCTTCCAAATGCGACACATCGGCGCGGGCGGGAATTCGATTCAATTTTTCAGTGTTCAATCTCGCAGATATTTGATAATATCACCATATAAATGGTAATATTATCAATATTACATATTATTTATTATAATGGTAATGGTTGTTTTTACTCAGTGACAAAAAAGGAGAGTTGAAAGTAGTAAGTATTGTTTTTTGAGAACATGGTCGTTTGTATGTATGTTCATTTATTTGGCACGGCCTGTAACTTAAGCGGCTGGATAGATTTTAAAAAATGACGTATCATTAAATTCATATTAAGTGCTGAAGTATCGTAAGCTAAATTTATTTTGTGAATGAAAACTGAACATGAAAACGAAAACTGTAACTCATTAAAACGAGAAAAAATAACTTGAATAAAAAGGCGACTGCAGCAGCAGTTTGATCTAGCTGATGGCATCAAATCGGAGATATATACACTAATATTATAAACAGGAAAGATTTGTTTGTTTGAAATGAATAGGTTCCGAAACTACTGGACCGATTTGAAAAATTCTTTTAGCAATGGATAGCTACATTATCAGGGAGTAACATAGGCTATATTTTATCCCCGCACTCCCACGAAAACGGCAACTACGCGGGTGAAACCGCATGACGTCCACTTGTGTGAAATAAAATAAAATACAACCAATTGCCAATGATTGCTTAAAAAGTGATTTGTTCTTATTTCTTAACATTTTTTTGCGGACGGGGTTCCATATAAACTGTTTATACGAATGTGTAATAAGCAATACAATTTCTATAAAAACGATTCGCCGTTTAGCCGTCCCTGTTTGCGAAAGCTTTTTTGTACGGAACTCAGCCGCACTAAACGAACGGGCTTACGGGCCATCGCCTTATTTTTTGCTTTTACAAGCCGCCATAGAGGGGACGCCATTGGCTTTTTACAAGATACATTCGTGTGGCGATTGACCATAATCCGATTGAGGGTGAAGTTAAGTTTGTAGGATGACTTAATCCAATCTTGGTCTTCAGTATTACGTAATATAAAAAGAATAATTCTTATGAAAAGTAAATTAATATCAGTATGTTTTAGTTTGATAGTTGTAAAGTTAAACAGTCGTATTACCAACTTCTTTAAGTTTATTTATTTGGGTAAATTTTGAATAAAGGCAATTTCATTCATTGAGGCATTTAAGCATTGAGCTTTGGCGTAATTTATAGTTTTATTCTTAACTAGCTTTTACCCGTGACTTCAGATCCGTTTTTTCCCCTTCTCGTGGGAATTTCGAGAAATCCTTCCTTAGTGCTCCTCTACATTCCCCGAGGAACCAATATGCCAAATTTCAACTTTCTATGACCAGTAATTTCGGCTGTGCGTTGTCTGTCAGTCACTCAGTAACGGAAAATTTATATATATATATATATATTGATGATACACCATAATTAAGACTAATATTATAACTGCGAAAGTAGGGTTTGTTTGTTTATTATTTGTTTGTTTGGTTGTTACTCTTTCACGCCTAAATCGCTTAACCTTTTTTGATGATTTATGGTGCACAGATAGATGAGACCCTGGGCACAGCAGTCTCACTGATGACTGCCTCCGCGGTCGAGTGGTTTAGGCGATTGCCTTAAGACTCGGTGGCCGTGAGTTCGATTCCCACGGGAAAGCATACTTTGTAAAGTTGTTTTCCAGATTGGTTAGGATATTGCAGGCTTGAATCACCTGATTGTCTGATAAAATTGATGATTCCGTGCATTCGAAGGCACGTATAAGCCGGTGGTCCCGGCCGCCAAATGGCAGTCGTCAAATAAACCATGTCAGAGGCCCTTGACGCTGTTTAGAAACTCTGGCACTAGGGTGTGTGGTCGTTAGACTGCCTACAAGATAAGAAAAAGAAGAAGTCTCTTATGAAAAATAAGGTGGGGTGAGCTCAGTCTGAGTTTTCATTTCATCTTGAAGCTGCTGGACATAGGCCTCCCCCAAGCGTCACCACAATGACCAGTCCTGCGCGTCTCGCATCCATCGGCTACCCGCGACCTTTACCACGTCGTCGGTACACCTTGTGGGAGGCCTTCCAACGTTGCATCTTCCGGCTAGCAAAAACTAGAATAACCTAATTACTTTTAGGACAAAGGTAAAGGTCCTCCCAAAAAGCTGTTCTATTTTTAGAAGAGCTTTAGAAATAAATTATTTTCGCTGTTCCAATAAATAAAGTAATTTATTCGCTGTTCCAATAAATAAAATACTTCAGACATGCTACATTGAGTAATGACGCATTACTTTTTACGTGAGAACGCGCGAACGTGCTCATTCTGTTTTACGCTCGTAACGTTTCCAAAAGGAAGACATTTTATTTTTATACTGCTCTTGTTGAATTTATGTTACCCATTTTCAGTAATGAGTCTTTTTTGACAATCACGTTTATTTAGAGATTATTTTGAGAATACCGAGAATCGGAAGACAGCATTAGGTCTTCTACAAGCTAAATCTATGACCTGGTGAAGGCCGCCTGGGGAACCTGCTGAATAAGAGACGTACAGACCTATTATGACGTGCTTATGACATCATGATTAAGCTGTGAAAGAGGGAAAGTGACACACCGACATCTTAAAACCATTAGGTTTTAAGATGTCATAATAGGCACCTAGGACCAGTCGAAATGGCAACACATAGGAGAGGCTATGTCCAGCATTGGACATCTTTCGGAAGTAAAAATGATAACGATATTGAGATGATTTAATGTATAAAAACCGGCCAAGTGCGATTCGGACTCGCACACGACTGGTTCCGTACCATAAACCTTATAAAATTAAATTAACTGATTTTTTATTATTTGTGGTTTTAGCGGCAAAAGCAATACACAACCTGTGAAAATTTCAACTGTCCACCTTTAACAGTTCATGAAATACAGCCCGCTGACAGACAGACGGACAGACGGACGGACGGACAGCCTAGACTTAGTAATAGGGTTCCGTTGGTTATCCTTTAGGTACGGAACCCTAAAAAGTACGGTGATCGCTAGACAGACGATTGAATCATCTGCCTAGGCATTTTTCCACAATGTTGGAGATGGCAGTAACTCGGGTGTGAAGGCTAGCGGGTCTAAAATGGCTACTTTAGAAGAATCAGAAAGCAAATCACGCTACAAATTTTCAACCTTGAACCTAATTCGTTAGCGATAAAGATGAAAATGAAATTTGACAGATTGTTGCGTCATTAATATTATGATTCTCCTAAAGTGGCCTCTTTGGCCCCCCCCGATAAGCAGTCATAGTCATAGTCGGCCTTATAATGTTCCCACTGTTGGGACTCAGGCCTCCTCTCTAGGAGAGGTAATGGGCCGTAATCCACCACGCGGGCCCAATGCGGGTTGGTGTCACATACATGTCTTCGAATTTTTGGTTCTAGGACATGCCGGTTTCCTCATGATGTTTTTTTCCTTCACCGTTTTGAGAGCAGTGGTGATGAATTAAATTACACAAAGTAATGTGCCTGGCTGGGTTTGAACCCGCGACCTACAACTCGTAAGTCGAAGCCATTACCACTCGGCCACCACTAAGCGGTCGTTTCATGCAAAATACAGGTACATGGTGGACATCCCACCCACACGCGCAAAACGTTTTGGGAAAACATTCATAGTGTGTACAGCTAAGGAGCGGAATTCCTGTCAGAGTCTGTGTTTCCTGATAGCTACAACCTAGGAATCTTTAAGTCAAGCGTGAATAGGTTACTTCTAGGAAAGCGTGCTCCATCTTCGATCGCATCTTCGCTTACCATCAGGTGAGATAGTCTTCAAAGGTATGCCTATCAGTGGTTAAAAAACTTTTTTTTACAAAAAAAAAAACATGAAATAACCAAAAACACCGACTTCCGAAATTAAAGTTTTGTTTTGGAAGTCGGTTATATTTTTTTGTAAAAAAGTTTTTTATTTTTCACTTTCTAGTGGTACCTGCGTACCCATTCACAGCGTACCGGCGTGATGTTATGTTATGAAAATTAAACTTACTAAGTGCTTTCGGTGTAAAGGTCTCGTCAATACGAATGAAATAACCCCAAACACTTGGTAGTTCCTACATACCGATGTGGAGTTCACTTGACTCTCTGTCGTCTTCATCATCAGGTCTGATCCAAACTTTCATTTTTAGGGTTCCGAAAAAAAAAGGAACCCTTATAGGATCACTCGGGTGTCTGTCTGTCTGTCTGTCTGTCTGTCTGTCTGTCTGTCCGTCTGTCACAGCCAGTTTTCTCCGGATCCACTGGACCGATTCTGTTGAAATTTTGTACACATATGGACTTCTATGACCCAAACACGGATGCGTTACGAAAATTATCAAATTTTTAGTATGGGGGTCACTTTTGGGGGTCAAACAAGAAAATTAAAAAAAAAAGTTTTTTGAACAATATTGTGTGACATATCAAATGAAAGGGCTTACTGTGAGGATTTTAATTATATTTTTTTCATTATTTTAAAATAAATGATTTAGAAGTTATTCAAGAAATTAGACGAAAAATGACCATTCCCCCCCCCCTTATCTCCGAAACTACTGAGCCTAAAATTTTGAAAAAAATGGAGATAATAGATCTTTACCTAAAGATTACAGGAAAACCTATTAGAAGTCTGTAGTGTTAATATAACATGTTAAAAAAATTAAATTCGTTCGGAACCCTTTGCACGCGAGTCCGACTCGCACTTGGCCAGTTTTTTGTAGTATCTTCCGATATACACACGAATATCAAGTTTTTACCAGATGCGTGCCTACAGTTTTCGAGAGTTGCCCTCGAATTCTCAGGGTTTCCATCATCAGATCCTGACGTGGTGCAATGGGACCACCTCGGCAGCATACCCTTTCATGTAAAAAAAATCATCGAAATCGGTCCATAAACGACGAAGTCATCCGCTCATTCTTTTTTATTAGAAGTCGGTTAAAAAAAAAACAGGTGAACTTAGCAGCCCGTTAAACTGGAAGCGGACCCGTCCGGGGTCTGCTTCCAGTTTCGTTTCAATCTAATTTGGTCTCGAACGTCATAGAGCGAGATCAGTAGAATTCCAGCTAAAATCGCGATATTTGTACCCAAAATCAGTATTTGACAAAAAAAAAATACAATATTCAATCAAATTCGTTTATTTATTATCTTAATTTTAATATTTGAAAAAGATATTTATTAATATTTGAATTAAGTTTAATTATTAACTAGGTACAGCATTAAAGTACTAAATATATACACTTAAAATAAAATATCCTAACAAAGATAAGGCGTCAAAAAATTCGTCCGCATCGCTGTCCACCGGAAGTGAGCCCAAAAGACTGGCTGCATTGCCACGTTGTATGGCAATGCTTATCCTCTGTCCGAGGTAAAAGCGAGCCCTTGGGTCACGCGAAGTGTCAACTAAGCGTTTAGAAAGATCTTTAAATAAGGCATGAGCACTCGGACCCCACGGTCCAAGAGTTTCAACCCCAAACGGCTCAAAAATATAATTGCCAACAAGGTTATTATATTTCCGCCGCTTGAGGTTCTCAGCAGCCGCAGCGGCAGTACCAGCACAGCACGACGAGCTAGGAAGATGGGATGGCGCAAGAGTATCGACACAAGTAGCGTCCCACACTAAATAAACACATTTCGGTATTTCCAAAAGTGGTCTCGAACCTACCAAAAAATCGGTAAGTTCGAGACCACTGCTTGTCTCGAAGCAGCAGGAAGCGATTAGCTATGGACTATTTTCTCGCTGAGGAAAGGGACAAAAGACATAGATCTCGTATGAGTAAAAGAGACAAAATCATTCGTAGTCAATAGCTGGCTGTTCACATTGCCGGCGAGCGGTTCTTACCACTAGTTCATCGCAGCGACAAGAGCTATCAAAGATTGTACTCGCTCAGCGACACTCGCTCGGCGATGCTCGCTTGGTGGTCAGAACTCACCAACCAGCAGGTAATCGCCCGCCGCACAAAAGCGCTTGCCGTCAAAACTATCGAAACTTTTCACTCGCTACTCGCCAACTCGTTTCGAGTTTCAAGCTTTACTCGCTACTCGCTGATCGCCGGCGGTGAGGCAAGTGCTTTATATGTAGCGTCTGCCTAGTGTCTATTTGACCTCAACAACCTAGTTACTGGATCAGACATATTGTTTCCAACCAATTAATTAATCATCTATTCTAGATCAAGCTGACATCACAGAGTAGCATTCTGTAAGCAATGGTACGCGTCATTCTATCTCAATGTGTAGGTTCCAACTAAAATGCAATTGATAGAGCAATCAATCACTTTGAGGGACGATCCACATATGTTTCAAATGCCTGTGACATCTTGTCTGGGCTATGAATTACATGTGATTCATGAGTGGAAAGATACGTTAGATTTGCTGTATGATGATGTCATCATCCAAAAAAAAAAGATACTTAGGTACTTAAGTTACTAAAAAGTCCGATTTGACAGCTGAGTAAAGAGGGATAGAAGATTGCTCTACTACTAAGTGCGAAAGAGATTTATTTTTAACACGCTTTTATTATTATGTCTCTTTTATACTTACTAATAAAGCAATGTTGTATCCTGCTGTCAAAACGGGCCTTTTATTTTTTTTAAACTATAGCACCTACATATTTCTGCTATCATAATTAATAATGTTGTCGATGCAATTGTGGATACAATTGCGTCAGTATTTCCCGAAGATATGGACAAAGGTGTATTGTGAACTCTCAGTTTACCAGTTTTGTTAATAGATCCCATCTTTCTCTCGATTAGAGTCCCTTTGGCTTCTTGTCGTGTCGTTTTTAAAATAAATTTTAGTAACCCAAAACTTTGTTAATTGCATTGCTTCGATTGTGGTAGACCAAAACCGTTTTGGTTACAGGATTTTGGGGCGTACTGCTTACCACTGAGAACATTCCAATGAAATACCCAATATCAGTAATCGTTTTTTAAACCTGACAACACATTGACAAGCTGATTATAAAATTGTGGAAAACAAAGCCAGCGTAACCACTAACCTGGTGGAAACCGCTTTTCATCAGGTAGGCAGCCAACGTAGGCTTGTTTGCTAACATAAATACTTGTCGTAACTAATTAAAAATGCTGACATTTTAAACTGTTTCTTTCGTATAATTGGAACAGCTGAACAACCCTTTTAATTAACGTGAAATTGAGTGAATGCCCACATTTAACGGGTCATATTCTTTTCACCTGCGGAGTTTTGAGAGCTGAGTTAAACAGTTTGCGAGAATACAAAAAAGTGTTGGTTCTTCAAGATTTCGAGTCGACGATTAAATTAGGCATATTATGTCCAGTGTTGGACACGTCAAAAGCAACGCCAGTGGCGTTCATTATGGCTGCGTTTCCATCAGATATGTGCGAGGATGTGTAGCGAGGAATGTGTTGCATCATTTTCATTTCAGCCAATTGCCGTTCACTGCTGAGCGCCAACCATCCCGGTCTTGAGCAGTCCGCATCACCCTGCCGTAGCCCGGGGATTCTTAGCAACCCCACCGCACTGTTACCATACCTTTGTGGCCAGGAATACTGCAGCTACTAGGAACTGGGGACCGTTAATCTAAGTTGCTTGTCATTGGGGGGATTTTCCATAGTCACTACGCTTGGCAGGCGGTTTGGTGACCGCAGTTCCTGAAATGCTTTCTTATATAGTGCTGCTGCCCAATATAAGATTCGGCATTCCAGCATGGTTCATGGATATACCGCCATGTATCGGTTACCGGAGCCAAAAATGGATGCGATGTTGTCAGCTTGTATTCCGGCTAATATACCTTAGTCACCTCATACGACACCCACGGGAGGAGATGGGTTGGTCTATTCTTTTTACTTGGCGGATATCGCACGGCAGGAATGTGTTTGTTAAGAACCAATAGAATCGTGTCATTTATCTAGCCTCGCTCAGCGCAAGGAATTCTATTGGTTCTTAACAAACACATCCCTCGCTTCGCATTCTCGCAGATTTCTGGAGGAAACACAGCACAAAGTGGGTGATAGACGTACGAGAAAATATGTTTACTTACGGTTCGACGACCTTTTTCGCTCGTGTGTCACCTTAAGTACGCGTACTTAAAAACAAGACGCGTAGAGAAAAAGGTAAAGGTACTTGCTGGTACGTCTATCACCCACTTAAGACCGCAAAAGCCCACATATATGGGCTGTGATATCGAGTTCTTGTTCTGGACAGGGGGGCACCTCAGTCACATTGGGTATCAGAGGCGCAAAGAACATTGGGTAAAGTGGTCGGTTAAATACCAATCAGTCAATCGATCTGCAAGGTTTTTCCAAAGTATAGTAGCTGGCACGAGTCGTGAGCACAGATGTATAGCAGTGGGGTGATCTCACCAATATACGGTGGGCGAACGAAACTTGCAAGCGCAATAGTCGATGAGCATTGACTGACGAATCAATAACGTGAAGTGTCAGAGCTGGCTTCGTCAAACCAACCAATGGAGAGTGTGCTCATGGCTCATGCTGGTTATTTATACTTGTAGGTTTGGGTTGGCTTCTAGTCTTAGCGGAAGCCGAATACATATATTACCATCGAGTGACTTCTATCTGATCACCAGTTCAATATTCCTCAGTACAAAGAAGCTAGGTTCTTGCTGGTTGACACGATTCCTGCTGTTCACAAAAAGACAGTCAGGTTTTGATGTGCAAAGATGATCACCCATCGACAGACCTACTTGGGCTACAATTGCTTAAAGATTTGAAAGATCCCGCTGTTATAACTTAACATCGAGTCCCTACTTTCATCTATTACTTATTGAGTATCTGCCTAGCCTTTTCACAACTACAAATTGGAGTCAGCTTCCAGTCAAACCGAATTCAGCATGGTGATGATGATGATGACGTAGAGCGGCTGTCTACCAGACTTCCACAACCCAACAAGGCACATGTCTCACCACCGGCGATCAGCGAGTAGCGAGTAAAGCTGCAAACTCGAAACAGTTGCCGATCAGCGAGTAGCGAGTGAAAAGTTTCGATAGTTTTGACGCTCGGCTTTCAGCGAGTGCTTTTGTGCGACGGGCTTTTACTCGCAATACTCGCTCCGGCCCGCACTATAGGTAGAAATTACCGCTGTTTGGTGAGTTCCAACCGCCAAGCGAGCATCGCCGAGCGATGTCACTGAGCGAGTACAATCTTTGATAGCTCTTGTCGCTGCGATCAACTAGAGGTAAGAGCCGCTCGCCGGCAGCGTGAAAAGCCAGCTATCGACTATGAATGTATGTGTCTCTTTTACTCACACGAGATCTATATCTTTTGTCCCTTTCCTCAGCGAGCAAATGGACGATAGCTACTCGCTTCCTCGCCGGCGGTGAGACAAGTGCCTAACATAACACGGTAATCCTTGACAAGACTGGTGTCAGATTTTCTGGCTCCTGAAAATCCGTAATGACTGCCTAAGATATACAAATGACAGTCGAGACCAACGCCGTAAGGTGCTTTTCGAGGCACGGAGGAGTATCGGTATATTAAGATGGTCACCCATACACGGGCTAACCTCGGCCAGCGTTGCTTTACTTTGAAGATCGACCCGTGCTGCTGTCATTACTTAGCCACTAGCTCTTAATACTTATTGGGCATTGTTGAGATACAATAGAAACAAATATTACCTAGCAAGTTCATTAAAATCCAATACAATAATATACCTACTATTAATGTGCGTCTGTTTGGGCGGAATAAATCATTTTTCTTTTCTTTTTTTTTTTTCTTTTCAAAATGGGAAGTAACGAATCCATTTCCACTTCTGACGAGATTTTGCATTTCACTGTTACCACAGAATCTTGCCCTATTTAATATGAATAGTACAAGATATTTCAGTCTCTCCGAAGTCCTCTGAACAATGAATATTCAATGTTTGAGATATAATTGCCTGGCACTCGGCAAGCGAATGATCAATCAATACAGTTCCGAGCTTTTATTGAAGAACTTGCAAGTCTTCTATTTCAAGTGAAGTTATGAGCAATTTTCTTGGTTCTGTATTGTGATGTGGTATTGATTAATTATTAGGCTGGGTTTGACAGTCCTCTGCCGTAATGTCAGCGATGTTAATGGATTGATTGTACTCATGTGTAAATTTGTTATAAGGCTAGAAATTAGAAATTTTAGCTAAATTTAATCAATGCCGTACTAATCTACCTATCAGGCAAAAGAAAAATAATCGTCTACAGAATGTTTCGAATCGGCTGATTGACACTTGCCGTGGACCCAAGAGCTAGCTTTTACTTTGGGCAGAGGCTAAGCTTTGCCATTCAACGTGCTAACGCCGCCAGTCTCCTGGGCACATTACCAGCTGACAGCGTTGAGGACGAATTTTTATGCTATATTTTAGTTTGTTTTAAGTTTAATGTATCTGTTCATTTGTATAATTAAATAAAATTATTATATACTGTACACAATGTTGAATCTACAAACTTGTTTAGTGTTTAAAAGCGAGCTCTGACGTTATCTTGGAAGGCCTCAGAACTGTTACCCGGAAGGCCTATTCACACAGATTCACTATATGAATCTGAAAAAGCTTTTATAACCGCCTTATCTCAATACGTGGAATCGTTACCAATTTTCAGACAGAGTGTTCGTAAACAATTTCTCATATTTCGCACACCCTTGGATTTGATACTTTGATCTCCCTATATCAGAACACAACGTGTCATGTTGCCATAGAAATAATGCGAAATAAAATAGAATTTTTCGCACAAACATCTTGTTATCCCGACGGCTATGGTTGCCTTGGTAACGCTTTTCCTTCTACCAATATTGACGCTTTGTTAGCGAAGATGTGCATTTGATATTTCTATTTCATTTTTCGATCAAATATTGGGTTTGTTTGTTTTTGATCTTTGTGTAAATGTAGAATTCAATTTCATTTTAATTTGTTGGTGTGTGACTTTCGAAGATGTGGTTTGAAACAAAACCGTCGATTGGGCCCAAAAAAATGTACTCGTTCAGCCAGAGTGTTTTTGACTTGAATAAAAGACTGTCTGTCAACAAGAGTTACAACTTTTAATAGGAAAAACCATGGAATTAATAAGTGCATGTCTTCCAAGACATTTACTTATTAATTCCATGGTTTTTATCCCATTGGAAGACCAAATAAAAGATGGATATATTGTCTAGAAGATGCTAGATTTGTTGGGACACGAAAAATTCCGAATCATAAACCTTAATTATTATTATTTGTTGCCATAGCGGCAATAGAAATTCACAATCTGTAAAAATTACAACTGACTGCCTATTACGGTTCTTGAGATACAGCCCGCTGACAAACAGACGAACGGACGGACGGACGGACAGCAGAAGCTTAGTAATAGGGTTCCGTTGGTCAATTTTTGTGTACGGAACACTAAAAAATACGAGTTAGAAAAAAATCCGATTATTTTTTTTTCCCACAATTAATCTATTAACCTATATCTATACTATCCATAATTAATATAATAAATGCTGTTGTATGTAATGTTAGTTACTCAATCATGTCAGAACGACGGAAACAAATATTGATGAAAGACACAGAGGTAGATTTGGCCTAGCTCTATTCTGTCTCCTGCTTGATAAGGAGGGAAGTGAAAATTATATTTTATTTTTTCCTACTCCTCCGCTGTACTTTTCTGGTTAAATTCGTTGCAGGATCCAAGACAGTTTAATCGTTTCTCCGAGACTCGTCGGGCTTCACTGGCTCGGCGTTTTTCTGGTGGTCGCCACTGTTGCTTCTGGCTCTCAGGAGTTGCAGTGGTTGGGAATGTATGGCGGGCTAGTCCCAAAAAAAGGCCCGATTTGAAAAATTCTTTCAGTGTTAGATAGCCCATTTATCGAGGAAGTCTATAGGCTATACATCATCACGCTAAGACCAATAGGAGCGGAGGAGACGAAGTTGCGAGGGTCAACTAGTGAAGATGTAAAAGATAAATACCTACCTTGAAGATAGTTCAAAATATAAATAGTCGAAGATGATAAGAGAAATAATTAAGTGTACAAAAATCTTACAAACATATTACATATCTACCTATTAATAGAAACATCTTCATTGTTCGAAAACTAAGTTCCAACTGTCTAGGTAGTTATCTCGTAGTTATAAAGAACTATACAAAAACTCTTGAAGAGAAAACTTTTTCCTGTGATAGTTGGAGAGACAATGATTTCGTTCCGCAGCTCATCGCTTTGTTTTTTTCATCGATTAGTAAAACCGGCCAAATGCGAGTGAGACTCGCACACGAAGAGTTCCGTACCATAAACCTCAATTTTTCATTATTTTTTTATTATTTACAATCTGTGAAAATTTCAACTCATCATCATCATCATAACAGCCGAAAAACGTTCACTGCTAGACATAGGCCTCCCCCAGAAGGGGGGGTTTGCCATAATCGCCACGCTTGGCAGGCGGGTTGGCGATCGCAGTGTATGGTGTTAGGTTTTACAGAGAACGCTGCTGCCCATTCTCTGCTGAGTCCCTTAGTTGCCTCTTACGACACCCACGAGAAGTGATGGGATGGTATTATTCTTTTACGGCACCATACGCTACCGGCCGTCACCATACGGCTTACTAAAAATTTCAACTATCTACCTATTATTACGGTTCTTGAGATACAGCCTGTTGACAGACAGACGGACGGACGGACAGCGGAGGCTTAATAATAGGGTTCCGTCCCTTTTGGGTACGGAACTATAAATATGCTGTCGGGAGAAGCTCGTGGCTAAATTATAACAGCCGCACGGGTCGAACGTCAAGGTTAAGCAACGGTTGCCGAGGTTGGTCTGTGGATGGGTGGCTATCTTCACATACCGAGACTCCTCCGTGTCTCGGAAAGCAAGTTGAGCCGTTGGTCCTGGCTGCGGACGCCTGGCTAGTCGTAACGGATTGCCAGGAGCCTGACTCCAGTTTGCCAAGAAGTACCGTATTACCTAGTTATTAGGTTGTGGAGGTCTGGTATGCAGCCGCTCTTCGTAAAATACTGGTATTCAACTGAATCCAGTTTGACTGGAAGCCGACTCCAACATAGTTGGGAAAAATCTAGGCTAGGTAAGTAAAAATGCTGTCGGAATATTTTTTCGGATAAAATCATTGTTTGTGTCAGGAGACTAAAACGATTAAATTTTTATTTCAACCGACACTTATTTCCAGCACAGAAAATAGAAATGCTGAAAATTTTGCGTTGAAGAGGCTGTTCTTTTTATATCACTCGTCAAAAAGTGCTGAACCGAAATTTGAAATAAAGATTTTCTCAACCTCTGTTGTGATCCCTCTAACACTCAAAGTTTTGCCGGGAAAAAACTCAACCTATATTTAATGTCACGTTTGTAAATGAAGTTTAGTATCACTGTATCGTAAGTTGTTCTGGTGTACAATAAAGAATTATGATAATAGATTGAAGCTTATGAATTTCATTTTAGAATCAGTAGTCTATGTAAGGTGAAAGAACCAACCCTTTTTTTTTATAAAATAGCCTCCCCTCTATCTGAAGGATTATGATGGATACATCAAACATATTGATTTCGAAAAAATCATCAGCTCACATGAACGCAAATAACACAATGTTCTTGAATTGAAAAACATATTACCAATTGGCCATTATTCGAGTGTTTCGCAATTATACCGTGGGTCATTTACGCTTCAATGGACCGGTGATCAAAGTATTATTTCAGTATTTAAGTATCCACTCGATCAAGTAATAAAAAAATACATCGAGAAAATTCTGCTCCCTTTTATAGGGGTTTATCCTCAAATTAAGACCCCCAGGGACAGGACACAGATCAATAACAGGAAGACAGATCTTTTAACAAAATGGATAAAAGGGAAAGATGGTCTGTCATTAGTCCGGATACACCGAGATGTATTGCCGACACAGCCTCATCCCTCAACGTCATCCATCATGTTTATTCCTAAAGTGGCAGGTTTTTACGTTTTATCGCAAATGATATATCCGTAAGTAATGTTCTCATTGCCGAAACAAGCACAAATTTTGCTCGTTACTACAGTTAGCGTACAGTTTTATTCATCAATGTAATGACACATTTGATTGCTGTTTAGTTTGTACTTAAAAATAAAATGCTTTGTTGGTTTTCTTGGCAAAACATGGTCTTCTTCTTTTTGAGTCGATGGTGTCCCTTAAATATTTTGTGCCCAGTAGGTGGCCACGTTCAAAGCGGCATCAGCCAACATCGTCAGTATGAAGTTTTACGTTAATCACCACGTTTAGTGAATGCATTGTAAGAGAAATGGATGCAGTAGTACTTTTGTAATCATTGTTTATGATCCAAGTAAGTAAGAATATAACTTAGGAGTTTAAAAGAGCTGGCTCTTGGCCTAACCTTTTTCTAATGATACAATTTCTTTTTTTCAACTTTATACTGTCAACAAGATGTCAACAGATGGACAGACCGACACACACGAGTGATTCAGTAAGGGCTTCGTAATGGAACCCTACAAGGATGTTACGCTTAGCATTCAAACTGACCAACACACTAAACCAACGCGGAAGTGTACAAAATGCAAATTCAAAGCTTTTAAATACGGAAACCACCACTCACCTGTAATACTCGTAGTCTTAACACCAGAGCGAGAGGGTATCCAAACCCGTGACGAAATATAGTGCTCTCTCTCTCCCCCGTCAATGGAGCCGCGGACTCCTTGCGTCGAGACAGGGCAGTCTGAAACAATTTATCAGCGTAAGCATGGCTTGAGCCTTTTGTAAGAATCCGGATTATACGGCTCGGAGGCGGTTTTAAAAAGGTTTAAAAGGTTTTTAGGCGAGTGTCGGCGGTACTTTTCGGTTGGGCGGTCTATCTACGGTGTGTTAACAGGTTAAAGTAAAGAATAAGGAAAAAACCGTAAAGCAAAACACTTTCCGATGGACCATTTCTGATCAACCTATAGGTTGGAACTGTAGTATGTGAAAATAAATATTAGAATCTAAGCTCTTCCTAGAATCGACACAATTTGGCTTAGAGCCAATAGTCTGTAAAGCTCAAAATCTATTGTAGGGAAATAAATCTCTGACCCTACTAACACTTAACTTGTCCATCGCTTTAGTATAAGTGGGACAGAGAAAAAAACAACAAAATTAAGGTACAAGCCTGGCCTGGCCTGGTTTTAAGGTTGGCCTTCATTATATTACAATAAGTAAGCATGCCTTGTAATTAACTGTAAGTTTTCAAAATAAAATAAATAATAAAATAAGTATGTAGCCGACTGCAGGCAACATGTCGCCGCGCAACACTGTTTTTTTGGTATTTCTATCAAATAGCGGCAGGCGACCGCGATGTGTCGCTAGCTACGAAAGGTATTTCATAGGAATACATAGAAACCAGTTGTGACGTGGCGACACATCGCCTGCTGTACAAAATTGTGCCTTCACTACGCAACCTTTCACTTTAAAATAAATCCATTAAGGAATTTAATGCATAGGAACTTGTCTTTAACCCAATTTATTTAAAATCGGCCCTGCATATCTACTTTTTCGATAGTTACATTTATATCTCTTTTCACCGTTGTCATCTCAATAGTTATGTCTATTATATCCATTTCATATGTCATACATTCCATCCATCACTTTTTTGGACTAGCCCTACCACAAGAATCATCCGCAGTTTTATAAAACAATCCAAATGCCCCATGGTTTATGGTTACGTTACTCATACCATTCATTCGCTCAACCACTATTCGGTACCACGGTACCACTAAGTACCAGTCTCGTGGTTTGCGCATGCGTAAATGGCCGTTTACCAAAGCAACCGCTTGTTTATAAACAGAATCATGTAACTTTGAAAGATCCTCAAATAGTCTTTATTTACAAGAAGTATTTGTTCGCGGTTTGCAATTAGCTTTTAGTATTTAAATAATTAAATTACGCAACAATTTGTGGTTTCAAAAGTCGTCCAGACTTGGTAAGTATTTATTTTAGCACTCTGATTTTATTTTGTCCATAAAAGCGATCAATCTATGAAATGAACATTAATAACAGCTTCACTGGTACAGAAAATAAACACAACTTTAAGTATAAAAAACCGGCCAAGTGCGAGTCGGGCTCTCATACTAAGGGTTCCGTACTATAAACTGAAAAAACACGTTTCTTGAATGAGAGCCCCTTTTAATTTTTAATTTAATTTAATTTTAAATATATATTTTTTTGCAATAGAAACGCACTCTGTAATAATTTTAAGTGTCTATTTATCACGGTTCTTTGAGATTTAGACCACTGACAGACAGACAGACAGACGGAAGGACAGACGGACGGCGATGGATAGCGGACAGTTCCTTTGGCCCCTTTTCGAGTGCGGCACCCTAAAAAGAACAATTTGTTTGGTTTCTCTCCAAAGTTTCAGGCGTGATGCGGGTCCCGAAGTTTGGGAAGAAAAAACTTTTGACGAACATTTAAAAAATCACTTTATCTTAATCTGGAAACTGATTTTACGTCTTGTTCTACTTTTTTCTTTCAAAGTAAAAATTCGTTAAAAAATAATGGAGTTTTTGTTCCGAAATGCTATTTGGGCTGTTGGAGCAATCTAAAAAAATATTAAATTCCTGCTCAAATTCAAAATTCATTTGCTTGCAAATCGGAATCTGGAATGTTATTTACTCATTCGTTATTTACCTAACAACAAAAAATAAATTATACTAATTTTATGTTTCAACTTTTTCAGGCAGTAAAGCTTTTCCAAAATGTTCGTGGAATCAGAAGACAGCGAAGAGGAACCTCAGCCTATACCACGTCGTAATTCTTCATCAGAAACCAGTTGCGATGAAGATGAAGAAGAGGCTAACAAAACACCAACTCAAGAAGAGAAAAAACATGAAACTCTCGTCCAAGCAGGTGAATAAAAGCTTAGATTCGCTTGCACCAAAGACTTTATAAATGATTTTGCGCCTTAATCGCTCGTACCGATTTCGAAAAACTGATTTAGAGACATATGCGACCCTGGAGATGGTATAACTTTACGAAAGTCAATATTAACGCGAGCGAAACTGCGAGCAAAAGCTAGTATTAAATACTAAATGAATGTAAAACATCATTTTGGAACGAAGTTCCCTATCGCGCGTTGTGAAAGCGGGCTAGACGGAAAAAAATCTCACGAAAAGTTGTAACGACACTTTTTGCTATAGTTGTAAGCCGTGCGACGTGCGCGTGTTTCTCTGTCTGTCTCTCTCTCTCTCTCATAGAAAGCAAGCCAGTTATTTTCGTTTCGTCTTTCTATTTCTGTTACCATTATATTTGTAAAGTAGGCAGGGAAGGCAGGGTAGGCAGGGTAGGCAGGGTAGGCAGGGTAGGCAGGGTAGGCAGGGTAGGCAGGGTAGGCAGGGTAGGCAGGATAGGCAGGGTAGGCAGGGTAGGCAGGGTAGGCAGGGTAGGCAGGGTAGGCAGGGTAGGCAGGGTAGGCAGGGTAGGCAGGGTAGGTGGGTAGGCAGGGTAGGCAGGGTAGGTAAGGTAGGTACGTTGGGTAGGGTAGGTAGGGTAGGTAGGGTGGGTAGGGTAGGTATAGGGTCTTTAATTGAGCCTACTGATTAAGTTTATATTACATTATATTTGTTAATAATAAAAAAAATATTATTGTAACTTAAAAAAAAAATACAATTCCTTCACTAATTACTTCTCCGAACTTCGTTCCATCCGGGTGTCCCTTGACACCTCTCAAGTTTTTTTTTCTAATATTCGTTAGACTAATAGAAACGTACACCGAAATGTTAAATATTTTAATGATTTGTGAAAGATAAAAGCGGGTTTATTTTATTGTATATTAGAAATACTTTTTACTGTATACCATTTAAAAAAAAATAAAGTCAACACGCCAGCGATTTCTAGGCCGGCCTCGTAACGTTCACATGAATTAAATAAGTTAACGTTTCATAATGTTTCGTTAACATTAAAAACAGTTTGAAACATAACAATAACAAATTCAATGGGCACTTTCACAACAGTCAACCCAAGCTGCTCTAAAGGCATCGGATGGAAGTCGGGAGACAGATGTCGGGATTCCCCATGAGAGTCCCGCTCTGACACTTTGAGTATGATAAGGGTTCAAAAGTTAACATCGTAGACAGTTTTGAGACAAAGGATGTTAATATAACTGACAAGTTTGAATAAATTATGAGTGCTTTAAAATAAAGATGTTAAAAACACGGTAAAAAAGTCTATTCACGAAAACACACTGTGCCTAGTTGAATTTGTTTCTTTTTTAAAAAAAAGGACTGACCCAAATTGTACAAAAATAAAACTTTAACATACAAACTATTTGGCTTTTATAATCATGAGTATTTTAAAAGAAAATTAAGTTGCATGTCAATTTAATAAATGGCACGACAACACCATGATAACATAATGGAACCAGTAGGTCAAGACCATGGAATTAGTATATACTCTACGTGAGGTTATGACAGAGACACATAAGCACAAAAAAAGTACATTTAACAGTAAAAATAACAAAACGACCATCTAGATTACAATTTCATGGAAACTAATATTCATAATTACATTATTTGTTTCTAGTGGAAACAGAAGAGGAAAGAGAAACTAAGATGTTGAAGACAAGCACACAGCCTCAACTTCGTAGAAAAAGGTTCATTCCAAAATATGAAGTTGAAGGTGTATATAAAGTGGCCCTAAGTGAAGAAACGCAAATACTTACAGAAGCAGTAGTGGGGACACATGTTATTGCACAGTACCCTTGGAAGTTTATAAATAAAGCTAAAATTATGGAATCGATAGACATGGGTGGTGAAATGTCAGATTTTTTTCAAATTCGTGAACAACTTGAGGCCTACAGTGAAGAAGAGGTGCTTATTGGTTACATACTAGATGAATCCACCAACACTGATGACTTCTATATATGCTGTACACCAGAAGCCAGGGATCATTGCAAACAGCAATCTGACAAATTTATTAGAAGGCAGGAGAAAAAGTTAGAAAAAGCTGTTCAAAAAAGACCTAAACCCTGGAAAAGTTTAGGTAGTGATGCAGAAATCATCGAACTGATACCTGTCAATAAAAGAGATTTAATTGAAATTCAGATAAAAAATAAGTTTTCCATGAAATATGAACCCGGCAAGTTCGATGTAAGAGATACTTGTTCAGTTAGGGATGGTTCTATAGAGTTAACATCCCACAGAGAGAATTACAATAATGTTTTTCGACGAAGAGTTGATTGCGGGTCTCAGATTACTCCTACTCTTGCAGATAGAGTAGCACAAACTGAGCTTACATATCCAAAAAATAAGTGGACACAATCTATTGCAGACGCTTTAGGTCAAATGGGAGATATCGAAGGTGGGGGTGACGCTTGTCAAGTAACTCCGACTATAGAGGACGATGGAGACAAAAGTTCTGATAACGAAGATAAAGTAAACAAACAATCACTTTATGAAGCGGAACTAGCTACATATAAAGCTAAGCTCGCACATATGCGTCGACCGTCTTATTTAAAAAAGATCAATAGCTACGTCACATCGCGAGAAAGTGAAATGGAGTCTGTAATACAACTGAATGCAGTCATGGATATGTATTATAACGATTATCCAAATCTGGCTAGTCAAGTACACACTGATACACTCGCTACCATGAATTTTGAAGAGTATGTTTGTTTTACAGACGTTAGGGCTAAAGACAAGTATGTATCCTGCGCAACATTTCATCCGATGTGGTCTGGTATTGTAGCTATTTCATACGCTGATAGCATTACGACGGTAATGAAAACACATACGACCGTACGTAAAGATCCAATCCAAAGAGCCGTCTACGGACTTAACCCTGTTTTAATTTGGAGTCATATAGACAGCTTAATACCAAAACTCTATTTGGAAGCACACCGTGAAGTCAAAGTTCTTTCATTTTGCCCTTTCAATGAAAATATTTTGGTTGGTGGTTTAGTAAGTGGACAAATAGTCATATGGGATTTAACTAATAAGCTCGAAAATGTTGAAAGGGTTGAAACTCTCAGCGAAAAAAGGCAGAAATACCGAATCTCAATGAATGCTCATATGGGATGGATGAAGTCTGTGGAAGACAGATCAGTAGTAAATACTACAGTTTGTAGTAGTCTTATGAATTGTCATTTAAATTCTGTATCTGCTATCAATTGGATGTCACCAAATTTTTCAGTAACACCTACCGGAAAAATGATTGCTACACCAAATGGGCAGTCAATTCAATTTATATCGGCTTCAGTAAATGGAAGTATTTTGGTGTGGAATATGTCAGTTGACAACTTAGGATTCGTTGAAGACAAGAAAGTTAAGAGATCAAAAAGAGTTGCGCAAAAACCATCAGGGCTAATAACAGATTTATCACCATACAAAGTTTTGGACCGTATTTTACAGCCATGCTACAAAATAATATTAGGTGAAGCAGGGCAAGTCTGGAAATATTCAATACAGAGTTTTGGTATGACTCCTCCAAGAGTTAAGTATGTTTATACACCGAAAAATAATGGCACTGGTAGAAAATATTTTGCTTGTGAAGTTTTAGAGCAAAAAGAAGATGAAATTAATTCATTTTTTTATTTTGGTTCGCAACACGGTACATTTACACGAGCAACTTGGGAAGGCCATGAGTTTAACACTGGTGAAACAGTTAATTCGGAGTATGCCGATATAAAATCTCGCTGTAAAATACACGATGGTTCCATAATCGCCACTCATAAAAATCCTCTCGTGGATACTATAACATTGACAGTAGGTGGTAAAATATTTGCTATTTGGTCTGACAAATTGTTTGGTCGACCAATCATTTGGAAGAAGCGTCCTTACCGTTTGACGGACGGAGCATGGTCACAGTATAAACCTAGTATAATTTTTATTGCCAATGATGAAGGGGGCCTTGAAACTTGGGATTTGCTATTAAGAAGTGACAAACCAATTTCTGTGCAAACTCTTTCAGGGACGATGCTCACTGGCGTCAGTCTTCACACTTTGCCAGTAAGCAAGAATATGATCGGAGTGAGTGATATTAATGGTTGTTTTAGAATGTTTTTGAATCCACCTATATTTATGTTGGAAAATCCAAGCTATAAAGTTCGCATGGAGGCAATGATTGCAAGAGAACTAAAAGTAATGCAATCTTTTATATCTTGGCAAGAAAATTTCATCAAAAAATATCCTCACATTTTAGAAGAAATAAAAAGGAAAGAAGGGATGCTTTTAGCAGAAAAAGAGGAAGAAAAGCGTAAACAAAGGGAAGAGTTGGGAAAAAAGCATGATGAAGAAGTCGAAGCAAGGAGGTTAGAGAAATTAAAATATGTCGGCCCGGAAGAGAGATGGCAAAAAATCATACAAAACCTGATAGAAAAAACAATTGCAGTAAAGAAGAGAATTAACAGAGCATTGTTGGTAGAACACGAGAAACCATTGCGAGAATTAGAAACACAGCGTTTAGAGAAAGAAAGACGCATGTTGGAAATCATGAAAAACCAAAAAGCTATTTTTAATGACGCTGTTGCTATTCTTTTCCCCGAGGCAATAAAAAAGCCACCAAAACCAAAGAAAAGTTTTCTGTCGGATAATAAAGAGGCACTTAAAAAGGAATATCTGGAAGCATACAAACATACAAAAAAGGTTGCATCGAAGATAGTGAAGAAAAATCCATATCGGGTAGAGTTCAGATGGGATGCCACTCTTGCTGAGGGCAAAGAAAGACGAGCAGCTCTGAATGCTAATGACAATATCGTGAAAATGCATTGTTTAAGAATTCTCGAGGAGTCAGGAGGAGAAGCTTCAGCGTCGAAATCTGCAGAAAACGTACTTAAAAAACGAATAGACGAGGAAGATGAAGAAGAATCTGTGGACTTATCTGAGAACTAATTTGGAGAATACGTTATAATGTCGATTCTTATTAAGTTTAGTTTATTTTACATTGACAGTATTTCTACGAATTTAATTGCTTGTTATCAAACCCTTGTAATAAAGTAATTTTAGAGAACCTTTACCATTAATATTGATGCTTCCACAAGTAAAAACAGTAAAACTGGAATCATGATATTTTTAAAAAATAACAAGTAAAAAATATATTGTTTTCCTCCTTCAAGTGTAAAAATAACTCTACCACCCACTAACTCAACAACACGACAACTCGTTAACTCTTTTTGAGTTTCTTTATTCATTTTGCATTTAAATGTATTTTAATTTGCCTTCATTTTCAATTATTATATGATTACTAGCTGACTCGGCAAACGTTGTTTTGCCATATTAAAAAATAGCCTACGACCTATTCTCAAACCGACCAAATGTACACAAAATTTTTATAAAATCGGTCGAGCCGTTTCGGAGGAGTTCGATAAACACAGTGTCGGCGATGGTACAACTCTCTAGGTTACAACAGCCAAGATATTGAAACTACATTGGGCGTACTATGAGAAGTGTTAGTTGTTGCGCAATAGAAAAACTGTTTGCTTTTAAATCATATTATTACTTACACTCAAAGTCACAATAAGTACACTGAACAAGTACTCGGAACACGCGGCGGTTTCTAGACGTGTGCACTACTCAATCGCCACCAGTAGATTAAACTAGCCTCTGTCGAGCACAACGTCCTAGACTCCGCCGAACGCCAAAAAATGATACGATCATAGTAGGTGCCAAATAAACTTGCAATAGCGGCCATAAATTAACCGTGGGGTGGTTTGAGATCTACCTCCTCGCGGTCCACCTCGGGCAACGGCACCATAGGCTTGCCTGTGGTACGGCAGAACAATCCCACTAAAAGCGGTGGTAGGCTCCGCAAGGAGCCGCCTGACTCGCTACCACCATCCCGCCGAAGTCCGGCGCCAAGCAGCTTACTGTGTTCTGTCAGTGTGCGGGAGTGCCAGTGCCTTTGGGGGAGAAGGAGATTGTCAGTTGCTCTGCTCAGAACCGGTCTTGGTCGCTGGGCTAGGCTTTCCGGGTAACTCATTTTGGAGGGTAACGGGATCCGAAGCACGGTGCCAGCCGTTGGCCGACCGCAGTTAGTAGGGGGCCCAAGTAGCACGCCAGCCACGTGTCAAAGGCTGCCCCGCCAACTAGCGAAAAATCTCGATATGCTCCATCGTGCCGGCGGCGACTGGATGGGAGGACCTGGTGGCCATATCCGGGGGGGTTCGGGCGTCCCCGCAAACTCCAAATCAGTTCCCCATAGGTTAGTTTAGCTCTAGTGTTCCACTTGGTTTACTGAGCAGCGCCTAGACAAATCGACTTTTTTCCCCAACTAATCTCCAAAAAATGAATAAAACGAAGAAAAATAAGGTGAAACAACGGCTGCATTTCTATCCTCCCGCTAAAAGTGCACCTCACTAATATCAGGGGGTTGCACTCCAATCTCGATCCGGTCCATCACCATCTTGAGACCGAGAAGCCGCACCTGTTTTTCCTAACGGAGACGAAGATAACAACCCCGTCGGACGTGGCGTACCTCAAATACCCGGGCTGCTCTCTGGAACACAAGTTCAAGAAGCAGGCTGGGGTCTGTGTGTACGTCCGCGATGACATTTGTTGTCGTCGTCTCCGTTGCTTTGAGAAATCGGGTTTTTCTACCATATGGCTACTTGTGGACACTGGCGTGGAGAAATTCATCTACATCGGCGTATACCGATCGCACAGCGGTGACCAGGAGACAACAGCGCCGTTTAATTCCCTCGTGGAGTCGACCGACGTAGCCCAGCAACGGTACCCAACAGCGAAGCTCATTTTCCTGGGAGACTTTAACGCCCACCATAAAGAGTGGTTGTTCCCGTACCAGAAAACTAACCATGCCGGGTTTGAGGCGCGCAAGTTGGCTTTAACGCTAGATCTAACCTAGCTGGTGAATGTGGCAACGCGGGTACCGGATGTTGACGCCCAAACACCCAATTGCTTGGACCTTCTGCTGACAACTGATCCGGGCAGTCATTCAGTATCGGTCTCAGCCCCGCTGGGAACATCTGACCACTGCCTGGTGAAATCCGTATTGACCTGCTCTCCTCCAGATAAGAGTCCTAGAGGCACGAGACGAGTATGGCGATACGAGTCAGCAGATTGGGATGAGGCACATTTTTTTGCATCTTATCCTTGGCGGCAAGTGTCTCCTCGGGTGACCCCTCGTGCTGTGCTGACATGATTGCGGCAGTGATTCGGCAGGGGATGGAGTATTTTATTCCATTCTCCGACATCCCGCTCGGTCAAAAATCCCGGCCTTGGTATAATGCAGAATGCGCCCAAGCTGAGGCCCGTAAAGAGTCTGCATACCAAGAGTGGATCAAGGCTCGCGACCGAAAGGTTAAAGCACGTAGGGTTTGCGCGAGGAAAAGAGCCTTTAAGTTCTGCAAGCGAGTATTACGTAGGGCACGTTTTGACCATGTCGGACGTATCGCTGAAAACCAGCGCTGTGGCTCTGTCTCGCACACGGGTCCTAGCATTATGCTGAGCGATGGCCGTTTTGCGCGAATGTGACGCATATCTTCCCATTCTTATAAAATTGAAATTTTGTTTTATTTAATTTTAATGTTTTTGGTATTCGTCATGTTTGGCGCAAATAAACGCTTTTTCTTTCTTTCTTTTTTCATTCTTTCTTTCTGTATCGGGGCCAAACTAGCATTGCACCCTCCAGGTAGTAAGCAGTTTTGGTCCCTGTCGAAAGCGGTTGAAACGAATTTCTGTCGACCCACTTTGCCTCCAATGTTGAAACCTGATGGCTCGCCGGCTCACTCTGCAAGTGAGAAAGCAAATTTATTTGCAACTCTCTTTGCAAGCAATTCGCGTCTGGACGCTGGCTCCAAGCAACCACCAACTTTACCTCGTTGTGACTCTTCGATGCCGCAGATCACAGTTCACATTAAAGAGGTCTGAAGAGTATTGTGCAGTCTAGACGTGAATAAGGCCAGTGGACCTGATGGCATTCCAGCGAGAGTGTTGAGGCAATGTGCACCTGAACTGTCTCCTGTGTTGGCACGCGTGTACCGCCTCTCTCTTGAAAAAAAAAACGGTGCCGAAATCAAGGAAACTTGCGAATGTGCAACCGGTGCCCAAAAAGGGAGACCATGCTGACACTGCACATTACCGTCCGATCGCCATTACCTCCATCCTATGCAAGGTTATGGAAAGGGTTCTTAACAGGAAGCTGCTGACCTATCTTGAAGACAATGATCTCCTCAGTGACCGTCAATATGGTTTTCGCCGGGGACGGTCAACTAGCGATTTTCTTGTGCATGTCACGCACTGCTGGGGCGAGGCCATCGAGAGACATGGCGAAGCACTTGCCGTGTCGCTCGACATCTCGAAGGCCTTTGACAGGGTTTGGAACGCAGGTCTACTCAGCAAGCTTCCTGTTTATGACATCCCAGCTGGTTTTTGTAGCTGGATATCAGACTTCCTGAGTGAACGGTCGATCCGAGTAGTCGTTGACGGCTGCTCCTCTGACCTCATGGCTACTGATTGAGTTCCTCAGGGGTCTGTTCTCTCTGCAATTCTTTTCCTGCTGCATATCAATGAACTACTTCAGCTTGGTCTTGTTGGGTACGCAGATGATAGTACGGTTTCAGAGAGATACTTGTCCAGCGCAACAACCAGCGGGGATGAAGTTCGTTCCTTGAGAGAGGCCATGGTAGAGCGGACAAATTTGACCTTAAGCCTTGTCTCCCAGTGGGGTGATGACAATGTGGTCACTTTTAACGCCACCAAAACACAGGCGTGTCTTTTTACCGCAAAAAGGAGTCGTTTTGACCAAACTCCTACTTTTCGGGGTGCATCTGTTCCTGTGACTGATCGGCTTGAGCTCTTAGGCATTGAGTTGACATCCAGTCTCAATTTTGGCCCCACCATCGAGTACAAAGCCCAAACCGCAGCCAAAAAACTGGGCATCCTTAATAGGGTGAAGCGATACTTCAGGCCTGGACAGCTTTTAACCCTATATAAAGCGCAAGTCCGATCCTGCATGGAGTATTGTAGCCACCTTTAGGATGGCTCAGCTAAGTATCAGCTTGCCACGCTTGACTCGGTGGAACGCAGAGCTAAGAAGCTCATCGGTGACGTAAAACTGGTGGATGCCAAGCTACATAGCTTGGCTCATCGCCGTAAAGTTGCCTGCTTGTCTGTCTTCTACAGATTGTACTTCGGTGAGTGTGCCCAAGAACTCCACGACCTCATCCCACCGGCTCCCTTCTACCATCGGACATCCAGACGCACTGCATCTTACCATCCCTACCTTGTTACTATTCCACCAATTTGCACTAAGCGTTTCCAAACGTCTTTTATAATGCGCACAGCAAAAGAGTGGAACTCTCTGCCTGCGTCTGTGTTTCCAGGCGCTTACAACCCTAATCTCTTCAAAGTTAGAGTGAACAGGCTCCTTCTGGGTAAGGTCGCTCCATCGTAGGCTTTGTCTTTGTCATCTTTGACCTAGACTAGAGTCAAGAGCAAACCCATCACAATTTTAAAAAAAACCTAATTTTTTTGACATTCTGAATTCCAAAATCAGAAAAAAAGACATAAATCTGTCCTCAATCTACATTCATCGAGATCTATTACATATTCTAGTAATGAACAACCATTCATTTTATTTTTCGCGTACCTGAAAAGGTCAATGTCCTTAATTGCTACCATAGCTCTGGCATATGAGTACTTTGCACCGTGAGAAGATACCTTAATACATCCTCTTTTGTGCAAGAAGTCGTTGGTCTTTTAACTATGAGTATCAGTAAAAACTCTTTTGGAAATACTGGTTTCAGTATGGATCGTTCACACTAGAGATTAATTCACTGTTCAATGGCTTGTGAGCTATTGTTTTAAAATCATATTTTGTTAGAACGACCTACGACCTACGAAGTCGCGGGGAATAGCTAGAGCTTGTCCCCGCGACTTCGTAGGAATTTCGAGAAATCCTCTCTGAGTGGTCTTCTACACTCCCTAAGAAACATACATGCCTTATTTCAGCTCTCTACAACCGGTAGTTTTGGCTGTGCGTTGTCTGTCAGTCACTCATCAGTAATGGAAGAATTTTATATATTAGGATTGTTTTTTTAAACATTAAAACACAATATCTGTTTCTATTTTTTAACGAAATCTACAGGATTTTGTGTAGATAGATGACATACTCGTAGATAGAGTTCAGGTGAAAAGTTGAGAGAGACAGGTTTTCTAGAATTGCATTTTTGAATACTTAACGACTTGGTTCGTTGCAACTGAATCAAAATTTCGAACCACAAGACGAACGGCGATACACCACCGGTACATTATTATGTAGTATGTGGTAGATATGGTTGTGTGTAAATAGAGTATTATGTACAATGGAGTTTACTTAGCCGTGTGGAAAAACAAGAAGAAAAATATATTTCGTGAACTATGTTCTATTAATGTTATATGAAGAAAAATGCGCAGTGCGTCTTCGAAATAATCTTTATATTGGAAGGATTATTTTTGAAAAAAATAAGAATAGCGAAAAAAAGTATGGTATGCACGAACCTTAAGAAAATAATACATCTGTCATAATTACAAACTGTCAAAAGTTGAAAATAGTAATTTAAAACTCCCTCATACATACGGAGGAATCTGCATTCTGCACCTTATACATTGAAATTTACATTCAAACATTCATTAATTGGTTGCAGTGTAAACCAGCGAAACTATGATGTCGAGCTTTGAACAAATGCCACAACCCCGTAGAAAGAGGTTCATTCCAAAATATGAAGTGGAAGGTGTACATATAGTGACCCTTAGTGAAGATACACAAACCCACATAGACGCCGTTATAGGAGTTCATGTTAACGCGCAGCATCCGTGGATTTTCATTGACAAGTCTAAAATCACAGAATCTATTGAACTGGGTGGTGAATTGTCAGAATTTTTCCCACTGCGTAAGGAAATAAAGGAATATAGCGCAGATCAAGTGCTCCTTGGTTACATTGTAGATGAATCAAAGAGCACTGATGACTATTACGTTTGTTGCACGACAGAAGCCAGAGATCATTGCAAGCAACAATCTGACAAATTTATTAGAAGGCAGCAAAAGAAATTGGAAAAAGCCATCCAAAAGAAACCTAGACCCTGGATTAATTTGGGAAGTGATCAAGAAATTATCGGACTTGAACCCGTCAACACAAGAACTTTAATGGAGTTTGAGGTAAAGGCCAAGTTTCCCACTGAATATGATCCTGAAAAGTTTCATATTAGAGATACTAGCTCCGTTCGTGATGGTTTCATAGAGTTGAAACCATACAGACAGAAGTTCAATATTGTTATGCGACGGAGAATAGACTGTGGATCTCAGATTACTCCTGCTGTTGTACATAGAGATGCTCAAACTCAGCTTAGATATCCTACAAATGTATGGACTCAATCGATTGCGGACTCTTTAGGTGATATGGCAGATGTTGTCGGTGGTGGTGACGCTAGTCAAGCCCACGAAGAGGAAGAAGATGATAAGAGTTCGGATGATAGAGATAAAGAACAAAAACCAACACTTGACGAAGTAGGACTGGCTACGTACAGGGCTGCACTAATACGTATGCGTCGACCTTCGTATATCAAACTGATCAATAGTTATCTCTCTTCGCGAAAAACTGAATTTGAATCTATGATAGAACTCAACACAGTAATGGATATGTACTTTAACGACTACCCAAATCTCGTTACCAAAACTCGTGACACACTTGGTACCATGGCTTTTGAAGAGTATGTTTGTTTTGCAGACGTAAGGGCCAAAAATAAGTTTGTATCTTGTGCAGCTTTTCATCCAATGTGGTCAGGAATTGTAGCTATTTCATACTCTGATGCACATCCAGCTGTTATGCAGATACCTACAATGACACGCGAGGACCCAATTCAAAGGGCTGTCTATGGATTAAACCCTGTTTTGATCTGGAGTCATATAGACAGTCTGATACCAAAACTATATTTGGAAGCACCCCGCGAAGTTAAGGTTCTTTCATTTTGTCCTTTTAATGAAAATATTCTTGTTGGTGGTTTAATAAGTGGACAAATAGTCATATGGGATTTAACAAATAAGCTAGAAAATGTCGAAATGATAGAACATTTGAGTGAAAAGAGAGAAAAATACAGAATTGCTATGAACGCTCATATGGGGTGGATGAAGCCTATCCAGGATAGCCGCGTGGTAAGTGCAACAGTTTGTAGTAGTCTACAGAATTGTCATTTTCATACAGTTACAGCTATCAAATGGATGTCGCCAAACTTTTTAGTAACACCTACTGGAAAATTTATGCCTATTGAAGATAGCAAATACTCCATGCAGTTTGTCTCTACTGGAGTGGGGGGAAAAGTTTTGGTATGGAATATGTCAATTGATAGCATCGGATTCGTTGAAGGTAAGAAAGTCAAGAAATCAAAGAGAGTTCTGCGCAGGCCGTCAGCGTTGTCAACTGATGTTTCGCCTTTAAAAGTATTAGATCGTATTCTGCAGCCAACATACAGAATTTTATTAAGCGAGCCAGATGTTTCCTGGTCATATTCAATTCAGAGTTTTGGTATGACTCCTCCAAGTGTGAAATATGTTTATACACCCAAAAATACCGGAACTGGTAGAAAATATTTTAGTTGTGAAATTTTAAAAGAAGATACCCTAAATACAATTTTTTATTTTGGTTCACACCACGGTACACTTACACGAGCAACTTGGGAAGGCCATAACTTCAACACAGGTGAAGCAGTGAATTCAGAATTTGCTATTATACACTACGTTACTAGAGTACATGATGGAACTTTAGTCGCTACTAATAAAAATCCTCATATCGATTCTTTGACATTGACAGTGGGAGGTAAAATATTTGCTATTTGGTCTGACGAATTATTGGGCCGACCACTGATTTGGAAGAAACGTCCCTACCGTTTGACGGATGGGGCATGGTCACAGTATAAACCAAGTATACTTTTTATTACCAATGATGAAGGGGGTCTTGAAACCTGGGATTTGCTGTTAAGGAGTGACAAACCTATTTGTGTGCAAACTCTTTCAGGGACAATGCTAACTGGTGTAAGTCTCCATACTTTGCCAGTGACCAAAAATATGATTGGAGTGAGTGACGTTAACGGCTCCTTTAGAATGTTTCTAAATCCTCCTATATTTATGTTAGAAAACCCAACCTATAAACCTCGCATGGAGGCAATGATAGCAAGAGAATTAAAAGTTATGCGATCTTTTACTGCTTGGCAAGAAGATTTTGTGAAAAAGAATCCTCATGTTTTAGAAGAATTAAAGATAAAAGAAGGAATGCTTTTTGCTGAAAAGGAAGAAGAAAAACGTAGGCAAAAGGAAGAAATGGAAAAACAGGTTGATGAAGAAATGGAGGCAAAAAGATTAGAAAAGTTCCAAATACTCGGCCCTGAAGAGAAATGGCAAAAAATCATACAAAAACTCATAGAAAGAACAATTGCAGTAAAGAAAAGAATTAACAAAGCGTTGTTAATAGAACACGAGAAACCATTGCGAGAATTAGAAGTACAACGTTTAGAGAAAGAAAGACGAATGTTGGAAATCATGAAATATCAAAAAGCAATTTTTAATGACACGGTTGCAATTCTTTTTCCCGAGGCTATAACCAAGAAACGAGCACCAAAGTTGAGTATTTTTGCAGAAAACAAAGAAGCAGTGAAAAGAGGTTTTCTAGAAGAATATGAGTACATAAGAAAAACTGCATCGATAATGGTGAAGAAAAATCCGTATAAGAGAGATTTCCGTTGGGAATCTACTCTTTCTGAGGGCAAAGAAAGACGAGATGCTTTGAATGCTGACGATGTAATAATAAAAATGCACTATGCAAGAATCGAGGAAGAACTCCGTGAGTCAGTTTCTGGTTACTTTCTTAGAGATGAGGAAACTCATGTAGTAGAAGAAGAAGAAGAGACAAGAGAGAAAGAGCCTGTAGATTTAATTTAAAAGCTTTTTTTGACGTTTTGGTGATCATTGAAATACTCAGATCTAAATCTTTTCATTTGTTTAAGCACCTGCCCTAACGTCCCAGGTGAGGTTAGGACAAGATATTAGTTATTTTCTCGCTCAAAAAACTTAAAGAATGTTTCTAGGTTTCTTGACAGTAACATAGATACAATTGATAGCTGACGGTTCACACTGTTGGCTGCTAAAGTCTCTTTCCAAAAGCTAGTTAAAATAAAAAAACTCGTTCAGCGACGCTCCCTTGGTGGCAAAAAATATCGCAGTGGCACCCGTTTAAAAATTAAAAGCCATCGGCCCATGCTAGCAGGTACGCGTGTGTTCAAAATATATACTCACACTACTGTTTCCCACACATTTTTTAAATCAGAAAATAAGTCAAGGAAAGAAAAAAGACAGAAAAAGTATTAATAGTAGGCTGGGATCTTGCTCTATTTATAGATTACAGGACTGAAGTATTAAAAGCGGCTCGCATTTGGCCGGTAATTGTTAACATAATCTTGTGCTAGCCAAATTTTTGTCAAAGCTAGTTCGTAGATATTCCATTTTTTTTTACTATTGATAGGCACGCGTTTGACCACTATCTCACCTGATGGTAAGCGATGACGTGATCGAAGATGAAGCCTAGATGTAACTCACAGGTTGCTATGAGGAAACACAGACTCTGACAGGGAATTCCACTCCTTAGCTGTACGCACAATGAATGTGTTCCCAAAACTACGTGGGTGGGATGTCCACCATGCACCGGTGGCGCATCGTCGTTCGTCTTGTGGTGGAACGATGATGGAACGGGCTTGGCGGAATTAAATAAAACTCCGTCGCACATTCCCCAAAATGCAACCGGTAGAAAACCGACAGGCTAACAACTCGGCGTCGATGCTCAAGACTTTGGAGCTTCGACTCGACGAGCCTATGATTGCCGATGATCCTCTTAGCTCGTTTCTCAATTTACTCTAGGGCATCAACAGTACTCCATACTTAATCGAACTTGCGCTTGATTGAACCACGGATTATTCAGCAATCAGTTAAACCACTTTGAGAAATTCATATTATGACAACATTGAAAATTAGTAAAGGTGATAAGCAGATTCTGCCATGCTTGCAATAGATCTCAATATGGCGAAATTAATTTTACTTTCACTACAAATAGCAGCTTGGAAGGTTTATCGTTTCTTTTCCCAAATTTTACTACCTCAATAATATCAACGGACATATATGTTACATAATAATAATATCATTAATCATAACACTGTAAAAGTTTTCTGTGATTAATTTAGTATTGGTGGATTGGACAGTCTTTTTCTTATTTTTATTTTAAATGTTTAATACATTTGAAAATTCTTTTATTATTTTAATGTATCATTAATATAATTAATCATGGCTTGTAGCTAATGTTCTCCTTCTATTATCTTCTTTTTGTTGCTTTAAGGATTATAGAATAAAACTTCTTTTATTTAATAATTATGTTGTTATGTTTTATGTTACAATAATAAAAATCTCTTAAAAGGTTTTATTTTCTTTTTTATTATTTGTTGAACGGTATTTTATACCAGTCAGTGTTGTTTGGACAAACACCTCATAACTTTATAACTCGCACTTGATTCCTTTAAATTTTTACGCATTTATGAATCAAGTAATGCACACTCAACAATGCTATTAGGTATGCTGGTAGCTAACTTGCAACTAATTTTAAACAATGTTGTGAGTGTGCTGAGTAGACAATTATTGTACAACACTCGCAAGTATGTCCAAAGCTTAAAAAAATATAACGCAAACATTAGAAATAAGCAGTGCTATAAAAAAAAATATTTTTGCCTGTGTACCGAATAGCTTTGTTGACTGTACGTTCACGTAAGACGTAATTTCGCATGGACTACCTTTTTATAAAATTAATTTCACATTGAAGATGTTTGTGAAAGAGTAATTTCAGTTGAAAGAGGATTAAAGTGATTCTAGAGCGAGTTTCTTTGGCGCCAGCCGGTTGAGTATACTGAATAGTATTGCAGTGCCTTGTTTGACACGTACCACGACCAAACCCCACCGTCGCGTTGCGACAAAACGTGGTCAAGCTGTGGTTACGTGTCTATAGTGTCGCTGCGGCTTATTTCGGTTGCATTGTGGTACCTACAAAATGTGGATGTGTTTGCGATGTGGCCGGCCGCTAGTTCGTGGTGTCGCTGGTGGTTGCTTTGCGGTTGCGACGTGGCTGCGATGTGGTCGATACAACAAACGCGGTCGACAATGACGGCAAATTGTGGTCCGTGTGAATTAAACTATTAATTTTCATACTTAGCGCCCTGGGCGGGCGCTAATTTGCCTGTGTTGTAGTTGTAGTCCGTCTGAAAGAAGCCTTAAACGAAGAAGAACTTGTGGGTCAAAGTTTAATGTGGGCAACTGAAGTCAGGAAATTTTAATGATCATGTTTCCTCAGTATATCTTACGAGCCAACGCTACTTTAAGTACAGTCACGAGCTGAAATAGTTGGTCATTATTCTCAATTTAAATCGGCACAGAATTTATCTAGTTTTACTTCGGCAATAATAATACGTCGATGACAAAAATTGTTATTTTCACTAAAGTTAAATTATGTTTGCTGACGCAGCGCAGTCTCTAGGGGTTTTGTTCAGGTGACTCGGCTGAGATTTGAGTGCGAAGGGTATTTAATTTTTTCTAAGCCGTCTACGGCAACGCGTGCTCAGTCGGAGGGCTCTCCGATGGCTCGAGGAAATGGTAAGGAGGCCTATTTGTCTTTGGGATGTACTGTGTCAGTCTTTGATTTTCTTAGTAGGTATCAGTAAATATTAAATACGGCTCTGCCCACGTGTATATCGGGAATGACTCCACAGGAACCTAAAATTGATATCGGCCTTAAAAGTGTTGTAATTCAGATGTATTCAATCAGCCGTTCAGGAGCGATTTATCAAAAAGTATTCAACATCCAGACTTTAACATTTATAATAATTATATTAGTGGGGCATAACAGCCGTATAAGAGATTGCTTCAAAGATCATGACTTAAGACTCTCACTTAAATGAAATTTATTGATGTCTGACGCTAAACTCGGTTACCTGTTTCCAAGAAAAGTAATTTATGAATCACGCTTTCTTCCCCTTTTCATTAAATATTCATAACAGCGAATCGGGTTTTGAAAATTTCAATATCTTGTAATTTCCTTTTGTAATGACAGTACAGAATGTAATATTAAAACTCGTTCGGCTGCGGGCTGAGGCTGCTCTTACATCAGAGATGTGCGAGGATGTGTATCGAAAGATGTATTTGTTAAGACGAAACGCGGGCGGAGAGACTTTGTATGAAAAGTCATAATTCGAGGTTTGTCTCTCGCTTGTTTCCTCCTCCAATATTGGACCGATTGAAAAGATATTTCATAACTTGAATAAGAAGGATATATACTGTGTCACTATATTTTCCTTTTTGATAATATATTAACCGTATAAGCTACTAGAACCCTCAAAAAATGTTCAAAATTGTCCAAAAAACCGCTGTCAACAGAGCCTTAGTGTACAAATTTGACAACCATCATCATCATCATCATATCAGCCGAAAGACATACACTGCTGGACATAGGCCTCCACCAAAAGGGGGGGGTTTGCCATAATCGCCACGCTTGGCAGGCGGGTTGGCGATCGCAGTGTATGGTGTTGCGTTTTACAGAGAACGCAGCTGCCCATATTCTCTGGTGAGTCCCTTAGTCGCCTCTTATGACACCCACGGGATGTGATGGGATAGTATTATTCTTTTACGGCACCATACGGCACCGGCCGATACCATACGGCGGGAACAACCTTGACAACCATTAATGAAAAAAGAAAAACTTAGGGACACATATGCATCCTTGTTATTCAATTTGAGAAATATCTTTTAAGTCGGTTTAATATTGGAGAAGGAAACAAGCGAGAGCCACATCTCGAATTATGTTTTTTTTTCCATGCAACGTCTATCCGCCCGCATTTCCTTTTAAGCATCAATAGAATTGCTTCATTTACCTAACCTCGCTCAGCGCAAGCGATTCTTTTGGTTCTTAACAAACACATTCCTCGCTACGCATCCTCGCATATCTCTGGTGGATGCGTTGTCTTATACTAATGGTCGCTATTTCGCTATGATCAAAATAGTCTGCGTATTTGGCCTTCAAAATGCATTAATGATTGGCATAAAGTTATACATGGTAGGGGACCGCGTATGGGCAAACATAGTGTGGGACGCCCTTTTTTTAAGGATGGGAAATCATCAAATGACTCCTCCCGCTCTGGGTGAAGCAGAAGGGAGTGTCAGGCTCTTACTGACTAAAACCCATCCGTGTTCCTCCTAATGCCCTTTGTGTTCCAGGGCCGCGATGACTCTTTCGAACAGATTCCGCAACACCGGCAGGCACTGGCCCTAGCGGGCCCCGTCTTCTATGCTGACAGCTCTTTGAGGCGCGCGTGGAACACAGCGCGCCGTCGAACCGGGCCTGGTTCTGATCGGACGGCGAGCCACCCAATGCTCACCGTCCGCAGGCCTGCGCCTACGGTGGCCGGGAATCGCCTCCGGACGCCCGGGGCGTCTTCTCCTTTTGCGGCGGCTGGGGCGTGAGGTTTCCCTCTCTCTCACGCGTTCGGCCTCCTTCGCTAGCATTACTGCTTCGCAAAAAGAGGTGACCGCTTCCCATGCCTCTTCGCTCCGGACCATAGATTGAACCAGAGCCGGATGCGAGAGTTCGCCGCCGTCGATCGCCTCGACGAGCACCTCCACCGTATGCTCCTCTGTATCCTCAGTGTGGGACGCCCTGCGGCACGATGGATCGATTATTTAAAGAATGTGGCTGGCAGCGGATGGATGCGGACTGCTCAACACCGGGATGGTTGGCGCTCTTTGGGGGAGGCTTACGTTCAGCAGTGGACGGTAATTGGCTGAAATGATGATGATGATAAAGTTATGATTACTCACAAGTAAACCTAAATCGGGATTATTTATAAAAAAACTAGCTTCTGCTCGCAGCTTCACTCGTGTTTCAATTTTAATTTCGCAAAATAACTGTGTCCCGGGTGTCCCCATGTACCAATCATATGTAAGTATCAATTGGTGAGTGTGCCCAAGAACTCCCACTATCTCATCTCACCGGCCCCCTTCTACCATCGGACATCCAGACGCACTACAAGTTACCATGCCTACCTTGTTGCACTAAGTGTTTCCAAATGTCTTTTATAATGCGCAAAGCAAAGGAGTGGTACTCTCTGCCTGCTTTGTTTCCTGTGTTCCCGAACGCTGACAACCCTCATCTCTTTAAAGTCAGAGTGAACAGGCTCCTTCTAGGTAAGTTTGCTCCATCGTAGACTTTGTCTCCGCCATCTTTGATCTAGACTAGAGTCAAGAGCAAACCCATGTCAACTAATAAAAAAAAAGAAAACAAAATTCATCAAAACCGGTTTTGCAATCTATGTTTGAAAGCAGATTATTAGTAAGAATTTTACATTACGAAAAATTACGGTTTATTCTGGTGTTTGTAAAGGTTAATCCCCAGATAAGGCTCTGACCCAAGTAGGAACAACATTTTACTAAGCCCAGAGCGTATCACACAATTCCGAGAAACAGACCCACTTATTTGGAATCCACTAACCAAGGATCAAATCATGAAATTCACTTGTTTGTTTTATAAAGTGCGGTCGCCAGCAATGTAGGCTACCGGTCCTAAATAAATACTTCATTCTGGCAACACGTTGACCATTAGGCGTCATCTTAACTGGCTTAACGATCGTACGAGTTAATGATGCGATTTCGTCATGCGATAAAAATGATTCCCGTGCTCGCGCGATGATTTGCAAGCTTCAATTAGGACACTCTAAATAAATGTTTGTGTTTAAACTCATCGTGCGACGAAATGGCATTGTTAACTTGTACGATCGTTAGCCAGTTAGGACGACACCTTAGGATGAATGATAAACGATTAGTGTTCAGGGGGGCTACTCGCTAAGCCTGAAGTCTGTAGTTTCGGGCTTAGTTTCAGACGTATTTTACTCCGTATCACCTAACCACTAAGAATTAATGACAACACGATTTGACAGTAACTGTAAAGTCGTGCTGTCATTCAATCTTATTTCGGGTTCCGGAATAATCGTAAGTCCGTAGGTGTTTCGGAGTAGAATAACATAGCAACTAAGCCCGAAATTACTAACTTCGGGCTTAGAGAGTAGCCCCCTGATTCTAGCTAATTCATTAGGTGGGTCCAAGTGGAGGGGTATGGATGTCTTTGATATGCGAAAAAAAGGGATATTTCTTTTTTGTGATAAGCTCTTGACTCTGATCTCGCCTCATGGAAAGTGATGGGTTGGGTTAACGATGGGAATTTTTGCTTTACATAAAGACACTGCTTTGCGATCTCAAAGAGGGCGCCTGTGTCCTAGCAAGGGGTACGTTAAAAGCCAAATTAGGCACCATTTGCACGTCAAAAGTAATCATTTCAAGTTGAAAGAATCTTTATAGTATTAGTAGTACTTCTGGTCAACTTTATGCCAGTTTAAAGATGTACTTTTACTCAAAATTTGTTCGAAAGAGTCACCACGACCTTGGAACGCAAAGGGCATTAGGAGGAACACGAATGGGTTCTATTCAGTAAGAGTCTGACACTCTCTCCCGCTCCGCCCATTACGGAAAAAGTCATTTGACGATTTCTTATAACTCAAAATTTAAGAGAAGAAATGGTACTGTTACTTACCACATTTAGCTCCTCCATGTCTTCACAGTTAAACGATGTCCTGCATAGTTTGCGCTTCATATGTGCTGGGTTCAGTTCTGTTCCTCGAAGAAATTTTACACGAAGTCACCATACACGAAGATTAGCATCTGAAAAGGTAAGAAAAACACTAGTGAGTAATAGTATGCACACAAGTATAGGTGCTCATGCAGTCTATCTAGCCTTTTCCCAGCTATCGGTTGAGGCCGGCTGTCGGTTTTCTTTTTCTTTGGTCAAGCCTGCCACACATTCCCAACCACTGCAACTCCTGAAAACCAGAATCAACAGTGGCGACCACTAGAAAAACGCCGAGCCAATGAAGCCCGTCGAGTCCCGGAGAAACGATTCAACTGTCTTGGCTCCCGCAACGAAATTAATCAGAAAAATACAGCGGAGGAGTAGGAAAAACATATAATTTCCACTTCCCTCCTTTTTAAGCAGGAGACAGAATAAGCTAGGCCAATAGGCACCAAGGGACATATACAACTGGGCCTCCGGACTGCCAAGCACCACGGATTATATATTAACACTAAAACACTAAGGGGTTATAAATTGTGAGCTAGTTTTGATCCCAGTAATAGATATGGCAAAATCGCTTGAACGCACGGAAATTTGTTCTTGTTTCTACAAGGTCCGTATAGTAAACTACTCCAGATGTAACCTGAATACTATCTAACATAATATTGCGTTCAGGGGGGCTTCTCTTCTAGTTACGGGCGTATTCTACTCCGTATCACTTAACCACTAAGAATTAATGATGATGATGGATTCTTAGTTCAGGTTCGGGACTCATCGTAAGTCCATAGGTGATACGGAGTAGAATACTCCCGAATCTAAGCCCGAAACTACGGACTTCGGGCTTAGAGAGTACCCCCCCAGTTTGCCAAAGAATACACTCCCTTAAGATGTGATGTGCGAATTTATCGTACTCATGGTCAGCTGTAGAATATTGAAATAAATGTGAATACGAATACGAACAATCCGGACTTGCCGGCTTCCAGTCTTACCGGGTGCAGCTCAGTACCAGTATTTTACATGTAACGGTCTATCCGCGGATCTAAAAAGGCCACTTTAGCAGAATTATATTAGAATCATAATTTTGACCACACTACAATCTGTCAAATTTCATTTTCATCTTTATCGCTAACACATTAGGTTCAAGGTTGATTCGGAAAATTTGAGAGTGACGGGTCGCGTGATGTGCTTTCTGATTCTGCTAAAGTGGACTTTTAGACCCGATGATCTTCACGACCCAGTAACTGGATATTATTGTACCCCAGAAGACTAAACAACTAGCCCATTGCGAATAGGGACCTCACACAAAGAGTCCGTAACATAAACCAAAAAATAAACACGACTCATGTATGGGAGCCCTCTTTAATTTTTAATTAAATTTGAATATAAGTTTCTTTTAAAGCGGCAATAGAAATACACACTGAAAATTTCTACTGTCTACCTATAACGGTTTATAAGATACAGTTCGATGACAGATAGACGAATGGACGGACAGCGGAGGTTTAGTAATAGGGACGTGTTGGCCTTTGGGTACCTAAAAACGAAGACGCAGTGTTTAAAGGCCTGCAATAAGGTGGTCCAATGACCTGGTGAAGGCTGCTGGGATGCGCTGGATATGAAAACAGGACCGATCATGGGTCATAGTGCGTACAGCTAAGGAGTTGAATTCCCTGCCAGTCTGTATTTCCTGATAGCTACAACCTGGGAGTCTTTAAGTGAATAAGTTACTTCTAGGCAAGCGTGCTCCATCTTCGACCGCATCATGGCTTACCATCGGTGAGATAGAGGTCAAACGTTTGCCTATCAATAGTAAAAAAAACAGTGGAGGTATTTTGCCTGAAATGATAAACTACAAAACAGCTAACGTAAGGTGGAACAAACTAGCTAATTTACAAAGAGCTCTTTTACTAACCAAGGATTATCATCATTTATTCTGAAGGCAGTGTTAATTTTGAAGGGATATCGCATTAATCCCTACTTTTAGCAGACGGATTATGTTATTAGCACACAGTATGTTTGATCCAACCTTTTAGGAGAAATAATCGATATAATTTCTGTGAGATAGAGAATTTCATAAACACGAAACACGCAGTTTTCTCTATACAAGGTTATTTGTAAAACACTAACAACCTCTTAGGCAGTGAAAATATCAGCTGTTTCATACATTTTCATCGGCTAAATATAGCATTTTGTATGAAACAGCGGATATTTTTTTCGAGTTTTCAGGGTTGGTCTCAAAGTAAAAGTTGTTTATAATCATGTGTACTTTCACTGCCTAAGAGGTTGTTCGTGTTTTACAAATAACCCTGTATATCTGTTTCCATTACAAGTAAGGCCGTGTGCACGAAGTCTGCGGGCGCGGGGCGGCAGTGGCGGCAGCGCGGGCGGCGGCGTGTTCAATGCAAAGATTTATATGGAACTAGCCACGAAGACAACAGCGCGGGGAGCGGCATGGCGGCGGCGTAAGAGCGGTGCGAGCCAGTCGTGCAGTGTCTATGCATCTGCAGTGATGTAGTGTTGTGCATTTCATACCACAACTACACCACAACGTCGCGACAAATGATGGTCAAACTGTTACTAACTTACGTGTGAATAGTGTCGCTGCGGCTTCTTGCGGTTGCGTTGTGGTACCTACAAAATGTGGATGTGGCCGGCCGCTAGTTTGCGGTATCGCTAGTGGTTGCGACGTGGTTGCGGTATGTTCGGTATCACACAAGCCGTCAATGTGGCAATGATGGCAAAATGAGGTCCGTATGAATTTAACTATTAATTTTCATACAAATTAGCGCCCACCCACGTGTTGTGGTCGTGGTACGGGCGAAACAAGTCTTAGTGAGGGCGGATAAATTTAACTTCAAAGAGCCTACTGGGAATCCGTAGATAACTTGAAAACAAACCGAATTTACAATGACACCTTAGTAAAACCTTCGTTAAGACGGTAGGCAATTTATTACACGTTTTATACCCAATGGTACCCTAAGGCTCGTTTATCGGAATAAAACATTGCCCCTTAGCGATAATACTGGCCCTAAATCAACTAGGACTAGAATATTCTACGAGAGATCAGTCGTTAAATGTCTGGACTGAAAATGGAAGAATTAACGAAAAAAATGGACTTAGTCCATTTTCTTTGTTCCCTTAAAATTTTCCAAACAAATGATCTTGTGCTGTTAAGTTCAAACACAGTTTTAAATTTTGCTCAGATTTTTTGATCAGGCGCTGAGGAAGAAATCAAGAAGTTGCTCTACCATCGTTATCGTTTTATATTGTTTTGCTAAGAAGTACCATGTTACCCAGATAATGGGTTGTGGAGGTCTGGTAGGCAGCCGCTCTACGTAAAACACTGGTATTCAGCTGAATCCAGTTTGACTGGAAGCCGACCCCAATGTAATTGGGAAAAGGCTAGGCAAATGTTTCTTTCACAGTATTATTTCAAAGGTGTTTAAAAATCTGGTTATTCGTCTTCACTCACACAAACTATAGTTTTCTTAGACCATAGACAAAAAACGGAGCGACTGGTGAAAAATGGTCACTGCCGCCTATATTTGCAGTACCAGGGGATCATACACGAGTTAGTGGTTTTTAAGGACGCTAATCAATAATTTTTGTTTGAATCTATCGTAGATTCTCGGAAAGATCTTAGAAAAAAGCCCATTACGAATTTCTACAGGTTTTTTATTAAGAGCCCTATCACAAAATTGCGTTTTTACTCACAAAACTGCTGACTTATCGCATTATGTAGAAATTAGGCAGTTGCAATTACGTTTATTTTAGGGTTTACTATTAATTTATTTGATGAAAATTTATTAAATTTTCATTTCTTATGAACGATGGTTTATTTTGATATTTACGTAATAATATTAATGTATTAAGGAGAAATTTACAGTTCATTCTGAGCGTTTTTAGTAGTTTTTATGGATTTGAAAGGGATTTCTTTTTACAGATATTCTATTCTTATTTCAAATTTTTGAGGCCACTATGACTGAAACTACTATATAAAGAATATGATGATATATTTTTCATTTAATTTACTTTGTACATTAGTTCAATCCACGAGCTCGAAAAATGGCCATCGCGCTTTTCATAAAAAACTTACTTCGGAATTTCGGCATTTTACAAATAGATAAGAGGAAAATATGAAAAGTGAGGCCGCTATACACTACACTAATAACTATTCTCAGTTGAGAATAGTTATTAGTGTAAGCCAAAGTTGTCTAAATATTTCAGTTTCTGAGAATAAGAAAGCCAGTATTGGTCATTTTACGCAAAACTACAGTCAAATTGTAATTGGCCCCTTAATTTGCTTCGTGTATCGTATTTATGAAAAAATTGTGGTAGAGAGGATTCGCTAGTCGCTGGTATAAACGTGTTACAAAATGAACGCAATACTTAAAAAGAGGTCGTTGTAATTATCTGTGTGAACAACTTCTACCATGGGACCAACACTGAAATCGCGAAAACAAAAATTACTGCCCCATCCATTTACGTGAACATAAAGCTGTGAACCTACCGCGGTGCACGCTATCCACGGCCACGCGGCACATTTTAGCCGCGTGGCCGTGGGTTCATTTGTTTGACAACGTGGGTCTACATTTCCACTGTAGTACATGCTACACGCTGACGACTACGTACAACTGTAGCGTGGCTCACCGCGGCACACGGAGAGGCTACAATATGGTTTTGACATAGTCGAGCTACGTGGGCGGCATATTCGAGCAAGCCACGCGTGTGCCAATGACGTCACTTGATGCGTAGCGTGTATGTGGGTTGCAAGGCGAAGCCTCACACACGTGCGTAGCCTCTCCGTGCGTTGCGGTGGGTTCGCGGCTTAAAATGTCAGTACATTTTGACGAGTAAATATGTCAAAATAACTGATTTTCTTTTCGTGATTTCGGGTTTCGTTCCATAGCAAAAATTGTTCATAATTATGAGTGCAATGACCATTAAAAGTATTGCGTTCATTCTGTTTAACGACGTATACACGGTGCCATTTTATTCGTTTACAATGACAGCCTACTTAATCTATTCAATGACTACTAAACATTCATTAAAAAAAACTGGCCAAGTGCGAGTCGGACTCATGTGCACAGGGTTCCGAACTTGTAATTTTTTTAACATGTTATTTTAACATTACAGATTTCTAATAGTTTTCCTGTAATCTTTAGGTAAAGATCTATTATCTCCATTTTTCCAAAATTTTAGGCTCAGTAGTTTCGGAGATAAGGGGGGAATGGTCAGTTTTCGTCTAATTTCTTGAATAACTTCAAAACCATTTATTTTAAAATTATGAAAAAAATATAATTAAAACCCTTACAGTAAGCTCTTTCGTTTGATATGTCACACAATATTGTTAATTTTCTAGTTTGACCCCCAAAAGTGACCCCCATACTAAACATTTAACGATTTTGGTAACGCGTTCGTGTTTGGGTCACAGAAGTCCATATGTGTACCAAATTTCAACAGAATCGGTCCAGTGGATCTGGAGACAGACAAACACCCGAGGGATCCTATAAGGGTTCCGTTTTTTTTCGGAACCCATGTATTAGAAAAAAGTTGTATTGATGAACATTTTAATTGTTAAAAAAATATATTATTCATTATCATGACGCTTGACGTAGTTTGAAACAACCAGGAACGAGCGTAGTCTGAGCCTTGTGCTCCAAGGATGGCGCGGAATGGTTTGGGACATTGTTTTGATACGTAAACATTATTAGCAAGGAGTTTCATAATTATAATACATTATTTATTTTCATTATACCTAGTATCTTAAAGATTTTTTTTTTAATTATCGCGCCTAGATGTAGTTTATGTCGGGTACATTAAAAGGGCCGCCTTTCTAAGATGACTAAAATAACACCGTATATAAGTTGATACTTACGTCATGCACGAAAATTACTGCATTGTATCACAGAGTATTCTCGTTATATTGCGTTAATGTCTATAATTCGCATCAGTGAGCTTTAGTTACCATATTTCTGAATGTATCTCGTGTGAATTATTTCGTATATTCATTGTTGCGAGGGGAAATACGATTCAGGCTTTAAATGACTCGCAAATACACAGGTATTTGAAAATTTAGAAGCGATTAATTTACTTATTTTAATTTTTTTAATTCGTTTTATCTTTTGTTGGGATATTGTCAAACTTCTTTGATTCTGATTTTATTAATTGTTAACAAATTCTTTATTTTTGTATACTGTAGTAACAAAGTAGGGTGTTTTTTGATGATTTTCATACTTGATTATTTTCATTAAATTCTTTATTTATTACGTATTGATCTCACGCTGGTGGCATTAGCATCTATCATGTGTTATTTAAGTAATCATAAAATGCTGTGACGTAGAATCACATATATCATTTAGTATTCAGGATCTCCATTTAAATAAAAATAACACCGCGTTGGAAGAATTTATTGAAAAATCCAACCCACTCAGTACTCGAAACGGAACCGATTATTTCGGGTAATATATACTTGATTGGGACGGAATTTAATAATCAAAATGTCGATAGCAATTACATCTCGAACGTATGATTGAATTGGAAAGAGAATTACGTGTAAACCATGTCGTGGATGAAGTTTTAAAATTTCTCTTTATCGTTTCAGCTCGAAGTATATTGTACGAGTATGATTAAGGAGACTTAAATGATCAAACTATGTGCAACTAGTTATTTCAAAAACTCCTCGTCAATATTTATTCTGTATCGCCCATGGCCGCTGTGGTATGAATTTTAAGCGCTTTGCGAAATGAATTCCAAAATGTTAATTTTACTAAATTACGCATCTCAGTTGCAATAAATGAAAAAATACTCAATTTTCATAGTTTTTTATACAGTAACGGGAAAAAACGGGATATTTATATGTATATTAATATTGTCCCATACTAGGAATTTTACCTGTATCGTGGGTGCATTAACATACATATAATCTCACATACACGAACAGCCAGACCCGGAACAACTATCTGTAGGCTAAACAAATATTTGTTTCGTGCGGGAATGGAACCCACGAGTGCCCACGACACGCGGCGCAGCAATCTATCGCTGAACCACTGCGCCAGCCGTGCCGTCCACGACCGCCCGACCGTCCGTCCGAGCCTTGCGCGTACCAGAGGTGCAGATACGGCTCAGTAGCTGATTTTAAAATGAGCATCACGTCTAAACCGCTAGTAATAATTAAAAAAAAAGGTTTGTATTTTCTATACTAATAATATATATTTAATATTTTTTATAAGAGGAACGATTTGTTTGTTTGTTTGTTTGTTTGAAATGAATAGTCTCCGAAACTACTGGACCGATTTGAAAAATTCTTTTAGCATTGGGTAGCTACATTATCAAGGAGTAACATAGGCTATATTTTATCTCCTTACTCCCACGGGAACGAGAACTACGCGGGTGAAACCGCGTAACGTCCACTAGTTTTTTCAATAATTTTATTCTTTGAGCTTTTTTCTTGTTCTGGGATACATTTAACTATTTTATTTAAATTTTTTTTTTCATTAATTTGATATACTATGACAATTTTGAGTTTTATTCGTCCAACATAGTGTAATTCATTTGTAAAGTTATGTGTAACACGGACATAGAAACGACCATCGGACCAAAACCGCCGAGTGTATTTTAACGGATTTGCACTATCTCAAAGACAATTTAATTATCTACATTTTGATATACGGTTATTTTTTAAAAATTATAGAATAATAAAGAAAAGTACAAAAAACTACTGAATTTTGGGTCGCGCGGGTGTAAAACGAGTGCACGTTTTGTTCCTCCAAGGTCACGGGCGTATGTCGTCGCCTTAATTATAATTTGTTTTAGCTGCTGCGGGGAAAGCCAGATAATAGGGAAATAATGAGCTGTGAGAGAGTAGGTAACAGGCTTGGTAGGTACCTACAAAGAAAAGCAACTGTGCTTGACAGCTCCTAATAGTGTGGTAATGGAAAATAGTGTTCTTTCTTCAAGAAATGTAAACAAAAGAAACTCTTTCGAAATACTTTCCTTATACCAAGACTTTTAACAGTTTTTACTTAAAAAATAAACATGATTTTATTTTAGACTAGTGGACGTCACGCGGTTTCACCCGCGTAGTTCCGGTTCCCGTGGGAGTACGGGGATAATATATAGCCTATGTTACTTCCTGATAATGTAGCTATCCAATGCTAAAAGAATTTTTCAAATCGGTCCAGTTGTTTCGGAGCCTATTCAATTCAAACAAACAAACAAATCTTTCTTCTTTATAATATTAGTATAGAAAAAAAAAGGTTTTCCAAAACATTTTCTTTTTAAAGAAATTGTAAATTGCGAAAGAAAAAAACATGAAAGATCCATTATCTTGGCTGAAGACACTTTCTTACTTTGTATTTTTATAATAAAGTATATAAAGTTGAATAATGTGAAAACACTTTTGCACCTTACTTAAGAATAAATAGAATAAATTGATTACGTTAAAGTATTTTCGATCACAATTCCCAAAAGTCTAGTGTTTTTGTAACTAAAAGACACGTTCGATGTGACGCAGACGCGTATCACTGAGTGCTTATTGGAGCTCCATTTAAATAGAAATAAAATCAAGTAGGAAGAATTTTTCGAAAAATCCTACCCACTCAGTACTCGGAACGAAACCGATTATTTCGAGAATTCAATACTTGATTAGGACGAGATTTAATCATCAAAATGTCGAAAACAATTACGTCTTGATCGCATGATTGAATTGGAAAGAGAATAACGTGTAATCCGTTCCATGTGATTTGAATTCCAGGGTAATAAGTGAGCCTGCCAGGGTTGCGGAATTGTTCGAAATAGAGCGAAGAAGAAAAAAAAACCAGCCAAGTGCGAGTCGGACTCGCACACGAACGGTTCCGTACCATAAACCTTAATTTTTATTATTTGTTGTTATAGCGGCAACAGAAATACATAATCTGTGAAATGTTCAACTATCTACCTATTACGGTTCTTGAGATACAGCCCGCTGACAGACGGACAGACGAACGGACGGACAGTGGAGGCTGAGGAATAGGGTTCCGTTGGTTACCCTTTGGGTACGGAACCCTAAAAAAAGAATAGCTATGCAGTAAAAAAATACATAATTTCGATAAATTTCTAACATGGCAGTAACAGTTGCGACAAAGCTTTTTAAAATAACGTTGTTCCCTATTTTCCAATGAAATATACCCCGCTTTAATAAAACTTAACTTCAAAGCCAATTCCGGACACATTCTTCAGGTATAGACGGACGGACGGACGGACGGACAGCGGAGGCTTATTAATAGGGTTTCGTTGGTTACTTTTTGGGTACGGAACCCTAATGAGAACTTTCCTTTAGTTTGCCATATGTTATTACTTCCCAGAATTAAATCCTTATTAGCTGCGCTTTCGGATGGTGTAATAATACAGGGTGTGTTTTTTTTTTTTTCAACAATAACCCGTTCGATTCCTGGGTAGGAATAACGATTTTTCAAAATTCCAGTTATTCAGTTTTAGTTTTTATTAAAATCGGGCTCGAAACTCCTTTTAGTGTTTTTCGATATTCCTCATTGTTTCAGATTTGGCCATTAAGGCACATTTTAAAAATTCACCCTGTATACCTGCCATTGAGAATTTACAGGTAATAGGGGACTAATACACTGCGAATTTACTAAGACACTTATAGGTAGGTAATAAGAAAAGTTAACTGTTCTTGATATTTTCTAATAGTATTAGAGTGGTAAAGAAAAGTACGTAGTTTTCTTTCTGCAACAAATGTAAACAAAATAGACTGTTATGAAATTATTTCCTTATTGTCTAGTCAACAAGTGCTTTTTTGGACAACTTTTTAATTTTTTTTTGAGCGGAACTTTTTTTTTTTTTTCAAAAATCATCGGCATGTTCTTCCGAATCGAATGACACCTCATTCATATTTTTCTGAAACTGCTGAAAAAAGTTGACCAAAAAGCACTTATTGACTAGACTATTAATCCAAGACGTATGATTTCAGTTAGTAAAAGCAAATAGTTTCAACTTCTAAAAAATAAACATGATCTTAATTTAAAGTAAAAGGTTTTTCAAAACATTTTCTGTCTTCTTTAAAGAAATTGCAAAATGCAAAAAAAAGAAACATGAAAGATCCATTAACTCGGTTAAAACATTTTCTAACACTCTATTTTTTTTCTCAAAAATATAAATAACGTTGATTAAAATGAAAACACTTGTACGCCTTACTTACCAAGAAAAAAATGGTATAAATTGATATTTATTTTTATTTACTATTGATAGGCACGCGTTTGACCACTACCTCACCTGATGGTAAGCGATGATGTGGTCGAAGATGGAGCGCGCTTGCCTAGAAGACAACCTATTCACTCTTGACTTAATGACTCCCAGATTGTAGCTATCAGGAAACACAGACTCCGGCAGGGAATTCCACTCCTTAGCTGTACGCATTATGAATGTGTTCTCAAAAAGTTTTGTGTGTGTGGGTAGGATGTCCACCATGTACCGGTGAACAATAGCTTAGGAGTATTTTAAATTCCAATTCTCAAAAGATTAAAGTGTTTTTGTAACTAAAAGACATTCACAAATTATCCATCTTGGATACCTAATGTGTGAACTAACGACGCAGAGAAAAGAAAATATTAGAAAAACAAACTTTAGTTTTCTTAAGGAAAAGTACACAAAAAAAGATAGTGCTAATGTAATGCTTGTGACATTACCATGATATCACCTTTCGTGATGTTTCAGTACCAAACTTGTTTTTTTTAATCGACTTCTAAATAAGAAGGTGGTTCTCAATTCGACCGCGTATATAATTTTTTGTGTGTTCGCGGATAACTTCGTCGTTTATAAACCGATTTCGATGAATCTTTTTTTTATATAAAAGGGTTTGCTTCCGAGGTGGTCCCATTGCCACCACGTCAGGATCTGTTGATGGAAACCCTGAGAAATCGAAGGCAACTCTCGAAAATTGTAGGCACGCATCTGGTAAAAACTCGATATTCGTGTGTATATCGGTTGATACTACAAAAGAATGAAAATTTGGATCAGACCTGATGATGGAGACGACAGAGAGTCAAGGGAACTCCACGTCAGTATGTAGGAACTACCAAGTGTTTGGGCTTATTTAATTCGTATTGACGAGACCTTTACACCGAGAGCACTAAGTAAGTTTTATTTTCATAACATAACATCACACCGGTACGCTGTGAATGGGTACGCAGGTACCACTAAAAAGTGAAAAATATAAAACTGTTTTACAAAAAATATAACCGACTTCCAAAAACAGGTGTTTTTGGTTATTTCGTTTTTGGACACCGACTTCCGAAATTAAAGTTATTCTAATTTCGGAAGTCGGTGTCCAAAAACGAAATAACCAAAAACACCTGTTTTTGGAAGTCGGTTATATTTGTTGTAAAACAGTTTTTTTTAAGCACATAATAGTTATGTAGCTCTAAAATGTATACTTACCTTTAGGGTCTATAATGTGTAGTAATACACTTATAAGATTAACGAGGCGTACACTATCAGATGATTGATTCGTTTAATTATAACCATTAGTACAAGTACTGTTAGACTCCAGCCAAGTGCGAGTTTGACTCTCACACGAAGGCTTCCTACCATATATCGAAAAAATCACGTTTCTTGTATGGGAGTCCCCTTTAATTATTAATTAAATCTATTTTGTTGTTGTTGACCGATGACCTGGTGAAGGTCGCGGGTAGCCGATGGATGCGAGACGCACAGGACCGGTCGTTGTGGCGACGCTTGGGGGAGGCCTATGTCCAGCAGTGGACGTCTTTCGGCTGATATGATGTTGTTATAGCGGCAATAGAACAACACAGTATGGAAATTTTTGAATTATCTACCTATTACGAGTTTTTGAGATACACCCCGCTGACAGACAGACAGACGGTCGGACAGCGGAGACTTAGTAATAGTGGTCCGTTGTTTACCGTTCGGGTACAGAACCCTAAAAATGGTTTTGACGAGTTTTCAAGATTCATGAGCCTAATGAGGCATTGCTAAGAGCTTGTTAAAATATAATTTCCACTGTGACTAGTCTAGACTGTAATATATCAGAACTTTCTTGAGGTTGCCACACTATCGCTGAGTCAGTCAGGCACGACTCGACAATTCACCAACTCGTTTACATAGAAATTGGTCTACGGATTACAACAATTTTTATGGAAGCGCATTGTCTGTGTCATATCGAGATGTCATCGGGAGCTTATAAAAAAAAAAAACTAGGCGTCATGGGAAGCCGGGAACTTGTGAAACATCTATGTTATATTAGAAATTGTTTTCGCACATTTTATTTCCAAAATTCGCCGTCCGTAACAGGCGGCGTAGTGGGGGCATCACGACATGACGTCATGTTGTTCCTGTCACAGCATACGAGTTGGTTTTACTGCCAAAGCGTGATCATAGATGTCTCATACCAAAAACTGGTGGATTCTTTAAAAATAAGGCACAGATCAATACCATCATATCACCATAATTTAGTCGGACACTATTCACACCAAAAACTGGTAGGATTCTTTAAAAATAAGGCACAGACCAATGCCATCATATCACCATAATTTAGTCGGACACTATTCCACGAAGGTCCTAAAGACAGCAATGCAAAAAAATAACCATAAAAAGAAATACAGACTCCTTTCAAGACGGGGTTATCGCCAAAAGTATCATGAAAACGATGACGATTATAGTAGCTGGCACGAGTCGTGAGCACAGATGAATGCAGCAGGGTGATCCCGCAAATGTACGGCGGGCGAACAAAACTAGCAAGCCCAATAGTCGATGTGCATTGACTGACGAACCAATAACGTGAAGCGCCAGAGCTGTCATCGTGAAACTTGTTCCAGCTATTATACCAATAAACATGAGCATCATGACAGTGGCAGTATGGCTTAGGTGTTTGGGCCACTGAGTTTGGTCCGATCCGGTCGAAATGGGAATTTCATTATTATTAATATTTTTGAGTGGTGTTTCGCACGAATCCTTTTTTAGAGGCAAAGTAACGTCAGAAACATAATCGAATTATACCTATTTTACTTTGAGGCCACGGATAAATTATTAATAAAAATAAATTAAACATTAATAAGAGATCTCTCACGGATCGGTTTGTTTCCGACTTTTGGCATGTTGCACGCACATTGACACATAAACACAACAAAACATAAAACTATTGCATTACAAAATATTGCTGTCTCTTTCTTACACATGATTGTTATAAAGAGTAAAGAACTTTTGTTGTAAACTTTATCATTTTCCAACAATACTCTGACTTTTACTTAAATAAAATATAACCCTGGGTTACATTCTGACTGTACAAAATTTGCTTAAAAAATTATCGTCTGAAACTCCACTCAAAAAATAAATAATAATGAAATTCCTGTTTCGACCGGATCGGACAAAACTCAGCGGCCGAATCGCCTACTAAGCCGACAGTATCCTCATTATTACTTAACTTACGAGCGGCTGAATAGCGGTGTTCAGCCGTTACACTTTATAGGTCTTTGAGGAAAAAGCTTCATCAGGCAGTATTCTTTCAACGTTTGATTATGGTCGTAAACGCAACTCGGAAAAAAAAGCAAAAGATCTTTTGTCGGTGTTTTTCAGTAGGTCGTAATTGAGTATGATAACGGTCGGATACTCATCTCCTTCATGAATATCTAGACTGAAGAGGGCCAAGCACGAATGTCTTTGACGTATAGTAACGTAACGTATTTTTTTACTATAACTGTAATTCTCGTTTGACACAGAATATTTATTTGAATTGGATATTATAATTTTCATATTTTTGTATGATACAAATTGTGTATGTCGCATAAAATTAAACCAAAATAGTATGGGGTTTTAGTTTTTTTTTATATTCAAAATTTACTTACGTTAATGATACTTTTACGTCTACCATGAGTTTTATCAATCTACTAGCTGACCCGCGCAACTTTGTCTGCGTCACAATTTTCATTACTGCTTCGCTCCTATTGGTCTTAGCTTGATGACATATGTATAATATAACTATAGCCTTCCTCGATAAATGGGCTATCAAACACTGAAAGAATTTTTCAAATCGGACCAGTAGTTCCTGAGATTGGCGCGTTCAAGCAAACAAACAAACTCTTCAGCTTTATATATTAGTATAGATAGATACTCGCTAGCGACTATAGTTAAAAAAATGTATGAAAACTTTTAAAAAACAAGTTTCTAATTTATTTTCTTAGTTGTTAACTAAACTTTTACTTGCAACTTGCTTGCTTGTTAGTTAACAACTTAAACAAATAAATTAGAAACTTGTTTTTTTAAAGTTTTCATACATTTTTTTACAGTTTTTTAACTACAGTCGCTAGCGAGTATAGATTAATAAAACTCATGGTAGACGTAATTGTAACGTTAATGTACATCAAAACATTCGTTCTAGGCACTCCGTATGAGCCTAGTATTCATTTAGACATTTCGTTAATTGATAGATAGATACACTATCACTGGCTACAGAGTGAAGCCGAGGTAAAAAGCTAGTCTCTTAATATTTTTAGCAGGGCATTGGAGGCTGCCTGGCCATTGACGCGGAGCGAGGCAGCAAAGCGGAGAAACGGAGAAATTTTAATGAATGGAATTGTACAAAAACTCAATGGACTGGCAGCCTTAGTATCTATACAAACTCTGAAGAAGCGGTCCAAACTTAGCCAGCAAGAATCCATTTTTAAAAAGCTTTTAAAAAGAAATACGTTTGAATTTAGAACTTTTCACCACCCGAATCATGACTCCACATTTTCATTTCAAACTTCTGACGAGAAAGTACTCGCCGTAAAGAAAAAAAAAAAACTTTTATACGTAGGCCTGATCTTTCGTGAATTGATTAAAACTCAGTACAAAGGAGGGTCAGGGACAGCCTGAGGCAACTATTTATTACTTTATGTGGCCTATAATAAAAAAGTCTATTATTTTCATCATGGCCTTTCGAATGAGGCCAATGCTTTTGTTTTAAGAACGTGATATTTTCATCAGTTGGACAAAAATGTAGCCGCCAAATTGCCAATTATTTTTCGTGGGTTCGAGAAGAAGTTTGGATATTCGGATTGACATTTCTTAGTTATTTGTGGAAGTCGTAAAAGTTATTCTCAAGAGGATGGATTGACCGAGCCCTGTTTTCCGCTTTGTGGCGACGGTGAAACTATCTTGTAGGTGTCCTGTGGGAAAACAAGGGATCTCCGAATTTAGACATTTTTTTAAACCAAACAAAACGTTTGTGTAGTATTTATAATGTGAATGGCGTATACTACTTTCTGGTAATGGTTTCTAGCTGTTTTTTTTTCTAGCGGTCAGTTTCTCGTTTTACGTGAATGCCTCAAAAGGAGTGTTATAGGTAAATGTTTGATAATGCAGTTTATAGATCAGTAAATTGTCACTATTACTATGAGTATACATACCTACCTACTCGATGATAAATTATTATTTATAATTTAATGCGTTGGTTAGGCCCTACTATATGGTACCAAATAGAACAATTCGTCATCAAAATACGCCAAAGCAACACCAACAGCAAAATAATAGTTATTAAGAGAATGGATGTGGAATCTCCCTTCATGGAGCATTGGACGAAACTTCATATACGGGTAGTGCGTTCTTGATCCAATGTTTCCATTTTTGTGTGCCTTGTACTTTTATTATTGTAGATATGTTATTCATTCATTTATTTAAATAGAACGGCCGAAGCCAATTACACTATTTAACATCTAATGTATATAAATTATACATCTAATATGTTTCAAATATGGTTATAATTAACTAATGTGATTGTTTTTTATCTATACATATAATAAAACAGTCGAGACCGTGATTTCTGTACATTAAATAAAAAATCGAGTAGGGGTGATGAAAAAAAATGCTATAGAACACAAAAAGAGCATTTTTATTTCTTTTTGTTTGGGTGTCTGTCTGTACACGCTAATCTCCGAAAATACTGAACAGATTTTGTTGGGGTTCAAAGTTAGATTAAGCTTATTCCTGAGCAATATTTAGGCTTTGTTTCATACAAATTAGTGGCCGGAAAAAAAAGTTATGAACATTTAAAGATTTAAAATTACTTATCAACGATTCTCGACAAGTTTTGTTCATTTTTCAAAATTTTCCTTTAAAAACATATCCTCAGAAATTATAATCATCACGCTATATCTTCGAGGAGCTAAGCAGTCAATTACCATAACTTATTATAATATTGGGTATTTAAATCGGACGTCAATTGAATTCATAGACCTGGCGGTACGATGACTGCTTGCCGAATGATTCGATGTAAGTTCAAACCCCAGTTTTCGCAACTTTTTTAAAATTATTGTTGACTTATTTTTTTACTTTTTTGTATTCTTGCTCTAATAATTTTCGTTGGCTGCGACTTCGTTTACCTGTACGTTTAAAAATGTGTGGAACTGGATGTGACGAAGTACTAAATTTCCGGATTGGTAGGATAATTATCAGAACTTATTTTCTGTTTCTGTGTATTCTTTTTTCCGCATCACGATAAAAAGTATAATACCAAAGTAGATAACTGTTACACATAAACCTGATAAGAATTTGTGGCAATGTAGATGAAATCAACTTACTACCTACGTAAAAAAGATACCTGCAATGCCTTTAATTGATCCAAATAGTACTTTCGACGGCATGAGATTACACCAAAACATATTTTTTTGTCATTTAAAACGTCATTACTTATCTTTTGATAGTTCAACTACATATTCCATAGATGGCGTTATGCATTTGATCTCATTTTTGCGGTGTTAAGATTACAATATTCGTCAACTTCCGTGCGCTTACATTTGCTAAGCTAAATATGCTAAAGCTGCTCAATAATACCTGTACTTTGCAGGATTTAATGAATGTTACTGATTTTGGAATTAACGTGGCCATTACTGGGCCAAAACAGTATAAAGAGTTAACCATCAACTCGAAAAGAAGAAGAATGAACCTTTACAGGCCCGAAGCCAGGAGGCATATACCACCCGCGAGCAGGTGGCGAAGTTCCATGATAGAGGAGTCGCAAAAACAGTTGAATGAGCTCGGTTAATCGGCTGTCTAACTCTGTTCCAAAAACTTAACATTGTTATGATTAACGTTCCTGGTTCGAAATAAATAAGGAAACAACTTTATTCATAAAGTAGTTCCTTAACTTCGTAGTTTGAAGAATAGCACCATTCATTTAGCGCAATATAATATCAACACGTTAAAGTGCAAATATGCTAACATATGGTCTTCTTTATGGTCCGACGCCATAAAGAAAGCTGTTGGAGGTAGCATTACAGAGCGATCCACACTGCAGAAGACCGAATGGCTTGGAGACGCGATGTATGTGGTCGCGATCCTCAGCAGTGAGGGAACGACGACGAAGAAGAAGGAAGCCACTCAAATGCGCATAATTTTATGAATACTGTTAAAAATTGCTGACGGCGTATACCTACCACAATCAAGAAGGTGGTTAGGTTATTTTAGAAGATAACCTGTGTTGTCCCGTTGCTTCAGTATTAAATCATTTCTTCTGTGTACGGGGAACCCACCGACCAAGCAGCAACCATCAATACGCATAATATTGACAAATGTTTGCGGGGATAATATTTCCATGAAAACGGGCGTGGATGAAATGGTACACATCATCCTATTAAATTCTATGATTTTTATTTACATATTAATTTTGATTCAATTTTGTAAAGGAACTCGCCAGAAAGTCACACATATGCAACAAACTGTTATAGTAGATGAAATAAGATTTCGGCTGATTGCTCCGGTGACGTTGCGATCATTCCCAGAATCCCCCTCATTCCCAATTATTTTCCATTTACTTTCTAAACTGTTAAATTCCCAGAGAGCCTATGATAGGTACGTCATAACCAGCTCAGGGCCAGAAATTATCCGTTGCGGGTTTCACCCTCCAGTGGATCATGTGGAACTGTAGATCCCTTGGCAGTTTCCAAGCTGGTAGTGCTGGCCCCATACCCACTCTTCTTGCTACCGTTTTCACAGTTTTGTAAATGAATTTGCCAGAGATCAACTAAACTTCATGAGAACTAATGGTCACAGGCTACCAATTGCACGCGACTGATTTAACTACTTCTCAGCCTAAGTAGAAATACCTTCCTCATAAACCTTCCGAATAATAAAAGGTAAAATCACGGGTCATTGCCCTCTAAAAAACATTTTTACCACAAAGGCGCCATAGACAGCCCAATTTGCAGAGGTTGCTTCGACGCCGAGAAATCAGTCGCCCACTTCATCCTGGAAATGAGGCCGTTGCTTCCCGACGTGAACAAATCCTCGGAATGGTGAGGTCGCTCCGTGAAACCTATGGAGCACCAAGGAGGCTCCTGTGCATTTGGGTGGAGCTAGGCTAGCTAACTTAGCCAGAACACTTACGCGCAATGGACCGAATGGGAGTCAAAATGCGGATTACGGAGTCTCTCCTCCATTCGTTGCGGGGGTAGAATTCTTTTCTGGTTGGTATACCCATGGCCGACTTTATGTTGCTCTATTGCGTGTTAGTGACCCTAGCAACTTTCATCAGCATTGTGTACAGAGGTTTCTCATTACGAATATTACGAAAAAATTCTAGGGCTGGACGGCATTTTCAACAGAAGAGAGGATACAGCCAGTGCCTTGTAAAGGCCCTTTTCACACGGCACGGATTACGTAGCGGTGCCCCGCGCGGTAAGGCCAACTATGTGTGTTAGCCATCCACGGATTTATTAGAGGCCAATGCGACATGAGATTATGCGTTAATCGCCTAACAGTCTTCCAAATTCCTTATTCTAAGAGGGGTCTAGCGACTTTCATCAACATCGTATACAGAAGTTTCTCATTACGAAAATTACTAGGTTTGGACGGCATTTTCAACAGAAGAGAGGATACAGTCACTGTATTGCCTTGCTTGCTTGCCTTTATCACACGGCATGAATTTCGTAGCAGTGCCCCGCGCGGTAAGGCAGTTTACGTGTGTTAGGCATCAACGGATTTATTAGAGGCCAATGCGACAAGAGATCCGCTTCACCGCCGACCGGGGCGGTGCGTGGTGCCGTGTGTTAATCGCCTAACAGTCTTCCAAATTCCTTATTCTAAGAGAGGTCTAGCAATGCTAGATATTGACTGTTTGTATATCTTATCACAGCGATCTTACATAGCGACATAATTTTATTTTTCAACATACACGCGAACGAAGTCGCGGGCAACAGCTAGTCTGATATAAATTAATTGATTTGAATTGAATAAACCTTTCTATTTGTGAGTATTTTTAATCACTTCATTAATGCATTGATTTGTTCTTTCTAAATGTATTTTAAATATCATTTAAACGGTTGGCATAACTATGTATAAATAGTTTCTTCATTGAAACAACAGTACTATTTTAAAGTTATCAGTTAAAATTATTTATATTTCCAATCCACTTTGAATTATCACTTATAATACCACAAGAGCTTCAAAATTATCGGGTATTTCCCGATAGGTTCGTTGCAAACAAATGAAGGAGTCAAGTTTTTCAGGTTAAAAAATCACGAGCGCGAAGCGCGAGTGATTTTTCCTGAAAAACTTGACGATTTCCCATCCTTAAAAAAAAAAAAAAAAGGTTGTACCACGTGACGTCGAATGGTGCAATTCTATTGGTCGATAATTGGGTCGGAAAAATAATCAAGATAAAATTAACCGATGTTCGGTTCTCTGAAAAGTCAATTTGTTTTACATTCAACTTTCGACCAGTATTGGTAAAGACTTGAAACTGAGAAATTAATATCGGTTTTATTAATTTAATATTGTGGTTTTTTAAATCACTCACAATGCTACATTGTTGGCATAGGTAATGCCAATGGAATGGGGTTTAAACACTTCATGAATTTGAAGCAAAATGTAATTTCTGTCTTTATATAAAGCTGTCTATACTAATATATAAAGCTGAAGAGTTTGTTTGTTTGCTTGAACGCGCTAATCTCAAAAACTACTGGTCCGATTAGAAAAATTCTTTCAGTGTTAGATAGCCCATTTATCGAGGAAGGCAATAGGCTATTTATCATTACGCTAAGACCAATAGGAGCGGAGCAGTGATGAAAATTGTGACGCAGACGAAGCTTATACAAAGCTGAAGAGTTTGTTTGTTTGTTTGCTTCAACGCAGGCGAAGTTGCGCGGGTCAGCTAGTTATTTATATAACTAGTTGACCCGCGCAACTTCGTCTGCGTCACAATTTTCATCACTGCTCCGCTCCTATAGGTCTTAGCGTGATGATATATAGCCTATAGCCTTCCTCGATAAATGGGCTATCTAACACTGAAATAATTTTTCAAATCGGACCAGTAGTCCCTGAGATTAGCGCGTTCAAGCAAACAAACAAACTCTTCAGCTTTATAAATTAGTATAGAAGTATAGATTTAACAGGCTCCTTCTGGGTAAGCTCGCTCCATCATAGACTTTCTGTCATCTCTGACCTAGACCAGAGTCAAGAGCAAACCCATCACAAATGAAAAAAACGAAAAAAGAAAGAATTAGAATAAAGTTTATTAGTTCAATGTTACATAAAAATTAATCTTACCGCTATCTTGGGGTCCTGAGTTGTGATTACATTAAATATATAATTATTACAATTGAGTGGAAATGTTTTGAGTCGGTTGGTAGGTTTCGATAAGTTAAAAAAAAAAGAGAAAAATATAATAAAAACAAATAAATTGACAAACTACTAACGTACATATTAACTTGCATGACAAGTTTAAAAATAAGAAAAAAAATATATAATAAAATACATTAACTTACAAATAAAGCCTGTGTGTTCGCTTGTAAGCTGTAAGTGTTCTTGTGTATGTTTGTGTCCATGAAATGTTTAATAGAATTTTTACTTTTATTTTTTTTTGTGGATGGATGGAGAGGGAGAGGAAGGCCAAAAAGAAGGATTGTGTGAGGAGCGATATGAAAGAAAAGGGACTTAGTGATAGAGTGACGACTGATAGAACAGAATGGAGGAAAAAAACGTGTTGCGCCGACCCCAAGTAACATGGGATGAGGGCAGGAAGATGATGATTTAATTTCTTGACAGGAATGTTGTTCTGAATTAGTTTAAAATTTTCTCAGTTCGTATGATAAAGGGATAAGATATTTATTTAAGATTGTTTTGCAAGAATAGTTCTTTAGGTCCTTGATAGCGCAGTTTTTTGTTGATTTTGTTACAATTAATGTTAATATGCGAGTAGGAAAGGCATCGCCTAGACATTCCTCTTCTCAAAGTAGATAGTCTGCTTTGAGAAGGGGAATGTGGAGGACGCGTTTAGATACGTAATACTATTTGTTCATAATCGGGTCTATTTTTTAGGGTTTTATGCACATTAAGTGTGGCGTTTAGAATAAATAGTGTTCGTACTAAAACGCCAAATTTGCTGTGAATTAAATTTTGAAATTATTTCTTCGAGTTCCAGAATACGTACGTCCTACCTAGCTTTGATAGACAACTGATATAGAAATGTCTATTTTAGTCAAGATTCTGAACACAATTTTCTTTTGCGTACCTTTCTTTATCCTAGGCTTGTTTATTATATGGTGGTGGTGGTAGTGTGGTGTGGTTCTAGTGGCTTCCAATACAGTAGTCTTAAAATACTTCTGTTAGCTTTTGTTCCCTTTTGAATACGCTCTTTGACTTGTGACATATTGTTTCTCAAGGGGAATTAAATCAATTAGAGGGTAGGTAGTACTGATTAGATATGCTTACGCTCGTGTGCACTTCATCTCTGTCCGTTCTATGAATAGCCGAATTGGGACAATTGTATTTCCTGATGTAGTTGGCACTATGAATAGGGCAATAGACGACGGATCCTCGTTCCGTTTGATGTGTCCTAGCAACGATCAGGCTCAAGGGAATTGAGAAGATCAAAAGGTACGTGCAAACTGATTTATTGGTTCAATGGGAACTTTCTATTATTTGATTTCCGGGGGCTGCCGGCCGGTCTAAGAAACGTTGGATTGGTAACGCAGATTTTTTGGGATTTGACGAAAAAATAACACACTGGGAAGAGTTGAAGGCTAGAGAGATACTTATGGTCAACTGCGAGACAATAAGCGCTCCTACGCACCAGCGGTTAAGCCGCCTAGGCGGTTCGTTTGAGCGGCCAGGCGCCTGACGCAGTTGGAATAGCGGCTGACCGCTATGGTGGCCAACTAAACAATAGCAAAGGAGATGTTTAATTTTCGGCCATCAGATATACGTTTATCAAAAAAGAGGGAAAGATACCACGAATTGAGGAAAAATGTTCTTTCGTGAATTTAAGCCGGATTTGTCGTGTACAAAAACGTTTTTTTTTTTAATTATTGCCATATTCTATTCAACATGGCATCTCACAGTTTGCATAGACTGCTTTCATTCTGAAATCATATCACATCAGTACAAAATATCACGTCGACGATAAAATATAAAAGGTATGTTTTCTTGTACTATTATCACTTATATATCATTATACATCACGTATTTATTTTATATATCATTTTGACTAATAATAAGCAAGTGTGACGAATTCATAGTTATAAAAATATTTAATCTATTTTTCTGAAGTATATTTCTGAACCATTTCTGAACGAAAAATTCAAAATGACTGTTTGTTTTGACATAAACACTGAGTCTGTGTCAGTCTCGTTTTACTTTATTTTATTCAGGGGATAGTTTACCAGCTTTGTTAAGAGGTACATGTTATCGCCGGCGTCCCATCCAAAATGAAACATCTCCTTTCTAAGCAAGCGTGCTCCATCGTCGACTACATCATCTCTTTCCAAGAGGTGAGATTGTGGACAAAGATGACAGAAAATTCAATAAAAACTTGTTCTTGATGTATCAATATGAGTGATAAATAAAAGCCCCCTTTGCGTCCACCTCTTATCGCTCCGCTCTTTCTCTTCCTCAGACCTCAGCCTTAGCGTTCACGAAGTTGTTGCTTCCTTAGGAAGTGAACTAAAATCGTTACAAACAAAACTATTTTTAGTTCGAGATATTCTACGAAATAGTAGTTTGATAAATAGAAGAAGATATCTAACTTGATTTCAACGTTGGAAGTGAAAAATAGCAATATTTTCTACTAAAACTTGTTTACTTATTGAACGTGGGTGTGATTATTGATCAGAAAAGTAGCGGTGAATTGGATACGTTTTATTTACTAAAATTACCTGATGCAAGCAGGGTTTCAAGCGTCCATATGAAAATAGACTCTAATAGGACTCTTATGTCCAGTCCATTCGTCATCAAATAAAATCAGATTAGGCTGACGTCATAAATTATTATGAAAGCTACCCTAAACGCCCGCCTGTTCCGCATCCGAATGATTTAGTTCTTCAGCAACATATCTGTCTCTGACATAGCCTGAAGAATTGCCAACTGAAGTGACAGTGGGCAGGGCACATTGCTCGCAGAACAAGTGGTCGATGGGGCCGAAAAGTTCTGGAGTGGCGACCGCGGATCGGAAGACGCAGCGTTGTAAGGCCTCCCACGACACGCACAAGACCAGTTGTTGTGTCGACACTTGGGGGGCCTATGTCCAGCAGTGGACGTCTTTCGGCTGATATGACGATGATGAATATATCTATACTTCTGTATTTTAAAATATAAAGCTGAAGAGCTTGTTTGTTTGCTTGAACGCGCTAATCTCAGGAACTACAGGTCCGATTTGAAAAATTCTTTCAGTGTTAGATAGCTCATTTATCGAGGAAGGCTATATAAAATCACGATAAGACCAATAGGAGCGGAGCAAACAAAGTTGCGCGGGTCAACTAGCCTGTCATAATCTTAAAAGATCTTAATTCTTGTTGTCATATATTAATACACTGATGAATCCCTGAAAATTATTTTAAATTAATTGATTTGTCTGTTAAAATAAATTCACAGGAAAATAAAGTACTAATGCGTGCATTTATCTATACATATAATAAAATCGTAGACTAACCGTGTCTGTACATTGAATATTTTTGCATGAAAATTACACAGAAAACTCAGAAAAAAGGTATAAAATACAAAAATGCAATTTTTGAAATTTTTGTCTGTTTGTCTGTGCGTTTGTAGGAGCATCACGCATAAACCACAGATTAGATTGCAAATCTAAGTACTTAAAAATATAAAGTGATAACCCGAGTAACATTTAGCGTTTATTTCATCAAAATCGACCCACAAAATCAAAAGATATTGAATTTTTAAGTTTAGGAAGAAACTTCCTAATGTATTCTGATGAGTCAGAGCGCCATCTATTGAGAAAAATAAAATGCACGAAAAAATTGTTGAGTTATTTGTGAAACTTTTAATACGTGGCAAAATAAGAGTGATCATTTTATAACTTTTCGTTATTAATCGATACAATCGATCCACAAAATCAAAATATATTGAATTTTTAGTTTAGTAAGAAACTTCCTTATGTATTCTGATTAGTCAGAGCGCCATCTATTGAGGAACTAAAAAATGCATGAAAGCATGAATGTTACACCAAAACACATTGATTGAGTAATGGGCGATTTTTTTGAATACGTAGCAAAATAAAAGTAAACATTTTAATAGCTTATCGTTATTTACCGTTAAATACGGGTTTCTTATTTAACGTCTTCCGCTGCCAAATATTTTGTCAGTTTACATGGTCGATAGATGGCGAATTTCGGTTTGGTCTCTGAAAGGTCTTAAACTGTTAATGTAATTTATCTATAATATTTATGTATTTAGAAATATATAAGTATGTTTATCAGTTGTCTAGTACCCATAACACAAGCTCTGCTTAGCTTGGGACTAGATGGCGTTGTGTGACAGTTGTGAAATATTATAAAAATAAAAATTATATTATAAAAAAAAAAAAAATAATTAGTTAAATCTCTGAGTTGTGCTGGTTTCGTTTAAAGTGCATTTATCGTAGAGTCTTAAACCGATTTAGTTTTGCGAAGTTCTGGACGGTTCGACTTGCGGATCAGGCCTGTAGGGTTCCGTACCAAAGGTGCTGTGCTGACGGGACCCTACTGCTAAGGCTCCGCGATTGATTCCGTTTAGAGCGAAGCAACGAACGGTTCGATTTGCGAAACAAGGCTAATAATGATAAATAAAAATCTTATATTTCAGACAGAGTCCATTTTTAGGGTTCCGAAAAAAGGAACCCTTATAGGATCACTCGGGTGTCTGTCTGTCCGTCTGTCACAGCCAGTTTTATCCGGATCCACTGAACCATTTCTGTTGAAATTTGGTACACATATGGACTTTCATGACCCAAACACGGACGCGTTACGTAAGTTATTAAATTTTTAGTATGGGGGTCACTTTTGGGGGTCAAACTAGAAAATTAAAGAAAAAAGTTTTTTGAACAATATCGTGTGACATATCAAATGAAAGGGCTTACTGTGAAGGGTTTAATTATATTTTTTTTTTATAATTTTAAAATAAATGATTCAAAAGTTATTCAAGAAATTAGACGAAAAATGACCATTCCCCCCCTTATCTCCGAAACTACGGAGCCTAAAATTTTGAAAAAATTGGAGATAATAGATCTTTACCTAAAGATTACAGGAAATCCTATAAGAAGTCTGTAGTGTTAAAATAACATGTTTAAAAAATTTTTGTTCGTTCGGAACCCTTTGCACGCGAGTCCGACTCGCACTTGGCCAGTTTTTTGGTTAGTAGTTGGGTTTAGTTTAGGTTAGTAGTTTGGTTTTTTATAATAAGGTACCGTACCAAAGGTGGTCACGGTGACGGGAGCGATCGATTTTGGGAGGCTACTCTCTGAGTCCGAAGTCCGTAGTTTCGGGCTTAGTTGCGGACGTATGCTACTCCGTATCACCTACAGACTTACGATTAGTCCCGAACCCGAACTAAGAATGAATGACAACACGATTTCACAGTAACTGTCAAATCGTGTTATCATTAGTTCTCATTGGTTAGGTGATACGGAGTGGAATATTTTTTTTTACAATAGATAGGCATACGTTTGACCACTATCTCACCTGATGGTAAGCGATGATGCGGTCGAAGATGGAGCACGTTTGCCTAGAAGCAACCTATTCACTGCCCGCAACTAAGTTTTTAATACGTGCTAAGTATCAAACGGTTCGATTTGCGAGCCAAGGCAAACTATAGGGTTCCGTGCCAAAGTTGCTAATGGGACCCTATTATTTAAGCCTTCGCATACGATTTTGATTCGTGCGAACCCAGTCGATTTTTAGGGTTCCGTACCAAGTTTGCTAACGGAACCCTTTTTATTAATAAGCCACCGCTGTCCGTCTTCCTTCAGTTTATGCGTTTTATTTCTGTCTCGCTAATATAAAAAATGTCTTCTAGAAAAAGGTCGAATCTTTCACAATATAGCAAAATTCTTAATCTTCTTAATATATTTAAAACAGAGTCGGGTTTGTTCGAATTTCGCATAATCAGAATTAAAATACAAAAAAAAGAGTAGGTAGGTAGGGTAGGTAGGTATGTAGGTAGGGTAAGTAGGGTAGGTAGGGTAGGTAGGTAGGTAGGGTAGGTAAGGTAAGATAGGGTAGCTATGGTAGGTAGGATAGGTAAGTAGGTAGAGTAGGTAGGTAGGGTAGGTAGGTTAGGGTCGGTAGGTAGAATAGCCAGTTGACGGGAGCGAAGCCGCGCGGGTCAGCTAGTATCGCAATAAATGCCAGAATGTGACTTAAATCAGCATCATAAAAATATGAAACTATTAAAATACTTATTCATATTTCAAAGGAACGTTACTTTAAAAAGCTTTCACAACAATATTCGAGAGATAAGTAGACAGGCAGACAGACAAATGTGTTTCGCGATATGAGTGCTGCCATTATTTATTATTTTATTATTTCTCGTTTTCACGACATCTATAGATATCGTGAAAGCTTGATACATATTTTTATTGCATTTATATTTCATGTTTTATTGTATTTATGTTTTAAAAGTATTATTTGTTTGATTTTGTAAAATATAAACGTGGGGGGAATAAAATATGGCCATCCTTTGTACGTTTTTAAACGGATGAGTGTTTTTTGACGTGATAACGTCTTATAAATCGATGAACACCAGCTGCACGTACGAAAAACTGTCGCGTCCGCCGCGTGCAAGTGAGAGCGCGGAACAAGCGATAGAGAGCCACGGTTAGCCTAAGCGTTCGACTTGTTTGTTAAGAATTCAATTGTTTTGTTATGACGTTATCACGTAAAATTATCGTCCGTAAACCGGCTATTTAGACAGCCAATTTTTTATAGATGCACACAAATATTGACATTTGACATACATTAAAAGCCCACAACCCGGGCTTACTGGCTAACTTCTTATCACATGATCTTTTTTTTTCTTAACGTATCGATGGAAAATATAGTTACTAAATTATATTTTGTCCATTAGCATACGCAAGTGATCAGAGCGTGCGGCGTATGACGATAGGTAGGCTATGGAATGCAGAGAGATGCGGCACAAACACTGAAAATCGGAGCCGTCTGAGTCATTACTGAGACCGACATGAATGCTGTGTTTCTCTATTTAGAGTTTCCCAGGTAATCATCATATCAGCCGAAAAATGTCCACTACTGGACATAGGCCTTCCCCAAGTATCACAACAACCGATCCTGTGCGTCTCGCATCTATCGGCTACCCGCGACCCTCACCAGTTCATCGGCCCACCTTGTGGCCTTCCAAAGCTGCGTCTTTCGATTCGCGGTCGCCACTCCTGAACTTTTCGGCCCCATCGACCATCTCTTTTACGAGTAATGTGCCCTGCCTTTTTTTTATGGGTGGGAAATCATCAAACCACTCCTCCCGCTCTGGGTGAAGCAGAAGGGAGTGTCAGACTCTTACTGACTAAAACCCATCCGTGCTCCTCCTAATGCCCTTTGTGTTCCAGGGCCGCGGCGACTCTTTCGAACAGATTCCGCAACCCCGGCAGGCACTGGCCCTAGCGGGCCCCGTCTACTTTGCTGACATCTCTTTGAGGCGCGCGTGGAACACAGCGCGCCGTCGACCTGGGCGTGGTTCTGATCGGATGAGGAGCCACCCAACGCTCGCCGTCCGCAGACCTGCGCCTACGGTGGAATGTGCCCTGCCTACTGCCACTTCACTCTTCGGCTGAAATGAGCTATTGTTACCATTTATGTCATGTCAACACAAAAGAAATACTTCATCTCGAGCATAATTTGAGCCGACAAACGTACTACTTTGACATAGGACTCCACCAGAGGATGTCATGCAAAGCAATTAAAGTAAAAAGTATTCCCTTCTCGAAAAATATTGGAAAACTATCAATATCCATCATTTCAGTGCCTAGACAATTTTCCATTGTAACTTTCAGTTTTCAATTTTTCCAATATTCAATTCGTTTAAAAGTTTCAGTTGTCGATCATAGTTACAGTGGATGGTGGTAACTGTTACTGGGCCAGTTCGGTGTTATAAATTATTCTATACCTGTAGAATGTGTCCGGGATTGGCTTTGAAATTAAATTTATTAAAGCGGGATATTTTTCACTGGAAAATAGGCGAAAACGTAATTTTAGAAAGCTTTGTCGCAACTGTTACTGCCATGTAAGAAATTTATTGAAATTATGTATTTTTTTACTCCATAGCTATTCTTTTTTTAGGGTTTCGGTCCCAAAGGGTAACCAACGGAACCCTATTCCTCAGCCTCCACTGTCCGTCCGTCTGTCTGTCTTTCAGCAGGCTGTATCTCAAGAAACGTAATAGGTAGACAGTTGAAATTTTCACAGCGTGTGTATTACTATTGCCGCTATAATAAGAAATAAAAATTAAATTAAATTAAAAATTAAAGGGTTTTCGGTTTATGGTACGGAACTCTTTGTGTGTGAGTCCGACTTGCACTTGGCCGGTTGTTAATTTATTTGCAAGATCCAAAACACTTGGGTTGATCTTCTGGGACTCGTCAAGCTTCATTTCGTCGAAGCTTTTCTTATGGCCGCCACTGTTGATTCTAGCTTATAGGAATAGCAGTGGTTGAAAATATAGGGTCTTTCAACAAGGACGGGTCGATGTTGAAATTAAATAAAATAAGCTGTATATGAGATAATAAAGAAATTATTTTTTTATTTGAAAGGCCCATTTATGCCATTATTTATGAAATATGACATCGTTTAAATGTCCACCGCGGCTTCGAACGGTGGCACGGATCCGAGAGGTCCAATTTTCAATTACTCTACTGCATAGAAGATGGCCTGCGTTATGTTGACTTTCAGGGCATCGGTTGATTGCGGATTATTTACGTCATCATCATCATTATATCAGCCGAAAGACGTCCACTGCTGAACATAGGCCTCCCCCAAGTGTCGCCACAACAACCGGTCCTGTGCGTCTCGCATCCATCGGCTTCCAGCGATCCTCACTTTACGTAACCGGTTAAAAACGTGGTTAAAATTAAAAGTTAATCAGATTTTCATAATACTTCCCTTTAATCACGTTACTGAAATTTTGCGCTGGCGTAAGTGCATTAAATACGGCATTATTATATTATCCTCATAAATGACTCCATCGACATAAATTATAGCAAACTTTTTTAATTTTAAACGAGTGATATTTTGAACGCCTGCAGGACTGTTATGTGGTTTTCTAACCACTTCAGATAACCATAACGTTTGTTTTCGTGCTAACTCGACGTAAAATTTTGGCAATATTCATTCTGCGGTTGAGCGTTTCCATTTTATTTGTTTAATCTGTGAAGTCGATTTCGGTCAGTAAAACTTTGGGATGTTGTTGAAAACTGGATGGGGGTCACTGCAAACCAAAAAGAAGATGGGCACCTTAGATTGCTCTTAAGAGAATTGGTTACATGAAACAGATCTCAGTGACAAAACTCTAATATTATTTTTTATCCACTAGTGCGAAAGCTCTCTTGAGGTTTGATTGATTTGCGCTCTTGGGGCAGACATCTTCATTATCATAATATCAGCCGAAAGACTTCCACTGCTGGACAAAAGCTTCCTCGCGTATGTCGCCACAACAACCGGTCCTGTGCGTCTCGCCACCATCGGCTACCCGCGACCCTAACTGGCCTCATCGGTCCACCTTGTGGCCTTTCTACGTTACGTCATCCGGTACGCGGTTGCCACTCCAGAAATTTTCGGCCCCATCGACTATCTTTTCTGCGAGCAATGTGCCCTGCTCACTGCCACTTGAGTTTCGCGATCTTTCGGGTTATTATTATTATCTATTTATTTCGGACATAATCCGTAAGTGTTAGTTACAATTTTTCTTAAGATCTATATCAGTAGGTAGGTACATAATATTATGATAAAAATATTTTTTAAACAATTATTATTTTCCCGTCACTATTCCCACCCAGTGTGCCTGTATGGGACAGTCATGGCGAGATGAAATCATTTGCAAACCTTTTATTAAAAAAAGAATTTAATATTCCAAGAATTGGAATTCTTTACGCATGAACACGTAGGCCTGGCCCTGGGCATACCTAGCAAGACATACTTTCAACTGAGATAGTAATATATTTATTATTAAAAACGTCGACCGAAGTTAGTTAATTCGAACAAAGGATGAATTTCATTTGAATAATAAGTAAACCCTAACTCGTATTAACCCTGCGGCTCTTACAGAACTCATTTATATTAGTTTACCTCGTAAAGTTGGTTATTTCGTTAGTTATTTTTAGTGCGGGATCATGAAAGTAAACAAACTAAAGTTAAACTGACCATGCTAATTTTGGCTAAAACTTATAAATACAACTCATTTTCATCATTATTTTTCAGTTCAAAACTGAAGCCCGGTTTCCATCGCGAGCGGAGCGGACCCATCAAGAAATGCTTAAAAACAGCGTGCAGATGAAGCAACTTTTCGTCGGCATTTACTGAGAAATTACATCTGAAAAAAATAGATAGTAATCTACATGATATGATACGTAATTTGGTTTAGCCAGAATTTATGTATCGGTATCACATAATAAGAAAAAAAAAACACCAAATCACCTCCAAATCGTTGAGATGAAACCATTTTACTCCTTAATTTTTTAAAAAAAGTCTAAAAATAAAAAAATAAATATCTACTGCTTTGCAATACAAACGAAAACAACTTGGTTTTGTTACTTTTTCAAAAGATGTGTTATTTTTTTATAATAAATTAAAAATGCGGGTAGCGGAGTGGCGCGTAGAGGAGTAGTTTGCTCCGTTTGTATGCCCAAGGTCATTGGCATGTATACAAGCCTTAATTACTTCTTTTACCTCTCCAGAGAAAACGGCTTCTATGTGTTTCCACCTGTGTGACTCAGCGGGCAAAAAGAGTCATCATAAGCTTATTCATTTCTAGAGAGCGGAGCAGGCACTCCTTTTAGCTCTCAATTAAAATTGTATGTAATGTTCGCTCTGCTCATTTTTCTGTTTCATTTCGCTTTTGCGGTGGGAATCAGACGGTAGAAACACAAACCTATTTCTTGAAAACAAAAAAAAGTCCGTTTCGCTTAGCCATTTCCGATTTATTACTCTTTCGCGGTGGAAACAGGGCTTACTGCTAGATGTAAGGCCTCCACAAGCATCGTCGCGTTGACCGATCTTGTCGTGCCATCAGAAAGCCATATATGCACTAATCACCATGTGATTTGGCTATGGTGTGACCACAAAGATGAAGTAACTCTCAGTAATATCCGTCCCCCACATCACTGGAGCGTTTTATAGTAGGTATTTCTTTTAGTTTAGCGTAAGATCAGGGGTCTAAAAAGGTCATTTTAGCAGAATCAGAAAGCACATCACGCTACCCATCACTGTCAAATTTTCCCAATTAACCTTGAACCTAAAGCGTTAGCGATAAAGATGAAAATGAAATTAGACAGATTTTTGTGTGGTTAATATTATGATTCTAATATGATTCTGCTAAAGTGGCCGTATGGTGTCGGCCGGAACCATATGGTGCAGGAAAATAATAATACCATCCCATCACTTCCCGTAAGTGTCGTACGAGGCGACTAACACCCGTATTCACAAACGTTACTATGTGGTCTCACAGTGCTCGCGAGCGCACAGGGCCCCTAAAACTTATTCATAAACAATACTTGAGTGGCGGCTAGCACTATGCGTCCCTTAGAATGAACGCACAGCTAAGGTAGCCTGCTAGCTGTTTTAAGCAACGCATAGCTAGTGTCTCTCGATTATCTGTGGTTTATTATGTGTTACGAGAAATATTTTTCGGGGTTGGATTTTACTGTGTGTGATAATTTTCCATTTTAATAGCGTCCTTTTACAAAGGATTATAGTAGTGAAGAAGAATTTGATAATTACATCAATGAGAGAAGCACAATAAGTACCAGAAAAGTGGTACGGGATTTCCAAAATCCTTTTGATTATTACAGTTCGGATGAATTTAGACGACGCTACAGGTTTTCCAAGGTACTTTTCATACTATTGCCACTGATAAATGTAGACTTAGAAAAATTAACTGCTAGAGGACTTCCAGTGCCAGCTATTTATCAGTTGCTTGTGGCCTTAAGATTTTATTCTTCTGGCAGATACCATTATAAGAGTTTTAATATGAACGAAATAGTTCTTGAACACCGGTCACTATTTATGTTTGAGGTCATGACAAATGAGGATTTATGACAAATGAAATGATCGTCAAGCAGCGAAGTGAACTACGCAACACAAACGAACCAATCACAGAGCTCTATTCAACGCTGTGCGTTTGCTTAGTCAAGGATCGTTTGAGTATTGTTTATGAATTGAAAGGCTTGCCATATGCAACGCAGTGAGAAATGCCTTACTTCGCATAGCGTTGCTACTTTACTGAGAAAAGTATTGTTTGTGAATACGGGTGTAAGGGACTCGCCAGAGAATGGGCAGCAGCGTACTCTGTTAAACTTAACACAATATACTGCGATCGCCAACCCGCCTGCCAAGCGTGGCGATTCAAAATCAAAGTCAAATGATTTATTTCAACTAGACCAATAAAGGCACTTTTGAACGTCAAATTATGGCAAAAACCACTGCTGGACATAGCCTCCCCCAAAAGGGGGGCCTTTTGGGGGAGGCTATGTCCAGCAGTGGACGTTTTTCGGCTAATATGATGATGATGATGATGATGAAAGTGGCCTTTTTAGACCCGCAGATTAAAAAAATTATTTAGCATATACTTTTTGCGTCGTTTCTGACAGAATTATAGTTATTTTAACTTTTTCCTCTCTATTTCTTGGTCCAGTGGTTTCCCATAGCCCTCGTCAGGTCATCGTTCGATCTTGTGCTCCTATAAATGGTTTCTTAACCGAAGGGTAACCAACAGAACGCTATTACTAAGCCTCCGCTGTTCGTCTGTCCGTCTGTCAGCGGGCAGTATCTCAAGAACCGTGATAGGTAGATAGTTGACTTTTTCACAGATTATGTAGGTATTTCTATTGCTGCTATAACAAAAAATAATAAAAATTAAATTAAATTAAAGGGGGCTACCATACAAGAAACGTGCTTTTTAGGGTTGCGTACCCAAAGGTTAACCAACGGAACCCTATTACTAAGCTTCCGCTGTCCGTCCGTCCGTCTGTCTATCAGCGGGCTGTATCTCTAGAACTGTAATAAGTAGATAGTAGAATTTTTCAGTGTGTATTTCTATTGCCGCTATATTAAGAAATAACAAAAATTTAATTAAATAAAACTTGAAGGGGGCCATACAAGAAACTTGCTATTTTCGGTTTATGGTACGGAACCATTCGTGTGAGAATTCGACTCGCACTTGGCCGGTGTTTGCTACTCTAAGTGCAAAATAAAGGAAAATTGCTTGGCAATATCTTATGTACACATAGTTCTGTCCTATATTTAGAATTCAGGTATCTTGTTGGTACTACACGTGTAATTAAACTAAGGCAAACTAATTAAAACAATTATGGAATTCATACGTTGTAATTAATAACGTGTTAGATTCAATTTGGGACACAGTGGGCTAGCAATCAAGACAATTAGTGAGGCCTACTCTAATTGAATATTAATTGACAAAGTTAGATAATTTCTTTAATATAGTCACGGAACATAGAATGAAGAATCACGGCACAACCTGGCTATAGCTACAACCTGGGAATCTTCAAGTAAAGAGTGAATAGGTTGCTTCTAGGCAAACGTGCTCCATCTTCGACCGCATCATCGCTTACCATCAGGTGAGATAGTGGTCAAACGTATATCTTCAGTAAAAAAAAAAAAATACAACTCTTCCTATTTCAACGTGCGCATTTTCATGGCTACTACCATGAAAAGTTTGAATGCGCCCATGTACGATGGAAGAAAAAAATTGAATTCTTGAATCGTAAAACTCGAATCGTAGTTTTTTTATGCGCAAAGTTAACGACCCTTTGACACGGCCGTCTTGTTCTGCAGAAACAGATTTGACATGGATCCTGCAACAATCATTGCCTCATCTGCTGCCACAGAAGAAGACGCCCCGAGAGTCCCGACGTCGGAAGTTGCAGGGCGATTCCCGGCCACCATAGGAGCGGGCCTGTGGACGGCGAGCGTTGGGTAGCTCGTCATCAGGGGGGCTACTCTCTAAGCCCGAAGTCCGTAGTTTCAGGCTTAGTTGCGGGCGTATTCTACTCAGTATCACCTACGGACTTACGATTAGTCCTGAATCCGAACTAAGAATGAATGTCAACACCGTTTTACAGTTGCTGTCAAATCGTGTTGTCATTAATTCTTAGTGGTTAGGTGATACGGAGAAGAATACGCCCGCAACAAAGCCCGAAACTACGGACTTCGTGCTTATAGAGTAGCCCCCCTAATCATTACCAGGCCCACGTCGAAGGCACGTTGTGGTCCACGCGCGCCTCTAGGAGAAGTCAGCATAGTAGCCGGGGCCCGCTAGGGCACTGGCCTACTAGGGTTGCGGAATTTGCTTGAAAGAGTCAACCGAAACGAACGACAATTCCGGTCATAGCTGCCAATCTTAACGGAGACTAGCCAAACCATCGGTGCAGGAGATAAGTGCGCACGAAGTGTGGGCGCAAACACAGGTGCATTCCATATTCCGATGGATCGGCAACCCGATATTACCAGAGAGAGATCTGGTTAAACCTGGGAATTAGCTAGTTAATTAAATTAATTGAATAGAAATATACCCTTGATATTAATAAGTTTCTCTACTATAAGACAGTGATGATCATAAAAAGACACCCAATTTTCATTATAATTATAAACAACGAGTAAAACGTGGTGTTAACTTGGTACTACAGCCAAGCCGAGCCGAGCTTCGAGCTCTCAGCAAACATTTGATAAAAAGACGCCGATTCCTCCGTCCAATTGATTCGCCTGTTTTTGTACAAACAAACTTCCTTTTATACTGTATCTAAAATAAGGAAAGAATAAAGATGAAAGGCACTTCTCAGCTGTTTCCTCGAAAGTAAGTGTCAATTAAATTGAGTGTATTTTTATTACAATGGGAAAATGGCGATGTGGGTCGCCTAAAAATAAAACGTCCTATTTCTTTCCGTGAATGTCCGATTATATACTTTTGGGGGTTCATATCTATACTTATTAAATTGTACAGCTAAACAGTTTGTTTGAACGCAATAATCACAGGAACTACAGGATCGAATTGAAAAATTATTTTAGTGTTGGATAGCCCATTTATCAAGGAAGATATAGGCTATATAACATTACGCTATGACCAGTAAGAGCTGAGCATTAATGATAAATGCGACGCAGACGAAGTTGCGCGGGTCAGCAAGTACTTAATAAGATCTGTGGTATTGTGACTCTGTGACCAAGGATTCTTCGTGCCTGGCTTGTCATTTGTAAATCTTTAAAGGTGAAAACCCACCGCAACGCACGGATAGGCTACGCACGTGTGTGAGGCTTCGCTTTGCATGAGATTGTTTCCACTGCTACACACGGACACGCTACGCATCAATTGACGCCATTGGCACACGCGTGGCTTGCTCGAATATGGCGCCCACGTAGCTCAACGCTATCAACGCCATGCACGCTGTGCATGCGGTACACGCTTTACATGAATATTAACCCAAAACTATGTCAAAACCATATTCTTGCAAAAATCGGCTCGGCTCTCCGTGTGCCGCGGTGAGCCACGCTACAGTTGTACATAGTCGTGGGCATGTAGCCTGTACTGCAGTGGAAACGTAGACCATGTTGTCAAACGAATGAACCCACGCAGCTAAAATACGCCGCGTGGCTGTGGATAGCGTGCATCGTGATGGGTTTGCGCTTCAAAGGTCGTCACGGATTGTTAGAAGCCTGTAAATATGTGTACTAGTCTGGCAAAGAGGTACCGTGTTACCCAGGTACTAGGTTAGATTGGCTAGGTTGGATTGGGTTATGTTGGATTGGGGTGCGTGCAGAAAACCTCCACGTGTGCCTGACGGCTGCTGGTTCCTTACGAATACGTTCGGGGGAAAGAGCAGTTTTCGGGCCGGTGCACCCTGGGCACGGGCAATAGTCTCTCCATGTGGGGGGTCTATTGTCTCTTCCGGCCCCCCTAACTGGATCCAGGGGCGGCGGACTTGGGGATGTCCGTCGCCCCCCATTCATCTGGACCCGAGGTGGCGGCGCGTGGTGTTCCCGTGCGCCCCTCTCTGACGTCGCGGGGGCGCCAAACACCTCACTCCCCCCGCTGACCCGAGGTGCGCCTCTGCGGGCCGGCACTAGCCGGGGATTACGGAAGTCGTAAGCCCCCGCAATCTCCGGCGTAGGTGAGAGATGGAACACCGGGGTGGTTTTAGTCAGTAAGAGTCTGACAGACCCTTCCGCCCGCCCCAGGGCGGAGGACATCCATGAGGATTTCCCCCGTCAAAAAAAAAAAAAAAAAATGTTGGATTGGCTAGGTTGGTTTGGTTGGGTTGATCAGATTGGCAATTGCTCCATTTAAAATACTAGTGCCCAGCTGCATCTCGACATATGATTTAAAAAAAAATATTTTGGGTGGCATAGACCCATAGAAAACTTAACCTAGTCAACACAGTACTCACTTATTTGCTATGACTCGCCACAACAACATAAGTCATGATCCAGTGATTTTAGAAGGGACAATCGAAACGTACAGCTATTGCGTTCAGAATGCCGTTGTTGCTACCCCGCATACGGGCCAGCAGAGAAACAGCTTTTTTGCGCATGATGGCCTGGAAACCATCAGTGCGCGCTTCAGTAAACATCCCAGATGCGCTGCATCGCCACGGCAGACCCAACAACATTCTGAAGGCATTATTGTACTGAGTGCGCAGGGCTCTGTAGGCTCGCTGCGTATATCTCAATCACAGGCCGCTTGAGTCGAAGGACTGGCCATAAGCTTTTTCTCTCATGCAACGTGCGAACCTGCAGGCGAGCATATTAGCTCTCACCGCCAGAGCCCTGCGCTCCCGCTCAATGTCCTCATCGTCCTTGAGGTCACATGGCACAATGTGACTCAGATATTTAAAAGTTTGAACCTGCTTTAGAGCTATTCCACATTCTACTTAAACCTAATCCCAACAGTATTGGGAATAGTCAACACAGATTTTATCTGTACTGACAACTAAATTTCTAAAATAAATCAAGTATATTATTTATCTTTCTCAAACAAATCGATAGCTTACAAGCAAGTTACTCTAAAGAAATTTTCTTCGAAATTAAATCTAAGAAGAAGGCTTAATTTTAAGCCTCCTTAACCTCCAAAAAGCCAAAGCCAAAAAACAATAAGCGTAAGGGTAAGGCCAAACAGACGTAATTTTATGAGTTGTAAGTCGCGTAAAATGAGTCCGCGGAATTTACGCTGCATTCGATTTTATACTAAAGTCCTGTTTGTGCCTTACAGCGACGCAAAATGAGTTGGACTTTAGTATGAAATCGAATTCCGCCGACTTATTTTACGCTACTCACAAAATTACATTCATTTGGCCTCACCCTAACTGAAAATTAATTTCTAAGTCGACCAAGTTTCTTGAACTTTGCTCCTTGCAGTGACTTATTACAGGCTAAGTTGCCGCACATTGCTGTAAACTCGAAATTAAAAACTTTCATCTATACAAGTTGCCAACTACGCGGTTTGGGGTTACTAACAATTTAATTAACACTATTGAGACCTATGAACGCCGAATACAGGGTGAATAAGTGTGCCTTCATGGCCAAATCCGAAACTATGTATCGATAACACTGAAAGAAGTCTCGAGCCCGATTTTGATGAAAACTAAATCTGCATCATTGTATTTTTTTTTAAATCGTTGTTCCTACCAAGGAATCGAACGGGTTGATTTAAAAAAAACAGCCATTATCTGAAAGTGTTACTAATAAGGATCAAATTCTGGGAACCAATAACACATGGCAAACTAAAAGACAGCTTTCATTTTTAACAAACTAGTTTTAAAACTGACTAAAGCTACCTATCTAAACCGTAACTGATAATTTTTCAAAAATCCAATGACGTGTTGAAGATTCTCGGGCCCGATGTTGATGACAACTAAAACTGCGTCTTATATATTTTTTACTAAAAATTAAAAAAAAGTTATTTGTTAAAAATGAGCTCTTTCCTATAATTTTCCATGTATTATTACTTCCCAGAAATTGATTTTTATTAGATACAGTTTCAGATGGTGTAATAATATAGGTGAGTTTTAATTTTTCAAAATCAACCGTTTCGATTCCTGGGTAGGAACAATAATGTTTCAAAAATCCAATGATGCAGTTTTACTTTTCATCAAAATCGGGCTGGAGACTTATTCAGCGTTTTTCAATATTCCTCATAGTTTGGGATTTGGCCCTGATGGCACACTTTAAAAATTCGTCCTGTATAATTATTAATTTAGACATCATTGTAAAGGGTGCTTATGGCTACATGGGAACGCGGTTCGGTAAATTCTCGTAAGAAGGTGACTATAACACTTTAATTAATTACTACTATTATTACTACCATAATTGCCGTATTATTTACGTTACTATTTATTATTACTTTTTTATTCAAATTATTAAAATTTTAATTTATTGATACATATTTAATTTATAGGTTCTAATTTCATTTGTGGATTTTAATTTAATTTATTTATGTGATTTTAACTTTCTTTAAATGGGTGTTAATTACCTGAATAAACGAATTTATTTATTCATTTTATTTTTATTTAACGACAGCTTGCATTTAAAGAAAACATAACTCAGAACACTTTTATTCTCCCTGACTTAAGTATAATCTGTTGTTGTATAATTTTGTGAAGCAAACTAAAAAGCACACATTATAATTATCAGTCTGCCTATCCGAGTCTTTTCCCAACTATACTAGTTTCCATTGAAACTGGATTTAGCTGATGGCCAGTATTTTACGTGGAGTGGCTGTCTACACAACCCATTCACTAGGTATCATTAGGAAATACTCTTAACATATTTTTTTTTTATTTTTTTTGTTATTTTTACACATACACACACATTAGATACATACTTGTAATTGTAGTTTAAGTAATTATTGCTATATTAAGGGAAGAACGGAGTCTCCTAACACGGGAATTATTTGCTTAAAAGGAGGCTCCAAACACTAAACCACTGTGTAAACTGAAGCATTTATTAATTATTTGTATTTGTATCACGGTATTTCTTGGCAAGATTGGTGTCAGATTTTCTGGCTTCTGACTGCCAAATATCTACAAATGACAGCCTGGACCAACGGCTTTACGCTTTACATGCTTTCCGGGGCATGACAGAGTCTCGGTATGTGAAGATCACCCATCCACATACCAACCTCAGCAAGCGTTTCATAACCTTGAAGTCGACCCGTGCCGCTGTTTTTCTTTAGCCACGTGCTCCTCTACACAAAATAACACAAATGAAAATAAAAATAACTGTAAAGAGATTATTCTGAAAGAATATAAATAACTGCCTTCTTTCTGCTGTTGAACTTAAAATGACAGCCAAAAGTACATTAAAAAGAAAACAAAAACATTTCCAACCGTAATCGTGTAAAAACAGACAATTCCGCAATTTATGTAACATTACTTATCTTGACATTAATGTATTCAAAACACACCCACGCTTTTCACAAAATCTATTTCCATTATCACATTAGAAATAAAATAGAATATACATAAATATATCACTTACAAGTCTTATTTATTCACGCTGTTTTCATAAATAAATTGCTAATACATACATTGGCCGTGCATAGTAAAACGGTCACTGAATTAATGGTGGTACAAGACCTATAAATATGTTGAGCTAAAGTACCCTAGTCCGGACAAATGGTCGTACCGAACGTTTTAATAAATTGTAACTTGTGAGCCATTCATTTGTCAATAGCTTGTTTAGTTAGAAATAAGTTCATATGGCTTGGTCTCAATTTATATACACACGCTGATGGCAATAAGATAACGCTCTTAGTTCCATTTTCGTGATGTTTTCGCTATGTATAATTTTTTTTTACCATTGATAGGCGAAAGTATAACCACTATCTCACCTGATGGCAAGTGCTGATGCGGTCGATTAAGTAATTAACTCATGACATAAAAACTCCCAGGTTGTAGCCTGAAATCGTTTTGTACGTGTGGGTGGGATGTCCACCATGTACCGGTGGCGCATCTCCGTACGTCTTGTGGTCCGATGATGGAACGGACTTGGCGGAATTAGATAATGCAATTCCGTCGCACGCTCCCCAAAATGCAAGCGATAGAAAACCGACAGGGCAGCAACTCCGCTAAAAGGAGCCAATTCCACCCAGCTCCATCTTTTCGTGGTGTAACCGTGCCGATAACCGACCGACTTGAGCTTCTTGGTGTTACGTTAACATCTACCCTCAATTTTGGCCCTTTCATAGAGGCAAAGGCTCAAGTGGCTGCCAGAAAGTTGGGGGTCCTAGCAAAGGTGAGACGGTACTTCACGCCGGAACAGCTGCTCAAGCAACTTAAAAACTCTCAGGTTGTAGCCTGAAATCGTTTTGTACGTGTGGGTGGGATGTCCACCATGGACCGGTGGCGCATCTCCGTACGTCTTGTGGTCCGATGATGGAACGGACTTGGCGGAATTAGATAATGCAATTCCGTCGCACGCTCCCCAAAATGCAACCAAAATAGAAAGCCGACAGACCAGCAACTCGGCGTCGATGCTCAAGGCTTTGGAGCTTCGAATCGACGAGCCTATCATTGCTGATGATCCTCTTGGCTCGTTTCTCATTGACTCAAGGGCATCAAGCTGGTATTTGGCAGAACCGTCCCAAAGATGAGAGCAGTACTCTATACACGATCGAACTTGCGCTTGATAGAGTTTGAGCAGCTGTTCCGGCGTGAAGTACCGTCTCACCTTTGCTAGGATCCCTAACTTTCTGGCAGCCACTTGAACCTTCAATTACAATAGTAATGTATTTTTGTGTGATGTAAATACATATCTAGAGTGATTGGTAATTCAGTGCGTACCTACCTTCAAATTTCGGTAACTTGGGGGTTAAATTGGGTTGTTTTCGAGTAGGTAATCGAATTCAAGAAATGCTCATGTTTTGAACGTGACAACGATGTTTAATTTCCAAAGTAATGGGTATTTTTTGACAAATTTTATTATTTGAGGGTTTTATTCGCATATGAAATTTCAGAATGTATCAGTATACTAATGAGAGTAGAGGAATTTGTCACAGTTTGTAATGTTTGATTGTGAGGTATAAAACTTGCAGAAAAACTTAAAAAGTTTGATTACTTGCAAAAAACCTTAATTGGTTCCCAAGTAATCGTTCCTAATACATCCCATTTTAAGGAACGCACACAAATACTTCAAGTATCAACTCTGTATACTCACAGAACAGTAATAGCCTAGTGGTTTCTGCTCTAACTTGTCAAAAAGGGTGACCAATCTCGGAATGAGAGTTAATTAGCCATGGTAGACACCAGTTAAATGTGCAATAACGGTCATTGACCCACAGACATTTATTGACTTTCGTAATATCAAAAACAGAAATAAAGACATAAAGCTGTCCTAAATCGACTTCTATGGTGATTTTTCCGTTCTCTAGTAATGAAAAAGGTTCATAATTTATTGTTCGAGTACATTGATATATTATAAAACCCAAGATGTACAGTCTCGAACAAATGCAACACTCGAAACTGTCTTCAAAAACTGACATGTATCAAGTGTCATGTGTGAGTTGTGTGTAGTTATACTATAAACATTTTTTTTGCAAACTCAAGCTTACACGGATCGCTTAAGTTGCTTTTACAAAGCAGTGCAGTATGGCGAGTGATATGCAATTTTTTTTTTGCAAATTCATCCTTACACGGATTGCTTAAAGTTGGTTTTATAAAGCAGTGCAGTATGGCGAGCGATGCGAGACTGTTTGAAACTAGCGCACAATTATACATTGTGCGCTTGTTTTTTGCGGACGTTTTTGAGATACTCAGCATCTCATTGTGTATCTTGGGTTTTATATATCAATGTTCGAGTATCTACGAAGGGATATTAGAGAAAGGTCAAAGTAATTTATTGCAAGTTTATCTAGCGTCTATCACAGAACCTTGTATAAACCGTTATTTTGCTCTTCTTTTGTTTTGTAAGTCTCATAAAATTTTGAGACAGTATCATTTTTTTTAAGACTCCCAGGTTGTAGCTATCAGGAAACAGACTCCGGCAGGGAATTCCACTCCTTAGCTGTACGCACTGTGAATGTGTTTTGTGCGCGTGCGCCCAAAACGTTTTGTGCGCGTGGGTGGGATGTCCACCATGTACCGGTGGCGCATCGCCGTCATAAGATATTTAAGACTTAATCTATACACTAATATATAAAGCTGAAAAGTTGGTTTGTTTGTTTGTTTGTTTGCTTGAACACGCTAATCTCAGGAACTTCTGGTCCGATTTGAAAAATTATTTCAGTGTTAGATAGCCCATTTATCGAGGAAGGCTATAGGCTATACGGAAATGGGAAATTCCTACGGGAACGGGAAAAAACGGGATATTCGCGTACGAAGTCGCGGGCAAAAGCTAGTAAGGTTATAACTCGCGCTAATTGCAAATTAAAGTCTTTGGGCGACCACCTCATCAGCTATTGCAATATAATTCTAGAGACATTACTGCCCACACGAGAAGAAGAAGAAGAATATTATAAAACTTAAGAGTTTGTTTGGTTGAACGCGCTAATCTCAGGAACTACTGGTACGTACGAATTGAAAAAGTATTCTTTAAGTTTTGGATTCATTTAGCGAGGAAGGCTATATAACATCACGCAACGAACAATGGGAGCGGAGCATTCATGAAAAATGTGACACTGGCGAAGTTGCGCTACTTTTAAGTACCTACGTTCATTATCAGCTGTGAAACTAAAGGGAAAAAAAATCAGTCAATTAATTAGTACCTCAATGAAATAGGTAAATGGTCAGTTGGGAATAATAAAACTGTGCAAACAAAGTTATATCAACCAATCAATTGGACAAACCAGCTTCGTTATGTCGAGTTATTTGTTTGTGTATGTGTGAACAGACCACTTCATTTGACATCGTATGTGTGGTACGACTGATTAAACGACGGACATACCTAGGATGTGAAATTTGTTAAAAAACTGTAATCACGTAAGACAAATCGCTGACGAGCGGCACCCAAAAAGCTGCCAAGCAAAAATAGGAATGAGCCAGACAGGTGACAGACCGTTCGACATGCGGCAACGATCTTAAAGAACGCTTTCAGTTTCTCTGTGACACACATTCTCGGTCGTTGAGATCATCGGAAAATCTTAAATTATGTATTCGAATGCATTCCACATCCTTCTTTGACAAATCATTCACTATTCAAGCATCTCGTTTGTGGAATGCATTAACCATAGATGTGAGGCGCGCTCAAACGCTACCAACGTTTAAAAATTGGTGAAGGAACATTACCTCTCACTATAAAGTTCTGTCTCCTTTCCCTGTTATATATTTGATATTTATTAATAATAATAATAATAATAATAAATGATTTTTATTATTTGATTATTTTTTTATTATTTATTTATTAGTGATTGATTTAGTATATTATTTAGTATTGTATGTATTTGTTTTTTATATTATGTATGTCTCTCTATTAATATTATTTATGATGTTTGTACACTGACCGCCCTAAATCTAACTTCTTTAGTTCAGTCCATCCAAAGGTTGTCTGTAAGAGATTGCCCTGTGCGATAAGACCGCCCATTGTATACTAGTTTTTATAAGCGATTTTCCTGTGCTTGTTATGAGGTGTACAATAAAGTATATAATAATAATAATGTGGATCCCAGAAAATGTCCGGCTGCAGACTCACGATACTGACAGATCTGTCATACGAGTAACAATAAAAATGAAAGTCCTAATTAGATAAGATACTTAATTAAAATTGCATGTACAGCAAAAATTGATCTGGAAGCCATACATTCAAGTCAAGAGGCATCTATACTAATACTAAAATTCCAAATCTCAAAACGTTTATTGCAATTCATAATTGACGGGCAAAAAGAGAGCCTGATGGATTTTTAAAACTCCACTACTATAGGAGCTTTTGCTTTTCGAGTCGATGGTTAACTCCTTAGATTATTTTGTGCCCAGTAAGTGGCTATATTAAATGCAGTATCAGTGCCATTCCTTAAAATCTCCCCCAAAGAGCGTTTGCGACCCCACAACATGCGCCACCGGTACATGGTGGACATCCCACCCTCACGCACTAAACGTTTTGGGAACACATTTATAGTGCGTACAGCTAAGGAGTGGAATTCCCTGCCGGAGTCTGTGTTTCCTGATAGCTACAACCTGGGAGTCTTTAAGTCAAGAGTGAATGGGTTACTTCTAGGCAAGCGTGCTCCATATTCGACCACATCATCGCTTACCATCAGGTGAGATAGTGGTCAAACGCGCGCTTATAAATAGTAAAAAAAAAAAACATGTGGTTAGCTTCCTAAACTCGATATTTACGTCGATAGAAAATCCAACACGGCTGGTTTTTTACTTAAGTGATCACCTTATATTTTACTAGTGCACGTCAAGCGGTTTCACCCGTGTTGTTCCCGCTCCCGTGGGAGTACGGGGGTAATATATAGCCTATGTTACTCCCTGATAATGTAGCTATCCAATGCTAAAAGAATTTTTCAAATCGGTCCAGTAGTTTCGAAGCTTATTCAATTCAAGCAAATAAACAAATCTTTCTTCTTTGTAATATTAGTGTAGATTTGCCATGGGAATCGTATACCGAATACCCATAAACATGTCCCTTGTTTAACTAGTCCGCCTGTATACGTATCACCCATATTAATTGACATCCATTAGGGGCTTCTATTCACTAGACAATAGTGTGCCAATAGGCTAATGGACCCAAATGGGACCTAATGGAATGCGACAGGTTACTGTCGTAGCAATATTTCACTGTTGGAAATTTTTGCTATACCGGCGAGATAAGGGTTTTTGGGTTCTTGCAAGAAAACGGTTTGTCAGATTTTGCTCGTCAATAATTTGTTGGGTTTTCCTTGTTCTATAACGGATAAGTGATTTATTATTAACTATGTTGTAAGTAACTGATAAAACGAAAAGTAAGTCGTAATTGTCGTTGAGAGACTTTGAAAAACGTAGCCCCACCCCCTGTAGTGTTTTGTTTTAGATTGGTAGGGCCCTTTCATTTATAACAGACTTTTCGTAAGAAACCACAGATTTTTTTACCTTGCCTCACTCTAGAAATTTCTCCTGTATCGTGGGTTCGTTCACAACACAAACAGCTAGACCACAAACTCACATACACGAACAGCTAGACCCAGAACAACTATCTGTAGACCATACAATATTTGTTCCGTTGTTCCGTTGTTTGTTTCTCGCAGCGCGGCAGTCAATCGGTAAATCACTGCGCGAACCGTGTCGTTATTTTTCTTTTTTTGACAAGACAATTTTATCTCTTTGGAGCTATCAAAACAAAAATTGAAACAAAATTACAATACAAAGCCGTAAGAATACATGTATCACTATACTGGACTTAAGTGATTGAAATTGATTCCAATACAAACTACAGTTCTTTCATAATAATTATTAAATAATTGTGTAGTCACATTTTATAAAATGCAAGCGATATGAAAGCAAAGGAGAAGAAAGAAGGAACGAAATACTTCTCCAGAACCACTAAATTCTCCAACAATATCACGAAAAATCCCAACTCACAAGAAAATATTACCTCGAAGCTTTCGGTTCATTCTCACTAATTAGATAGGTGATAACTTCTGCTTACACGCAGCAAATGAGGATGTATTCACGATAATAACTACGTTGTAATTTACCAAAATAAATAGGGCTGATTTTCTTAGAAAGGCGAGCAAGCGTGTGCCTCGAGGTGAAATTATGTCTGTACCTAAACGTTACTTTGATAATAATATCATGTTTCAGCGGTAATAAGAACGCAATTAGCAGAAACTTATTCAAGATGAGTATACAGTTTCATAACAAATATTTGTGCTGAATTGGTCTTATTTTAACTTGTTTTCAGCTGAATCCGGTTTGACTGGAAGCCGACCCCAATGTAGTTTTTTTTTACCATTAGGTATAGTTTTTTACCCTGATATAGTTTTTTATTATTATTTGTAAATATATATATAAATTCTGTGAAAATTTCAACCCTCTACCTATTACGGTTCTTGAGATACAGCCCGCTAACAGACTGATGGACGGACAGCGGAGGCTAAGTAATAGGGTTCCGTAGGTTACCCTTCCTGTACGGAACCCTAAAAATCTCATTTTTACAGACATCATTCTGCGTTTCCGACGTGTCAAGCTCTGTAAGGCCCGTATTCCAAAACGTTAAATCGAACTCCACATTCATTGAGAACGTCAGAATAAACTTGTCAAATTGATTGAGCTCGAGAGATGATTTTTTCTTGAGCAAGCGATTTTACGTAGCACGGTATAAAATAAAGAAAGCTAGAGCTATTTTCGATTTCTTTAGAAAACTCTATAGGAAGGATCTTATTATATTTTTGGACGTATGCGTATTATTATGATTTTTTTTATATGTTTATATATTCATTTGTAATTAGAATTATGTGTTTCTATTTAATATTTTAAAAATATATTTTTTTAATAAATTATTATTAGTCTTGTTTTGTTTTCTGTGCATCAAAATGGCAGAATTCCTATCAGCTACAAACATTTCCCATTGTTTAAACCAATCATAATAAACGCAGTACTTGCCTGGAAATCGAATTGATTAATTCTCGTCATTCTATCCAGAACAGGAAAAAAAGTTAATCTCATCGGGGTGTGACTTGATTCCCCCAAGCCTAATCAACTTTATGATTACGTCTCACGAAAATTAACAGGGTTTCTTTCAATAAGCTTTTCCAATTAGTTGCTCCAAAAAATGAAGGAACATTTTCTTTTGTAAATCATAACTCGTTTTAGCAAGCTATCGTGATTTTCTTCGACATTGAAATAATACTGCTTTGCTGACTGTGATTGAATAAAAATATTTTTCATTTTTAAAGTTAATGTTCAATTTTCAGTAAATTATTTTTATTTTTTATATAATTATGTCTCTGTTTTGGAAGAATACTGTACTATTACAAAATACTATAATTCCGAGTTTGACCATGCGACACGCTTTTACATTTTTAGAAATATTAAAAATGTAAATTAGTATGTAAGATAAATAAATAAAGAGAATAACTATACCAATTTCATGTTATATTAGCTGTACACGTATTCAATATGTATAATAATATTTCATGTTCACAGCAATGGCTCGTATCGGAACGCATCAGATCGATTGCTAATTCATCTGGAATGACCTAATTGCTTGTTTGATCTAGTTAAATGATTACGTTGGTATCCTTCTATAGGATGAGGGAATAATACTTATATTGTGACCAATTATCACAGTGAAACCAACCAACTTTGAAATAGCGAAATTGGTACATTGATATACTTTCTATAGGATGTGGAAATAATTCTTTGAGAGTACTTATGAATGTGAACAACTGTCACTGTCGAACCAACTGCCTGAAATAGCGATAAAACCGCCGAAGTGCGAGGTCTACTGCGACACGAAGGGTCAAGTACCATAAACCGATACAATCACGTTACTTGTATAGTGGCCCTTAATTATTTATTTGTTGTTAAGGCGGCTATAGAAATACACAGTCTGAAATTTTCAACTATCTACGAGAACTTAATACAGTACCATGAAATACAGTCAACTGACAGACAGACAGACGAATGGACGGACAGATGGACGGACAAAGTTAGTAATAGAGTTCCATTGGTTACCCTCCGGGTTCGGAACATTAAACATCACTTCACTTCATTTCACTTCACAACATATCAGAATTGAAAACCTTTTGTCAGCCATTCTGTGTACTTTTACTTCAGATTTTATATCAACTCAAATATATAAATTACGTCAAAAGAGAATAATGCTACAGCCTCTTGACAAGGATCTGCCCTTAGTAATGTTTTGTGACACCGATGGAAACAGAATGAATAAAAAGATTTTCCTGAAAAGGTAAGGTTTAAAAGTATTCCTTACAATGTTGGCCCTTTCATACTTTCGTGACTGTAATTGGGTCCCCAGAGACGTGTGGGTCGGATTATGTGCGAAATGAATTTCAAATATTTAAATTCATTACGCATACGTGTATGTATTTGAATAGGATAAAATAATTTGGTTAAGAATTCACAACTTTAACATTTCTGTTTCTAAGTATGTACTTTGTTTTGATGTTTTTAAACAAATTATTGCCTGGGCCCATAACCTAAATAAACATGCAAGCGTATTTCCACAGACTTAATAAATATAGTGTTAATAGATAACTGAAACACATGAGCATAAATGGCGCTAGTAGTATCTATATTCCTTATTTTGTTACATACTAACAAGTTTAGCTTATGTCCCACATTTTTATGTTTCAATATTTATTTATTTATTTAACAATTTATGTACACACATTACATAGAAAGATAAAAAGAAGGAAACAGAAAAATATGTACAAAGGCAATGCTTATTTCAAAAGAAATCTCTTCCAGCATACCTGCGAAAGGAGAGTTGTATAAAAGATATGTAGACACCGTGTGTAAAAGGTATAAGTACTTACAAATAAAACAATAAACTTTAAGATAACATACAATACATAAATATTACTAAAATAAATATACACTAATACATACTAAATAATATAAATAATATATTTAAAACATTTCTAAACACATAAACAGCCTTATCTAGTGTTTACGGTCATGGTATTTCTTTACCACCCTTGATTGACTGGTAAAGAATATCTTTAGCATTTAGTCGATCATTAGAAAGTGTTTTATAAATGAACAGTACACATCTCTGCCCAACCTTTCAAGGAATGCGGGCATTATGAGATGTTTATTTTTTAATAGATCATTTATTTCCTAAATCAATCAACTTTTTGAACACTATCTTTGGCTCGCGTCATCGTACGCGTATATCCCGTTTTTTTTCATTCTCAAAATTACTAATTTCGGAAAACCCTCTCTTTTTGTTCTCCTACATTCCTCAAGGACCTACATACCAAATTTCAGCTTTCTACGACCAGTAGTTTCGGCTGTGCGTTGTCTGTCTGTCATTCACTCAGTACCTATCGGAAGAATTTATTAGCATATTGATTGATGATATAAATTATTGTTGGTTTCTGTGTGTCTCAAAATGTCTGCCAAGATATCACTACAATCAATCTGAATTTGGAGAAAACAAAGGAGTTTTGATCAAGTTATCCTCAAATGTTCGAGCTCCAGGAAATCAAACGGCGCCCGCAGCGCCATCCATCTTTGTCTACTTAATTATGACGTCACTCGACACGAATTGAGTCACTTCAAAGTCTTTGAAATCTGTACAGGTTGATCTTTGTCAGATCAATAGGCAATTTATCAAATAGCATTTTCCCACTTCGTCTGCTGGATGTTTTTCTCACTGGAACGTACTTTAAAACCGCACGTCGACCGCGTCAACGCGTCGCACGGCGGTAGTCAATACAAAATTCTTAGAAATTACCTTCATAAATTCGTAATGTTATCACCAAACCTCTCGATACTCCTGGACTATAAAAATGTATACCTAAATCTAGATTTTAAGTATTTATTTCTGTACAAGTGATTTGTAATCTTTAGAAATAAATGAATTAACACATAGATATCCTTACTCCAGCGTTGCGGATTTTTTTCGAAAGAGTCACCGCCGCCCTGGAACGCAAAGAGCATTAGGAGGAACACGATCAGGTTTTAGTCAGTAAGAGTCTGACACTCCTTTCTGCTCCACCAACAGCGGAGGGAGTCATTTGATTTCCCATCCATAAAAAGGTATCCTATGAATTTAGTTGGACTATGGTTTACACGTGTCTGTAGGCGAATTCATTCAGCCAAAGTGGCATAATTGATCAAACATCTAAACATAGAAAGTTTCAGATTTTACTCGTAATATTAATTAGGAAATTGGATATAATACGAGTGTAAACCACAAACTTGCTGCTATTTTCATTCACCCGTTCCCCTTTTGAGCGTGGGAGTTTACAGTTTTTTTTACAAACCATTTTATATAAAAAAGTATGTTTTCCTTACAATAATAAAATTCAAAGGTTGTGCTTTCACAACAGTTTTCTTATGAATTTTCCTGTACAAAATTCTAAAGGTTAAGAAAAAGTTTTGTATTATAAAGAAACAAAATTAATTATTAATGCACAAAAGCTTTTGTAATTACTTTACGTCTACTTTCTGATAAAATTAGAGGCATGAAATTTTGCATAAGGGTTCCTTATAATTTACGAACTAACTTCTGTCAGTGGCTTCGAAAAATATTCTAATGGAACATACTGCCGGGATACAAAGTATCATAGGTCTTCAGACAGGACATGTCGACCCGTTGGCCATGTTTCAGCTGTTAAGACATGAATTGGTATCGGACAGACAAGGTTACTTTTGCATTTAATTTTATAATTTTTACAACTTAGTATGCGGCACATTTTTAGGGTTCCGTATCCAAAGGGTAACCAACGGAACCCTATTACTAAGACTCCGCTGTCCGACCGTCCGTCCGTTTGTCTGTGTGTCAGACGGCTGTATCTCAAGAATCGTAATGGGTAGACAGTTGTGAATGCTCCATTACCGATTCGAAAAGAACAAAATCACCAGAAGGCGGTCGATAAACGCAAACTATCACGTATCGCTCGAGTTCAACACAAGACAACTCAATAGTGCGCTCAATAGAAAGATTAACTAAATCTAAACGTTGTTTACATTTCAATTTGTTTGAAACAAGGACTAATGATCCACCGCGAATTTTTTCTTACAAACGCACTTTGTACGGTAAAGTAATCATCATCATTAATAAAAACTACCTCATGTTCTTTCAGCCAATGCTCAGTTAAACAAAACACCTGAACATCATAGTTCTCTATAAATAAACTTAACTCAAGTTCCTTGCCGAACAGACCTTGCATATTTTGATGTACAATATTCAAAATATGAGGCTTTTCCGTTGTCGAGTTTAATAGTTTAAACTCTTATGTGTATCAATAGAAATGCTAGTATCATTACTAACAGTACACGTTGGTACACCGCATATACCGGTGTCACACTGTATTTTGAATGCTAAAAGCTTAGCAATATGTCTCCTACAACTAGGAGGTAAATACATATCATAACTAGTTAGTTTGTAATCAGTAATAAATTGATTACAATCAAAATATAAAATAGCGTCACTATGACGATAGGTCCTATTATAAATAAGCATATTTAAATAAAAAATGTGCCCGTCTAGATCCTCAGTTTATGAAATCCCACCCTTCGTGTGCCTGTTCAGCTCGCACTTGGCCGGTTTTCATTGATGCTCCGCCCCTATTGGTCGTATGGTGATGTTATGTAACCTTTAGCCTTCCTCATAAAGGGACTAAAATAGTCCTGTAAATATGTCGAAGTGAAGTGGTCTATTCTGTAAATATCTCACCGAGTAAACTTAGGTGCAGTGAGCATGAAGTGAAGTGTATTTCCATTTTGTTTGTATGGATTGACAGCCCTCTTCATATTCACTTCACCTAAGCTTACACGGTGATATGTTTATACAATCGCACTGCTGTCATTCCATCTTGATAACATGTATTGACAGCTCACTTCATGATCACTTCACTCAAGGTTTCCCTAAGACTTGTTTACAGAATCGACCAGTTGATCTTCATTGATCAGATCATCAAATCAAATCAAATCAAATCGTATATTTCAAATAAACCATTTACAGGCACTTTTGAATTGTCAAAGTCGGTCAGTCAAAAACATGAAGCTATTTGCACGTTCCAAAGCGTAGATCTCTATGGAGAAGAACGATTGATTTTTCTATAATAACTGACGGACTAAATAGAATCATATTTTTTTACCCAGGAAACATCCCTAGTCTTGTTTGTGACCATTTGGTTCAAAACAGTTTTTTTTTAATCTTGGAGGGGGTCTAAAAAGGCCACTTTGGTAGAATCATATTACAATCATAATATTAATCATACAACAATCTATCAAATTTACTATTGTTTTTTTTTAATGTTATTATTCTTGTGATTTATATTAATTTAATTGTGAGAATGTTTTTTTTTTAATATTTAAGTTAATCCATTTAATCTATTTTAATTGTTTACTTAACTGTTTTTCTGTTTTTTTTTTTGTAACACATTCAGATACAATGTAAATTGTTATTAAATAAATGAAAAATGAAATTTCATTTTCATCTTTATCGCTAACGCTTTAGGTTCAAGGTTGATTGGGAAAATTTGACAGTGACGGGTAGCGTGCTATCTGATTTGGCTAAAATGGCCTCTTTAGACCCGCAGTACTTTTATGCAGTTTCCTTGAACGTCAGTGTATTTAAAGTAAAAAGGTGCAAGCACATTATACTGTAGTATTCAGTTACGTGAACGTTCCGATACATTTTATCTTATTTAGTTCAGTAGCTGCATACGAAACTAAGGGTTGGACTCTGAAATCAGCGGGTGGTAGTTATAACACGGTCACTTGGACATTCCTATAAAATTAATAATTTCCTATAATAATATTTATTCACACAAGACAACTTTTAACCCACAGTAGATGTTAGTAGCACTTAATACTACGTTAGTTAATTTTATAAATTTAACATAACTATATACAGTCTCAACATGTAATATTAATATCAGTTTAAACTTAAGATTTCATTGAAAATTTGAAATGAGTTAAAATTGACAATAAATAAAATGAAGTTGATAAAAATAATTAATTGATTCCTACCTTTCTCCCCCCCCTCCTTTCTCTTGCTTTAAGGGTTCCGTACTCAAAGGGTAACTAATGAAACCCTATTACTAGGCCTCCGCTGCCCGTCCGTCCTTCCGTCCGTCCGTCCGTCAGCGGGCTGTATCTCAAGAACCGTAATAGGTAGAGAGTTGAAGTTTTCACAGAGTACATTTTTATTGCCGCTTTAAAAAGAAATTATAAAAATTAAAAAAAAAAATTAAACGATCTCCCCATACAAGAAACGTGTTTGTTTCGGTTTTCAGTACGGAACCCTTCGTGTGAGAGTCCGACTCGGACATAGTAGGTTCTTTTTATTTCCTACTAGTGGACGTCACGCGGTTTCACCCGCGTAGTTCCATTTCCCGTGGGAGTAAGGGGATAAAATATAGTCTATGTTACTCCCTGATAATGTAGCTATCCATTGCTGAAAGAATTTTTCAAATCGGTCCAGTAGTTTCGGAGCCTATTCATTTCAAACAAACAAACAAATCGTTCCTCTTTATAATATTAGTATAGCTATAGATGACTTGCCAAGATTAATTGGCACAGAAAGTCTAGCCGAGTCGACTGCGCGTTGTGATGGAAAAGATATTACTTAGAGAAGCCTCAAAAGCCTATTTAAAGGACAAATACTCAAGTTATTTCTTATCCGAACGAAATGAAACATCGTTTTTGTAGTAACAACGTAACAGGAAAAGTTCTGAAGTAATGAAATAAGTATCTATCTTTATTAGAAAATCAATATCGTAATATATATAATTCTCCCGTTACTGACTAGTTCATATCTACAAGCTGTTTTCCAGAGTCATCACGAACCGTCTCGCACGTAGGTTTGATGACTTCCAGCTTCCCGAACAAGCCGGATTCAGAAAAGGCTTAAGCACCGTTGACCACATACATACGCGCCGTCAGTTATACAGAAGACCGAAGAGTATAATCTGCCCCTCTGCTTAGCGTTTGTGCACTACAAGAAAGCCTTTGATTCGATCGGGACTTGGGCTGTGCTGCAGTCTCTCCAACGGTGCCAGATCGACTATAGGTACATCGAGGTGCTGAAAGGCATGCATGTTGCATGCAGGCTGCATGTTGGTGTACAAAAACGCCAGCATGTCAGTCCGACTTCAGGATCAGACCTCGAAACCTATCCTCCTGCAGCGGGGTGTGAGGCAGAGAGACGTCATTTCTCCGAAACTGTTTACGGCCGCAATGTAGGATGTCTTTAAAGTTTTGGACTGGAGAAGGCTAGGCATTAATGGCAATGGCGAGTACATCAGTCACCTTCGATTTGCCGACGATATAGTCGTCATGGCTGAGACTACGGAGGACCTCAATGCAATGCACGATGACCTCAGTAGAGCTTCCAAAAGAGTGGGTCTTAAAATGAACATGGACAAAATCAAGATCATGGTAAATACCCATGTAGCACCCACCCACATCAAGATCGGAAACTCTACACTCGAAGCTGTAGACGAGTACGTCTACCTAGGACAAACGGTCCAGTTAGGTAGGGCCAACTTCGAGAAAGAGGTCAACCGTCGAATACGACTCGGCTGGGCAGCCTTCGGGAAGTTGCTTGGTGTCTTCTCGTCCCACATACCATAGTGTCTCAAAACGAAAGTTTATGATCAGTGCGTGTTGCCAGTGACGACATATGGAACTGAAACGTGGTCGCTCCCAATAGGCCTCATCAGACGGCTCAAAGTCACTCAAAGGGCAATGCTTGGAGTTTCCTTGCGTGATCCAATCAGGTATTTTGGTATCCGCAAGAGAACCAAGGTTACCGACACAGCCCGAAGGATCGCCAGACTAAAGTGGCAGTGGGCAGGGCACATTACTCGCAGAACAGATGGTCGATGGGGCTGAAAAGTTCTGGAGTGGCGACCGCGTATCGGAAGACGTAATGTTGGAAGGCCTCCCACAAGGTAGACCGATGACCTGGTGGACCAGCCGTTATGGCGACGCTTGGGGGACGCCTATAACCGAAAAACGTCCAGCAGTGGACGTTTTTTCTTATTATGTGATACCGATACATAAATTCTGGCTAAACCAAATTACATATGCATGTAGATTATTACCTATTTTTTTCAGATGTAATTTCTCAGTAAATGCCGACGAAAAGGTGCTTTATCTGCACGCTGTTTGTAAGCATTTCTTGAGAGAGCAGCCTTAAGTCGTGGAAAGATAAAAAACAGACAGTAAGACAGACAGAGTCCTGAAAACAAACAATATTTTAAATTAATTTTCAAAGAGCTAAAATCGTTTGAAGCCATTTGATACTAAGCTTTGGTCTAGACGTTTTAATGCAAATGAGGGTAGGTATCATGTCGTCTGCAATCCGATGCGAGAGGTACTTAATTATTACGTTTTAGATCTAAAGGGTTATAGAACTTTCCTTTGTTTACGTTTTATTTAGTCCTAAAATGGTTTATAGTGTTTTATCGTCAAACGTTTTATAGTTTAGGAGCCAATGAGAGTAACCTTAACTCAGTTTTATGTTTAATTAAAATAGAGTTCTATCAGATGGGAGAGACGGAATTATCCTTATAGTTAGATTAAGTAAACAACTTAGTTTTATACTTCCAAATCGAGTTATTTGGCCTCACGAAAAACCAGTCATAAATAAAAAGGGCTTGGCTCATCGCCACAAGGTTGCCTGCTTGTCGGTCTTCTGCAGATTGTACTTCGGTGAGTGTGCCCAAGAACTCCACCTCATCCCACCGGTCCCTTTCTACCATCGGACATCCAGACGCACTGCAACTTACCATCCCTACCTTGTTGCTATTCCACTAATTCGCACTAAGCGTTTCCAAACATCTTTTATAATGCGCACAGTAAAGGAGTGGAACTCTCTGCCTGTCTGTGTTTCCAAACGCTTACAACCCTAATCTCTTCAAAGTTAGAGTGAACAGGCTCCTTCTGGGTAAGCTCGCTTCAACGTAGACTTTGTCTCTGTCATCTCTGACCTAGACTAGACTCAAGAACAAAACCATCACAAATAAAAAAACTGGCCAAGTGCGAGTCGGACTCGCGTACAAAGGGTTCCGAACGAATTTAATTTTTTTAACATGTTATTTTAGTACTACAGACTTCTTATACAGTTTTCCTGTAATCTTTAGATAAAGATCTATTATCTCCATTTTTTTTTCAAAATTTTAGGCTCAGTAGTATTGGAGATAAGGGGGGAATGGTCATTTTTCATCTTATTTCTTGAATAACTTCAAAACCATTTATTTTAAAATTATGAAAAAAATATAATTAAAACCCTCACTGCAAGCCCTTTTATTTGATGTATCACACAATTTTTTTCAAAAAACTTTATTTTTTATTTTTCTAGTTTGACCCCCAAAAGTGACCCCCATACTAAAAATTTAATAATTTACGTAACGCGTCCCTGTTTGGGTCATAAAAGTCCACATGTGTACCAAATTTCAACAGAATTGGTCCAGTGGATCCGGAGAAAACTGGCTGTGACAGACGGACAGACAGACACCCGAGTGATCCTATAAGGGTTCTACCCTTTTTCGGAACCCTAAAAAGGGTAGAATACTGGTAGTCATGGTGTTAAGCGCTATGACCGTTCATTGTTTGTTACAGCCTAATATATAATTAAGTTTTAATATATAATTAAGTTAATTTAATTTATTTAACTGTAAGGTTGTAATGGTGAACGATAAAAAAATAAAAGGTATAGGTAGGTAGGTGTAGGTAGGGTTTCTTTAGAATCCATCCAAAGGTTGTCTTGAAAAGATCGCTTTTAGCGATAAGGCCGCCCATTGTGTCACCCTATGTAATGTTTCTCATCTATCTTTTCTGTAACTTATGTGGTGTACATAATAAAGAGTATTCTATTCTATTCTATTCTATAAATTTAAGTTTATCCAAACATCAGCAGAGCAACAACTTACAAAATAAATGAAAAAAGAGAATATTGTATGAAAACCGGCTAAGCGCGAGTTGGACTCTCACACGAAAGTTTTCGTGCCGTGTTACGTTTCTTGAGATACAGCCCCCTGACAGATAGACGGACGGATGGACGGACGGAGGGACAGACGGACGGTCGGAGGGACGGTCGTAGGAATGGACGGACGGACAGCGGAGCTTTAGTAATAGTGTTCTATTGGTTACTCTTCAGTAACGCAACCTTAAAAAAGAGAAATGAAATCATAAAATATATTTCTTATCATAGGTACGTTATTTCATTAAACACAAAGAGCATAATTTTACCTTTTCAGTGGCTCAGTGCAGTTCAATGAATCCTCCCAATTCATGTGCACTCGTGCTGCGGATGCCAATGCATTGTGATTATGTTCAGCAATTTATCTTTTATTGGCAAAATTCTTGATAAAAGTTCTTGATACAGCTTTTGGCATAAACCTACTTCTTTCGAGTTTTGTATATGTATTGACGGTACAACTTATAGATTATGTGTGGGCTGAGTAAGTGGCTTAAGTTATGTTATGTGTGTGTGTGTTAGTTGTGTTGTGTGTTGTTATGTGGTTTAGTTATAATAAATAAATATATGATTTTTAGGGTTCCGTACCAAAATGGTAAAAAGGAACCTTATGGTGTGACTAAGTCTGTCCGTCTGTCACAGCTGGATATCTCCAGAACTAATAATGCTATCAACTTGTTTGGAAGAGTTTTAAATGATGTTTGCTCAACTATTTTACAAATAAGAAAAAAATAAGAATGTATACATTTTTTCTGAATCATCGACTGAAAGGATTCTCAAAAATCGAAGTAGGGGTACTAAGGCATGTGAGGTATTATATGAAAAAGCGCTATCTGCACATTCTCAAACATAATTTTTTAGGCCGCATGGTTTTCGACTTTTAATGAGAAATATAAAAAAAATTGACCATTATGGCCACCCTCCTTATCTCCGAAGTTTGCATTAAGAAAAAACTGAAATTATTCGTGATAGAAGTTAATGTAAAGATTACAGGAAAAATAAAACGATGTCTCTAAATATCACACTTCTTCATAAATCATCAACAAAACTTATTTTAGTTCCACTAGCGGTTAAGAGATGGTTCGATATGAATTGTACGCAAGTAATATTATAATCCTATATGATTCTACTGAAGTGGCTTTTTTAGACCCGCGGGTTTCAAAAGTTAAGCAAAAACTAGAAACCATTTAATAATTTGAGCAATGGACGTCTTCAGTACCAAAGCCATCTAAATTTATATCCTAAATGCACCTAAATGTCATATGAATTAACGTAATTTCTTAACTTAACACAAAAACAACAACAAATCTCCTTTCGCAGGTATGCTGGAAGAGATTTCTTTTGAAATAAGCATTACCTTTGTACTTATTTTTCTGTTTCCTTCTTTTATCTTTCTATGTAATGAATGTGTGTACATAAACATTGTTAAATAAATAAATAAAAATTGTCCACATGCCTTTCAGACCAACATTCATCATTTATCAGCCATAAACGCCGCGTTGCCAGCCTCTCGCTTTTTATTGTTTACACGGTTTTAAAATCGCACAGACCAATTCCACCCAGCCCGCTCCATCATCGATCGATAAGATGTAGGTGCAATGTAGGTACCACTGGGACACGGTAGTCATTCCAGCCATACGCACTAAACGTTATGGAAATATTTTCACTGTGCGAACTGCTAAGGATTTGAATTTCTTGCCTGAGTCTGTGTTTCCTGGTAGCTACAAACTAGAGATATTTAATAATAATAATATAATAATAAAAATTTATTTCGGAAATCATCCATATGGTGTTAGTATTAGGACTTACAAACTATGTTAGTATCACAACAAATTCTTTTTATAAATCTAATTCAAATATTTTTCCTGAGCACCGGGCCCGCAGCTATGTCTACGGTACCAGTGCATCAGAAAAGGGCAGTCTGGCTTCTCCACAATAACTTTCAGGATGCTATTGGAGCTTCCACGTATCCTATGCATTAGGGATGCCGTTCTTTTGCGCATGACAGCTTCAAAACTATCGATGCCTGCCTCGGCAAACATGCCCGACGCACTACAGAACCGCGGAAGCCCCAACAACACCCGAAAAGCATTATTGTACTGAACCCGGAGGGCGTTGTAGGCTCTCTGTGTGTACCTGACCCACAGGCTGCAGGTGTAAAACGTCTGGCAGTAAGCCTTAAACAACGTAATTTTCACGCCTCTAGTACACCTTGCAAACCTACGGGCCAGCATATTACATCGAACCGACAACGCCCTTCATTCTCTCTCTATATCCTCGTCATCAAACATGTTCTCGGTCAAAATGTGCCCAAGGTATTTAAAACATGACACTCTTTTAAGTGCCACCCCATATAAGTAAACGGGAGGCACTGTCGTCGGTTTTCTGGAACCTAAACGAAACACCATAACCTCACTTTTCCTGACATTATACAGGAGACCATGAGCCATGGCGTATCGTTCACACACTCCAAGTAACTGCCTGAGAGCATCAATAGAGGGACTCAGCAGCACCATGTCGTCAGCATAGCTTATAGTGTTGTTAAGTTTAAGTCAAAAGTGGAAAGGTTATTAATTCTAGGAAGTGTGCTCTACCGTCGACTACATCATGGCGTCCTGCTATGTGAGAATGTGGTAAAACTCGAGCCTATCAATAATAATAAAAAACCGGTTCCGTTTTTTCCTTTTGAGATACGGTACCCTAAAAACATAATTTTGTCGTTCTTTGCCAATGCTATGCCATCAATCATACCAGATTTTTATTGCCTTGCTCTTCAGCGATCTTCGTGGCCACACCACCTCACCGCGCACTGAATACCAAGCTGTACCTAAACACGCCATGCACGCCGCTGATATATTCAACGATTTATCTTCCAAAGCACCTGCCGACAGCGACGGCACGTATTGCCGTGACAAATTCGTTAAGTTAGCCGTTAATGATGGGGCTTTGACGGAAAATGCAGACGATTTTCTTGGTAAGTAGAGGTGATGAATTGGTTGAAGGCATGTTTGACTAATATATTGGGTTTGGTGACTGAAAATCAGTTTTTCTTTTAGAGTCGATCGATGATACAACGTGGTAAGTGGCAGGTGGCCGTCTGACACCGCGGCACCGCCTATTTGCTTTATTTATTTATAATTTGAAGTCATTTAAAAAATAGATGAACATTGACTACTTATTCCCTTCCCATCTCTCCAAAACAATGATGCCTACAATATTGAAAAACCAAACCAGATTATAGTTTTTAGGGTTCCGAACAAAAAAACGGAATCCTTATAGTATCACTCGGGTGTCTGTCCGTCTGTCTGTCTGTCCGTCTGTCACAGCTATTTTTCTTCGGATCCACTAGACCGATTCTGTTGAAATTTGGTACACATATGGACTTCTGTGACCCAAAAAAAAAAACAGTTTTTTGAACAATATCGTGTGACATATCAAATGAAAGGGCTTAACTGTGAGGGTTTTAATTACAGTTTTTCATAATTTTAAAATACATGGTCTTGAAGTTACTCAAGAAATTAGACGAAAAATGACCATTCCCCGCTGGGAATGAAAATTTTAGGCTCGGAGATAAGTCTCCGAAACTACTGAGCCTAAAATTTTGAAAAGAAATGGAGATAATAGATCTTTACCGATAGATTACAGGAAAATCTATTAGAATTCTAGTGTTAAAATAACATGTTAAAAAATAATTTCGTTCGGAACCCTTTGCACGCGAGTTCGACTCGCACTTGCCCAGTTTTTTTTTATTTATAAACTAGTAGACGTCATGCGGTTTTACCCGCGTAATTCCCGTTCCCGTGGCAGTACGGGGATAATATATAGCCTTTGTTACTCCCTGATAATGTAGCTATCCAATGCAAAAAGAATTTTCCAAATCGGTCCAGGAGTTTCGGAGCCTATTCAATTCAAACAAACAAATCAACAAAAAACCCTTTGCGCGCTCCGACTCGCACTAAGCCGGTTATCATCATTAATCATGATGATTTACAGCAACACTTCTCAGCCATGAAACAGCCTAGACTAAGTTTTGTTGGACGTTTAATCATCATCATCATGAGATCAGCCGAAGGAGGGGAGGCGTATGTCCACTGTTGAACATAAGCCTCCCCCAAGCGCTACCACAACAACCGGTCCTGTGCGTCTCGCATCCATCGGCTACCCGCGATCCTCACCATGTCATCGGTCCACCTTGTGGAAGGCCTTCCGACGCTGCATCTTCTGATACACGGCCGCCACTGCAGAATTTTTCCGCCCCACCAACCATCCTTGTCCAAGCAATGTGCTCTGCCCACTTCCACTTCAGTTTGGCGATCAAAGGTTACTGACTTAGCCCTAAATGTGGTTCTCTTACGGATATCATCATTCCTGATTCGATCATGCAAAGAAACTCCAAGCATTGCCCGCTCCATTGCCTTTTGGGTGACTTAAAGCCTTCTGATGAGGCCCATTTTGAAGAACCACGTTTCGGTTCCATAAGTCATCAACGGCTACTTCGGCGTTTAACTACAAGTTATTTAAAGCATACGCAATTATAATTATACAAATGAATCGATTTGCATACAAATTTCATGCTGTACGTTAAGTTGGATTAACTGGTAACATTATATATAACTATTCAAAACGCTTACTACCGAAACCAATCAATTAAATTTGCCTATGGATAATAACTTATGTATCACCTATAAATATGAGTTAAACAATAGTAATACCTTAGAACATCATCGGTTCATAGAACCGTTCTTTAGGTCACAAGTGTTACTGTTGCAGTCATCATGAGGTTGTTGCAAGTCACGTTGCTGTTCACGTTTATAATGTTGGCGACTCGTGTGGCAGGGAAGCCCGACGCTTGGAACGGTAATAAAAGTGTTTATCTACTCTCGTATCATAACGTTCCAATTTTTAAATCAAAAGTTATTACTTATTGATAGATTTTATCCACAGATAGGTAACTGTAATAAAATTAAAAAGGTTTTTTTTATAAAACACCTTTCAAACAAAACAATTATTTTTCATAACAGTTTTTAAATCACAGATTTAATAATTAAAATAATTGTCGTCACGGCCTATGGCCTGATCTCCAAAAGCTTCAACGACCACCTGTCGAAGCTGGCGTTACGCGGTTGGGTAAAGGGCCTGATACAGAAGGCAGTACTCCTCGATACGGCTCATATATTGAGGAGGTTCCTTACTCTGGAGCCCTAACCACAGTTATCTTGGACCCAGCTCCTGACACGGGGGCTGCTGTTTTTTTGTTTTAAATGTTTCTTTTTTGTCTTTAAAAAAAAAAACATTTAAGATTATAAATTCGTATGTATGGTCAATTGAATAAAGACAAAAATAATAATATTTATTAATACAACTAACTTTTAGTCAATAGTCGGTGTGAGTAGCACTTAATACTATGTTACTTCTTCTATTATATAAAAATCTCGTGTTTGTTATCGAACTACTCCGAAACGACTTGACCGATTTTTATGTTTTTTTTTTGGGTATTATTGATAGGTCAGAGAATAGGTAGGGCTATTTTTTATATGACAAAACAACGTTAGCTGGATCAGCTTGTAATTTTATAAATAATTATCACGTACAGTCCCTCTATGAAATAAAATTATCAGTTTTAGCTTAAAATTGGATTGAAAAGGGAAATTGACATTATCCAAAAAATGCAACTTAATAATATTATTTTAAAATTCTAACATGTTGTTATCATTTTTTAGGATGGACGGTCTGCACAACTAACAGCGAGTGCCCACCCAATAAACCCAGATGCGTAGAACCAGTAGGAAGCATACATCATCTGTCCTTTTGTACTTAAGAAGACGTCGAAATAGATAATAAATATTTATAAATAATAAATAAATATATATATAATTTTATTTCAGACCTTAATCCATATGTTGTCAGTAATAATAATAATTCAATTCAATCAATTCGCCACACTATCTCTGGTTGTTCTCGTCTAGCTAACGGAGAATACTTGCATAGGCACAACCTTGTAGCCAGGATTATCAATCAGCAACTTGCTCTGAAATACTCTCTTGTGGAGTCGGAGGTGCCGTACTACAGGTATGCGCCCGACCCAGTTCTCGATAATGGCAATATCACATTGTACTGGGATCCGTCCATCATCACTGACAGGACTATTGTTGCCAATAAGCCTGATATAGTGGTAGTGGACCGAATAGTGAGGCGTGCAATGATTATAGACATAACCGTCCCGCATGACGAGAACCTTGTGAAAGCCGTGAAAGATAAACAAATCAAGTATATTGACTTGGCTTGCGAGGTTGTCGACATGTGGGATGTGGATTCCGCAATCATTGTACCGATAGTCATATCAGCCAATGGCTTAAGAGCTACGAGCCTCGACCAACACCTCAGGAGGCTCTCGTTAGGCAGCTGGATCAAGGGCTTGATTCAGAAAGTGGTACTTCTTGACACGGCTCGTATTGTTAGGAGGTTCCTCTCTCTGGAGCCCTGTCCGCCGGTAGCTTGGACCCTGTTCCCGATACCGCCCAACTAACACCAAAGCGTTAAAAAAACCTATAAAAGACTCGTATATCAGTTCCATTTCAATATAAAAGTGTTAACGCATACCTGTACAACTATGTTAAAGCATGCTCTAACCCACTTATAACCACGAAAGAGGCCCACAGTTTTACAGATAAGAGATTTATAGAAAGCCGATAGTACGGTGTTACAAGATACTAAATCTACTGCACAAAAGCGTTTATTCATCGACAGCTACTACTTTAACCGATATCACTGTTGTAATATTGTGTTGGTAATCACTACAGGTAGTAGGAAAGAGTCGGATATGAATACTTTGCCACTAAAAACTTCTTAAGTACATTACATATCAACTGTATAACTTTTAGCGTAAGTCAAGATTAAAAAAGCGTAAGATTAAATAACCTTAATACAATTTGATCTGTTCGTAGTGGAAGTGTAATGTCATCCATCATTCAACACAGCAGAATAATATTATGGAATGAAACAGGTAAGCCATTTTAAATATTAAGTTATTTGAGTTTGTGAAGTGAAAAATGACTGCCCTTGTGATTTCACGGTAAATGTATACCATGTTTCTCATCTCAACTTTAACGCGCCTAGGATTTATTCAAGATTTAGAAGAAAAGTTATGATAATAAAATAGACACCTCAAGCTAAACATTATTATTTATCCCTGCCTCCTGAGCAGTGGCATTTAAAATTAATTTGTATTCATGGAACGCTTCAAATAATATAAGAAATTTAGTATTTTGTGGTCAAATGTTGAATGACTCGAAATAATATTTATTGTTAGGTTACCAAAACAATGGCGAGCTTACTTTAAATATTAAATCTTCACTTAGCTCATTCGTACCACTCTTTGAGCTACAAAGATGGTTATAACAGACATAGCTCAATACATTTGCTACAGTGATGACAATAAAGTCACCTATAAATTTTACAAACAGACTCGATTAGGGTTCTTCAACGAAATAATAAAAACCTGCTAGTAGGTACCTACGTAAGCGCAAAAAAATATTTGCTAGTGTTTTCTAGTATTCTAAGAACTAGAGAATGAATGTGTATTTTAATTTTTAGGTTTTTTTTTAACAGTCTTGTCTATGATGTGAACCTAAATCAGTTTTGCCGTCTTTATCACACACTCGTAATCTCACACGAATATAGCGCCATTTTGGTGCTGTAGCTGTGTGATGTGTCAGAAGCTCGCGCGGAGTGTCGTCTTACTTTCATACCCGAATACGCTTACACTAGGTCAGTCATTCAATAAGATTAATATTTATCTTTACTTAATGTAGGTAACTGTATACCTAGTGTAAGTAAATTCTTGTACCGAAAGATACGTTTATTATAAAAAACACTCAAGTTTATGTAGGTAGGCCTAATGTTTTCACAAAAAAAAACACATAATTAAAATTGCATTAGAGTCTGCCGATTTATGGGAAAATCATTTGGTAGTAAGAGGGAGGGAGGAGGTGTCCCTGTGCCCTGGCACCACTCCTATGTAAAGGCAACGCACTGTTCTTGAGAAAAATAAATTATTATAGTAACCTAACCTCAAAACGTTTTATAACCGCTTAACATTGCGCAGTCAAGGGAGGCCCGGTCGACGGAGCCACGCTTTGGATAAAATTTCCATTATAGTCCGTTGCTTTGGAAGTTCATATCTTTTCTATAGATAGTACTCATAAATAAAAAGCTTGTCACAAATTTTAAATATGCGGAGAGTCACGGTTTACGAGATATAATTCTTTAAAGTTTCAATACAAATTGGAAAATAGCATGCCATTTGCAAATTTTTAGGTTGGATAAACTATCATGGTAGACGTCAAAGTTGACATTTCACGTTCCGTTGACGTTAGAAGTGTATTTTATTCAATTTTATGTCATGTGTTTTTCATAAATATAATTTTATTTTTACATATTCACATACTTCTGGTGTGTAATAAATGTGCACAATAATGGGGTTGGCAAGTGAAAGCTGTTCTCAGATGGCGCCACCACTACACGAATCCTTTTCAAAGTGAGATAAACACTATTAGTCTGTGATTCCAGTCTTTAAGATTCATTTGTTCGTTTGTTTGTGTATTCTAGGCAGTCTGATTTATTTTGAGGTTTATAAAATCGAATTCGCATTATCTTACGTTATAGGTTATGTGATATAGGTAAGTTTGGGATCGTACAAACAATTGAAAATAGTTTTTGACGATCTAATCACACTGAAAGTAATCATTTACCTATGTATTTACCCATATTTTAGAATAGAATAGAATAGAATACTCTTTATTACTCTTTGTTTTTTTTTTTGTTGTTGTTGTCTTTGTTGTGTTTTTTTTGTGTGTGTGTTGTTTTTTTTTGTTCTCTTTATGTGTGGTTTGACTTATGTGTTCACGAAATTCAACAAATTATTTTGTATATATATACTTACATCGCGCTAAAACACCCATCTTTGGACTCTTTCAACAATTTGACCACATTCTTCCGACAAACGATGTTTTCATAATCAAGCAATGCGTAATTATTGACAATTAACACAACGCATTTTAACAGTTGACAAAGTCCAAACCACTTGCAAATTGTTACCCAGAATTAAATGCCATCCATAGTCTAGGTTAAGCCAAGTCGTAAAGAATTCGCAAAATCGCAGAAATATAACTTGTATCTAACATAATGCCGAATGAACATGAATACAAACAAATAGTAAAAAAACATATTGTCAATTCAATTTGACACTGACGTATCGTTTTTCCGTTCCATGTTATTCATTCCGTTAATCTATACATATAATAAAATCGTAGACTAACCGTGTCTGTACATTGAATATTTTTCCATGAAAATTACACAGAAAACACAGGAAAAAGGCATAAAACACAAAAATGCTAATTTTGAAATTTTTGTCTGTTTGTCTGTGCGTTTGTGGGAGCATCACGCATAAACCACAGATTGGATTGCAAATCTAAGTACTTAAAAATATTAAGTGATAACCCGAGTAACATTTAGCGTGTATTTCATCAAAATCGACCCACAAAATCAAAAGATATTGAATTTTCAAGTTTAGGAAGGAACTTCCTAATGTATTCTGATGAGTCAGAGCGCCATCTATTGAGAAAAATTAAATGCACGAAAGCATTCAAAATTGTTGTGTTATTCGTGAAACTTTTAATACGTGGCAAAATAAAAGTGACCATTTTTATACCTTTTCGTTATTTATCGTTACAATCGATCTACAAAATCAAAATATATTGAATTTTTAGTTTAGTAAGAAACTTTCTACTGTGTTCTGATTAGTCAGAGCGCCATCTATTGAAGAACCAAAAAATGCATGAAAGCATGAATGTTACACCAAAACACATTCATTGAGTTATTTGTGAAACTTTTAATACGTAGACGTAGCAAAATAAAAGTAAACACTTTAATACCTTATCGTTATTCATCATTACATACGGGCTTCTTATTTAACGTCTTCTGCTGCCAAATATTTTGTCAGTTTACATGGTCGATAGATGGCGTTGCACTGATGACGCGTTTTTCTGAATTGCGGTGTTAAGATTTTCCGCTGGAGAATGACCTTTTCGTAGGAATTTCGGTTTGGTCTCTGGAAGGTCTTAAACGAATAGGGGCCAAAATTTCTTAAATTTCTGAGTTGTGCTGGTTTCGTTTAAAGTGCTTTTATCGTCGAGTCTTAAACTGATTTAGAACTTAGTAGTTTTGTGAAGTACTGGACGGTTCGACTTGCGGATCAGGCCTGTAGGGTTCCGTACCAAAGGTGCTGACAGGACACTACTTCTAAGGCCTCCGCGATTGATTCCGTTAAGAGCGAAGCAACGAACGGTTCGATTTGCGAAACAAGGCTAATAATAATAAGGTACCGTACCAAAGGTGGTCACGGTGACGGGAGCGATCGATTTTGGTGGGGCTACTCTCTAAGTCCGAAGTCCGTAGTTTCGGGCTTAGTTGCGGACATATTCTACTCCGTATCACCTACAGACTTACGATTAATCCCGAACCCGAACTAAGAATGAATGACAACACGATTTCACAGTAACTGTCAAATCGAGTTATCATTACTTCTCTGTGGTTAGGTGATACGGAGTAGATTTTTTTTACAATAGATAGGCATACGTTTGACCACTATCTCACATGATGGTAAGCGATGATGAGGTTGAAGATGGAGCACGTTTGCCTAGAAGCAACCTATTCACTTTTGTCTTAAAGACTCCCAGGTTGCCCGCAACTAAGTTTTTAATTCGTGCTAAGTATCAGACGGTTTGATTTGCGAGCCAAGGCAAATTATAGGGTTCCGTGCCAAAGTTGCTAATGGGAGGGTTATTATTTAAGCCTTCGCGTACGATCTTGATTCGTGCGAACCAAGTCGATTTTTAGGGTTTCGTACCAAGGTTGCTAACGGAACCCTATTTATTAATAAGCCACCGCTGTCCATCTTCCTTCAGTTTATTAACCGACTTCAAAAAAAGGAGGAGGTTATCAATTCGACTGTATTTTTTTTATGTTTGTTACCTCATATTAACCGACTGGATGAACCGATTTTCATGATTCTTTTTTTATTTGAAAGCTGTTGCTTCCCGTGTGGTCCCATTGCCACCACGTCAGGATCTGATGATGGAAACCCTGAGAAATCGAGGGCAACTCTCGAAAATTGTAGGCACATATTTGGTAAAAACTTGATATTCGTGTGTATATCGGGTGATACTACAAAAGAATGAAAGTTTGGATCAGACCTGATGATGGAGACGACAGAGAGTCAAGGGAACTCCACATCGGTATGTAGGAACTACCAAGTGTTTGGGCTTATTTCATTCGTATTGACGAGACCTTTACACCGAAAGCACTTAGTAAGTTTTATTTTCATAACATAACATCACGCCGGTACGCTGTGAATGGGTACGCAGGTACCACTAAAAAGTGAAAAATAAAAAACTTTTTTACAAAAAATGTAACCGACTTCCAAAAAGCGAAAAAACTAAAAACACCGACTTCCGAAATTAAAGTTATTTTATACTTTGTAGTGTTTTGTTTTGGAAGTCGGTTACATTTTTTGTAAAAAAGTTTTTTCCGTTTTATTTCTGTCTCGCTGATATAAAAATGTCTTCTAGAAAAAGGTCGAATCTTTCACAATATAGCAAAATTCTCAGTCGGGTTTGTTCGAACACTATTCTAACTAACTCGAGAACGGCTCGACCGATTTTCATAGTTTTTGTGTTTTATTCGAGACGAAGACTAATTCCTTCGTCCGGAATAGCATAATAAGAATTAAAATACAAAAAAAAATTGAGTATGTAGGTAGGGTAGGTAGGCAGGTAGGTAGGGTAGGTAGACAGGTAGGTGGGGTAGGTAGGCAGGTAGGTAGGGTAGGTAGGCAGGTAGGTATGGTAGGTAGGTAAGGTAGGTGAGGTAGGATAGCTATGGTAGGTAGGTATGGTAGGTAAGTAGGTAGGTAGGGTAGGTAGGTTAGGGTCGGTAGGTAGAGTAGCCAGATGACGGGAGCGAAGCCGCGCGGGTCAGCTAGTAACAAAAATAATCTTGGTCATATTTTTTACCGTCTGGTTACATGGTTGGTACAGTCATTTTATATGATATTTTTTTTCAAAATATTTAAAAACTTTTGACAAGATATATGGGTATAAGTAGGAAAATCGCCAAGCGGAAACGATCTTCTGTCTTTTATCTAATTATTAGCGCAGATTGGAATGTATAAGTTGCGTTCGGAAATTGCACGATGATTATATTTATAAATCAGTAATAACTTTGAATTCCCGTTATTTTTAATATAACTCAATATTTTTTTGGTACAAAACTTGAACTATAAACTTGTTATTATAATTCGTATAAATTAGACCATGAACAGCGCTACGTTAATTTTTAGCTAACTTGGGTCCAACCTCGCCATCGACGCCATCCTTCCTTTATGGTTTTTATTTTATGTAGATAATTAGTGCTCTTAGTTATTTTTTTATTGTTTCAGAATGCCGTTCAAAGTTGTGCAAACGTTGGAAGGAAAAAATGCATATTATTTACTGTTCCATCACTCAGTATAAGAAAATAAAAAATATTTTGAGATATCCAAATAAATATTTAACAATATTGTTGGGGATGGTGTGTTTGGCTCTTCCATGAAACGATTAGACTGTATAAAAGATGGTGTATTGGTGCTGCAGTGGTGGTACGGGACACAAAATGATGTACCCGCTCGCTATCGAGATTAAACGTGGGATGGTGGGGCGGCCGGTGGCACGTGCGTGAGCTGCGTCACCGTCCCGCGCGCCCCATCCCCGCTGTCGTCTGACGTGGCACCGTGCGTTCGCGCGTAAACAAAGATATACTATGGATGAAAATTCCCATTGCCAGATTGGGAAGTAGTAAAATGTAGAGTAAAATGGAGCAACATTACGACCTACGACGCTGCAGACAGAATTGTTTCGGAAATGCTGAAGTATAGTGACACACACGTCCTCAATATAAAATATCTTCCTCATATTCGCGTTCTACAGAACCATCTCACTCGACTCGGTCTTGACCACAATAAATTATTATGACTATTTATATTTTGACTTGGTAACAAATCTTGTTCATTTTTCGTTATGATTGAACCAACGGAACCCAAGCGAATATTATCACAACTACTAGATTTGTTTGCGTCATTCGTACTTTAACAACTGAATTAAATATATATATATAATTATGCCGCTATGTCGTTTTTTTTCCTTCCCAAAAATTGCGTGTAGTTATGACGCAATTAGTTATGACGCAGGTACTACTTGAACACATTTAGAGGATAACTTTTACAAAAGTGAGGTTAGTGTTAATAACGACCCATACATGCGTTGTTTGCCACCAATACCTTTAGGACGTCTTTTAAGAGTACTGTCTATCACAATAATCTTTAGTTAAATCGTTTATTAAAGGTCAAACCTAGATCGTGGAGTTCTTCGACACTTTTATAATCTCGTGTTACTAAACTCTCGACAACCCCTATTTAATAACCTGTGTCTGCAATAATGATGTGTGATACAGTAACCATACAGCAGCAAGTGATAACAAGAGTCAGCAAACACTGTAATAGAGATTTAGGTGACAGATACAGGTTAGAGCTATAACTTCTTAAGTATACATGCTGATAGTAGCACTATTATAACTCTCAAAGTTGAATTACATCGTCCATTACAGTTGTAGTGCCGCGATTGGGGCAAAAACTTGTTTGTTAACTCCTCTATATCGTCTTTAGTTAGAACTGAGATAAGTATAACTTTGTTATGTTACTTAAAGCCATAAAAAAGCCTGTAACTGACACCAAAATGTTAGTTGGGCGGTGGGCTACTATTTTAATATTTTTAAATGTTTTTTTTTTAAATGTTTATATTGAAATATTTAAAAATACAATTTATATGTTAAAAAAAATAAACGAAATAATAATAAATTAATACACACTACTTAAAAGCTATGTTAGTAACAGCCACAATACAAAAGAGATTTTAATTCATATATTTGTTGCGCTCGCCTAACGCACCGGGCACATGCACATGTGTATGTACCCAATGCGCCATGAAAGCGCAACACAGCTTATCACTAATGACCTTCAGTATGTCATTGTCGCTCCCACGCACCTTGCGCATCATAGATGCCGTCCTTTTCCGAAGGATGATGGTGAAGCCATCAGTGCGTGCTTCGGCAAACATTCCTGATGCATTGCATTAATGACCTGTATAAATAAAATAATGCCCAACAACACCCTGAATATTATACTGAACCCTTAGGGCATTGTATACCCTTTGCGTATGTCGAACCCACAGGGTGCAGGTGTACAGACTGGCAAAAGCCTTTAAAAGAGTTATTTTCACTTCTATTGTACACCGTGCAAACCTGCGGGCCAACATATTGCATTGGACAGCCAGGACACAAATTAAAAAGACTTCCAAAATTAAGGTACTTATACTTTGCAGTGTTTTTCAGCTTTATAATATTAGAATAGATATAAGAAAATTGTGTTAAAAAAATGTCCGTTGTGGAAAAATATATTTTTCTTCTATTTATGTTTCCTTTTATTGAAAGGGAAAACAAACAAACTCAATATCGTAGTGTCGTTACATTGTATATGTATCCACTTTATTTTCATCTATTTATTTATTATACTTGGTAAATGACGCATCGGTGCACAAACGGATACCATGGATTCAGTACACAATTCTAAATTTATTTTAATCTGCAGTTTTACTTTAAGCTGTAAAAAATCGTTATCTACATATATCTATACTAATATTATAAAGAGGAAAGATTTGTATTTTTTGTTTAACGAATAATCATAAAAACTACTAAGCCAATTTGAAAAATTCTTTCAGCAATGGATAGCTACATTATCAACGAGTAACATAGGCTATATTTTATCTCCGTATTCCCACGGGAACGGGAACTACGCGGGTGAAACCGCGTGACGTCCGCTAGTAACATATAAAATTCTTGCGTTACTGAGTGAGTTACTGACAAACAATGCACAGCCGAAACTGCTGGTCGTAGAAAGCCGAAATTTGGCATGTAGCTTTCCTACACTCCATAAAGAAGCAGTAAGAGAGGATTTCCCGAAATTCTTACGGGAATGGGAAAAAACGGGATATGCGAATTCGAAGTCGCGGGCAAAAGCTAGTTAGGAAATAAAGAATATCTTATTAACATTTTTATTTAATGTAATTTTCACCGGATAGTTGCAAACTCCGTAAGATTGTAATAAAAAAATTTGAATTATATTTTCTCGATATGTTGTGTTCATATCATTTTAAATACAATAAATCTCATCCAAATTCAATAGTTTGAAATGTATACGTGGCTTATTGAGAAAAATAGTTTACAATTTCACGGTATATTTTACAATCTTACGGTGTCTGCTATTTCCCGGTGACAAAATCATCGGAAGCCAGAAAATCTGACACTTGTCTTACCAAGACAAGCCGAAGATATTCAATAAAATACCAAATTACATTGAAGATCTTAACTTGACACAATTTAAACGGTGACTAAAAAACTTACTAATTGAAAATGCTACTATACTATTGACGAATTCCTTTTTGACGAAAAAAAAAACTGATAAAAAAATATTGATATTTATGCTTGACAATTCAAAAACTCGACATATTAATCAGTTTTATTTAGGGTGATAAATGTTATTTTAATACGTTACGAACTAAATAACAAATAAACCTAACTATATACATATGAATATACTAAAACGCAAATACACTCAGGCGTCGAAGAATTCCTCCGCATCGCTGTCATCCGGAAACGGCCCAGAAGACTGGCAGCATTGCCACGTTGAATGGCAATACTAATTCTTTGAGCAAAGAACGAGCACACCAATACATATCAATTGTATTCTAAATGTTTATTAAAAAACAGATTGTATTCTAATTATTTAAATTTGTGCTAATTTGTATGTAATGTCGATTTTATATTCTTAAATTGCTAAATAGTGTATGCCCAAATGGGTAGTTTTTTGAGTTACCATAACCTTATTATAAGACCTGTTGTATCACCAAAAAGCACACTAATAAATACTTTGACTTTTGACTTTGACTTTGGAGAAAAGAGATACCGTGTTTCCCTGCTACTAGGTTGTGGGAAGCTGACCCCAGCATAGTTGGGAAAAGCCTAGGGAGATTGATAGAAAAGAAACAATCATTCGTTCATAAAATGAACGATACAAAACATTATTTTCTTTACACACTGTATAGTATACATAATGTTATCACCTTAACAAGGAAAGGAAATTGGATCATCTCACACACTTCCTCAAAGGAAAACTAGGAGTGCGTAAAAACTTTTTTATTAGAGAGTTCCTTGCTTCACTTTACTGCCCCACTCCCATTATATGCGGCGTAAAGATATATGTTTCCATTTTCGTTAATGAGAGTTAGTGAAAATTGCTCGTTTTTGTTAATGGAACTTGTTTTTTATTAATTTATTTTATGTTTTTTTTTAAGCAATTTTCAAACTTGTCAGCAGCAGCTGTGTATGGTGTTAATGATAATGGGTTCCGGAGTAAACAATACCGGCCAAGTGCGAGTCAGATTTTCACAAAAGGGCTCCGTAAATAAACCGAAAAAAAAACATGTTACTTGTATGGGAGCCCCCTTTCATTAAATTTTTATTATTTGTTGTTATAGCGGCAATAAAAATACACACAGTGAAAATTTCAAATGCCTACCTATTACGGTTCTTGAGATACAGCCCGCTGACAAACAGATGGACGGACGGACGGATGGACAGCAAAGGCTTAGTAATAGAGTTCCGTTGGTTACCCTTTGGGTAGTAAAAAGTATTTTGAGTATTTTAACAGGACCAGTGAAAAATCCAAGTAGTTTAATAGCTATTCTTTACGGCTTATATTCATGCCAATGACCTTGTGCGTAAAAACTGAGCTAACTACTCCTCTACGCGCCACTCCGCTACCCGCATTTTTAATTTATTAAAAAAGTAACACATATTTTAAAAAAGTAACAAAACCAAATTATTTTCGTTTGATTGCACAGCAGTAGAATTTTTTTTTTTTAACTTTTAAAACATAAAATGGTTCCATCTCAACGATTTGGAGATGATTTCGTGTTTTTTTTTTTCTTATTTTGTGATACCGATACATAAATTCTGGCTAAACCAAATTACGTACCATGTCATGTAGATTACTACCTATTTTTTCAGATGTAATTTCTCAATAAATGCCGACGAAAAGTTGCTTCATCTGCACACTGTTTTTAAGCATGTCTCAAGAGAACAGCCTTAATATAATTTGTAAGTCAGTCCGTTTCTTCTAGTATTATTCAAATTTTAGGTTTATTAATTCCTTAAGTAAGTTTAATTTTGTTACAAATCGTAATGAAAAACAAAGAACAGCCGGAACAAGATACAAGTGAAATTTGTACCACATGGAATTTTTCATTTATGTTTTTTCCTGTCTTGTGAATTATTCTGTTATTTACACTTTTACACGTGTACCTTCACGAAATGGCAGGATAGAGATGAAAATTAGATCTCAGGTATCGAGGTCGATTTCGTCCTCATCAAATTAAATGATTCGCCTCCGCAGTTGCTCGTTTCGGCAATCTTTTATCACCTATTTCCATTATTATCAAAGTATCATGTTATTTTTAGGGTTCCGTACTCAAAGAGTAACCAACGGAACCTTATAACTAAGCCTCCGCGGTCCGTCCGTCCATCCGGGCGTCCGTCTATCTGTCAGCACGCTGTATCTCAAGAACTGTAATAGGAGACAGTTGAAATTTTCATAGAGTGTGTATTTACATTGCCGATTTAACAGCAAATAATAAAAATAAGTTAAAAAGTACGGGGAGATCCCATGCAAGATACGTGTTTTTTTTTCGGTTTTGGTACGGAACCCTTCGTGTGAGTCCGACTCGCACTTGGCCGGTATTTGTATTACTATGTAGGTTTTTTCTAATAAAAGTTCGAATTGTACTCTAAGCTATAAGCAAAACTTGTGTAGGCGTAGGCGTGTTAGACACCTCAAGTTATTATGAGAAAATAACTGTACAGAGGTGTTTTTGGATAAAGTAATAATACCTAGTATTTGCTAAAATGTCTTAAAATTAGGTCTACCATTTATTTATGCTGAAGTATTAAAATAAACTCAGTATCCTACACTGCGACACCATACACTGCGATCGCCCACTCGCCTGCCAAGCGTGGCGATTATGGCATACATGGGGGGTTTGCCATAAACGCCACGCTTGGAAGGCGGGTTGGCGATTCCAGTGTGCCAAAATTTGGGGGAGGCCTATGTCCAGCAGTGGACGTAGATTATGATGATTCTATCCTACTTCCTATCCTACTAATATTATAAATGCGAAAGATTTTGAGGATGGACAGATGGATGTTTGTAACTCTTTCACGCCTGAAAGGATCTTCGTGAAATTAGGCAGAGGTAGATTATAGTCTGGAATAACACATAGGCTACGGCTACTGGCAGAAGCCAGTTATTAAAGTAAAGTGAATGTACCAGTAAACGATGACTATTAACAATATACAAAAGAAATAGCCGCCATTATAAAACTCAAGTGCTAAGGTGTAAAAAAGAAATGAACCTCCAAAGATCTCAACAATATTGCCTATTTCATGAAGGATACTCAATTTTATGCTCCCCACCCACAACACCGTACTGCCCAACTGAAAGCCGGATCAACCGTTTACTTAACGTTAAAACCCCATAAACTCTGAAGATGAGACCCCTTCATATTTTATATAAAGATATTTTAAGAGCTTCTTATTACCAGCCATATTTCCTTCAGTAATTTTCTGTGTTATGAGATTCTTGTCTCTTACATTGTCATAATAAGGGGCTAATGAAACAAGGGTTTAATAAGAGCATGTAGTTAAGGGTTTTTGTAGACGGACATTATTTAGGACATACATTGGTATAATTCATACGAGTATGAACAGGGTGTATGAGGCGTTTACGTCACCTTTACGATTCCTCTACACAGCGACTGCGCTACGTCCACGCGGAAGCCATTTATTTATTCCCAAAATCCACAGCTCTTGAACAATTTCATTTAAAATAAATAAACCGATCTTACAGCCAATTACGGATTTACAATTTACTAACTATTATATGCATCGGAAACAAATATAATGACATGCTAGCACCATCTAAGCATGTGGGAGTGCGTGGTGTGGTGTGAGTGGGTGGGTGTGTTATGTAGGAGTGTGTGTGAAGAGTTGAAGTGGTGTGTGGAATACCTTTAACCAACACTAGTTAGAATTCTTAGTCCTTTTAGTCAAATCTCCAAAAAGTTCCTTTTTTGGTTTTAAATATATCGAGATGAGAGAATTTATTGTTAAAATTTCTTAATAACCTACCAACGACAGAATTTTGAGCGTAGTATGCTGCTGTTGTATGCTGCTTCTATGTGGGAACAACACTGCGGTGCCTCTATACAGACGCTACGTTGCCTCTACGCGGGCACTACGGTGTTTTTACACGACTGCCTAAAAAAAGGAGTGTTATGTTTTCAGGGTTCATGTATGTATGTATGTATGTTTGTGAGTTTCTTTATTCCATCGTAACTCCTAAACGCCTTAACCGATTTCGATGTATGTGGTATCGTTAGAAGCGTTGCGTTATCCCGGGTAACATAGGCAAAACTACAAAAAATATAATGGGGTAGCCATGGGTCATAAAAAAAACGTAAATATTTTTTTTATTTTCATATAACAGTAGTATTCAATATGCACTCGTTCGCTAATAATGAAAATTTAAAAAATAATTTTAGGACAGCCAAGAAATTTTAGTATCAATGTGGTACCAATCAAAAATCGATTTAGTTTCGCATTACTTATTCAATCAAAATATCGTTTTATCACTAAAAGGTATGAAATAAAAAAACAAATAATTAAAAAATTAAAAACACGCCTGCCATGTCCAAAAATGAACTAAAAAATTAAAAACAAGCATTGGCCCAAAAATTTAAAACTGAAAAAAAAAAACTTTTTTATTGCAGTCGGGGGACCATTCAAGAAATGTTACAGAGTACTTACTGTCCCCCGACTGCAATAAAAAAGTTGTTTTTCAGTTTTAAATTTTTGGGCCAATGCTTGTTTTTAATTTTTTAGTTCATTTTTGGACATGGCAGGCGTGTTTTTTAATTATTTGTTTTATTTTTTAACCTCTGGGAATATTAGATTTTTTTAACGTCAATTGTATTTTTATACGATTTAATGTACAATGAGATGGTAAAATAATTTGCTGAGAATCCGCAATAGTCGTTTTGTTTTCATGTCAGATACTAAAATTCGCAATTTAAAACATTATGAGCTGTTAAAGTTAATTGAAATCTTTCTATGGGGGTGTAAAATTTGTTTGGTTTATGATAATGGATGAGTTTATTAGAAGTGTTTATTTGAGTAATAAACAGTGTCGCACACGAGCATGGCTAAATTATGTACATATAAGCAAAACCTTTTGTTGGTTAACCGACTTAAGAAAAGGAGGTTTTTAATTCGACCGCGTATATATAGATATTTTTTGTGTGTCCGCGGATAACTTCGTCGTTTATGAACCAATTTCGATTAATCTTCTTTTATATGAAAGGGTATGCTACCGAAGTGGTCCCATTGCCACCACGTCAGGATCTGATGATGGAAACCCTGAGAAATTTATTTATTTATTTATTAAAACTTGATGCACTAGTAATAACACTGTACTTAGGCATTTTCTACCAGTCGACCTTAGGATGGTGCAGAGACAACATGGCAGGTGCAATTTAAAGAAAAGACAAACAGAGAGGAAAAGAAATACAATCATAAATACATAGATACGGTTGTTTTTTTTTATGTGTATGTAACACATAAAAAATTAATAAAAATAACGACGTTTAGAAAACGAATTCAACAAATTAACGCTGTGATGATTCTACCAACTTCTGGCGAATGTGCTCACGTGCCTTCACCTTAAAGGACAACCGATTGGTTGCCGTCCTGATGTTTAGAGGGAGCGCATTCCAAAGGAAGATTGCTTGGACAAAGAAAGAGGAGTGGATACACCCAGAGCGGTGTGTGGGACAGCGTAGAAGGAGATTATTAGTAGAGCGAAGATTTTTCCTGTGCGCAGAGCAGATGAATTGAATTTGTGAAGTTAGATAAGAGGGAGAAGAAGGATTATTAAGAAAGGTAAACAGACTAGTCAAGGTCCTCAGCGCTCTGCGCTGACGAATGGGTAACCATTTTAATAATGAACGATGCGCGGACACATGATCATACGGAGATTGAAGACGAATCGAATGCAGTTCAACAGCAACTCTCGAAAATTGTAGGGACGCATGTGGTAAAAACTTGATATTCGTGTGTATATCGGGTGATACTACAAAACAATGAAGGTTTGGATCAGACCTGATGATGGAGACGACAGAGAGTCAAGGGAACTCCACATCGGTATGTAGGAACTACCAAGTGTTTGGGCTTATTTCATTCGTATTGACGAGACCTTTACACCGAAATTACTAAGTAAGTTTTATTAAATAGGCCCCAGTTCATAACATAACATCACGCCGGTCGCTATGAATGGGTACGCAGGTACCACTAAAATGGGAAAAATAAAAAACTTTTTTACAAAAAATATAACCGACTTCCAAAAACAAAACACTACAAAGTATAAAATAACTTTAATTTCGGTGTCAAAAAACAAAATAACAAAAAGCACCGAAAAGTTTTTTAAGTTATTTTTCGTATGTTATTAAGGACCGTCCGGGTCCGTATGAAACAACCGAACCCTCACGAAAAATCGTAAAAAAAAACAAATAGTATTTGTCTAACTATAGATTACAGAAATCCCTATGAAAAGTTTGTAGTTTCATAGTTACGAGTACATGTAATTTTTCTTTGGGAAACTTATGAGCGCTTGACCGACCCGCCTTGGTACGATTTTGTCCACATTTTCCTTCACCTCTTATCCCAAAGACCGTTTATAACTCCAACAAAGATACCGCTTTTAGCAATTCAGCTTGAATTCATCAAGCTTTCTCTATTCAACGACCCTCTATATCACACAAACCAGAGTAGAAACTATACTTTGTCCGCCTCTACATCCATATTTGTGTTTCATAGAATTCATGAAAGCAAACGGGTGAATTTACAGACAAACAGACGGGACACGACTAAAGTTTGTGTGCTTGTTAATCAGCTTTGTATGCATAAAGGTTATGCCATGTATTTTGAAAGCTGTTTTGGTTATATTCTGTGCAAAGATCAAAGTTACCTTTACCCACTAAAGGTGACTGATTAAATAACCTTTGCGCAGTTCATTTTGCATCCCAAGTCGTCCTTTTTTCTACCTTCGAAACAATAAATAACATGTTCGAGCCATAAGCACAATAATCAGAGATTTAAGTTGGTTGGTTTCTAAATTGAGTACGCATTTTAATGAAGGAATTTGATGTGATTTCACAGATTCTCAAGCGAAAATAGAGTATGAAAAATACTCAACTTAAAACTTATTAATTCAGAAATCGGAGGCATTTGTCATTTTTCGATCGAACTCAATATTAAATCTGTCTATCTATTTAATATATATTAGTACATCTCTCTATTAATATAATTTATGAGGTTTGTACACTGACCGCCCTAAATCTAACTTCTTTAGTTCAGTTCATCCGAAGGATGTCTGTAGGAGGTTGCCCTATGTGATAAGACCACCCATTGTGCACTAGTTTTTATAAGCATTTTTCCTGTGCTTGTTATGAGGTGTACACTATATAATAAATAAATAAATAACAAATAATCACTATGTTGTACGACAGTCTCAACTTTTTTAAATTAAAATAAATGAGCTGTGTGGAAGCTGAACCGAACATCAGCTGAGTTATTAATGAGATTACGTTTCGGGTTCTGTATTTTGTTAGTCTAGCTAGCCATTATCAAAATAGTTTTATAGGTTTTTTGTGTGTTCGTTTTCGTGAACCTATTTTCTAATACGTAAATCATAATCACTAAAGTATATGTTTTGCTTTATATATGAGATACTACGGTCTATTCCGTCAACTTCTTGTGGAGATAACACTTAGGTGGAGTGTCATGAGGTGAACTGTTATTCCATTTTGTTTGTATGGGATGACGGCTCACTTCAAATTCACTTCACCTAACTTACACTAGAGATGTTTACAGACCCGAACTGCAGTACTCATATAGCTTGGAACAATACTTATTTCTATTACTTACCCATATTGTAAAAGATTGTAGTCCATTCCATTTATGTCTGCATACATTATTTTCTTAAGGCGACGACATACGCCAGCGTCCTCGAGGGAATAAAACGCGCACTCGTAAAATTCAGTAGTTCTTTTGTACTTACCTTATTATTCTACGATATGACTTTACAAAAAAAGAACCGCATATAAAAATGTAGATAGTTAAATTATATTTGAGATAGTGTAAATTTCATTAAAATACTTTGTCGTAGTTATGTCCGTGTTAGATATAACTTTACAAATTAATTACACTATGTTGAACGAATAAAACTAGAAATTTTCATTTATCAAATTATTAAGAAAATACTCAAAGTCAAAAGTCAAAACGTTTATTGCGAACTAAGTGTATTAAGATGTTATGTTTTGTTGGTAGATACTTATGACTTAGTAGCCTTTTACAAGCATTGCAATTTTCAGTCTAATGTATCATATATTAATTCCAAAAAATAACGACTAGCCGTTTAGACGTGATTCTCATAACAAAATCAGCTACTCTTTGGTATCTCCGCTTTAAACCCAATGGCAGTAGCGAGGTTTGTCGACAGTATTTGTGTTTCTCAGAGAGTAATGTAAACGTGTGGTCGGCCATCTTTGTTTTCGTTACTTAGAGTAAGAGGCGACTAAGGGACTCACCAGAGAATGGGCAGCAACATTCTCTGTGAAACGTAACACCATACACTGCGAACGCCAAACCGCCTGCCAAGCGTGGCGATTATGGCACCCCCCCCCCCCTTGGGGGAGGCCTATGTCCAGCAGTGGACGTCTTGCGGCTGATATGATGATGATGATGAGCTATACTTAGGTACTTCAATTTACTGAAGTATTCAATTTAGTGAAATTACTGAAGTATTTTCTAAGTGACTTTTCAATATTTTGTCACGATTAATTTAATCACAGAAATACCTGGCGCTCATATAAACGTTATTATTTATTTAATAATAAAATTAATACGAAAGTCAGTGAAATGTGTATGCGTGTAATAAATTAGATATTTAACATTGTAACATTTAAGGCTTGTATACATGCCAATGACCTTGTGCATAAAAACGGAGCTAACTACTCCTCAACGAGCCATTCCGCTACCCGCATTTTTAATCTATATACTAATATATAAAGCTGAAGAGTTTGTTTGTTTGTTTGTTTGTTTGTTTGTTTGCTTGAACGCGCTAATCTCAGGAACTACTGGTCCGATTTGAAAAATTCTTTCAGTATTAGATAGCCCATTTATCGAGGAAGGCTATAGGCTATATATCATCACGCTAAGGTCAATAGGAGCGGAGCAGTACTGAAAATTGTGACGCAGACGACGTTGCGCGGGTCAGCTAGTTTATTATAAAAAAGCAACACGTCATATTTAAAAAAAGTAACAAAACCAATTTTTTTTTCATTTGTATTGCAAAGCAGTAGATTTTTTTTTTAGACTTTTGTTATAAAATTAAGGAGTAAAATGGTTTCATCTCAACGATTTGGAGGTGATTTGGTGTTTTTTTTATTATTATGTGATACCGGTACATAAATTCTGGCTAAACCAAATTACGTATCATATCATGTAGATTACTACCTTTTTTTTCAGATGTAATTTCTCAGTATTAGCCGACGAAAAGTTATTTTATCTGCACGCTGTTTTTAAGCATTTCTCGAGAGAGCAGCCTTTACAACAGCATATAACATTTTTCGTGTAGCCACAGATAACAGGACGCTGTACACGAAAAAAGATGAAAATCTTCCAATAGATTTCGTGGAAACTGTATAGTACGAAAAAAGTATTCATTTTGTCCTCAAAGAAATTGTCATTGACAGATGATTTCTTCGAATGCTAAAGAAAACTTATTTTGTAGATATTGAGTAGTTACAAGTTGGTTCATAGTGGCAAAGAAATGTTACAAGAATAGTAATGTTATTTGTGTATAAACTCAAGTTCTTTAACCCTGACAGACAGTTGTGTTGCTGGGGAGTTTGTTGGCCACTTCTTCTTCCCAGCTAAAACACTAGGAAGTGGTGACGGGCTGGGCGATTTGGGAGACTGTCTTCATGTAAACTTTGACGTTCAAAAAGTGCTGATTTTCAGCCTAGTTTGAATAAATACCTTTGATTTTGTTTTTTTTAGGGTTCCAAGAAAAAGTGAACCCTTATAGGATCACTCGGGTGTCTGTCTGTCTGTCTGTCCATCTGTGACAGCCAGTTTTCTCCGGATTCACTTGACCGATATTGTTGAAATTTGGTACACATATGGAATTCTGTGACCCAAATACGAACGCGTTACGTAAATTATTAAATTTTTAGTATGGGGGTCACTTTTGGGGTCTAACTAGAAAATTTGAAAAAAAAGTTTTTTTAACAATATCGTGTGACATATCAAATGAAAGGGCTTACTGCAAGGGTTTTAAATATATTTTTTTCATAATCTTAAAATAAATGGTTTTGAAGTTATTCAAGAAATTAGACGAAAAATTACCATCCCCCCCCCCTTATCTCCGAAACTACAGAACATAACATTTTGAAAAAAATGAAGATATTAGATCTTTAACTATAGATTACAGGAAAACCTATAAGAAGGCTATAGTTTTAAAATAACACTTAAAAAAATTAAGTTCGTTTGCACGCGAGTCCGACTCACTTGGCCAGTTTTTTTTTTACATTTCAGAGGTTTCTTATAGTATTTTCTTAGATCTAAAACTTTATAAAAGGACTACTGATCAATTGTGTAGGTATATAAAAAGTAAGTATATCAAGTAAATGCAAGATTAGCATGCATGGCTGACTTAATTAGTCATACCTTTGCGCAGACCACAAACCAAGTAAATAAACTTAGCAATGTAAGCAAGAAAAGCGAACTAAGCTAAACTATGTTATCTCAGCTCCCACGTCAATATCTTTACAAACATATTTATGAAAATGTGTTTTAGCCGATTATTAAAACATAGTCATAACGAATAAAAAACTTTACCAAAATAACAGAGCGTTTAATATAATTACGAAGGTTTAAACCGACATTTATCACAAAAAATCTCTCCACTCAAACTGAATTCTAAAGCTTAGTACAGACAACTTGCCATACAAAACTCGCCCTTATTGCAACAACATAAACCCGCCGCGATTGACTATACCTAGCTCTAGATAAACCGTATGCATTCATGACGTCATACTAAATGAAAACACTTGGTTAGAGCTCTCTATTATTAAACTGACAATAGCTCGACCAGTATATGGAGTGATAAAATGTTATGAGTTCATTTATGTGACATGTTAGTTTCTATTAGTGAACTCATTCGGAATTATGGCTATAATATATGGGTGGCTGGACAATAGACACGACGGAGTCAGTGCACGCTTTAAGAATGCCAATAGTGTATGCTTCAAGAGGATAAAACAGATTTGGCAAGACGGGACAAAGAACATATACAAAGATTATATAGGTACATTATTTATTCTAATATATAAAATTCTTCTCTGACTGGTGACCGAAAGCGATACCATCTCAGCATTTGCTGGGTGTCAAACACTCAGCGCTGGCCTTCAGTTGGCAAATGGTTAATTAAAATAGATAGGAAGATTTTATCCTCGACTTAGTATGCGCGATCATATTTCGGGAAATCCTCTTTTAGTGCACCCCTACTTGGCAAATTTCAGCTTTCTACGACCCGTAGTTTCGGCTGTGCTTTGTCTGTCAGTTACTCACTCACTCAGTAACGGAAGAATTTTATATTATAATAGCTGATCCATCAAACGTTGTTTTGCCATATAAAAAAATAGCCTACAAAATTTCATGAAAATCGGTCGAACCGTTTTGGAGGAGTTCGGTAGCAAACACCGTGACACGAGATTTTTATATATTAGATTAATATTGATGTTTGATTAAATTTAGATTCTTGTTATTGATATTTTTCTATAAAAAACCGGCCAAGTGCGAGTCGGATTCGCACACGAAGGGTTCCGTATCATAAACCTTAATTTTTATTATTTGTCGTTATAGCGGCAATAGAAATACATAATCTGTGAAAATTTCAACTGTCTACCTAGTACGGTTCTAGAGATATAGCCCGCTGACAGACAGTCGGACGGACGGATGGACGGACGGACGGACAGCGGAGGCTTAGTAATAGGGTTCCGTTGGTTACCCTTTGGGTACGGAACCCTAAAAAGATAGCACTACTCGAAGATAGGCCAGAAAGCTACTTCTTAGTTCGTTCAACATTAAGTTTCCACAAACATGAAGGCTTAAAAAACGCACACGTGTATCGACCAGTGCCTGCCAGGGTTTCGAAATACGTTTGAAAGAGACACCACCGCCCTGGAACGCAAAAGGCGTTTGGAGGAACTCAGAGCGTCTGGTCTAGCACGAATATTTTGATGTATAGTAACGTTAACATAAGTGAACTTTGAATGTTGGTTTATTTTTATGGTGCATACACAATTTATATCATTACTAGCACTTTGCCCGCGACTTCGTTCGCGCGGCTTTAGTAGGTACTCCATAAACTTCATCTCCTTGTCCTCCCTCTATAAAGGCTAACGTGTAAATTAGTTATTAATAGACTAAACGTAGAGCTGTTCGCTCAATCCGCGACATTTTTCTTACTTAGAGTATTTTTATACCCGTCATAACTTTTAAACGAAAGATCCGATTTGCATAATTTAAAGTGTAATTTACGTATACGTAACCAACCTAAATTACCAAATCATTTAAATGGATAAGAATTAATACTATGATACCAAAATCACCACTATTCCATTCCATCAGGGTTTTTATCGAATAATTTGAACAAAAAGTGGTTATTGTGACGTAACCATAATAGTTATATGTATATCCTCTGGGAGTTTTTTGTGGATATTAATATTCTCTATTCAACTGTAGTGTATTACATTGCTCTATTGTCAATAGTTTCCGCAGCGTACGCGATATAAGGATTTTTTTGGTATTTTTTTCACACCTTTGGTTACATTATCCAAGTTTTCATACAGATCCCTAACTTTTTTGATAATACTCTATAGCCTATGTTCATCCAGGATAATGTATGATTCTAATGATGAAAGAATTTTTCAAATCGGTTTCGCAGTTTCGGAGCCTATTCAATTCTAACAAACAAACAAATCTTTCCTTTTTATAATATTAGTGTAGAAAAAATATGAATATTGTAGCTATGGTAAAATTTTACGTTACGTTAATGTACGTCAAAAATATTCGTCCTAAGCCCTCTGATGGGTTTTAGTCATTAAGAGTCTGATACTCCCTTCCGCTCCACCCAGAGAGGAAATAAGTCATCAATTTGATGATTTCCCACCTTAAAAAACTCGTTAATCGAACGACGTTTTTCAACACACTTTTTCGAAAAATCAAAAATACACTAACATAACAGTAATAACAACGTAAAAAAATACTGTAAAAAAATACTGTAAAAAATGCCTCGCAGCGACTAGTGGGCGCTGCCTGACGACTAGCCTGATATTATAAATACAATAAATTTGGGGCTGGGCAATGCATTTTTCCGCACGAGGGCGAATAACATTACTTTATGTGCCTAAAAGTGTTGGGTCAAGAGATAGATTTCGTTGAGGTTGAAGTGTTGACCAATTCAACTGGTCATCAAGGGATTATGTCTATATTCAAAAAACTACGCAACAGCCTGGCTTGGATTAGCAGTACCAAAGTTATAATTAGCACTTATTAAAAACTGTGGTCGCTTGACGTAAATAGTATTTTTTAACTAACTTTGTAAGCTATATAAATAGAGATACCAAAAATATTCGGCAACTATTCGGTATTGGGCCGAATATTTCGAACCATCTCGACCGAATACCGAATAGGTACCATATTATCATGAACGAAAAAGCGCATAATATTAGTCACAAAATTTTTATTTTAACAAAAATCAGACTAATTGTTAAAAAAATAAATATCATTCATCATAACATAACTTACCACTGACAGATTTTAAATATTCATCAGTATGGTAAGTAATTTTAGGTATGATGAATGATTTTTATTTTTAAGATAAGACACTTTGCTGTTACAATCAACAAATAATGCATGTTGTGACATGACGAACTCGCAAATGGAACAAATGCCACTGCGGCGTAGTTCCCACGCACACTTTCAACGATAGTCGGAACCTGATACCTGGAAAATGTGCTAAGTGTCGCTGAATATTCGTCGCTTCGACCAAGACCCTAGCCAAATATTCGGCATTCGGCAAAATCACTTTTCGTGGCATCTCTACTATATAAGACCCAATTACAGATATTTTAATATTTAAAAGCAAAGATAGAAATAAAAGGACACAAAATCTTTTTCTTTTTCGTGATTAATATTTGATCTCTTCATTTTTAGGTACAAGCACGTCAACTCAACGTAAGATTGGGCATTATTTTATACTTATTGGAAATACTGTTTCAATGTTTTGTTGGAGCAATAAAGTATGTTGTTATTTTTGTAATTCATAGCAGTGTGAAATAAGGAACGGAATTTTCCAACAAGCTTTGTTGTTCTTTTGTGTATATCGAAACAGTGATGTTTTTGTTTTGTGAACAAATTAATATATTTTAACACGAAACAGTAACATTTTGTCATTTTTTGCCGATACTTATTGACACTTTTATAACTTTGGAAATTTAAGTCCATTTTCATAGTTTTTTTAATGAATTAAGAGAGAAGAAGCGCGCGTAGTATTTCTGATGTGAAATAAAAAAATCTTGGCAATATTTTCCTTGGCACTGGTAAAGACTACCAATAAAAACTTTTTGTGAAAGCGTTTTTCAGTACAAGTAAGAACATACTGTAGGGGTCCCAATTAGAACAAAAAACTAACACTACAGTATTCAACTTTTTTTTCTATAATTAGTTCTTATATCTACAACCACCCGACTTCATGAAACTTCAGGAGCATATGCCACCTGGACGCAAAATTGCAATTGCCTGTATGGAAAGCACTCAATCGGTTGCGCGCCGAATTAGGCAGCTACAAACTACTTTGTGAAATGGGATTTTGTATCCCAGTCGGACCTAATGTAAGTGCCGTGCCAGGGGAAGTCTCGACATACTTAACGTTCGCCTAGTGACCGAATTCATTAAAGTCACGCGTACACAGTCAATCTTGAACTATTTAAAGAGTTTAACCATCGAGTCCAGAAGTAGATGAAAATGTTAACTGCTGAAAACTAATTTAGTTTATATCAGTCATTTTTTTTTTTAGGAAAAGTTCATTATTGACTTGTTTTTCATGAAAAACTTGCCACTTTTGCATGCAGAAGTATCTTCACTGTTGTAACTCTCACTACCTAATTTAGATATATCTGAAAACTGACGTACATTTGTCATACAAAGCTCACATATTATATGACCCGGAGCGTGCATCTCTACGGTCATTAGGTGTCGGCCGCAATAGTGGTAAACCACATACGTTTCATCAATTAATATTATTTGCCTCGGTATTTTATTGTGATTACATAGTGTAAAGTCACTTGTAAACCAAAATGAGTACCTACCTATCCGTTTACATAATAATATATTATTTAAAAAATCCCATAACTGAAAAGAAACCCAATTATGTGGAGAAAATCATAATCTAATTGTCTATTATACCGAGCGGCTGGAAAATAGCAACGTCAAAATACAAGTGTCTAAAAAATTTAAACAAACACAGTATATAGTACAAAAATAAACAGTAATAACGAAAATAAATCCACATTTAAAACAAGTTTTAATCAAGATGAAATAACTTTTGAAAATTTAATTTAATTTGAAAAACAATAAAACTTACCCCAATTACTAATTTCCAGCGCACACACACAACTTCACAAAACAAAACACTGTTATTCTGAATTCAAAATTTAAGTCACACACAAATTTAAAATATTATTTCATTAGAACACTTTTTTAATTTCGAATAAACTTGTACGAAAGCTCAACCGTCCCGCGACGAGTCTAACCGACGAACGACGATGCTTCGCGTGGTGTACGTTCGGAGGCTCTCGAGCTACTAAGGGTAAACTTCGGGCTGAAGTCTGAAGGTGTATTGCACTAGTGTTTTTTCGCGGCTTTGCTTCTTATACTATGGATACCGTACCATTTTTCCGAAACATAAAAGTATCTATCGCATTCGGTGATAGACATTGTAGTTTAATGTCATTGAAAAAAATATTCAGTGTCGCTGACGGTTCTATAAACACTAATGTGTTAATAGAACCGTCCTCCTACAAGAATACATCATTATCATCTTCTGCCTAGCCTTTTCCCAAATATATTGGGGTCGTCTCCCTGTCAAACCTTACTCAATTTTACTTCATTATAATAAGTCTTTTATATTTGTGCCAAAAAAATTTTTTTAATATAGGAGTAACTAACGTTAAGATACACATAAAAGATTTTGTTACTCATCAAATCGTAGTTTTTTACTTCGATAACAATGTTCTTATTAATTTTATGACCCATAAAATATTCTAACAATATTTAGGTTTTATCAAGATTGTTGGTAGTTTTAAAATAATTTATTTTTTTCGTAAATAAGCTATCCATTTCTTTTGATTAACTATAATTGTTTTGCGAACAACATACTTTAATTTGGAGAAAGGAACAATTGAAATGAAGTTTCTTTTGTTTTGTTTTCTTCTCACTTAATTACTTTTACATTAAAACGAGCCTTTTGTTTCAAACAAAAGTGTTTTTGTCATAACATTAATTATTTTGTTTAATTTAGATTGGCTTTTTTGATGAAATTTTCATTGCGTTTATCGGATTGGTTTAAATACGGGAGAAACTTTAAAAGTATGCGGCACAGAGAGTAAAGTCCTGCAAACCTCCATTGAAAAGGGGGTTCCTCCGACCAGATGGTGGTTGTGTCTGGCGGGCAACTGCCCGATAGTTGATATTCGGGCTGATGTATCTGTTTGAATCGCACGGTAAACTCTGCTTGCGTGATGCAGGATTTCGACGTAGTAGTTCGCTGCTAGTTGGATAGATGGCGTTGCAGTTCTTTTTATTGCCATGTAGATTTGCTCCGTTGGTTTTTTCTTGTGGCGGTATTGATGCTGCTACAAAACTGTCTTTTTCGGCAGATAATGCTTTACGCATTTTGCGAATTTTACTATTTGCGAAAAGCATTTTTTTATTTGTCAAGCTCTAGTCTAAGTCAGAGGTTACAGAGACAAAGTCGACGATAGAGTGAGCTTACCTAGAAGAAGCCTGTTCACTCTAACTTTGAAGAAAGCTTTGCCATATGTTTGCCATATATAAATTCCTCTTCCATTTTGAGCCAAGCAAATCACGCCAAATTACGTTCGTTCTCCACCCTGATTCAAATCAAACCAAACCACTCCCATTTTAATAAATTGTTGCGTACGTACGCAAACAGAGTCGCTTCTGAAACTATGATTGTTTATTTATTTACTGAGATTTGTAAGCGACTGTACGCAAAGTAAATTGTATTTGCGTTTCATAAAGCTGGTGTATACTGCTGTGTAAGGAAATAATCTGGCTATTTCTGATGAACATTACGGTTCGGTTTTGGGGACTAAATAAATGCTTGTAAATCTTTTTCGAACACTACAACATGACCCTTAGAAAGAGGACGATTTCAACTGGTATTTAACGCTTCGCATCCACTAGGCAATTATTACGTGCGACAAGATGCGCAACATGTTGAACGGCAACGAGATACATTTTTTAGGAACATTGTCAATGTTCTGAGCCTACTGGCAACGTCGCGTGTTGTTGCTGAACATTTTGGGCGTCAGGTGTTGCGCGTCAAATTTTGCCTAGTGGATATGAGGCTTTAATCAACCGGGTACAAATACAGACTCTGAGAAGCTTTTGAGTCACCGTCCGGTAATGACCAGGCCCGGGTCGATGGCGCGTTATGTTCCAATGAAATGTCAGCATAATTGATAAGGCCTTTTTTTTTGCGCTGGGAAAAAATGCATTACGCATACCCTGCCATCGGGGGATGGGGGGCTATGTGGGACTCCCCGGGCTAGCCCGGTATACCCACTAAAATAACCCAGCGGCATTCCCGCATCGTCTGAGTGGAGAGGGACTGGGAGATCGGCACAGCCTTTACGTCCAGTCCCCCTCCGACGTCCGCCCGCCTTCACGGCGGGCCCTTCACGCCCTCCCCGTTGGGGGAGGGCCGGGAATGTCCGACGAAGGTGGTGACGGGTGCAATGCGGGCAAAGGCGCCCCCGCGCCTGTCACCACCACGAGGCAAAAAACCATCACCTGCGTGAGATTTGAACCCGCGGCTCAATGCGCATTGATCGTGCTTACTCATCTACTGTAACCGCTAGGCTATCACAGCATATATAATTGATAAGGCCTGCTAGGGCCAGTGCCTGCCAGGGTTGCGGAATTTGCTCAAAAAAGTTACCGCCCTGGAACGCAAAGCGCATTTAAAAGAACACGGATGGGTTTTAGTCAATAAGAGTCACTCTCTTCCGAATCGCCTAGAGTGGAAGAGGAGAGAGACAGAAAAAGATAAGATAAGATAAAGGCTGCTTTTGAGAAATTCCAGATGGGTCAACCCAATCAAACATTATCTGACACGGACATTGGACTCACGATCGCTTGGTGGTCGCATTTTCGACCACTGTACCAACTAGGTAGCTTTTGGACAATATAGCAACTTATCCAAGCAACCAAGTAATCCAAAAATGTCTTAATCTTTCGTTGTGAGGACATTTATCTTCTAAACCAAAAGAAACTAAAATCACGCAACTCCTTAGTAAAATAAGCCCGATTAAAATTAATTTCCTTCTTTGAGGTTTCGCCAAAGATGGGCAAAATAAAGTCTGTGACAAAATAAGTCCACAGAATTTATACGCCTATTATGTTGAACCCAACTTGAAAGTCAAAGTTAGGTACAATTATGTTCTGAAGAATAGAACCTGCTTTGACATTGTCTGGTTCGAAATATTCCCAGCGTTCATTCTTGTTGTTCCAAAGGTTTATGTTGGTTGTTTAGTAAAACCGTGTTTGCGAAAGTTCTAAGAGGAAACAATGTAGACTGGAATTGTAGTAAATTTCAAAGTTCAGCTTCACTCATGGTTTATTTACATTTTATTTACGAGTATGTTATATGGCTTACAAACAGAGTTATAGCTCTAACCTTATTTATGAATCCATAGAAAGAGTTTTAGCTATAGACGTCTATTTAGGAAGTTGAAGACTGGTGTGTCGAGATCCGAAGATGTACGAAAGTTTTCTACAGCGGAAAACGTATCACGGAATTGAAATGGGGTTGGGCAGGACACCAAGCAAGGTGCGGTGATGATAGGTGGAGTTAGGCAGTGACCGAGTGTCGTCCGGCAGCGAGACGGGCAGACGAAATTGTTGCATTTGCGGGTTCGAACCTGTATGAGGCTGTCGCAAGAACGTGGGGATTGGCACAAAAAAGAGAGGTCTATGCTCAGCAGGGCGAAATCAGGCACTGGATGATGTTGATGATGTCGTCGACTGTACAGATATGAAAAATTATGGAGGCTATGCGGCACAGAGAATAAAGTCTCGCAAACCTCCATTGAAAAGGGAGGATCATCCGACCGGCCGCATATTGTGTCCGCTGTGGGCAACTGCCCGATAGTTGATATTCAGGTGGATGTATATGTTTAAATCGCACGGTAAACATTGATTGCGTGATACAAGATTTCGACATAGTAGTTTGCTGCTAGTTGGAAAGATGGCGTTGCGGTTTTTTTGCTGCGATATTGATTTGTTCCGTTGGTTTTTCTTGTGGCGGCATTGATGCCGCTACTTGTATGTACCTAAGCCGGCTCAATGGAACTGTGAAAGAAGTCTGCCGAACGTGGATTAACGGTGGGCCAAAGTGTTACAGAGCTGGTGCCTTGAGAGAGTGAAGTGGGGTCGCGGCAGACCATGAAAGAAATGACGCACCCAGAAGTACCCAGAAGATCACTCTTGCTTTGAAGGCAGACGGGTTATATGTGGACGGGAACACAGACGTTGGCAGAGTTCCACACTTTAGCTGTGCGCATAATAAATGTAGAGGAGAAGTGCTGGGTACGACTAGTCGGGATATCGACCAAGTACGGATGGTACCCTGCAGTACGTCTGGTATTCCGGTAGTAAAGGGTGATGGTGGGATCAGGTCGTGGAGAGCACTCACCAAAGTACAATCTGTAGAAGACCGACAGGCAAAAACTACGCCGATGAGCTAGGCTGTGAAGCTGAGCCACCATATCCTTTTCAAAGGACTGTTCCAAAATTGCAGAAGATCGGTAAAAGTGGGAAGAAGAAAGAGAGGCCTCGGCCCTGCATATAGCACAGACTAATAGTAAAAAAAAACATTATGTACCTACCAGTAGCCGTTTACATCGTAAACGGCCGTAATCACTCAAAATTGAGAGCATAAGTTTCGTTTTTGTTTATTTTTAGATTAAAATTTGAGTAATTTTAATTAATTGTTGAGTTTGTATAAAATCGGTGATATCAGCTCAAGTGTATCAGCCATAACAGTTCAATCAACCGATTTATTGATTCAATCAACAGATTTACCCAATAAAACAACAAATTGATTGATTCGATCAACAGAATAATTGATTGCTTGAATTTTCTATTGGTTTACAATTTCATATCAGTCTGTATAAGGATTTATGAATTCCGTTTTTATCAATTCTGGAATGACTGTTCGTGCGGATTCAAGTAATCGACTTATGTTACTGGTGAATGAATAAATTGAATTCCCAACAATTTCAATTCGGCAATTACTAAAATTGTTGTAAAATATTTGATCCTTTCCGATTCAGATGAGCAATGGTATCAAATGCATAGGAAAAAGAATGCATTCCAGAAGTAATAAAACATTTATTTGTTTTCATAGCATTTTTTTTAAGGATTCTAATTAATAGGAATATTAAATAATAATGTTTAATATTTAATAACTCCTAACTATATACATATGAATATACAAAAACAAATACACTCAGGCGTCGAAGAATTCCTCCGCATCGCTGTCATCCGGAAACGTGCCTAGAAGACTGGCAGCATTGCCACGTTAAGGATGGGAAATAAATCATCTTTCACTTTGGGTGGAGCGAAAGGAAGTGTCAGACTCTTACTAACTAAAATCCATCCGTGTCCCTCCTAATGCTCTTTACGTTCCAGGGCCGCGGTGACTCGTTCGAACAAATTCCGCAACCTTGGCAAGGGTTTTCATAACCATAATTTTATAAATTAAATCAAAAATAAAAAAAATAACCCCTACAAAATATATATTTTTTTTTACTTTTTAAAGGTTTGCCGGTGTTTTTTTCTATTCTAAATTTAATTTTATTTCACGCTTTTTAAACTTAATTTTCATTTCGTAAGTTAATATTCTTCATTCCCTTTCAATATAGTGTACATTATTCTACTAGTCAAGCCCTTTCATATGATACCCATATTGAGGGAGTTGTGAAAAAATAAAAATCTGTCATTTTGTGGCGACGGCCATCTTAAACCGATTTTCATCAAACATTATTCACCTTTCAAACAAAAACAAATAAAATCAATATCGGTTCATCCGTTCGGGAGCTACGATGCCACAGACAGACACATACACAGAGACACGTCAAACTTATAACTTCTTCTTCAGTCGGTTCCAAATTACTGAGGATCGTGGTCACTGAACCCCTTCAAGCGGACAATCTGTCTCCATCGATTCCGTTCCATAATTGCCATCACCACCTGCTGGAAGTTGCTTGAGGACGTAGCTTCTTTCACTTGGTACTTGGTGAAACTTATAACACCCTGTCGTTTTTGCGTCGGGGGTTAAAAACTGACTGTACAGAGTTTGTTCCAATACGAAAAAAAAATCTAAAAACGAATAAAACGTTGAAACGTGTTTTTTCAACGGTTTGAATTATTCACCCCTGAATGTTTTCCTTCGCTTTGAAAAACTCTCTGTAGGTATCTATCCGTGTTTTTTCAGAGCAATGGTGCATACGATTGAGAGTTAAATGAACCTGGAATTTGTTCTGGACCATTTTATTTAGTGTAAAACTTGAAAAAATCGTTTATTTGCGTCGTGGGAAGTATAGGTACCTTCTAAGTAAATCGGTCCAAAAGATTCTATTATTGAGATAAACATTCAGTAGTAAACTCTAAAAAAATAACTTAGCGCCTGAGGAAAATTAGTTTGCAAATAGGAAGTGTAATAGTTAAATTATCAGAAGTCAACATCAATAGGCAATTGACAGCGATAGACGGTTTATCACGGAACCATCATCATCAGCCGCGAGACGTCCACTGCTGGACATAGGCCTCCCAAAAGTGTCGCCACAAGAACCGGTCCTGAGCATCTCGCATCCATCGGCTACCCGCGACCCTCACCAGGTCATCGGTCCACCTTGTGGAAAGCCTTCGAACGTTGCGTCTTCCGGTACACAGTCGCCACTCCAGAAGTACACTAATAGGCAATTACAAAAAAAAAGTAAGTACCTAAGGATGGTATGAATGAGCATTCACAGAAGTCAATAAATATTCGAAAATCTATGTTTTAGGTCTTAAGCAACGTACCTTTTCTGCAGGAAAAAGCGATTTTAAACCGTCACAATGACTCATTTTAACTTTTATTATGTACTTTGTACGTGAGTGTGATCCTCTTTACCTCTAAGCCTAAGTAAGAGCCTCTATCGCTTGTGAGCCTAGATTACTTTTGTAGTCTTTTGATACGAACACGGGAACTGGAGATAGTGTGGGAGATCATCCACTTATGTGAAGTACTTTTGGAATATTGTAGCGAAGACTTGAGAATATGAATGAACAGTTGCCGCTGTAAAAGTCTTGATACCATGCACGGTTAGTGACAAAAGTCTACACTATTTCTTTTAGCATAACAACATTAATTAATATCTGCTAAAGACGTTTCGGAAAGACTGTTAAAAATTAACATGCATTCGGCTATCACCATAATTCGTTAGTGCTGTTTCGGTCCTAAATTGACATATTTCCTTCGTGCTTCCCATATGTGGAAGCACCCTCACCTTTTAGAAAAAATGGACCAAATTATCAAGCATACACTATCTTCAATTTTAAATGTGGCCATGGACGACCGAGCTTGGGCTCAAGCTACTCTTCCCATTCGTATGGGAGGTCTCGGCGTCCGCAAAATTACAAGTATTAGTTTACCGGCTTTTATATCCTCGGTTCATGGCACTGATAAATTAATCAGGAATATCCTAGCTTCCACACTGTTTGATTTTGATGTGCCGTGCTTCACCGAGGCTGTGAATGCCTGGAAACTCGCTTGCCCAAATGTAAATCTACCCGACAACCCATCATACCAGAGACAGTGGGATGAGCCGGTCTGCAGAGAAGTTCAGAGGAACCTTATAGCCACTTCTACTTCTACTGCGGAGCGTGCGCGCCTGCTGGCTGTGGGTGAGTGGGAGTCGGGCCTCTGGCTTCACGCACTACCGTCGTCGAACTTAGGCACCTTGTTCGACGATACAACTTTCCGCCTCGCTGCTTCCCTTCGCTTAGGCGCATCGTGTTGTTTTCCTCATTGTTGTCACTGTGGCGAAGCTGTCAACAGCCTCGGGCACCATGGTCTCTCATGCAGTCGAAGTGCGGGTCGCTTTGCACGGCACGCAAACATCAACGACATTATCCGACACGCTCTTGTCGCCGTCGGCGTTCCAGTCGTAATAGAACCCAATGGCCTGGCACACGACGACGGCAAGCGACCGGACGGTATGTCTTTGTTTCCATGGAAGATGGGTAGGCCTTTAGTGTGGGACGCTACTTGTGTCGATACTCTTGCGCCATCCCATCTTCCTAGCTCGTCGTGCCGTGCTGGTACTGCCGCTGCATATAATAACCTTGTTGGCAATTATATTTTTGAGCCGTTTGGGGTTGAAACTCTTGGACCGTGGGGTCCGAGTGCTCATGCCTTATTTAAAGATCTTTCTAAACGCTTAGTTGACACTTCGCGTGACCCAAGGGCTGGCTTTTACCTCGGACAGAGGATAAGCATTGCCATACAACGTGGCAATGCCGCCAGTCTTTTGGGCTCACTTCCGGTGGACAGCGATGTGGACGAATTTTTTGACGCCTTATCTTAGTTAGAATATTTTAATTTAAGTGTATATATTTAGTACTTTAATGCTGTACCTAGTTCATATCTAAATAAATAATATAACTGCTTTATTGGCATTTTGTATACCTACGTGTAACAGAATAAACCCAATACCCCTCTTAAAAGGTCATTGTACCTTTATAAACAACTATTATTATGAGAGCAACCCCGAAATAGCGAAAACAAATCAGCTGTTCAGTACATTTTGTCGAGTTATGCGCACATAAATTTATGGATCAGTCGATTTTTTTTACGATTTCAGTGTACCTAGCGAAAATTTACTTTTTAAATGTTATTTGTGTTCCAATTTAAGGAAATATTTTGCTCAAAATAAATGTTAAAAAATAAGAAATGTTAGTTAATTTTTATCGCTGACTGTACCTAAAGGTAGAGAAATTTTATAAAAAAACACTTATTTTTCCTTCTCGGGTCTATCAAAAGGAGATTGTTGATATCGTCAAATCTTTGTACACTTATTCATCATTAAAAGATGCTGAAACTATTAATATTTATTGAGTTTTAATGGAGATGATGTAGCGTTTCTTGGAAGGGCCACGCTTAGAATTGAATGTTGAGTATACTGTGTGTGTGTTGTTGACTATACTCAAGGTAGTATTTAAACAGGCCAAGTGCGAGTCGGACTTGCATACGAAAAACACGAAAAAAGCACGTGTTTTTTTCCTTTCATTTTTAACTTAATTTTATTTTTATTATTTGTTGTTTTAGTATCAATAGAAATTCAGACTGAAAATATTAACTGTCTACCTTTTGCGGTTCTTGAGATACAGCCCGCTGACAGGCAGACGCACGGATGGACGGGCGAACAGATGGACGGATGAACGGACGGGCGAACGGACGGACGGACAGCGGAGGTTTATTAATAGGGTTCGGTTGGTTACCCTTCCTACCGGAACTCTAAAAAGTGTTACACAAATCAAAAACATATATTGCTAAAAAAGTTGTATTCAATAAATTCGTAACAAATAAGTTATCAATAGTTATATAAACAACATATTAATAATTTATAAACTATTAAAATGCTAAGGCGACTTCAAATAATTAACTATGAGTCAATTAATTATTCTCAAACAAATCCTCTGTACACTCAAGAAATTATAATTAACTTAAGTTAGGTATAATTATCTTATGAATTCTAATTATTTGGTGTTTCTCGTAACAATATAAAAAGTGTTTCATTTTCATTAAAAAATAATTATTACTATTATACAAATTATGACTATAAAAGATTATAACATTTTTATAATAATATTAACAAAAAAATTGAGTTCTTTGTTCGTTGTTTTGTTCACAAACATCTGTAAAAATATTTGTTCAGGCTTTCAGAACGAATACATTTTCATAATTATAAAAGTGGCTGTAGGCAAGAGTACTTTTGCGAAAGAAATATTCATTTACATCAGATTTATGAGTACAGCAGGGGCACTTGCCAAGTTATATTTGCCATTTTACACATTGACACGTTTCTTTCGACTCCTATTGGAATAGCAACTTCCTAGTATCTATCGTAGTACAAACAGATAATTGAAATAATACATCGTGTAGACGCAAAAACAGATTGGATGATGAAAAAAAAATTGAACTTTTCAAACTCGTGCAAAACCACAGTATTACTCGGCTAATGAGGCAAGATGTACCTATTACATCCTGACTGGTAAAATTTCAAGCGCCCTTAAATTGTAGGGTAAAAGCGTGATTTTGAACGTGATCGGTTTCACATATATGTTAAGGCATAACTTGGCTCATTTACGTATTTTTGCTTCATTTGTACATTTAAAGGCACTAATATAATTTGTTCTAGGTCACAAGCATTCTCAACTAGATCAAAAGTACAGGAACTAGTTTCAAAAGTAAATAAAAATCATTAAGTTTAAAATATTCAATTCGAAGTTAAATCCTTGCTTCTGTGAAATACTAGACTGATCCAGCGCCTAGCCTGAGAAAATTTTGTAGCAAGTTCAAACTCATTAGTTCACAAAATGATAGTTCCTGTACATCAACATCTCCCATCTGCATTGCATAAGTCATTCTAACAATCGAACCGGAACAATCAGTCATGAGCATCAGACTTTAATCCACCTTCCTCGTCTTCTTGATCTCCAAGAACTTCAGGATATTCAAACACCAGAACATGGCAGAGGCCACGAAGAAGGTCTGCAAGGCCGTGGCGAATGCTGGACTGGCGATGGTGACACTTCTGGTGAGGAAGGCGAGGGCAGAGCACCGGATGACTTCTAAGAGAGGTGCGTGCTTGGAGTTGTCGAACGCCATTCCAATGATGGTGAGTGATGCGATGACGTAGAGGACGCAGATCAGGACTGAGATTGGAGTCATACCCTGGAAGAGAAAGAAATGGATTGTTGAGAAAAAGAAGTAGCTAATAACATGGTTTTCCATACAGAATATATTTTAGATGAAAACGTAATAAATGTATGAGATCGACATGCGCTACAAAAATTTCATATAGTCAATCCTAAGCATTTTGTACTTTCAACAATTGTTTTCGCTGGAAGAAATTCTAGAGGCCAATCATCTCTTGTTTTTATAGTTCCCCGTAATCTTCAAAGGCGAGGCAATTCTAGATGGAGCTAATTAATTGGAAAGCTTAACCGGGAGTAATCAAGAAAGCGTTGTTTTAGTACAGAAGTGTCGGATGCAAAGATTGAAATTGTTCATAAGCAATTACTGTTTAATTGTTTCTGTACGAAACCGCTACAATCATCACTGTTTCACCTTAATGTCTACAGATTTAGCTTAATGTTTCAAAGATAAGGTACTGAGCTTCATAGCAATTTGAATAGAAATTCACGGACTAGAAGGTTTCATCTAAAATTTTACGACGTACCTATGACATATCTGGGCGTATAAAGTAAGATTGTCGGTTTTGAAACTTGGGAGTTTGGGGTCATTTAATTTTATATTATGGCTGTAAAGGTTTCAGTTGTTACTTTATGAGTGTTGGTATCTTCTGTTAGAATTATAATGACGTTGGAGCTTTTATCTTTCTAAGTTCTGTTGTATTCATAAACTACTTTTAATATTGTGTTTATTCAGAAATTGGCTTAGTCTATTATTTATTCTGCTTCAGTTCTATTTTTATTGCACAATTATTCTTATCGTGGAAATTAAAAAACTTTAGACACAGCAGCTGTTGAATGATAAATTATTTGTAAAGCTTTCAAAAAACTTCATTATTACTGTTTCACTCAGTTGATGAGTCGTTGAAATTTTATCGCCTACGATCGTCGAGTAATTGTAAATTCAGCACCGTTGGATGTTTGAAGTTGACATTTCAAAAACTTTTGATTTGAAGAAAATTTAAAGTTTAAACAATCATTGAATATTTTAAGACGTTCCATCGTCGTTGTCGTTCTTAAACTTATCTATACATATAATTCTCAGTATGTAAAAAATTTGTGACATTGACATGAGCTATGGGCATGTCACGGCCCATCCCATTTACATTTCCAGAATATTATAAACGCATATAGAATGTCACTTTTTCTGCGGTTAGGTTTAGGAAAAACTGATATAAAATGTTCACGTATTTTAAACACCACTTGGATGTTTATAAATGAAAATAATGAAAGAATAAAACATTGTTATGTAATTCAGAACTCGGAGGCTTTTCAAAGTATGTGTTTGAATTAGATAACAATTGATATTTAAACAGGGATTTATGATACACAAGAAAGTTTTCATTTCCGTAACTGTCATTGTTTATGGGACTAATAAAGGTTGTTAGCCATTCCTATTTATTTATAGCATATTTCTGTTTATTAAAACTTAATGTTCGTAATGGAGTTTTATTAAAAATATTGAGGTGAGTTTTTTATCACTACGTTTATCTCGTGGCTTTTCTACTGCGTTTTTTATTACATGAAGAACAATGTATTTTTTAGAGTAAAATGTAGGTTATGAAACTCAGCAATATTGTTGCTTCGTGTCTCTATGCAATAGTTATTTTAAATCATATCAGTATTTCAGTAATTGCCGAGAATAGCATTTACAAATATTGATAGTGAAACAACCAATTTCAACCAGTCTATTCTGTCAACGTTACAACGTGTAAACTTAGGTTGTGAACGTGAAGAGAACTGTCATTCCATCTTGTATAAATTGATTGACAGCTCACTTCATGACACTTCACCTAAGCTTATACGGTGAGATGTGTACAGTATCGCACTGCAGGTTTCTGTATTTATTCAGTCGAGTGAAGCTGAGGTGAGTCGCAAAATTACTACATTAACTATTTCTGTCTCTTTTTAATTTTCACCTTTAATTAAGTCTTAATCCCTTTATCTATATCTATACTAATATAAAAGCTGAAGAGTTTGTTTGTTTGTTTACTTGAACGCGCTAATCTCAGGGACTAATGGTCTGATTTGAAAAATTATTTCAGTAGTAGATAGCCTATTTATCGAGGAAGGTTATAGGCTATATAGCATCACGTTATGACCAATAGGAGCGGAGCAGACAAAGTTGCGCGGGTCAACTAGTAATGAATAAAATCATACTTTAAAGGAAACATGAATTATTTTATTTAATATCCCTCAATGTTCAGTAGCTCTCGATCTCTTCGTAATCTTCTTAGTACCCATTGAAGTAACATTATCAGCTTAAGTAATTAACGGACTGAGGAGATCATGATTCGTGTCATACGGAGCGTTAATAGAATTACTTAGGTATAAAACAGATACATTTGAACCAGGTATCCAGTTGATTATTTAAGTCTGGAACCATTTATTTTGTCCATTTATTTTTTAAGGATTTCGAAATGTATTTTATTTTTTTAAGCATGGAACAGTGTGTCATTCGTGTTTTAACAGGCGTTTATAACTCAAAAAGCTACTGAATGGATTTGTATGACATTTGGCAAAAATATACTTTACTAGTGGACGACACGCGGTTTCACCCGCGTAGTTCCCGTTCCCGTGGGAGCACAGGGATAAAATATAGCCTATGTTACTCGCTGATAATGTAGCTATCCATTGCTGAGTATTTTTCAAATCGGTCCAGTAGTTTCGGAGCCTATTCATTTCAAACAAACAAACAAACAAATCTTTCCTCTTTGTAATATTAGTGTAGATAAGCTTGGTTAACCCATAAGTTACTTTTTAGGGTTCCGTACCCAAAGGGTAACCAAGGGAACCCTATTACAAAGCCACCGCTGTCTGTCCGTCCATCAGTCTGTCCGTCCCTCCGTCCGTCCGTCTGTCTGTCAGCGGGCTGTATCTCAAGAACCGTAATAGTTAGAGAGTTGAAATTTTCACAGATTGTGTATTTCTATTGCCGCTATAACAACAAATAATAAAAATTAAGGTTTATGGTACGGAACCCTTTGTGTGCGGGTCCGACTCGCACTTGGCCGGTTTTATTCCGATCTGAAGTTCACGCAGAGGTAGTCGCGAGCTGAAGTTAGTAACCCATAAACTTTTATATAACATAAATTTCTCTAATCCTTACTCATCACTAAAGTTTCATTATGAAAAGTGACGTCAACTGGAAAAATTGTTGCCACTTCGTTGTTTTAATGCGGAGAAGGAAAGTTGCCTCGCCTCCAGGAATAAGGATTAACGTTAATGTGATATGAAAGTACAAGGATTTATAATGTGGAAGTTACCTAAGTAGGTACTACTAGGTTTGGTGAAAATTCTATGAAGACAATTTATTAAATGTTCTTTTCAACCAACTTCAAAAAAAGGAGGAGGTTAATTCGATTGTATTTTTTATTTTTTTTATGGTTGTTACCTCATAACATCGTTATGTATGAACTGACTTAAAAAAATCTTGTTTTATATGAAAAGATATACTTCTCGATTTAGTATTTTTGGCTTTTAAATCAAAATAGCTGTAATTCGTTTACTTAGATGACGTATTTGGTTTGTCATACAAGTAAACGAAATTACGTATTTTGCTTTCCTACGACTTTTCAGTGGTGTTGTTAGGTGTGGTGTACCACTAAAAATGAAAAATAATAAACTTTTTACAAAAAAAAAAAACGACTTCCAAATAAAAGCAACACTACAAAGTATAAAATAACTTTAATTTCGGAAGTCGGTGTTTTTGGCTTTTTCTTCGTATTTTTTTTTTTTTGTTACAGCAAATGATCCTTAATATTATTCGTTTTACGAATAATATTTAGTTGTAGCATCAGTGTTGAGAAAGCAAAAGGAAAGTCTACTTGCTGCTACAGGGTAAGGTACTATTGCCCGTTTTCACCAACCGATAGGTAAATGCCTAAAGCACTTTTTTGGGTTTCCAATGCTTTTCTTTAAGAATGAGAAATCATCAAATGACTCCTTCTGCTCTGGGCGGAGCGGAAGAGAGTGTCAGATTCATACAGACTGAAATCCATCCGTGTTCCTTCTTATGCCCTTGCGTTCCAGAACTACGCTGACTCTTTCGAACAAATCCCGCAACCCTGACAGGCATTGACCCTAGCGGGCCCCGTCTACTATGCTGAAATCTCATGGAAGTGCGCGTGGAACACAGTACACCATCGACCCAGGCCTGTTTCTTATCGGACAGTGAGCCTAGGTTTTCAATTCTGGAATTGAGACTAGAGTTTCAACTCCCAGTGCCGATCCAACCGATGAATTAATTTAAGTGAAAACGGTTATATACCTACTTTGTTACTTGTAGCAGATTTGTCGGCTGTATAGCAAATCAGCTCATTATTATTACAGTCAGTTATGTTTTCAATAACAGCAACTCAAGGTGACAATACACGGGCTTTCCTACATAACATACCATGCTACATGTGTGGTACATACTAATATTTGTTTACGACTGTGCTCCAATTTCACGATGTTATGACAAAGACTCAGTGTGGGGGTAGAAATGGAAATGTCATAGAAAGGCACAGAAGGATTACTCCATAAAATCGACCTAGCCTTCTTGTAGAGGCAGCTGGATACCCGCATTTAACATGAACTCCTGGCTAGACTGCTGTCAGATTTTCAGGCTTCTGCCTTTTAACGACAGCCGGACCCAACAACTTAACGCAGCAAGCCCGCTTCCCGAAGCAAGGAGTAGTCTTGATATAGTCACCAATTCCCGAGCAGACCAGGCTATTATTATTTAGCTACGAGCTTATCTGAAGTTGATCTTCTGTTTCCAACCATTTTGTGGTAGCAACGTGATAGTCATTAATTTATTGGTGCTTAGAGGTGGGCTGATTAATCTGTTATATTGTTACTTCAGCGTCCTGATTGAGTAAGATAAACTTGGCTACGTGGTTGCGTTACAGTTTCACTAATTTTGAATGTTAGTAACACAGTGTCATCACTCATGATCTGTAAGCTCCTATCGGGACAAAACCGCCCCAACCGTCAGGATCCAAGCCGACGCTTGCGCGATTTAAACCTCATTTCAAGGCGTCTTGCGTTTATTTTGATTTGGCCCAATAGGGACTTAGGTTTTACAACGGTTGAAAATGATTTTGCCCCCTCGGGGGCTGACAAATGCTGAGTGGTTCATATACCTCATTCTTGATTGTCAACGCAACGTTACGACATCGATTTAAAAGTTGTGTCCCGTTTAAAATGCCAACCAAGTAATATCTAAAAAATCTCCCCCTAAACTCTTTTAAGGAAATGACTTTTTAAAAGATTCTTCGTTCAGCGTGTACTCACTGGTACTTACAACTTAGTATGGCCGTTATTCCAAATGCGTACAGTGTGGCTATTTCTGAGACAATTTAGCCTCTTTTCTGTTTTATCCATGAGATTAAATGGCAATTTCAAAAAGTTATCGATGTCAATCACACTTACTTTTCTTTATAAAACAAAGTGAGAGATTTGAGCTTTATGAACGCATCGTTTACATTGATATTTACCTACATGTCTTTGATCATATAGCGATTGCAACAAGATACAAGCTTTGTATTTGTCATACAAGACGTGCTGCGAATCCGGGATCTTAACCAATCACGTGGAAATGCGACTGTATACCTATGTGAATGTCTGCACTATGAAGCCGAACCCGTCTGTGATACGAAGTTCATATGTACGTAAGCTCCTACAGCAAAGAGGATTACTAGTTTAGATACACACTTAGTAATATCACGCTTGTGCACCCTGATAGGGTAGGCAGTCATGTACCTAGCTATCTATATGTAGTACAACGACATTTTGTCTAAGTTACATGTTATAATATTCTGAGATTGAACGCTTTAAGCTCCTTCAGACTACGCAATGAAGTTTGCGCAGGACTCAATGTATTATTTACATTAACGTGTTTTCAGACTACCTAATCAATCTATCAATATATATATAATATTCTTCCGTTACTGACTGATTGAGTGATTGAATGACTGACAGACAACGCACAGCCAAAACTGCTGGTTGTAAAAAGCTGAAATTTGGCATGAAGTTTCCGTAGGGTAGCATTAAGAGAGGATTTCCCGAAATTCCTTCAGAAACGGGAAAAACGGAATACGCACGTCCGAAATCGCGGGCAAAAGATATTTTCAAATAAATCTAGATATGAATAGTCAAAGCTAGTGCGTGGTTCACATTGGTCGTTTCCTAAGAACAAGGAAAATCTCCTGGAAAATGAAGTAAATCCTAAAACTAACAGAAGAAAAACTCACCATATGCCTCGAAGCCAGCTCGAAGAATCCATACAGTACAATAGCGTAATGCGCGATGAGGTAGAAGTTGCACCAAGCAGGCAGCTGAACGTCGTATTTGTCTCTGTTCTCCACCTGTAAACAAAAGAACAACCTGTGATCACCTGGGCACAATAGTCGTCGCGACGCAACAACAATTGAATAGTAAAAATCGGCGACCGCCATGTTTTTTGGTCGATCGGGTCCATAGGATGTTAAACATTGTGTTTAAAAAAAACAAATGCGAGTCGGACTCGCGTGCAACGGGTTCCGAACGAATTTAGTTTTTTTAACATGTTATTTTAACACTACAGACTTCTAATAGGTTTTCCTGCAATCTTTAGGTAAAGATCTACTATTTCCATTTTTTTTCAAAATTTTAGGCTCAGTAGTTTCAGAGATAAGGGGGGGAATGGTAATTTTTCGTCTAATTGAATAACTTCAAAACCATTTATTTTAAAATTATGAAAAAACTATGATTAAAACCCTCACAAAAAGCTCTTTTATTTGATATGTCACACGATATTGTTCAAAAATATATTTTTTTTAATTTTCTAGTTGTGACCCCCATACTAAAAAAAATATGATTTACGCAACGCGTCCGTGTTTGAGTCATAGAAGTCCATATGTGTACCAAATTTCAACAGAATCGGTTCAGTGGATCCGGAGAAAACTGGCTGTGACAGACGGACAGACAGACAGACACCCGAGTGATCCTATAAGGGTTCCTGTTTTTTCGGAACCCTAAAAAGATGTTTAAACCCCGTGATGCATGCGTATGGCGTGTGGGATGCCATTATGCGTCAATTTCAGTTGACGCCCAATGGTACGCGGATGAATGTAAATTCTAAGGCTTGTTTTCTTGTTTCAAATCGGTATTTTAGTCTCCCTAGCCTTTTCACAACTATTTTGGTTTGAGTTGGCTTCCAGTTTTAAGAGGAAACGCAAAGTTTTGAAAAGACTGTGTGTAAAAAGTCATAATTCGAGGTTTGGCACTCGACGGTTTTCTTCTCCAATATTGGACCGATATAAAAGATATTTCATAAACTGAATAAGACGGATATATGCTGTGTCCTTATGCTTTATTTCTTGTTGATATGTTACCTTTATAAGCACTAGAATCCTCAAAAAATGTCCGATAAACCGCTGTCAACAGAAACCTAGTGTACAAATTTGGTAACTATTAATGAAAAATAAAATATAGAGACAGTTTATATTCTTCTTATTGAGTTTGTGAAATATCTTTTAAATCGGTCTAATATTGGAGGAGGAAACAGGCCAGAGTCCAACCTCGAATTATGACTTTTTCCATACAAAGTCTATGTGCCCGCATTTCTTCTTAATTAATGCAGCAAAATACTATATTTCACATAGCGGAACTACCTATGTGACCCCTACAGGCCAGTAACTGGGTAACATGTTCATGGTAACATGCTACACTTTTGAACATGACGGGCTGTCAGATTTGAGGAGTGTCCGTTTAAAACCAGCTATTCACATTTTGAGCTCGTTTCGTTTTTTTTTTTTTCGTTTCGGGCTTGGAGACATGATTTTTTTTTTGAATTTCGTAAATTAATTTGACCAAAAAATGCTATTTATAGGCTAAAACACAATTCAAACAAATAAATTTTGCTGAAAACTTGCTATTTTAATAATTTAAGCATATTTTATTTTACAATTATAGAGTTTCTAATCATATTGGACGATCCAAAACTAAAGTGTCTATTTACTACCATCTGCATCAAGTGTCTTTTTACAAACTTCTTAATTTAAAAAAAATAGACAAAGAATTTAAAAAAATTGTTCGAATAGATGACTTGGCAACTATATCTTGTAAAACATACCACATTAAATTATTGTATATAGTGGGCGTTTTTAATTATTCATTTTTGGCATTTTCTATGAAATTCATTCTGATATAATTAGCTACTTTTAAAGAGACACTCATCATTTTTGGGTTTGAACTGTGTAAGAATGGTTAATGCCATGACCGGTCACAAATATAGTAGCGGCCATATCGACATTTCGAAAGAGATTGTTCCACGAGTATGACTACCAGCCGTATATTGTACGAATACGGCTGATAGCCAAAAATTTGCTAGTTTCAAATTTCATTCACTTGTGGAGATATTTAGAACCCTACCTTACTTTTAGAACTAAGAATAGATATTTGGAGCGTTACTTCAGTGTCCGTGTTTAGAGCTAATAAAATAGATCAAGGGCTTCATTCAAGTTGAAATTGGTTGGGCATGCTCGAAATAATATGCGATGACAAGCAACGACGGAGCTACGGAGGAGTCTATATTTAGCCTTAAGGCTTATATATATGCCAATGACCTTGTGCATATAAACGGAGCTAACTACTCCTTTACGCGCCACTCCGCTACCCGCATTTTTAATTTATTATAAAAAAAATAACACAAATATAAAAAAGTAGCAAATCCAAATTATTTTATTAATTATTTTCGTTTGTATTGCAAAGCAGTAGATATTTTTTTTTAGACTTTTGTTAAAAAATGAAGGAGTAAAATGGTTTCATCTCAACGATTTGGAGGTGATTGATTTTTTTGCTTATTATGTGATACAGATACATAAATTCTGGCTAAACCAAATTACGTATCATATCATGTAGATTACTGCTTATTTTGTTCAGATGTAATTTTTCAGTAAATGCCGACGAAAAGTTGCTTCATCTGCACGCTGTTTTTTAAGCATTTCTCGCGAGAGCAGCCTTAAGATTCCTTTTGACTGCCCTTTCCAAAACAAAATTTAACAAAATATCAAAATTAACTTTATCTAAATACTTTATGATATTTTAGAACCGATTATTGAGATGTATGTGGAAAACATGCTGCACCGACCTCCAATGAATTGCTAAAAGGATGATTATGTTGTTTCAGAACTGAGATTCATAATGAAATGGTTTATTTTTCTTATGAGGGCCAATTTCACATATAAAATAATGATGACCCTGACGTTGCCTACGTCAGTGTCATCATTGTACTGGAATGTTGGAAACGAAGCATCGAGCCTGGAGAGGTTTATTTTTATTTTATTCCTATCGTGAAAATAATATTAAAGACCGATGATTTTTTGCTGTGGGCGTTCAAGAGTTAGTTTTAACATCGTTCGTTTTATAAGTTCTTAAGTTTGAGAACTTATTAAGCTTTCCTAAAATAAACTTTATGAACAAAAATAAAAACTTAAATTGTGGTCGATTTCCACTTGTACGCCTACATACTCGATAATATTTAAATTATTTTGGTAGCTTAACTTTTTTTTCGAGTAACATAGTTTGGTCTTTTAGAATTTCTACTTAAATAATCTGACCTTTTAAAATATGATTTTGAAGTAAGGATTGCAACGCCCAATATCGGTACTAAGGCGGTTTTATTGACTGCTTATTTAACTATACCTATAATATGATCGATACAATATTATCCTTTGACATGAACAGTAATTTTAGAGACTTATAATTACGTATATTTAACCTACAGATGTGTTTTCTTTAAGTACACAGAACACCCGTAGATATTGCATGAATCTTCAAGGAATTTAAATAAATCGATTTAAACCTGTTATCTTCTAGGAGTCCGAATTTAAATTTTAAATGACGGTACTTGTCGGCGTTCAAATCAGTCAAATGACTCCATCATGGGTATTCTATCCATAAAATTATATTTTAATTTGGTGTGGGCATACCATTACTACCTTGTCGATTTAACTTTTGTACAAAAAAAATTAAGAATTTTTGTTTTATTCCACTTACTTTAAATTATTCCCTTCTGATTTCTAAGTCACTCAAGAAAGATAATTTCAATCCATGGCTTATCTTTGACACCTAATTTACATCGGACATCAAACTGGGATCAATACGTACAAGGGCTTAGGGGCTCGGACATGTAATTAGTTTAGTAATACCGGGTAAATTCTGTGAATTATCCCTGAACTGAAATTACAGTTCACCTAATATCGACTGCATGTGTATTAAGATACCTATACAATAGCAACAGAAAAAATACCTCTTACGGGGTCATTGTATCCATAATTATGAGCAATTTTTACAATATTGCAATTGCGAAAACAAAATACAAAATGTGCTGAACAGCTGATTTTTTTCCCGATTTCGGGATTTGTCCCTTAGTAAAAGTTAATCATAATGATGAGTACAGTGACCCATTAGGAGGTATTGCGTTTATTCTGTTACACACTGTATAATTTCACCACCAGAAAGAAAAAGAAAGAAAGAAAGATTTGACACACACATTTAGATATGTACACACAATGTACCACCACACATTTTATTGGGTCAATAACTCGTCTCACGAAAGCACCTTTCAGAGAAATGACAGCCATTGAACGGAGGTATACGAGCGTCAATCACAGGAATGGCATTTACTGGAATTCCCTGGAATTCTGAATATAATCAATTGACAGTCTAGGTACGTCAATTTAAGACGAGATGAAACGGTGACAGCTCTCGTGTCATGCAAGCATTTTGTGTTCTTGTTCTTTGACATTGAGTTTAGAAGTTTTCTTACTACAAACTTGTCAAAGAAAATAAACGTGACCACCATTAGACTCATGCAGTAATAGTTTATTATACTTTTATGACAATTTAAAGTTTTCTATAGATACTGAAAAATCTGTGTGCGTCAGAATGGCGGGTGTATGGTTACAAATGGTCATGAATGTACGTGAAATGTGAAGAAAAAATTGAAAAAGTATGTGAGTCGCAAGCCTGTAGTGCTATTCTGTAAGAACATTTTCGTATCTCGACAATGGAATCCGAGGTGAGTTTCAAATTAAGGCCTTTATGTTGTGTGCAATAAAGCTCATTTTGTGAGTTTTGTCACTCAAGTGAAGCTTGATACCGAAATAATTGTTTATAGAATAGACTAGCTGATGTCAGAATGGCGAGTCTATTTTACAAGTTACCAACTATCTGAGTGCGAAATGCCTACCGAAGCAATGTGTGAGCAATTTTCGTTACCATACTTAAAGTATAACCAGATGTTATTAACGATTAAAGAGTAATTAAAAAAATAATACTCAGCATTTAGTGCCTGTCCAATTTTATTATTAGCAAATAATTGTGCCCCGCATACGTTGCTGTCGTCTAAATTCAAGGGATTTCTTGCTTGAAATGACAATTTTTATAAGCAACTTCAACGACAATGTCTCACTTACTCTTAACACTTTTTCGGAAAAAAAAACGAACTATTTAGATCTAGATATCTTCCGAATACGTTTCAAGTTTGACTTGAGAATTAGAATGAAACACCGTAAGAAGTAAATGAAAAATTTTGCATCACCCCTCATACAGCTCAAAAGCCATGCCAAGAAATACTTACATCAACCTTCATATCTTCGTCTCCCAATCGAGCGGTTCCCGGCTCCCAGCTGGGTCCCCAGAAGATGGCCTTGAGCTTGTTCTCCCAAGTGTCCAGCCTACGGAACTTCTGTACTACGTAGTTGGTGTAGAAAGCCTGGAAAAAATAGGTATATGGAAAGTTATTAATAGGATTGCGCTCAATGCAGAATACAGACAAGATGCACCAACGCAACAAAGAAGGCTGTTGGAGGCAGCACGTACAGAACGGTCTACATTGCAGAAGACCGCATGGCTTGGAGACGAGTCGTATGTGGTCGCAATTCTCAGCAGTGAGGGAACGATGAATAAGAAAATATAGGGTCACAAAAAACACAAGAAGTTCGTATTTTAGAATTGAAAAAAAAAAAATTTAAGTATAATTGGATGCAAATTTGCTCTTTAATGTGTCGACGTTCAAGCCAAATTGGTTTAAGACTAATTGAATCGCTTACAAGTTTTACTTATACTAAACAATTAACTAAGGTGAAATTACTATGCCCATTACTATACCCAAAATCGTATGCAACAATATTTATTTTTATTCTACACTAGCTGACCGCACAACTTGGTCCGCGTCACATTTTTTGTGAATGCTCCGCTCCTATAGGTAGTAGCGTGATGTTTTATAACATATATCCTTCCTCAATAAATGGACTACCTATCCAAAACTGAAAGAGTTTTTCAATTCGAACCAGTAGTTCCTGAGATTAGCGCATTCAACCAACACAAAATCTGCTTTAGAATATTAGTACAGATAGATAATTTCTTCTTTTTTGTAATCTAGTCCAATACGTCTTTTTAAAGAAACAACCATATCCCAACCCTAACAATGCAACAAACGATATTGCCAGTCCTATTTATTCTCTTTCCGTTTATTTTTTGTTGGCAATCATTGTCATGACAAGCCACAAAACCTTATATTAAAGGTTTACGTTCACTCATTAATTAAGGCATGTTGTAACATATGTTAGGACGTGGTCAGACTACATAATGTGTACGCCTGTAGAAAATTACCGAGCAATAATGGCATTAAGGAGCATTGCTAGATTTTTTTTGGGTAGAAGCAAAAAAAATATAGCAACATTATAACTTTGTCTTACTAACATGACTGCTACTCTTGTGAGAGATAAAAATACACTATTTTAAGTTAAACGATTGCAATGTGCTTCGTGTATTGATTAGTCTGTTTCTATAACTCTCGAGAATAACGATAAAGAACACTGACACCAATCTAATAACAGTGATATTGATTTTCTAGACGATCTTGTTCGTCAAAAAATCAATCTTATAACTACCTCTTCAAACACAGCCTGCGGCTTAGTGGTCTTATTGCCTTGCGATAGTACATAATACTGATTGCTATTTCAGAGGGATCAAAATCCAACTCAGTGTAACCACATCTTTATAATCCCTTGTTAAGTTGAACTTTTTGCTGTCTTGCTCCATTTTCCGAGGTTAATTGCAATGTTCTGTTTACCCAACGAAATGTGAACATGTTCAGAATTTAATATGGTTAATGTTTATTATGTTTACGTTAGTCGTTGTTTTGTAGTGTTTTGTTTTAGATTGGTAGGGCCCTTTCACTTAGGGAGCCTGTCCATTTGCGCGGAGTGAGGTAGCGGAGCGGAGAAATGGAGAAATATTTACCAATCATGTCAGTCAAAATGTCAGTGATTCACGTGGTGGGGAGATTATATGCAATTCCATTGGTTAAAATTTCTCCGTTTCTTCGCTACGCTGCCTCGCTCCGCTGAAATGGAAAGACAGCCTTAGGGTGCCTGTCCATTGACGCGGAGCGAGGCAGCGGAGTGGAGCAACGGTGAAATATTAATCAATGGAATTGCACAAAATGTCAGTTGATTGATGTCAGGCAGCCTTGCGCTTCGCGCAAATGGACAGGCACCCATAGTCCCGATCCCGAACACAATTTGACAGTAACTGTCAAATCGTGTTTTCGTTCAGTTTTAGTGGTTAGGTGACACGGAGTAGAAAATGCCCGTAACTAAGGCCGAAACTACGGACTTCGGGCTCAGAGAGTAACCCTCCAGGACGGTTATTTTTTTATTTCTGTTAAATAATATAGGTGGATTATTATGATCTCTGTTGCCATGCTACAACGAAAATGTTATACTCCTGAATATTGGGTTAAATATTTGATGTATTTACGAAAACATTATCATATTATGACATTTGCATATTAGGTTAGATTCTGCCATCGGCCTTTTGCATTCCAGCATGATTTACAGGTCATGTAGGTCGGCTTAAGGATTACCTAAATTGGTTGTTTGTCCTAATTTTGCGCTAAGTATGATCCATTATGGTAGATCCCCTTTATGATATGCGGCTTACTATGATGAAAGCTTTTATGAGCTTACTCTATGGATTTTTCCATTATTATAGTAGGTTGTGTCATCCCATCTTATAAATATGTTATCAAGATAAATAATATCTACTTTTATTATATTAATAAGAAGCAGATGAATTGCAAAATCAGTGACATTTTTTTAAAAAAAAAACCTCTCATTCAAAACTCAGCTACAAATTAGTATAATTTATTTTAGCCCTTTCATTTATAAAAGATTGGTTCTTACAAAAACATATTGAAATAATATTCAAACATTTTTACATTTAAAATCAGTGTTTTCCAAATAATACAGGTTTTCAGTTTGAATATTTGAAAAGCCTGAATTCGTAGTAACGTTTGTTACAGCGAATGACGGTGTAAACCAAGTCGGGTACTGTAATATTAACAAGGACTTAACCGTTCCTATCCATGAACAACGATATGATAAAACTGGTGTTTGTATTTGGTAAATTATTTTCATAGTACCTAATGGTATTTTTTTTTCTAGCAGTTCATAAATGTTTGTGCGCATCAAGGATGTTTTGTTTTTGCTGTTAGTTCGTAAAGTTTCAATATTAGCATAATCATGAAGATATTGATCATAATACATTAATACTCAGACAATATTTGGTGCCCTTTAACATATACACACGTTTTAATCACTATTTCGGCAAGTCTGATCCTGAATCTACACTGATATTACATTTGAAAGTACTACAGCAGTGTGATTCTGTAAACATGTCGAAGTGAAGACGAAGTGATCACGTAGTGAGCTGTCAATACATGTAATCAGGATAAAATGACGGCTCACTTCGTGGTCACTTCACCCAAGCCTTAAATTCGCGGTGTTTATAGAATCAACCTGCTGTATACTTATCTTCATACAAAATAGATACGCGGAATCTTTAGGTGCAAATCCGTTTTTGACTGCAATGATTGCACATACGAGAAAACTGGTGACACAAGCTTGAAAATAATACAATAAAAAAAACATACTTGCAAGTACAGTGGGTTGAAAGAAGGCTGGTTGTAGATGAGGCCGTAAACGATCTCAACCTTGTCGGTCTCAGGCCTGAAGGTGCCAAAGAGACGGTCCCAGATGATGAGCACTCCTCCGTAGTTCACGTCCAAGCAGTACTTGTTGCTTCCTAAAGACAGAAGGAGGTGAAAACATAAAATGTTAGAAATACAGAATAAAACTAACAATCTTAGTGATGTATTCATGAGGAAACTTTTGTCTTGCAAAATAAGAGACAACAAAATACTAATGATAACGATGAAAGACATTTTGGGTAGCTTTTTAATGTGTTACGCACGTGTGGTACTGACTTTGCAATTCGATTTAATTTTAAAACTACTTTCTCACAATTATCTGGAATGAAAAAAAAATCTTTTGGTATCCAGAGGCGGACGAGTGTAGTCATTTCCCAATACAAATTAAATTCTTCTAATTCTTTTTATCCGCTTGCTATTGTCATGGTCATTTTGAATTCTGTCCCATTGATGCGTGATAATACTCCATTTAGTTGCATGGCCTCTCACCAAAACTACCAACATTAAATGTTGACTTAAGGTATGACTTACCATGATGAACTCTGTGATGGCTTGGAGTGTTCAGGATGTACTCCAGAGGCCCAAGACTCTTGATAGCCTCAGTGTGAATCCAGAACATGTACAGGTAACTGAACTGATGGTGCATCACGAACTGAGCTGGAGGGATCACCAGCGCCAGTGGGAGGTAGAAAGCCTGGAAAGAGAAATAGTTTAGTCAGTTAAAGATAGTAAAGACGAGTTTGTTTTCACCCCCAAGCATCCCCAAGCATCGAACACATAATTATATACATGGATAATGGATTCCACGTAACCTTACGCAAAGAGTTCTTGAGCTGGTACTTCGAGACAGGACTGGCAATTAGCCAACTTGGATAAGTTTCTTTATCGATATCTCAGGATAGGCACACTTAAGTCATCGCGCAGAAGGAGGCTGCGGAAAGGGTGAGAGAGATCTCGACCTCCCTCCCGGCCCGCAGCAGACGCACCGGGCGTCGGAGGAGGGCATACGCTGCCCTCTTCCGGCCCCCCTAACTGGGTCCAGGGGCGGCGGACTTGGGGATGTCTGTCGCCCCCCATTCATCCGGACCCGAGGTGGCGGCGCGTGGTGTTCCCGTGCGCCCCTCTTTGACGTCGCGGGGGGAGTCAAACACCTCACTCCCCCCGCTGACCCGAGGTGGCCCGCAGAGGCGGGCCGGCACCACTGGGGATCACGGAAGTCGCAAGTTCTCGCGATCCCCGGCGTAGGGGAGAGATGGAACACCGGGGTGGTTTTAGTTAGTAAGAGTCTGACAGACCCCTCCGCCCGCCCCAGGGTGGAGGACATCCATGAGGATTTCCCCCCGTTAAAAAAAAAAAAAGGCACACTTAAGTCAAAATTAAATAATTGATTTTGACTTAACACGTACAAGTTTGACTACCTATTATTCTTGATCAATACTGTCGAACTACCAGTCCAAGAAGGTGGAAAGAGGCTGTTAAGACACAACAAATTTTTGACCGTTTTTTTTACTATTGATAGGCACGCGTTTGACTACTATCTCACCCGATGGTAAGCGATGATGTGGTCGAAGATGGAGCACGCTTGCCTAAAAGTAACATAATAACTCTTGACTTAAAGACTCCCAGGTTGTAGCTATCAGGAAACACAGACTCCGGCAGGGAATTCCAAGTTTTTGCATGGTACAGTCATATTTTTTGGAAACATGCCACCACGACCAGAAAGGCTACGGGACAAGAACAGACACCATTGGTACTTACATAGTACCAGTGGTGTCAGTGCACATAGTCTTTTCAGACATTATGCTCATAATCATCATCAACAGCCAGATGCATGGATCCGAAGACGTTTATCTCCAACAATAATATAGCTAGTCTTTAAATTCAGTAAAAAGCCACTGTAATATACGAGAACCGTATTCCGTTCCTCCATTAATATTATATTATCCCAGTTAGAGGCGGCACTCCATCACCCCTATCTCGCTCTGTCTTGCGAATGTGATTGCTAAATAATTCCTGAGCTCATTCCTTCTCTAAATGCCTTTGTATGTTCCCTTTGAAAGAAAGGATGGAGAAGTATGTCAAGATCGTTTTATTGTGAATAACTTAGAGCTTTTGCTTTGTAGTCACAATCTTCACAGCTCAAAGGTTTGTTGACACACAAATAAACTTCTAAGCTTGCTTCTGCTAAAGGCCCTTGCAGGCAGACAGTCTCGCAGAAAGTTTTCATTAAAATTGTTTTCTTTTTTTTATTAAATTTAATATATTTATTCAATTCAGCCAAGTCCATGTTATTAGTAAAATATCTTATAACTAGAGATAGTAGTACACAAACAAGGATAAAAAAAACAATAAAATAAATGGGTTGCTTCTAGGCAAACGTGCTCCATCTTCGACCGCATCAGCGCTTACCATCAGGTGAGATTGTGGTCAAACGTACGCCTATATATAGTAAAAAAAAATATCTGAGGCATGATGTGCAGAGAACAATAAAGTAAGGAATGAGCTTCCTGACCATTCTCCCCACATAGTCCCTCAAAATAGGGAAGTAAGGACCATTTTTAATTAAAAAAAGCTTCTTTTTCGTTACCTACATAATATTTAATAAGGATTTAATATTAAAAGAGATCTAAACACATAGAGCCTAAATTAGTACGCAACCCTTCATGAACCCTGGCAATATCAGACAGCCCTTACCACACATGCCGATAAAAACGTCCATAATGCCTAAGACCCACAAAGTGTTAATACGACAAAGCCTTAATATATTCTCTGTCACGATCCTCCACCAAGTTTCAGTGCCATCGACTTTCCTTATGTATTATTTATGGCCAAATGGCGGAAACCATAAGAAAATATAAAACAAAATGGCGACTGCCAAGTTTCGAGTTTTATAAATATTGAATACGGATGAAGGTAAACGCTAAAAGCTGGCTTACGACTTTTTATCTGATGACATGATTGCGTCCAGAAAATTTTGAATTTGCTGATGTAAACCTGTATATTAAAAGACACCATTTCTTTGCTGTATGCTGTATGTTCCGCGAACTATCGGTAATACCGCCTAATACACCAACATTGTCTAGGTGGTTCCCCAGAAAGGTCATTTCTATTTTAGCGTTATTTCTCACGCTAAAATATAAATAGCTCGGTATAATTGTTCTCTGGTGGATATTGTTGATGAAGTACGTAAAAGTTATGATAATTTTATCAGGTATCTAAACTAATATTATATGTATGTTTAGGTATCTACAAGGCACAGCAGTTTTAACCCTAGCTATCGCTTCGTAAGTAAATTATTTTGCTTCGATATAATATCCAGCCCTATGTCGCTGAAAACCTTCTAAAACTAAAGTAATAACAGAATAGATAGCCACTTACAAATCCACACCATCCCTGCAGCATCGACTGTCTGATTCCTACTCCCATGTTGAAGTCTTCAGACGTATGATGCACTTGATGCTGAGCCCATAGTATGTGGACCTCTGTTGAAGAAAATAAATATTCATTAAGTACTTATGGAGATTGTAATGGTGCTGTATTATTTTCAAGAGTGTAAAAATGAGATGGCAATATCTGATAAGAAGCATTATCCTTGCGTACAGTACACAGTAGAAGTAATATCTTTCATATCAATTCAGAAATGACAATTCAATGTAAAAGATTTTGTACCAAAATATTTTATAGTGAGGAAAAGGGATGGCAAGTATCGTTGTTCAAGCCTACTATGGTAGACACCAGATAAATGTGCAATAACGGTCATTGACCCACATACATTTATTGAATTTATTAATATCAAAAACAGAAATAAATACATAAAGCTGTCCTGAATCGACTTCTACCGAGATCCTTTACGTTCTCTAGTAACGAAAAGACGGTTCATAATTTATTGTTCGAGTATCTACGAAGGGGTATTAGAAAGGTCAATGTACTTTATTGCAAGTTTATCTGGGGCCTACCATAGGTAAGATTTTTTTGTTAAAATTCCTGAAATAACATTTAACACAAGTATTTTGTTATAAAAGTTCTCACCATGACAAGCTCTATGCATCCAATAGTAACAGAAATCAACTCCTAATGCAGCAGCATACCACGTCACTGTACTGTCCCAGGGCAACTCAACCAGCCTAAAGTTAGCGTATATCCACGTATAAAGGAACGACTCCGCCCCACGCCATAGTAATCTGAAAATAATCATAAAATAAATTAGTTGGCATACATAAACGATGAGACTGAAAATAATGGCAAATCGCTAGGGAAATTACGGGCTTTTTCAGTGACTGATACACTGTTTGTGAAGCAATAATAAAGATTGACAAAAATCTAAAAATGTATGAACACAAAATATAATAGGAATGACTAATATTCAGAATTATAAAAGTGATATTACAAATTGTATATTTATGAGCAGACATGTTTACCCGCGCAACTTCGTCTGCTCTGCTCCTATTAGTCTTAGCGTGATGATATATAGTCTGTCAATAAATCAAAATCAAATCGGACCAGTAGTTCCTGAGATTAGCGCGTTCAAGTAAACAAACTATTCAGTTTTATATATTACTAGTGGACGTCACGCGGTTTCACCCGCGTAGTTCCCGTTCCTGTGGGAGTACGGGAATAAAATATAGCCTATGTTTCTCCCTAATAATGTAGCTATCCAATGCTAAAAGAATTTTTCGAATCGGTGCAGCAGTTTCGGAGCCTATTCAATTCAAACAAACAAACAAATCTTTCTTCTTTATAATATTAGTATAGAAGTATAGATTAAGTAAATATTAGTACAGATAAACCCTTTCCTAATGGAAAAATCGAGTACAAGTTTGAAAGAAATAAAGAAAATTGTGTTTATTGGCATTATACAATTAAAAACACCTTAAAATATACAGAACAAATAATACTATTAATGCCAAAATGTCCTCAGCTCAGCATTAAAGCCAGCTGGCAACACAAGGTTTGAGACTAGTTGTAACCTTTTGCCCGATAATTAAGCCTCAAAAGCCAGCAAAATAGCCATTAAAATAATAACAGGTATTTAGCTAGCCAGTATAAGAGCAAACGGCAATAATCCTAATGCTACAATAAAGATAATCCCAAAGCAAACTACAATACAATATGGCACGTCGCCAGAGAGAAATGCTTAGTTGCGGTTTACTGTATCCAATTTATTAAGACCCGTATAAATTCAACAGCTTTTGTACCTAGTTGTATTACGAAGTATCCGTAGTTTACGAATTATAAATACCTGTGAAAGGAAAGGAATACTGTAAGTAATGACTTTAAAATTTTGTGCAGGACGCGGCTTCCCCTCAATAAATGATGAGATTGAAATATAAATCTGGTGCGGCCTGGGTAGCCTAACAGCAATCATACTTCTACTTATTTTCGTGTCGTGTAATTTTCAACAATATTTAAAAAATTCTTCCGTTACTGAGTAACTAAGTGAGTGACTGACAGACAACGCACAACCGAAACTACTGGTCGCAGAAAGCTGAAATTTGCCATGTAACTTTTCTACACTCCAAAGGGGAGCACCCGTAGGATTTCCCAAAATTCCTACGGGAACGAGAAAAAACGGGATGTGCGCGCACGAAGTCGCGAGTTTGGCCCGCGACTTCGTACGCGCGCATTCTAGTGACAACCACTAGGACAACTCTGCCATTTTCATCGACTTCCAAAAACTTACTTTTACCTACAACTACTAACAAAGCTGTTCCTTATGTCAAAATCTGTTACAGTAAGTTAAGATTGTACCTTCCGCACTCCTGGAGGATTCCATGTGATATGCTGGTGATGCCATCATTCAATCTGATGCCTGGCATGCCCTTTAGCCTGAGGACGATGTGTTCCAGGATCATGAAGATGAAGAAGTATGGCCATGACTGTAAACGAAAGAAATACATGAAATAAGGTACATTCTTAAGAATTTCCACTTCATCTGATATAGTACTTGGTCTATAAATTAATGAATTGCTTTCAAAAAATCTTTTTTTTAGTTTATAATTTGTAGATAATACGGATAAATTTTCTATTTTTCAAATTCAATCTTAGGTACCCATAACACGCTCATGCAAGCGTCACTCAATTTCAAAAGTCATGAATAACGAATGACTGATGGTGAGTGATAGAATTCAATCGACATTAGACGCTCATTCATACGCGAAGATATATTATTGGCTGATAAACGAAATTCGGAAAAGAACAAGAATTAAACTATTACCCATTCCATAATCATATAAGAACGGATCCATTCGCTTAAAAGTAGTAAAATATTCAGATTTTCGTCAATCAATTTCATGCAATCATCAGTCACTGCATTACACGATAGGTTATCTGTCAATCACAGCGTTGACTGGGGTTAAACTGACAGCGAAACCAATCATGTAATGGACGCTTGACTCAGTGTACCCAACATTAAGTCAACATTAAAAGTAATGTGCAAAAAAAGTAAAACAAGTAACCCAACGTAGCACTCGTCGAGCTAGCTCACTTATCTTACCATAGATGAGAACTATGTTCGGCAAGAAAAATTTAACATTTGAAGGAGCACAGTTATATAACAATATACCGTCATGCATAAAAATGTACACTCATTCAATGCATCTAAGAAGCAATTAGCCCAATATTTAATAAATAAATAATAACGAATTGTCTTTAATCAGCAATTCATTACACATAAGGGAATGCATTGGATGAGTGAAACACTCAATATTTATTTTATTGACGAACTCAATATCTTTAACATAATCATTGTTCTCATGTAAGTGACTTTGTGTCTTTTTTGAGAATAAATATCTTTAAACCTAATGTGCAAAAACATCCAGACTAAAAGACATTACACATTCATTGGACCGAAACCAAACCCTCAGTCCAAATAGAAATCGTAACAGCTACACCTTCCAATTTAGTTAGCTTGTGGCACTATTGCACGGTTCAACCAAATTTAATTACTTTAGTTAAAAGGTGCTGATATGAAGAGGGTGGCATTTTACCTTCACAAATCACTTTGCGGTTGAGGCCAACATTTTAATGGTTCTCTCAATACTTGTGGTTTGTTACTAGTTGCTTCAACGTATGAAAATGGCAGCTTATAATATTCTCACTGCTTAGGCCTTGTCTCCTGAACATTGTACTAATACTCAGACCGACCGCACGCGAATCGGAACTGTTACCACAATACCACCACTGTTTTCAATTTATTTGTGCAACCATGACATAATCAGCCTATTAAATTCCTGGAACAAAGGCTTTCTCCTAGAGAAAGGGACTGGTTTTTAGTTATGTATTAAATTCATCCTGTTCTATCCCACGGCAGGACAAATGCCTCCTTTTCTTCCTTCTATTCCTCCCGGCTTTGAGCAATTCCGCCGAAGGTCGTCCCGCAATTTAGTTGATTCAACCAAATTAGACGGCAAAGGCGAACCGTGTCATTCCGGCGTTAGTTAGCAACCACACAAAAATCAATAAGTAAGGTAACGTAATATCGTTATCCACACCTGTGTATGCCTATGTATCATTTTACCTATTCGATTCACAAGACGTAGTGAATGTTGGTATATCGTGTTCCCTTGGTTTTGTAACTATTGCAACAGTCAGAACCGTTAAGAAATAATGTATGTGGATTAAGTTTATGATCTTTTTCTGTTATTGGTTTAGTTTGATCTGATATTAGCGTTAATGATAGTTTGGTTTTGCCGCTAATGGCAGTAGGTATCATTAAATTTCGCACATGTTAGTGGATTTAGGATTTGAAATATTTTGCAACAGTAACTTGTTGTTTTCATTTTTAAAAAATGACAGGGTCATGTTTAAGTACATAGGTATTAAACGCTGCATCTCCCAGAACGCGGTCGCCACTCCAGAACTTTTCGGCCCCATCGAATATCTACTCTGCGAGCAATGTGCCCTGCCCACTGGCACTTCAATTTGGCGATTCTTCGGGCTATGTCGATAACCTTGAGTTTCTTGCAGTTATCACCATTCCTGATTCGATCAGCAATTAAACTCCAAGCATTGCCCTCTTTATTGCGCTTTTGAGCCTACCACAAGGTGGACCGATGACCTGGTGAGGGTTGCAGGTAGCCGATAGATGCGAGACGCACAGGACCGGTTGTTGTGGCGACACTTGGGGGAGGCCTATGTCCAGCAGTCGACGTTTTTCGGCTGATATAATGATGATGTTAGGTATTCATGAATATACCTAAATTCACAATATTAATGTCTTCACTTTGAAGTAACGTTTTAACATTATTTGAAACAAAGGTGTTTATTCACTCTCATTTTAATTCAAGGAGTTGTTTGGATCATACGTCAACTACATATGTCTTCCTCAAACAAAAAACATTTGAAATTCCATTCACATGTAAAATACAGATCGATAAACCAGAAATTAATTACCTATAAAGCACCAATAAGATTAAATTTATTCAATGCACGTTTAAGTAATTGTTCTTCAACAATAAAAGCTAAGGATTTGAATTGAAGGCATTCGCTTTGTGAGAATTTAATGAAGGAATATTTAGTTTTATCACGTTTGTGTCGTAAAGTCACATGAAGAATGTTTCTTTTATAAAACCGTGTAAAAGTGACATTTGTTTAAATCACATTATTTCATCCAAGAACCTTTAAAATAGCCTCCAATTTGTAGAATTCAGATATCCTTTTAGAAGTTTTTTATACTTTTGACAGTGATATTTTGATAATTCTTGCACACAATTTATAATTTTTATAATATTGACAGTTTTCAATATTATAAAATATAGATTGTTGTAACCATACCTATTTAGGGATAGTTAAAAAAAAAAATACCTCACTATGTTGGCTCGCAGTTTTACCTACACTGTACTTACTAAGAATATTACAGACTAGGACCTTGCCAAAAAATCTTTCCTCTTTATAATATTAGTATAGATTTGACTTCAATGGACATTTTTAGAGAAAAATAAAAGCTAGGTATTTATTATTAAAAACACTGGTACTACCAACAATTCTATTACAAGTAATTGTAGGTAACTTAATACCGTATGATTCAGTGAGGGTACTGCAAAAACGTTTTAGTTAGGTACTCACCTCAATAGAATAATTATTTTACCTTTACATATTTTCTTACAATAATATATTTGTTTTCTACACACGGCTGATGCGACGCCAGTTCCTTTTGACTTTGAACTTTTGGCTGGACACGCTACCGTGTGTCTAGATTATTTGATAAAATGTCACTATGTCCAAATTCCAAGGTGACACTATGCAGAAGTCTAACCTTGCAAGCGAAAGTCAAACTTCACAAATTAATGTTAACATGTCAAGTACAAAAATCTAAATATAATCAAACAAATCAAATATTAACAAACATCACCTTGATAATATTGTGACATGAATATTTGGGAAGAGAATTTTGCAATAGCAATTAGGTTTTGTAGACCATACGTGCTTCGATTTAAAGGCTATAATTGAATGGCTCCAAAGAAGTCAAGGTGCTTTTGGTAATTAAAATGTTGTATCGATAATTTGGTCAATAACCTTTTGATTGACTCTTGATAGGTGAAATATTTTGTTTAAACTACTTCTAATTTGGTTTGTCTGTAATAAACGAATTATCTTTTATTTTTTACAAAATCGTCTATATAAACTTAACAATTGTGAATGTCAAAGTAGGAATTTTATAAATAGAGTGCCTCGAAATGCCCACCCGGCACCCGTTACCACTTCGTAGTTTTAACTGGGAAGATGAAGTGGCGCAACAAACTCCCCAGCTATACCTCTAAGTAAGAACTGATGCGATGGTTCTAGAACGAAATTAATGAAAAACGCTAAGCACCTGGAGTTGCCTGAATGAAGTTTTAAAAGCCAATCGAATCACTTGCGTCCGAATATGAATCTTCGATAATTTCTTTCCACATACCAATATAAATTCGTATAAGAAACACAAAACCGCGCTTCTAAATCAATTCATGGACGTTGCTTAGAAGTCAGACGAGAAATTGGCAAAAAGTGCCACTGAATTACGTAAATATGTTCTACCATTAAATGCCAAAAGACATCGCGGCAGACCTACATGAAAATGGCGGGACGACCTCGACTCCTACCGAAAGGACTGGTCCCACAAAACAAATAACAGAGTGGTGTAGAAAAAGGAGAGGGAGACCTTAGCCCAGCTGTGGGACCAAATAGGCTAGATAGATAGAAAAAGTCTTTGTTTCCATGGAAGATGGGTAGGCCTTTAGTGTGGGACGCTACTTGTGTCGATACTCTTGCGCCATCCCATCTTCCTAGCTCGTCGTGCTGTGCTGGTACTGCCGCTGCGGCTGCTGAGAACCTCAAGCGACGGAAATATAATAACCTTGTTGGCAATTATATTTTTGAGCCGTTTGGGGTTGAAACTCGTGGACCGTGGGGTCCGAGTGCCTTATTTAAAGATCTTTCTAAACGCTTAGTTGACACTTCGCGTGATCCAAGGGCTGACATTTACCTCGGACAGAGGATAAGCATTGCCATACAACGTGGCAATGCCGCCAGTCTTTTGGGCTCACTTCCAGTGGACAGCGATGTGGACGAATTTTTTGACGCCTTATTTTAGTTAGGATTTTTTATTTTAAGTGTGTGTATTTAGTATAGTTTAATTGAATAAAGATAGAAAAAGAAAATAAATATCTCACCTGTCTAAAAAAATTAGGAACATCCTCCTTCCTTTCAAACATTGTTTCCTTAGGCGAGTGGAGGTAGAACATCCGGCCAAGCCCCTTCAAATGGTCGCTGACCATGTCAGAGAGCCCATTCTCCTCTGTCGCGTTGGCGAAGGAAAAGTCCGCCATCTTGCACGAAAACTATCTGAAAATGAAACAAAATGATTTTATTAACTCATACCATTACGAATGTTATCTTCAAAGGGTTGGGCAGAGGTGTAATTAAGTACAATATGAATTCGCAAGTTTTATGTTTCAGTTCCATAAACTTAAATCAAGTTTTTATCGACGGGGGAATCGAACTCATCTTGAGTTCGATTCCCCCGTCGATAAAAACTCGAACCCTACCTATCTGCCTAGCTTTTTCCCAACTTCATTGAGGTCGGTTTCCAGTCAAACCGTATTCAGCTGAATACCAGTATTTTACGTAGAACTGCTGCCTACCAGTTCTCCACAACCCATTAACTGGGTAATCGAACCCAACATAGATGTGATGGTCAATATTTACGCTATTAATTGAATTTCTATTGGTCTTTACCTGAAATAAATGAATTTTATTTATTTACTAGCTTTTCCCGCGACTTCGTACGCGCATATCCCGTTTTTTCCCGTTCCCGTAGGAATTTCTCATTCCCGTATAGCCTGTAGCCTTCCTCGACAATTAATGGGCTATCTAACACTGAAAGATTTTTTCAAATCGGACCAGTAGTTCCTGAGATTAGCGCGTTCAAGCAAACAAACAAACAAACAAGCAAACTCTTCAGCTTTATACATATATTAGTATAGAGTATAGATTTATTTTAATATTAGCTCTTGCGACCTCTCGTCTAACAAGGGCAAATCTTCAGTCTTTATTTAATTTTGTTTTTAACGTGTGAGACGGTCGATGTTTTGCGGTTTAGGTATCGTACGAGTTTTAAAATAGTTGGGAAAACACGAATTAATGAACACATAGGTCAAACCGCAAAATATGAATAGGTAATGATTTTAATATTTTGCTTTTGTAATTTTTATATCCTGAATGTTGTTTTTAAATTATTTACGTAGTTATTAAAATAAATATACAATACAATAGCTGTATCCTACACAGCTATTGAATTGTTGCTTAAATTAATTAATGACTAACATCCAATTTTTTTCTTGATACCATACATTTTATCGAGTTATGTGAACAATTTTCAAGTTATGGAAATTAAATCGTTCTTAAATTGACACACCACACCAATTTCGTTTTAAAATTGTTGACTAAACCTACCTACCTAAATTGTAACTGATATATTTTTTTTTAAATCCAAGGATGCAATTTTAGTTTCCATCAAAATCGGGCTCAAGAGTCCTTTCAGGGTTTTTTCAGTAATTCTCATATTTTCGGATTTGGCCATCCACACAAACCTTAAAAACTCATCCTGTATAATATGTGCTAAACTTTTCTTGAGCATACCATAACATTAAATTTAATTAATTTTAACATATAAAAGTTTTATATGCGTAGATAATACAACGTTATCTAACCATTGCTGTCCGTTGCCCCCCATGGGGGTCGCGCAACAGTAGATAATTAAATAACACCTCATTAGTCAATACTTGATAGTTAAAATGTATTTACAAATTGTCTCTACTGATAACCTTTCCACTGTACCTACTTACTTCATTATTTATCATAGTAACAGAACATTTACTATTAAATTTTTTTTTATTCCACTTTGGTACCACGTGATTTTCAGTTGCCCAATGAGCGTGAAACCTTTATGTAAAGGAGGTTATTGTTATGAAATTATATTATTATTTATTTTTAAATTATCTGTACTCGGAACTTTGTGGAATAAAAATAAAAATTCCACGCCTTAGATAATTTTTGTGAACCGGGTATCTTCATGCTTGACCTGTGGATGATTATAGAAACAATAATGATTTTGTTTTTTTTTTTATATTTAGTATCTACGTCAAGTTCTTCCTATTTTAAAGAAAAATATGGCTTCGAACACAAATTGATCTAAGTTTCAAAATTTCTTTGTCTCAAAAATAATTATGGCGAAATAATTGCCCGATTTTTCACTTATTAATGTATTTGTATGTTTGTGTTTTGCACTTACAAAACACAAACATACAAATTAAAACGTATTGGTTTTTTAGAGCTATAGGTTTCTTAAACAGTCACGACCTACGGTATCTGTTTCCAGTTTAACCCATTACGATAAAATATTAACATAACAATATTTTAAAGTTGATTGACCGTCGTATAACTACACGCAATAACTGAATGCCTAATTTTAAAGATTTCACAATGTATATTATTTTATTCAGTCTTAAGTTCAAACTTATCAGAATACACACACAGGCCTGTGGAAACCCAAAATGGAAACGCACTGGACATACGAGGTTATAAAATAACATATATATTTTGAAGCCAACCAAATTAGTCAGGAATCGTCAATTCAAGCAAGGTCATCCCCATCTAACCTGGCCACGGACCGTATTGGCAGATACGACGAGAATTGGAATGACATGGAGCGAGGTGAACTATAAAGCTTTAAACTGTTTGCGGTGCAAAAATTCTGTGGACAACCTCTGAACAAGCTAGGACATGTTGACAAGATCTTAACTCAAAAGCAGTATATTACGTTCTCATTTCTGGGTGTTATCTTTGTAGAGAGTGGGCTGTAACTCACTAGGCAGTCTTAATGTGGCTCCGTAGATATCACCTGTCTTCGAGTAGGTGCAAGAACTCGACGTTTTACAAAATATTTTGTAGTTTTTTTTTCCAAAATAATGTCCACTAGCCAATATTGGTTACTGGGAAGAACATTTTGACGATCTTTTATTTATTTAAAACAATGTTGTTATAACCTGTGCTCCAGTAAGTAAATATCACACGGAAGTAAAGCCGACAATGAAGATATTTTTAGCTGCATATCCGTGTAAACATAGATAGGTGTAACATACACCAGAATCGGTACGTAAGCCATAATGCTACAAGTATATTGTATCTGCGTAGTTTGCGGAATTTGTTCCAAAGAGTCACCGCGGCCCTGGGGGGCTACTCTCTAACGAAATCCGTAGTTTCGGGCTTAGTTGCGGGCGGGCATTTTCTACTCCGTATCAACTAACCACTGAGAACTAATGATAACACGATTTCACAGTAACTGTCAAATCGTGTTGTCATTCATTCTCAGTTCGGGTTCGGGACTAATCGTAAGTCTGTAGGTGATACGGAGTAGAATACGCCCGCCCACAACTAAGCCCGAAACTACGGATTTCGTTAGAGAGTAGCCCCCCTGGAACGTAAAGGGCGTTAGGAGGAACACGGATGGGTTTTATTAAGGCTTGTATTCATGCCAATGAGCTTGTGCATATAAACGGAGCTAACTACCCCTCTACACGCCACTCCGCTACACGCATTTTTATTTTTTAAAATAAAATAATACATGTTTTAAAAAGTAACAAAGCCAAATCATTTTCGTTTATATTGCAAAGTAGTAAATATTGTTTTATACACTTTTGATAAAAAAAATGAAATAGGAAAATGGTTTCATCTCAACGATTTGGAGGTGATTTGGTGTTTTTTTTTTATTATTATTATGTGATACCGCTAGATGAATTTTGCCTAAACCAAATTACGTATCATATCATGTAGATTACTATTTTTTTCAGATGTAATTTCTCTATAAGTGTCGACGAAAAGTTGTTTTATCTGCACGCTGTTTTTAAGCATTTCTCGAGAGAGCAGCCTTAAATACCAGTCTGACACTCCCTTGCGCTACACCTGGAACGGAAGAAGTCATTTGATAATTTCCCATAGTAAAAAGAAAAAAATGGCATAGGCCTAACATTATAATTATAGGTCCTACGTATTTTGTACTTACAATTTGATTTGCTGTTACAGCTCTTCAACTACATTTTCTATACTAATATTATAAAGATGAAAGATTTGTTTGTTTGTTTGAATTGAATAGGCTCCGAAACTAATGGACCGATTTGAAAAATTCTTTTAGCATTGGATAGCTACATTATCAGGGAGTAACATAGGCTATATATTATCCCCGTACTCCTACGGGAACGGGAACTACGCGGGTGAAAACGCGTGACGTCCACTAGTTATTTATAAGGTTAGTATGACACCTCAATGAAATGATACGTGATCTATCAAGTTTTTATTGTTACACAAAGCGATGCTTATAAGTATTTATTCTTAAAGCAAATGACAACACGTAGACTTTTTTTTAGTATTTCATTTACCTTCCTGTTGTATGTTACTTGGGTACAGCGTCAATTCTCTCTTCAGTACCGTCACGGTCTCATCAGGAGATACTTTATTTTAAGGTGGAGATATCGAGTGTAGCTGATTTTAAAATGAGGATCACGCCTAATCGGCTAGTTGTAATTTTTTGGATAAAAATATGTTACATTAGACTACTTTTTCTTTCTTTTTCTTTTTTTTTTTGCAGATCTGTGGTCTGCAATAAAGATTTATTATTATTATTATTATTTAATAATTTGATATATGAAAATTTTAAGTTTGATTGCAACATTCTGTAATTAATCTGTAAAGTTATGTCTAACACGGACATACAAACGACAATCGAATCAAAACCGCCGGGCATATTTTTATGGAATTTGCATAATCTCAAAGATAATTTAATTATCTACGTATTGTTATACGGCTATTTTTTAAAGTCTTAGAATAATAAGGTAAGAACAAAAAACTACTGAATTTTGGGTCGCGCGGGTGTTAAAAGAGTGCTGGTTTTGTACCCTCAAGGTCGCTGGCGTATGTCGTCGCCTTAAGGAGGCATAATAACGTTCATTTGTTCGATCAGTAGCCTTATCTAGCCTTTTCCCAATTATGTTGGGATCGGCTCTCAGTCTAAGCGGATGCAAATAAGTGCCAGTAATTTACACGGAGCGGCGGAAGTTAATAGGGAATCGCTTGTCTAGGTATGGTCATGTGTAAAGGGAATGAAACGCATGTAACTAGAAGAGTTATGAACATTAATGTGGATGGATGGAGAGGGAGAGGAAGGCCAAAGAAAAGATGGATGGGTTGTGTGAGGAGCGATATGAAAGAAAAGGGAGTTAGTGATAGCGTGACGGCTGACAGGACAGAATTGAAGAATAACACGTGTTGCGCCGACCCCAAGTAACTTGGGTTATGGGTAGGAAGATGATGATGGCTGCCAATCTGAACTCCTCAATCCAGTAACTGCGTAACACAATACCGCTTTTTTATGGATGAGAAATCATCAAATGACTCCTTCCACTCTGGGCGACGCAGAAGAGAGTGTCAGACTCTTCTATACTATATAATATTCTAAAGAGGAAAGATTTGTTTGTTTGTTTGTTTGTTTGAATTGAATAGGCTCCGAAACTACTGGACCGATTTGAAAAATTCTTTTAGCATTGGATAGCTACATTATCAGGGAGTAACATAGGCTATATATTATCCCCACGGGAACGGGAACTACGCGGGTGAAACCGCGTGACGTCCACTAGTACTGAATAAAACCCATCCGTGTTCCTCCTAATGCCCTTTGCGTTCCAGGGCTGCGGTGACTCTTTCGAAAAAATTCCGCAACAACACAATACCCCTTGGTAAGACTGTATTAAATGGATTTATGAAAGAAAAAAGAAAGAAAATACTTTTTTTGTACATTACTTCGTTAAAATATGGATTTTGGATCGTAACAGCTGGCGTTCGAGTAACGAGTTCCCGCCGTATGGTATCAGCCGGTGCCGTATGGTGCCGTAAAAGCATAATACTATACCATCACTTCCACTTCAAAGGCGACTAAGGGACTCGCCAGAGAATGGGCAGCAGCGTTCTGTGTAAAACTCAACACCATACACTGCGGTCGCCAACCCGCTTGCCAAGCGTGGCGATTATGGCAATCCTATGTCCAGCAGTAGACGTCTTTCGGCTGATATGATGATGAGTTGGCGTTCGTAGTTTCTGCATTTATAGCATGAATTTATTTGCTGTGTTTGTGATATGAGTTAGCTGCATAAAGTGATCATTATCTTTTTATTTTTTTCTGTAGGTAAATTGGTATCTTGTAAACTAGGTTGAGTGAGATGTGCTTACATGTAAAAATATGAATAGGCGCGCTTGTGGGTTACGTAAACAATATGAAGTAGCAGGCATGAACATATTTTCTCGTATGTTTGTTCTCAGATACTGAGCAGTTTTGTTAAGATTCACACAAATCAACAATTTTTTCTAGGTACATCTATATAGACTAATATATAAAGCTGAAGAGTTTGATTGTTTGTTTGCTTGAACGCGCTAATCTCAGGAACTAGTCCGATTTGAAAAATTGTTTCAGTGTTACATAGCCCATTTATCGAGGAAGGCTATAGACTATATATCATCACGCTAAGACCAATAGGAGCGAGCAGACAAAGTTGCGCGGGTCAACTAGTTTGTATACATTTTAGGTATAAAACCATGCATGCTTGCTACAATTATTTGACCTAGGTTAGTAGGTAATTAGGTCAGAAAATATGTTAAAGATTTATTTTATTTTGCGCAGAAAATTTAAGTCAGGAAAAATTACTTGATCATCAATTTCGAGAACAACTAATTTCCCGAATGTGCAAAGGTAACAATTTTGATCAGCATCGGTCGCATCCCAATAACGACTCAATAAGAAATTATTAAGACGTGTGATTTAATAAACTCCAATACCTCATTCATTGTACTCATAATTACGAACAACTATTATTATAGGACCAAACCCGAAATCGCCAAAAAAACAGTTGTTCAGTAAATTTTGTCGAGTAATACGCACATAAATCTATGGGGCAGTCGATTTTTTTTGCCCGATAATCCCTTAAGAAGTATTGCGTTTGCACGTTTTATATTCCTTTTCAGAGAATTTTAAAGAACAAAGTTCGCTGTTTTGCTGTACTTACTATTCTCCACAATGTACACACTGTGTGTGTACATTTTGGAGAATAGTACTGTATGTAACATGTAACTGTATATTGTACGATAAAATATTTTAACAATTTTACATAAAGAAGATACCTCAGCACAAACACAGATAACCCACGATTTTATGGTTTAAGACCCGAAATTTGCAAAACAAGAGTATATTATTGATGCATGTAATAAATAAAACAATCATTAACTTTTTACGATACGTTGATAAATAACAGTATGACAGCTGCAATTATTTATAATTGCTTGTATTTTTATCATTAAGCTGTGCATATATATAAACAAACATTATCTATACTAATATTATAAAGCTGAAGAGTTTGTTTGTTTGGATGAACGCGCTAATCTCAGGTGCTCTTCGAATTGATTAATTATTTTAGTGTTAGATAGCCCATTTATCGAGGAAGGCTATATTTTTACATCACGTTACGAGCAATAGAAGCGGAGCATTAATTGATGAAAAATGTGATGCAGATGAAGTTGCGCGGTTAATCTATATCTATACTTCTACACTTAATACATAATACTGAAGAGTTTGTTTATTTGCTTGACCGCGCGCTTGACTGCCGGCGGTCAGCGAATAGAAGTAAAGCTTCAAAACAAGTTGGCGAGCAGCGAGTAGCGAGTGAAAAGTTTAAATAGTTTTGACGCTCGGCTTTCAGCGAGTGCTTTTGTGCGACGGGCTTTTTCTCGCAATACTCGCTCCGGCCCGCACTAAATGTAGAAATTACCGCTGTTTGGTGAGTTCTGACCGCCAAGCGAGCATCGCCGAGCGAGTGTCGCTGTGCGAGTACAATCTTTGATAGCTCTTGTCGCTGCGATCAATTAGAGGTAAGAGCCGCTCACTGGCAGCGTGAACAGCCAGCTATCGACTATGAATGTATGTGTCTCTTTTACTCACACGAAATCTATATCTTTTGTCCCTTTCCTCAGGCATATTAACAATGTTCTAGATGGGACAGCCAATCGCGTGACTTGTATTTTTTTACTATTCATAGCTATACAATGACCACTTTCTCAAATGGAAGGCGTAGAAGAAAACTATTCACTCTTGACTTAAAGACTCCCGAGTTGTAGGTATCAGGAAACACATACTCTGGCAGGGAATTCCACTCCTTAGCTGTTCGTGCAATGAATGTGTTCCCAAAGCGTTTTTTTGCCTGTGTGAGGGATGTTCACCACGTACCGGTGACGCATCGCTGCTCATCGTGTGGTCCGATGATGGAACGGGCTTGGCGGAATTAAAATATGCAATTCCGTCGCACACTCCCGACAGGCTAGTAACTCGGTGTCTGTATTTTATTTGAGACGCGTCGATCAATTGTTTTCAGAAATGGAATGTAAACCAATCGAATGTTTTACGGTGTGATTTGGCGCATATCTATACGGTAAAATTGAGACCAACGTACATAAATGACACTTGATCCCAGAATGAACCAAATAGGGGATTAAATTTGTATGTGAACGAAATTGAGGGACGCAGCTATCAAAACGTGTATCAATACATATCTAAACTAATATTATAAAGAGGAAAGATTAGATTTTTTGTTTGTTTGTTACGATTTAACCCGAAAATCACTGAACCGATTTCAAAAATTCTTTCACCATTAGAACGCTACAGTATACCTGAGTAACATAGGCTATATTAATTACTGGAAAAAAATAGGGATCCCTACCAAAAATTGCAATATTAAAACCACGCGAACGAAGTCGCGGGCGAAGTGCTAGTAAAAAAATATTAGAGATCGGTTATTTAGTTGGGTGCCTTGGTATTAAATATTCCAAGCAAGCACTTCTGATCCTAACATAAACATACTGTCAATATTTGGCTGTATACGACAACGCAAGCCCATATTTAATTCCGTTGATCTCATGCCAAGACATGTTCCTTGGGTTATTTTTAGTTTATAAGTATGTTTTTGTCGCACTGTCTATTTGAAGTTCAGTTTTGAATCTACACTAAATTTCAACCAAACAAACAGACAAATTAACAAATAAAATCATCAGCTTTAGATTTTGTTAATTTGTCTGTTTGTGTGGTTGAAATTTCAAGAAATTAAAAAATTCATTCATTGTTGGATAGTTAATTTATTGAGGACTAGTGGACGTCACGCGGTGTCACCCGCGTAGTTCCCGTTCCCGTGGGAGCACGGGGATAAAATATAGCCTATGTTACTCCCTGATAATATAGCTATCCATTGCTGAAAGAATTTTTCAAATCGTTGTAGTAGTTTCGGAGCCTATTCATTTCAAACAAATAAACAATTCTTTCCTCTTTAAAATATTAGTGTAGAAGAACATAAGCTATTTAACATCACGGGACGACCAATAGGAGCGGAGCATTCATGAAAAATGTGACGCAGATCAAGTTGCGCTGGTCACTGGACATTGGTGTGAACGTAATATTGTTTAAATTGAGCCGTCGATGTTATTTATAGCAAAAACATCTCACTCTTCATACTTCAAAGATATTTCTGAGAACGTGTACTTTATATTTTTGACGTTAGACAAGGAAGTGGAGGTATTCTTGTAGTTTTCAAAACAAAAGAAAGTTATCTTTATAATATTGTTGAAGAAACATACAAGGTCGATAGTGAGAGTTAGATAAGTATTCAAAACACAGTGAGATAAGTTATCTGCGTGAGAATTCCGTGCAAACAAATACATATTTTGTTTATCTCTTGGCAATTTCCTTGGACTATTTTTATTATAATCCTGACAAAGACTGACTATAAAAGCGGTCATATATATATATATATATATATATATATATTTTTTTAATTTAATGTATTTTTAAGCTGATTAATGTTAAGAAAATATTAGCTTTATGCACTCCTCCAAATAATCTTTTACTGTGCCAAATTGCATATTTCTCTATACCCACAATTTTCGTAAAAAGGGGAAAAAAGATTTTACTGCACTTATTAATATACTAGCTGACCCGCGCGGCTTCGCTCCCGTCAACTGGCTACTCTACCTACCGACCCTAACCTACCTACCCTACCTACCTACTTACCTACCATACCATCCTACCATAGCTACCCTACCTCACCTACCTTACCTACCTACCCTACCTACCTGCCTACATACCCTACCTACCTGCCTACCTTCCCTACCTACCTGCCTACCTACCCTACCTACATACTCATTTTTTTTGTATTTTAATTCTTATTATGCTATTCCGGACGAAGGAATTAGTCTTCGTCCCGAATAAAACACAAAAACTATGAAAATCGGTCGAGCCGTTCTCGAGTTAGTTAGAATAGTGTTCGAACAAACCCGACTTTGAGAATTTTGCTATATTGTGAAAGATTCGACCTTTTTCTAGAAGACATTTTTATATCAGCGAGACAGAAATAAAACGAAAAAAACTTTTTTACAAAAAATGTAACCGACTTCCAAAACAAAACACTACAAAGTATAAAATAACTTTAATTTCGGAAGTCGGTGTTTTTAGTTTTTTCGCTTTTTGACACCTTTCAGTTTTTAGTGTTACCTGCGTACCCATTCACAGCGTACTGGCGTGATGTTATGTTATGAAAATAAAACTTACTAAGTGCTTTCGGTGTAAAGGTCTCGTCAATACGAATGAAATAAGCCCAAACACTTGATAGTTCCTACATACCGATGTGGAGTTCCCTTGACTTTCTGTCGTCTCCATCATCAGGTCTGATCCAAACTTTCATTCTTTTGTAGTATCACCCGATATACACACGAATATCAAGTTTTTACCAAATACGTGCCTACAATTTTCGAGAGTTGCCCTCGATTTCTCGGGGTTTCCATCATCAGATCCTGACGTGGTGGCAATGGGACCACACGGGAAGCACCAGCTTTCAAATAAAAAAAGAATCATGAAAATCGGTTCATCCAGTCGGTTAATGTGAGGTAACAAACATAAAAAAAAAATACAGTCGAATTGATAACCTCCTCCTTTTTTTGAAGTCGGTTAATAAACTGAAGGAAGACGGACATCGGTGGCTTATTAATAAATAGGGTTCCGTTAGCAACCTTGGTACGGAACCCTAAAAATCGACTTGGTTCGCACGAATCAAGATCGTAAGCGAAGGCTTAAATAATAGGGTCCCATTAGCAACTTTGGCACGGAACCCTATAATTTGCCTTGGCTCGCAAATCGAACCGTCTGATACTTAGCACGAATTAAAAACTTAGTTGCGGGCAACCTGGGAGTCTTTAAGACAAAAGTGAATAGGTTGCTTCTAGGCAAACGTGCTCCATCTTCAACCTCATCATCGCTTACCATCAGGTGAGATAGTGGTCAAACGTATGCCTATCTATAGTAAAAAAAAAATCTACTCCGTATCACCTAACCACAGAGAACTATTGATAACTCGATTTGACAGTTACTGTGAAATCGTGTTGTCATTCATTCTTAGTTCTGGTTCGGGATTAATCGTAAGTCTGTAGGTGATACGGAGTAGAATACGTCCGCAACTAAGCCCGAAGCTACGGACTTCGGACTTAGAGAGTAGCCCCACCAAAATCGATCGTTCCCGTCACCGTGATCACCTTTGGTACGGTACCTTATTATTATTAGCCTTGTTTCGCAAATCGAACCGTTCGTTGCTTCGCTCTAAACGGAATCAATCGCGGAGGCCTCAGAAGTAGGGTCCTGTCAGCACCTTTGGTACGGAACCCTACAGGCCTGATCCGCAAGTCGAACCGTCCAGTACTTCACAAAACTACTGAGTTCTAAATCAGTTTAAGACTCTGCGATAAAAGCACTTTAAACGAAACCAGCACAACTCAGAGATTTAAGCAATTTTGGCCCCTATTCGTTTAAGACCTTCCAGAGACCATACCGAAATTCCTACGAACTACGACAGTGTTTAATAATCGTGTGAGGTCATTCTCCAGCGGAAAATCTTAACACCGCAATTCAGAAAAACGCGTCATCAGTGCAACGCCATCTATCGACCATGTAAACTGACAAAATATTTGGCAGCAGAAGACGTTAAATAAGAAGCCCGTATGTAACGATAAATAACGATAAGATATTGAAATGTTTACTTTTATTTTGCTACGTCTACGTATTAAAAGTTTCACAAATAACTCTAGAATGTGTTTTGGTGTAACATTCATGCTTTCATGCATTTTTTGGTTCCTCAATAGATGGCGCTCTGACTGATCAGAACACAGTAGGAAGTTTCTTACTAAACTAAAAATTCAATATATTTTTATTTTGTGGATCGATTGTAACGATAAATAACGAAAAGGTATAAAAATGGTCACTTTTATTTTGCCACGTATTAAAAGTTTCACGAATAACAATAATTTTGAATGCTTTCGTGCATTTTATTTTTTTCTCAATAGATGGCGCTCTGACTCATCAGAATTCATTAGGAAGTTTCTTCCTAAACTTAAAAATTCAATATCTTTTAATTTTGTGGGTCGATTTTGATGAAATAAACGCTAAATGTTACTCGGGTTATCATTTAATATTTTTAAGTACTTAGATTTGCAATCCAATCTGTGGTTTATGCGTGATGCTCCCACAAACGCACAGACAAACAGACAAAAATTTCAAAAATTGCATTTTTGTGTTTTATACTGTTTTCCTGAGTTTTCTGTGTAATTTTCATGGAAAAATATTCAATGTACAGACACGGTTAGTCTACGATTTTATTATATGTATAGATGTATAGATAAATAGTGGAGGGTACTTCGTTCATTGCTCAATAACATACTTCATTATTAAGAAGAAACATGGGCGGCGAGACTTTCTATGTAAAAAAGTCATAATTCGAGGTTTGGCTCTCGACTGTTTTATCCTCAAATATTGGACCATTTAAGAGATATTTGACAAACTGAATAAGTAAGATAATACTGTGTCTGTTTGATTACCTTTTTGATGATTAATTAACCGTAAAAGCACTAGAACCCTCACAAAATGTTCAAAATTGTCCGATAAATCACTGTCAACAGAGCCCTGCATGTGTACAAATTTGGCAACTATAAATAAATAAAAAAACAAGAGGGACACAGTATATATCCTTCTTATTCAGTTTGTGATCTCAAATCGGTCCAATATTTGAAGAGAAAACAGTCGAGAGCCCAACCTCGGATTATGACTTTTTACATACAAAGTCTCGTCGCCCATATTTCTTCTTAATTAATTATGGTATGGGTAGGAGTACAATAACCATTCACTGCGCTTAATAAATCTGACATAAAGAGAACAAAACAATTGGTTTAATTAAGGGGATACCTTTAGAATAAGGCCGTTTTTCGTTTTAACGTATCTTGTTAGGTACCTCGAACAGGGATGTGAGATTACGGTATATGCTTTTTGAATTTATGATCTAGTATTCAACTGAAGGAATACACGATACGAAGAAATTTTCTCGATAGAAAATAATCACAAAGTTCGAAATATCTTTTTACTTTTTTTAGCTACAAGACGTAACGCTTTAGATTGATCCAATGAAAATAACTTTAAAGCATATAAAATAAACTTATCGAGGTTTCAACTGAACAGATTTTGATATAATAATACTTTTATGTTATCAAATCCGAAAATTTATTTTGGCACTTACGTTTTTTTATTCCGAGCTACACTCTTATTATCTTCATCTCATCTTTTGCTTTGCAAAAGTATTTGCATCTCTCTCATTTGTTCAGTTCTTCAGATGCTCCGTGGAGCTCTTGCAAGCAGGACCTGTATCACTTTTCTGCAAATCGGAGCTGTCAGATCTTCGTAATTTCAATATATTTTTTACAGTAAATGCTAATAGTTTAGCCGTTTATAGATAAATTTAGTGTTAAAAAATGTCTGCACCATGTGAATGTGTATTTTTATGACCTTGAACAATATAATACGCAAGATTTTTCTATCCACGCTAACTTTTGAATTATGTATAAAATTGGTATGAAATAAAAGAGCAAAACTAAATAAAGTACAACGTTGTTGGGACTTCCTACCTGAAGACGACAATGGACTCGTTTTCCAGGAAATGAATAGCAACGGCTTGAAGAAAATAACGTCTCCAAGTCATCACCGTTATTTGTACATATGTACTGTATCCTCCAATTTTCTCATCTCACAAAGCACTATTGGGCAAACATTATGTTTTCTATATTGGAGTGTCTGTTTATACAGCGTTAATCTTAAATTTTAACTCAAGACACACGCTAAAATAAATGTTTTCATTTTAGGATTGAAATACGTCAAACATCAATGTGTTAAATGTCAAAGGCAACAAGCCTAGGGAAAATTATGGAGTCGCGTTTGAATTGTGAAAAATGTGTTCAGTAAATACTAGCTTTTTACCCCGACTTTTCTGCGTGGGTTTTAGAAGTACCTACCAGAAATAAATGAAAAATATTTAATCCTACTAATGTGATAAATCTAAATCAATATGATGTTGTAATAGTTGTTAGGCCAATTTTAATTTATCATAATTCTGGGCTCCTGATATTTTGTGACTCTTTATCCCTCATCATTTCAGCCTTACTTCATCTCGTACCACAGACATATTTTTGTAAAAATAAAATATTAGTAAGTTCAATTTAATTGACAATGACGTCATTTCAAAGCCTTAAGTTAGTTATGACGCATTTTCAACGTCTCATTAGATATATCTCAAATAAAAAGTATGTAAATCATAAAGTCGGCGAAACAATTACACATTTTTTTTTTAATTTTTACCGTCTAAATTGTTTAAAATGCTTACTTTCTTTCGCTTTTACGACAATAAACATTACAAACATCAGAATAAGGTTAACATTTTTCCGCCATTCCAACCTATCAAAAGTCTTGGTAGGTATAGTTTACGAAGTAAAATACAGTACAATACAATAGCAGCGTTTTACCTGAAATTACCTTACCCTTACCTCACTGGAAGCTTTCTTATGAGATGGCATTTCCGTTTCCCGTCGATTTCTTGCCAGTTTTCGTACTTTTAATCCCCTCTATCATTCCGGCTCAGTGGCGCCACCTGGTGGTTGCGGGTACTTTATAGTTTTCGTAAAAAAGTGGCACGCCATTTTTGTTCATTGTCTCATATAACCAGGCAGAAATAAAGCGAAAGCTTCCAGTGAGGTAAGTATTTTAACATGAGTTTTATTTCGGGTAAAACGCTGCTATTAAAATACTTTCGCCGAGAGGATAATTTTGAAATCAGCTTTTGGAAGCTACAGCAGACCGGGTGCTACCTGGTGTGGCTGCAATGCCAGCTTCCCGAAACAGGGTCTTTACCCATCCTGCAATGGCTGTACGTGAAGCAGGTTTAGCCACACCTCTAATCGTAATAAATAAATTAGTTGATTTTCCCGCTTTACGTTTTTCATTTAATAATGCTATAGTTTTTTTCTGTCCAGTATATAGGGTTAAGGTTGGAGCTATCGGTATTTAAAAGGCATTTATTTCCAGCCGGATTGCCTACAATTGCTGCTGTCAGTTTTAGAGTCAAACCGAGGCCAAAATATTATACTGCTATCAGATCTTATGCAATGATTAGGGTCAATATCAAGTAGAGTTAGATCATGTATTCGCCTATCAGAGCAAAGCAACAACAAAATTGCAGTATGACGTGATGTTTGAAATAGATTATTTAAATCAATTGTGTAATTATTCAAAAATGAAATTAATTTATCAATATCCCAAACTGGAGGCTTTGTGAACTTTGGACTTTTAAGGGCAATAGATTTTAAAACATGTCTTACTAGAACGTGTGAACTTAACTGACTTGAAGTTTCAGCGTTACATGGTGTAGAAATTACCGATTTATGTAAAAGTATTGAATTATACGACAACTTATCAATTAAATATAAATCACATAAAAACTGCGCTAATTGTGAACCAGTGGGATTCATTAAGTCAAGGTTTTTATTACGGCACCACGACGTCCAGCGCTTCCAGGCTACCTCGTAGGTTTTTAGTGTCGATTTTCGCCAAAAAAATTTAAGCAGTGATAGTTGTTGAGCGTTCCATGTCTTTATCGCGTCGGACCACCCCCACACTTCCAAACTTCGAGGACAATGTTCTCGACCTGCGGTGGTGGGAGTCCCGTCGACGTGTCTATTAGGTATCTCTGTAGGTTTCTCAGAGTTAATGGAGCCGCGAGCGCTCGGGCTTTGAGATCGGCACGCCAGAATACCCTCTCCCATCGAGGTACTACTAATAGGAATATTCCTATCGACTGGTTTAAGTGAGACAGGACTTTGGGGACTAGGAATGGTGGTGGAAATATCCATGCGAGCTGTTAATTCCATGGGGCACTGAAGGCATCGTGGAACAGAGCTTGAGGATCTTTCAGATCTAGGGACACGTAATTGTACACTACGTGAGCAGTCGTCGAGGCAAATAGATCTACTATTGGGGTTCCCCATTTTGCAAACACTGTTTCAACACAAGTCGGTAGTAAGTGCCATTCTGGAGGTTGGCGAAGGCGCGATAAATGGTCCGCATGATTGTTGTAGTTGCCCGGAATTAAGTGTACGTTGAAGTGTATCTGATGTTGATCTAACAAATTCAGAATTCGATAGTTTATTTCCAACAGGGATAATGTCCTCGTACCTCCTTCCTTTCGTAAGTAGGTGACCGCAGTTCTGTTGTCGCTTTGAATGAGGAGCGAACTTTGATGAAGCCAATGAACTTGGTTCTATAGAGCATATAATATTGCTAGCATTTCTTTTTCATTGCAATGCAGCGTTTTCTCTTCTTGCGACCAAGTTCCTGACAGAGCTAAATTGTTCAGTTGTCCCCACGCTTGATCCGACGCATCTGTCGTCAGAAAATTTATTGGAGGAGGGTACTGAAGGGGTGTTGACCTTTGACCATTTTGGGCCCACCAGTTTAGTTCCTCTAAGACACCTTGTGGTAGTGGGTAGGTCTTTGATGGCAGGACTTGCAGCGAATTTACGAACATTAGTAACAGTCGATGACTGAGCCGACCCCGAGGGACAACAAAACTGGCAAAATTTATAAGTCCCACTATTTTCTGCAACTCCTTCAAAGTTAACCGCTCTTGTTCGAGAGCCTGATTTATCTTTGTAATGATGCCCTGAATCTTTTCTTTTGGTAGGATTTTTGATTTTCCCATGGTTTCCATAGTATCCCTAAATAAATTATACTCTTTTGAGGAGAAACAACAGATTTTTCGAAATTTCTTTTCCACCCCAGTTTTTGTAATATTTGTACAGTTATTTTGACATGCTCGCGAAGCGTGTGAACAAAAATGGCGTGCCACTTTTTTACGAAAACTAAAAACTACCCGCAACCTGAGCCGGAAGTATAGAGGGGATAAAAGTACAAAAACTGGTAAGAAATCGATGGGAAACGGAAATGCCATCTCATAAGAAAGCTTCCAGTGACGGTCAAGTAGTTTAATACAAGTATTTTTCCATGATTTGGTATAAGTCTTGAAGATGTTCCGTGGATGAAACAACAATCAGGATGAAACTATTTACTACTTAGAAATATGGGCCTGAGGATAGAACCAGGGTTATCCTACAGCCCCGGATTTGGAATGCCGCATATAATAGCAGCGGTGCTCATGTATACTTCCGATGGAACTTTACTGAAAGGGTCATTGCATCACATTTAGGTTCTAATATTGGTTAACTAGGTATTGAACTCAACTAATATGATAAAGAGTTAAAAATATATGTTTACAGGACGTTCGATTTATTTTTCACTGATACAAAACAATCTCCGGAAAATGCACGGTTTCTGTGGAAATGGCTACGCGAGTAAAGCCACGCGAAAAAAAAAACAAATTGACTACTTATCTTTTCATTCGTTTTCATAACTTGTGTACATATTTCAATTATGATCAAAATATAAATTTTATACAACTGGTCTACTCCATACCTTCCGTATGCTTAAAAGTCTCTAGTGCTATCTCTATCGCACAATTATGGCCATGTTCTTAAATAGTCAACTGAATTAGTAGTTTTCACAATAATTTGGGACCATACAAAACATGATATAATTTACCAACGATTGTAAAAAATGAGTATTAAAACAAATCAATATTTTTCGTCTCTCGATATTTTATTAAATTGTATTTTATCTACGTCTAAAATCACTGTTTATAAGAGTGCTGATTTGTGTTAATATTTTGACAGAAGAAGTTTATGAAGTTTGCGTGCGGGCAACACTGAATCAGTTGGCGGTTTGAATTAGTTTGATGTTGTGGCGCTAGGTTCGATCTTACGAACATTGCGCGTGGAAGCATGCGGGGACTGCGCGGTGCCAGGAGATGAAATCGGTGCTTTCGAGCTATCATTTATTTCAAACATACGGCCTTAACGAGCACTGACTAACATTCTGACGAATGACACATTCTTTGACCTTAATTATATTTGTTTTTGTTTTGTTAACAGATGTTCGGTTATTTAGACAAAGTTATTATAAGGATACAGTAAATACATTTGGGCATAACCAAACAATTATAAAAATATAGACTCTCTAGTCTTGGGGTCGCAAACACAATTCGTGAGGTTCTGAATTCATTCCTCAGGCAGTGTGATTGGGTAAGCCAAAATTATCAAAATGATAATTTATACGTAAAGATTTGAAAATACCGAAATTTGACAGTATCTATATTCAAAGCCAGCGAATGTCATTACTAGCAAATGTCAAATTACTGAAGTTCGTAATGAAATTTTGAGAACTTAGCTTCGAATTTTGACAGCCCGCTAAGCACATCGATATTATTCGGTAGGCATGTCAACGATTTTATTCGGTAGGCATAGCAACGATAATATTATTCAGGGCATGGCAACTGCATTATTCGGTAGGCATAGCAACGGTATTATTCGGTAGGCATAGCAACGGTATTATTCAGTATGCATGGCAACGGTAAGTTATTCGGTAGGCATGGCAACGGTATATTATTCGGTACAAATTACCGAAATTGCTATCAATATTCATACTTCAGGTCCAGTCTCCTTTTGGCTGTCCTTCAGGGTGAATTTGGTGTAAAACTAAAGCGGTCTTAAACAACAGTTAACTCCAAAGATAGTAAGACCTATAAATAGTTTCTTTACTATGTAATAAAAGCGCTGTAAATTGTTTGAGAAGTAATCTATGTTGTTTGCAGATCGTCTGCCAAGTTGAGAATTATATGTGTTGATATAAAAGATAAATATAGGTATACTTATTAATTAACTAGTGACCCGACCTTACTTCGTACGGCTGCGGGTGCAAATAATATCCATAATGCAAAGATCCAAAGACTATAATTCTCTTTGAAAAGATCCCACCCACTGTCCCCCTTTCCGTTGATGTACCTCTCTGAACATCATTCATAGGGACGTTACCTTCGTTATAATAATAACTAGCTTTCACCCTCGACTTTGTACGCGTATATCCCGATTTTTCTGTTCCCGTAGGAATTTCGGGAAATCCTCTCTTAGTGCTCCCCTTCATTCCCCAAGGAACCTACATGCCAAATTTCAACTTTCTACGACCATAGTTTCGGCTGTGCGTTATCTGTCAGTCACTGAATCAGTCAGTAACGGAAGAATTTTATATATATTGACTTTGAGTTATATATATTTAGATAAGGATAGATCTCTTCAATGTGTACTACAATAAACGCAATACTTCTTAAGGGGTCATTTTGCTCATCATTATGAACAACTTTCACTATGGGACCAACACTGAAATCGCGAAAAAAAATCAACTGCCGCGATTTCGAGGTCCCATACAAACCCAAACCAAGCATGCCCGAATTTCAGCCTTAGGCATATTTTATTTACAACCAGTGGACGTCACGCGGTTTAACCCGCGTAGTTCCCGTTCCCGTGGGAGTACGGAGATAAAATATAGCCTATGTTACTCCCTAATAATTTAGCTATCCATTGCTGAAAGAATTTTTCAAATCGGTCCAGTAGTTTCGGAGCTTATTCATTTCAAACAAACAAACAAATCTTTCCTCGTTACAATATTAATATATATATTATTATTATATATTATAAGTGTAGATGTGCAAATAACGAAAGCTAAAGTCTGCCAGGATTTGGGAGGGTGCAAAGCTACCTCGGAGGGTAAAAACCATATCACAAAAATTTGCCATACATAGGCCCCAAGTCTGCTATTACAATAGTATCAGAATGGTCTATCATTGATTTCATAATGGTTGATTTTGACAAGATTTTATACCATTTGAAAGCTTGCCACTGGAAAGTCTTAATGACGCTTTTATATCCAGTGGTCAACCACTGACACTCCATTGAAAGAACCATTACGATATCAATGATAGACCATTCTGACACTATTGTAATAGCAGACTTGGGGCCCAGTGCACTGTTAACTAGCACATGTTTATTAACAAAATATGTGGCATAGATAGCTATGCCACATATTTTATTAGTAAGAACATAAGTAAGGTTCGGGGACTCTAAGATCTCAGTCTATTAAAATACGAGTATTTATTGCCCTTCTGAGATCAAACATTATTGATTGCTAATCAACTTGGAGCTACATTTTTTATGTAAACACACTAATTATTGTTCATAACAACGTTCTAATTAATGATTCAAAAATAATGATAAAGATAATTATTATTTTGTGGTCAGATACGAATGTCACATTGAAATAAGCATGTTTTGAAATTGTGGCGAAATCGTTATGAAATAATTTTGGTTCAAACTGTCAATTAAATATCTAAGCATATCGGAGTCTTTTGGATATTTGCCTATCTCATGTAATGAAGTAATCTGGCAACAGAAGAATCACCGAGAATCTTTTTAGGGTTCCGAAAGTCTATCAAAAGACACACTCACTCACGCTTGTCACTCTTGTTCGTCATTTTTAGGGTTCCAAAAAAAAGGAACCCTTATAGGATCACTCGGGTGTCTGTCTGTCTGTCTATCTGTCTGTCTGTCTGTCTGTCTGTCTGTCTGTCTGTCTGTCTGTCTGTCTGTCTGTCTGTCTGTCTGTCTGTCTGTCTGTCCGGCTGTCACAGCCAGTTTACTCCGGATCCACTGGACCAATTCTGTTGAAATTTGGTACACATATGGACTTCTATGACCCAAACACGGACGCATTACGTAAATTATGTTTTTTTTAGTATGGGTGTCACTTTTGGGGGTTAAACTAGAAAATTTAAAAATAAAAGTTTTTTGAACAATATCGTGTGACATATCAAATGAAAGGGCTTACTGTAGGGGTTTTAATTATATTTTTTTCATAATTTTTAAATTAATGGTTTTGAAGTTATTCAAGAAATTAGACGACAAATGACCATTACCCCCCCTTATCTCCGAAACTACCGAGCCTAAAATTTTGAAAAAAATGGAGATAATAGATCTTTACCTAAAGATTACAGGAAAACCTATTAGAAGTCTGTAGTGTTAAAATAACATGTTAAAAACATAAATTTGAACCCTTTGCACGCGAGTCCGACTCGCACTTGGCCAGTTTTTGACATTCACGCGGGTGAAACCGCGGGCGGCAACACGTCATTAATGAAATCTTCAATTAAATCTAGATTTCAATGATATCAATAAAATTTACAAGACGACCGGTCTTATTAATACAAAAATGGTAAAAATATTTGATCAGCAGATATTTCTAGAGATAGCAATAGGTATAGATACCACTTAAGCTCAAACATATTAATCGGCAGTATTCATTAGCCAAGTCAATTTGCATACCTTGTAGCCAAACATAATTCTTAAATCTACGAATATTTTCTAGGTAGGAACGCTAGGCCAAATTGATCAATTACATAAATTAAGATGATCTGAATCAAGTTCTTATATGTATAAATCGAATGTTTTTCTTTAGACCATTTTTTTGCGAAGATCCTGACATTTACTAATTATCTTACGAATTAGTTTGCTGTATTTATAAAATCTAATAAAGCTGCCATTTTTAAAATAAAATAAACATTTTATCGTTTTATAAAAATAGTTTTATTTGTATCGTTTCCTAATGTTTTGGCTGACCGTACTTTCCCAAGATATAACTTTGTTTATTTTGTTTGTGGTCCCAAAATACTATTAAAAAATAATATAGGTATGTGGAATCCGGGACCGCGGTCCTAGTCCCGAAAGCCCCTCGACCCAATTTTTAATTTAATTTAATCTTTATTATTCGTTGTTTTAACGGATACAGGGTTCCTTTCGGTTACGGAAGTTACGTAACCCTAAAAAACAATAGATACAGATAAAAAGTAATAATGCCAGCACAACTTAAGCTGATGCAAGTTGACATGGGCCAGCTATGCGAGAATGTTGAGACAAAATATGCTAAGCAGGCATAGCAAAAATAGACATACTTACATTTAAACGCTTCGTATTCACTTTTTAGTATAATATGTACGTGAATAATTCAAGACTGTATGAAAATGCTAATTCATATAATTTTTGTGGTCTTGGAAAAATCGTTGAGTCAATTTAAGACTTTGATCAATAATTTAATCTAGACCAACCCATTGGTTTTTAATGACACCAATTTAAACTGTATTCAAACTGATTGTTGCTAGCGGCAGTGGCGTTTTTAGTCATGAGCTTCAAGGTACAATCACTTTTAATATACTGTAGTGAACATCAAAAATAGTTGCCTACACAGTTATTTTATAGAAATTTAATTATTTGGTATTTATTAGATGATCCAATATACGTTGTTGAGGCTGTGTTCATAGATTTAAATCACCCATAGAAATATTCACTTTCAGTTTTTCCCGTTGTTTTTTTCACTTTTCCAGTTTTCTTTCTCTAGAATTTTGCTCGTATTATTAAGAGTATGAAAACAAATGAACTGTGATGAGCTTACCAATTAATATCAACATATAGATTATTTTATGAAAGTCAATTAATATTGACACACTTTTTACTACAAAACAGTATAAAATGTGGTACAAAAAACAGCATATAAATATGTTTTTTTTTTATTAATAAAAATGTACAAATGTTACTAAGATTTGTATGAATCAAAACAAACGAGATTATGATCTTATCAAACAGGTTTATCTCGTGTTTCTCAGTTTTATTTTGCTCTCAAAATAGTTGTGTAGGTATTTTGCTAACATAACCTGAAACGCTAGAATAAATTAAATAAAAACTCCAAGTTTTTTTTTATAAAATGCCGATTGAAAAACAACGATTCCAGTTTGGCAGCCTTTTTTAGTTCAAACATCTTGTTTTGCCTAATGGCCCAAGTTATTTTTAGTTTTAATTTGGTAAATATTTAAGTGCAATAACATTCTTGCTACAATCTGATTTATGTTAATATGTGTGAGTAAAAAAAAGTATGGCGCACTGTTATCAGTAAATAAAATAAATTTGTAATATTTTTTATAATTAAGTATCCGGGTGACTCCGATTGACTTGTCCTTTATCAATCACTAGTGGACGTCACGCGGTTTCACCCGCGTAGTTCCCGTTCCCGTGGGAGTACGGGGATAAAATATAGCTTATGTTACTCCCTGATAATGTAGCTACCCATTGCTGAAAGAATTTTTCAAATCGGTCCAGTAGTTTCGGATCCTATTCATTTCAAACATACAAGCAAATCTTTCTTCTTTATAATATTAGTGTAGATAATTATTGGAAATCATTTACTGGCATTTTTTTTTAAATACGTAGCCCTTCCCTTCCTCTAAAATCACGAGAAGTTTGTTTTCCGCTGTTAGCTTGTAGATCTTTGACAATTGTAACGGGTAGTCAGCAAATTTTGGCATTCTGACTTAACAAGGAGTAACGAACGTACGCATCCAGTGGTTTTGGAGATTAGGTGGTTGCTCCATATAAAATACTGGTATTCCGCTGCGCTAGGTTAGACTTGAAGTCGATTCTAATAAAGTTTGGAAAAGGCCTGGCAGATTGTGATACTTTTAAATAGTAATGTTTGATAAGATTATTCTTTAATAATTTTTAGGTTATGAAAATTTGCTATGTAATTTTTTGAAGAACCTGCACTTCATTCCTTTATTCTTGAACAATTTGTACGCTTTTGGGTAATACCTGCCGAAACTATACGAACTTATTTAAAAAAAAAAACGTATTTTAAGTACCTACGGTATACGGGTTTATCAAAGTATTGAGTCACGCAAACATACATTAAAGTCAACGACACCATTAAAATTACAATAACACTTTTGCACCTATTTCATTATATTTAACGTTATATTATGCTCTGAATTCCAAAAATACAGTTCACCTAACAAGTACCCTCATTAGTAAGTAGGTGCCTATCTGAAAAAATCTTTGGTACAAACAATACGGTATGCTTCGGTTACAAAGGTTCAATAAAAAAGTATATAAATCGCTTATCAATTCATCCTTATCCTATTTTAGCTTTGACAAACTAAATACAAAACACAGTTGTAAAAAAAAACCCTGGAAAAAAAATAAAACAAAAAAAAACTTACAATAAAAATTAAACGAGACGTCGTCACTGAATAATTTATCAACCACTAAAACAAGGCACTGTGTCCCGCACTACCTTATAATATTGTTAGTCCCAACCCTAAGCTTCGGCACTGTCGAATACTGCCCCGAATTAAAAATATTACGAAAACGAATACGGATTGCGATCTATATTGATCGAGCGTGCACTCGCGGTAAGAATCGAATGCAAACAGTCAGACGGAGTAGGTCGCATTTGTATTAATAGCCACCGCGACGCTAAGTACTTTAACACTGTTGCGTTGAGTTGGTATTTTAAGCCCAATAGATTGTTTTTTTTTATGTTTTCAATTTGGATAATATTACATTACTAAAAAAATAAAAAAGTGAATAGATGGCAAAATATAAGGTGCCAAAAGTGTAAAAAAATACGTCAATTTGCCAAAGTTCTGTAGGTATAGCGTCTCCTTAATTAATAACCTTTACTTTGAAAAATAATAAACTGTTTGTTATAAAAATATGACTAGCAAAGCAGCAATATAGGCATGAATATGTAGGTTATTAGATCGACGTAACAATAAATTATCTGTTGACGTTATTAAAACAATGGCTATGATTACATTCAATTGACGTTTTTTTTATTAGTTTTACAATCTCAGCTTATTATATCGGTTCTTGGCTTCGTGGTTTTAGGTAACATACATTTTTTTTTGTTTTTTAAAGAAAAGGTACCTTTTTTTCGTTAACACCAAAAAGATACAGAATATGGAAGTTCTATTGAGCAAGTATAGTTAAACTATCACTTGTTATTCTTCCAGGCATCTTATTTTATATTTTGGGTTTTTATGTATTGGCTATCAAACCAGACTAAAACTAAACCAAAAAAAAACCTCTCAGGTCCTTTCGACCACGGTCCACAGCGAAGGGTTAAGTGTAACGTATTAATAACACCGCACCGGTAGGTACGTCACACGTCGTATTTACTTTCCGATAATACTACAACAAAATAATACTGATCCCGTACGTTATGCAACTTTTATCGCGTCTATCTTGTTATATTCCATTTATTTTATTTTAGTAACACTTTAATCAATCTGGTTTTGCTTTTATTGTGGGTCGTCTTAAAATAAATTATGGTAGACTTGTTTTTATAAGAATACCTACTGAATGCTAGTTTCTCGTTCTAACGGTTTAATTTGATATTATTTTAATAGGTATTATATCAATCTTCTAATCTAATATAATCTCGTGTTACAGTGTTTGTTATCGAACTCCTCAGAAACGGCTAGACCGATTTTTATGAAATGAATAAAAAATTGTGTGTATTTTCGGTAGGTGTAAGAATAGGTGGTAGGCTATTTTTTATTTTATTTTATTATTTTATTTTATTATTTTATTTTCTAGTTAATATATAATATAGTTGACTCGGCAAACGTGCCTTTGCCAAATAAAAAAACTAAAAAATAACCTACAACCTATTAGATTTTTATATATTAGATAACACCTGTTTTCTTTACTATTTTTAATAAATGTCAGAATATCAACATTTTATTACAAAAAATATATAAAGCGTAAAAAAAAAACAAAAAAGAAGATTTACAATGTCCTTAGTTGTCAAGTACTTTTATAGGTCTATAAGTAACTCAAGCTTATGCTGTCCAATTAAAATAAAATAAGATTGTTACAACAAGACAATCAATAAATAGTACGGAACAGTAATAAAAACGTGTTTTGTAAAAACAAATACTACTTAGATTGTTGTTTATTTCATACAGGACTTGCAAAACCTTGATCAGTAATTTATTTTAAAAATATCGGTGTGATGACGGTTTAGTAAAAAGTCTTATTTTAGAAACTATATAAAAACATTACACTTATAATAATTTATGTTTTATTAAAAATAGTGTGTATTCGGAATACTTTAATTTTTTTGTTTGATATACGTAGATTAACATTATTGCCAAAAAAACAAGATAGCTGAGTTATTTTTTTATAATTTTAATAAATTAAGTAATTAAAAACAAGTTATTTTTACACTATTTCAAGATATGAGTTAACCAGTTCTACCACATTTTACTTTATTTATTGTTTTTAACAATAATTCACAGGAATCAATGAATGCTTAAGCATTTATGAATAATCTTAAAATATAAATATGTTGAAAAATATATATGATTTGTTTTATTATTAATTTACCAATACTGTTCCACTGTATGGCAAAAGGCCTCTTAAGACCTATCAAGAACCTTTTCCCAAGACACTCGACCCCTGAATTAAACAAGGGTCGAGTGACTCGGGTATTGGACTCTTGAAATTATTATAAGTCACAGTACGATCTGCCATGCTACAGTAAAATTATATATATTATTATTATGAGAGTGTGCCGGGATAAGGGTCCCGTCTTCCCATTTTTATCGATCTTGAGCAACCTAAGCCCAATCCTTTATGTAGTGGTCCAACGCTTTTCGTACCTCTTTTAGAGTATACTCGGGTATTGACTCTTGAAATTATCATAGGTTACAGTACGATCTGCCATGCGACAGTAAAATTATAATTATTATTAAGAGTGTGTGCCGAGACAAGGGTCCCTCCCGTCTTTCCATTTTTATCGATCTTGAGCAACCTAAGCCCAATCCTTTATTTAGTGGTCCAACGCTTTTCGTACCTCTTTTGGAGTATGCAATGGTCAATGAACAGCAATATTTTCTTATAAATTGTTTTATCAATAATAAAATAAAAAAAAGAACAAAAAAACGGAGACTCTGAGCAGCAAAAAGTACGATACATTCGTGATACTTCGTGTTGACTCAATTAATTAACTTACGTAATTTATACAAACTGCTGTTATGTAAAAAAAAAACTCCCTTTTTCGTAAAAAAAACTTGACATTTACAATCATGTACTGAAATAAGATATCAAGCAATCGATTATAAACAAAAATGAAGCGCTTTTTGTTGCTAAGGGCATTAATTGAAGACCTCTGTAACGATTTGGAGAGCAAAAATGTAGAAGCCATGAGATATTTGGGAACAGTGAAAGTGATTTCCTCTGTGGGATTTTCGCGTGAATTTTCTTCAATACAGGTTACACATTAATTATGTTTTGGGGTTTCATATCCAAAGGGTAACCAACGGAACCCTGTTACCAAGCTTACGCTGTCCGTCCGACCGTCCATCTGTCTGTCAGCGTGCTGTATCTCAAGAACCGTGATAGGCACATAGTTGAAATTTTCACACAGGGTGTATTTCTATTGCCGCTGCAACAATAAATAATTAAAATTAAATTAAAGTTTGTCAAAGAAATAAATTTATTATTATTATTATCTCCTTTATTCAATAAATATTCCTATAAATTACATTTTTGAATATTTCTATAAAAAATAAAAAAACCATTTAAAAATATAAAATTATTATTATTAGTATAAATTAAAAATTTAAGGGGGCTCCCATACATGTATTATATTTTTTTTTAGATTTGGTAACGGAACCCTCCGTGTGGAAGTCCGACTCGGACTTGGCCGGTTTCGTTCTACTAGTCTCGGTTGTAGAAAAAACAATTAGAAAATAAAAATGAAAACAAAAACTCTCACTTTACATTCCAGGTTGCCTGGAAAAAAGATAGCGGAATGCGATAAAGCCGCCAATTGTATGTTTTTAGTTTAAGATTTTCTGTACGTATTTTTATTTTACACTTACGATTTTATGAATCAAGTCAAGAATTTTAAATGAATCTATATTATTACCTTTTTCCCTGTTTACTTGGATATTTTCTTCACCCTCGTAATGAAAATTCCTGTCTAGGAAATTTTTAATAATGCGTAGATATTGTGACGAGAAATATTTCGTTTCTAGAATATTTAATAAATACTAGCATCTGCCAACGCCATTGCTCGCGGGAAATTAAGAAATTATCCCAAAGGAACATAATCACTTTCGAAATGAAATCCTATCACATAGGACAGGATAATCCTAGATATGGTCTCCCCGTGTGTCAAGTTTTATCCAAACCTGTTTAGCCGTTTAGTCGTGAAAAAGTAATAAACAGACAGGCAGGTAGGTTTATGTACTTATGCATTTTTAATAATTATAAATCTGGATAAAGAATTCGTATAGATATTTTGAAATATTGGGTAGGGATCAATAAAATTTTATCATTTTTTTATTTAGTGCTGTTAGCAGATAAAAACTATTCTAAAATATGGCGTCGAAAAATTCCTCCGCTTCGTTGGCCAACGGTATTGTGTCCAAAAGGCTGGCAGCATAACCACGACGAATGGCAATGCTCATCGACTTTTATGCTGCATAAAGTTGTTTCAAAATGAATTTTGTCATTTATTAGCAACCTATTTATTAATCGAATTTGTCTTTTTATATTGCATTAATTGTTTAATTACATGTACATAAACTAAGTTAAATTCAGGTCGTGTTATCAATATTTTAGAGCATTTTGTCTACTCTAATTAGATAAGTTTGGAAATTAAGGTCAGTGGAAAACATAAATAATTGTTCATTTTGGTCCGTGATTTTTAGGATTCCGTAGATACGTACAAATGAAAAACCAGCCAAGTGCGAGTCGTACTCTCATACGAAGGGTTCCGTACCATATATGTGTATACCCTTTAAATTTTAATTTAATTCAGTATTTATATTTTTTTTATTATATCCTACTACTACTACTACTACTACTATATTAGAGTATGGAGAAAGGCCTAAGAGTTACCGACTAGAGTCCCCTCTTAGTGTCGCCACGTAAACTGGCCCTGAGCGTCTCGCATCCAGTGGTACCCTTGACCTTCACTAGGTTATCGGTCCCCCTTATATTACCATAAAATTCTTCCGTTGCTCATGAGTCACTGACAGACAACGCACAGTCGAAACTACTGTCCGCAGAAAGCTGAAAATTGGCATGTAGGTTCCCTGAGGAGTGTAGACTAAAATATGATGTCCTAATTTTTTTACGAGCACGGGATATGCGCGTACAAAGTTGCAAGCAAAAGCTAGTCTCTGATATTTCAACTAAGATTGTCATAGAATTTTAACCTGTTTATTTTGGTTGTAGGAGGTAATCTCTGGAAGTAAGATCTGATTAGAGAAAATATTTCATCCCGGAAACATGCACGTTTTGCCCCCATAGTTCCAACTATGGGGGCAAACCCGTAGATGAAAGCTAGTTTATAATTTAAATCCGAAAAATACTAGAGTACCTACCTTTTTAGGGTTCCGAAAAAAAGGAACCCTTATAGGATCACTCGGGTGTCTGTCTGTCTGTCTGTCCGTATGTCACAGCCAGTTTTCTCCGGATCCACTGGACCGATTCTGTTGAAATTTGGTACACATATGGACTTCAAGTCAACTCAATTTTTATTTTTTTTTATTTTTCTATTTTGACACCCAAAAGTGACCCCTAAAAATTTAATGATTTACGTAACGCGTCCGTGTTTGGGTCGTAGAAGTCCATGTGTACCAAATTTCAACAGAATCGGTCCAGGTGATCCGGAGAAAACTGGCTGTGACAGACGGACAGACAGACACACAGACAGACAGACAGACACCGGACTCCGGAGTGATCCTATAAGGGTTCCGTTTTTTTTTGGGAACCCTAAAAATAGGCCCTGCTACGGTTACTGTATTCTCTGCAACTATAGCATGCGAGCATGTGCTCTTATATACATATATTAGCTTTTTCCTGCGACTTCGTACGCGAATATCCCGTTATTTCCCGTTCCTTTAGAAATTTCGGGAAATCCTTTTGGTACTCCTCTACGGAATGTAGAAAAGATTTATGTTAAAATCTAGCTTTCTACGGCCAGTAGTTTCGGCTATGCTTTGTTTGTCAGTCAGTCACGGAAGAATTATATATATTAGGATGACAATGAGCCCATTTCTTGCTGTGAAAGTACGTTTACAGTACAGGCACATTAAAACAGCGAAGCTGTCTTGAGTAAACTTTTGATCAATGTTTGGGCTTTTCCTATACAGCGTAGTTCCCGTTCCCGTGGGAGTACGGGGATAAAATATAGCCTATGTTACTCCCTGATAATGTAGCTATCCATTGCTGAAAGAATTTTTCAAGTCGATCCAGTAGTTTCGGAGCCTATTCATTTCAAACAAACAAATCTTTCCTCTTTATAATATTAGTGTAGACTAAATATCTCGTTTGTTGATAAGGGACTACGCTTTACCAATCAATCTTTATCTAAACCCATGATCTCTAAACAATAAACGAATACAATTTCCCTGTGCACTTCAACGAAATAAATGCAAACAAAATGCGTCCATTGCTGGCCATCAATGCAGATTTTACACGGTAAAAAAAAAATTCATGCGTCAGTTGGATTTTGAAAAAATATTGGATAATATGTACTTTTTGTTTTGTCAAACAAAAAAAAACGCATCAAATTTCAGGAGTGGGGGCTTGTGACGTCATTTCTTAGTAAAAATGGTACACTTTTTACATTATACGTCACGTGAAATTTCGTCGCACTGTATAGTCTTAAGATTTGTTAACGTTTCAAAAGCAAAAAAAATACGTGTCCAACATGATTTTGATAACTTAACTGACGGAGTAAATATTTTTACAGACCGACATACAGACAGACAGACACCCGAGGTTCCAGTTTTCTCCGGATCCACTGGACCGATTCTGTTGAAATTTGGTATATATGAACTTCTGTGACCCAAATAAGCGTTACGTAAATTATTAAATTTTTAGTATGGGGGTCACTTTTGGGGGTCAAACTATAAAATTTAAAAAAAAAGTTTTTTGAGCAATATTGTGTAACATACCAAATGAAAGGACTTACTGTGAGAGTTTCAGTTATTTTTTTTCATAATTTTAAAATAAATGGTTTTGAAGTTACTTAAGAAATTAGACGAAAAATGACCATGGCACCTTATCTCAGAAACTACTGAGCCTAAAATGATGAAATAAATGGAGATAATAGATCTTTACCTATAAATTACAAGAAAATCTATTTGAATTCTATAGTGTTAAAATAACATGTTTAATAAAAGAAATTCCGACTAAGTGCGAGTCGGAATTTCTTTTTTTTTAAATTTAGTCAGTTTTTTTTAAGAATTTAGTCAGTTTTTTTAAAGAATTTAGTCTAGGTATTGTGTGTGGTTTTGGGATTGTGATTGACTTGTTGCATACAAATACAGCAATGGATGTATTTCACGATTGGTTTTCCCGTGTTAGTGAGTAAATAAGTGGGTTAGTTAAAGGTAACCATGACTGTTAATTTTTTATCAAAGATAAAGATCAAGAGGCATAATCGTGATAATATTAAAGGATGTGGTTACAATAGGGAAAAATAATAACGAAGATTCTTAAGAAATATATTATCTCAGTAGTCCCGCGAAATGAGTCTGTGGTTCATCAGAACAAAAAATTATATCTTCATCTTGTTGTTTTTTGCAATTACAACAGAGATAATTCACATATGCACATACTTATGTAAATAAGAACAACTCTAAGAATGCCAATAAAAAAATCTACCAAAACAACACAGGAACCAACTGGCAGGTACTCTAATATTTGTAGACGGGGCCCGCTAGGGCCAGTGCCTGGCAGGGTTGCGGAATTTGTTCGAAAGAGTCACCACGGCCCTGGAATGCTAAGGGCATTAGGAGGAACACGAATGGATTTTAGTCAGTAATAGTCTGACACTCCCCTCTGCTCCGCCCAGAGCGGGAGGATCCATGATCCATTTGATCATAACACTACAGACTTCTAATAGGTTTTCCTGTAATCTTTAGGTAAAGATCTATTATCTCCATTTTTTTTTGTATAATTGCACAGAATCTATTGTTACTGACAACTCGGAAACGAGTTGCTATGAGGTTATTGAACCTTTTGCTTGGTCTCAATTATGAATGTAGGAAGTAATTAATATAAGGACAAAAAGATGAAATGTATTTTTAAGGGTGGCCAAATAATTAATATGAGCCAAATACGATTTCCTGCAGACACCTATCTCCAGGCAACTAGTGGACTGTCAGGCGTCGTCCTAATTGGCAACGATCGTACGAGCAAACGATGCGTTCATCGTCGCACGACGAGATTACACACACTTATTTATTTAATGTGTGTCCTAATCAAGCTTGCAAGTCATCGCGCGAGAACAGAAAAATGCTTAATACCGATCGTACAATGGTTTTGATCGTGCGATCGTGCAATCAAAGCTACAAATCTCTTTTGAGTGTCATTGGTCACGCGTCACCGCGCGATGCATCCATTGCATATGTAATCAAATCTTTCTTTTGTCGTGAACAAATAATCGTAAAAGTTTTCTTCATTATTCCGTACATTTTAATAAAGATGGGAAAATTCAATCAAATCAAATCTTTTATTTGCATAATACAGGTTGATAAAGGTATTACAAATATTGGTCGATAGATACACTGTATTATTACCTGATGGTGTGCAAATTATTAGGAATTTAAACCAACAATAAAAAATTTCAATGTTTCAATAAATTCAAGTTATATTACACCATCTAAATTAAAAATGAAATTATCAGATTTATTATAAATAAAAGTCATATTGAATTATCATGGAATATCGTTATATCAAATTTATATACAGGTCCTAGTAAATTTTATACTAAATGTCAAATTGATTAAATTAATACAGGTCTTAATAAATTATTATATAGAATGTCACACATAATTATAATTGAATAAATTACTGTTATACATACACGCAAGATCAATTAAAACACTTAAAGTTTCCAATATTTTTTTCCTGTAGGTACTCTTGGACATTATAGTAACATTTGTCAATTAGGAATTTATGTAGTTTTTACTTGAACTGTGGAATGGGTAATTTTTTTAAATCATCAGGCAATTTGTTGTAGATCAGAGATGCCATACAAAGAACACTCTTATTGACCAAGGCTGTTTTCCCATACGGTACTACTATTTCAAATTTCTTTTGGTCACGTAACTGTCTATAATGGCTTTTAAAAGCAGTCTTGAAATATTTAGGATTTGATTTCACAAACAGATTCAATTCGTAAATATATAATGAAGGTAGTGTCAAAATTTTTAAGTTTTTAAAATATGGTTTGCAGCTTGTAGTAAAGTCGAGATTGTACATTGCGCGGATACATTTCTTTTGAGCTTTAAAAAACCGATTCCTTTTCAACCGCGCTGCAACTGCGCTGACTTCTGGATCTATACAGTATTATGTGGTCTACGTTTTCTTTTTTCAATGTCACTTGCAATTTTCAAAGCAGTATTGCCCGACAGCAAAAATATGTGGGTCTCTGTAAACAGCCATTGTTAAAATGGCGTCGTTACGGTGAACGCATTTTGGGTCGTACGATCGTTGCCAATTAGGACACCGGTTAGACCATCGCACGACGATGAACGCATCGTTTGCTCGTACGATCGTTGTCAATTAGGACGACGCCTTAAGATGATGATGAAAATAAAATCATTGACGTGATTATTACTCCATGATGGAAAGGCCTCCCATAAGGTAGGCCTATGACCTGAAGAAGGCAGCGGAAGGAATCCTCTGAATGCGCGACACACATAACAGATTGATGTGGTGAAACTTGTCATGGGTTCGATTCCCACGAGAAAGCATACGTTGTAAAGTTGTTTTCCAGTTTGGTTAGGACATTGCAGGCTTGAATCTCCTGATAGTCTGATAAAAATGATGATTCTGTGCTTCGGAAGGCACGTATAAGCCGAAGGTCCCGGCCGCCAAATGGCGGTCAAAATCAAAATCAAAATCAAAAGGCATTTATTCAAATTAGGCTGAAAATCAGCACTTTTTGAACGTCAAAATTTACATGAAGACAGTCCCCCAAATCGCCCAGCCCGTCAAACAAACCATGACAGAGGCCCTTGAGGCAGTTTAGAAACTCTGATACTAGGGTGTGTTAGACCTTACTGCCCACACGATCAGAAGAAGAATAAATCTTAGTTCAAAAAGTGGTTTCTTAGTCTTTTCAAAAATCAACTTCTAGTATTTGGCATCAATCAATCCGTGTGGTACAAGACTCAATGATTGGCAATCTCAGAATTATTTAACAGAACGAACTGATAAGCATTTACCAACAACAGAATTAGGATCATTTCAAACAAAATTAACATTACGTAAGAAATTAACTATTTCACAACTATAGACGGTCTTGTACACAGCCATTATCTAACGGTTACTGATAATGGTTTGACTATAGTTTTATTTTTTTATTATTGTGTAATTGTAATAGATTGTTCTAGAGGAACGTGACCCCTCTAATGGATAGGTACCTGATTGATATTTGGCATAATTTATTACAATATCTCTGTTCAATCTTTCGATTTCATTCTTGAAGCAGACATGATCATCATATGACTATGGCTTTCTCCTAAACCCTTGGACTTCAAGACCCTGAGTCTTCTTCAAGTCAATACTGTACACTGCAAATAGGTTACTTCTAGCAAAGCGTGCTCTATTATCGTTTACATCATCGCTTACCACCAGATGAGATAGTGGTCGAACGCAAGCGTACCAATTGTATTGAGTTAATTTTCTGTAGGGGACGAATTTCAGATAAAATTAAATACACTGAATACAGCTATGTAACAGTGTTTTACATAAAACAACCACCCATCTGACATTCACACCAATGTCTAATCCAAGGTGACCTTGGTGGGAGCTTGATTTGCATCCGCGAATTTTATTGCATCTGTCGTTTAATTTGGATTGCATCTGTCGTCTACACGGATGGCAACAACCAAGGTCACCTTGGATGGGTCGCTGGATTACATTCGTGTGGAACATGCTTTATTGGGTAACGCAGTACCGCTTGGTAAGACTGGTAAGTAATGCAATGTTGCCCATGAGAGATGAGAAGTAATACTTTTGCTGTGATTTTGCTGACTGTGTAGGTTATGTTTTAGCTGCTTTGTTGGTTTCGCTGTCGAATGTGCAATTGTTGTGTTCGGTTTTCAGGAATTTCTCTGTGACGGCCCAGAGTTTTGATGTTGATAGTGTGACACCCCCGAGATTCCTCGAGATTCGAAGTCCTGCGTCAGATTGTTCTCCGGTCGAAGGATTGCCAACAATGCCTCTTTCATCGCTCTCATAATCCATCTGTGTTTACGCACACATATTTTATTCACGATAATGTCTCTCACGCCGAGGGTTAGTCTTCGTTGACTCCGATTGACTGCACTTGCCGAAATCGGTCAGGAGGACTATTCATATGTTATCACGGCATGTCCTGGCTGTTGATTGTATAGTTCATGCAGTAATTAAAGACTGAGCAGTCGATTATAACTTCAAAATAAAGCATATCTACGTCACGCCAGAAACGAATGATTACCACAGGGTAATCATTTAATGACTCTTTGCTGTGGGTACAGACCCAAAAGCAAAGAGTCATTGAAAACTAAATGACCAATTACAAAAAATAAAGTTCATTGTATAAAACGAGTTATCATTTTGGCAATTACACCTTTAACCTATTTAGTTAAATGGATTTTGGTTAAAAGTCGAAAACGCTTTTGAAAAGATTCTTGTGAATATAATGTCCCCGACTGAATTTCGATCAATCTTTTCAATTCTTCCTGTCTTTCTTAGTTTGGTCTTCGTCATGATTATTGTGAGTTCTCTTGATCAGAAGGATTATTATAAAACATCATATTTATTAGTTTATTATTTTAGCTTATATATGTATTTTATTAGTATTAAATATATTATTTGTATAATGTTTTCAACAAAAGATTCCATTTATTTTTATTTTTTTGTTGTACACCTACCACAGTGTAGTCTTTTTAACCCAAAGGTTGACTGGTAGAGAATGCCTTGTTGCATAAGTCCGCCCATGTACCACTACTGTACATAAAGTTTAAATAAATAAATAAATAGTTCACTGGGACGGCAATCCTACAGGACTAATGAGACGTTCAGGGTCAAAATGTCCAATTCTCAAAATATCCAAATCCCAAAATGTCCAAATCCCAAAATATCCAATTTTCAAAACGTCCAATTCCCAAAATGTCCAATTCTTAAAATGTCCAACTCTCAAAATGTCCAACTCCCAAAATATCCATTCTTTGAGAATCTGGATATTTTTTCCACTAAGATAAACAATTAATAAAATTTGCTTGTCAACTACTCAGATTATAAATTACATAATTATGATAATATTATATAAACTTGTCATGTCGGTAATTTTATTTAAAAATTAATTTCCAGATTAAATGTTCATTCAAAGTTGGTGTTTACAAAATTTCCAGTGCATCTTGGGCTGTCAGACCCACTACCAAGTAACACGACACAAAAAAAACTCCTTTAATGATAACTCGATTTACTTAAAAGACGTAACAAAATGAATTCTGTTGCCACGTCAACAAAAATACATGCTATATCATGCATAAATAATCGATGACTCAACAATATGTACAATGCAACTGTATATAACTTAATAATATAATGTAAAACGACTGGTCAAGTAACCTTCAATGTAAACTACTTATTGACTATCGATATTATCCAACCATGAACTTGGAAAGTGCTTTGTTCATAGTAATCTGACACACACACAATCTATTTGGTAAGCACATTTATTTTGCATATTTGAGTCCATTTATATCGTCGTCAAATAAACCATGTCAGAGGCCCTTGACGTGGTTTAGAAACTGACACTAGGGTCTGTGGGGTCGTTAGACCTTACTGCCCACACGATAAGAAGAAGAAGTCCATTTATGAAGATTGTCATGTACTTACCTAATTAACGCTTCCAACCCATATTTTATTTTATTACTACCTCGTGGAGGAGAGAAGAGCTCGTGGGTAAATAATAACAGCCGCACAGGTCGATCTTTAAGGTTAAGCAACGCTTGCCAAGGTTGGTGTGTGGATGGGTGACCATCTTAAGTTACCGAGTTACCTCTGTGCCTCGGAAAGATCTTTGGCAGTCGTTACGGATTGTCAGAAGCCAGTAAATCTGTCTCCAGTTTTGTCAAGAACTACCGTGTTTCCCAGTTAATGGGTTGTGGAGGTCTGGTAGGCAGCCGCTCCTCGTAAAACACTGGTATTCAGCTGAATCCGGTTTGACTGGAAGCCGACCCCATTATAGTTGGGAAAAGGCTAGGCAGATGATGACTACCAATCACAATTTAGTGTGCTTTATGTTCATAAAAGGCTAGGCAGATGATGACTACCATTCCCAATTTAGTGTGCTTTATGTTCATAAAAGGCTAGGCAGATGATGACTACCAATCACAATTTAGTGTGCTTTATGTTCATAAAAGGCTAGGCAGATGATGACTACCAATCACAATTTAGTGTGCTTTATGTTCATAAAAGGCTAGGCAGATGATGGCTACCAATCACAATTTAGTGTGCTTTATGTTCATAAAAGGCTAGGCAGATGATGACTACCAATCACAATTTAGTGTGCTTTATGTTCATAAAAGGCTAGGCAGATGATGACTACCATTCACAATTTAGTGTGCTTTATGTTCATAAAAGGCTAGGCAGATGATGACTACCAATCACAATTTAGTGTGCTTTATGTTCATAAAAGCCGGCAGGACTATTTAAGGGGGATGCATTTTCAGCACCTGGTTGCGAATAGATAAAATTTGTCCATTCATACAGGAATTGGACTAACTTTGTCGAAAGTATTGAGAACTATACAAGGCCGGAAAAAGCACCTCGTATGGAAAGTGCATTAATCTATACTAATTTATAAAGCTGAAGAGTTTGTTTGTTTGTTTGCTTGAACGCGCTAATCTCAGGAACTACTGGTCCGATTTGAATTCTTTCAGCGTTAAATAGCCCATTTATCACGCTAAGACCAATAGGAGCGGAGCAGACGAAGTTGGGCGAGTCAACTAGTGTTCTATATGAGGTTTTTATTAGGATTCCGTACCCGAAAGGTTACCAACGAAACCCCATTACTGACCCTCCGCTGTCCGTCCGTTCGTCTGTCTATCAGCGAGCTGTATCTCAAGAACCGTAATAGGTAGGGAGTTGAAAAATTCACAGACCGTGTATTTTTATTGCCGCTAAAACGAGAAATAATAAAAATTAAATTAAGCCAAAATTTAAAGGGGCTCCCATTAAAAGAAATGTGTTGTTTCGGTATATGGTGCGGAATCTTTCGTGTGAAAGTTTGATTCGCACTTGGCCAGTTTTTATCATATTCTTTGCAACTCACTAGCGAAGTTTTGTGAGAAATTTATAAAGCTAAAATAAAATTTAAACTACAATCTTGTAAAATGCTTTTATAACATAATAATAAAAATTTATTTCGGAAATCATCCATATTATGGTGTTTATAAGCTATACTATTTTTTTTTAAGTATGGAAAATCATCAAATGCCTTCTCCCGCTCTGGGTGAAGCAGAAGGGAGTTCCAGACTCTTACTGACTAAAACCCATCCGTTTTCCTCCTAGTGTCCTTTGTGTTCCAGGGCCGCGGTGACTCTTTCGTACAGATTCCGCAACCCCGGCAGGAAGCAATACTTACGGCGATTCATTGTATCTTCTTTTGAATTACTAAGGGACCGAATAAAATAGCGATCATAATTAGATGAATACTTAAATACATTATTAATTAGTGTAATTTCCTTATTCTGTTTTATGTATTATGTATTGAAAATGAAACCTTTGCAAAACTTCGGAATTCATTAGAGAAAAGGTATTGGTTATCATCGAATTAAACCCACAAAGTTATACGGAATATTATACCTTAAGATCTACAATCCCTCAAACAAATGGAAGCTATCTTTGTCAGCCGCTTCTGATTGCAGAGTAGGGCTACTGTAAAATCTATTGTATTAGAAATGCGAACCAAACCTCGAATAGCTATTGTTATATCAATACAGGATGATTTCTATCTCATGGATATTTCAGGGGTGAAAAAACAAATGAATATGATAGATTTTATCATCATCATCATAAAAGCCGAAAGACGTCCACTGCTGGACATAGGCCTCCTCCGAAAGGGGGTGTTTGCCATAATCGCCACGCTTGGCAGGCGGGTTGGCGATCGCAGTGTATGGTGTTGCGTTTAACAGAGAACGCTGCTGCCCATTCTCTGGTGAGTCCCTTAGTCGCCTCTTACGACACCCACGGGAAGTGATGGGATGGAATTATTCTTTTACGGCACCACATGGCACCGGCCGACACCATACGGTGGTGATAATGACAGATTTACTAGGGAGCTAATTCCAGTGAAATGTTTTACTTCTGTTATCCCACTTGGTGAGTAGCTTAGATTTTTGAGTATCTTCATTTATCATTTTTAGGGTTCCGCAACCAAAGAAAATCCAACAGAACCCTAAAAAAATTCTTGAAACTTCTCATGAATATGAACACGAGTCGATTACTAAAAAAAAAAAACTGAATTAACTGTGTGAAAATCGTTGCAAATTAGCTCTAGAATATCTCATTTGAAGGTAGGCATAACAATCTTGGAAGATATACCAAGTATTGCAGGCATTACATTATATGGAAGTTAAAAGACAATTATAATTGACGTCAATCTTAGTTTAGTTTTTAGGATTCCGAACTCAAAGAGTAAACCAACGGAACCCCATTACTAAGCCTCCGCTGTCCGTCTGTCCGTCCACCTCAGAAAATGTATAACCTAGTACGTAAATCAGTAAGTATTTTTTCTTTAGACAGTGTCATTGGGTCGTATTCTTAAACCGACTTCCAAAAAAGGAGGAGGTTCTTGATCATTATGTAACTTCTCGCGGAAATATTTTTGACACGTAATGTGGTCTACTTTCAGTCTTACCGCGTGGAGCTAAGTAGCAGTATATTTCATAGTATAACCTGACCTCCACAACCCAGAAACTGGATAACCTACCGTTCCGTACACGAAGAGTAACCAACGGAACCCTAATACTAAGCCTCCGCTGTCCGTCCGTCTATCTATCAGCGGGCCGTATCTCAAGCACCGTAATAGGTAGACGTAGGTAGATTTTCACATAGTGTGTATTTCTATTGCTGCTGTAGCGGCATCAATGCCGCCAAAAACCAATGGAGCAAATCAACATCGCAACAAAAAGAACGGCGACGCCATCTATCCAACTAGCAGCGAACTACTAGGTTGAAATCCTGCATCGCGCAATCAGAGTTTACCATGCGATTTGAACATATACATCAGCCCGAATGGTCACTGTGGGGCAGTTGCCCACACCGGACAGAACAACCGTCCGGTCGGAGGATCCTCCCCTTACAATTGAGATGTGCGGGACTTTACTCTCTGTTCCGCATTCCTCCAAACTACTATAAAAATTAAACATAATAGAGGGGGCTCTCATACAAGAAACTTCTTTTTTTCAGTTTAAGGTATGGAACCCTCGTGTGAGAGTTTTACTCGCACTTGACCGTTTTATTCTTTCGACAGTGTCATTGGGTCACGATTTTTTTCTAGATCATTCTGTAACTTATCGTGGAAATATATTTTTGCATTAAAATTAAATATTTATAACTTTGTAGTGCCCCGTTCACCATGACCGTGTGTATATCAAAGTATTGGCCTAATTTTCAACTTCCGTGTATTCGAAACTTGTTTAGTTTAGTCATACATATTTATGTATAAAAAATGCGTAGAACTGTTGTTTACAAACAGATTGACAATGGCGTCGTTAATATGAGATCGTGGCTCATAAAACATGCATTTTTTATTTGTGACATGTACACAACATGTCTAGACGATTTTTTCTCTACACAATTGCGAATACTTAATACTACTTATATAATAATTTGATTGGACATTACAATGAGTCACGGTTAAGAACTTCATTGGTCATTAATATAATTAATTTAGTAGGTAATACGTAATTAACACCAGCTTAGCGTGTTCGACGATTTTGTAAACACACAGAAAATTAATTAGTATGACGTCTTTCTGAGTCTTTAATTTGTAATTATAATTTCAGTAACTTGCATGTACCGAAAAGGAAAATACGTTATGATAACCAAAAAATATACGTAATGTTAGCTCAGACCAAGATATGTAGAAGCACACTATTTCAAAATAAATTGTTATAGTAGCATCATCATCCACTGCTTTATATAGTCCTCTTCAAGTGTCGCCATCGACTGGGCCTGTGCGTCACGCATCCAGCAGATTCCTGCCTTTCACCAGGTCATCGGTTTACCTTGTGGGAAGCAGCCCAACGCTTCGTCTTTCGGTAGGTACGCGGGGGCCAGTTTAGAACCTTTCGACTATCTATTCTGCGAGCAATGGCCCTGCCCACTTCCACTTAAGAAGCCTGTTACAATTTGACTGTGTTTTTTGCGTAAAATGACCGACTTTGGCTTTCTTATTCTCAGAAACTGAAATATTTCGACAACTTTGGCTTATTGGGTAGTTGAGAATAGTTATTAGTATTGAAGATAGAGGCCTTACTTTTCGCATTTTTCTACACTATATATATTATATATATGTAATAATATTATAAAGAGGAAAGATTTGTTTGTTTGTTTGTTCGTTTGTTTGAATTGAATAGGCTCCGAAACTACTGGACCGATTTAAAAAATTCTTTTAGCATTGGATAGCTACATTATCAGGGAGTAACATAGCTATATATTATCCCCGTACTCCCACGGGAACGGGAACTACGCGGGCGAAACCGCGTGACGTCCACTAGTCTCTTATCTATTTGTAAAAAGCCAAAATTCCGAAGTAAGTTTCTCATGAAAAGCGCGAGCTTTTGCATTTTTTGAGCTCGTGGATTGAAGTACTGTACTAACCAAATGAAATAAAAAATATATCAGAATATTCCTTATATGGTGTTTTCATTTTCAACAAAATAGAAAACGCAATTCTGTGAACTTTGGTGATGCTTCGGGCTAAGTCTGTAGCATTGGTTTTCCTGCGGGTTTCGTCATTCCTGATTCGATTTAAGTATATGCATACTTATGTAAATTGTGTTGGTATTTGTTGTTAATTGTTTCAATGGGATCACTCCTTCTGCCAGTTTGTCTCACCATCTTTTCCATACTTTGTTTTGATCCCGTAGGGATTTAGGGATTTCTGCTGTCTAAAAATGTTTAATTGGCAGTACCCATTAAATCAATTGGTGAATATATATAGTTGAACATAGAAATCCTTCCTTTTTTAAAATCGATAAAAAAATAGAAGGTTTGAGATCTTAGTAGACTTTAATATCATAACCTTACTAAAAATGATAAAACAACAATAAAATGAGCTCTAATCTAAATTTTAACGACCAGTATATAATGAACGGTAACATTATAATGTTGCTACGGTGTTAAAATAAGTTTCCCATGTTAATGAACTAACTAATAGGACATGATGCAACACATCAGTTACTTTCATAAGACAACTAGTTATGTTAAGTGGCGTAACAATTAATCTCACGGTGATATCATTATGATTTGTTATTTTTATTTATTTCTGAATAATAAGTAATAAACAGTGAATAAAGTAGGCTTACGCATTCAGGCTGTATCTGTTCTGTCTTTTTTATTTTAAGGGCTTATCTTTTTATACTTATAAAGTATTGGTCGTCCAGTGGTCGAAATTCGACCATGTTTTTTATTAATTCAATGTATTTATATATATAAAACATTGAATTTATATATATAATAGCTGCACCCTTCACCATACGAAGTATATTAATTGTGCCAAATTTAATACTCCTCCGTCCGCGCAATTTTCGTAAATATAGGGGTACATAGTTTTTGCCTTACGAGATAGATATTTTGTTTTCCGCATGGATAAAAAAACATCTTTGCCGATTTAGTTGATATCGTTTAAAGAAATTCTCTTATGTAGCTCATTTTGTAAATTAGAACCATTATCATAGCAATATACTCCCTTTCTTCTCCTAAAATTGTTTGTCTGAAAATCATTATCCATAACACGTTTGCGATAAACTTCAGTAACCATAATGTTCAAAATCCCGAAATTTTGATTAACATAATAATCTTTGCAATTTGGATTCAGAAAAAACAGCACCACCTCTTTAGCTTGTTTTAATTTATTGAAAATAGTAACTAAGGCAATGAATGATAACAAACCTATAGTAGCAATTTTTTTAGACATGAGCAAAGCCTTTGATTTTGTTTATCATAAGCTATTACTAAGCAAATTAAATAAATATTGCATAAGAGGCAAAGCGAATGACTGGTTTAAATCGTACCTAAGTGATAGGCGTCAATGTGTTCAAATATCGAAAGTCATTGATGGAAACAAAGTAGAATATAAATCTAAGTATAAAACTAACGCAGTCGGAGTACCACAAGGCAGCGTAGTGGGATCGTTTTTATTTCTGCTATACGTCAATGACCTTCCCAATGCAACACGCCACGAAACAATCTAATTTGCTGACGATACGACACTAATTATAAAATGTAATGACAAAAATAAATTAGAACAGGAAATGAATAAAGCAATCAAAGACATAATAATTAATAATAATTATTTAAAAATAAATGTAATAAAACGAAAATAATTCAATTTCAAACGTTTCAATCAAACTACCAGAGTCTTAATATAAAATATGAAGACAGTATCCTAGAGCACTTGCTCTAGGATACTGTCTTTAAATGTTGTATTTACTAAGTAGTAAATACAACATTCAATAGTAGATAAAAACTGTAACTGGAAATCACACATCAACTATGTTTGCGATAAGCTAGGCAAATTCGTATACGCAATAAAACGTCTACGATCAACAGTTTCCGTGGATGCAGCACTCACTGTAAACCTTTAAAGAGAAGAAGAAGAAGCTATTAGTATATATGTTTTCTATTTATAAATAATATAAGTTTATTTTTGGCACAGTAAAATTTTCTACTTGATTTCTGGTGCCTGCTAGCAACGAAGAAACCAAAGAGCTCCCGGGTCAAATAAGGGTTGGAGACCACTGGTTTATTGATTAAAAAAAATCATTAAGACGACAGCAAAAGACTGTAGGTTTACCTTTTGTACAACCGATTAACTTTTAGAAAATTTGTGAATAAAAGCTACCAATCATCGTAAATTGATTTGAGCACCACTTGACGATTTAACCGCCCCAGATTAATTCCCGACCGAAATGTCAAGTGGTCAATTCCAAAAGTTTTGAACCCAATCATTTATTATCTCTGTGGAACCTACTGCCTCCGTGTAGAGGTGGGTAACTCCGGAGGTACTGATCCAAAGGTTCCGGTTCCGAACACGGACACGTTAACTTTATTTATTCCTCACAATCCTTACCGGCACCGCGGTACCAAATGATTCCGGAGCGCTCGGTCGAACGCGTCGTGTCGGATCGGTTTGGTTACACGGACGCCAAGCGACGATAAGCGGCCTTGTTGCTATGAAATTAAAGTTCAAAATTGTTTTGTTCTTCCTAGAGAGTGATGCGGTGACGAACATAATAACAGTACGGTGCAGGGTGCGCTCTTACTTTTGTTGATTTAAAGTTTAATATGGATTGACTGGCACGCATAACACGTGATTTTTGTGTGATTGCAGAGCCACTCAAAAGATTGACCACTATTTATATTATTTTATTAGTATGCTTTTACCAATTTCAAATTTCTTTTTGCTTGATTTATTTTTATTTCAGGGAATAAAGTAAAACAGAAATAATAAAATATTACATTCACAACAAAAATTTACAAAAACAAAAAATTACATGGAAATAGTGAACTTGTAACAAAAGTATTTTTTATTTTTGAAACAATAGTTTTAATAAACTTAGTATGGCTATGGTCGCGTAAGTGATACTTTTCATTCCGGTAGGACGTTCCCGGTTAGATTTTAATAAAAGTAGTAATGGTCACCTGATTTTTATTGTAGCTACCAAGGCACGGCCGCAGTTTTTTGAATTTGCAGTCTGGCGAATATTTTTTTAGTGTTCAATACAGCATTCCAGTAACGAACTATCGTTAAGTGTCACAGTCAAAAACTGGCGAAGTGCGTGTTGGACTTCGCACATTTTCGTCGGTTCCGTACCAAATATTGGTATTTATTAGTAAAATACGTTATAATAAACAGTACCTACCACCAAATTTCAAGTTCACAAGTCAATGGGAAGTTAAAAAATTCTTCGGAGCAAAATTTTGTAACAGACGTCGGACAGACAGACATGTAATTGAGTGACAGCAATTGGTCTCCATTTAGACCCTTCGGGTATACGGATCCCTACTAAAAGAACATTTTTTTTTGTGCCCATCTCTTAAGTTATCCCAAACAAATGTCCTGAACTCTTAACAAACTGCCACTTGAAATTCTCATGCGATACCGACATTTATTTACACTTCCCGAAATTTAAATCCTATGAATAAAATGACCTACTGTTCAGTTCAACACAAAATGTGCCAAATGATCCAGTGAACCAAATGAATAAAATGTTCTGGAGGAACCAGAGCACCAAATGAGCGAGTGAGTGCCGATGCCTAACGGTGCCACGATATACAAAATGTGCCAAATGATCCAGTGAACCAAATGAATAAAATGTTCTGGGGGAACCAGAGCACCAAATGAGCGAGTGAGTGCCGGTGCCAAAGGAATAACTAAGGTGAATCGGTACCGGATCCGGAGTCGGAATAAGTGAATCAATTCACTTTCCGGAATAAAGATTACCCACCTCTACCCTCCGTGTTCGAGTGGTTTAGGCGTTTGCCTTGTGACCCGGTGGCCGTGGGTTCGATTCCCACGGGAAGAGCATACTTTACGTAAAGTTGTTTTCCAGTTTGGCTAGGACATTGCAGGCTTGAATCACCTGATTATCTGATAAAAAGATGATTCCGTGCTTCGGAAAGCACGTATAAGCTAGTGGTCCCGGCCGCCAAATGGCGGTCGACAAATAAACCATATCAGAGGCCCTTGAGGTGGTTTAGAAACTCTCACTCTGTTAGACCTTACTGCCCACACGATAGGAAGAAGTCTGTGAAAAAGACGGATGAAAAACGAATGCATGAAGCGGAGATGAGAATGTTGAGATAGATGTGAGGAATAACGAGAATGGATAAAGTGAGAAATGAGTACATTATAAGTGGCGCCAGTGACGGAAAAGCTGAAAGGGAACCGCTTATCTTGGTATGGTCATGTGAAGAGGAGAGACGCTACGCATGTAACTAAAAAAGTTTTGATTATAATGTGGATGGAGAGGGAAAAGGAGGCCAAAGAAAATATGGATGGATTATGTAAGACGAGATACTCGTATGAAAGAAAAGGGAGTTCGTGATAGCATGACGGCTGACAGGATAGAATGGAAGAAACAAAACGTATTGCTCCAACCCCAAGTAACATGGAATAAAGACAGGAAAATGAAGATGAATTATACTATCGTTGATAGAATATTACTCTATCTAGAAACTCCTCCGGTGTCCTACAACCAACCATCGTGATTCCTGTTTGATAGAGGGAGACGGAGCCATACAAGACAAATAACTCTATCTCTTTTTGCAACGGAATAATGATGAAATTTGCACTTCTTAGTATGACTCCTGAGAATCGACAGATACTACTAATTTTGAAGCAACTTTTGCATTCGCATCTTAGTCGCAATTTGACAAAAGAGTATGGAAATTGAGGTTTTATTAACAAAAATTTGTAGAAAATTGGCCTACTGATCGCTGTAAACCTGAGCTCAACGTTCTTATAAAAATAACTATTAAACACTTACACGTGTAATAAAAATATCTAGATCAAAGATAAGATTATAAATACATTGTATAAAATACAACTTAGTAAAGATACAAAGCGATTAAGTAATTATTGTAATTTGTATTAATATGATTACTTTATTATTATTTATTTGTCAACATGACGTTCGCAACTCAATACATATGCAATTAATGGTGATAACAGTATTATTGTTATGGTTCTGTAGGTACCTATAAAATATCTTAAAAAAAACATACATTACCTAAATAACAAATAATGGTGTTTAATAGTAAGTTTCGTTTGATATCATTTTTATTATTACAATAATCATCTCTTTTTGTAAGATATTGTTATAACTTTATGAAAAACACACTTTAATTGATGGTTGCAAAAATCTGGTAACGGTTAAACTGTGTCAAATTTATTTGATCACATTGTTTATTATTTAAAGTCAGCTTAAATCACGATCACGGAAGGCAAGTCGACGGAGAGCCGCTGCTCCCATTTCTGTCTTCAGGGAATGAAATGAAAGGGATGTTGGGGGCTAACCTGTCGAGTTGGGGTGCCCTGAGTTCCCGAGCTAGCCTCACATACTCTTCGCTTAAAAGTTAAATCAAATAATGTTATTTATACAAAATGACATATCAAAAAGCGCATTACTAATGACAATATACTAAAAAAACCGGCCAAAAGCGAGTTGGACTCACATAGGAAGGGTTCCGTACCATAAACCATATTTTTTTATAATTTGTTGTTATAGCGGCAATAAAAATACACAATGTGTGAAAATTTCAAATGTCTATCTGTTACGGTTCTTGAGATACAGCCCGCTGATAGACAGACGGACGGACGGACGGATAGCGAACGGATAGCGGAGGCTTAGTAATAGGGTTCTATTGGTTAGCCTTTGGGTACAAAACCCTTATAAACTAATACTAGAGACAATTTTGTTATACTCAATGAGCGTCACCCATATTTTTAACATACAAATGACTATGAAAACGAGAATTTCTAACAGTACATAGTAAAGAGCTAAAGATAAAGACAATTATGTTGCCAATCCTCTTATCACAATCGTTTGGCATCAAATTATCTCTTAATTACCTTTTACCAAAACTCTCGGTACGGTGGGTCCATAATTGTATTTATGAGCCATTAGGACCGGAAATGTGATCCGTACATGGCAGATGTGAGTGGAAATGCCGGAGGGAGGACACCCTAAAAGCACATACACTTTTCAGGTGTGTAATACGTGCGTGTATAACCAAATGTTTAAACGTTAACGAAGCGAAACGAGTCTCTGTTTACTTCCATGGAAAAAGGCGTGAGTTTGTATATGTACGCAAAGATATTAATTAACTGTACACTTTGCAATGACAACATAAAAAAGAAGGTTCTAATGCGGTGGAACCTACTGTTGCGGCATTAATGCGGCCACAAGTAGAACTAACAAAGCAAAATTTGTACGGCAGCAAACACAAACGTCATCTATCTCACCAGCAACAAACTAACACGTGCGATTTGAACACCTACAACAGTTCGAATATCAACTATCGGGCAGTTGCCCACCGGACACAACAACCGTCCGGTCGGAGGATCCTCCCTTTTCTATGGAGGTTTGCGGGACTTTACAACCTGTTCCGCTTACCTCTATACTACACCCTATACCCCGAGCGCGTACACGTAGATATCATGGTACCGATTAATATAGTTTGCGCTGTATTTTATTAGAGCTGTGATGTTGGTGTATAATACATCATTGTATGTAATTGTACTACTACTCTGGATAGACTCATTTACTCTTTACGAAAAGGCACGTATTTTGAAAATCCCGATATGAAGCATTCGGTGCAAAACAGCTCTTTGCAGCAATATGGACGGAAAAGCGAGGAAGAGGAATTAAGCAACAAGCCTCCACAGATTTTGCAACTAGGAAACTTGAATATCCAAAGTGTTTACCTTATTTAATAAAGGGTTGCAACAGCCATTGAATTCCAGATTGACATGAAATTGACTGATGAGTCCATTCACTTTTTTATATCCATTTTTTTTCCTGTTGCAGCAATACTTAGTGCTTTATAATTTCTTTATTAAGGAAACTTACTAACTGTTCTTTGGTGCAGTGTGAAAGCGAAAATATTTAGTATATTTTCACCCTTTTATATCAGCAGACTTTTTCTAAAGTAAACCTTAGTGTCTTCTTAGGGTTCCGTACCTGAAGCTAAGCCAACTAAACCTCCACTGTCCGTCCGTCCGTCCATCCGTCTGTCTGTCAGTGGGCTGTGTTTCAAAAACCGTAATAGATAGACAGTTGAAACTTTCACAAAATGTGTATTTTTTTTTTATTTGGCTCTTTAATGACGAGTACACTATATCATTTACAAAAAATCATTGTAGACTTAAGTTTAAGTGCCTCATCACTTAAAGAGGAGCACTACATGCACTATACTGCACAACAAAAAAATATGAAAAATTACTAAAAACTTATTTTTATTTTATTTTTTTATTTAACAATTTATGTACACACATTACATAGGAAGATAAAAAGAAGGAAACAGAAAAATAGGTACAAAGGTAATGCTTATTCCAAAAGAAATCTCTTCCAGCATACCTGCGAAAGGAGAGTTGTTTAAAAGATAAGTAGACACCGTGTGTAAAAGGTATAAGTACTTACAAATAAAACAATAAACTTTAATATAACATACAATACATAAATATTACTAAAATAAATATACACTAATACATACTAAATAATATTAAAAGATAAATAATAACACATACTTATATGCAACTATGACACTAAAGAAAGGTAGTGTTCTTTCACTCTTCTTTTAAAAACTGAAAGAGATACAACTTAGAATATTACACAATTACAAATTAAGTTAGATAGGTCAAACAGTGACAGTGACAGGAACAGTGTCCATTATTTTACGAAACACACTTTAAGAGTCTTCGTGTATTTCTATTGCCGCTATAACAACAAGTAATAAAAAATTAATTTAATTAAAAATTAAAGGGTGCTCCCACACAAGAAACGTGTTTTTTTTGGTATATTCCATACCCACTCGCACTCAACTTGAACTCGACTTCCGAATCGATTCTCTCGAATGCGAGTTGGACCGAGTCGGACTCGACTCGAATCCGACTCGAATTTGGCCGGTTTTTCCGTTAGCTTCCGAGCAAACCTCATTTGTGAATCTTTTTGATGATAAATGAGGGTTTCAGTAGCTGACCCCGTTACAGCAGTGGCGTTCATGAGGTCCTTAAAAGTGCAATTGTATGGGCACTTGGGGCACTCGAGCATGGGGGTTATTTCTGAACAGGGGCATCGCAATAACATTGGATATCGAACGGAGACTTAATAGGATATTGTAGACATAAGAAAAATTTTGCCAACCTGGTTCTTCAGTATTGGATAAGTATCTATAGTATTCATATTTGTTATCCCCATAGATCATGTGTACTGACGAATGGTATAAAAAGTGATTCCGATTCAATTGGAAGGTCTTCGAGTCACTATGCATTTGGAGAAGGAGGTCTATACATTCATTGAAAAAATCTGCCCAAAAGCCATTTATTCCTTCAATTGTTTTCCAAATCGAGAAAAAAACACGCAAAATTTTGACACTACCATAACCCTGCATCATTGAACGCATAATTCTTCCATTTTCACCAGAAGAACCCTTAACAACAATGTAAACGGTAACAATAGGTACAAAACTGTATCTAATTATGTTTGTTTGATTTACGATTTGTTTATGACTCGAAGATAGAGCAACGAACCGAGATGTTGCATCATAGCCTCATGGAAGGTTGATGAATTAATTAGTGGTTAGTGAAGTTGTTAAAATGGTAATTTGATTGTCCGTTTAGTTGTGATTAGAATTTTTAATAGGGTTGTGTCGTTGTTGGTTGTGAGGTTTCGGTCTTGGTTCGATTCCTGTGTTATAAGAATGGCTGATATTTTCTCTTGTTTATCAAGTTGAAGAGCGCTGTTCAGTTGATTAAGTCTATTTTGCACAGTAAATATATCGTCTTTCCTGATTTCAGGTTCCCGCAGACAGATGAGCGACATTGCGACTAGCGTCACGTGCGTTTTAATAAAAAAAATGGTTAATTTAATGTAGGGTCAATTGATGTGGAGTTGTTTACGCCACCCAAAACGCAATAGCATTAAATTAATTTGTCTGGCGAAACACCACTCTAGGTGTAGCATGATTTGCCAGGGTTGCAGACTTTTTTCGAAAGAGTCACCGTGGCCCTGGAACGCAAAGGGCATTAGGAGGAACACGGATGGGTTTCAGTCCGTAAGAGCCGGACACTCCTTTCCGCTCCGCCTAAAGCAGAAGGGAGTTTGATGATTTCCCATACTTAACTTAACTTTCTTATGACTAATTATACGACTCAGACCGCAACTATTCAAATAAAACCCGATTTTTATCGCACTTTTACGATGCTTTTTGGTATGGCTTTTGTTTACAAATAAGTTCTGCCATTATTATTTTTTCCAACATGACAGCTGGCCCCCTCCAAGTGCGTGTGACATTCACAAATGATATTGGAGCACTGGGCCTTTGGGCGTGGGTCGATGTTATTGTTAATTATTATTGAGTGTGTGTATTTTATGTATTGATTTTTTTCATCATTTATTTACTTTATCCGCATCGATTATATTTAGTATGTGTTACGTAACTGCGTCCGTGGCATCACAGGCCCTATCATAAAACCAGCGCTGTGTTATTTATTTTTAAATTTCGCAGCCTATGCTGAGATAGGGACCTTTTCGGCCTCGCACAGACTAATTTACTAGTGATTAAGTAATAGACTACTTTTAGTTTTAAGTAATTTTACATCTGTCTGTTTTGTGCGAGTCCCAAATAAACATGTTTCTTTCTTTCTAAAAAAAGGTGCAGATTCATACCCCATCAGGGTATCAATATGTGGGATAGGTATTTTGGAAAGCAAAATTCCGAAGTTTGCTCAGTGAAACGTATAAAAATACAATTACTTACAGTAGTATATTTAAAGATTACTTGTATATTACTTAAATAGTAAAACACAAGCAATCCTTTATGTACATTTGAGTACCTATTCTAATTAACTACGGTCCCTCACTCGTGGTAATTCTAGAACGCCCGTAGGTATTCAACGTGAACTTTTTAATTCACTTTTAAATTACTCGCATCAAGTCGTACCCTATTTGAATTACAAAAGTTATAAAAAGTTAGTGTTATTGTACAAATTGTCTGACTAATATTACTGATTTAATATTTGTTTGAGAGCCATGCGTATTTACATTAGCTACGGAAGTTTTCACTAAGTTTGACTAAATAACTTTTGATTTTCCTAGTTTGACTAAATAACTTTTGATTTTTTTTTGGTACTCAGACACATCCAGAGAGACTGGAAGCTGCATATTTTTTTTCTTCATTTGTCATGGATGCATGGAAGCATGTCCAACTCTTTTGTCCTAAGGTTAGTATGGAACATTGTTTCAGTAGCGTAGCTAGCAGGGGTGACACCCGGGGCGGATAATGTGGTGTCACCCCACAAATGAACCCCCCCCCCCCCAAATAATTATGAGTTGCACCTTTGGCCTTTCTTTTTAATGACGGCAATCGCAAGCCATTTTTGGAAGGGAGGGGGGAAGGTGTGCCATTTGCGATGCAGGTTTTTATTTTCAGGAATGTTCTTACATCATATTTACTTAAAACAAAATCTCGAAAGTAAGGTTATTTTGATTTTATTTTCATCATTATCTAAACCCAACTTTGTTGAGTAACGCAAGTAAACTCAAGAACTAAAAGAAGGCAGACCACAAGAGCGAGCCAAGCGAGCTCGAAAATTTTCGCATCCCACCTCGGATAGGTTTTATATTCTTTTCATCATTCATACTTAAATCCTTTCCTTTTGAGTAAAGGAACTCCTGGTTTGTTCCTTTGCTTAAGATTGTATAAAGTTGAATCTACACTTCTACCCTAATATTATAAAGAGGAAAGATTTGTTTGTTTGTTTGTTTGTTTGAATTGAATAGGCTCCGAAACTACTGGACCGATTTGAAAAATTCTTTTGGCATTGGATAGCTACATTATCAGGGAGTAACATAGGCTATATATTATCCCCGTACTCCCACGGGAACGGAAACTACGCGGGTGAAACCACGTGACGTCCACTAGTTCTTAATAAACCAAAATGGACGATGGTGATGAAAAATGCAGGTATTGATTATTGCCTGCATTTTTTCCGCATTATGCATCTATTTCCGGAAAATTTCAGGCAGGCACTGCACAGTACCTGAAATTTTCCAGGAATATTAGATGCCTGGTACATAGATGTCTATATACCCTGTAAAACGGTTTCTTCTTCACTATCGCATTGTCGCGTTGGACTTGTCTGTGTAGGAGCCTTTAAATCAACAAGACACTTACTGTTAAAGTTATCACATTTATCATTTTGTTTCTGTTCTTAAATATCGTGGTGTTTATAAGTTGTGTAGTTAGGAGTTCTGTATGGTTTTTGTGTTGTTTCTTGTTGTTTTGTGTCGCTTAATCGGTTTTGTTTGTTGACAACGAAGATAATAAAGATTTTCTCTAAGTATGGTGGTTGATCAATGATTCTGGGATGGATGTTAGTTTGTGCTTGTGTCAGATGAAATCGTCGTTTTACTTCAGGTTGAAACATGTTTTTCCGCACTGCTTATATAGTCGCCATCTCAGTGTAACTTTTTGTTTACCCCTTAATATTACATATTCAGAAATTGAAGCCCAATTTAAAAGACAGGGGCGGATTGCAATTACATATCAAACATCTTATTGCGCTCCCACTCTTGTCTCTTGTTGTTAGGGTTCCGAACAAAAAACAGAACCCTTATAGGATCACTCGGGTGTCTGTCTGTCTGTCCGTTTGTCACAGCCGGTTTTCTCCGGATCTACTGGACTGATTCAGTTGAAATTTGGTACATATATGGATTTCTATGACGGAAATACGGACGTGTTACGAAAATAAATAAATATTGAGTATAGGGGTCAATTTTGGGGTAAGACCAGAAAATTAAAAAAAAAATTTTAATCTGTATCGTGTGACATATCAAATGAAAGGACTTAATGTGAGGGTTTTAATTATATTTTTTCATAATTTTAAAATAAACAGTTTAGAAGTTATTCAAGAAATAAGACCAAAAAATGATCATTTCTGCCCTTATCTCCGAAACTGCTGAGCCTACAATTTTGATAAAATCCAGATAATAGCTCTATACCTAAAGATTACAGGAAAACCTATAAGAAGTCTGTGGTGTTAAAATGGAATCCTTTGCACGCGAGTCCGACTCACACTTGGCCAGTTTTTTTTTAACTTACGTTTGGATCATTTGAATCAAATAATAGGTGTGTTCTATTTTTCCGAAAATTATGAGTGAGAAATGCAGCAAGTGGCATGTATTTCGTTTTAGGATTTAATTTGTAAAAAAAAAACACGGTAACCTTGATAAATATAGTTCAAATAAAAAAAAAGGATTTTAATTAAGATTAATTTACCTCATCGAATCACAAAGCTGTGGAGAAGAATTGGCCAACAAACTCCCCAGCAACACATCTGTCTGTTGAGTTAGAAGAACTCGCATTTATACAATAGTATGCAAAGCTTTATTAAAAAGAAAATAATAAACTTTGGGTAATACGTACAACCTAAAAACTAAATCATTTGCCAATTGTAAGCTAGCACACTCCATTACGCCATCATAATCAGACAACTCAATGAATGAATAAATAATAAATAATTCAAGCATAAAAACAATGTAAACCAAATTTAATAGGTATGCCTGCAGACATAAAGGGCGTGCCCGCCTACACGTGCAGGTGTAGAATCTAACAATATATCTGTGACTCGAAGCTACAAGTGATAAACTAGGGCCACCAAATTAAACAAAAAGCAGTTAATCGTTGTAACATAAAAAAAACAAACCATGGCTAACAAGACGACCATTCACCACAAGCAGCACCCGTTCACGAGCATAACGCAAAGGTCAGCCATTACCCCCCTCGCCATATTTGAGGGAAAGAGGTAACCTGACCTCCGACGCTACCGCAAGCAGTGAAATCTAAGGGAGCATGACGAACTTGCTGCCGGTTGCTCAGGATAGAATAAAACAACACAAAACAATTGTCTAAGTAACTAATTAATCACATGTTGCAATACACTCAAAAAAAATATTGTATTCAGAGTATGTCAATACAAAAAAAACACAATAATCGACCTCTACGGACATAGTGTAAAGTATAGAATAGAATACTCTATATTATGTTCACCATATAAGTTATAGAAAAGATAGATGAGAAACATTACATAGGGTGACACAATGGGCGGCCTTATCGCTGAAAGCGATCTTTTCAAGACAACCTAGGGATTTGTGAAAAAATATGTAATCCGTCATTTTGTGGCGGCGGCCAACCTTAGACTTAGATCGATTTTCATCAAACATAGCTAAGAACACTCCCGACTAATTCACCTTTCAAACAAAAAAAAAACAAAATCAAAATCGGCTCATTCGTTTGGGAGCTATGATGCCACAGACAGACACACACACGCACACACAGAAACGTCAACTTATAAAACCCTGTCGTTTCTGCGTCGGAGGTTAATAAAAATAAACATAAAAGATTTGATATTTTGCGATATAAGTTTGGATTTTGCATCTCATCGTAAATAGGACCCGATTCATATTTTATACGCTGAAACTGAAGCTCAGTTGTATCCTATTGCACTGGAGAAAATAAATTTACCTATATTATACGACTGACGTTTTATAAGCGATTTTTATAAGCGTGGAACTATTACCTTCCCGCTTTATAAATGGTAGCCTGTGTGTGATTCTGATGTACAAGCCATGTATACTTTTATCTATACTTACTAATATATAAAGCTGAAGAGTTTGTTTGTTTGCTTGAACACGCTAATATCAGGAACTACTACTCCGATTTGAAAAGTTCAGTGTTGGATAGCTCATTTATCAAAGAAGGCTATAGGCTATATGACATCACGCTGCGACCAATAGGAGTGGAGCAGACGAAGTCGCACGGGTCAACTAGTACTTATACTTGTACTTCTACTTGTACTTCTGCTTGTACTTCTACTTTTACTTCTACTTGTACTTCTACTTGTACTTGTACTTGTATTTGTACTTCTACTTGTACTTCTGCTTGTACTTTAACTTCTACTTGTACTTCTACTTGTACTTGTACTTGTACTTGTGCTTGTACTTCTACTTGTACTTCTGCTTGTACTTCTACTTTTACTTGTACTTGTACTTGTATTTGTACTTCTACTTGTACGTCTGCTTGTACTTTTACTTCTACTTGTACTTCTACTTGTACTTCTGCTTGTACTTCTACTTTTACTTGTACTTGTACTTGTATTTGTACTTCTACTTGTACTTCTACTTGTACTTCTACTTGTACTTCTACTTGTACTTCTACTTGTACTTCTACTTGTACTTCTACTTCTACTTGTACTTCTTCTTGTACTTCTACTTGTACTTCTACTTCTACTTGTACTTCTTCTTGTACTTCTACTTGTACTTCTACTTGTACTTGTACGATTCACGTAGAGGAATATGAATTTGAAAAATTAACCTTTAAAATACGAATGCAGTATTTTCATCTTAACTTGCTTTTACCTTTAAAGATATAAGAAGATCATAAAGGATGTTACCTTATCTCGTTATTACCGTAACAACAACGCTCGAGCACATTTCATTCCCACCATACTGCAGCACAATGAGAAAGTTTACGGAGATCAAAACAATCTTCAACGCTGAAAGTATGAAATTACTTTCAGGGATGCTAAATATTGCTTGTTTTATTTTATTTAGCCAGTTGAGAAAGGAAGGCAGCTTGTCTATTTTTAGTGTTCCGTACCTCAAAAGAAAAAACACGGAACCCTTATAGGATCACTTTTGTGTCCGTCCGTCCGACTGTCTTTCAAGACCCTTTATCTCGGGAACGCGTGGAGATATCGAGTTGAAATTATATACATATACTCAAGTCTAAAGTCCCTTGCAGCTGTGAAAAAATCACGCTCCTAATTTAACGTAAGAAAGATACGGCCAGCAAATACGGCCGGCAAAGGAATCAAAATGTATAGGGTATTTCCCGTTGACCAAGAACTACGAAATTTGGCAAGTAATACCGTCATCAACTAAGTGTAGGAAAAGATCAGAAAACTATACATTCGTAATTAAATCATAAAATGTATAGTCTTTATTTCAAGTATATCTACCTACAAATTTGTACGGAACCCTCGGTGAGCGAGTCCGACTCGCACTTGGCCGGTTTCTAGCTATGAAGTAATTTTTAATATTTCAAATTACTGCAGTTTTGTACTGAGATTAATCTGAAAAAATTAAGTGCGTAAATAAAAGCGTTGATGTTTTCTTTTTTATCCGAACATGATACTTTTCAGAACCACAGTTATTTTACCAATTTGAAATAACGCAACGAATTGCCTCATTAAAGTGGTAAAAAACTCATTTTACCACTTAATGAGGCAATTTGTTGGTAGGGAGCAGGGCAAGTTGCTAGCAGAACGAATAGCTGATGGGGTCGAATGGTTCATAGTGGCGACCGCATACCGAAGGCTTAGGTAATTTTGGAAGGAGCGATGACTCAGTGATTATTATTATTACTAGCCTGTACCGCCGTATGGTGTCGGCCGGTGCCGTATGGTGCCGTAAAAGAATAATACTATCCCATCCCTTCCCGTGGGTATCGTAAGAGGCGACTAAGGGACTCACCAGAGAATGGGCAGCAGCGTTCTCTGTAAAAGCAACACCATACACTGCGATCGCCAACCCGCCTGCCAAGCGTGGCGATTATGGCAAATCCCCCCCCCCCCTTTTAAGGGAGGCCTATGTCCATCAATGGACTTCTTTCAGCTGCTATGATGACTAGCCCGTACTGTCCCACTGCTGGGCAAAGGCCTCCCTCCATTCCTTCCAATGCACACGGTGTTGTGCCTCTTCCAATTCGTAAGGAAGACATCCAGGTCGTTCAACCATCTCCTTTGCGGTCTGCCGCAGCCTCGTCTAGCTGTTTCAGAGTTCCAATCCTGTATTTTACGGGCCCACAACTTGTCCGGCATGCGGCAGACATGTCCTGGCCAACCCCATTTAAGTTGGGCTGAATGAGAAAACACAAAACCTTTGCATCGCCAGCAGTAGACGTCTTTCAGCTGAAATAATAACGACGATGAGACATTTCAACACATTTTTTTGCTTTTGTCTGACAGCAGACAAGGACAGAAACATATTTATGAATACGTGCTACTATGTCATGTTTTGACTATATGTAAGGATTCTGCGTCAAGAATTTTGCTCAAATGCCACAAGCGCAAAATTCATGAAGGTTAACATTCGTCTCTCCAACTTTCCTTAGTTACCACTCAAAATATTCAGATCTTGGAAAGATTATTCATCACTTTACAGTCATACTTACTGGGAACTAAAGTTAAAGTAACTAAAACTTTAGTCATCTATCAGTTACTTAGATCTTTATATCAAAACTACTGAAAACTTTGAGTAAATGAAACTTTCACTCGCAAAGACACACAGTCGCGGCCTATTTTAGAAAATAATTTAGCTGAGGAATATCCAAACTAATATAATAAAGCTGAAGAGTTTGTTTGAACTCACTAATCTCTGAAAATACCAGTCGGATTTGGAAAATATATTTTGTGTATGACACCCAAATTCATGAAGAAGGCTATATAGGTTATAAGCAAATGAAAAAGAAAACGGATTATGTGCGTACAAAGTCACGGGCAAAAGTTAGTTTTGATATAATATGGTTTGAGAATAGAAGATAATATTATAAACGCCTTTCTATGATAAGCCGTAGGTGTATGTTAATTTAGCCTACACTCGGTTTCCTATGCTTTACAAAGCTGTCAATAAAACAATTTAAAATGGAGTCTATGAGAATACTCCTCCTCAAGTTCTTATCGAATACACCTACGTACAACCATGTACTCTTTGCTTGGAAAATTTCAGTGAGATATTTTAGATGTTTAGATAATGTCAGGATACACCCACGCAGCTACGTCGTAAATCTAACCCTTTGTTTGAGAATTTTAAACGTTCATAGGAAAAAAATGGATCCCTGTGTTTCTCGCATCCATTGGCTACCCGCGAATTCCAACGATCCCGGTCTTTAGTAGTCCGCATACATTTGCTGCCAGCCGTCTTCTTCAAATCACTAATCCATCGTGCCGCGTTTGCCCATACGCTGCCTCTACTCTAACGCATGTCTGCTCCATCGACCGTCTGTCCGTCTACATACATGGTCGGCCCACTTCCACGTCAGCATGCAGTAGGCTACTTTAACGCGAAATCTCAGGCTAGCTAGTAATCAATAACTTCGTAGTCTCTTCATGAATATAAGGCTCATGGTAATTTTATTAATACCTCTTCGCCCTATTTAATTAAAAAAAATAGAGACAAATTAATCATCCTAGCGTCCAAAAACATAAGTAACCTTAATTTAAGCCTAGATTTTTTCTCAAAATATTTTCTGTCTTGTGATCTGTTTATTAATGAACAATAAAGTATTGCGAAGTAATTAATTTGGTTCAAAACAAACGAAGCGACGAGGCTGGGTTGGTGCTGATAAACAATTAAAGTCTTTACTCTCGCTATGTTGGTTTTCAGCTTTATTTATTAGTTTTAAATAATATTTTACTTAGTGAATTATTCGTTGGTCGATTTAACATACATCTCAGCCGAAAAACGTTTACTGGAAGTCATGGGTCGACTTTGTGGGAAGTCTTCCATTGCTGCGTCTTCCGGTACGTGATCGCTAGCCAAACCTTTCGATCACATCGAGTATCTGTCCTGCGAGCAAGTGCCCTGCCTCTGGCTGCCACTTAAGGCTTGTATACATGCCAATGACCTTGTGCGTAAAAACGGAGCTAACTACCCCTCTACGCGCCACTCCGCTATCCGCATTTTTTTAAATAAAAATAATACATGTTTTTAAAAAGTAACAAAACCAAATTATTTTCGTTTGTATTGCAAAGCAGTAAATATATATTTTTTTACTCTTTTGATAATAAAATGAAGGAGTAAAATGGTTTCATCTCAACGATTTGGAGGTGATTTGGTATTTTTTTTTCTAAGTATGTGATACCGATAGATACATTCTGGCTAAACCAAATTACGTATCATATTATGTAGATTCCTAATAATAATTTTTTTTTAGATGTAATTTCTCTGTTAGTGCCGACGAAAAGCTGCTTTATCTGCACGCTGTTTTAAGCTTTTTTCGAGAGAGCAGCCTTAATGAAAAAAGTATTCAACTTTTAAATTAAATATTTAAAAGTTGAGTAAAACTTTTCATCAGCACTTGTCAGCATATTATTATGTGGGCGTCACATCAAGCCGTCTCCGTTCAACAAACCATGTTAAGATTACTTTTAACATGATGTTCTCTTCTTCTGTTAAAGATGAGCCAAAACTATAATTTATGAGTAAAACCAATTTTTTTTTCAACCAGCCATTTTAGAAATATGCTGGGTAGCTTTTCTATTCTATCGGATTTAGTCTTCTAACCTCTGCAAATATTTATACTGCGTTGAATCCACCCTCTATCCGTCCTGTGGGACTCGAGCTCTGAAAGAACCGACTGCATTAATTTTTCACTGGATAGTCTCTTGAGCAAACGTTGTGATGTCACAGAATACGAAATCCTGTGCAAAGTGCATCTGTAATGCCTTCAAACGGATTGCTGTGGTGACATTTGTATTCATCAGGGTTTCCTTGTAGATGATTTATGGATACTGTAAAAGATATGACGTGGAATAAGTTAGCGGTGAGGTGATGACTGACAGATATGGATGGGAAAAAGTGCCCTTTCCTACGAAATAGTAATGTCAGTTTTCGGAAAATTCACTTCACCAGTTGGTGCCACTAGGGGTTGGCTTTGTCTTTAAGAAAGTAACTTATGACGTTAAGATTTATTACTTATTTTAAAAACAAAGAGATAAATACTTAAAAAAATATTCCGACGAATTGAGAACGTCCTCCTTGTTTGAAGTCGGTTCAAAAAGTGTTTAGTTGCGCCAAGCTTGACGCATACCATGAAAAAAAAAAACCGGTCAAGTGCGAGTCGGTCTCGCCCACTGGGGGTTCCGAAGAAATTTATAGTTACTAATCACTTTAAATAAAGGCTTTATTTTTTATGACTTAATTACAAATGTATAGTTTTCAGACTCTTCCCTATATTTGTAGTATTAGACGGAATTACTTGCCAAATTTCATCGTTCCAGGTCAACGGCAAATACCCTATACATTTTGATTCCCTTGAGAGCTTTTTGCGGCATAAACGACCGTATCTTTTTTATGTTAACTTAGAAGTTTGATTTTTTCACAGCTGCAAGGAGCCATAAACTTGAGTGAATGGTTTTAATTTAATTTCGATACCTCCACGCGTTCCCGAGATAAACGGTCTTGACAGACAGACAGACGGACAGACAACAAAGTGATCTTATAAGGGTTCCGTTCTTTCCTTTTGAGGTACGGAACCCTAAAAAACGAAAAAATAATCGAGGTTTTGGGTTAAGAAAATAAAAACACTAGAATAATTGCCTAAAAAAGTAAACTATTAATTGAAAATATTTTTCCATGTGATTCTGTTCCATAAAGCTTACTGCTCAAAGCTGTACCGAGTTTCCCCTGAAGCGAATTACGGCATTTTCCGTTTAAATTTCAGTACTATTTCCCAACGATTATATTAAAAGATTCCGTTTGACATGGATATTCTCGTGTAGGAATTTAATATAGATGAAAAAGAAAACGTCCTATTTGCGCAGTGATCTAAATATATACGACAAATATCCGAATGGCTGAATTGTTGACATTTTATTTATTTCTATGAGGTTTATTTTGGTAATACTTTGAAATTAATATTGAACAAGAATGTTTAGGGAAAATTAATATCGAATTATTATGGATAGGTACAGCCCACATTTAGCGAGCTTTTCTTAGTAGCAATCTATATGTTTTACTTATTAAGTTTTTGTATGAAATCTTTGGGGAGGCCTATGTCCAGCAGTGGACGTCTTTTGGCTGATATTATGATGAAATCTTTATGTATATCTCGAGCTTATACCGCTGACAACATGCTAAACTTTGACAGCACGGATAGCGCAGTAGTTGAGCGATTGGCTGCTGCGCTGCGTGTCGCGGGTTGGAATCTCGCACAGAAAAATTATTAGTATGGCCTGCATGTAAATGTTCCGGATTACTGTTTGTGTAGTGGCAATCTATATCCTTTACTTATTAAGTGTTTGTATAAAAATCTTATGTCTATCTCGAGTTCATACCGCTGACAACATGCTAAACTTTGACAGCACGGTTGGCGCAGTGGTTGAGCGCAATCGCTCAACCACTGCACTAACCGCAATTTGCTGCTGCTCTGCGTGTCGCGGCTTTAATTCCCGAACGGAAAAAATATTTGAATGGCCTGCGCATAGATGTTTCGGGTTTGGCTGTTTGTGTATGTGAATTTAAATGTTTGTAAATGCACACACGATACAGGAGAAATTCTTAGAGATGAGCAATGATTTAAAAAAAAATGCCTAAATTTTTTATCAGTTTTATTATTATTATTTGATGCTTTTCATTCCTCAAAAACTATTTTGCATAATCACCACTTCTGAAATCTACGTCACCATCCAATTACGAAGTTCAAAAGGAAAAAAAAATCACCAAAAAAAACTCACGAAACGTATTCATTATCCCGAATGAATCCGAATGTTCCCGAAGCTAAAAGTTGTTAAACCGATTACGCAGAAGACCTAACGAAGCGAGTTCAGTCAATCAGCTCACTTTGCCATCTCGAATAATGACGTCATTGATGTGGAAGAGTTCCTAGACTTTTCTTTGACTTTGAGAGGATAATAGTAATGAGATATTAATGGCCCAATTAGTTTAGTTGTTATTGCCTAATAAGAGTTCTTTTAATTAGTTTATAGAGCCTAATGGACTGTCCACACGATACAGACTTGTCTATGCAAACTTTGAAGTATAAATAAAAAACTGGCCATGTGCGAGTGGACTCGTGCAAAGGGTTCCGAAACAATTTCATTTTTTAACATGGTATTTTAACACTACAGACTTCCTATAGGCTTTCCTGAAATGTTTAGGTATAGAACTGCTATCTGCATTATTTCAAAATTTTAGAGATAAGGGGGAATGGTCATTTTTGGTCTAATTTCTTGAATAACTTCAAAACTATTTAATAAAAAATATGAAAAAAAAAAAATTAAAACCCTCACAGTAAGTCCTTTCATTTGATATATCACACGATACAGTTTGAGAAACTTTTTTTTTTAATTTCTAGTTAGACCCCCAAAAGTGACCCCCATACTAAAAAAATATTTATTTACGTACGCGTTCGTGTTTGGGTCATAGAAATACATATGTGTGCCAAACTTCAACAGAATCAGTTTAGTAGATCCGGAGAAAACTGGCTGTGACAGACGGACAGACAGACACCCGAGTGATCCAATAAGGGTTCCATTTTTGTTTGGAACCCTAAAAATGTCTATCACACCGACATTAATTTGTCTGTGCAACTAATGGCTAGTTTACATAGTGCAAGCAAGCGTGCGAGTCAGCCTGCCGAGTGGCTGCAGTGCAGTAACTCGCAACACATGGACGTATCTTACGACTCACTGCCATGTGCGAGTTGGATAGTATCTCGCATCCGAGTTACGTCAACATTTTTTTAGTTTTCACTCGCCTGCTTGACTGACAGTGACCCGCACATGGTAGCAACTCGGACATAACTGGTCGATGCCAGTGATGTCCAAGTTGCTACCGATGTCTGACGCGTTCGCAGTAGCTTGCCAGTGTCAACAAGGCAGTTACCTCGCAAGAGATTGAGCAGCTACTATCACAGTGAAAACAGCTAAGGCAAGCCGAGCTATTGGCATACGAATAGGCAATCCGAGTAGCTGTCTACTAGCTAATCAGCAGCTCGCACTGTGTAAACTAGCCATAAGTCAGTAAAGACAATTAATGTCGGAGTGATATATTTTTTTTATTCAGAGTTCAATGTCTGCGCAGGCAAGTTTTGTGGACCCACTTAAAGGTAATTAGTTTATGTTCATAGGCCTCTTACAGAAATACTTAGTTGGTTAGCTACCTCTTAGGCTTGCAACTTGGGGTCCTTTCATGATTAACAATTATTGTGCCAGACTTTAAGACTTCAGTTTAGATTTATATAATGCGATATCAGGCAGAATATTAGGAACTAGCTTGTGCCCGCGACATCATACGCGCATATCCCGTTTTTCCCGTACCCATAGTTTCAGGAACTCATCTCTTACCGCTCCCCTATGGAGGGTAAACTATATGCCAAATTTCAGCTTTCTACAACCAGTAGTTTTGGCTGTGCGTTGTCTGTCAGTCACTCAATCAGTCAGTAGCGGAAAAATTTTATACAGCTAAGTTTCAAATACGTCATCACTTTTTTGAAGAAAAGTAGACCTTTTTTTAAGGATGGGATTTCATCAAATGACTCCTCCCGCTCTGGGTGAAACAGAAGGGACTGTCAGACTCTTACTGACTAAAACCCATCCGTGTTCCTCCTAATGTCCTTTGCGTTGAAGGGCCGCGGTGACTCTTTCGAACAAATTCCGCAATAGAGATGAGACGTATATACTGGTAGAGGTATATATACCAAGTATGTGCTTCCCAGTACATAGACCGGGTACGGACCGAAATACTGGGTAAATACCTTGAAGGTATGACGTCAGACGCATAGTACGATACGAACCGCTACCACAAGGTAGCGCCCAGTTTTATCGGTAGTTCGGTACGCCGAAGCAACCCGAAGCTACCCGACAGCTTACGAAGGGACCCGAAACGTCATTCGTGCTTTATGAACATTCGGTTGATTTAATTTAGTTAGACAAAATGGGTACTTATTTTTACGTGCATAAGGAACATAATAGCATAATTACATTTTTTGTCACGACGTGAAAGAGTTCCTTAGTTTGTTTATGTTAGGGAATATTATTACGTGTTTGAATGTTTACGTTGTCTGATTACGTTGTGTAATTTATATAGAAATAACTAGAATTCATTAATAACCATCGTCATACTCTTAGCCGACAGTCCTAAGCCTGGTAAAGTAGGAAGGAAAGATTTCATATCTCATAATGCATAATTACGTATAGGTACTTGAAACGTCGTACCTACATTATATTGGAGGCATACCATACTTATCGCATACGTTTACTTATCAAAATCCTACCACACCCAAATACTTAGAAGTATTTTGATACCTGGTATTTGTACCAGGTATTTAGTGATACCCATACCTTAAAGGCCGGGTATGGAGAATGGCAGGTATATCTCATCTCTATTCCGCAACCCCGGCAGGCACTGGCCCTAGCGGCCCCGTCTTCTCTGCTGACAGCTCTTTGAGGCGCGCGTGGAACACAGCGCGCCGTCGACCCGGGCCTGTAGTGAGTGCTATTCTGTAACAACATTTTCGTATCTCGACAGTCGAATCCGAGGTGAGTTTCAAATTAAGACCTTTATGTTGTGTGCAATAAAGCTCATTTTGTGAGTTGTCACTCAGGTTAAGCTCGATATCGAATTAGTTGTTTACAGAATAGACTAGCTGGTTTCGATCGGACGGTGAGCCACCCAATGCTCGCCGTCCGCAGGCCTGCGAAGAGAAGAAGACCTAGAAACTCTTTTTCGCCCTTGACTTAAAAACGACTGGGATCACATCTATCAGGAAAAACACAGTCCTGCATGGAATTCAACTCCTTAGCTGAACGCACAATTAAAGTAGGTATTATTCCTGGAACATCTTCTTGTTCGATGTTAGAACGGGTTTGGCGGAATTAAACTGTGTCATTGTAAAATAATAAACGGCGTGCACTCAAACAAAAAATAATATTTCCTTTCATAATTAATTCCCATCCACTCAATATTCACCTTCCACAAATAACCCTAACACAATTTTACTTAAAAACCGGTCAAGTGCGACTCGGACTTTCACACAAACGGTTCCGTACCGTAAACCGACTAAGCGTTTCCAAATATCTTTTATAATGCGCACAGCAAAGGAGTGGAACTTTCTGCCTGCGTGTGTGTTTCCAAACGCTTACAACCCTCATATCTTTAAAGTCAGAGTGAACAGGCTCCTTCTGGGTATGCTCGGTCCGTCAAAGACTCTGCCTCTGTCATCTCTGACCTAGGCTAGAGTCAAGAACAAACCCATTTCCAATAAAAAACACGTTTCTTTTATGGGAATTTTTAATTTAATTTTTATTATTTGTTCGTATATCAGCAATAATTATACACACTGATAAAATTTCAACTGTCTACCTATACCTGTCTTGAGATACAGCCCGCTGACAGACAGGGATGGACAGATAGACGGATAGCGGAGGCTTGGTAATATGGTTCCGTTGGTCACCCTTTGAGTACGGAACCCTAAAACACGGCCCACTTCAATCAACCCTATACAGCAAACTGTTATTCTTTCATTCCGATCGTAACACTAAGGGACCCCTTAGAAAAACGGTCGCCCAGAAATAGCCTGTTACGACCCTTCACAGCCTATTAACCTTACTTACTTACTTTTGTTGATAATTCGGGTAAGTAATGCCGTTCTTCGGTTCTTACAGAGGTTGCCGGTGAATGAATGGAGAGAAACTAGTGAGGTGGAGGTATTGAGCTGGTAACTTTTTATTTTTGGTCAGAGTCTTGGGCATGTATTTCTATTTCTTGGTCGCATCATTGCTTAAAAAAATTTAGATTCATATATGTCGAAAATACGTCAGTCGATTGAACAATCGGGACGCCAACGCCATCTAGTGGCGTTCGTCGGAGTCTAGAATGTCGTGCTCGACAAAGGCTGAGCTTAGTTTACTGGTGGCGGTCGAGCAGAGAACACGTCTTAGAAACTGTCTGTACTTTTAGTGTGAGAATATTGTTAGTGAGATTTTGAGTGTGAATTATAATTTGATTTAAAAGCAAACGGTTTTTCTTTTGCACAATAACCAAGACTACGCGTAGTACGCCTACTGCCGTTCCAATATCCTGGCTGATGTGACCTAGGGAGACGTACCATGAACCGTCTCCGATACGTACATAATTAACTCATGTATTTTTCCTAAGAATGAATTTAATTTTAGCCTATTCTGTCCCGTCTATCTACATTTCACCTGGATTTGAGCAAGTGTGGACCTATCCTGTCGATAGTTATCAAGCTCGTCCCGAAGAAGGTAGCCGAACACTACGGAATACCAGCTGATACGATTTTTACATTATTTTGATTCGTTTACGTTCAAACGGTAATCAGTGCGTGTACACCAGCAGCAGTAAGATTCTGCAGTGCAATTCTGTTAACATGTCGAAGTGAAGGCTCGGGTGAAGTGACCACGAAGTGAGCTGTCAATCCATATAATCAAGATGGAATGACCGTTCACTTCGCTGTCACTTCACCCAAGCGTTCACTTCGACATGTTAACAGAATCGACTGGCTGTAAACCGTTGAATGTTTGCACTCACATCTGCCTTAAAATTATCTTTTGTTATCTCTTTTCTTTTCATTCACAAATTGTGTTTATGAAATTAACGTATTTTAGTCACAATAAAGCTATTATGAATGTCCACCATTTGCTCTTTTATCTTTCGAACAATACCAATTGTTAACGACAGTAATTTTTCTGCAATCCATTGAAGTAATTTAATTCACTTAAACATAAAATAAAAGCATTTCTTTATTCGAACCCTACAGAAATATTTAAAGTGCAAGTCTGAGTTTTAGTTTTATGTACAGCTACTCGTATTCTGTATTCTTATGTTAATATTGGTAAGGCTTTTAACAAATGAGAAACATGCGTCCATTGAATTTGAGTTTATATTACATTCCCAACGTAATTCGGTATCATCTAATTTAGTTAAAAGCATTGCCAGCCCGTAATCATTGGAGATGTTTTCCAGCTGATTGAGCGAATACTTTTGTTAAAATACGAGTATCTAGGCCCTCGGGGCTTTAAGGGGTTCATGTCGTACGTACTTATACCTAATGTATTGAGAGACGTTACTGTGCGAGGTTGTATGTTGTTTTGTGCTTGTCTGGTATATAATACCTACAGATGAACATAATAGAAATTATATTTGTTCCTACTCCTCCGCTGTACATTTCTGATTAATTTCGTTGCGGTATCCAAGACAGCTGAATCGTTTCTCCGGGACTCGTCGAGCTTCATTGAATTGACGTTTTATCTGGTGGTTGCTACTGTTGATTCTGGCTTTCCGGAGTTGCAGTGGCTGGGAATGTGTGAACAGCTTGTCCCAAATTTAGATATCAATGTCAAATTGAGACTGTTAAGTAATATTAGACATCGGCAGTATTAAGTATTGCTGCACGAGCTTTAGTATAAGAATATGTTCGCAAGACTACGATAATGTCACCGGATAGTTGCAAAGTCCATAAGATGGTAATACATCTATGTAAGATAATTATCATCATCATCATCATATCAGCCAAAAGAAGTCCACTGCTGGACATAGGTCTCTCCCAAAGGGGGGGGGGGGGTGCCATAATTGCCACGCGATTTGGCGATCGCAGTGTATGGTGTTTCATTTTACGGAGAATGCTGCTGCCCATTCTCTGGTGAGTCCCTTAGTCGGCTCTTATGACACCCATGGGAAGTGATGGGATGGTATTATTCTTTTACGGCAGCATACGGCACCGGTCGACACCATACGTTACATTATTATATCTCAATATAAATTGTTATGTATATATTTTGAATACAACTTGTCAGGACCCGACCGCTACAAATTTGTACCAATTAGTACTACCGATACCGTTTACGGGGCCTGACTTCCCATCCCAATTTAATAGATTCCAATATATCCGTTTCTTAATGAGAAAAATGGGTTTAAGATTTCACGCGATATATTACAATCTTACGACGATTGCAATTACCCGGTGACAGAACCAGAACATTGAATACAGTATCCCTTTTTTGTCTTTCTGATGATCATAATTGAAGTCGTAGTCTCATTATCATCTTTCTACCCTTTTATCCCATGTTACTTGGGGTCGGCACAACACGTTTTTTTCTTTCATTCTGTCCTGTCAGCTTCCCTTTTCTTTCATGTCACTCTCTCATGACAATCCATTCATGTTTTATGTCTTTGGTCTCCCTCTCACTCTCCATCCATCAACATTTATATTGATAACTCTTTAAGTACACGCGTTTCATCCCTCCTCTTCACAAGACAATACCGATACACCTTTTTCAGTCTATCCATAATGGTTTTGTTTCAAAAGTTTTCTACTATATTCAAATCTTCTTTATGAATTTCTTCTTCCTTTCCTTCACTAATTTCTTTTATCACCACAGTTCGTTCACCTCAAACAAATAGATTAACAGTAATGTCTACCTTAATTATTTGATCAATTAAGTAACTTATTGCAACTTGTGAAATCATGCATGCTTTAAGAATATAATATTATGGTGTAACCTGTGTAACCTTAATGGTTTCTCTTAATGATCTACCTTTTAATTAATGGAATAGTTTGGAAGTGCAATCGGTTACTTTTATTTCATCATCATCATATTAGCTGAGAGACGGCCACTGCAGGACATAGGCCTTTTTTTACTGTTGTAATACTCATGGATGTTCTCCGCCCTGGGGCGGGCCGCGGGCGGTGGGGTCTGTCAGACTCTTACTGACTAAAACCACCCCAGTGTTCCATCTCTCACCTACGCTAAGGATCGCGGGAACTTACGCGACGTCAGCGGGAAAGTGAGGTGTTTGACTGCCCTCGTTCGCGACGTCAAAGAGGGGCACACGGGAACACCGCGCTACTTCGGGTCCGGATGACTGGGGCGACAGACATTCCCAAGTCCGCTCCCCTTTCCGCAGCCTACTTCTGTACGATAACTGTTTCGCAGAAGGAAATCACCGCGTCCCAAGACTCCTGGCCGTCGACCATAGAACGGACTACGGCCGGCAGCGAGAGGTGCCTATATGGATCGCCAAACTGAAGTGGCAGTAGGTAGGGCACATTGCTCGCAGAACAGATGGTCGATGGGGTCGAAACTTTCTACTTACAATTGCAATTTAAAAAAAAAAAATTGCAAATTGTTATTTATTTTTTCAAAATTATTTTAGTAACTGCTTGCTACGAGGCTACTCGTATTGTTCGATGAAATTGGATAATCTCCATTGAGATAAGCCACCGTGATTTAAATTCGGTGGGAAGGATTATTATTTGGTTATCTATTCAATTTGTTTGCTATCTTTTACTTAAAAAGATCTGCTGAAATCCACTGACAGACAACGTAGACTAAAAAACTGTCTACTATTATACTAGTAGACCCAGTTTTTTAGTCGCGTGATGATTTCCAAAATACTGCTAATATAACATAACAGCAACAGGGAGGTGACGGTCACAGGTAGCTGATGGATGCGAGACACACAAGACCGCTTGTGGTGGCGAAATTGGGGGAGGCCTATGTCCAGCAGTGGACATCTTTAGGCTGATATGATGATGATGATGATCTCCATAAGGATTAAAATTTTGTATAGAAGTCCGTCACATTTTCCGATGGGAAACCCCATTTGGGTTATAAAAAGAATTGCATACACACTTCACGCCTTTTACCCATGGGGTAAGCAGAAATTGCGGAACGCAATCTGCTGCGATCCTTACATACCTACTTTTTTTTGCTTCATTTCGTTTTAAATATTCTTGTTAATGATGGAAAAAAATAAAGAAAAGCCCAGAAGGTTACTTAACCTGTCATAAAATTAATCAAGGGAAAACTACAACAATCTTATCATTGAGAATGATGAAATCTTATGCAAATACACCTTAATAGTCAATTAAGTGTATCGCTCTAGTTATTTATCAAAAGTTAACGAGGAAAAACCACGTTTTTACTCGACTGCGCCAGAAGGAGGGTTATGTTTTTTAATCTAATTACTTGCTTTTAGGTTGTTTTTTTCTTTGATCATTTTGATACGGGTTACTTTTTGACCGAGGTAAACAATCGGTCGTTTATATGGACTACTACGAGTAACTTTTGCCCGCTACTTCGTTCGCGTATGTTCCGTTTTTTCCCGTTCCCGTAGGGATTTCGAGAAATTCTTTCAACACTCCACTTGAAAACTATATGCCAAATTTCAGCTTTCTACAACCAGTCTTCTTCTTACTTGGTTACGTTAATTGCAGCGTCGGTGGCATTCATTAAATCCCCCAAAGTACAGGTACAGGTAGTTTCGGCTGTGCGTTGTCTGTCATTCACTCAGTAACGGAAGAATCCTAATACCTATATAAAATTCTGAGTAATGACAGACAACGCACAGCCGAAACTGTTGGTTGTAGTTCGAGCACTCCCGAATCTGCTGTACCCATTAACACGCCGGTTACCTTGGTTCTCCTGCATCTAATCTCTTCACAGTTAGAGTGAACAGGCTCCTTCTGGGTAAGCTCGCTCTATCGTAGACTCTGTGTCTGTCATATCTGACCTAGACTAGAGTCAAGAACAAACCCATCACAAATAAAAAAATCTTATGGGCTATTCAAACATTTGTTTTTAGAATTTGTAAGAAATCTTAAAACAGAATACGTGGCCAAAGTTTGCCGACTTTAGATAGCAAAAACTAAAATTCTTCTAGTTACTTATAAAACTATTCAGAGACAGGCAAAAAATATATCTAGTTAGTTAATTATAGTAACGATAACATAAACTTTTTGTTTACCTTTTTAAGGCTATAGTTGAAATGGAACCTAATTGGCTTATTGCTTTTTATTGAAAACGAATTTGATATCCACTATTACATAAAAAGAGGGGCATGTGCTTGAACATGTGATAGGGCAGATTTTTTGCTATTAACAAAACTCACGTGGCTCTGTTGATCAGAATCAAACCGGTCGCCAAGAGGCAAATTGGGAAAACCACCTAATTTACACTTCGGGCAAGGCTCTTATCATCATCATATCAGCCGAAAGACGTCCACTGCTGGACATAGGCCTCCCCCAAGATGGGGAGGGGTTGCCATAATCGCCACGCTTGGCAGGCAGGTTGGTGATCGCAGTGTATGGTGTTTTAGAGAGAACGCTGCTGCCCATTCTCTGGCGAGTCCCTTAGTCGCCTCTTACGACACCCACGGGAAGTGATGGGATGGTATTACTCTTTTACGGCACCATACGGCACCAGCCGACACCATACGGCAAGGGCAAGGCTCTACTTCAGTCAAACTATCCGCTACAATATGCTCAAAGGTAAACAAGACTGGCCAAGTGCGAGTAGGACTTACACACGAAGGGCTCCGTACCTTAAATCGAATAAAACACGTTTCTCGTATGTCATCATTTGCCTAGCAATTTCCCAACTATATTGGGGTCGGCGTCCAGTCAAACTGGAATCAGCTAAATACCAGTATTTTACGCGAAGCGGCTGCCTACCAGACCTCCACAACCCGTTAACCGGGTATTACTCTTTGGCAAAATTGGTGTCAGATTTTCTGGCTTCTGACTATCCGTAACGACTGCCAAAGATCTACAAATGACAGCCGGGACCAACAGCTTGACGTGATTTCCGAGGCATGGAGGAAATTCGGTATGTTATGATGGTCACCCATCCACAGACCAACCTCGGCAAGCGTTGCTTAACCTTGAAGATCGACCCATGTGTCTGTTTTTATTTAGCTACGAGCTCCTCTCACACGTTCCTCGTATGTAAGCCCCTTTAAATTAAATTGAATTTATTTTATTTTTTTTGTTGTTAAAGAGGCTACAGAAATACCTACACACTCTGTGAAAATTTCAACTGTCTACCTATTACGCTTCGTGAGATACTGCCTGACAGACAGATGGACGGACAGCGGAAGCTTAGTAATAGAGTTCCGTTGGTTGTACTTCTGGTACAGTGCCCTAAAAATGATCCATATGTGGCAGGACACTTGACTATTATATTGTAGCTATCAGTTAGCAAACTAGCTGGATGTAGCCACTTTTTTTTTTAAAGTTTGCCCCACACTAGGAATTTCTCCTGTATCGTGGATGCGTGTACAAACATATAAATACACATGCACAAACAGCTCGACCCGGAACAACTGTCTGTAGGCTATACAAATATTTGTTCCGTGCGGGGATCGAACCCGCGACACGCAGCGCAGCAGTCAATCGCTCAACCACTGCGCCAACCGTGTCGTCAAACTTACCAGTTTTTACCACAATCTAGAAACAAGACGTACGGCGATGCACTACCGTTACATGGTGGACATCCCACCCACACCCACAAAACGTTTTGGAAACACATTCATAGTGCGTACAGCTAAGGAGTGGAATTCCCTGCCGGAGTCTGTGTTTCCTGATAGATTCAACCTGGGAGTCTTAAAGTCAAGAGTGAATAGGTTACTTCTAGGCAAGCGTGCTCCATCTTCGACAGCTTCATCGCTTACCATCAGGTGAGATAGTGGTCAAAGGTATGCCTATAAATAGTAAAAAAAAAAGATAATATGAAAATCATTGGCAATTCTTTCGAGCTTCTACATGCCTAAGCCCTGATGATAACCAGGAAGTTCTAGATAAAAAGTACTAAACTAGACAGGCCGTCCCAAAAACTGAGACCCTGACTTAAGAGATCTATTACAATTTGACTGTGTTTTTTAAGAATCTACCTTTTGCAAAAGGATGACTAGAGTCACTATACTATTTTATTTTAATTTGACGTTCAAAAGTGCCTTTATTGGTCTAGTTGAAATAAATCATTTGACTTTGACTTTGCGTGAAATTATCAACTTTGGCTTTCTTATTCTCAGAAACTGAAATATTTAGACAACTTTTGCTTATTGGGTAGTTGAGAATAGTTATTAGTATAGCGTATACCTCACTTTTTACATTTTTCTCTTATCAATTTCTAAAAAGCCAATATTCCGAAGTAAGTTTCTCATGTTAGGCGCGATGGTACTTTTTGAGCTTGTGTATTGAACAACAACAAAATAATATTTCTTACATAGTGGTTTCGTGTGTAGCGGCTTCAAAAATTTGAAATAAAACTGGGATATCCGTAAAAAAATCCCATTCAAATCCATAAAAACTACTAAAAACGCTCAGAATTAACTGTAAATTTTCCTTAATACAATAATATTATTACTTAAAATTTATACCAAAATAAACCATGGTTCATAAGAAAAGAAAAAATAAATATTCATTAAATAAATTATGATGATGACACTAAAATAAACGTAATTGCAATTGCCTAATTTCTACAATGAGTCAGCAGTTTTGTGAGTGAAAACGCAATTCTGTGATAGGAATCCTGACAGTATTGTCATCCGTTTATTCCGGGCACGTACTATTTCAATTTCATTTTATGGAATTATCTACCTAGTTCCTAAATTAAGACGTCACTGGCTGAAGCTGAAGGATAGCATCATCAGTATAAATGTCATCTCGGCTCTAGGAAGATATGCTTTTTTAAGGTGCAAAATGATAAAAAGGAAACCTTATGGTGTGACTAAGTCCGTCAGTCTGTCACAGCAGGGATATCTCAAGAACTACGAATGCTATGAACTTGAAATTTGGAATAGTGTTAGATGACTATTTTGAAAATAAGAAAGAAATAAAAATATTTAATATATTTTATTTTAAATTATTCTATGTAATAGAAGTTTGTGTAAAGATTACAGGGAAAATAAAACGATGTATCTAAATATAATCATCAACAAAAATTACGTTAGTTCCACTAACGGTCAAGAGCTGGCGCTGATCTAAAACTGCAATATACACCGCAGTGTTAAAATTATCTGACGAACATAGACCTCGAAAAAAAACAAACAACAAAAAAACAATAAAAAAAAATGGAGAGGTGTCAAGGGACACCCGGATGGGGCGAAGTTCGGAGAAGTAATTAGAGAAGGAATTGTATTTTTTTTAAGTTATAATAATATTTTTTTTTATTATTAACAAATATAATGTAATATAAACTTAATCAGTGGGCTCAATTTTAGACCCTACCCACCCTACCTACCCTACCTACCCTGCCTACCCTGCCTACCCTGCCTACCCTGCCTACCCTGCCTACCCTGCCTACCCTGCCTATCCTGCCTACCCTGCCAACCCTGCCTACCCTGCCTACCCTGCCTACCCTGCCTACCTTACAAATATAATGTAAACAGAAATAGAAAGAAGAAACGAAAATAACTGGCTTGCTTTCTATGAGAGAGAGACAGAGAAACACGCGCACGTCGCACGGCTTACAACTATACCAAAAAGTGTCGTTACAACTTTTCGTGAGCATTTTTTCCGTCTAGCCCCCTTTCACAACGCGCGATAAGGAACTTCGTTCCAAAAAACAAAACATCACTTTTTATGGGACTCGGGCGGACTCGCGCACCGAGGGTTCCGTACCACCATGTACGGAACCCTCGGTGCGCGAGTCCGCCTCACTCTTGACCGTTTTTTTTTTGCTTAATACTTGGTAGGAGACAGAGGCCAAAGAAAAGGTGGATAAATTGTGTGTGAAGTGATTCGAAAGAGAAGGGTGTCAGTCAAAGCATAGCTGGTGATAGGACAGAATGGAGGAAGAAACCGTGTGGCGCCGATCCCAAATAACATGAGATAAGGGCATAATCTTATTAGATTAAGGCCCTCTAACCCAAACCAGAGTTATCTTGTTACTCAAAGTTAGTTACGAACACGATGTCAAATATTAATATTTAAAATAAAATTTCAAACATAACTCGTAAGATCAGTCAATGCATCTGTTATTATTTAAAATAGTAAAAACTTATTCTCACGTGGTGACTTTACTTTCAAATCACTCGGCTATGTGACACTTTAGGGCACCATTTTGCTAACTTTTTTTTTTGCTTAAGTGTCCTCTACCTATATTAAAATGCATGCAAAATCGTGCGCCACAGCTTTGAAAACAAAACCAAAATGGCGACGGAGGTCTATGCCAGCTCCCATAAAAAAAAACTTCGAACCCCTTTACAAACAAACATACATAAAAGATACGCGCGATAAACATAACCTTTTCAGGGCAGTCGGGCGGGTTACAACTTTGAGAAAAGCCGACCACAGTATATTCTGATGGGATCCAGGAAATTTGTAAAAAAAAAACTGCCATTCCCACCCACACGCACAAAACGTTTTGGGAATATATTCATAGTGCGTACAGCTAAGGAGTGGAATTCTCTGCCGGAGTCTATGTTTCCAGATAGCTACAACCTGGGAGTCTTTAAGTTAAGAGTGAATAGGTTACTTCTAGGCAAGCGTGCTCCATCTTCGACCACATCATCGCTTACTAACAGGTGAAATAGTGGTCAAACGCGTGCCTATCAAGAGTAAAAAAAATCCATTTATTTAGTTAGTTATCAACGTCATATCCCGTAATTCCAGTAGGAGTATACACGGTTCTATTTCAGTCGCCTTACAACGACAACACACTTCATTTATTCAATGTCTTGTTTACATTAATTAAAAAAAAGATATTTATGAACATTAAAATTGGAGTTATTAAAAAATTAAAATATTACTTTGACGCATGACGTAGTTTAAACATCCAGGAGTGAGCGTAACCGTGCCTTGTGTTCCAAGGATGGCGCGGAATGGAACAGCGACATTGTTTTGATACTTGAACATTATTAACTGGGTGTTTTTTTTTTAATTTTAATGCATTATTTATTTTTATTGTACTGTTATCTTAAAAAAAAATATCGCGCTTTGAGGTACTTTGTGTCGGGTAAATTAAGTGGGCCACCTTTGTGTGACGACTAAAATGTGACCGTGCATTAAAAAAGAAAAAAAAAAATTTCTTTTTTTATGAAGTAAACGTTGCCCCATTTACTCAACGTTAGGCAATCAACGCTTAAAATGGGTCAAGAGTCCATGTAAACTTATACATATAGGTGGAGTGAGCACGAGGTGAACAGGCGGTCGATTCTGCCGGTCGATTCTGTAAACAAGTCGAAGTGAAGGCTTGGGTGAAGTGATCACGCAGTGAGCTGTCATTCCATCTTGATTACTAGCACTGACAGCTCACTTCGTGATCACTTCACCCAAGCCTTGATGATGAATGACAGATCACAAAGTGAGCTGTCATTCCTTCTGATTACTGCAGTGCGATTCTCTAAACATGTCGAAGCGAAGGCTTGGGTGAAATGATAACAAAGTGATCTGTCAATCCATGAAATCAAGATGGATTGACAGCTTACCTCATGATCACTTCACCCAAGCCTTCACTTCGATATGTTTATAGAATCGACCGGCAGTATGCTACATTAAGGCGACGACATACGTCAGCGACCTTGAGGGAACAAAACGCGCACTCGTTCCACAACCGCGCGACCCAAAATTCAGTTGTTTTTTGTACTTACCTTAATATTTTAAGACTTTAAAAAAATAACCGTATTCCAAAATGTAGATTCATAAATCGACTTTGAGATATTGTAAATTCCATTAAAATACGCCCGGCGGTTTGATCCGATTGTCGTTTTTATGTCCGTGTTAGACATAACTTTACAAATTAATAACACTATGTCGAATGAGTAAAACTCAAAATTTTGTGCACATCAATTTATTAAGAAAATACTCTAATATAACATATATTTTTTCCAAAAAAATACAATAAGCGGTTTAGCCGTGATTCTCATTTTAAAATCAGCTACTCTCAGGTGTCTCCATTTCATCAAAGTATTTGTGTCTAAATATTAATTATCAATGTCTATATCACTGTCTGCTTTTTCAGGTTAAAAAAATATAGAACAAAATGACAGTAGAATTGGGCTTCCGTCTAGTACACGGCATACGGGTTCATTGGCTGGGCAGTCGCTGTCAGTTATGCAGGGCGTCATACCTAAGTAACGATTAAAATATAATTATTAGTACTTAATCAAAAATGGTTTGTGTTATTTATGTAGGGGTAAATAGAAACAAAACTTCGAATGGTATTTTCATTTGAATGCCACATTATTAATTTAAAAAAAGCCGGCCAAACGCGAGTCGGACTCTCACACGATAAACCTTAGTTGTAATAACGGCAATAGAAATACACAATCTGTGAAAATTTCAACGTTCTACCTATTACGGTTCTTGAGATACAGCCCGCTGACAAACAGACGTATGGGCGGACGGACGGATGGCGGAGGCTTAGTAATATGGCAATGCAATACAAATCTAAGTACTGAAATCTGTACACAATGTATAAAACCCTGCCTCTCAAACTAGGTAATAACCTGTATCTTGAGAGACAGTAATTTAGCTTAGAATGTGATGCTGTAAGTATAATAGTAAACTGTGTCGATCTACCTGAGCGCTTGAATATAATAAAGCTAATTTAAGTACCTATATATAATGATGTGTATGTGTATGGGTGATGGTGTGTGCGTGTGTGCGTGTGTGTGTGGGTGTGTTGTGTGGGATTGGAGATATGTAGGTAGTTAGGCGACGTACTTTAGCAAGGATTCTGTTTGTAGATAGTCCTGTTCCAGAAGCCATTCCGTTAATTTTGATTTTATTTCATATTTATTTAGATCTATTTTAATTAAAGTGTGTTAAAAAAACTTTTATTACCATTCCAGGGGTCGTACTTCGCAGCCACATTACCCATCAACAGAATAAACGTGAACAAGAGCGCAACTCGCAACAACGCCATGATGACTGCAACAGTAACACTGCTGAACTATGAAATATTACTACATTTTGTTGATATTTATAAGCAATCTAATTGTGTTATTATATGTAGAAAAATGTAATAAATTGGCTTCCGTAGTTAATGCTATTATAGGATTAGTAATGGTAATACTCGTACCAGTCAATAGTTTATTTAGCAGCTAGCTTCTGCCAGCGGCTTCGCCCGCGTGGTCCATAGGGAACATGCTCCCGGGATAAAAAGTAGCCTATGTCCTTTCTCAAGCTCTAGTTTTGGCGTGAAAGCAACAGACAGAGTTACTTGCGCATTTATAATACACTTCTGGACACATCTATTGGCCCACCCTAGAGTTTAGGTTTCGATGGCCCCTACCGAAATTTGATTGCTAGATTGAACAAAAACTGTTGATGCAGTTTTAAACCTGATACATTTTACCATCTTTTTCGATCGTATTGTTTTAAATTTGAATTCAGAATACCATACGACATGGAGCTACGCCTAACAAGTCGGATATGCGCCTTGTTAAAGGCAATTGATTTTTGAATAAAAAACATGTTTTATCAAATAAAGGTTTAATTTAATAACGCGTGTTGCCTCCATGGGCATCTACCACAGCTCTCATACGATTAGGCATAGAGTTTATCAACCGCTCTATGAAATTTTGAGGGATCATCTCCCATTCCTCTTCTATGGCAGTTTTCAACTCCTGCATCGTCTGGGCAACTGGCTGACGAGCCCTAACACGTCTTTTTAGCTCGTCCCACATGTGCTCAATGGGGTTCATGTCTGGGCTTCTGGTTGGCCAGTCCATAACTGTGATGTTCACATCCCGAAGATATTCCCTGACGATGCCAGCCGCATGGGCTCTTGCATTATCATGCATAAAAAGGAAATTTGGGCCCACATAGTCCGCGTATGGTATCACGTGAGGTTCTAAGCACTCACGAATGTACCTTTCAGCATTTAATGTTGGCAGCCGTGGTCCTGTAACAACCTCAAGTTGAGTTTTGCCGCTCGCGGATATACCGCCCCAGACAGTCCATGAGCCACCGCCATAATCAACCCTCTCTTCAAAGCAGCATTGTGCGAAACGCTCTCCCTTACGTCGGTAGACCTTCTTCCTTCCATCATTGCCATGTAACACAATTTTAGACTCATCAGAAAAGAGTACACGGCTCCAATCTTGCTGTGTCCAATTTAAATGACTGCGTGCGAAATGAAGGCGCGCTGTTCGGTGGGCTCGCGGTAGTTTGGGCCCATTAGCTGGCTTGTGTGGTACCATATCGCGTTCTTTTAACCTTCTCCGAACAGTTCGAGCGCTCACAGATACTCCGTGGAAGTCGCGATGTTGGTTTTGTATCTCAATGGAGGTAAGGTGACGGTTTCTCAAGCTGGTCGTCACGATGAATCGATCCTGCCTTTCAGTTGTGACCCGAGATCGTGGCCTTCCTTGGCGACGAACAAAGCCGCCAGTCTCTAGGTACCTCCGATAAACATTTCGGACCGCAGATCGACTTAAATTAAGTTGAGCACTCACGTTTCTTTGGCTGTGTCCGACCTGAATAAGTGCCACAGCTTGGGCGGCGACTTCAGGTGAAGTATCCATAGATTATTGATAGAACCTCACCTTAATGTTAAGAATAAGTAATGTTTGTTGCAAAACCAAAGATATCAATCACTTTTTCAAGAATTAAATCCAAGTAAACCAATAAAACCAAGTTTTCTTAGTATTCGATTGTTTGATATCAACAAACAGGCTCCAAATTGTCTTTTGTTTCTTTAAATTCTGTGTTCGAAATTCAAAAAAGACTATTGAATGAAATTGTGAATGTGCCAGGTTCAAAACTGCATAAAAACTTTTTGCTCGACCTAATATAAAATTTTAGCTAGGACCAAACGAAACTGAAAATACAAGGTGGGCCAATAGATGTGTCCAGAAGTGTATTAGTAAGGAAGTAAGGATGGTAGAATTTATCGATGTAAACTAAGTATAAATTTTAACTAACGTTGAAACTTTAAGCGTATAATTTGGATATTGCTCGATTTATTTATGCACGGTGCAATTTTAGTCGGATTACAAAGGCTGTTCACTTAATTTACCCAATATAAACTACCTCAAGCCACGATTATTTTTAGTGTTCCATACCAAAACGGTAAAAAGAAACCCTTAAGATGTAACTAAGTCTGTCCGTCTGTCACAGCTGAATATCTAAAGAACTACTTATGCTATCAACTTGAAAGGAATAGTTTCAGATGACGTTTGCTCAACTATTTTGCAAATAAGAAAGAAATAAAAATGTATTTTTTTTTTGCAACAATGACTGAAAGGGTTTCTTAAAGTGGGGCTACTAGGGCGTGGGGGTATCATATGAAAGAACGCTATTTGCACATTCTCAAACATCATTTCTGCCCTCGTAATAGCAAATGCAGTAATCGTCATTTTTACGATTTTTCGTTTTTGACAAAAATGACATCTGGAGACTTTCAGCTATATGTGGTTTTTTTTTATTTGGATTGCTGGAACATGGTCAAACAATGTAAAATGCAGCATTTCGTGTGAAATAATCTGATATAGTTAGTATAAATCATCATAATCACCATAAACTAGATTAAAATGCAGTACTCGCATTTTGTACGTACGTGTAATATGTGTTTTTATAGCCGCTTTAACTAAAAAAATAGTAAAAATTAAGTTTTAGGGCGTTCCCGATACAGAAAACGTGATTTGATCCGTGCTTTCGGCGTTATTTTGTCTTCGTTCTGTAGTTTAAAAGGAAAGTATCATTTAAAACAAAACTATCTAAACATAGTTGACACTGCATACCCAGTATACTATTGTAGTCTTTGCTGCCTACTCGACAGTTGAAAAAGTCTAGGTATCTATTGCTGAAGTCGAAAAAATGAACAGCAAACTGCCCCAATAAGTTGGGTAAATGAAAAAAAACACACAAAAAAATGTGACGTATATTTCTGCTAACATTTTAAGTTAATGGAAAGGTTTAAAAAAATAAATCACTGTAATTAATCATGTTTTTACTTTTTTCTACTTACGTTTTTGAAAACCTATTCATATACTGCATTATTTTCAGTAATTTACTTTGCTTGTGCTTATTGTAATTATTGTATTTCCTAGACACAAATGCAGTAATATACAGGAGTGTTGCATTTTACTGCACTACTTTGATGTAAATTACATATATGGACACAAGGTTTAAGTGCAGTATTAACTTTCTAAAGACGCACATAAGAAAAATAAACTTCAAAACTAAACTAAACAATTCTTTGTATTTTTTTGTACTTTTTCCATAACGAAACAAATCAGTTTTATATCAGTTAAAGTAGAGATTTAGAAAAACCACTTAAACGCGTTTTTCTCGAAACCGCTATTTTGTAATTACCGCATTTGCTATTACGAGGGCAGATTTTAACTTGGGGTTCTCTCGTAAAGGAAGACTGTAGGACTCGCACCTAAGATGCGTAACTTTTAATTAAATCAAGTCGGGATCCCCTCGTCAGGGGAGACTGAACTCGCACTTGAGAAGCGTGACGTCTCATGAATTTGAGTCGTGATTATCTCGTTGAGGAAGACTCTAGAACTCGCACTTGAGAGGTGAGCCTTCTAATTAATTTGAGTCGGGAATCTCTCGTCAAGGCAGACTAAACACGCACTTAAGAGGCGTGACTTCTCATGAAATCGAGTCGTGATTCTCTCGTCAGGGAAGACTGAACATGTACTTGAGAAGCGTGACTTCTCATTTATTCGAGCTGAGTAAAAATCTCGTGTCACGGTGTTTGTTATCGAACTCCTCCGAAACGGCTTGACCGATTTTCATGTTTTTTTTTTGTGTATATTGAGTAGGTCTGGGAATAGGTCGTAGGCTATTTTTGTTTTTATATAGCAAAACAACGTTTGCCCGGTCAGCTAGTATATCACCTCCTCACGCATTTATTTACGTCAGAACGCCTGAAAGGAAATTTGGCACAGAGGTAGATCATAATCTGAAAAACCATAAGTACCTACTTCTGGTTAACAGTCATGGCAGCTGGGAGCGTCTCTCGCTAGTTATTCATAACCACGCAACTAGGATAGTATCGGCAGGTTAATTTGATGTTCCTAGAATAAATAATTATTTTGGCGACCGAACGCTTGATAAAAGAGTACCATATCTTCTAAACCAATTACCTGCTGATATAAGAAGCCAGAAAATAAAAAGTAAATTTACCAAGTTAGTTAAGCAGTTCTTTCTCAGGAATTTGTAGAATTATAAGTGGTTAATAAGTAATTATACGTGTCTGCACTACTACTATAATATATTTTGTAGCAACAGTTTGTGCCGTTCGCGCAGACAAAACGTGTAAATGGTTTTGTGGGGCATAAATAAAATAAAATTATTTCGTCACTCACGCGGGCGGAACCGCGCGTGACACCCAGTATGATATATATTTTTGATTAAAGCCCTTTCATTAGACACGGCTTCATTAAGAAATATGTATTTTTTAGTTCATGACTTTATTATCCCCCAGCGGGCGCCGCATTCAATTTAATGTGACATCGCATAGTGGGCAATCAAGACGCTTCCAATAATATCTCATTTGCCTTATTACGATAAGTAATTCAGAAGTTATGAACATACATACACACATCAAAAAAAGTTTGTGATCACTAGCATAAGCTGATATATTTTTTTAAATTTAACTTTGTCAAGAAAACTTCTTTGTTGTGTGTTTTCTTTAAATAGAAAAACTCTGTTTGAAATAAAAAAAATAAAAAATAAACTAGTTTTTACTAACAGAAATTGAGTAATTGATCAGAATATAATAATTACATTCTGGTCAATTACTAAATTTTTGTAACAGTAACCTAACCATAATAAATTGTAACAGGAATTTTGTAGAATGAAAAAGAATGTCTAACGAAACATAAATATCAATTTATTAATAGAAGGTTTATATTCAACTAGCTATCCCGCGCAACTTTGTCTGCGTCGCATTTTTCATTAATGCGTGGAGCATTGGTATTCGTAGCATCTATACTAATATATAAAGCTGAAGAGTTTGTTTGTTTGTTTGCTTGAACGCGCTAATCTCGGGAACTACTGGTCCGATTTAAAAAATTCTTTCAGTGTTAGATAGCCCGTTTATCGAGGAAGGCTAAAGACTATATATCATCACGCTAAGGCCAATAGGAGCAGAGCAGTAGTGAAAATTTTGACGCAGACGAAGTAGCGCGGGTCAGCTAGTAATGTTATGTAGCCTAATAGCTGTTGCCCGCGGCTTCGTTCGCGTGGAAATTTTAAAGAGTAATCAAAATGTGATCAATATGGTGATGACTATAAAAGGTATTCTTTTGGGCGCTGTAATTTGGGCGGTAGAATTCCTTAACAAAATTATACGGCGTTAAGGCGACCCACTCGTTCTTTGGCGACTGCACTGCCCTCTCACACAGCCAGTCTTCATTGTTTATATTAATCTCGAAATTGGAGAAAACGTGCATGATAAGGTATCTTGTGTAGCCACTGGATGGGAAATTTTTTCTGCGTCCGATTCCAGATGACCTTTTCCAATTTGCAGCAGCTTACTCGCAAAGACTACGGTTCAACTCCTTTCCTCTCCTGTGTGATATTGTGCACTCGTCCCATACACGTCGTCGTCGTCGTTTTGCTCTGCTGCAAAAGAACTCCCCGGCCGCTGTTTTTGATAACATTGCAAATTGGGGTATCTTTGCTTGCAGGATTAAACGGCAACTTAAAAACGGAATGTGCAGTCCGACCACCTCTAAGCAAAGTTGCAGCGACGCCCTGTGCCAAAATGCTCAGCATAGCCGTGTAGAACCATCTGTATTTTTCTTATGGAACTAAAGTTGTCTTGACGGAGCTGAACCTTAGATAGGAAAATTTATGTGTAGTGACATAGATTCGCTAGTAATGCCATCTATCCAAAGTTAACCGGTATTAAATAACGCAGCAAGTTAGTTCTCCGTGGTCATGGTAGATGGCAGTACCTACTAAGAAACATGTTTTAGTAAAAAAATCACTGGGTGAGGGCAAACGAACGTAAATTTTGTGAGTTGCGTAAAATGAGTCGGTGGTATTCGGTTTTATACTAAAGTCCAACTCATTTTGCGTCGCCGTGTGTCACAAACAGGACTTTAGTATGAAACCGAACGCAGCGTAAATTCCGCGACTCACAACTCAAAAAATTACGTTCGTTTGGCCTAACCCTAAAGCGTTCTTTTGACGTTCTCTCAAACTAAAGTTGATTTATTGCACCTGTATAAAGTATTTTTTACAAAAAAATTAAACGTTTCAATATGTATAAGTATTTACTACTTACCTAATTACGAGCAAAAATGAAGTGGTATTGAAGATGTTTCCACGAAACATTTGGAATTAATAAGCCCCAATAAATAACTTCACTGAGGTTTATCATAGTATGATGTAACAAATAGAATAGACTGTCGTCTCACGACGTGGGTAACTTTAAAGCATAAGGATTCAAAAACAGTTTTCCGGTAACAAATAATGAGTTGAATTTAGGTAGGGGTACACAAAGTTTGGTTGCATTTGTTCGAAAGAGTTACCGCAGCTCAGCTAAGTATCAGCTTGCCACGCTTATCTCGGTGGAACGCAGAGCTAAGAGGCTCATCGGTGACGTAAAACTGGTGGATGCCAAGCTGCATAGCTTGGCTCATCGCCGTAAGGTTGCCTGCTTGTCGGTCTTCTACAGATTGTACTTCGGTGAGTGTGCCCAAGAACTCCACGACCTCATCCCACCGGCCCCCTTCTACCATCGGACATCCAGACGCACTGCATCTTACCATCCCTACCTTGTTGCTATTCCACCAACTCGCACTAAGCGTTTCCAAACGTCTTTTATAATGCGCACAGCAAAGGAATGGAACTCTCTGCCTGCGTCCGTGTTTCCAAACGCTTACAACCCTAATCTCTTCAAAGTTAGAGTGAACAGGCTCCTTCTGGGTAAGCTCGCTCCATCGTAGACTTTGTCTCGGTCATCTCTGACCTAGACTGGAGTCAAGATCAAACCCATCACAAATAAAAAAAAAAAACCGCAGCCATGAAATGACGAAGCGGTATCTCTACCGCTTCGTCATTTCATGACTTCCCATCCTTAAGACGGGACTTTAGTCCCGAGGAATTTAGAAAATAGGTATTTGAAGAAGTTGTTGCCGATGCCGTCGCACTGTGCCCTATCAACTAAAGTACGAAAGTAGCAACTGCAGCCCAGGCTGTTTTTTACTTATAAAAACTTCGACCAAAAGACGTTTTTGTAATCTGCTGTTTTCTTATTCAAAACGGAGTGGAGTGATCTAAAAAAATCATACATCGAAATTTAGAGGAAGACTATGTATAGACATCAGGCTTCTATTATTTTCTATTTTGTTAAAAACTTATCTTTGTCTGCCAGTCGTCTAAACATGGCGGCTATTTTTTCGGGTTTTTGGATTATCATAAGTCTTTAAGTAATTACGTTTTGGAAAAAAGAAAATGATAGAGGCCCGTATTAATTCGATCTAGATTTTTTGGAATAAAGTCATTGCTCTGCAGCATTATCCACGAAGAAAACAGCGGAATGCGTTTGTATGGAGAAAGGCCCAAGAGTTACCAACCCGTATCCCCTCTTAAAAAAAACCCACAAAATTTCATGATTAATAAGAAGAAGTAGGCCATTTTTTGCTGCGAGAGTTGGAACCCTATTGCTTCGATAAGGCTTCGACAGAGTTAAAGGTATTCGTATGACGTCACTGCTTCTTAATCGTGCGTGTGAAGTGCTACTGCGTGGCTGATCATTATAAATAATCACGATATAATACACATTGAAAGAAAGAAGAAATAAGGTGAAAAAACTTACGTTACACTATTTACTTCATAAAATATAGTTCATTATTTCAGGGAAACTTGGAAATAGGATTTCGTTTCTACTGTGGTACTTTCACATGCAAAACTTATTACTAGCTTACTGGGCAAACGTTGTTTTACCATATAAACAAAAAAAAAATGCCTACAACCTATTTCCAGATCTACTAAATATACCTACACAAAAATTTAATTAAAATCGGTCAAGCCGTCTCAGAGGAGTTTAATAATACTGCGACACGAGGTTTTTAAATATATTAAAAAAATAAACATGAGTTTATATTGTGCCATTGCAGGGCAAAGGCCTCCATCCCCCCCCCCCTTTCAATTTTTCCCTTTTATTGCGGGGCGTCCTTTTAGAAGGGATCCTCATCCTTACCATATCTTTCTGGGCTAGCTGTTTTCAGGCATTTCCCACTCAGTGGTCTTTTTTTCCCGCAAGCTTAAGGTACTTGTCTCACCGCTGGCGAGGAAGCGAGTAGCTATCGACCATTTACTCGCTGAGGAAAGGGACAAGAGATAAAGATCTCGTGTGAGTAAAAGAGACACACATTCATAGTCGATAGCTGGCTGTTCACACCTCTAGTTGATGGCAGCGACAAGAGCTATCAAAGATTGTATTCGCTCAGCGACACTCGCTCGGCGATGATCGCTTGGTGGTCGGAACTCACCAAACATCGGTAATTTTGGGCCGGAGCGAGTATTGCGAGTAAAAGCCCGTCGCACAAAAGCATTCGCTGAAAACGGAGCGTCAAAACTATTGAAACTTTTCACTCGCTACTCGCTGATCATTGGCGGTGAGACAAGTTCCGAAAGCTAAAAGAGAAACAACTCGTTTTACATACACCTACACACATAAACTTTTCAATAAATTATTAAAGTTTATCATGATATTTTTATTTCTGAACGTGTTGTTTTGAGTAGAAATTAAACTTCAAAACTCGCAAAGTGGAACTACCGGTAACATCTCAACAGCAAGATAAATAAATATGAGGCCGAGTTACAAAAAACTGGCCAAGTGCAAGTCGGACTCGCGTGGAAAGGATTCCGAATATATTTCATTTTCTTAACATGTTATTTTAACACTATACACTTCTTATAGGTTTCCTGAAAAGATTTATTATCTCCATATTTTTTCAAAATTTTAAGCTCAGTTTCGGAGATAACGGTGGGAATGGTAAATTTTCGTCTAATTTCTCGAATAACTTCAAAACCATTTTAAAGTTATGAAAAAAATATAATTAGAATTGTCACAGTAAGCCCTATCATTTGATGTGTCACACGATATTGATCAAAAAACTTTTTTTTTAATTTTCTTGTTTGACCCCCAAAAGTGAACCCCATGCAAAAAAAATAAATTACGTAACGCATCTGTTTTTGGGTCATAAAAGTCCACAAACCACAGAATCGGTACAGTGGATCCGGAGAAAACTGGCTGTGACAGACGGACAGACAGACAGACACCCGAGTGATCCTATAAGGGTTTCGTTTTTTGTTCGGAACCCTAAAAACTATGCACCACCTCCTATCCTGACCGTTGTGGCCTAAAAAACATGCAGCCAGAGTGCCTTATGCGCCACCAGCAACGATGCCGTAGAAGTGGCAAAGTTTTGTGCCAAAAAATCTGAATTAATGTCATACCAGCGACACGAAGGCTACAGGAATTAAAATGTTAATTACATGCAGGACCTCAAAACTATTGGTCTCTGAGGCACTATTTAATTTTCGTATGCAGCTAAATTCGGGTCAAGGTTGTCTTTGACGTACTCATATGGTCAACATAAAGTACCTTTGGGGTCTAATTACAACAGACCGTGTTGCTCCCTTGGTGTCTCCAACAGGATGCGTGCATTTTACTGGGTCAAAAGTAGCTTAGTCACTCAACGATATAAGGGTTTTTACCGATGAAACAGTTTTCGTAATAGGAGTAGTACCTATATCTTCTAGAGATTATAGACATAATAAACAATCTCTTCAAAGTTAGTGTGAACAGCCTCCTTCTGGGTAAGCTCGCTCCATCGTAGACTTTGTCTGTGTCATCTCTAACCTAGACTAGAGTCAAGAACAAACCCATCACAAATAAAAAAAAAATCTAGCATCCCTCAAATAGTTTAGTTTTTTTATTGGATTGGCTTGTTTTCACCACCTCCATCATCATCATCCACAGCTTGACTTCACCGAATACAGTACCTAAAAAATTGGGTCGAGGGGATTTCGGGAACGAGATCGTGGTCCCGGACTCCACCTATATTGTTTTTGAGTGGTAGTTTGGGACCACAAGAAAAATTAAATAAAGTACAGTTTACAAAAAGCTGATAAAAATTTTGATCATCAATTGGACGAATTATTCTGCCGGTCGATTCTGTCGACATTTCACCGTGACCACATAAGTGGAGTGAACGACAAGTGAGTTGTCACGCCATCTTGTTTGCCTTCGCCCAAGTGTTCACTTCGACATGTTTACAGAATCGCACTGCAGTACCGGTACAACCGGACGGTCATTGTCTAGAAAAATACTACTGTACAAGAAAACTACTATACTAAAAATACCACTTTAAAACCTTATGTCCAATTGTAGATTTGAGGAATAATAAGCAATTTTTTTTTTTCAATTAAACTTTTGTAATTTCATTTTTAAATACTCAAGATTACAGTAATTACATTTCGTATTATCGTTTTGTAAAAATAGTTTTATTTGTAGAACTTCTTAATTTTTAGGTTGAGCGTACTTTCCCAAGACATACTTTGTTTATTTCATTTGTGGTCCCAAAGTACCACACAAAACACAAAATAATATAGGCGGCTTCCGGGACCGCGGTCCCGGTCCCGAAATCCCCTCGATCCAAAAAATTCACAATCTCACGCGATGTTTTACAAACTTACGCATTGTTTGCATTAATCCGATGGCAAATATAACATTTATAAGAATTTGAGAACTGGAACAAAATCATTTCAATTCCTGTGTGTTTTTTAGGGTTCCGTACCTCAAAGGAAAAAACGGAACTCTTATAAGATCAATTTGTTGTCCGTCCGTCTGTTTGTCAAGACCCTTTACCTCGGGAACGCGTGGAGATATCGAGTTGAAATTAATACTCTACGGTCCCTTAAAGCTGCTTGACGTAAAGATAGATACGGCCGTTTATGCCGCTAAAAACGTATATTTCAACATTCTCAAGGGAATCAAAATGTATAGTGTATGTCCCATTGACCTAGAACTATGAAAGGAGATTGCTCTGCGCCCATACATTATTCGCCCTGGAGCCAGGAGCATCGGAAAATTATGTGTTGTATTGTTGATCATTAGTAAACTCCTATAAGATCTTATTTTCATAGCGGACTAGCTGCAGAAAAGATATATGTCCAAAAAAGTATCCGATTTTGAGGTTATAATCTAACCATAACAACGAATATTAGATATAGTTTTTCATAGCTCCGAGTGATGTTTAAGAAACTTATTAACACAATCACAATACATTTAGCTATTTTCAGTACCTACCTAAATAATTAGGTACCTTTGCAGTTTTTTTTCTAAAGCCTAAGTGTAAGTAAATAGGTAAGTGCAACGTTTAAATGCACTAATTAACATAGGTAGATAGTGGATACCTGTATTCTTAGCATTGGTTTTGGAGTGAGATTCAATGTTTGTGTATATTAATGTTTATATAAAACATTGCGCGCTGTTCAAACGCGTGACTATGAAACCAGCCTTACTAATTAGGTAGCCGGTAAGTTGTGTTAAACTTACAGTCCTACTTTAACTTACTGATTATGTTTGAATAAGAAATAAAACACAGATTTTAATTTCATGTTTATTGTTCATATAAATTGGCAATTAAAATATTGTCTAAAAACTGTGCAGGGGTCGATATTATTTTGTTGTCTCGCATAGCTTTAATACCAAATAATGGTCACAACATGGACAACAACGATGCAATTACAGCAATATTGTACGATTGCTTGTCGACCAATTTGAGCTGAATCAATTACTATGTAAACAAAAAATGTTTTATTGCTGATATGGCGGCTGTGAATTTTGCCTCGTAATATCCATATGGTTTCGGAATTATTTCATTGTAGTTCATTCAAATCCGATGGCTGAATCTACAACAAAAAAAAATATTGTTGGTTACACATTGCATTTATAGTACAATAAATAAAACAATTTACACTACAAATGTTGTATGACTATAACTGACCAGAAAAGATCTATTAGCTGCATAGCACTGCAGTTCTTTAAAAATTAAATCGATTGATTACAATCGATTGGGCATCCCTAATCTTTTTTGACATGCCATGACGTTTGGTGAAGATGGCGGCGATTCATGTTATTATTCGCGAAAATACTTTTTAATGTTCATTTGGGCATGCAGCTAGTCCGTGTTACAAAAGTATTTGCAACTAATATAATAAAATAGAACATGAATTATCGCGTATGTCCGATACTTTTGCTGCACAGGGCGAATTTGGACATTGTCTTTTGGCAATTATTCAATTCAATTCAAAAAATTTAATTCAGACCAAGAGATCCATATAGTGTTAGTATGAACTCAGTCTATGTTAGTAAAAACATAATAATAAAAGTACACATAAAAAAAAAACATTAATTGGCTGCACGCCCATGTGGACGCACATGCCTGCCAGCCCAGAGCCTGATATATGGTCCATATATCTGGTCCGCCAGTGTAGCTAAATTACGGTTACGGCTGCCCCTGAATAGCCGCAACATCGATGCACACCGTTTGCGCATGATGGCATGAAAGTCATCCACTCGCGCTACCGCAAACATGCACTACCGCCCGATGAACTGCAAAACCGAGGCAGCCCCAACAATATCCTCAGCGCATTATTGTACTGGATGCGCAAAGCGTTGTAAACCTTCTGCGTATACCTAACCCACAAGCTGCACGAGTAAAACGACTGGCAGTAGGCTTTGAAGAGCGTCAGTGCATCGCGCAAACCTGCGGGCAAGCATATTGCATCGGGTTGCCAACGCTCTGCGCTCCCTATCTATATCCTGGTCATCTGTGAGAGAACCCGTGACCACATGACCGAGGTATTTAAATTGAGTGACGAATATTAAGGGTGTTCCTTGTAACATCACCGGTGGTATATTTGTGGGTGTATTGTTAGGTACTTTAAAAACCACCACTTCACTTTTAGTAGCATTATACCTCAAGCCATGAGCCTCCGCATACCTCTCACATATGGCCAACAACTTCCTTAGGCCACAGATTAATGGGCTGACCAGCACCATGTCATCAGTATAACTAATGTTGTTGATCATTCTGCAATCCACAGAACAACCAACCAATGTGCTACTCAGCTCACCAACCAGCCGGTCCATGAACAAGTTAAATAGTAGAGTGGGAGAAGTCAACCCCCCTTGCCTCACGCCACAATCTAGCCCATACTGTACTGATTGAGCATCTGACCATCTAATACAGTTTGTCTGACTTTCATACCAACATTTAAATATATTTATGATCTCAGGTGGAAGGTCTGTAGGTATCATCCGACATTTTCTGCCACAGAATGTCATAATTCACCGGGTCAAAAGCCTTCGAATACCGTCTAATGCTACAAGTATAGGAAAAAGTCTGAAAACTATACATTTGTAATTAAATCATAAAAAATATAATCTAAATTTTTAAGTAATACCTAAAAATTTGTATGGATCCCTCGGTGGGCGATTCCGACTCGCACTTGGCAGGTTTTATTTTGTATACATGCTTACTTCTTTCAGAAAACAATCGGTAGTTTCATAAAATTTCTTTTAAAAGTCACAAATAGTTTTCCTTTGATAAAAGCATGCTCGATAAACCAATCATAAAAGCGTAAAGTAGGCTAAACTACGTCTAAATAAACCCGTTCCCTACACTATATAAATAGGGCGATGTGTACTGGGGCGGGAATCAAACACGTGACCCGAGTGATCGGGCGGTCGACTGTGACAAATTAGCACGGAACATTCGTGGGTTGCTGGTCAGGCGTTACTTTGGATCTATAAGCCTTGCTCTAAGTGTGGCGTTTGATGCTCTAACTTGGGGTTCATTTGGTATGTAAATTAAAAAAAAAAAACCGGCCAAGTGCGAGTCGGACTCTCACACGAAAGGTTCCATACCATTATATGCTATTATTTTTTTGTGTTCCTTCTATTTAACATAAGAAGTACTTGTACGTGTATTATAAATAGTTGTTTGTCACCGCAATTTCGGGGAACAATGGTTTCTAAGATACAGGCTTAGTGCCTAGTTTAGAAGTGAGACAAAAATTCAAGGTCGAAACCTTAAATTTTTGTCACAGTTATTCAACATACTTTTAATGACACAATTCTGTACTATCTTTGTATTCCGTACAAAAATAAAAGTAATATTATTATAAACTAAAAAAACACGTTTCCTGTACGGATGCCCCTTTCATTTTTAATTTAATGTTCCCTCCTAGATTCCTCTGGGACCGTGACCTTTTGAGCGTCATAATGTTGACTAGCATTTTTTTTCTGTCAGTGTCTACAGTTGAAAAATATTATCTACCATAGAGTTTAATCGTTCCTGGGATCAATGGTCCCGGAGAGGACGTACAGATTAATTTTTATTATATGTTGTTATAGCGGTAAAAAAATACACACTGTAAAAATTTCAATTGATTACCTATTACGATTCTTGAGATACAGCCAGCTGACAGACGGACGGACGGACGGACGGACAGCTAAAGCTTAGTAATAGGGTTCCGCTGGTTACCTTTCGGGTACGGAACTCTAAGAACGATAGGTAATTATGTTTTCTGGTCGCCATTTTCTTGTTTGGGTACGATGTGAATTATCTCCTTAAGAATATCAAATGCGTCTTATTCAACTATTTAATACCCAATGTGAGTACGGTGCCCCTGGCCAGAACGTCCACTGCCCATACAACGCGGCGGGAAGTCTCAACAAAGTTACCGATCGCCTACCGACCGAATTCGAGACCCGAGTCGGACTCGCGTGCAAAGGGTTCCGATCGAATTTCATTTTTTTTACATGTTTTTTAAACAGTACAGACTTCTTATAGGTTTTCCTGTAATCTAAAGATCTATTATTACCATTTTTTTCAAAATTTTAGACTCAGTAGATTCGGGGATTAGGGTCGGGAATAGTCATTTTTCGTCTAATTTCTTGAATAACTTTAAAACCATTTATTTTAAAATTAAAAAAAAATATAATTAAAACCCACACAGCCCTTTCATTTGATATGTCACACAATATTGTTCAAAAAACATTTTTTTTAATTTTCTAGTTTGACCCCCAAAAGTGACCCCCATACTAAAAATTAAGTAATTTACTTAACGCGTCCGTGTTTGGGTCACAGAAGTCCATATGTGTACCAAATTCAATCAACAGAATCGGTCCAGTGGACCAGACACCCGAATGATCCTATAAGGGTTCCGCTTTTTGTTTGGAACCCTAAAAAGCATCAGTGGCATTCATTGGTGTATGTCATATTCAATAAACCAGGTCGGGAAGTAACGACACAGCTTTAACGATGGCCTTGCGATCGAATTCGGTCGTTAAGTCCTAAAGCCACGATCGAAATCAATGATCTGATCCGTGGATCGCGTTCAAAATTGACTATGTACGGTTGGCTTTACCGAATTTCGGTCGCTAGGCGATCGTTAAAGCTATGTCGAGACTTCCCGACCTGTTTTTTTTTAATATGACATACACCAATGAACGCCACTGATGCTTTTTTGACGTAACCATCCACTGAATCCAAAATATTTGGTGTCCAAGAAGTTAACCGTCGATTCTCAATGCCCTACCCAGAGTCAGTGTTTCCTGATAGCTACAACCTGGGAGTCTTTAAGTCAAGAGTGAAGAGGTTACTTCTAGGCAAGCGTGTTCCATCTTCGACCGCATCATCGCTAACCAACAGGTGAGATAGTGGTCAAACGTATGCCTATCAACAGTAAAAAACCAGCCAAGTGCGAGTCGGACTCGTACACGAAGGGTTCCGTACCATAAACCTTAATTTTTATTATTTGTGTGTTGTTATACCGGCAATAGAAATACACAATCTGTGAAAATTTGATCTGTCTACCTATTACGGTTCTTGAGATACAGCCCTCTGACAGACAGACGGACGGACGGACGGACGGACGGGCGGACGGACGGACGGATGGATGGACAGCGGAGGCTCAATAATAGGGTTCCGTTGGTTACCTTTTGGGTACGGAACCGTAAAAAATACCTTCTATATCACATTTTTGACTGTCCTTGTATAAAACGTAGTCGTATTAAAAAAAGGCAAAACATTCTGGACGTTTTAGCTAAAACAATTAAATGTTGCCTAAAAAGGTCTAAACTATTATCTTCAATTAAAAACCGGCCAAGTGCGAGTCATACTCTCACACGAAGGGTTCCGTACCATAAACCGAAAAAAAAACTGGCCAAGTGCGAGTCGGACTCGCGTGCAAAGGGTTCCGAACGAATTTAATTTTTTAACATGTTATTTTAACACTACAGACTTCTAATAGGTTTTCCAGTAATCTTTAGGTAAAGATCTATTATCTCCATTTTTTTCAAAATTTTAGGCTCAGTAGTATCGGAGATAAGGGGGAGAATGGTCATTTTTCGTCTAATTACTTGAATAACTTCTAAATCATTTATTTTAAAATTATGAAAAAAATATAATTAAAACCCTCACAGTAAGCCTTTTCATTTGATATGTCACACGATATTGATCAAAAAACTTTTTTTTTTAATTTCTAGTTTGACCCCCAAAAGTGACGCCCATACTAAAAATTTAATAATTTACGTAACGCGTTCGTATTTGGGTCATAGAAGTCCATATGTGTACCAAATTTTAACAGAATCGGTCTAGTGGATCCGGAGAAAACTGGCTGTGACAGACGGACAGACAGACAGACAGACAGACACCCGAGTGATCCTATAAGGGTTCCTTTTTTTTTCGGAACTTTAAAAACACTTTTCTTGTATGGGAGCCCCCCTTAATTTTGTTATTAAACTTTATTTTTACTATTTGTTTATATAGCCGCAACAGAAATACACATTTTGTGAAAATTTCAACTGTCTACCTATTATGGTTCTTGTGATATAGCCCGCTGACAGACAGACGGACGGATGGATGGACAATGGAGGCTTAGTAATAGGGTTATATTGGTTAGCCTTTGGGTAAAGAAGCCCAAAAAGGAAATAATTAATTGGTTTATTCGCCCGTCCGTAAAATATGAAAACCTGACAAGTTAATAATGTGGGTTTGGAATTGCAGGCAAGCAAAATAATAATTGTAACACAATTTCAGCGGCGGCCTAGTTCTCGGAAAATTAATTTATTTAAATTCAAATTATCATAATTTCGTACCCTTCATTTGCACGTGTTACCGTTTTGTTTTTCACGACATCTGATTCTGACCTCTTGCTTGATAATTTATTAATTAAACTCTTTGTCATGTAATTTGATATCTACATGATGACATGACAATAGATTTTTCATTTCATTTCATCTTATCTTCATCACCAGCTACCACGCGCAATTTTGTCTGCGTCATGCTCCACTCCTATTGGTCGTTGCGTAATGTCATATAACCTATAGCCTTCCTCGATAAATGGGCTATCCAACACTAAAATGATTTTTCATTTCGAACTTGTATTTCCTGACATTAGCGCATTCAACCAAACTCTGCAGCTTAGTAATATTAATATCGATAATGTTCTGATGTTTTTCGATTGGTATCTTAAGAGGAAATGCTGGCGGCGAGACTTTGTATGTAATAAGTCATAATTCGAGGTTTGGTTCTCGACTGTTTTCTCCTCCAATATTGGATCGATTTAAGAGATATTTTACAAACTGAATAAGAAGGATGTATACTGTGTCTCTATGTTTTTTGATTAATAGTTGCCAAATTTCCAGCCAGGCCAGGGCTCTGTTGACGGCGATTTATCGGACAATTTTGATCATTTTGTGAGAGTTCTGGTGTTTATACGGTTAATAAATCATTTTTTCACATTTCCCCTTAAAACATCACGGTAGCGTGACTGGTTACGCCACCATGGTATCTCGGAAATATTGGGCCCTAACTATTCAGGTGCTTCTGTTATTATTACATACATAAAACTCACACTGTTTTCCCAAGTGAAAAGGCATAAACTGCAGAGCACCATCATAAGTATCGTAAATTAAAGAAGCATGAAATCAATTACCCGAAAATTAAGTTCGTCAAAGAGTTTTTTGACAAATGACAAGATATTTTATTCTGAAACTTATCCATTCACTTATGTGCTTGACATATATACTAATATTATAAAGCGGAAGAGTTTGTTTGTTTGGTTGGTTGAACGCGCTAATCTCAGGAATTACTGATCCGAATTTAATAAAAAAATGTTTGATAGCCCATTTATCGAAGAAAGCTATTTAATATCACGCTTCGACCAATAGGAGTGAAGCAATAACGAAAAATGTGACGCAGACGACGTTGTGCGAGTCAAATAGTATTATTATAAGTTTCAATTGGAAATTTAGACGTCTATGCATAATTTTATTGCAAACACATACTATTTTACATTTTATAATTTAAGGCATTTTATTTCTAGGCTCTCCGTCTATTATTGTCCGTTGACCGTCTTACCGTGTGTTATAATAAAATATTATTCGTACAGTTTTTCATGTATTTAATTAAACAATTATAATGTTTATGAAATTTATCATTTAACATTAAACAGGAATATTTTAAAAATTATACTAATCTAACTATATAGTACACTTAAAATAAAAACTAAAATATGGCGTCAAAAAATTTGTTCATATCGTTATCGACTGAAAGTGAGCCCAAAAGAATAGTACATCTCTCAAATATTGCCTTGCCTTATCCCAACACTTTCCCAACATGGAAACCAGCTCAATAAACCCAGTTTTTCCTTTTCCCAGTACCTTGAAATCGGCGTAAAAGTGAGATCATACCTTCGACCCAATATTATTAGATATTCCTTGAGGAAATCCTTTCAGGCGGCGTCCCTTGTAAAATTAATATTCCCTAAATATTCCGGGTTCCGTTATATTAGAAAATATCTTCACTTTCATCCCTCTCGCATTGTTTTGGGGTGCGATTAGAATAATAAGTGTGTTAGTAGGTACATAATGTGCTATTATTATGTTGTGGGTTATTCATATAAATGTTATGGTATAATGGCATTTTCTTTGCAAATTATCTATTTAAATTATATTTAGCAATAAGAAAATTATTCTTTTGAATAGTCTTTACTTTTCTGTGAGTTTCTAATTAATTTTTAGCCTCAGTCGGCAAAAACGGAACCTTTGCAGGATCACTTTGTTGTCCTTCTGTCTGTCTGTCCGTCTTTCAAGAGCCGTTTTCTTAGGATCACGTTTAATGGCGAATTTTTTGACGATCGAAAGGGAATCAAAACCGATAGGGTACTCCCGATGACCGATAATCAAATTTGGCAAGAAGCAGGGTCGTATACAGCACAAATAAAAGAAAGTGTCCGAAAAATTAATAAAAAATAGTTTTATCAGATAACAAAACACATTTTGCGATTACGAAATTATTTTTGCAGTTGAAGAAGTGATCGTGAATTAAATGTAAGGGAAACAATTTTGTCAACTGAAAAGTTAAGTTTGTCCTTCAATCCCTACCTACATATTTATTTGTTTATTTAGAGAAGCCGGTAGCTAAATAATAACTGCAGCACTGGCCGACATTCCAGATAAAGCAACGCTTGCCGACCAATAGGACCACACGTACCTAGGAAAACTCGTTCAACCGTTGGTCCCAGCTGTCATATACATCTTTGACAGTCTTTACAGATATTCAGAAGCCAAGGAGGTTACCGACATAGGTCGAAGGATCGCCATGGACGGGGCACATTGCTCGCAGAACAGATGGTCGATGGGGCGGAAAAATCTAGAGTAACGACCGCGTACCGGAAGACGCGACATTGATAGACCTTTTTTATCGGGGGGAAATCCTCATGGATGTCCTCCGCCCTGGGTGGCGAAGGGGTCTGTCAGACTCTTACTGACTAAAACCAGCCCAGTGTTCCATCTCTCACCTAGGCCGGGGTCAGCGGGGGGAGTGAGGTGTTTGACTCCCCTCGCGACGTCAAAGAGGGCACGGGAACACCACGCGCCGCCACCTCGGATCCAGATGAATGGGGGCGACGGACATCCCCTCCCCATAGCACGGACTACGGCCGGCAACGAGAGGTCACTGTATGCCACAGAGATGAGGGCACAGCGCGGCTCCTCCCAAGCGGCACACTCTGCCAGCGTATGCCGCGCCGTGTCTTCCCGACAGTCGACGCAGTGGTGACACCGAGCGTCCTGCTCCCTGTTTATGCGAAACAGAAACCTCTTGAAGCAGCCATGCCCCGAGAGGACCTGCGTCACACGAAATTACAGGGAGCCGTGCCTTCTCCCGAGCCACAGGTCGAGCACTGGCCGGATGGCCTCGATGTGACAAGGCCGGCGGAAGGGTGTGAGAGCCCGTCCCGCCAATCCGCCACCAGAACCTCGCGCAGCTGCGACCGACGCAGCTCGATGTGTCGCTGCATCAGTCGCTCGCCGCGAACTTTAGTAGGCTTCCCACAAGGTGGACCGACGACCTGGTGAGGGTCGCGGGTAGCCGTTGGATGCAAGACACAGGACCGGTTGTTGTGGCGACGCTTGGGGGAGATTCAGCTGATATCATGATGAAGCCAGAAAATCTGAGTCTAGCTAAGCGGTATCGTATTGCCCCGTTACTGACTTATGGAGGTAAGATAAACAGCCGTCCACTGTAAGGACCTTTGCACACGGCGTTTTATTAACTCGCCGACGACGTGCAGATGACGCGCGCTAACGTGCTTTAATCGCAATTCAGACGCAGACAGTACTGCTTTTTGGTCATCTAAGACGTGCGTCAACGGCGCGTTAAAATGCGCCGTTTGCATAGGCTCTTAAAATTACTGATACTGATCTACATCCAATTAAACTGGGACGTGATCACATACAATCTGCTAAGCCTCATCCCAACTATTCATATTCGTATTTATTTATTTGCGTTCTAAAAGGTACAAAAGATGTTAAAAAAACCGGTCAAGTGCGAGTAGGACTTGCACACGAAGGGCTCCGTACGATAAACCTTTATTTTTATTATTTGAGAATTTTACAGAATCGCACTGCTGTAATTTAAAGTGATTTTACATTCAATAAAATCCACGTAACAGCATAAAAAAAAATTGTAATCCCGCTAAAGTTCAAAGGAGGTTTTTGTTCGCAATAAAGTGCATGCTACCACGAATGGCTATTTTAAATAATTAATGCTGCATTCAGGAGTTCCCCGTGGGAACCAACCGCCAGTGGGCTCCGGGTCGAATCAATTGTTAATGTACGATAGGCGACGGAAAGCTTCAGCTTCAATGTACTTTGAATTTGTTATTGTTTTATTGTTGTTAGGTAAGTGAGAAAAATCGTTGGAAAGTTCTTCGGCCAAATGCTGATGAAAATGTAAATAATAATTTGCATTTTTAGGGTTCCGAACAAAAACGGAACCCTTACAGGATCACTCGGGAATCGGTCTGCCTGTCTGTCCATCTGTCACAGCCAGTTTTCTCCGGACCCACTGGACTGATTCTGTTGAAATTTGGTACACATATGGATTTCTGTGACCCAAACACGAACGCGTTACGTAAATCATTATTTTTTTAGTATGATTAGTATTATTCAAAAAAATCTTTTTTTTTTCATGTTCTAGTTTGACCCCTAAAAGTGACCCTTTAGGGATCAAATTAGAACATTAAAAAAGAAAGGGCTTACTGTAAAAGTTTTAACTATTTTAAAATAAATAGTTTTGAGGTTATTCAAGAAATTAGACAAAAAAAGACCATTCCCCCCTTATCTCCGAAACTACTGAGCAGAAAATTTAAAAAAAAAATGGAGATAGTAGATCTTTACTTTTAGATTACAGGAAAACCTATAAGAAGTCTATAGTGTTAAAATAACATGTTAAAAATTAAAATTCGTTCGGATCCCTTAGTACGCGAGTCCGACTCGCACTTGGCCAATTTTTTTTTTGGCAAGGTTAGGGCCTTTTCTTATATGGACAGGAATTGAAAGTCGGAAGTCGGATAAAACAGTCTTACCTACTTAGTAATCTGAATTTTGCGATTATTGACTTAACTACGCGGAGTTGGAAGAAATACGCAGAGTTAGAAGGCCTCCCACAAATGGACCGATGACCTGGAGATTTCTAACATAACTTAATTTAGAAGTAGGGTTTAATTTGTTTCACTTGATACAAAGATATATATTAGACAGTGTATATTGTGTGCATAAAATAAATGAAGACCCCAAAACTATGAAAAAAACCGTCTGCCTATATTATGTTTAAGCTAATCAGTATATATATTAAATATATATATATTTTTTTTTAAAATAAAAACGTTGCCCCTCACTAGGAATTTCTCCTGTATCGTGGGTGCGTTTACAAACATACAAACTCACATACACAAACAGCCAGACCCGGAACAACTATCTGTAGGCCATGCAAATATTTGTTTCGTGCGGGAATCGAACCCGCGACACCCAGCGCAGCAGTCAATCGCTCAACCACTGCGCCAACCATGACACTTTAAGCTCAAAGCTGTCCAATCATGTATTGGTAATAAAACCCAGATTTCATAACATACTATTTCCTATTTTCTCCAAATCCCTATAGCAAATAAACGTAGCATAGTGAAATAAATAACAAATATAAACATAAAAATCTGCCTGCTTAGCTGTGCTAGATTTTTCCAGAACTTATTTGGCACAGAACTCCAATTTACTATGTTGGCTCAAACACAGGACTAGCTGACAATTTCAACAATTCACTATATGAAACATTTCCATGTGCTACGTTTCATAAAATGCATTAAAACTTAATTTAATTTCGTGGTCAGTGACAGAAATGAAAATCATTTCTGAGCGGCTATTTCGCAAATTGAGGTAAAATTTCTGTTTCTGACCACTTTGTAATTTCAGGAATATATCTGTGAATACCTACAACAAATTTGAGTATCTTGAAACATTTTTTATTCTTTTCAAAGTTGTGCCGTTTAAGAATGACTATAGCGGTCACTGCCAGAGTAGATTTCTAGTTTCCCTTTCCGTCTATCTTCTCTCTTGGCTTCATTCTATTTCGTTCTCGGCGCCGTTTAACGGGGACTTTGAAACTCTAATTAGATGACATTAAAAACACTGCACACGTTACTGAGGAAAACCAGTCAGAGTGACCTAGGTATTTTAGTAACAAAAATACCTTGAGACAAAATATAACGTAGCATCCATAAGGCTTTTCTCAGAAAAAGTAGATAGGTCCATAAGAGTTCAGTGATCAGTGTTCATAATGAGTGTGATCGCTGAACTTTTATGTAGGTACTTACTTTTTTCTAATTGTTTCAAAAGACTTTTACTTACAGGGCCTAATAATATTTTTCTTGAAAACAGCTGTCTACCACAATGTGGAACGGCGCCAGTTATTTTCGCTCCTGATTGAGCCTATTCAAACCATTGCAAGTAAGTTAAATCTAAACTAAAAAGTTCTGGTTTATTCCAAATACCTAAAGATTACTTCATACACTATCTTAGCGATAACTTTTTGTTCATGTGGTGTTTACCTATAAGTAATTGTTGCACTGTGTAAAGTTTTAACGCATGCATGTGTTATTTTTGTTTGTAGATTAGTGTAAACAATTGTTGGTAGACCTAATAAATAAAATAAAAAATAAAATAACTACATTGCTATTGCGTAAAAGCAGGCGGTAGGTTTTTACTATTTTATGCAATTTCAATTGGATTCTGGGTACATAGCTTTCTAGTAGCTTGAAGTCCGGAACAGTGCCCAGATAAATGCAGTGCCTTCTCCTTTAGCGTTATGTTATGATAATAAATTAAAAACAAAAACCGGCCAAGTGTGAGAGGAGTACGTTTCTTTTTTCTCTCTTTAATTTCAAATTTATTTATTATATTTTATTATTTGTTGTTATAGCGGCAATAGAAATAAACACTCTGTGAAAATGTCAACTGTCAGTTCTTGAGATACAGCCCGCTGACACACAGACGGTCGGACGGACAGCGGAGGCTTAGTAATAGGGTTCCGGTGGTTATCTTTCAGGTTCAGAACCTTGAAAAGGTACGGAAGATGCTTCCACACGTTAGTCCTTTTCATCAAAATACATCACTCATTGAGCGCCGGGGAGAAATTTACAACTAATCTTCACGTGACGTTGGGTTTTGTGGAAAACGCCGAGAAATAAAAATTCAAGACCAAAATCTGGTCACAAAACTTAGATTAGTTTAACTTTTATGGCAGCTGCATTCCTCCCTTGAAATCTTCAAACAATCAAACCCGGAAACTCGAAAGATTGTATTTCCGTCCCCGGGTGTTTGCTTGTGAAACTTGAAAGGCAGAACTGTTTGTCATCGAGTCGCTTGATATCTCGAAAGCCTTTGACAGGGTCTGGCACGCAGATCTACTCAGCAAGCTTTTGTAGCTAAGTTTTTGTAGCTGGATATCAGACTTCCTAAATGAACGGTCGATCCGAGTAGTCGTTGACGGCTGCTTCTCTGACCTCATGGCTATTGATGCCGGAGTTCCTCAGGGGTCTGTTCTCTCTGCAACTCTTTTCCTGCTGCACATCAATGACCTACCTCAGCCTGGTCTTGTTGGGTACGCAGATGACATTACGGTGTCAGAGAGATACTTGTCCAACGCAACAATGAGCGGGGATGAAGTTCCTTCCTTGAGAGAGGCCATAGTAGAGCGGACAAATTTGGCTTCAAGCCTTGTCTCCCAGTGGGGTGATGACAATCTGGTCACTTACCGCAAAAAGGAGTCGATTTGACCAAACTCCTACTTTTCGGGGTGCATGTGTTCCTGTGACTGATCGGCTCGAGCTCTTAAGCATGGAGTTAACATCCAGTCTCGACTTTGGCGCCACCATCGAGTACAAAGCCCAAATCGCGGGCAAAAAGCTGGGCATCCTAAATAGGGTGAAGCGATACTTCAGGCTTGGACAATTTTTAACCCTATACAAAGCACATGTCCGATCCTGCATGGAGTATTGTAGCCACCTTTGGGATGGCTCAGCTAAGTATCGGCTTGCCCCCACCGAGGGTGTCCCCACGTTGCCGTCGTGGTGGGGCTTGTGTGTCTCAATGATCTTGGAGCTCTGCCGGTAGAGTTACTCATGCCGGAAAGGTTCAAGTGAGAGACCAGACAAAGAGGGACACGAGAGGGGTGCACCGTCCGAAAATCTGAGCTGCAGTGCTCGGGTTTTCGGACGGTGCTCTTTTCATAGGAAGGAATCTTGCTCGCTGTTCTCTGGTACGCGTCTGCTCATCAGACGTGACTTTGAGGGCAGTGAGCAAGCAAGAAGAGAGGGGAGAAAGGAGGAGGGAGAAGGGAGGAGATAGGGACCACACCCTTTAAAAGGAACAAAACATTATGAAAAAGACAGACGGAAAAGTACTACCCCAGGGCGGTACCAGCTGCTCAGCAGCTGGAGAATCCGCCACGTCTCCTTCGGAGGCGTCATGCCCCTCGTATTCTGGGGGGGGCAACGGATGTCTTAAACCGCTTGCCAGTGGCAACAAGAGCCGAGGAGGCTCCCGATCCGCAACGTCCTTTAAGGAGATGATCGGCTTTAATTTTAATTTTAATAATGTAATTACGCCCGACAAGGTATCGGGCGAGTGTAGCGCGGAGGCTCCCTCCAAACATTGGAGGAAGGGCTCGCTTGAGCGTCAAGGAGATGCGGGGTCTGACTCCGACTCTGCGTCTGGCATCAGCTCGGCGAGCTCTAAACGCGAGGGTGCCGGGGCTGCTTCGGAGAACTCCAAGTTCTTCCGTAAGCGTCCCAGGCCGGAGGATGACCAGGGGTCGTCTTCTAACGGAGAGGCAGTCTCGGCCCGTAAGATCTCCACTAGTGTGCGGGGTAGGGGCCGAGACGGAGGCAAGGGGAGGGGGCTCGCATCCCAGGAGGCTACCCAACGAGCCGCGAAGCTCGCCGAGGAGGGGCGACACCCTGGAGGGAGCAGTCGCAGGGCCTCTATCTCGGGGTCTTCTGGCAGTGAGCCAGACGCCGCTGGCGGCTCCAAACAGGAGCGTAAGGCTAGGTTTGTGCAGATCGTGGAGGCTGCCGTCCGCGATGTGGCCTTGAAGAGGAAGCAAGCCTCTAAAAACAAGGCCATAAGCGCGGCGGCGGCCTCCATTGTGGCGGCAGCAGAGGCCAACTTTTGCGGGCCCCCATTGGACGAAATGTCCAATTTGCGGGCGGAGGTCACCCGTCTGGCGGCCGCCACGGAGCTTCTCCAAAAGGAGAATGAAAAGCTCCGAGCAGACCTGGCCGGGCTCCGAGGAGAGGGCTCAAAGGAGGTGTCTCAAGGAGTGCGCAAGCACGGGCAAAGCCCGTCTGCTCCTGGGGAGAACCAGGTTCTGAACCAGGTGCTGAACCTGGTACGACAGGAGCTGGCTCCTATCCGGGAACGATTCTCCGTCCTGGAGGGCATCGTCCTGCGACCCCCGCTAGCGGCGAGCCAGACAGCCTCAGGCAAGATGAAGGCGGCCTCGTACGCAGCCGCCGTGGTTGCCAAACCGGGGCCGTCTAGCCAGGCCCGCCGAGGGGTCGAACCGGCACCAGTGAAGTCATCACCTGCTAAGCCAGCACCCGCGAAGCAGAAGAAACGTGGGGCGGCTGCACAAGCGGCGAGGGCTCAAGCGCCAGTGGGGCAGCAGACGCCCCCGCCTCCTAACTCTCCTGCGGCCGAATCTGGGTGGCAAGTGGCCGGTGATAAGAAGAAGGCGGCCAAGGCAGCCAGGGCATCCAAGAAACGGCGGAAAAGGCGGCAGCGGAAAGCGCGAAGCGTCGCGGCTAAGCTCCGCGCCCCGAAGACCGCAGCTGTAGTGGTAACGCTACAGCCAGACGCGGAGAAGAGGGGCGTGACATACGGCCACGTCCTCGCGAAGGCGAAGGAGGCGGTGAACCTGCGAGAGCTTGGCATTACTGGGGGCCTCCGGCTCAGGTTGACCATGACTGGGGCCCGAATGCTGGAGATCCCCGGTTCAGCTAGTGGCCCGACCGCTGACGCTCTGGCCGAAAGGCTCAGAGCATCCTTAAATGCGGAAGAGGTCCGAGTGTCCAGGCCCACCAAGTGCGTTGATATGCGCATTCTAGGCCTGGACGACTCCGTCACGGAGGAGGAGGTAGTGGCCGCCGTCGTTAGGACTGGGGAGTGCTCTGCCGAGCAGGTGAAGGCAGGCACGATACGTCCTGACCACACGGGCATGCAAACCGTCGTGGTGAGCTGCCCCGTGACGGCGGCCAAGAAAATCACGGAGGGCCGAAGACTCCTGGTGGGCTGGGTATCAGCGCAGGTCAAACTGCTGGAACCCAGACCTCTGAGGTGCTTCCGCTGCCAAGTGGGCAACCACGTGGGAGCTCAGTGCACCTCGGAGGTGGACTGCAGCGGTCTTTGTTTCCGCTGTGGTCAGCCTGGTCACAAGGCCGGCTCGTGTAACGCCACGCCGCACTGCGTTGTATGTGCGGCAGCTGGCAAGCCGGCTGATCACTGGGCTGGGGGCAAAGCCTGCGCTCCGCCCGCCAAAACCGGGGGCAAAAAGAAGCCCTCCACCACCGCCGTCTCCGCCGCCGCTGCCACTGTTGCCGCTGCTGCCGCCACCACCGCCGTCACTGCCGCCGCTGCCGCTTCGGTTGCCGTGAGAGAGCCCTCACAGGGGACTCAGGAGGAGGCTGAAATGGAGTGCCAATAACGGCTCCATTACGCTTCCTCCAGGCGAACATCAACCACTGCGCCGCCGCTCAGGACCTATTGGTCCAGAGCATGGCACAGTGGTTGATTAACATCGCCGTGGTTGCTGAGCCGTACTTTGTCCCGCCCAGGGATGACTGGGTGGCGGACCTGAACGGCTCGGTGGCCCTAATTTCGTCGGCCGCTGCCGGTACCCCGTCCCTCGAGAGCGTCAGGAGAGGACAGGGGTGCGTAGCAGCACGGTTCGGGGAGATCGTCGTGGTAGGGGTGTACTTCTCCCCGAACAGAACTCTCGCCGAGTTCCAAAACTCCCTTACAGAGTTGGGCGTCGTCGTCGCCGGCTATCGATCCCTCCCCGTGCTCGTTCTCGGGGATTTCAATGCCAAGCACTTGGCTTGGGGTTCCCGTTATACCGAAGCGCGGGGCAGGATGGTGGAGGACTGGGCTCTGGAGACAGGCCTGGTCGTCCTAAACCGGGGTTCTGTCCCCACGTGTGTGCGGATGCAGGGGGAGTCCGTGGTGGACATCTCGTTCGCCAGCCCTGCTCTGTCACCGCGCGTCATTGACTGGCGCGTATTAGAGGAGGTGGAGACCTACTCCGATCACCGGTATATCCGGTTTGACGTCTCCGCCCAGACCTCAACCGCGCCAGTCCGACAGGCCCCAAGTGGTCCGCGGTGGGCGCTGAAGCAGCTGGACCGGGAGCTCCTCCTGGAAGCCTCGATCGTGCAAGCCTGGGTGTCACCACCGGACAGGCCTACTGACATAAACGACGAGGCGGAGTGGTTCCGGGAGGCCATGTCCAATATTTGTGACGTGGCAATGCCCCGGGTTAAGCCAGGACGCGCCCGCCGCCAGGTGTACTGGTGGTCGCAAGAGTTGGCGACGCTGCGTCAGGCGTGCGTTGCCGCACGGCGCCGGTACACCAGGCATCGCAGGCTGCGCATCCGCCCTCCGGATGCGCCGGCTAGAGAGGCGGAGCTGTACGAGGAGTACAGAGCGGCGAAGGCCACCCTCCGAGCGGCGATCCTGCGGGCCAAGGATGTGGCTCGCAAGGAGATGCTGGAGTCTCTGAACGGGGACCCGTGGGGAAGACCCTACAAAATGGTGCGGAATAAGCTCCGCACCTGGGCCCCCCCGTTGACGCAGAGTCTCCGGCCCCAGCTGGTAGAGGACGTGGTGAGCGCTCTGTTCCCCTCGCGAGGGGAGCATACTCCCCCGCCTATGGCTCCGCCACCTGCGGCGCCCGATGTGGACCACATTGAGGACGACGATGACGACGCTCCTGAGGTGACTGAGGTAGACCTGAGAGTGGCGGTTAACAGGCTGATGGCCAAAAATACCGCCCCAGGACCCGACGGCTTACCTGGAAAAGCCTGGGTCCTGGCTTCGGAGGCTCTCGGGCCTCGACTAAGAGGGCTCCTAAGCGCATGCTTGGAGAGGGGCCAGTTCCCACTTCGTTGGAAGACGGGGAAACTGGTCCTAATTAAGAAGCCAGGGCGCCCTGCGGACTCTCCGTCCGCATACCGGCCCATCGTGCTGCTCGATGAGGTGGGCAAGCTCTTTGAACGAGTAATTGCAAACCGCCTCGTCGAGCACCTAGTGAGGGTGGGGCCGGATCTGGCGGAGAACCAGTTCGGTTTTCGCACGGGCCGCTCGACGGTGGACGCCATCATGCGCGTGAGAGCCCTCTCGACGGGGGACGCGGTTACGCGGGGCGGAGTCGTCTTGGCGGTGTCTCTAGACATCGCCAACGCCTTCAATACCCTGCCATGGAGTTGCATCAGGGAGGCACTCCGGTATCACCGGATGCCGACCTACCTCCGTCGCGTAGTCGAGGCTTACTTGACGGACAGAGCCGTCATCTACCCCGGTCACCTGGGAGAGTGGAACCGGCGAGAGATGTCGTGCGGTGTTCCACAGGGTTCGGTTCTGGGGCCGCTCCTGTGGGACATCGGTTACGATTGGGTGCTGCGCGCCGACCTTCCTAGTGGCGTCAGCATTGTCTGCTATGCTGACGACACGCTGGTCCTGGCGCAGGGGGGGTCGCACCAGGCGGCGGCCGACGCTATGACACGCGGAGTTGCGATAGTTGTTGAGAGGATCCGGCAGTTGGGTCTCGAGGTGGCCCTACACAAGTCCGAAGCCATGTGCTTTCATGGATCTCGGAACAGGCCACCATCGGGATCCCAAATAACGGTAGGAGGGGTTCACATCGGTGTCGGGTCGACGATGACGTACCTGGGTCTCGTCCTTGACAGCCGGTGGAACTTCGTCGAGCATTTCCGACGTTTGGCTCCCAGATTGGGGCGGGCCGGGGCTGCCTTCAAGCGGCTTCTGCCCAATCTAGGGGGTCCAAACGCCTCCTGCCGGAGGCTTTACGCAGGGGTCGTGCGGTCCATGGCCCTTTATGGGGCGCCGGTGTGGGCGCCTACTTTGAGGAAGCGACCTGCCCGTTACCTCAACGCGTCCCAGAGGGTCATGGCTATCCGGCTGGCCCGGGGATACCGCACGATCTCTGGCGAGGCGGCGAGCCTCCTTGCCGGACTGCCACCATGGGATCTGGAGGCGAGAGCCCTCGCGCTCATTTACGAATGGCGCGTGGAGGCGCAACGCCGGGGCGAGACTCCTTTGCCGCGGCAAATCGCGGCGCAGCGGACGGAGCTCCGGCAGGATCTCATGGCGGTATGGAGACAGCGACTGTCGCAACCCAGCGCTGGGCACGCCACAATCCTGGCGATAAGTCCCCTCTTTGAGGAGTGGCTAGAGCGGCGCCACGGCGTCCTCACCTTCCGCTTGACGCAGGTACTCACCGGACACGGTTGTTTCGGGAGGTACCTGTTTCGGATTCGGCGGGAGGATACGCCCGGTTGTCAACACTGTGAGGATCGCCCGGAGGACACAGTGGAGCATACGGTAGAGGTCTGCCCTGCTTGGGCGGAGCACCGCCGTGTCCTCGTCGAGGCGATCGGCGGCGGCGACCTCTCGCGTCCGGCTCTGATTCAATCTATGGTCCGGAGCGAGGAGGCATGGGGTGCGGTCACCTCTTTCTGCGAAGCAGTATTGCTAGCAAAGGAGGAGGCCGAACGCGTGAGAGAGAGGGAAATCTCACGCCCCAGCCGCCGCAACAGGAGAAGACGCCCCGGGCGTCGGGAGTCGCAGGGCGATTCTCGGCCACCGTAGGCGCGGGCCTGCGGACGACGAGCATTGGGTGGCTCGCCGTCCGATCAGAACCAGGCCCGAGTCGACGGCGCGCTGTGTTCCACGCGCGCCTCAAAGAGCTGTCAGCATAGAAGACGGGGCCCGCTAGGGCCAGTGCCTGCCGGGGTTGCGGAATCTGTTTGAAAGAGGCACCGCGGCTCTGGAACGCAAAGGGCATTAGGAGGAACACGGATGGGTTTTAGTCAGTAAGAGTCTGACACTCCCTTCTGCTTCACCCAGAGCGGGAGGAGTCATTTGATGATTTCCCATCCTTAAAAAAAAAAAAAAAAAAAAAAAAAAAAAAAGTATCGGCTTGCCGCGCTTGACTTGGTGGAACGCAGAGCTAAAAGGCTCATCGGTGACGTACAACTGGTGGATGCCAAGCTTGGCTCATCGCTGTAAGGTTGCCTGTTTGTCGTTCTTCTAAAGATTGTACTACGGTGAGTGTGCCCAAGAACTCCACGACCTCATCCCACCGGCCCCCTTTTACCATCGAACAGACGCACTGAAACTTACCATCCCTACCTTGTTGCTATTCCACCAATTTGCAATATGCGTCCAAACGTATTTTATAATGCGCATAGCAAAAGAGTGGAACTCTCTGCCTGTGTCTGAGTTTCCAAACGCTTACAACCCTAATCTCTTCAAAGTTAGAGTGAAAAGGCTCCTTCAGGGTAAGCTCGCTCCACTAGAGTCAAGAGTAATGGGTTTGCCATTACAAAAAAAATAAAATTAGAATTTAAAATGCTCAAAAAAGCATAAAAAGTATTCTTACTTAATTAACAAGAATAAATGATGCACGAAGACTCGACATCCAGTGCTAGATTGGGCTGTTTATGCTGTCTTCCACAGAGCCTCCACCTTAGAGCGCCAACTATCCCAGTCCCTTCACTGGTCACCTTCTTCAAATCATCGATCACTACGTTTGCCCATACGAGGTCTCCACTCTAACACATGTTTGCTCCATCGGCAGGGCCGGCCCACTTCCACTTCTGCATGCTGATTCTACGCGCAATGTTGGTGAATTTATTTCTCTGGCAAAAAAAAATGTTAGATATTATGAGTCATCATCATCATTATATCAGCCGAAAGACGTCCACTGCTGGACATAGAACTCCCTTAAATGGGGGGGTTTGCCGTAATTGCCACGCTTGCAGGCGGGTTGGCGATCGCAGTGTATGGTATTGCGTTTTACAGACAACGCTGCTGCCCATTCTCTGGTGAGTCCCTTAGTCGCCTCTTACGACACCCACCCACTAGGTAGGTATTTGATGATATAATAAATTATAGATAATTTATGAGTGCTTAGTATCAATTTTTACTTCTGCTACCGGTTCTATTTGTTTAAGATTCTATGCGACCCCATCTGCAATGATAAGCAATAACCATCAATGGCTGATCCAATAAAATTTAACAAGCCCATACTTTACCATTCGTCTTTAATCTCTGAGGTCGTGTTTACTTCTTTTAAAAGAAACATCTCAATAGCTGTGAATATTCTCCCCACTCTGAATTAAACTTTATCAGGCAAAGTTTAAAGTTCATTTTGAACTGTGGTGTTGGGAATTGATAGCCTGCCAAACGCAGACAATCAATAAGTTTATTTGGCTGCGGAGGCACCCTAGGAAGCCAGAAGGAGGTCCGGGTTTTAAAGGAAATGCGGAATTTTGAGTGATTTGCCTTCTCTGTCTTATCAAACGTTTCGTTTCATATCGATTAATCAGTGTTTCCATAAGTTTCTTTTTTACTCTTGAATGTTAAAATGAATGAAGAAACCATAATTTTTGAAGCTAGTTAGCTTCTGTCAATGGCTCTGCCCGCGTGATCCCTAGGGAAAATATTCCCGGGATGAAAAGCCTATGTGCTATTCCAAACTATAATGTACCTCTGTGCCAAACACGGAGATCATTTCAGGCGTTCTGACGTGAAAGAGTAACAAACATCCGTCCATCCATCTATCCATCCTTCCTTACAAACTTTCACATTTATTATATTACTAGTGGAAGTCACGCGGTTTCACCCGCGTAGTTCCCGTTCCCGTGGGAGCACGGGGATAAAATATAGCCTATGTTAATCCCTGATAATGTAGCTATCCATTGCTGAAAGAGTTTTTCAAATCGGTCCAGTAGTTTCGGAGCCTATTCATTTCAAACAAACAAATCTTTCCTCTTTATAATATCAGTGTACACTAGGATTTAGGTTTAATTTATTGCAGTTAACTTCTAGTTCTGACAATGCTTTGGTGTGAATGGTCTTAATTATGACTTTTGAGAATTGAACGAAAAATAATCGTCGCAATAGAATTAAAACTTACAAAAGTATATGAAACACACGAAGCGGAAAGAATAGTTTCATATATACATTTTAGCAAAGACTAGATGTTGCGTAAAAATGACGAAATCGTGACTGTGTTACCATATAGAATAAAAAAATACCACACATACTTGTACGCTAAACGTAGATACCTAGACATGACAAGACTCAGACCAGACGGAGTGACGACATGTTTGACAGACCGTGTCATGTTCGTGTCACGTCGACACCCAACTTCACGCCATTACTCTGTACACTAGAACCCTACATGCCTAGACAGGTATAGTTGTTTCAGAGCCCCAGAATATGGAACGAATAGAAGCGCATACTCTGTCCCTAGATCGATGCTTCAAACAAAACTTCTACGATGACGTAAAGGGGATTGGCTAAATATCTTGCTGAAATAAGCTCATACCAGACGAAGTGGCGACATGTTCGACGAATGACCGTGTCACGTTCGTATCACGTCGACACTCAATTTCGCGCCATTTCTCTGTAGACAAGAAACCTACATTTATGCCTAGACAGCTGCAGGCTATCGTCGTTAAATACAGGGCCACAGAATAAGAAACGAATAGAAGCGCATACTTTGTGCATTGATTGATGCTTCAAATAAAACTTCTACGACGAGGTATAGGGGATTGGATAAATACTTGCTGAAATAAGCTCATACCAGACAGAGTGGCGACATGTTTGACGTCAGAGTCGTGTCATGTTCGTCTAACGTCGACACCCAACTTCGCGCCATTTCTCCGTAGACTTAAAACTCGTATGTCTAGACAGCCTGCTATCGTTGTTTAATATTGGGCCATAGAATAAGAAACGAATAGAAGCGATTACTTTGTGCCTAGGTCGATGCTGTCGAGTAAAATTCCTACTACGTATACACCCTGCTAAGTATCTTTGCACCTGAAATAGGGCGGTCAATTTTGACTTTAATAAGTAGAAAAACGAGATACAAATGCTGTAAGTTATGTTACAATCCTATTTTTGTTTAACACACTGGACCGGAATTACGCCTCTGAACATTCTTATTCTATGGTCTCGACAAATAATTTGGTACTAATGTAATTCCACTATCTTCTAATGTAACAGTAGATAGCTGTAACACAAACACACAGTATCTAGGGTCGCGATTACATTCGTAATCACATACATAAACATTGGAACTCGGAACAGAGGGCAAAGCCATTAACAAAACATACATTCTGCATGTAAATACGGTTTTAGAGAACCTTCCTAATTGTTAACCCTTTGCCTATGTAGCTTGTACTTTAGTAGTTCTTGAGAAATACCGGTTTGTTCAAAAGTGGTGAAAAGATTAGTAATTTAGTGCTAGTGCTAGTTGTGCAGGGTGCGCCGGGCATCCAAGGGATTGGGATTGGTCTTAAAGAAGAAGAAAAGAAAGAAAGAAAACAAGTTTAAGAAGACTGTAGTTGTGATAAGAATCCTTTGGAAGATCGTTTTGTCCAGAAATTAAGAGTTGTCACTGTGAAACCAAAATTTTTATCGCTCTTTCGTTATCGGTCTGTTGTCGTAAAATATTATGTTAAATTACTTTTGGCCGAGTGTTAACCGATTTGAATAATTATTATTATGTCTGCTTTTGACGTAGCACTTTGCTTTGGTGAATTTCTGAGCGTAGTAAATTATAAGTTTAGATTTGATATCACTGCATCTATGGTCCTTACGTGAAACTTTGCCTGAAACACCTAAAGTAGGCCTGAAACATTATCAGTAACTATGAAAATTTGATTGTATTAACACCCCAGTTACCTCTTTGAGAGGTTCGGCATATACCGCTGCGGTATCGCTTTTGATACACCAGAAAAACTTGAATTATCTTGACATAAATTGACCATCCTCTGCACCAAGCGTCAAAACATCATTTTAAATCTTCCAAAGTTCAAGGTAACACTCCTTCAACCTTACAAGTTAATTAGGGTAACCCTGAGAGCGTAATTTCATAAATTAGAGGTAATTAAGCTGCAGAAAGAAATGGGTTCTCCCTTTCTTACAAGACCTTTTAAAAGGTTATGAATTTTTCTGCTTATTATAACTAAACCAGCAAGGTAGAAGTTCAATGACTTGCTGGGCAGGGGTAAGTAGACTTGATAGGTAAATATTAAATTGGTATGGGATGGAAATCGGTATGTTGTTTAGTTACGTATTTAATTAAATATTAGGCTATGGAAATGAACATATCTGTACCTAGGTACGTCTACCATGAGTTTTATCAATCTATACTCGCTAGCGACTGTAGTTAAAAAGATGTATGAAAACTAAAAAAAAACAAGTTCTTAATTGATTTTTAGGATTCCGAACAAAATACGGAACCCTTATAGGATCACTCAGGTGTCTGACTGTCCGTCTGTCACAGCCAGTTTTCTCCGGATCCACTGGACCGATTGTGTTGAAATTTGGTACACATATGGACTTCTTTGACCCTAACACAGACGCGTTACGTAAATTATTAAATGTTTAGTATGGGGTTCACTTTAGGGTCAAACTAGAAAATTAAAAATAAAAAGGTTTTTCAACAATATCTTGTGAAATATCAAATAAAAGGGCTTACTGTGAGGGTTTTAATTATATATTTTTTATAATTTTAAAATAAATGGTTTTGAAGTTATATAAGAAATGAGACGAAAAATAACCATTCCCCCTTATCTCCGAAACTGCTGAGCCTAAAATTTTGAAAAAAATGGAGATAATAGATCTTTACCTATAGATTACAGGAAAACTATACTATAAGAAGTCTATAGTGTTAAAAAAAAGGTAAAAAAAAATCGTTCGGAACCATTTGCACGCGAGTCCGACTCGCACTTGGCCAGTTTTTTTAGTTGTTAACTAACAAGTAAGCAAGATGCAAGTAAAACTTTAGTTAACAACTAAACAAATAAATTAGAAACTTGTTTTTTAAAAGTTTTCATACATGTTTTTAACTACAGTCGCTAGCGAGTATAGATTGATAAAACTCATGGTAAACGTACTGCATGGTTACCAACATACTCCGAAGAATCGCCAAACTTATGTAAGTGACAGTGGACACACATTGCTCGCAGAACAGATTTATTATTTATTTATTTCGTAACAATTGCTTACTATACTAACAGTCTTCACCAAAGCGTATAGTAAGCCAAAAACATAAAATTTATCTTAACAACTAAAAAAAAGAATACATGCTTGAATCATCGAACCTTGAGTCCAAGTTAATACGTCAACCTCCGGTTCGTGAGCAATCAGAGCGTTCATCAAACTAATCGCTTGGGCCGTTGGTGCATATCGAGCTTGACGGTGGAGCCGCGAACAGGCACCGCGAGACATCGGCGCACGACACCAGCTGTCGGTCCGGAGCGAACAGTGCAAAGCGAGCTAGCGTGATAGTCGATGGAGTCGAAATTGTAAGGTTCTGGGATGGTAACCGCATTTAGGAAAACGCAGCGGTGGAAGCGCAGCGCTCCCAAAAGGTGGACCGGTGACCTATAGAAGACTTATGGGGAAGGCCTAATGCCAGCAGTGAAATGATGATGATGATAGTCTGTGGAGCCAATGCCTGACATTGGTTAAAACTAATGACAGGAATTGGCTCCATAGCTTTTGATCCTACGGGGCAGAGGCGTTTGCAGAGGTGAAACCCTGCAGTGAGTAAACTAGGTATACCTACCAAGAGGTACCTGTCAATTGGTAAGCCTAGGAGTTATGAAGAAAAACAGGGTCTTAAAAATAATTAACTCGTTGCTAACAACAGGGAAATTACCCATAACTAAAACACGCTCAATCTAAATTACTAAATAATTATGGCGCAAAAATAAATGCGTTAAGAAATAACAAAGTATCCTGACAACACTAATAAACAGCAAGTGTACGTGTCCAAAATATCGAAAATCTGGAGCAACTTAGTATCGAAGAAACATAAATAATGTTTTTATATTTTTCCTCCTAACTTTCGGGGTGTCGACGCACGTCTTTGTTGTGATAGAGTTTACCTATAACTATGAATGATCACCCTGCGAAAATGTTTCTTCTTTAATATAGTTTAGTATATAAAATGGCGTCGATATTTTTTTTTACTATTGATAGGTACGCCTTTGACCACTATCTCACCTGATGGTAAGCGATGATGTCGAAGATGGAGCACGCTTGCCTAGAAATAACCTATTCTCTCTTGACTTAAGTACATCAAAGTAATCCAATATTCTCTCATAAAGAACTGCGCCAGTTAGTTCACATCTGATACCTTGAGAGCGAAGAGAATATGCTGTGTTTCTGCGAAGAAAATACATAGGTACATACGCAGTAAGAAGTGTTCGTCAGAAATTAAAATCATCCATATTGTATATTAAAATTACAAATCTGAAAGTAACTCTGTCGGTCTGTGCGCTTGTTACGTTTTAAAGTCTTAACGCCTTGCCAGGGTTGCGGAATTCGTTCAAAAGAGTCACCGCGACCCTGGAAAGAGCTTTTGGAGGAACACGGATGGGTTTTATTAGTCCATCCTTAAAAAAAAACGCCTGAAAAAAATTGGATGATATTTAGTACAACGGTAGATTATGTCCTCAATTAGGACTTTGAATAACTTATCGCGGAGCTATGTTCTCTTGGGATGATTTCCGCTAGCAGAAGCTGTGTAAAAACATAAAAAGGAATACCAGTTTCCACTCATCATCATCATCATATCAGTAGAAAGACGTCCTACCTCGACGTCGTACCTACTATTATTTCAGTTCATTTTGTCTATGTTGCTGTGAGTTTGTCTCTATGCTTAATTAATGTTTTCTATTCTATTCTATTCACTGCTAGACATAGGCCTCCCCCAAAAGGGGGGGTTTGCCATAATCACCATGCTTGGCAGGCGGGTTGCCAATAGCAGTGTATGGTGTTGAGTTTTACAGAGAACGCTACTGCCCATTCTCTGGCGACTCCCTTAGTCGCCTCTTACGACACCCACGGGAAGTGATGGGATAGTATTATTCTTTTACAGCACTATACGGCACCGGCCGACACTATATGGCACGATTTCCACTAATACTATGATATTTAAGGTGGTACGATATTTATACTGTTGTAGTTCGTGGTTAGTGAAGCTCATGGCTAGTGGAGAATAACAGCCACATGGGTTGATCTTCAAGGTTAAGCAACACTTGTCAAGGTTGGTCTTGTCAGAAGCAAGTAAATCTGACTCCAGTCTCCAGTCTTGCCAAGAACTACCATGCTACCCAGTTGTGGAGGTCTGGTAGGCAGCCGCTCCACGTAAAATCCTGGTATGCAGAAAGAAAGAAAGATAATTTATTTGTCAAATATGCGTTTACATGAACTGTCGAATCAGACATGCAAGGTAATAACAATATATTGTGAGCGTCCATATTTTGCCAATAGTGGCGTACAAATTTTGTAGGTAAGTATAACAATATAGTCATTTTGAATTTACACAAGAAACAAATGTCAAGATATAACAGTCCACACTAAATTATATTATGTCCAGTATATATTCTTAAACTTAAACTATCGCAATGACTACGCCTTGCTCATGTACTGCCTGTAATTTTACTACTTTCATTATTTTATCTGCAACTGCAATTGTTTTGTAAAACACATAAACATAAATCACTCGAACACACCCAACCAAAAACACTCAACATAACACAAACAAACATGGACAATACGTTTTATACATATAATACAATTTGTTCTGTTCGGGGTATACCAAACATCAATTATCCAGCTCTGATGGTCACTCTCATTATAGTTTCTTGCACTCTAACATGCAACATAAAAATATGTGTTCCTAATGGCTAATACGACCAATAACGTCTCAGCGCAGATAGATAACTTTACGGTGGCATCATCTTATCACTGTGACACGAACGCCTGTAATGAAATCTTGAAATCCTCTAATGCGTCACTAAGAATTATAACCCAAAATATCAGAAGCATCTATAAAAATTTAGACAGTTTTCAGGCACAATTGGCAAGGTTATCTTACGATATGGACATCATAATTTTGACTGAGTGTTGGTTAAATGCTGAAAAGCCAATACCAACTATAAAAAATTGCGTAACATACTCTACCAGAAAATGCCTTAATCAAAACGACGGTATTACGATATTTGTGAAAAGCAATCTCCAATGCACGGTAGAAGAACCAGACCCGATAGGAGCTAATTTTCTTCTGTTGAGTGTTGGCTCTGATACCTGTATAATAGCTTCCTATAATAATAATAATAATAATAATAATTTATTTACCAATTTCGGACAACAATATAGCCCATTTTGTTAGTAAAATATATATATCTTATAACTAGTGTTAGTAGTAAACAAAAAAGCACAAAAACAAACCACAAAGTAGGTGTCTAAGGCAGGATGTGCAGAGAACGATAGAGTGAGGAATAGCTACCTGACCATTCTCCCCACATAGTGCCTCAGAAAAGGTGAGTAAGGACTCTCCACAACTGTTTTCAGGATGCTATTGTCACTGTCCCGCGTTCTACGCATCAGTGATGCGACTTTTTTTCGAACTACTGCCTGAAAGCCATCAGTTCGGTTCTGAGCAAACATCTCCGATGCGCTACAGAAACGGGGCAGTTTCAACAACATCCTAAAAACATTATTGTACTGGACGCGTAAGACATCTAACGACCTTTTGGTGTAGCTGACCCACAGACCCCCCGCGTACAGACCTTGACAAAATGCCTTGAACAAGGTGATTTTGACTTGGTCCGAACAACGCGAGAATCTACGAGCCAACATGTTGCCTCGGACCGCCAGTGCCCTACGTTCCCTTTCAATATCTACATCATCTTTAAGGTCGTCGGTAAGTATGTGCCCTAAGTACTTAAATTGATAGACTTTATTTATGCTTTTACCATTCAGAAAGAAGGTAGGTTCATGATTAGGGCACTTACCGGCGGCCTTAAAGACCATGTATTCACATTTACGGACATTGTACACAAGGCCGTGCAAGGCAGCATATCTCTCGCAGACCTTCAACATTTCCCCGATAGATCCCTCAGTCGGGCCCAGCAGCACCATGTCGTCCGCGTAGCTGATGCTGTTTATACTAACACCACCAACCCGGCAGCCGACACGCATACTACTGAGCTCGACTAAGAGATCATTAACATAAAGGTTGAAGAGCCGTGGAGACGTCAACCCCCCCTGTCTCACACCGCATTCCAACCCATATGACTCAGAAAACGTTCCGGCCCACTTTACATAGTTGGTTTGGTTCGCATACCAATACTGCATGAGCTTAAGCACTGGTGCCGGTACATTCCTGTCACCCAGCTTTCTCCAGAGCACATCATATGACACCAGGTCGAAGGCTCTGGAGAGATCCAGGAAGCAGGCATACACCGGCGTTTTTCGATCTGTGTAATATTGGACAGTATTCTTCAAACTTAGCACAGCGCTCTCGGTTGAAAGTTTAGGTTGAAAACCAAACTGTGCATCGTGCAAACACAAATACTTTTCCAGGCACGAATCAAGTATACTGTCCAATATTTTAGCCGCTGTGGTAGCAAGGGAGATTGGACGGTAGTTACCCTTGTCCGAGATATCTCCTGTCCTGTTTTTTACTATAGGTACTACAATAGTTTGCATCAGCTCAGATGGTAAATGAGAGTGACTGATGCACATTGTGTAAAACAAGGACAGGACCCTCAGCAAGTGAACCCCCGCATATTTGAAGTGCTCGATGCTGAGTCCGTCGTGGCCGGGCGATTTACCTCTGCTCATGCTTTGAATGACGGATCTTACTTGTTTAGCCGAAAAAGAGTGAGTGGCTCCACCCCCCCACTGTCAGACTCAGCATCGGCCGCTTCAACCGACGGGCCTAGTGGAGATTGCACTTTAAAATGTTTCATAAACATATTTGCAATTCCCACCGGGTCATTGGCTCCTCCTATAGGTCACCTTCCATATACAACACTGATAGCTTTCTTAACTCTCTAGAAATCATTTTAAGTAAACTAAAAGGGAAAAACATAATTCTGATAGGGGATATCAATATAGACATAAAACCCAATAGTAGTGACAGAAATAGTTCGTCCTATCTAAATCTGACTGCAGAAATGGGCCTCCTACCAGGGCATACTTTTCCTACGAGACTGCACAACTGCCTTGATCACGCAATGATTAGAACCACTACATCTGCATCAGTCATAGTTATAGATTCCACAGTCAGCGACCATGCCTCCGTAATGTTGTGTCTAGAGACTGTCCCCAATAAAAAAAAGAATTATAAAACAATGTACAGTGTAAAAGTGGACTATGAGAGTGCTGTTCAACAATTAAAAACAATAGATTTTACTTTTCTTACTCCAAATCATGATGCTAACGAGGCTGCAACAAGGTTTGTCGATTGTCTTACGTCCACGGTATCCCAACATTCAACCGTAACGAAGGTCTCTAACCGTAAAGTGGTCCTTAAGCCCTGGATCACACCTGGTCTCTTGAGGTGCATCCGACACAGGGATAACCTCCACCGAAAAGTTCTGGCAGACCCAAAAAATGAAATTGTCAAATTATCGTACAAAAGATATCGTAATCACTGTAACCTATTACTAAGGAAATTAAAAAACGCCCACGAAAGGTCCGCCTTAAAATCTTCAAAGAACAACAAAGAAACATGGAGTATTATAAAATCCATTACCAACCAAACTGGGAATCCAAATTTAGCCCACAAACTTTTACCTGCCACTGAAGGTGAGGATGCGTCTAATGCCATTGAACACATAAACCATTATTTTTCGAATATTGGTAAACAATTGGCTAACAATATTATTTTAAAAAACCAACATTCTTCTCGGGCTCCATACGTTAATGAGACACCCCCAGCGTGTAATTCTATGGTTCTCCTTCCTCCAGACGAGGCTGAAGTAGAAGCAGTCATTAACAACTTAAAAACGGACAGCGCTACAGGCTGTGACCTTATTCCGGTTAAACTTCTCAAGTTGGGTAAAAATGTTCTAGTCCCACCTATTACTAAACTGATTGAAGTCTGCTTTACGCAAGGGGTTTTTCCACGAACCTTTAAGAAATCCTTAATCACACCTGTTCACAAGGGTGGAAACCAGGACGATGTTAAAAATTACAGACCTATCTCTGTTCTGTCAGCACTATCGAAAATATTGGAAAAGCTATTGAACCGCAGACTCATGAAATACCTAGAGCGCTACAAAATAATTTCAAACTCACAATTTGGCTTTAGGCCCGGAAAAAGTACCACAGATGCAGTTAGCCAACTAGCTGATAACGTGACTGAAAAACTTGATGCAAAGCAAAAATGTCTGGGTGTTTTCTTGGACCTAGCCAAGGCATTTGACACCGTCTGTGTTCCGACCCTTGTGACCAAATTAGAACATGCTGGAATCCGTGGAAGGGCCCTAAGCATATTTACAGACTTTCTCAATGACCGGACACAAAAAGTAAAGATTGGGGAAGTCATTAGCAACGAAGCTAAGGTCAATTATGGTGTGCCCCAAGGCAGTTGCCTATCCCCCAGTCTTTTCTTGATCTATGTAAATGACCTATGTCAGCAGTCGCTCAGTTACGGTAAAATTTTTAGCTATGCAGACGACACCGTACTAATATTTCACGGAGAAAGCTGGGAAGCGGCACGGGATGCTGCAGAGACAGGCCTACGTAGAATAATTTACTGGCTGGAAGCTAATTTATTAAGTCTTAACATCTCGAAAACGTCATTCCTACAATTTACTTTCGCCAAAACCAAACCACCAGAAATAAGAATCAAAGCGCATTCCTGTGACGCAGCTAAAAATAGTAATCCTTGCTCATGTCTCTCAATCACACAACTAAATACAGTGAAGTACCTGGGGGTGATTCTGGATGAGGGACTTAGTTGGCAGCATCACATTGATCAAACCGCTTCCCGTGTTAGGAAACTAATATGGGCATTTAAAAAACTACGAGAAGTGGCCGACTTTGAGCTTCTACGAACTGTCTATCTAGCACTAGCACAGTCAATCCTGGGTTACGTGTTACAGCATGGGGAGGAGCTTGTAAAACCTACATGATACGCCTCGAGAGAGCCCAACGATCTCTGTTGAAAGTGATGACCTTCAGGCCTTACCGGTTCCCCACAAAAAGTTTATATGAAAGTTGCGAAGTACTAACAGTGAGACAATTATACCTTCTCAATCTTACATTAAGACAACACCAACTCACACCAGTAAATCATGCTATGAAATATAAGAGAACTATCGGTAATGTATGTAGCACCATCAAATTTAAGACCGCATCCGCTCGACGGCAACGATTATATTTATCTACTTATATATATAACAAATTAAATAATATTCTTAACATTAACCCTCTTACAATACATAAAACTAAGATTAAACTAAATTCATGGCTTCAAACATTGGACTACCTGCAGACAGAAAGCTTAATAAAGGAACAGTACTGATGATGTTTGAACAATAAAATATAAAATGTAACTCTCTTATGTAATGTATGTATAACCCAAACATAATACACACACAAACACACACACAGACCCATACACACACACCCAAACCCACACACACATACGCATCTATACACGCATACGCACACGCACACACACGCACACGGACACACACACACACGCACGCAAAACACACACCACGCAATAGCAGGCTTCCATTAAATTTAGCTTTAAGTGATTTACCTGTTCGATTTATTGCATAAATTGTTAATTCTAAAGAACGGGTGAAGACACTGACTACTGTAACACAGGTCTCACCTAGCTCAGGAGTCAGGGTCTCAAACGAAAATGTATAACCTTTTTTATGTCAATAAAAAATATTATTATTATTCTCTTTATTTGTTATCCTTACATACTAATTTACATTTTTAAATATTTCTTAAAAACAACACATTATAAAAAAAACATTTAAAAATATAAAAAATAGTAGTCCGCCGGTGTCGGGAGCAGGGTCCAAGCTACCGGTGGTTAGGGCTCCAGAGAAAGGAACCTCCTCACAATACGAGCCGTATCGAGGAGTACTGCCTTCTGTATCAGGCCCTTAATCCAACCGCGTAACGCCAGCTTCGACAGATGGTCGTCGAAGCTTTTGGCCATCAGGCCATTGGCCGTAACGACTATCGGCACAATGACAGCTGAGTCCACATTCCACATGTCGACAACCTCGTGAGCTAAGTCGAGATACTTGATTTGCTTCTCTTTCTCAGCCTTCACGAGGTTCTCGTCATGCGGGATGGTAACATCAATTATCATTGTGCGGCGCGCTAATCGGTCTATCACCACTATATCAGGCTTATTGGCTACAATAGTCCTATCAGTGATGATAGACCGATCCCAGTACAACGTGACATGGTCATTTTCGAGAACTGGGTCGGGCACATACTTGTAATATGGTACCTCAGAATCTACAAGTTTGTATTTTAAAGCAAGTTGCTGATGGATAATCCTGGCCACTTGGTTGTGCCTGTGCAAGTACTCGCCGTTAGCCAGACGAGAACAACCGGAGATAATATGTCTGATGGACTCACCCGGACGGTGGCATGCCCGACACACGTCCACTGTCCCGTCCTTCATAATATGCCTCCGGTAGTTATTCGTCAAGATAACTTCGTCCATAATCGCACAGACAAAACCTTCAGTTTCCCCGAAGAGATCACTGAAACGTAGCCAGGCCACGGACGCTAAAAAATCTACATCGGACCCATGAAGAGCCCGATAGAAGCGCCCGTGAAGCTCCTTGCCTTTCCATACCTCCATGCGGTCATCTGTGGTAAGTATCACAGGTTTGCGCCAGTTCTCTTTAGCCATGGACAACGGGGTGAGTCCCTTGTCCACTGTGACCACATCTCGGTGCATACCCACATCAGCTTTGAGAAAATATTCTCTGAGACTGCACATCTCGCGGTTGTGGAGAGTCTTGGCGTTTAAAAAGCCTCGACCTCCACACTTCCGCGGGATGTACAGTCTCATCACCGACGATCGTGGGTGATGCATCCGATTTGCGGTCAACAGTGTGCGGACTCTCCTATCCAGGGCGTCGAGTTCGGTTTGAGTCCATTTGAGTATGCCGAAAGAGTACATTAATACTGGCATGACCCAACCGTTGAAGGCGCGCACCTTATTTCCGCCCGACAAAAGGCTATTCAAAACCTTTTTCAGGCGACCAAAGAAGCGCTCCTTCAACGATTGCTTCATGTCAGCAACATTAATGCCCAATGCTTCTGACATACCCAAATACTTGTAGGTTTCGGTCGAGCTGAGGGATCTAACCTGTATGGAATCCGAGAGTTGAATTCCCTCAGATTCCATAATCTCCCCTTTCTTTACATGCATGACTGCACATTTGTCCACACCAAATTCCATCCTGATGGCACTACTGAAGGTTTCAGTTACCTTCAGTAGCTCCATCAGTCGCGAATTGTTGGAGGCAAAGAGTTTCAGATCATCCATGTAAAGAAGGTGAGATATGGCCTGACCACCTCTTCTCAACCGATAGCCCAGACCTGAATCCTCCAGCAATGTGCTTAGAGGATTCAGAGCCAGGCAAAACCAAAGCGGACTCAAACTGTCGCCCTGAAATATTCCCCGTTTAATCAATACAGGCTCATCATTCCCCTGAATCGGTTGACATCCTGGATAGCGAAGGACTCTTTTCCATTGCCTCATACATGACTCAAGGTACTTGGCTCTAAACAACAGTTAGCTAAGCTGCCCGCAACTTTCATGGTCGAGCTAATGGGTAAACCAATTGACAGAGTCTATGAAGTGCGGAACCTGGGTCTTTTTATGGACAAGGATCTTCGTTTTGAAAAGCATGTCGCCGACTCAGTGAGAAACTGTTTTTACCGCCTCAAAGTTTTATATAAAATGAGACCTTACCTATCAGAAGCACTTCGGGAACAACTAGTAGAAAGTCTGGTTTTGTCCAGGCTAAACTATGCAGATACGGTGTACGGCCCGCGCCTACTGGCTCGTACAGACCGGCTTGTTCAGAGGGTTCAAAACGCTTGTGCTCGGTTCTGCTATAAAATTCCTCCCAGAAGCCACGTAACGCCATTCCTCAACAAAGAATGCATTCTTAAAATGAAATCGAGACGAAAACTACATTTGGCCTGCTTGTTGTACGGTGTCATTAAGTTCCAGAAGCCAGACTACCTGTACAACAAACTGAGCTGGATCGCTGGCAGACGAGAATGTGAAAGAAGGCAATGTTCGCAACAACTCTCATCGCAGCCCCACAGTACGGCAGCTTTCAGAGGCAGTTTCCGTTACGCAGCATCCAAAATATGGAATAATCTACCGCCGCCTATTAGAGCAATAAATACAATCGGTACCTTTAGAACACGTTTACGGCAGTATCTAATAGACGCGCAACGGAAACTAGACCTGGCACACTTGAACCTTTCACTGATCTGATGTCTGTCGCTTACATTGCTGTATTATTTCTGTAATGCGTAAGTAATCACCCTATATACTTGGCCTACTTGCATGTAGTACTTGCGACCGTACAGTGCAGAGAAATTTGTGGCACGGCAACCATTGTGACCCGCAACTACGGAAAACCAACCAAAAAAAAATATATATATATATATATTTTATAAATCCATCGTATTGTATTGTTATAAATAACTTTTTTAACATAAAACATTGCTTGCAGTCAGTCTGTTTGGCTCAGCTGCTTATGGCATAATGGGTTACGTAACGTGCACTGCGCCGACTGATACGCATTGTCGGGATTGGGAATCGCACAATATTTAACGAAACCGGTTTCTGTTCGGTTTGAGGAACGTTTTTTTTATTTATTTACTTTGCGTGGATTTACATCTATCTACTTTTATTAAATTGGATGTCATTGAGTTGTACCTGCTGTGTCAACTGTTTTCTACTGTTTTTTTATTTTTTATTTATGTATTTTTTTTTTCGTTGTTATCAACACACTTATCTATCACTTGACACCAAATTATTATTCATGTTGTATTGTTTACTACACACTATAATATATTTATTTAACTGTATATTTAATATTTAAAAACTGATTCACATCCGTATACTCAACGTAAGGTTCAGTTGAAAACCAGCGTCAGGCAGCTCCTAGTTGTCTGGCATTTTGCTGAACTGGACCTATTTGGCGCAGCCGCGGGGCACACAATATAATTGATTTAGAATTAAGTTTCCTTTTTTTTATTTGTACCGACATTGTGTGTATCTGTGTGTGCCAAATAAACTTGTTTCTTTCTTTCTTTCTTTCAAATGAAGGTGCGTAGAGTTGCATCTATTTTGTATAACTCCAACACCTTCATGAGCCATGTATGTGGCACAGAGTCATAGGCCTTCTTGTAGTCTATCCAACATGTCGACAGATCCTTGCGGGATCGACGAACCTGTTGGCTTATGGCCATGTCTATGAGGAGAAGCTCCTTAGTGCCGCGGGACCCCTTCCTACATACATTCTGAGAGGCAGACATAATTGAGTTAGTCTCAATGTGCTCATTGATCTTCACTCTCAGGATGGATGTAAGAAGTTTATAGACCGTCGACAAACAAGTAATTGGTCTATAGTTCTTGGGTTCCGCGGGACTACCAGTCTTATGGAGCAGGTGGGTAACGCCAGTTGTTAGAAACTGTGGTAGCGACCCAGACTCTAAGGATGACTGGAATACCCCATCACTATCACTATTAGGCCGCGGTGTGATTGCGCCATTTGCTGGCGCCTGTACCGCGGTCTGTGTCGGAGTCGAGATAATAAGGTTGCTTAGTACTTCTGAGCGCAGCCTATCAAATGTGGCATCGTCCAACCTGTGATTACGTTGGATGACCCGCACCTGATCCGACAATCGTTGGGCCGAGACGTTCACGGTTGGTTCTAGGTCTTGAAACAAAGACAGCATCCTGACACGGTACGCAGTGAGGTTAGTTCCGCCCTCTGTAGACCCATAGTATGCGCGCATGACGTTTTCATTCATGGACTGCGTCCATCTCATGCGCTGCACACAACCACCGGCAGCGGGGACCCGGCTCGGGGCCGGTTGGCCCCTAGGTCCCAAGCCTCTCGGTGGCCGGCCTCTCCCCTGCCGACGCACAGGTGTTGGCGACGTCGGCGGGGAGAAATACTCGTCGCTGGAACTCGACGCTACTGCAACCGCCGGTGAACATGATCCGCTGTCCGGCGGCGGCGAGGCGGAGCTCAGCGACGGGTCCGGGGATGGTGGGCGTGCGCGTCTCGAAGCTGCTCTTGTGATCATCATCAAAAAAATCTTATTTCGTTCATCGGTATAGAATAGGAGATAGAGGTTTTTCAAGTGACATGTGTCATCTGTCGGTCACATATATATTTTTTTCTTTCTCCATGTTTTCTGATTTTTTGTTATTTATTAGTTTCTAATGGTCTGTTCTGATTGTGGAGGGTTTATATTGCAAATATGGTATATTATTATGGCTAAAAACTGATTTTCTTTGATATAAAAATTAACAGACGAAATAATACTTCTTTTGACAGTCAGAGTTGCCAGCTTATTATTATTATTATTATTATTATTCTTTATCATGCAGTCAAATAATATCATTAAGAAAAAATTAAAAACACATTATTAAATGGTTATTTTTAACTATATTTAATAGAAGTCGGAATAGAAAAGTCCTTTTCGTTCAAATGATAGATGATTCCGAGTTGACTGGAAGCCGATCCCAATATAGTGGGGGAAAAGGTTAAGCAAAAAAAAATACAAAGGAGATACAAATTTTTTTCTACTAACAGGTGATATTACACTGTTGTAAAGTCACCAAAATCTAATAAGTCCGATTTGACAGATTAGTAGAGAGGGATAGAAGATTGCTTTACCACTAAGTGCGAAAGAGATATATTTTTGTCTCTTTCATACTTACTAGTAAAGCAATGTTGTATCCTGCTGTCAAAACGGGCCTTTTATTTTTTGACAACTATAGTTCAATAATTCACGACTCTGCGCTAAACATTGAGCAGAGCCTACTAAGGTTTCAATTAATGTGTTTTCTAGCGAAAGTGAAAACACTACAAAGTATAAAATAACTTTAATTTCGGAAGTCGGTGTTTTTGGTTATTTTTCGTTATTTTGGTAGTGTTTTGTTTTTGGAAGTCGGTTGTATTTTTTTGTAATAAAAAAAATCAGTTTTTACTGGTACCTGCGTACCCATTCATAGCGTACCGGCGTGATGTTATGTTATGAACTGGTATAAACAATAAACAGACATGCGATTTCAGCAATCCTGATCCATTTCCTATCATTTATTGAAGAGTCCCGTTGCCTACCTCCAAAAATCTTCATCAGGTCTTCACTAAATTGAAATGGGACCAGTCCAAGAAAGTACTCTTCCAAACAAAAAAGAATCATCCAAATCGTTTAACCACTGGCGAAAATATCGCTGAACAATCATTTATCATGGGATCCCATCATCAGATCCTAACTTATACCTTCCATCATGAGCTCAGCAACATAAGATGATGATAACCAGACACAAATTTCTGAATTTTGTTAGAAACTTTACGAAAAACATTATATGTGCTTATAAAATTTGAGAGTTTTCCTCGATTTTCATGGGATCCATAATAAGATTCTGACTTGGTGAAAATGGAACCACCTCAAGAGTTTATGTAGGCTTTCGAATAAAAAGAATTTTTAAAATCGGTCCACAGTTGGCGGAGAAATTGGTGAACAAACATAAAAAAAAAATATTCAGCCGAATATAGAACCTCCTCCTTTTTGAAGCAACACCTACACGCCCTGGTATAGGCCGATGACCTTCAGCAAAATATGAAGTAGATTTCGGTTATTATTTTTGTCTGTTCTCGTTATGTAGCCCTATTCTACCTAATATCGTTTTTTTCCCAACTTTTCCAGACTATCCAAAACTTTTCGTGGCCCAAAAACTAGATAATAACATTTTGTAATAATATTAAGCCCACGTTCCTTAACAATGTCGGAACTTCGGAAATAGGAGACCTATTAAAAGTTTACTCGTCGGACGTTGTAAGGAAATGCTTCCTTGCATAATATGGCCACAGAGGGTGACTTGACACTAGGGATGTTACGGATATGACAGTTCGGATATACGGATACGGATATCTATACTAATATTATAAAGCTGAAGAATTTTTTTGTTTGCTTAAACGCGCTAATCTCAAGGACTTTGGTTCGAATTGAAAAAATGTTTTAGTTTCCTTTTATTGAGGAAGGCGTTAGAACACGCTATGATATCACACAACGACCAATCGGAGTGGAGCATTAATGATAAATGTGACGAAACGAATTTGTGCGGGTCACTTATTATAAATAACTAGTGGACGTCACGCGGTTTCACCCGCGTAGTTCCCGTTCCCGTGGGAGTACGGGGATAGCCTATGTTACTCCCTGATAATGTAGCTATCCATTGCTGAAAGAATTTTTCAAATCGGTCCAGTAGTTTCGGAGCCTATTTATTTTAAACAAACAAACAAATCTTTCCTCTTTATAATATTAATATAGACTAGCTTTTGCCCGCGACTTCGTACGCGCATATCCCGTTTTTTCCCGTTCCTGTAAGAATTTCCCATTCCCATAAGAAATGCAAGAGTCGCCCGCGGCTAGTTTATCGGCACTCATTTAGACTCCGCCCCTATCCGAAATTATCCGAAACTTTTATATTGGATGCGGTTACGGTTATGGATAGATTATTATTTCGGATATCCGATAGTTTCGTTTATGATTACGGCTAAACATCCCTGCTCGACCAAAGTTGCCTTGAGCCAATGTTTGGTCGAGCGAGACGATTTGCATATTACGCGTGTTATGGAACCAATGAGCTATGGTATCAATCGTGTTATTAATAGTAGTAGTAGGTTTATTGATCAGTATCGTGTTAGTACTTGATAATTGAATTTTCTTTAGCGAATATAAAACTTAAGTAATGAGTAGGAGTTTTTCTAAATACAGGGTGACATTTCATTTGTCATTTTTCAGGACGTGAAATTACTGATAGTATAGATGCGATCTCAAAATAGTAAAACCGGTTTTCAATAATACACACATGAAATTATCAGTCAACAAGGGGATTGATTGGATTTTTTTTACATTTCTCAAAACCTATTATAGAGAAAACTAGCTTTTACCCGCAACTTCGTACGCGCATTGGGAAATCCTCTCTTAGTGCTCCCCTAGAGTCCCCAAAGAACCTACATGCCAAATTTTAAGTGTCTACGACCAGTAGTTTCAGCTGTGCGTGGTTTGTCAGTCACTCAATCACTCAGTAACGGAACAATTTTATATATTAGGAAGGAGGATATAAGACGCAGTAAAAAAAGTTGTTCAAACATAATATTGTGGGTTCTACTATGTTCGCGAACCTCTTGCTCTTCGCACTTCTGCAACTGCTCCACTAAGTGGATACGTTTACGAACCAAGTTCGCAAACGTATCCACTATGTACATCAGTTGCAAGAGCGCAGAGCGCAAGAGGTTCGCAAATATAGTGGATACCCACCATAAAAATACTAGTGAGCTTTTTATTAACATGTATAATAATAAACAGAGACAGCACTACTTGCGTGAGACGTCAGACGCAAGTCACGCCATAGTGAATCAAGCGCCATCCAGTAAAAACGACGTTTTGCATGACAAGAATAAGCTCAAGAATAACTTCAAAAGCATGTAGTTACATGCTTTTGAAGTTATTTTTCTTATTCTCTCTTGTTCCATTGATTTTATTTATGTACTCATAGACCCTAAGTACAATTTTAGTAATATCTTTCAAATAAGTATCCATTAATGTAGATTTTTGATAGTAGTCACGCCACCATGTATAGTTATCATTATTACATCAATCAGTCTCCGTTTCGGTCCCATTACGTATCTAAGTTATTACTTTAGACAGTTTCCACTTAGAATTCAAAACTGCCTGCCTAAAATAAGTTACACAACCGTAGACATCTTGCCAGTTGTCAAACTTACACCATTTCAAGGTGATAAAGCCAGTCACGAGATATTTTATGGTCTGAAATATAATCTGTTAATACCATTTGACTTTTACGAAACGAACTTGAATTACGTCTAACTTTTATACTTGACAGCCGGTATCGGTACTCAATTATGTAAAAGTTCGAAACTCATCAAGTACATATAACTGTCAAATCGTGTTGTCATTAATTCCGAGTGGTTAGGTTACGAAACTGTGGACTTTGGGCTTCGAGAGTAGCTTCCTTGGAACACAAAAGGTATTAGGATAAACACGGATGGGTTTTAGTCAGTAAGAGACTGACAATCCATTCCGCTCCGCCCATAGCGTAAGGAGTCATTTCATGATATACCATCATTAAAAAAAACTACAAAAACTCATCTTCGACACTTAGGGTGCCGCCTGTCCATTGCGAGCGAGCAAGGCAGCGGAGCAGAGAAACGGAGAAATTCTAACCAATGGAATTGCATAAAATCTTCGTACCACGTGAGCTACTGAGGGTAATTCTCAAAACATTTCATGTAAATTTGTTGCCAAGACTCTCAAGCTCACAAAGCATTCGCTAGTAAAAAGGTATAAGATTTTGAGTCAAGAAAAGCCCCATTCCTCTATAAGGGCTTTTTTTTTAAGGATGGGAAATCTTCAAATGACTCCTCCCGCTCTGGGTGAAACAGAAGGGAGTGTCAGATTCTTACTAACTATAACTAAAACTAAAGCTGTGTATGGATTTGCAGGATCTCTTCTGAAATGGCTAAAATCCTATTTATCAGATAGATCTTTTTATGTTGTTGCCAATGGATACAAATCTAACACCTTTAAAGCAACCTCAGGTGTTCCGCAAGGATCGCACTCGGGACCTTTACTCTTCAATATTTTCATAAACGACCTCCCACACTGCTTTGTAAACTCAAAACCGTACTTGTTTGCTGATGATTTGAAGATAGCTCGTTTGATTAAATCTCCTTCAGACACATTGTTGCTTCAGGAAGACATAGACCGAATTTTGGATTGGTGCATTATGCAACTTAATGTTAAAAAATGTTCCCAAATTTCATTCACACGAAAATTAAACCCCATTAAAGTGAACTATAAAATGAATGGTGTATGTGTCTACCAAGCTGATGTAGTAAAAGATCTGGGTGTCCTTTTGGATAAAAAAGTAACATTTATTCCACACGTAGATAATGTAATAAAGAAGGCTTCAAAGTCACTGGGATTTATTATTCGTAACGCAAAATCTTTTCGTAAACCTAAAACTAAAATTGATCTATATAACTGCCTCGTTCGTAGTTTGCTTGAGTATTGTAGGTACAGTTGCTTGGAGACCACACTACTCAACCCACAGCCTAAGAATTGAGCGGATCCAGAAACGGTTTTTAAATCATTTAGTTTACTCTACTACGAAACGAAAAATCCCGAGTTACAACTAAACGATTAAGCACATTCAATATGATACCCCTCGAAAAACGAAGAGACATTATTGATTTAATATTTTTATATAAAGTTTTACATAATAAGATTGAGTGCCCACCAACTATTAAATAAACTAAACTTCAATATTCCCCATAATTATCCTAGAAATCCCATTGATCTCCTATACCCACCGTTTCGTAAAACTGTTTTAGGTCGTAACTCTGCAATCCCTAGGCTTAGTAGATTACATAATAAATTAATTAATGTTGATATCTGTGGCTCTTCCCTTCAGCACTTCAAGCGTCAGTTATTCCTCACAAATAATTAGCCAGTCTACGATAGTTTTAACTCTTATGCACTAACATTACCTGTCACGTCTACTTTTCCATGTATTCCTAGTATTCTTAGTTAAGTAATATAATACCAAACACAGACATTGTTTTTGCTCGGCTTTGTTTTCCTGTATCTTTTGGTTTGTTTAGTACTTGTTCCACAGTACCTATATTGTATAGCATGTAGTGTTTACCGCTTAATATTGTACATCTAGTAGTGTTATGTGCTGTATTATATTAACTATGTATTTATTGATGTAACAATTGTTTGGTAAACCAATAAATAAATAAATAACACCCATTCGTGTTCCTCCTAACGGTCTTTGCGTTACAGGGCCGCCGTGACTCTTACTGGCCCTAGCGGGCCCCGTCTTCTATGCTGACAGCTCTTTGAGGCGCACGTGGAACACAGCGCGCCGTCAACTCGGGCCTGGTTCTGATCTGACGACGAGCATTGAGTGGCTCGCCGTCCGCAGGCCCGCGCCTACGGTGGCCGGAAATCGTCTTGCGACTCCCGACGCCCGGGATACCTCTATAAGGCCTAACTCTAGAAATCCCGCTTCCCTGTAAAAAAGTATGACTTGACCGTTCAATTGCTTACCTTTTCCAAGAAACAAGAAATATTATTACCACCAAAATTTTTACAGTTCATAAGTCGATAATTGCGTAGCCATTAAGTATTTTATTGAAAATGGTTAATGTTTGTGGAACTATTGCATGAAATATCCTGAAAATTACGACGAAACGCTTCGAGAATAGGTAAATAATGCCCGCTTCCTTTCGCTCGTCTTGGCGGGCATTACCGTGCTCCCAGGTACTTCAAGTATTGATAACGCTCAGAATGTCTGAGCTTGCTAGTGAACATGTTCGCAGCTCTCAAACTTTGGAAGCGAGCGGCGAGAACACCGAGTACAAGCGTGTCAAGCAAGAGTACAGCTGTGTACTTGGCATAATTACATCCGGTATACATCCTATTTTTTATTAAATGCTCAGCTATGCAATTGGCCTTATATTTTATCAGTTATTTTGGTAATATTGAAAAAAGTTGGTTGACTTCAGTTGGGTTTTCAAGTTAGATTTTATACGAATAGTCATGCACTTTACAGGAGTCTTTAAACATCTTTTATATTCATATTTTAACCCCTTTTTGGCAGTTCAGGGTTTGCGAAATAACTTAAGGGGTAATTTCTTGAACAAAAATATAGTGACAACGATTCAAACGCGCGTAAGCTGTGATTGGTTGAACGACTTTTTGTGTAATTTGTGACGGCTTAGTATTTTTTCCCTAGAAACTACGATAAATGTATGTACAAACAAAAAAAATTGGCGACATGGTGCCCTAAAGTGTCACGTTGCAGAGATATTTGAGGTGAAATAGCCATGTGAGAACAATGAAAGTTATTAAAATTATCTTATCACGCGCTTTTACCTTATATGCAGTAAATTGTATTCAAAGATGAGCTACTATATACTACTACTACTGTATTTGCCTAAATAATTATTTTAGATCTACCAATTAGAACTCGACTGAAAAAAATAATGACTCCAAAAATCGATTATTCCCTAAAAAACCATACCTGTTAACTTTAAAAACTCCATACCTAAAGTTTAAAGAAAGCATAGCTTCTCGTAGCGTGCGGTGCCTCAGTTGACTGAAATGTATTATTTACCACAAAGCGTTGGGGTCTGTCTGTCTGTGCCGACTGCGCATGTGTACACCGTTTATAGGGATGGGACATCGGACGCGGTAAAATTGTGACGCAGTAAAATAATGCGGGTAATTCTTGGTGGTGTTATTTTTTAAATGGTTCGTGAGAAATCTGGTAAGAATTTACGTACGTATTCTGTTGTATCTAGTACTAAAAATAAATAAGCAAAACCCAGCTTATGTTCACTATGTTTGTTCATGTGACAAATTTACGGATAGTTCATTTATTATAGAGGTATGTTCAAATAATGGAGCTAACGTGTAATCCAAACGACATAGGACTAAATCAGTTATTAATAAGAAAATGAAAGATTACATTATTACGCTGAAAAGTTTCTGTAGTAGGTAAATGAAAAAGGTAGCAAGATAAAAATATTTGCTCTTGATAGTAGCCCTTTTCTAATGATGGAATGCATAAAGAAGGCAAGATTGACTGTTTGAACCCAACCAAAGTCAACAGCTGTAACCAAAAATTTACTGCCAGTGACTTATCGATAATTTACTGCGTAATTTTACCGGCAAGCGTCTCTAGCCCAACCCTAGTTCAGTCGAGCCGGGTAGTTCGCGGCCGAACGGTAGTGGCCGCACCCGCTTCCACGGCCCCCCTAAAATATTCCGCATTGCACTCCCCCATTGCTCATCAATTTCGAACTTAAAATGCAATTACCAAAAAATTGCAAGTGACGCGTCCTTGACAAGTGTTTCGAGCAAAAGTGCAAGCGATTTTGACACATGTGGCAGAGGGGAATAAGATTCAATACCGCTTGGCACAAGCCTGGATAGCTCAGTGAAAAACAGCCCTTTGTGCGCCGGAATGACACGGTGAGTTTCTGTGTCTAATTTTAATACGCTCCAGGTATATTATGTGTGTTAAAATGAAGCTTTTTGTGGTGAAATGTTAGACGTTTTTCAGCTATACATATTTTTTCTGTTGATGGTCTATTTCTGGATAGTAAAGGTTTTCTTCTGTTCTTAGCTTTAAAGTTTAGTTCTGACTTTTATAGATAAAACTGTACATTTCTTACTGTACACTATTTTGATTTATTATTTTTGACATACTTTTCGTGTTTTTCAATAAGCCGTAAGCACTTGCTGTTATTAATTTAAATATTAAACTTATTCACATAAATGCTACATACAAACTAGTCATGTCAATGAACTCTGCAGATACAGAAATGAAACTTTGCCAAGCCTCTCATTACGTGATTCAGTATATTGCATCATTCCATCTTTCTTCACAGCTGAATTAGGGATCTACTAAGCACCTTATTAAAATGCTCATTATTTTTAATTACTTCGCCTCATTGACTAAGTAGTCTACTGAAATAATGAATGTAATTGGCATTCAATAGAGTTTAATGGTGACTGCAAAAAAAAAAAAACAATAAATCTTTAGGCGCGACATCACCATGCAGCTTTTGGAAACATACAGATTTTAATATTTCAAGCGCGCCTGTTATGATTTGCGAGTATAGCAGTTTTATAATACCACATGGATCGTGGGAAAACCTATTTGGGTGAAAGCATTGCGTGTTTATCTTTGCTATGCCAATAGTTGGAAAATAGCTCTGGGTGTATGTAAAAAACTACAATATAGATGTTAGGACATCTAGTTGTTGGCATAACTGGATTTCGTCTTATAAATTCTTGATAAATGTAATCTAAGATTTGAACTGCTTTTATAAATAAAAAAAAAACGCGAGCCTATAAATAGTAAAAAAAACCATAATCTGAAATGTGAAAATTGATTTTTGAAAAGGGAATTGCTTGTGATATTTACCCGGGACAACCTTTATGTCTCCACAGAGAATAGTCAACAGACTCAATCTTTAGAGTACGCTATAAATGGCAAAAAAATTGTACCTTCTCTCGATTTAAACATTGACCAAATTTGATATATGCACCTTAAAATAAATATTTAATATCCCTGTATATTTAACAATGACATTATAAAACTTTAAAACCTCTGCAAAATTGCGGCGGCGGCACCGCGTCGCCGTCCCTTTCGCCCACCCATACATTCATGGCACAACGTGAAACATTATGCGTTTTTCCCTGGCGAGGTGCCAACCACGATACCATGAAACCAGGCCATTGTTCACGGATTAAGAGAATAACTATAGCGCCTCATGCCTCACCATACAAGTAAATTGGGTACCTTCTTGAAATAAACCCTTAGATAGATTTCTAAAAAATATCGGAAACGTATTTTTGCTTTTTTCACGTAATCAAAAAATAAAGACGATACAGTGCGTTGAAAACTCGCGTGACGACACATTTGAGTACATTTTTTTTAATGTGACGTCAAAAGATTCGTTCTTGATGCGCTTTATCTGTATAATCTGTTATCGATTTAAAATGGCAAAAAATACGTATCCAATATTTTTTGAAAATCTAAGTAACGGACTTATTAGATTTTTCAGGGAAGTACCCATTTTACTAGTATGGTGAAGCATGAGGCATTGTCGTTATTCTCTTAAGCTGTGAACAATGCCCTGGTTTCATGGTATCGTGGTTGGCACCTCGCCAAAATATAATTATTATTTTTTCTATCAAGGAAAGTAACCGATTGTACGGATTTTTAATCTCGCCCTAATACAGGCAATTGCTCGGTAATGTAGTGTCGGAGGGAATTCCGCGGGGAAAAATAAAATGTTTGGCGTTATTGGGGTTGGTGGACCTTGGTTTGGACGGGTTTCCCTACGTGGGGCAAGAACACACACTGGTAAATTGAGGGGTTTTATGAAGTTATGCGGCGTTATATTATTTCTGCCAACCCCTATGGAAAAAATCGTGAGGTTGAATGTATGTTATTTACCTAATATTAATAAAATATTTGATATGAAATTACTTTCCTTACACCAAGGAAACTTCTGTGAAAAATTGAAAAAGTTTATTTTGTCGCAGTATGTATTGCGCATTTGGTAAAGTAGCTTTTTAACTCATGTAGCAAAAACATAAAAAGGTGCCACAAAATAGTTTATCGTGATTGTTTAGTAAGTACATAAAGACACCTCTTAAGTCCATTATCTACGAGGCAAATAGTCACTTTAAAGAGATCACTTAACCTCACTTGACTTCTACTATACAATGAGCAATTTAACTTCAAGTTTTTCTTTATATATTGTTTTTTACGAGAGATTGCTCTACCCTGCAGATTTTCAAGCTAAATGACAGAAATTAACTGCGCCAAATGAAGCTATTATTGTAACATTTACTTGACCTATTTTTGCAATGATGGATTAACAAAGGGGGGTGACGATCATGTTCATTGCTGACCAAGGACTTGCCTCTCGAAATAATTGTACAGGTTTTGTAGCATCTTTCGCGTTCACAATTTGGTAGCTAATTATGGCCATCATGGTTCACGTAAACGATATAAAAATCAATGCAGGCATGGTTGCACGGTTCGTAGTAAAGTTATTTCAGCTTTTGGAGACGTCAATGTTCGAAACACCGATCGGTACAACGACGTGTCAGGACGTCAGGTAATTTATTCGTTTCAGTCCAAAGTACACAATGAAAAACATCGTAAAATTTATACCTAAGAATATTATGAGGATTATACAAAAATTAATGGGCAGCCGTTAAGATAGAGCTTGGTGAATAAATAAGATTTTTCTAAACAAAGATCAAAAGCATAAAAGTGGCGATGAAAATAATTAATGGTTGATAAAGTCAGGTACACGTTTGAATAATGTTAGTCTATAAAAATATATTCTATAGCAAACGATACAGAAAATAAGTTGGTGACTATAAAATAAATATTACATTGTTGAATACCCGACGACATTGAAGATTTACAGATTCCACAAAACATAGACACAGAAAAACTTTAAATCAATGTTCCAACGGCACATGTGACTGTAAGCGCCACCATTTATCCACGACAAGCAAGTGTCAAAGTAAAAGGGAGTCAAGGAAACGGATTGCCAAATGCCACGCCTTCTATCCGCAATAGAAATGCCGAAAGCAAAACTTGTGTCATTTGCGCTGCGGCTGAACGATTTGGAGGTAAAAGTTAGACATAATGAATAGGGATTAGTTAGCACTGGTGTTTGAAGAACAATTACTAATGAAACGATGGATTTACTGTGAGAAAGACTGCTAAGACGATAAATAATAAAGCAGTATAATATATTAAAGAATGAAATGGAAAACATTTATACGACACAGACACAACCCAACAGCAACAAAGAGTAAATGAAACCAATAAAATTGCGCTGTGCGTGCTCATACTGAAAGTATTACCATCTCAGCGATTACTGGTATCAGACACTCAGAGTTGATTTACAGTTGGCAACCAGCTTTTTAGAAGATGTTGCGACGACCCCAACTAATAATAAATTGATGATCTGGTTTGAAAGATGATTCTGACAGACCGAGGATGGTTTTTAGTTAAAGGTGATGGCGAAAAGAATAATTGTGAAGGATTTTTAGAATAGAATAGAACAGAATACTCTTTATTATGTACACCATATAAGTTACAGAAAAGATAGATGAGAAACATTACATAGGGTGACACAATGGGCGGCCTTATCGCTGAAAGCGTTTTCTTTTCAAGACAAACTTTGGATGGATTCTAAAGAGGAAAAGGAGATACAGATAGGTAGTCTTAGGTGTACTATTTATACAAATATCAATACATACTAAATAGATAAAATTATACAGATGAAACAGTAGCAGAGAACTATAGTAAAAGCGAGTAAAAAGTAGATTTTTATGACGATTAATAACTAAAAACAGAAACATTATTTATACTGATACGAATAATGGTGACGATACTAAAATTTAAATATCTAACTTTGAATATTCGCAAGAAGAATAGGGTTTCCTTCTCACAAAAATCTTAAACAACGCTGTCGCTTGCTTTGTAAGGACGTTATTACCCATTTCAACAAAGGTTTTCCCTGAATTAATTATTCCGCCTTCTTTGAAAAGCGTGATAATTACTTCCTTTTCCCGTTACAATTCAACTTCAAAGTAACATAATACATTGAAATCTTTTCCCGTTCGTATATTTTGTGAAGTGTATTGAAATGGGTAGGTAAATATTTGCCAACGAAATGGTTTCTCGGGCAGAACATTCGGCTTATACAAAGGTCTACAGTACATGTGACAGCTTATTTAAAAATCATGTAAACCTACCCTTATCAAGTGTCCCGAAATTCTTTCACCTGGGATTATGTTTTTTCCTTTGAAGATGTATTTTGATCTGAATGTATAGAATGAAAAAATCTGAGGACGGTTCTTTTCTAGGAGAATGTGATTTCATTTTTTGTTGTAAGACTTTTGTTATATTGAAAGCAGATGGTTGTTTTTATGTGAAGATGAGCTTAATATAACTTTTTTTTGTAATTTCGTCGAACTTAGGTTTTTTCCGTCGATGTTGTTATTTTTGACCCAACTACAGAAGGGTTGTTGCTTTATTCGAAAACAGTGGTTGTTATTGGGCCTTGTTGGTTGTTTCGTTTTTTTAATCGCTTTTAATTTTGCTGCCAGATTATAAATCTTTGCGTAACATTTACGATACATTTCGAAATACATTATTTAAGATTTGTTATTAACCCAAACACATTCGAAATCCACAACAATAATGAAAATTCTGTTATTAATTTCTGACTTCAAATATCCAATTCGGAATAAGTTCATTAAAGTCTCAGGTGAATTAATTAAACCAGGATTCCACAGCTCATCGAATAAATTTGGATAAAATCGTTTGTAATTCATAAATTGTATATCGGAAAATTAAGCAATTTCAGCGAATTTTACAATGATTTTTAGACAAAAATCCTGAAAACTCAGTCGATGAGGACCAATGGCTTTATTGTTCTTTTTTGGGTTTCATTTGTTTTTGATTAAGGTTACCGGATCCGTTTGTTGGTGAATTTGAATTTTTGATTGCAATATTCGCTTCAAGTATTTTCAGCAGGTATTTACTCTCGTAAAACATTTTTGCTGTTACGATTGTAAGCGAAGATTCATGCCCCAAGTGAGCACTACTTATTTACCCGCACTGCAGTAATATTTCAGCTGGAAATCTTATTTCTCCACCTATAATTAATTTTAAAGATTACTGTGCAACATTACAGTACGTTTCAAGCTTGTTGCCGAGAAGTACCATTTGTTCTAAGTCTCTTAAAACTTGCATGGGGCATTAAGCAACTGACGCATTGCCATCTTTCTTTTGGTTGTTAGCCTTAAAAGGTCGCTATTGTGTGACCAGAAAAATAATCTTCGCTGAAAAACATTTGCCGAAACATTTCGTAATTCGATCCTAAAATTTTCGTCCTTACCGTCTTTCAATATTTACGCTTCGAAAAATATACATCTATTTTATGTGCCAGCATTGTTTTCTAATGCAGACTCATCATCAAGAACAACGGCGAAAAGAAATTCTTTACTGTCTTTTTTATTATCTATTATATCCAACACTTGGTCTGTTCAAGTTCGTCCCTTGGTACTCAAACGTTGGACTTGGTTTAGTCTTAAAACTAGCACGAAGCATTAAGTAGCTAACGCATTGTCATCTTTCTTTTGGCTGTTAGCCCTAAAAAGCGCTATTCTGTGTTCAGAAAAATAATCTTCTCTGCAAATATTTGTCGATACTTCGTAATTCGATCCTAAAATCTTCTTCCATACTGTGACTCAACATTCACGCTTCGAAAAATATACATCTATTTTATGTGACAGCATTGTTTTCTAATGAAGACTCATCATCAAGAACAAAGGCGAATAGGAATTCTTTACTGTCTTTTTTATTATCTACTATATCCAACACTTTACTCTGTTCAAGTCTATCTCTTGGGAGATAAGTACTGAAACGTTGGACTATTGTATCTTGAGTTGAATGATTACAATAGTGTTCAACTATTGACAGTATCGAGCCATCGCCTTTGAGAACTATCGTAACCTATTTCTGCCCTGAGGGACTCCTAAAGGAACTTACAACGTAGTTGATAGCGAGGTCTGAGTTTGCTTCTTAGGTTTAGACTTTATTCTTGATGGTTGAGAAAGACATGTAGTATAAGTGATGTATGAGTCGAATCCAAACGAATTTTATTTTAATATTCAAGAATGAAAATCTTGATTTGATTGTTCAAAGATACGACTTCTACTTTACTCAATTTTCGACAAGGAGAACACTTACGTTATAAACTCATAACAAAAATATGTTTCGGACCCACAATATTACGGGATCCCGTAAACAGTTATTTCCATACGTCAAATTTAAACACCCTATTCTACCCTAATTGCAAGTCGTCCCACATTCAGTCTCCCTTTGCAGTTATTATCCACAAAGCCACTCAAAAATATATCATAAAATGTTCCGGGACACCGTTACAGGAAAATGTATCCATTGTGAGTCGGTCATGCGGACTCCAGTCACGTTTCCGAACTGATCCCGCCTCACAGGACCAGCTGAAAAAAAGACGAAAAACTTTTGAATTTTTACAATACAAACGTCACGATTTTTTGTATTACTGAATTCTTGGCACGTAGTTTTCGACCTGCTTTTTGATTCGTTACATTTAAATGTTACATGAAGTGAAACGGTTGAAGTACGCATGTTCTTTTTTATTTTACAGCTTATTTCGAAAGTACTGGGAACAAGAGTGAAAAAAAAATGTTTTGCTGACGAGTATTTTTTATTGTTACTGGTCTGAATGGTTGTTGAAATTCAAGTAGTTTATTTGCATGACGTGACGGCATAACATATTTTAATCAATGTTTCTGTTCTGAATTTTTATTTCGATGATTGTCATCAATCAATAAACAACTTTATTTCTGGAAAAAAAATATTCCTCAAAATTTTGTCGGAGTGAAATAAAACTGTTTCATTGGCGAATATAGTTTATTGTCACGGGAATGGGGTTGATTTTTTATTCGGACTTTGATATCCAAATTTATTTTATGATGGAAGTTTTTAACAATATTTTTATTTCGATGATTGACATCATTCAAAAATTTAAATTCTGGGGGATGTTTTCATAAAAAAGCATGAAAGCATTTTTATTTCACAAAATTTTATGAACGTAGGTAATAATGATTTCTATTAGGATGCGGATCACATTGAAAGCGAGCTAAACTTGCTTTACAAAAGACGCCAGATAAGAGAATCTGATTCGCGCCGAAGTATAGAAAAGTAGTATAGAAAAGTACAAAAAGTTTGTTCATACAAGTTTCAGGACAAGATTTAGTAGCAAAACTATAAGTAAGGTTATTACGAAGATGGGATCAACTGACTTAGATAAATGTGTTATGATGTAATGGTCAAAGTTCGAAGAAGAGAGGACCTACAAAGTCGTAGGTAATTGCAATTTCCTTAACATGGTGGACAAGCTTAAGGCTGATTATGATAACGAATAAACCTTTATTAATTTTCTAATGAATTGTTTCTCTTGATTTTCATTTTTCTTTCAATAAAAGTAACTATCAGTACCAACAAGTCTTCTAACTCTTCTGAAAAATGTTTTATTTTTTCAATACTTCAAATACTCAATACTAACATCTTGCATAACATATAAAAAATAGGTTTTTTCATCCATCTGATATATTATTAACTTATCATGAAGATTATGATCATGAACAGCAAGCTTAGAATGTAACATGATAGTTATTTCATTTTACATGAACCTATTAATAGTAACTACAAAACTTAATCGAACTTCATTTAGTATGAAGTGCACAAGTTTGCTTATCAAATATAGGAGTCACTTAATGTTTTAGCAAATCGTTAGCGAGTTGAGCTACATGGATCCCGGGATCTTAATCAAAATTCATTAAATATTCAAGAACTTTGTTTATTAAAGAAAACTAGTTTCTCTTGACGTTGTTTGGTTATTACTTACTTTACCGTTTATGTACTCTCTTGACTGTTTATTATTTTACTTCGAATATTGTCAATCTTCTTGATAATTCTTTTGGGTAAGAGGTTTTTTGAGTAACTTGCATTAGTGACTTGTTTATCTTTACAATTATATTCTTTTCGTCGTTACGCGTCACTAAAATTACACTTTTGTCAATATTTGCAGATTTTTCAACGTCTATGAGTTCATTCATGGTTTTGTAAACGAATTCTTTCTTTTTACAAAAGTATCAACTTTGCCCATTTTGAATTAAACGAATTTCCTACCAGCTTTATCTTCAACGTTACATTGCAACGTTAATTCATTCCTATTATTTTAAATAAAAAAAGGGTTTGATATTAAATTGTTTTGTTTTGTAGTTTGTGATTTCTTCGCTTCAAGTTGTCTACTGCTATTTATGTGAAATTCCCTGCCGAAGTCCTACGGGTCTAAAAAGGCAACTTTTGCAGAATCAGAAAGCACATCACGCTAACCGTCACTGTCAAATTTTTCAATCAACCTTGAACCTATTGCGTTAGCAATAAAAATGAAAATTAAATTTGACAGATTGTTGCGAGATTAATATTATGATTCTGCTAAAATGGCCTTTTTAGCCCCCTTGGTAGCTACAACCTGGGAATTTAAGTCAAAAGTGAACAGGTTACTTCTAGCGTGCTCCATCTTCCACCGCATCATCGCTTACCATCAGGTGAGATAGTAGTCAAACGTATGCCTATCAATAGTAAAAAAAGTTATACATTTTTATTAGAATCATCATCATCCATTGGCAGAATTGGCCTAGTGCTGGGAAATAGGCCTCTCAAGTTTTTGCCAAACCGCATGTTCCTGGGCGTGGTTGGCAATGGTGATAATGATGAAGATTTCTACCCACGATGTCAACAATGTTGTCTACTCACCACAATGCCTCTTCATTAGGATACAATGTGTCAACTAATCTAAGCGGATAGCTTTACTTACTAAACAAACAACGACATATACCTATACTAAACCAACTAGTGTAATGAATCTAACCAAAGCAATTGCACGTGAGTTATAAATGCCAACCATGTGACAAGTTAATGTGTTGTTGGTAAGCTACAATTATCCATCATTTAAACGGCTTGCATATCTGCAGTATCAGATCACTTACCATTTGCATCATCATAACCATTACAAATCCAATTTATTATTTCAATGTCTAATAAAACTGGCTGATTGTAAAAGTTTTCTCTCATTTCCATAATCAAAGATTTGGCTTTCTGAATGCAAACTTCATCCACTTTTTCTCCATTCTTTTTTCAACCAATTTTCTAAAGTTCCAACGGATGGAACCGCTTAAAATGCAATGGCTTTAATTTATTCTGCAAGCGGTTTTTATCACAGTAATTATTCCCAGAGATTCGAGCAATGTTAAAGACTCAATTTTTCTTCTTGGGCTTGTAAATGGGCTCGATAAATCGCGATATGTCCCACCTATCGTATTAAAAGACCTAATGCTTCCATTTATCTTTTAATGTTCTCTGCTTCTATAAGAATTAGGTTCCGTATATTCGGTCAGTTGGCATTCGCTCTCTTTAATATGCTGGAACTAGGCGAAGCATTGAACCGTGCCTTGATATATTCTGCCGCATCTCGATTTAGATTCGAAGCAGATTCGAATTTATTTGGAAAACGTTTGGTTATGTTATTGATGACTGGATCCATATGGTTTTAATTACTTATTCCACGATATTTAAGCAAATTATCAGATTCTATTATCTAGTTACTTAAAATAAAAAAAAATGGGTTTCTAACTGAAAAGCAAAAAAAATAACATCCTGCAATAGATTGAGTCTTCAAAGTCGACGCAGCAACTGGAACGCCTTCTATTCAGATATTGAAACTACCAATGAAAGAGACAGTATGTAAGAGTATATTTTCTACATACCAGACTTCCTTTAGGTATTTACATTTTACTTTATTCAGCATTTTGTTTTGTCCGTACTTCTCTAAAAATAAGTTGTGCTTTATGTATATTGCACAAGCTGACTTGCAACCCGCGCAACTTTGCGTTACATTGTGATGTTATATAGCATTCCATAATAAATGGGCTATCCAACACTAAATATTTTTTCAATTCAAACCAATAGTTCCTGAGATTAGCGCGTTCAACCAAACAAACAAACTCTTCAGATTTATAATATTAGTATAGATTTTTCAATATGAATTCTGATCGACGAAGTTTCACCAGCGCACGTATAAACTTCAGACTATTAATATTAGTAGGTATGTATTTTATGTCACAATCCTGTACCACGGAGAGCCTTGTACCGACCTCACCATTTAAAGTTAGGTAGATATGTTTATCACTAATGAATGCTTAAATTAATGATTTCAGTGTAGTAGTAGTGACTGTTAAGTTCAAAGTTGCGATGGTTGTAAAATTTATAACGTTATGACTAGAGGGCTTGTAAATAAAGGCCTTTTTTAAGGATGGTAAATCATCAATGACTCCTCCCGCCCTGGTTGAAGCAGAACGGAGTGTCAAACTCTTACTTACTAAAACCCATCCGAGTTTCTCCTAATGCCTTTTGTGTTCCTGGGCCGCGGTGACTCTTTCCTGGGCCTGAGGAAGGCGAGCTACCCAATGTTCGCCGTCCGCAGGCACGCGCCTACGGTGGCCGGGAATCGCCCAGCTACTCCCGACGCCTGGGGCGTCTTCTTCTGTTGTGGCGGCCGTGGCATGAGGTTTCCCTCTCTCTCATGCGTTCAGCCTCCTTCTTCGCTAGCATTACTGCTTCGCAGAAGGAGGTGACCGCTTCCCATGCCTCCTCTCTACGTACTATGGATTGAACCAGGGCCGGACGGACGCGAGAGGTCGCCGCTGCCGATCACCTCGACGAGAACATGGTGGTGCTCCGCCTAAGCAGGGCAGACTTCCACCGTATACTCCACCGTGTCCTCCGGGCGATCCTCGTAGTGTTGACACCCGGGCGTTTGTAAATAAAAGCCTAGACTCAAGAAAGTTTTTTGAACTCGGTCTTTACGTGTCTAGTAAAGGCTACCTTGTACAGCTGTACTCAGTCATGTTCTTATAGAAGAAATAGCTTTTGCCCGTGACTTCGCTCACGATGATAAAGATATTCACGACAAAAGTAACATACTTAACTGACTCCAGGGTCCCGTCTATCTTTAACAAAGTTCATAAAAATCAATTCAGCGATTTAGGTTCAAACAAACAAACTTACTTTCGCATCTATAATATTAGTTAGGTTCAGATGTTTTTTTTTTTTGGAATGGGAAATCATCAAACGACTTCTTCCGCTTTGGGCGGAGCAGAAAGGAGTGTCAGACTCTTACTGAATAAAACCTACCCATGTTCCTCCAAATCTCCTTTGCGTTCCAGGGCCGTGGTAACTGTTTCGAAAAAATTCCGCAACAGGGTAGGATGAATACAACGTCAAAAGATCATTATCGTTGATCGAAAACAGAGGATCCTTCGACCGGATGGGGGGGTATACTGATCGCATGAATAGCTTTACTTGCGATGTATTGGTGTGACGCAGCTCCGACCTCATCAAAATCCGTACCGTGTGTGGTTGTTACGGCCTCAAGATATACGCTACTATGACGGCCGGAGCGACAACTCCCTGAAGTGCATGTGAACATGCTTCTAGCCAAACCAATCCAAGCAAATTGTTTTCTTCATGCCTGTATATATTTACACAATATTTAATATGTATATATATAATACGGGGGGAAGAAAGGGGGGTGTATTATAATATAATATACATAATATAATACACTACCCCTTTCTTCCCCCCGTTAAAATTGATTTTCAGAGAGAGTTACTGAATAAGGTACTTGTCTCACCGCCGGCGATCAGCGCGTAGCGAGTAAAGCTTGAAACTCGAAACGAGTTGGCGAGCAGAGAGTAGTGACTGAAAAGTTTCGATAGTTTTGACGCTCGGCTTTAAGCAAGTGCTTTTGTGCGGTAGGCGATTACTCGCAATACTCGCTTTGGCCCGCACTGCGGGTAGAAATTACCGGTGATTCGTGAGTTTTGAACGCCAAGCGAGCATCGCCGAGCGAGTGTCGCTGAGCGAGTACAATCTTTGATAGCTCTTGTCGCTGCGATCAGTAAGCGAGTGGTAAGAGCCGTTCGCCGGCAGTGTGAACAGCCAGCTATCGACTATGAATGTATGTGTCTCTTTTACTCACACGAGATCTATATCTTTTGTCCCTTTTCTCAGCGAGCATATAGTTGATAGCTAATCATACACTACATGTTAAAAAGAACTTCAAAATGTCAACTACAATAAAATTAGGTAATAAAATAAAATTAATAATAATAACGCCAAAACACAGAATTGATAAAAAGACATTATATATGACAGTAATTGAGACATGACAAATTACACACCAATGCCCAATGTAGCGACAATCAAAGCGCTTGGCAATCATAGCCAGGACAGTGTTGGAGCAAGCCTTAAAGTTAGGATTCTAGGTTTCAAGAAAGACAAACAAGAGATAACGAAAGAAAAATGTGACAGTAAGCTATTATGATCAGCCGCTTATTAAAGTCGTAGATTACTTTAAAATTAAAGAATAATAAGAATATTCAATGTGAGTTAAATGCACAGCAAATTCCTTAAAGAAACTTTAAAGAGAAATGTTTTGTATAATATTTCTGACCCTTTACAATTCCCGATAATTTTCCCGTTTCATAACATAAAATTATTCGCTGAAAACGTACAGTTCTGAAAACTTTATTTTATAACATTTGCACGAATGAAAATCTAATTAGAGTTCACGAGTATGAGCATTTAAAAGTTCTCGAACCGTTGGGAAAACGTATTCATTTTTTAGTTTTATGGAAATCTATTAATAATATTAACATTGTGGAAGTGAACTGCGTACATCGTAATATGCCTGATGAATTTTAGTCTTTAGGTACTGAATGAAAAAACTTGTATTGAATCTTGTAAAGCCGATATTTAACAGTTTTTGGAAAAAGAAAAAAAAATCATAATGAACCGAAATTAAGGTTATTTTATTCTTTGTCTTTGGAAGTTGGTTATATTTTTTTGTAAAACGTTTTTTATTTTTAGTGGTGATACTTGGACGACGTCTTCGTCAACGCAGAAATTGAAATAAGTAAAAATGCTCATAAACTAAAAACTACTTAACCAAACTGAATCAAATGTTTACGGGACTAAATTGCGTAATGTATTGGCATCGAAATAAAAAAGAATCACAGAAATCGGATCAGAAACTTCGGAGTAATAGGTGTACACACATAAAAAAATAAAAAATACCCACCGAATTGAGAACCTCCTCCTTTTTTGGAAGTCGGTTAAAAATACGGTCGCTTTTGTTTAGTTCGACTATTTAATCGACGAAAAAACGGAGGAGGTTCTCAAGCCGCCGCGTATATTTTTTTTTCTTTATGACCACGCATAACTTTTTACAGAGTAGTCCGATTTTGATAATTCTTTATTTTTAATTTAGCTCTGGAGATCTTTGAAAAGACTCATTCATTTGTTAAAGATATCAATTTAAGAATAAGTGAGAGTTCAGAAAGATGTCGAACCGAATAATTATATCAATTTGATCGGATAAAGGCTGGATAGAAACCATTGTAAGCTGGCTTTTTTCATTTTATATCAGTGTTGTATTTTAAAGATTTGTACGATAGTTTTGTCTTTAAATAATGTCTTTGTTTAAGGCGTACTGCCAGACATTGTACACCTGCAGCCTGTGGGTCCGCTACACGCAGAAAACTTTCAATGCCCTTCGGATCTTCTACAATAATGGCTTTAGGACGCGGCAACCCCACTAGGCATAGTGGGGTTGCCGCGATACTGTAGTGCATTGGGGGTGTTTGCGGAGGCCAACACAGACTGCTTTAGAGCATTAGTGGGGAAGAGGGCCTCTCTGATGCGTCCTGTGCGGGTCAGCTCCAATAGTCTTCTAAACACGATAGCGGATAGGCTTGAGTGTCCTATTTTGAGGCACTGGAATAAGGTACACAGTTCTGGTGGTGTCCTTTTTAATGTAAAATAAATGGAGTATTTGAAGAATAACATGTTGAAAAAAACTTTCGTAACCCTTTGCACGCGAGTCCGACTCGCTCTTGACCGGTTTTTTAAATAGATATATCACTATTACGTTATTGTGCATTCTAGAGACTTTTTTTCCGATGAAGGTACATATATTTTTACTCAGTATTTTTAGCTACTTTTATCAGTTACCTCTGATTTATTTGTGTAGGTACCCACAAAACACGTAAGAGAAATTAGCGGTAGTACATGCACAAAACTGCATTCAGTCGTTTGAGATTGCAAGAGATTGATTTACCTATACAAGCTAGATAATTCATAATCTACACTAATATTATAAAAAGGAAAGATTTGTTTGTTTGTTTGAAATGAATAGGCTCTGAAACTACTGGACCAATTTGAAAAATTCTTTCAGCAATGGATAGCTACATTATCAGGGAATAACATAGCCTATATTTTATCCCCGTACGTACGGGAACGGGAACTACGCGGGTGAAACCGCGTGACGTCCACTATTCTTATTATAGTAACACTAGCTTTTGCCCGCGACTTCGTACGCGCATATGCCGTTTTTTCCCGTTCCCGTAGGAATTTCGCATTCCCGTATAGCCTTCCTCGACAAATGGGCTATCTAACACTGAAAGAATTTTTCAAATCGGACCAGTAGTTCCTGAGATTAGCGCGTTCAAGCAAACAAACAAACAAACAAACTCTTCAGCTTTATATATTAGTATAGATTGGATTAAATGTAGATTTAGGACTAGCTCAAAAGCTGTAGGTAAATTTTATTACAACAAACGAACTCAATATCATTCAATCTCCATCCCAGATTTTATTGATTTAGGATAGAATTCTACCCACTCTAGTTTCCATTTTATGAGATTAATTTGTGCAAATTATTCTAGAAAGACTCCTCTCAGCTTGGTTTTTAAAATATTTGCATCTTCAACAGTCTTCAGCCTTTATTATCCACTTTGAGTGAACTTTCATTTGCCAATTCTCGTATTTTTATGGAGCCCAGTCGCAAACTGTCACTTTATGTACTAAATAAATCGGAATCACAAGCATTCGAGCGTATGAGGCAGTGAAAATGTTTTTCGAAACAGGGTTTTTCGCGACTACTTCATTCGAGTCCATGAGCTTTCGAACCTGTGAGGCAGTGGAAAAATAATTCGCAACAGCGTGTGTCGCAACAGCGGCGTTCGAAACAACATAGGGGACCCGTCAACAACACCTCTAATTTCTTTACGTTTTACAAGTTTTTGGTATTGATTTTATTGCTTATAGCTCAACAAACTTACCTGGCCCGGTGGCTTTAATTGAAACTACCAAAATCACTGTGGAAATTGAGAAGATCTATCATTTTATTAGGGTTCCGAACTAAAAACGTAACCCTTATAGGATCACTGTCTGTCTGTTTTTCTGCCTATCTGTCTGTCTGCCTGTCCGTCTGTCACAGCCAGTTTTTTCCGGATCCACTGGACCGATTCTGTTGATATTTGGTACACATATGGACTTCTGTGACCCAAACACGGATGCGTTATGTAAATCATTAAAGTTTTATTAAGGGGGTCACCTTTGGGGGTCAAACCAGAAAATTATTATTAAAAAAAAAGTTTTTTGAACAATATCGTGTGACATATCAAATGAAAGGGCTTACTGTGAAAATTTAAATCATAATTTTAAAATAAATTGTATTAAAGTTATTCAAGAAATTAGACGAAAAATGACTATTCCCCTCCTTATCTCCGAAGCTACTTAGCCTAATATATTGAAAAAAATGGAGATAATAGATCTTTACCTAAAGATCAGAACAGGAAAACCTATAGGAAGTCTATAATGTTAAAATAACATATTAAAAAAAGGAAATTCGTTCGAAACCCTTTGCACGCGAGTCCGATTCGCACTTGGCCAGTTTTTTCCCTAATAACACCGCCATGATCGGGCTAGATAAGTGCAAACTTATGTAGCCCGCGGGTCTAAAAAGCCCAATTTATCAGATTCAATAAGCAAATCAAGCTAACCGTTACTGTCAAATTTTCCAAATCAACCTTGAACATAATGTGTTAGCGATAAAGATGAAACTGAAATACGACATTCATGAGAACCAATTTGTAAAAAAAAGTATCCAAGCCATTGATATATAAAAAACCCAAGATACACACTTAGCATCTCAAAAACGTCCGCAAAAAACAAGCGCAATATGTATAATTGTGCGCTAGTTTCAAACAGTCTCGCATCGCTCGCCATACTGCACTGCTTTGTAAAAACAACTTTAAGCGATCCGTGTAAGGTTGAATTTGCAAAAAAAATGTTTATAGTATAACTAACTGCACACAACTCACACATGACACTTGATACATGTCAGTTTTTGACGACAGTTTCGAGTGTTGCATTTGTTAGAGACTGTGCATCTTGGGTTTTTTATATATCAATGATCCAAACCAACTAAATACTTACCATGACTGTGAGAAAGTCGACTTTCAAATTATGGATGCAATGCTATTATGCCCATGGTTGTTTTTCCCATGGAACAAAACACCAGTATTCAACCTTCTCATGTAAACTTTGAGGACGGAACTGAAACTCAAAACATTTATTTCAACTAAAATTTGGTTTTAAAACAACACACTGGCGTGAAAACCAAAGGAATAAATGTTCCAACTGAAGCGCCATCAGCCAGACACTCGAATGATCTCAAGAAATATTCTCAAACATAAATTTCAACTCAAAACTGACAGATTTCAAAATAATCTCGTAGATTCACGCTTCAACATCATAAATCACCTACTACATTATTTACAGAAATGGATCGGCCAAAATCTATAAATTACTTTGAGCCTCAAAACGGTAAACATTCTAATCAAGGAATTATATATAACTGCCTATCGTAACTTAAATCCTAAATAAAACCGCAAATAACCACAAAGTCTATGAACTTGACCTTCAGTATTTTATAACTAACTTAACTTTGAGAGATGACATACTGCTAATGATCTTTCAAGGGGTACGCAGAAATATTCCGGCCCCAATTTTCTCATATTAAGGTAAATGGAACTCCCGAAATATTCACAATTCTATTCCGCTTGTTTCGTGATTATAAATCCTTTTACGGAGGGTCGGGTTCTGAAATTAAACTCGAAGCCTATTTTTTTGAGAGTAGTATCGATCTTTTTGCCGTAACACTAAAAACTTGGAAGTTAACTAAAATGGTACAACAGAAGTTGTATTTTCACGCAACATTCGTTCCGTGACATTTTCCAAAGCACATCATTTAATTTAATTCAGAACATAATTCCATATAAGAGTGTTAGTAAAGCTTAAAACTATGTTAGTACCTACTAAAAAATAAAATAAATAATTTACGTAATACGTCCGTGTTTGGGCCACAGAAATCCATATGTGTACCAAATTTCAACAGAATCGGTCTAGTGGATCCGAAGAAAACTGGCTGTGACAGACGGACAGACAGACAGACACCCAAGTGATTCTATAAGGGTTCCGTTTTTTGTTCGGAACCTTAAAAAGTGTTACGACATTATTTGTCAATACAAATGGTTTCGTATAAGCCAGTCACAATCACAGCTCAAATATTCCGCCAAATAACGATTCATTTACAGGGTGTTTGCTTACCGGAAGTGACGGATAGCCGCCGGATATTACGTTATCTCGCACCGGATACGGTTGGCGGCTACCAACCCGATTAGTGACCTGTTATCGATTGAATTATTAACGGCCTAAATTTTGGGATATGTGTTAATCGTTACGTGTAACGTTAGCGAGATTTAAGTTCACCATCCATAGTGCAACTTCAACCAGAGCTGGGTCCTTTCATTTCTTGAGTCAACCTTCAGATTCTCGTGCCAACTTCAACCTATTTATAGCATAACAAATGATCTTAAGGCAGCGGCAGGGGCTGAATGTAAATCATCATCATCATCATCATATCAGCCGAAAGACGTCCACTGCTGGACATAGGCCTCCTCCAAGCGTCGCGACAACGACCAGTCCTGTGCGTCTCGTATCCACCGGCTACCCGGTCATCGGTCCACCTTCCAACGTTGGGTCTTCCGGTACGCGCTCGCCACTCCAGAAATTTTCAGCCCCATTGACCATCTGTTTTGCGAGCAATGTGCCCTGCCCACTGCCACTTTAGTTTGGCGATCCTTCGGGCTATGTCGGTAATCTTGGTTCTCTTGCGAATATCATCATTCTTGATTTGATCACGTTAGGAAACTCCAAACATTGCCCTCTCCATTGCCCTTTGAGTGACTTAAAGCCTTCTGATTAGGCCCATGTAAATTTAGAATGTAAATGAAGTATTATAAAAAGCAGAAGCAGAAATATCATAACGTCAAGTTATTTCAGTATTGCAAATCAAGCAGACATAGCAGCTGTCCATCTGTGTATCCAAACTTTATATGAATAAATTTCTCAGGTAGACAGTGCAGACGACCTCGTAACCTTTGTTGCGTTCAAGTGTTGCCAGTCAACGAGTTAAAATAGTTACAACACGTCTAGCATCTCTATTTTTATCTTCTTTCATTTTCGTTTTCTTGAAACACTGAAAAAGTAGTTTAGGAATAGGGTTATTCCTAAGCCTCCGCTGCCCGTCCGTCCGTCCGGGCTGTATCTCAAGAACCGTAATAGGTAGACAGTTGAAATTTTCACAGATTGTATATTTCTATTGTCGCTATAACAACAAATAATAAAAATGTTTATGGTACGGAACCCTTCCTGTGCGAGTCCGACTCGCACTTGGCCGGTTTTTGATAATTGCAATTAATTTTGCTTTTCATGCAAATGTTTTTGTTTAAACCTGTCAAAAACTCTATTACCTACATCTATACTACTAAGACTATTGACTATTGTTGTATTAAGAGGTATCGGGGCCCCTTCTATGTGCTGATGGTGATCACCGCAGTGGTTTTAGTGGGGTAAAAATCCCACGCTCCCTGGTTGGTGGCTTTGGAAGAATTTCCCCGAAAAAAAAAATAGGTGACTAATGTTAGGTTACTAATCATAAAATTCTTCCGTTACTGACTGATTGAGTGACTGACAGACAACGTACAGCCGAAACTACTGGTCCTCGAATGCTGAAATTTGGCATCAATCATAAGAGAGGGGAGCACTAAGAGAGGATTGGGAGCACTAAGACAGGATTGGGAGCACTAAGAGAGGATTTCCCGAAATAATTTTTTTTTACGATTGATAGGCTCGCGTTTGACCACTATCTCACCTGATGGTAAGCGAGAATGTGGTCGAAGATGGAGCACGCTTGCATAGAAGTAACTTATTCACTCTTGACTTAAATACTCCCAGGTTGTAGCTATCAGGAAACACAGACTCCGGCAGGGAATTCCACTCCTTAGCTGTACGCACTATGAATGTGTTCCTTAAACGTTTTGTGCGTGTGGGTGGGATGTCCACCGTGTACCGGTGGCGCATCGCCGTTCGTCTTGTGGTCCGATGATGAAACGGGCTTGGCGGAATTAAATTATGCAATTCCGTCGCACATTCCCCAAAATGTAATTCATACGGGAACGGGAAAAAACGGGATATGCGCGTACCAAATCGCGGGCAAAGCTAGTCTACTATAATTTAGCTAATTCGTACTAGTCAAATCAACCTGTCGGTCTATTCTGTTAATACTTCAATGTGAAAAATTAGGTGGAGTGAGCCTATAGTGAACTGTAATTCCACATTGATTGGGTGGATTGACAGCTCTCATATTTAAAGAATAGCACTCCAGTATTGTTCACAAGGTAATGGTCTTCCCTATTCTTCTTTGTCTGCTGCCTTCCGAATTCAGTCCCCCAGACACACTACAAGTTACAATCTCTACCTTGTTGCTATTCTACCAATTCGCACTAAGCGGTTAGAAACGTCTTTTATAATGCGCACAGCAAAGGAGTGGAACTCTCTGCCTGCGTCTCTGTTTCCGAACGCAAACAATCCTTATCTCTCAAAGTTACAGTGAACAGGCTTCATCTGTGTAAGCTTGCTCCATCGTCGACTTTGCCTCTGCCATCTCTGACCTAGACTAGAGTCAAGAGCAAACCCATCTCAAATAGTTAGGATTTATTGCTTATTTCATATTACTTTTCTCAAATAAAAAAAATTATTGAAATTATTCTAAAAATAAAAAATGAATTACGTACTCATAATCGTTCGATCACGTAATAGTAATAATGATTGCTTTTGATGTCCCGGAACGAACCTTTCACTTAAAAAGTAGTAATATTTCAAATGAAAACACATCGCGACATTTATTTCAAGTGGCGCTTGGTTTATGAGCTACTCCGTTGGGAATTAGGACTGCACGCTGAAAAAGATGGCTTAAAGCGGAAATAAATGTTCTGGCAGAAGTTTAAAAGACTGTAACGGGAGAACATTAGTTGTGTATAATATTTGTTTATTTTTCGTAAAATAATGCACATAGTTTACTACTTCATGCCTTAATTTTCCCATACACTGGAATAAACACTTGTTCTCTTCATTTTGTATAGATTATTCCAACAGAAAAAAGCAACAGCCGAACATACAGCCTGAATATACAGACGTTTCATGCCAAGATGATCCCGTTGTAAGAAAGAAATAGTGCTATTCGTCGCACTATTTCTTTCTTATAGAGAGATGGAGCTATATTCGTTTATAGCTCCATCTCTCTTTCACAACGGCATGATGATGACATTGGCACATCATTGTGGGGGCTAGAACTGTTGATTCTCTCATAAATCAGAGTTGATCTCTTTGTAATACATTACATGATTTGAAAGAGTGTCCGTGGAGTTTTTTGCACGTTCTTCTCCATAGAGATCTACGCTTTGAAAGGTGCAAAAAGCTTCATGTTTTTAAATGGTTTATTTGAAACATATGCTTTGAGTTTGAGTATGCTTTGAGTTTGTGTTTGTAAAATTTATATTCGTGTACATATCTAATTCTTGAAACTTTGACAATGATTAAAAAGTTTGTACAATAATTGAGGCTTTTTATTAAAAACAAGTTCATCTCGTACCTAATTTTTTTAAAGGTCATGTCTCTTTTATATCTAGACGAGCGTAAAGATTTAAGAACTGACCTTTTTAAACCATATCTTAAGAGGGCGACACTTTGGTCGTGTATTTTGGCACGAAGCCAGGTCGTCGAATGTCCTCGACCCCAAGTTTTTGGGTTTATGACTGCTATTAAAGATCTCTGATTCTGTATAGATTATATTAATATGGTTTATGATAACGGTTGCTGACTGAATAAGGCTTTACCCAAGTAATTTTGGAGAATGAGGCGAATTTACGAGGTTACGTAAGGCAAAGGGTGATTAATTTATCAGCCAACATTGTCTAGAGCCTAATGAAGAAGACGTTTTTAACAATGATTGAGGTTGGAATTAACTAGATGTCTGTTTGTTAGAATTTGTGTGTTTTGAGTTAATAGTATCCTGCTCGAAGGACCATCCGATGTTGGTGGTAGTAATTGTGGTTCGTAATAAAAAGGTGAATCTTTTCCTTTGGAATTTTAGTAACTTTTAATAGTATACAAGGTGTTTCAGAAGTCCGTGGTCATATTTAAAGGTAACGTTCTATAACTGACTTACAGCAAGGAACAAATTACAAACATATCGACTTATTAAAAAATATATATGTATATATTAAACTAAAAAAAACCCTTTTCAAGCAGTCTGATGCAGTTGATGACATACATTTTATGTTTAAACTAAAATAACTGCCACCAACTGCATCATCATCATATCAGCCGAAAGATGTCCACTGCTGGACACAGGCCTCCCCCAAGCGTTGTCACAACGACCGGTCCTGCGCGCCTCGCATCCATCGGCTACCCGCGACCTTACCAGGCTATGTCGGTAACCTTGGTTCTATTGCGGATGTCATCATTCCTGATTCGATCACGCAAGGAAACTCCACGTATTGCCGTCTCCGTTGTCCTTTGAGTGACTTTAAGCCTTCTGTTGTGGCCCATTGTGAGCGACCAGGTTTCAGTTCCATAAGTCATCACTGGAAACACGCACTGGTCATAGACTTTCGTCTTGAGACACTGTGGTATGTGGGACGAAAACATATCACCCAACTTCCCGAACGCTGCCCAGCCGAGTCGGATTCAACCAACCATGACCATGAACTGCTTGAAAAGTGATTTACTTGGAACTTTTTAGTATTTGTGGAGTTGTTTTTTTTTTAAAGTAACAGAACGCAATCCTGAAATATGACCACTTAATTCTGAAACTCCTTGTAGAGTCTTAGACAGCATGTTTAAGAATTTATTCATCGTTAACAACTTAGGTTCTGGTTTACGATCTTGGACCTTGACCTTAAACTCAATTAAAACTTGTCACATCAACACAGTTTGAACTAACTTACACAGGACCTATAAGTAGGGGCCGTTACTTTGATGAACGCTTCAACAGTTGTCCTCTAAATCACAAACTTTAGAACATTTTAGTTTGATTTATTCCGTAAACATTTCATTACTATAGAAAAAAAAACAAAAAACTGTTAAAGCCGTATCTCTGAAATATATGATTGCTCGAAAGCACCGATTTCACCTCCCGGTACCGCGCAGTCCTCACATACTTCCACGCAGAAAGTTTGGAATATCGAACCTAGCGCCACAACATCAAATTAATTCAAACCGCCAACTGATTTAGTGTTGTTCGCTCGCAAACTTCCTAAACTCCTTCTGTCAAAATAATAACACAAATCAGCACTCTTATAAACAGCGATTTTAGACGTAGATAAAATACAATAAAATAAAATATTGAACGCAGAAAAATAAATATTTGTTTAATATTTATTTTTTACAGTCGTTGGTAAATTATATCAAGTTTTGTATGGCTCCAAATTATTTTGAACACTACTAATTCAAGAACATGACCATAATTGTGCGATAGAGATAGGACTAGAGACTTTTGAGCATACGGAAGGTATGGAGTAGAGCAGTTGTATAAAGAAAATATTTTAATCATAATTGAAATACATTATGAAAACGAATGAAATGATAAGTAGTCAATTTTTTTTTCGCGTGGCTTTACTCACTTAGCCTTTTTACAGAAACCGTGCATTTTCTGGCGGTGGTTTTGTATCAGTGAAAAATAAATCGTACATCCTGTAAACAGATATTTTAAACTCTTTATCATATTAGTTTAGTTCAAAACCTAGTTAACTAAATGTAATGCAATGACCCTTTCAGTATAAGTTCCATGAGAGGTATACATGAGCGCAGCTACTATTATATGCGGCATTCCAAATCCGGGGCTGTAGGATAACCCCGGTCCCATCCTCAGGCCCATTTTGCTAAGTAATAGTTTCATCCTAGTTGTTGTTTCATCCACGGAACATCTTCAAGGCTTATAGCAAATCATGGAAAAACACTTAGTATTTAGAAAATCTTTGTATTTGTCTTCGTAAACTATACCTACCAAGGCTTTTGACAGGTTAGAAAGGGGTCCACTCATACCACTTTTATCAAAATTTGTTCGATATTTTAACTTGTAGGTATTTTTGATGTGAATATAAATAATGAGAAAATTAAATGTTGAAAATTAACCCATTTTTACACGTAGGTATTTTAATTTTCGATGTTCAAATATGTACCCATCGATATTTAGGACATCACTATACTCAGTACTTCAATATTTAGGACATTCGATACTCGGTATTTCGATACTCTGTATTTCGATATTTGGATCTTTCGATCTAACCCTTGTAGATATTTAGATTTTAGATAAATTTGACGTAGGTTATTTAACCATTCGACAATATAAGCTTTCGTTATTTTAATTTTCAGTTTTATGGTCGTTATGAAGTAAGGCTGGTAAGATTTAGATTATTAATCTAAATCATTATTAGGATTACACATTTTTCATTTATTTCTGCAACTTCTAAAACCCCGCAGACAAGTCGGGGTAAAAAGCTAGTATTTACTTAACACATTTTTTTCACAATTCAAACGCGAGTCCTTTGTCATTCCTAGGCTTGTTGCCTTTGACGTTTTACACATTCTTGACACATTGATGTCTGACGTATTTCAATCATAAAATGTAAACATTTATTTTAGCGTGTGTTTTGAGTTAAAATGTGATATTTACACTGCATAAACAGACACTCCAATATAGAAAATAAAATGTTAACCTAATATTGCTTTGTGAGATGAAAAGATTGAAGGATCCAGTACGTATATACAAGTAAAGGTGACTTGGAGACGTTATTTTCTTCAAGCCGTTGCTATTCATTTCCTGGAAAACGAGTCCATTGTCGCCTTCAGGTAAGAACTCCCAACAATGTTATACTTTATTTAGTTTTGCTCTTTTATTTCATACCAATTTTATACATTATTCAAAAGTTAGTGCGGATAGAAAAATATTGCGTTTTATATTGTTCAAGGTCATAAGAATACACATTCACATGGTGCAGACATTTTTTATCACTAAATTTAATTTTAAACAGCTATTTAAACTATTAGCATTTACTGCTAAAAAAATATTTAAATTACGACAATCTGACAGCTCCGATTTGCAAAAAAGTGACTCAGGTCCTGCCTGCAAGAGCTCCACGGAGCATCTGAAAAACTGAACAAATGAGAGAGATGCAAATACTTTTACAAGGCAAAAGATGAGATGAGGATACTAAGAGTTTAGTTCGGAATAAAAAAACGTAAGTGCTAAAATAAATTTTCGTATTTGATAACATAAAAGTATTATTAAATCGAAATCTGTTCAGTTAAAACCTCGATAAGGCTATTTTATAATAATAATAATAAAAATATATTTAAAAGTAATTTTCATAGGATCAATCTAAAGCGTTGCGTCTTGTAGTTAAAAAAGTAAAAAGATATTTCGAACTTTATGATGTTTTTCTATCGAGAAAATTTCTTCGTATCGTGTATTCCTTCAGTTTGACACTAGATTATATAGTCAAAAAGCATATACCGTAATCTCACATACAACGAAAAACGGCCTTATACTGAATATATCCCCCTAAGCATTTGATAACTCTATGCTAAATGATGTCAAATAGCATCTCTGTAACGCATTTTATTAATTATTAGGATCATCAATAATGGTATCAGTCGAAAGACGTCCACTGATAGACATGGGACTGCCCCAAGTATTGCCACAACAACCGGTCCTGTGTCAATTATTACAATGCTAGTTGAAAAAATGTATCATGGAAATATTGCTCAGTATGGTAGGACTGGGCAATGTGCAAGAACATGCAAGAAGTGTGTACAAAATAGACGTGACGTCTCACAAATTCTATATCACACTGACAAAATTCTTTATACAATGACCTGAAACATGACCTATCTGATCGGAGGATCCTCCCTTTTTAATGGAGGTTGGAGGACTTTACACCCTGTTCCGCATACCTTATTTATTTTTAGGGTTCCGTACGCAAAGGGTAACCAACGTAACCCTATTACTAAGCCTCCGCTGTCCGTCCGTCTGTCTGTCAACGGGCTTTATCTCAAAACCCGTAATAGGTAGACAGTTGAAATTACAACTATCTTGGCGCTATAACAGCAAATCGTAAAAATTTAAGGAGGCTCCCATGAAAGAAACGTGTTTTTTTTCGTTTTATGGTACAGAACTCTTCGTATGAGAGTCCGACTTGCGCTGGGCCGGTTTCTTTAATATTATTTTCCATATTTTTTACCAGTAAAATCTGTGGACTCAGATAGTCAGGAACGAACAAGAGTATTGTCACAGGAAAACAGAAATAATCTAATTGGCTTGTATTTGCCGAAATCCATATCATAACGTGGCCACCAATTCCACCCAAAATTGTCGGTTAACGATAGGTTCTTGTCATAATAATATTGGCTTTGTAACCTGATCCTAATGGGTTGTTATTTGGTATAATTGTACGTTACTTTGTGGCATATAACAGTTACTACACGGTATAGGAAAACCGTACCAGACAAACTTGTGATAGTATTATTTTTTATTTAACTTCCAAAAAAGGAGGATGTTCTCAATTCGGCGAGTATTTTTTTTTTATTTATGTACACCGATTCTGAGACCGTTTCTGATCCGATTTCTGTGATTCTTTTTTAGTTCGATGCGGTACACTTGCCATTTGGTCCCGTAAAAGTTTGATTCAGTTTGGTTAAGCAGTTTTTATTTTATGAACATTTTTGTTTATTTCAGTTTCTACGTAGACGAAGACGTCGTCCAAGTATCACCACTTAAAAGTGAAAAATAAAAAAACTTTTCACAAAACAAAATGTTTTTGGTTTTGTTTCTTTGTTTTTTAACACCGACTTCCGAAATTAAGGTTATTTTATACTTTGTAATGTTTTGTTTGGAAGTCGGTTATATTTTATTGTAAAAAGTTTTTTTCTGTGTAGCTATTACCGACCAACGTTACAGTATATTTTTACTGGACAACCCGCGCAACTTCGTCTGCGTCAAATTATTCACTAATGCCCAGCTCCTATTGGTCATAGTGTGATCTTATATAGATGCTTACACGGTAAATGGGCTATCCAATACTTAAGGCTTGTGTTCATGCCAATGGCCTTGTGCATATAAATGGAGCTAACTACCCCTCGACGCGCCACTCCGCTACTGGTAGTTTTAATTCTTTATAATAAAAAAATATATATTTTTTAGAAAGTAACAAAACCAAAACATTTTTCATTGTATTGCAAAGCAGTAAATATTTTTTTTTATACTCTTTTGATAAAAAATAGAAGAGTAAAATGGATTCATCTCAACGATTTGGAGGTGATTTGGTGGTTTTTTTTTCTTATTGTGTGATACCGAAAACCAAATTTTGGCTAAACTAAATTAAGAATCATATCATGTAGATTACTAACTAGTTTTTTTTTTCAGATGTAATTTCTCTGTTAGTGCCGACGAAAAGCTGCACGCAATTTTAAGCTTTATTTGAGAGAACAGCCTTAAACATGTTTTTAATTCGAACCATTAGTAGTTCCTGAGATCAGCCCGTTCAACCAAACAAACAAACAAACATCCGTACAGCTTTATAATATTAGTATAGATTTATCTACTTTGTAAAACATTAACCTCTCCTGTATGGTTCTGTCAAATAATGTTCTAACCTTTGGGCCGTAACAGGTATCAAAAATAGAGACTTGACCTTTGTTCTAATTATAAAACATAGGTAGGGACTGTTTATCGATAAATGAAATACCTAAACGTTTATTACGTACATAGGTACTTCAATTTCGTACCTATGTACGTAATGAAAGTTTAGATATTACAGACGAAGGTTCAGACGAAGACAAGCTTATCAAAGGTTCTGATATTTTTTATCTCACGAAAATAAAACTCACAGTTCCTTTTCATAGCCTTTGATCATATATTTCAATATTTATTTGTAGGTATTTATGTATAAAACTAAAAAAAAAACAGCGATCAAGGTCCTATAGAAAAAAAAACAATACAAATGAGGAACATTACTACGTATCCCTGTCGATCTCGTTCCGACTGCAGGGTTGGGTTCGGGTCGGATCCCCGATCAGACAGTGTTCTCATAAGGGTATGCTCACTATTACTGCTTGGAGTACAAATTTGTGCTCGGTTGAGGGATAAAAGCTTGCTTCCTATTTCATGGGACTTATAAACCCAACGAGCGAACTGAGAGTCTAGAACGAATGTTTTGACGCATAGTAACATTAAAGATAGTATCGTTATCGTAAGTGAACTTTATGCGACGTAGGTACACAGTTTGTATCATACAAAAATTTTAATATACAACCTGTAATAGAATAAACACAATACCTGTTAATCTCGAAATACTATACAACCTGAGGTCATTGTACTCATCATTATGAACAACTTTCACTATAGGACCAACACTGAAATCGCGAAAAAACATCAGCTGTTCAATACATTTTGTCGAGTTATGCGCACATAAAATGTATGGGGGAGTCGCTTTTTTTTTCGCGACTTCAATGTTGGTCCCATAGTGAAAGTTGTTCATAATGATGAGTACAATGACCCCTTAAGAGGTATTGCGTTTATTCTGTTACAGGTTTTATAGTAGCCGAATTATATAAATATTATGTGCGTAACGAGTCTTATAATTATAGTAAATATTTACGTTACGTTACTTTACATCAAAAAATATTCGTGCAGGTCCTCTGTGCACCTTTTGTCTCCCCCGACGACGTTAATGCAGATATGAAGTTATCTTACTACATAATGTGTATTCATGTGTCTTTATTGTTTGAGGAGCTCGTGGCTAAATGATAACAGCAGCACTTTACGGTAAGCAACACTTGTCGAGGTTGGTCTGTGGATGGGTGATTATCCGTTACATTACGAGTTTCCTCTGTATTGTTTTTTCTTTATTTTTTTAAAGACTTTTATCATTATAAGGCATGACAGCCTTGTCATAACCTAACCTAATTAAAAAAAAAACCTACATACTTTTGAAGAATACGTAAAGTGGTCCCGATCGTCATTTGTACATTTTAACCATCGTTAAGGTGCCTTTCGATTACAGTGGAGCGAGGCAGCGGAGCGGAGAAACGGAGAAATATTAACCAATCACGTCAGCCAATGGAATTGCATAAAATCTCCGCACCACGTGAGTCACTGGCTCCGCCATCTCGCTCCGCGCAAATGGACAGGCACCCTAAGGGTAGTGTCAGAAACCAGGAAATATGACACCAGTCTCGTCAAGGAGTATCGTCTTTTCAGTTACCGGGGTCCACAACCCAGTCTCCAGTTGGGTTCCACCAATAAAACCTCCACAGGTTTCATAAGCAAACACTTCGTGTAGAGATTGGTACTTAGCTGACTCCGGATCGACTGAAACCCCAGCAAGGTTGGGAAAAGGCTAGGCTGATGACATAAACACATTTGTGTATTTATGTACCTATGTGTGTTAATAGGGATGTTTTATTTCTTTGAATTGTTCATTTTTTTCCGGACGATTTTATCCTGCTTGTCTTTTACATCGTTCTCACATATAATTATGTATAATTTCAACATGATGTAAACAAAACTTTGTAACAATTTATTATTTTTAAAAGAGTGTCCGTGGAGTTTCTTGCACGTTCTTCTCCATAGAGATCTACGCTTTGGAATGTGCAAAAAGCTTCATCTTTTTGGACCGACCGACATTGACAATTCAAAAGTGCCTGTAAATGGTTTATATAAATAAAAAAAAATAATTACAGTTTGTGTCCTGAGTAAAGAAATATGATTCTATTTAGCCCTTCAGTTAGACTATCGAAAAATATTACACACTTATTTTTTGCTTTATCAATTTAATATTGAAGAAGATAAAACGCATTAAAGATCAAGAGTGGGGGCTTGTGACGTCACTTATCGTTAAAAACCGGTCAAGTGCGAGTCGGACTCGCACACATAGGGTTCCGTACCATAAACCTTATTTTTTATAATTTGTTGTTATACCGGCAATAGAAATACACAATCTGTGAAAATTTCAACTGTCTACCTATTACGGTTCATGAGATACAGCCCGCTGATAGACAGACGGACGGACGGATGGACGGACGGAAAGGGTACCCAAAGGTACGGAACCTTAAAAAGTGTACTGAAATCAAATGATATGTGACGACACGAGTTTTTAACGCACTGTATCGTCTTAATTTTTTTGTTTGCGTGAAAAAAGAAAAATTACGTTTCGGATATTTTTTTGGAAATCTATCTGACGGTCTAATTAGATTTTTTTAATCCACTACCCTATTGATTTAGGGTCCAACTAAAGTAATGTCACACTACTTTCGAGTCCAATAGCCTAAATACACTAAAGTATCACTATCACTGACCTTGTCTAGGCCACACGAATCCCAATTGATTGGCCGAATCGATACGATCCACTCAATTGAAACTCTCTACTATTTTTACCGAATTCCGATTTCAATTAATAATTAATTGAACTTCGTTTAGGATCGTAATTGATGCTTTCATGTTTCTGACGGTTCTAGATTATGTTTCAACGGGTTGTAAATAGAAGATGTGACGGTGATTGATTATGTTTATTTTCTTTACCTAACTTGGTACTGAGAGAACTTTTAGGGTTCCAAACCCAACGGAACCCTATTACTAAGCCTGCGCTGTCCGTCCGTCCGTCTGTCAGCAGGCTGTATCTCAAGAACCGTAATAGGTCGACAGTTAAAATTTTCACAGATTATGTATTTCTATTGCCGCTATAACATCAAATTATTAAAATTAAGGTTAACTGTACGGAACCCTTCATGTGAGAGTCCGACTCGCACTTGGCCGGTTTTTTTTTCAACCGTCTGATAACTTTTCCCTGACGAATAAATATAGCTGTCTGATATAATATTTCCTATATTTATTCCTCAGTTGCTCAGATAGAGTCACAGATACTGGACTGCCTAAGTAAGCACTAAGTAAATTTATCAATTCAAACAACGACGCGAGAGAAATTTGGTGCAGGGGACAGCCGGCTTCGAGAAGTACATCAGTGTTTGCGCACGCACTTACATATACAGTAGTGCTATTCTGTAAGAACATTTTCGTGCCTCGACAGCGGAATCCGAGGTGAGTAACATATTCGTATAAACATAAGACCTTTATATTGTGTGTAATAAAGCTCACTTTGTGAGCTTTGACACTTAGGTGAAGCTCAATATCGAAAAACTGTCGTCAAAAACTGACATGTTTCAAGTGTCATGTGTGAGTTGTGTGTAGTTATACTATAAACAATTTTTTTTGCAAATTCAACTTTACACGGATCGCTTAAAGTTGTTTTTACAAAGCAGTGCAGTATAGCGACTGATGCGCCTTTTTTTTTGCAAATTCAACCTTACACGGATCGCTTAAAGTTGCTTTTACAAAGTAGTGCCGTATGGCGAGCGATGCGAGACTGTTTGAAACTAGCGCACAATTATACATGGTGTGCTTGTTTTTTGCGGAAGTTTTTGAGGTGCTGAGTGTGTATCTTTGGTTTTTATATATCAATGTGGGAGGTGTACACGATTGCTACATCGTAAACGAAGGATTCGAATCATTAGTGATAAGAAACAACAGACTACTATATCAGGAGTAGCAATCTTCACTTATGAGGGTACAAATTAGGAGAAGCGTCTGTGTTGACATCGATTAAATTAAAAAAAGTATTACTGTTTGACTTGTTTGCGATGTATCAAAATATGTCACATATTACCGTATTTTTATTGCGTTTACCTGAAAGCTTGACTTTTTAGTGCTTTAAGGGACCTTATACCCTATATATTCGATAGAAATTACAACTTGATACCTCTATTCGCTCCTGAGCAAAAGAGTCTAGACAGCAAGATCGACAATATAAGGGTTCAGTTTTTTGCGTTTGAGGTAGTAATGTTTGGATTATCATCTATACTAATATATAAAGCTGAAGAGTTTGTTTGCTTGAACGCGCTCATCTCAGGAACTGCTGGTCCGATTTGAAAAATTATTTCAGTGTTAGATAGCCCATTTATCGAGGAAGGATATAGGCCATATATCACTTTAAGACCAATAGGAGAATTAATTCACACACTACACATACTTTACACAACATTTTTACGTCATATTTCCACAACAATACACTCACTACGTATAGGTAATCTTTTCAAAAATATTTATAAACGCACAAAATAATAAAGAAATGCCTAAGTGATAGTATCTAAACAAAAAACATGTTTACTAAAAGCATTAAAATGTCAGATTAACTTCCGTTGTCAGTAATAACTTGCGTGAAACGATAAAAATCTGGCAGATTGTTTTTATAACATGGAGCAATGTGGGTCATAATGCTGATAAGCATTTTATGTCATTGACTTATACTCTGTTTATGTCATGGAGCATACAGGGACAAATTTAAAAATAAGTTTTTAGATTAAAACAAACAGTACATGTTCTGAGGGCCAATTTTACTAACTTTTAAGCATAGTTCGCATTTGCATCTCATCTCGCAATCTATCAAAAAAGCCTTAATTAATATCATCAATCAATCAATATACAGGGTTTTTTGTAAAACACCAACAATCTCTTAGGCAGTGAAAGTACATCTACACTAACATTATAAAGTGGAAAGATTTGCTTGTTTGTTTGAAATGGCTCCGAAACTACTGGACCGATTTGAAAAATTCTTTCAGCAATGGATAGCTACATTATCAGGGAGTAACATATTTTATCCCCGTACTCCCACGGGAACGGGAACTACGCGGGTAAAACCGCGTGACGTCCACTAGTATGATTATAAACAACTTTTATTTTGATAACAACTCCCAAAACTCGAAAAAAATATCAGCTGTTTCATACAAAATGCAATATTTAGCCAATGAAAATGTATGAAACGGCTTATATTTTTTTTTGAGTTTTCGGGGTTGTGTTTTACAAATAACCCTGTGTATAAAATTCTTCCGTTACTGACTGATTGAGTGACTGAGTGACTGACAGACAACGCACAGCCGAAACTACTGGTCGTAGAAAGCTAAAATTTCGCATGAAGCTTTCCTACACTTTCGTATGGGAGCACTAAGAGAGGATTTCCCGAAATTCCTACGGGAACAGGAATAAATAGGATATGTACGTACGAAGTCGCGGCAAAAGCTAGTCCATACTAATAATATAAATCTGAGTTTGTTTGAACGCGCTAATCTCTGGTACTGGTACAAAGCTAGATTTCCATACATTTTTGACAGATCTCGACTGACATGCGAATGCAAACTTCGCTTTAAAATGATTAACATTGGCACTCTGGTAGGTATTCCAAAACTAAGACATTTCCATATACACATGTACGATCATTAAATTATGTTAGTAATAATTTAGGTTTCGTACTAGTGGGGTAGCCAATGGAAATTGATTACTAAGCCTGCCACCTTCGCTGTTTGTCCTTTCGTTTGTCTGTTAACACTTTCGCACTTCAACAGTTATTTAGGGTTCCGATCATCCGTAAAAAACGGAACCCTTTTAAAATCACTCGGGTGTCTGTCTGTCTGTCACAACCAGTTTTCTCCGGATCTACTGGACTGATTCTGTTCAAATTTGGTATACATATGGAGTTTTATGACCCAAACACGGACACTACGTAATTTAATAAATTTTAAGTGTAGGAGTCACTTTAGAGGGTCGAACTAGAAAATTAAAAAAAAAGGTTTTCAAACTGTATCGTGTGACATATCATATGAAAGCGCTTACTTACTGTCAGAGTTTTAATAATATTTTTTCATAATTTTAAAATAAATAGTTTTGAAATTATTCAAGAAATTAGACCAAAAATCAACATTTTAGGCTCCATAGTTAAATCTCCAAAACTATTGAGCCAAAATTTTGAAAAAGTGCAGATGATAGTTCTATACCTAAAAATGACAGGAAATACTTTATGAAGTCTGTACTGTTAAAACAATATGTTGAAAAAATTAAACTGGTTCGGAACCCTTTGCACGCGAGTCCGACTCGCACTTGGTCAGTTTTTTCTTAATATTATGAATATTGAACAAATTCGCTTAATCATTTTTGAATTTGTGAAGGAATATTTTCGATATCAATAAAAACATATTTATACATTTTATTTTTTTTAAATACCTAAACGATAGTACCTAGTTTTTTTAGCTTGATCTTCTACCTTTTCGTACATTAACAAAATACGTAGTTTGTACCTACAGACTACGTAATTTGCTAATGAATGAAATGATCTTAACATATCCATACAATGTTAAATATCATACTAGTATTATTTTGACATCTTAGGCACGTAAAATATAATTAAAAGCAATCAAGTTCGAGCCGCTAGATTGCCTTTACCCAGTCAAAAACGTGTTCCGACTAAATATACAAGAATATCATTAGCATCTTTAGAACAATGAGGAGAAGCCTTCCATTTGCATTTGATATTGAAGCGACAAAGCGCTGAACGAAAGCGCTTCAATTATCTCCCAACTTAATTATTACATCGGCTTCTTTCAAGGAGTTGCCAAAGAATTGTAACAGAATATTGCCGAGATTGGAAGCAAAAGTGTATTGAGTTTATTTTTAGATTCCTTCAGCAGCTTTTGAATATTACAAGCCTCTGTGTTTTCGTGATTATAATAACCTATAAAAGATTTATTTTCTTCCTAGCTTTTTCCCAGCTGTATGTGGGTCGGCTTCCAGTCAAACCAGGGGAGCTACTCTCTAAGCTCAAAGTCCGTAGTTTCGACTGAGCTGTTGCCATATTCTACTCCGTATCACCTAACCACTAAGAATTAAAGACAACATGATTTGATAGTTACTATAAAATCATGTTGTCTTTCATTCATAGTTCGGTTTCGGGACTAATCGTAAGTCTATAGGTGATACGGAGTAGAATACGCCCGCAACTAAGCCCGATACTACGGACTTCAGGCTTAGAGGGTAGCCCCTTTTTTTCGAGCTAAGAAAATGCCTAACGCATACCACATCATCCGGGGAAACGATGTGGTTATGTAGGACTTGCACCCACTAAAAACTTCGGCTGTGCACCTACCTTCGCCTTGATGGGTGGGCCGCGAGAACTGCTTCGCATGACATTCGCGACCCATCCAGCGTGGCCCACTTCTGGGCTCCCTCTTCTACGCCCGCCTCTGGACTCCCTCTTCCTTCAGCGATGCCCGGGTGCACTGGGACATCACCATGACTCCCGGTCCCTGGAGTCAGCAGTACAGCGTGGACGATAGAGTCCCCGATTTATCGTCTGCAGGCCCCTCTTATGGCGGCGTCAAGTCGGCATTTCGCCGCCTGCGCCGTCCTGTCCTTCTGCGGCAAATAGGGTCAGCGAGAGAGTCTTCCTCCCTGACCCGCTCTGGCACTTCCTTCTGCGAGATTACGTCCTTGCAAAAAGACGCAACCGCCTCCCGTACCATTTCACTGCCGACCATACCCCTAACAACGACCGGCAGCGACAGATCTTCCCCAATTTCTGCCAATAGAACACGGCGCTGCGCTTACCAGGTAGGGCACTGCTCGAGAGTATGCAGAGCCATGTCCTGGCTGCTGCTGCACTGGTTACACACGGGAGTCGCCTCCCGTCTTGCCACTGTCGGCAAGTATTTGCCAAAATAGCCATGCGCCGACAAAACCTGCACTAAACGGAAGGACAACGTCCTGTGTCGCCTCCGTGCCCACTTCTCTAGGATTGGCTGGATAGCCCTAACAGTCCAGTGACCTGCACTAGGCGTCTCCAGCCTTTCCACCCATTGCCTCATGATGGCAAACTGCGCCTCTCTGCGCCACCTCATCAGTATTTCACATAAAGTGGTTGCCTATCTCACCTCCATAGCCCAATTACTGGGTAACACATTACTTTTTTGCAAGACTGGAATAAGATTATCTGGCTTCTGACAATCCGTAACGATTGCCAAAGATCTACAAAGACGGCTTAACGTGTTTTCCGTGGCCCGGAGGATTATCAGTATTTATCATTTATTTATTTTCACATACGGCTAACATACTTAATAAACTTAGTCCCACAAAACCGTAGTAATGGTTTGACTGTGGGGTCGATGAGTCTCTACATATACTACTCATTCGTTAATTTGTACTTATAACTAATTATACACTTTAATACGTTTCTGAATAGTTTCCTCTTAATTTATTTTTAAAACAATTTTTATTCATTTCACTCCTTATGTCTGCCGGCAGACTGTTCAGAAGGTATGGTATTCATTTTTTTAGAGTTCTGTCACCTAAGTAATTGGTGACTATGAGCACACTGAATCTGCCAGCAGCCATAGATCGTGTGCTATGGGTGTTAATTACATGAGCTAGTATTTTAAGATCGTCACCCATCTACAGTCCGACCTTAGTAAACCTTGCTCCTCAATTTGTCAAAAAAATTGTAACAGAATATGCCGAGATCGGAAGCAAAAGTAGATTGAGTTTATTTTTAGATTTCTTCAGCTGCTTTTGAATACTAAAAGCCTCAGAATTTTCGTGATTATAATTTCCTTTTAAGATTATAGAACGTATTTATTAAGGCTGTCTTTATTTTTTAGTACTTTTATAGTATCCTGTTACGGTTTTTTCTGCTTTAGAACTGGTAGGCATTACTTTTTCTTTGAAGTAATTATGTAAAACTAAGCGCTCGATTTTTCAATATTTAGTATTCAATTAAGAAATATGATCCCTTTACTTGGTTCTCTGAAAGCTTTGATTTTAGGGTCACAATTTAAAGACTGGCAGTTAATTTATTCAAATCTTTTTTACATTACACTACCTTTTTTAAGGATGGGAAATCATCAAATGACTCCTCCCGCTCTGGGTGCAGTGGAGCAGAAGGGAGTGTCAGACTCTTACTGACTAAAACCCAGCTGTGTTCCTCCTAGTGCCCTTTGCGTTCCAGGGACGCAGTGACTCTTTCGAAAAAAATTACGCAACTCTGGCATGCACTGACCCTAGCGGGCGCCGTCTACTATCCTGGCATTACACATTAGAGCACCTACTGCTACAATTACAGGTTCATACCCAAGTCAACTCAAAACCATAAAAAGTGTAAAGGAACAAAACGCAAATTGTGAAAAAGATCACGATCCATGTTATAAATGAAAAATGTTTTTTGTATTTGTACAATGTAACTGGAAACTTTCATACAAGTAAAACTTACAATATCAACCAACATTTCCCGGCCCTGAATTTGAACCCAACATCTTTTTCGTGACCCCCAACTAACGTAACAAATGTCGGTTAGGTATTTCCATATACATAACTACATGGTGCAATAAACAAAAAAGACAATAAAACATCGCAATAGAAATTGTATTTTATAATAGTTCCATTACAAAAATACAGCACATAACTCAGAAATAACTTCGCTAAACACTGCAGTCGAGTCCAATGACACTTCGACACGTCAAACCTCGTGACAAACGTTGGCCCAAATACTTTAAACGTTTCCGATTGACCATACATTTGAACAAATGTATGTGCAAACATGGTTGGACTATTTTTTTTTTCTATAGGTAATGGGGAGTCCACACGCTCAGCCGTCGGGTCTTATGGGCGCCGCGCACTGCGGTAACAAAACTACGCATGCGTAGAGCTTTCAAGAGAAAAACAGCTTTATTTTTATCGTGCCAAAGTTTATTTTAAGTTAAAGCGTGAGGAATTTCAACGAGGGAATTCCGAAGAATAAGAGGTGATTGAAAAAAGTGTGATTTCACGCAGTATACATGGAAAACTAACAACGGTAGTTAGGAGGTATGCCTTGGAACTAATGAGACCAATTCTTTTCTATTGTATACGATCTTGATTTTATTAAGTATTCTATTGTATAGGGGTGCACAGAGCTTTCAAGCCAAGTCTACTAATAATGGTTTTAGTGAAAGGACTCTGCTCTATGCGGATGAATATAGGTCACCGTGTGGCTTCTGCGATATATAGGCCAGTGACTTTCTTGTCTTGGGATTCCACGACATTTCATTTGTAAATTGGGTAGCCTAGTGTATTAATTGATAAAAATATTGGCATGATGTATCGAGCTTCCGATGTGTGATAACATTGGGTACAATTAGTATAATAAGCAGTTCGTACATATTATTATTGTGACACAACTTTTATCAGTTGTGTGTATGTTACGTCGATAAAAGTTATCGTAAATAATGCAAGCCCTAATTGTAGTTATAAAAACATTAGTAATGAAATGGTTTTAAAGATTTATGAATTACTGATACTTTCGTGTTATGCTGTGTGAAATGATACCCACGGTTTGATTCTCGGAGGTTAACTGCTGCGTTTTTTTATTCTATTTTTAGGGTTCCGACCAAAAAAACGGAACTCTTATAGGATCACTCAAGTGTCTGTTTGTCTGTCTGTCCGTCTGTCACAGCCATTTTTCTCCGGATCCACTGGACCGATTCTGTTGAAATTTGGCACACATCTAAAATTTTGTGACCTAAACACGGATGCGTTACGTAAATCATTAGATTTTTAGTATGGGGGTCACTATTGGGGGTCAAATTACAAAATTAAAAAAAAAGTTTTTTGAACAATATCGCGTGACATCAAACAGAAGAGCTTACTGTGACGGTTTTAATTATATTTTTTTCATAATTTTACAACAGATAGTTTTGAAGTTTTTCAAGAAATTATACGATAAATGACCATCCTCCCCTTATCTTCGAAACTACTGAGCCTAAAATTTTGAATTAAGTGGAGATAATCGATCTTTACCTATAGATTACAGAAAAACCTATAAGAAGTCTCTAGTGTTGAAATAACTTGTTAAAAAAAATTAAATTCGTTCGGAACCCTTTGCACGCGAGTCCGACTCGGACTTGGCCAGTTTTTGTTTAATTTTTGTTGTTTTGATTAAATAGGAAGGTGGTAAGAAATTTATCTTTCGATAAATCCATCTAAAAGCTGTCTGGTAAAATAGATTGCACTGTGTGAGCGGACCACCCGATGTGTGCTTGTTATTGTAATTTATTTACCCGTGCTTATTTGAGTTGTCCAGTAAAAATTGCAATAAATAAAATACATACATGAAGGAGATCTCATTGCTTTTAAAAACAAATCTCTTATATATTTGCAACTACATTTATGTAAGGATATTTTTTAAGCTAAACGAGGCAATGTTTCCGACGCCATTTTGTCGTCTTTCTCGATTGTTCCTTTGATGAATATTCCAGTACCAAACAATAGGTATAAAGTGAATTAACTGCTATCTTTATTGCGGAAGTCGTAAAACGATAAGGATTATAGCCTATGTATTTACTTAAAAGCTTGTAATCCAATTTGCTAAATGTCATAGTGAGCTATCGAATTCATTTAATTGAGTTCCGAACATTTTTATATGTATATTAAAAAAAAGTATTTCAGACAAAAAAGTCTAAATATAGGCAAGGTGTTTGGTAACAGAATTTTGCTTATAACTAATGTTAGTAATTAAAAATTAAAAAAAAGAAACTAGACACCGTCTACCCCTGCACAGTAGGCTCACCGGTCCCGCAACACATGGAGTTCAGTGAACCTACTGAACAGAACAGTATCGGTTCTCTCGCCAATCCAACCTTTTTATGCATAACATTGGTGGGTGCGCTTGAATTTAAAACATTTTTATGTATGTGTGCTGTCATGAGGAAAACGTATTGCGCCAACCCCAAGTAAGATGGGATAAGGGCAAGACGATGATAATGATGATAAGGTGGGTGGGAAGGATGTTATTTATAGCAGTCCACTGCTGGACATAGGCTTCTCCTAGAGCACTCTATTCAACTAGATTTTGGGTAACTTTCATCCAGCTGCTACCAGCAGCCATCCTGCGCAGATCGTTTGTCTACCTGGCCTGAGGAAGTCCTAACTTACGTTTACCGATTCGCAGTCTCCACTCATGAACTCGTCTACCCAAACGGCCATCGGTTCTACGGCTAAAATGGTGGCTAAATAAGATATAAATAAACGTAAACGTCATTTTAAAGCGTTCAGTTTTTAAGCATCCTAATTATTATACCAACCACCGAAACCATTTTGATGAATTTATGTACACAGATAGGTACAGTAGCTTCCAAGTCTTATAGGCTACTTTTTGCGAAAATCTATAACTGCGGGCAAATGATCCGACAACCATCGAATCCGACTCGGCTGGGCAGCGTTCTGGAAGTTGCGTGGTATCTTCTCGTCCCACATACCACAGAGTCTCAAGACGAAAGTGCCAGTGCATGTTGCCAGTGATGACTTATGGAACTGAAATGTGGTCGCTCACAATAGGCCTCATCAGAAGGCTTAGAGTCACTCAAAGGGCAATGGAGAGGGCAATGCTTGGAGTTTCCTTGCGTGATAGAATCAGGAATGATGATATCCGCAAGAGAACCTAGGTTACCGAAATAACCCGAAGGATCGCCAAACTAAAGTGGCAGTGGGCAGGGCACATTGCTCGCAGAACAGATGGTCGATGGGGCCGAAAAGTTCTGGGGTGGCGACCGCGTACCGGAAGATGCAACGTTGGAAGGCCTCTCACAAGGTCGACCGATGACCTGGTGAAGGTCGCGGGTAGCCGATGAATGCGAGGCGCGCAGGACCGGTCATTGTGGCGACGCTTGGGGGAGGCCTATGTCCAGCTGTGGACGTCTTTCGGCTGATATGATGATGATATGATGGGCAAATGATATTCGTAATAATCGTAACCATTTTTCACCTAAAGCTCTACTAGCAATTTAATAAATCAACTAATTGAAAGCCAATTCAATGTTTTCTAGCGTGCAAACCCTACATTTCTTTTACCGCAGTGGGCAGGTGCATAATGACACTCCATATGTTTTCATACCACGTTCACATCCGTGACAGAATACAATAGGTATCTCTATAATTATTATACAGTATATAATTTATGGAAATTCCGTGTCAATTACTAATGGAATAACGTAATTTGTCATAATCTATTATATCAATATCATTGGAATATTCAAATAATACTTCTACTATTACGTACACATAGCGTTACAATTACCAGGAAAACCAAGATTCAATTATTAATTATTGACAGCAGTTCACTTAGCAGTCACTTAACAGCAAGCTTTTGAGAAGATGGCGAAAAAGATTTTCTATACCGGCTAGAAGTCGAGAATTTTGAATATATAAATTCAAAAGATGTAAAACATTTACAGGTTATTTAGAATTGTCAATTTTAGTCAAACACATGAAGCTTTATTCGTTTCAAAGCGTAAATCACTATGGAGAAGAACGTGCAAGAAACTCCGCGGACTTTAAATCATTTTCTTGTATTACAAAATCCTAGCTACATGATCCTTGCTACTTCATAAATACGTGAGAACAATGTTAATAAATAAAATTAAACAACTACGTTTAAACCATTCTTAGTATGAAATAATAAAATAGTCCAGTGGCAATTAAGAGATGACAAGTCTCCGCTGACGGTGCCCGTAATCATTCGTAATATTGAGCCTTACGTTTCTGCCACATCACACTATCACAACAGAATAGAATAGAATACTCGTTATAATGTTCACCATGTAAGTTACAGAAAAGATAGATGAGAAACATTACATAGGGTGACACAATGGGAGGCCTTATCACTAAAAGCGATTTTTTCCAGATAACCTTTTCCCAATTCCACAATTTTCGCAAAGTATGAATAGTCATGCAATGCGAAATATAAAGAGAGTTTTTGAGCTACTTATTAATTAATGGTAGTCTTTTCAACTCAAAATCTGAATTAGATTATTTATCGGCTTTTGAATTGTCAAGTTCAGTCGGTCAAAAATATGAAGCTATTTGCACAATCGAAACCGTAGATCTCTATGGAGGAGAACGTGCAAAAATCTCCACGGAAACTATTTTAAAAATAAAAAAATTGTAACAAAGTTATGGTTACATCATTTATGTTGGAGTCATACAAATATGTGAGACCGATATAAAAGACGTACTGGACAATATACATATAATCACGTTGAACATTGAACCTATCCAAAGTAGATTCCATCAGTTCTATACCCATACCATTAATAAGCTTTAGCAGTCCATCGGTGATTGTCTGAAGCGTCACTGAATTAGTGAGGTTGGTAGTCATTAGTCATTCTTTTGTTTTACATGAACCGAACAGTGAGAGAAAACAGGAGCTTATTTGTATTTAATCCATCAAAGGTATTAAGGGCTCAGCAAGCGTTAAGACCAGTGTTTGAATCCCATTAATTAATTGTTCGTGGATTATTTCCGAAAAACTGAAAGAATAACAAATAAGCCTTAATAATTAACGAGCTCCAAAAAATAATAAAACCTTTTTGTGGAACCGCTAATTGTCACCCTCGTCGTTTTAATTCAATTGTTCGTGTTCTCATTAGCACACGGGCAGTTCATTAGTAATTTGATAACGCGGGGAGATTGTATACCAACATACCTACGAACCTTTGGAATGACGTGAAAGAGAATTGTTAAGAACGTGTTATTGCCAACCTTCCCTCATTCCTGAGGTTTTCGTCAACATGAATAAGAGATTATGAGGACACGTAAACAGCATAATTTTACACCTTAATTTGATCGTTATAAGACCACTAATCCGCTGGCTAAGTGTTGCGGTTATTACATGTTTTCATGATGAGCGTAAGGTTACACATTCAGGAATGGCTATATTAAGGGTTCGGTATGACTTGATTATAAATTGAGGTTCATTTAATCATTATTGAAGCACGAGACATAATCGCAAATATTTTTAAAACGGTTTACAGTGTTTAATCCGCATTCGCCATACAATTTTTCGCCCCACTTTAAAAAAAAAACTCTTATGAATTAAGGTTAAAAAAACCAGCCAAGTTCGAGTCGGACTCTCAGACGAAGGGTTCCGTACCATAAACCGATAAAAACATGTTTCTTGTATGGGAGCCTCCTTTAACTTTTCTTTTTTTTTTGTAGCAGCAATGGAAATACACTGCGAAAATTTAAACTGACTACTTATTACGGTTCTTGTGCTAGAGCCCGCTAACAGACAGACGGACGGACGGACAGCATAGGCTTAGTAATAGGGTCCTGTTGGTAACTTTCTGGTACAAAACCCTAGAAATGAGGCAATGCGGGACAACCGTTACAGACCAATTAAATACTAGGCACTGTAGTGCTATTCTGTAATAACAATTTCGTGTCTCGCCAGCGGAATCCGAGGTGAGTATCAAATTCGTATAAACATAAGAACTTTATGTTGTGGTTAATAAAGCTCACTTTGTGAGCTTTGTCACTCAGGTGAAGCTCGATATCGAAATAGTTGTTTACAGAATAGACTAGCAGAATATAAGAAACATTTTTAATCAGAGCTACATCGGTTTAAGTAATCCAGCGCTGAGAGAAACATTTATCAATCCCTTGTCAGGCGTTCCAGCTTTCATCATATCAGCCGAAAGACGTCCACTGCTGGACATAGGCCTCCCCCAAGCGTCGCCACAACGACCGGTCCTGTGCGTCTCGCATCCATCGGCTACCCGCGACCTTCACCAGGTCATCGGTCCACCTTGTGGGAGGCCTTCCAACGTTGCGTCTTCCGGTACGCGGTCGCCACTCCAGAACTTTTAGGCCCCATTGACCATCAGTTCTGCGAGCAATGTGCCCTGCCCACTGCCACTTTAGTTTGGCGATCCTTCGGGCTATGTTGGTAACCTTGGTTCTCTTGCGGTTATCATCATTCCTGATATCGATCACGCAAGGAAACTCCAAGTATTGCCATCTCCATTGCCCTTTGAGTGGCTTTGAGCCTTCTGATGAGGCCCATCCAGCTCCAGCTTTCGAATGTCCGTAAACATTATCGATAGATATTTGTATTACAAACAGGACAAATGGAACGTGCTCTCCAATTAGGAGAAAATAATGGTCGCGTTTTGTTTGACTACGGCAAACAAAGCTAAGCCAAAGCAGGAAGCAGCATAATGTTATGTACACTGTACAGCCTCAATCCACGGTTTTTTTTTTTTGTAAGGATGGGAAATCATCAAATGTCTCCTCCCGCTCTGGGTGAAGCAGGAGGGAGTGTCAGACTCTTACTGACTAAAATCCATCCGTGTTCCTCCTAGTGCCCTTTGCGTTCTAGGGCCGCGGTGACTCTTTCGAACAAAGTCCGCAGCCCCAGCAGGTGGTTATCTACACTAATGTTAGTAAAGCTGAAGAGTTTGTTTTCTTTGTTTGGTTGAACGCGCTCATCTCAGGAACTGTTGGCTCGAATTGAAAAATTATTTTAGTATTGTGTAACCCATTTATCGAGGAATGCTAGGCTATAGACTACATACAATCACGCTACAACCAATAGGATCAGAGCATTAATGAAAAATGTGACGCAGACAAATTTGCGCAGGTCACCTAGTTATGTATAAACAAGAAAATTGCAATATTGTAGAGACCTATTCCTAGTGTTAGTATAAAATAAAGATAGTGCTTGTATGCAGTTCCGTGTCAATATTGACAAAGCTGGAACAATTCAATCGAGCTGGCTTTACTTAGTCAGTGTTTGTTTAATGGGATAGCGTATATCGCGAGAGCTCGGATATAACACGTTCGAAATTGTTTTACGTGCCACATTTTATTTTGTTGGCCTGAAAAGTTATTTAGAGGCTTTAATTTTAATCGAATGCTGTGTGGGTGAGTGATGATATCGTGTGAATTGTTGGGAGTTATAGGACATGTTAAAACTAAATAGTGACATTTCAAAAATTTAATGTTTGCTTTTGTATTATTATTATTTTCAGCCCGTTCTGTCCCACTGCAAGGCAGGAGACATGGAATTATTTCCATTTGTTCTAGCTTTGAGCCAGAGGGAGCTTGACGTCTACCGACAAGATTGGTATTCTATACCAATCTTGTCGGTAGACGTCAAGCTTCCTGCCAGGGTTGCAGAATTCATGCTACGGTGCCGGAATGCCTGTCAGAGTTACGAAATTTGTTCGAAAGAGTCACCGCGGCCCTGGAGCGCAAATGGCTTTAGGCGAGACACAGATGAGTTTTAGTCAGTAAGAGTCTGACACTCCCTTCCTCTCCGCCCAGAGCGCAAGGAGTTATTTGATGATTTCCCATGGCGTCAAGATCATCCCGCCATTTCCCATGGCGTCAAGATCATCCAGCCATTTCCCATGGCGTCAAGATTATCCCGCCAATTCCCATGGCGTCAAGATTATCCCGCCATTTTTTTTTAAATTTAGCTCGTGACCTTTAGATCTCTAGTGAAGTTATTTGAAAATAAGAGTCCAAAAAAACTAGGCATCTTATTCCTTGAAATATTCATAAAAAATACCAACCCCGTCTATGAAATACTGCAAGCTAATGTAATTGACAGAGTTGTTCACTTAATGCAAGAGACATGAATGCCGACATACGAGTGGTTCATTAACTTATAATGTAGTTCTGAGTAAAACTGTCGCGGCCAATAGTTCAGACATTGCGGCAGGTCAAAGGCCGGAAAGTCTGATGACCTTATACAACTAAGTTGTCAAGGATTTTATGGCAATACCCTTATTCTGCATTAAGCTTGGTACTTACTCGTAATATTAGATACCTGCCTGTAGGTACCTATATTTTATAGTTGGAATTTTTAGGGATCTGTACCTGAAAGGTAACCAAAGGAACTCTATCTAAGCCTCCGCCGTCCGTCCTTCTTTCCTTCCGTCTGTCGTTCAGTCTGTCAGCGGGCTGTATCTCCAGTACAGTAATAGGTAGACAATTGAAATTTTCACACAGTGTTTCTATTGCTGCTACAGCAAAAAATAATAAAAATTAAATGAAATTATAAATTTAAGGGGGAGCCACCACAAAAACCGTGTGTTTTTGTCGGTTTATGGTACGAAAACCTTCGTATGAGAATCCGACTCGAAAATATATAAAACCGGTTCAGTAACCGGTTTTATATATTTTTTGCACTATTCAAGCTATATCAAATAACGTTAACGTAAGTATGTTTTTATATTTTAAGATCTTTGACAGTCGTTACGATTATTCAGAAACCCGTAAATCTGTTTAGTCTTACCAAGGCGTATATATTACCCAGTAACTGGGTTATATTTATACTGGGTCAGACAAGCAGTTCTATGTAAAAAACTAGATCCGGTTCGACTAGAAGCCGATCTTCAAACAATTTCGACAAAATATTAGATGATCTTGAGCGAATACCTTTCTTGTGGATGAAAAAATAATCAAATGACTTCCGCTCAGTACGTTTAAGTTGTTAACTAACAAGCAAGCAAGTTGCAAGTAAAACTTTAGTTATCAACTAAAAGAATAAATTAGAAATTGTTTGTTAAAATTGTTCATACATTTTTTTAACTACAGTCGCTAGCGAGTATAGATTGATAAAACTTATGGTAGACATATTGGGCAGAGCGAGAGGGAATGTCGGACTCTATAGGACTCTTACTGACTAACACCCACCGTGTAACTCTTTCTAACCATTTCACAATTCAGTCAGGCTTGAGTAGGTACCTAAGTGAATAGCTGATAGATACCTATACAATAAATAACAATATTACCTTCTTAAAATTCACCTTTCACATTTTAATTTTGTAATACAACTTCATTTCCCTGAATACTGTTTCATATTCATGCGTAGCCTCGTTTTTCTTTTTTATGGCTCAAACGCAGTATATTAATATGATATTACAAGGCGGCGCCTGTTCCCTGAAAAAGCTGTGTTATATACAGTCAACGTTTTATCAGTAACGTACTACTAGGGTAGCTGCTACCTACTAATGTACCTTACTGAGTTATCGTTGTAATACTTCATTGTGAGTAAAGTTTGATTTAAAAAATGGAAAACCACGGTGACCTGCAGTGGGATTTTGTAAACATGTCGAAGTGAAGGCTTGGGTGAAGAGATCACGAAGTGAGCTGCAGTGCGATTCTGTAAACATGTCAAAGTGAAGGCTTGGGTGAAGTGATCACGAAGTGAGCTGCAGTGCGATTCTGTAAACATGTCGAAGTGAAGGCTTGGGTGAAGTGATCACGAAGTGAGCTGCAGTGCAATTCTGTGAACATGTCGAAGTGAAGGCTTGGGTGAAGTGACCACGAAGTGAGCTGCAGTGCGATTCTGTAAACATGTCGAAGTGAAGGCTTGGGTGAAGTGATCACGAAGTGAGCTACAGTGCGATTCTGTAAACATGTCGAAGTGAAGGCTTGGGTGAAGTGATCACGAAGTGAGCTGCAGTGCGATTCTGTAAACATGTCGAAGTGAAAGCTTGGGTGAAGTGATCACGAAGTGAGCTACAGTGCGATTCTGTAAACATGTCGAAGTGAAGGCTTGGGTGAAGTGATCACGAAGTGAGCTGCAGTGCGATTCTGTAAACATATCGAAGTGAAGACTTAGGTGAAGTGGTCACGAATGGAGCTGCAGTACGATTCTGTAAACATGTCGAAGTGAAAACTTAGGCGAAGTGAGCGTGAAGTGAGCTGTCAAACCATACAAACAAGATTGAATGACAGCTCACTTGTCGTTCACTCCATCTAAGTGTACACTGAGATTTCGACAGAATAGACGGGATGTCATTCCATCTTTTGCTTGATAAGCATGTTATAGTGTGCGTGTATAGACCCCCTAACCCTCAAAACTTTACGTTATTTGAAACAACAATGGAAGATGTCCTTGCGAAACTTGCAGCAGGTAACAGATCCGTGATTATTTGTGGAGATTTTAATATTAATATTTTAGAAAATAATTCAAATAGCAGCAGATTTTTAAGTCTTTTTAAATCGTTCAATCTGTCTAATGTTTTTACAGAACCAACTAGAATAACTCCAACTTCTGCAACATGCATTGATAATGTATTCTGCGATTGTGATTATTTAGATAAAGCTATAGTTAATTACCTTCAATCTGATCACAGTGGTCAACTGGTAACATTTAAGTATAAAGCAGCCTTGCAAAAAGTTCAAATACAATTTAGGCCAATAACAACTGGCAAACTAACAAAATTTAATGGGACCTTACAAAATAAGTTAAATGCTCTAGGCCACAATATTGAGGATGCGAATAAATTTTATGATGGTTTCTTTTCAGTGGTACTAAAAGAATTCAATGCAACTTTTGAAAAGAAGTCCAAAGATACTTTCCCTAAGTTTATATTTAGTGATTGGGCGACTAAAGGCATTAGGATAAGTAGGGAAAGACTATATGATCTATACGGCCTTAAGTCTTTCATTAACACTGAATCCTTTAATAAGTATGTAAACAAATATTCTAAGGTTTTCAGAAATACTTGTAAAGTAGCTAAAGCCCTGTTCATAAGCAACAAGATCAAATTGGCAGATAATAAAATAAAGACAGTTTGGAAAGTTATCAATAATGAAACTAACAGAAATAAAGTACGAAACACTGACTATTTACTAGAGACTGCGCATGGTGCCATAAGCTCTAATTTAGAAGTAGCTCAAGAATTTGTAAAATTTTTCACTGATATACCATCAAAAACAACGGAAGCTTTAAATTCTTCACCCGAGGTCTCATTTGATTTATTAAGAGCAAACATTCCAGGTTGTACGGTTGAATTCCAATTCAAACATATCAACCCTATGACAGTTATTAAAGCTTTCCGGCAAATCAAAATTAAATTGACTGAAGACATATGGGGAATGTCTATCAAAGTGTGCACGTCCATATTTGAGACCATAGCACCATACTTGGCACTAATATTTAATTTATGTGTTGACCAAGGGGTCTTTCCGGATATAATGAAATATAGTAGGGTGATACCACTTTTTAAATCTGGAGATAATAAAGATACTAATAATTATAGACCTGTATCTGTATTGCCGGTTTTCAGCAAAGTGTTTGAAAAAGTAATGCTCAATCAAATGCTCAATCATTTTGACACCAATAAAATCTTACACGAACAACAGTATGGTTTTACCAAAGGTCGTTGTACGACTGACGCTGGAGTCACGTTGTTAAAACACATTTATACAGCGTGGGAAGAGGCGCAAGATGCCATAGGAATTTTTTGTGACCTCTCCAAGGCATTTGATTGTGTAAATCACGACACCTTGCTCCTAAAACTAGAACATTACGGACTGGGTAAACTTGCACTCAGTTTAGTGAGGTCTTATTTAAATGACAGACAGCAGCAAGTTCAAATAAATGGTGTCAATTCACGGGGTCTGAAAGTTAAAATGGGGGTACCACAAGGCTCAATATTGGGTCCGTTCCTCTTTCTGGTATACATTAATGATCTTCCCCATCTTTTAAAAAATCAAACTCAAATGGTGTTATTTGCAGACGATACGTCCTTAATTTTTAAGATAGATAGGCGTGCCACAAGTCTTGACGATGTAAATAACGCCCTTCAGCAGGTCCAAAATTGGTTTACTGCTAATAATTTAGTTTTAAATGAGAAAAAAACAAAGTGTATCAGATTTGCATTACCGAACGTGAAAAGTATTAATTGTGACATAGTATTGAACCAAGAGAAACTTGAATTCGTCGATGACACAGTTTTCTTGGGGATCACGCTTGACTCAAGGCTACAATGGGGTCCTCATTTAACATCTCTTGCGGGACGGCTAAGTTCAGCAGCATATGCTGTCAGAAAAATCCGTCAATTTACTGATATAGATACCGCGAGGCTGGTCTATTTTAGTTACTTTCATAGTATCATGTCTTACGGTATCTTATTATGGGGACGTGCTGCAGACATCGAGTCTATATTTATTCTGCAGAAAAGAGCTATCAGAGCCATTTACAATCTCCGCCGGCGCGATTCCCTAAGGGAACTGTTTAAGGATATTAACATCATGACGGTACCTTGTCAATACATATATGAAAACATTATGTATGTTCGGAAAAATCTTCATCTTTTTAGTAAAATTAGTGATAGGCATAATTTTAATACTAGAAATCGGAACAAATTAGATCAACCCCGATTCAGATTAGCTAAAGTACACACTTCTTTTATGGGGTACTGTGTTAAATTTTATAATAAAATACCACTTAATATTCTCGAACTGAATGAGAGAAAATTTAAAACATGTATAAAACGCACATTATGTAGACAAGCATATTATAAACTGGAAGATTATGTCCTTGATAAAAATGCTTGGCTAAATGCCGGTCCTGCTCCACAGCCACAGCAGCATGGGTCCACTTGTTAGGTTTTCGATAATTGGAAGAAATGCTTACCCTTTTTTTGTTCTCCTATACAATCATTTATTTATCATTTCTTTGCATTATTGTATTAGCAAAGTATACACAATAAAGCAGCCTTCTTTTTTTTTTCTTTTCTTATTTACTTGAAACCATAGTTTTGTATAACGTAGAAGCATATTTTCAATTTTTTGTAAATGTGAGCACTATGGAGCCATTTACATATGTAATTATAGATTTCGTTATTAAATTAGTTTGACATGAACGAGCGTGGCAGTTGAGAGCTTGTCATGCTCACACAAATGTTTTGCTGATGGTGGCGCGTGTTTTGGATCATTTGATTCCCTTCAAAATGGTTGAGTTAGATGGTGCTGATGCACGCGTCATGTTCGTGAACGGGCGCCGTCAGTTGAAACTGGTCATCTCTTACCTGCCACTGGCTTATTTTAATCTGTACCTGCATTTTGAATTGTTTATATGTTTTTCTTGTTCTTTGCATTGTCCTCACATATAGAAGCAATCAATGTTAATGTTAACAAGATTTTTGTAACACATCACATGGTTTAAAAGAGTGTCCGTGGAGTTTCTTGCACGTTCTTCTCCATAGAGATCTACGCTTTGGAACGTGCAAATAGCTTCATGTTTTTGACTGACCGACTTTGACAATTCAAAAGTGCCTGTAAATGGTTTATTTGAAATATACGATTTGATTTGATTTGATTTGATTCTTGATAACATAGATTGACAGCTCACTTCGTGATCACTTCACCCAAGCCGTCACTTCGACATGTTTACAGAATTGGCCGGCTGGTCTCTCACCGAGTCGCAAAAGGTCCGCCTTGGAATATGCCAAAGGGCAATGGAGCGCAGTATTCTAGGTTTAAAAAGAATTGATAGAGTACGGAACACCATGCTGCGCTCCAAAACAGGTATCATAGACGTGGGCAAAATAGCTGCCAGACTGAAATGGGACTGGGCGGGTCACACCGGGTGCATGCATAGTGACCGTTGGGCTAAATTTTTCCACGCAATGGGTCCCAGAGGATGGACGGCGTCGCCAAGGCCCAGAAAGCGGTGGCGAGATGATCTGGATGCAAGAAAAGAGTGTCTGGAAGGAAGAAGGAGGCCTTTGCCTAGCGGTGGGACACAATATTAAAAAAAAAAACTGGCCAAGCGCGAGTCGGACTCGCGTGCAAAGGGTTCCGAATGTATTTTTTTAACATGTTATTTTAACACTTTAGAATTCTTGTAGATTTTTCTGTATTCTATAAGTAAAGATCTATTATCTCCATTTTTTTCAAAATGGTAATTTTTCGTCTAATTTCTTGAATAACTTCAAAACCATTTATTTTAAAATTATGAAAAAATATAAGTAAAACCCTCACAGTAAGCCCTTTAATTTTATTTATTTATGTACACACAATAAACTTAAAAAAAGATAATTAAATACAGACAAAAGAGCACAAAGGTACTGCTTATTTTAATAGAAATTTCTTCCAGCAGACCTGCGACAGAAGAGTGGGATAAGAAACGTAGACACAGTGTGTAGAGAGACAGAGAAGGAAACTTAAAATAGACTATACTAACTTAACTAAAGTATATTATGTACTACGCAATAATAAATATAAACTACAATAAACGTATAAATAAATATACACAAATAGATTAGCCTAAATACATAATTATAATAAAATAATACATACCTATAATATATAAAGGATTACACTTCATTCATTCATTTCATTTGATATGTCACACAATATTGTTGTTTAAAAAACTTTTTTTTTAATTTTCTAGTTTGACCGCCAAAAGTGGGGGGTCACTTTTGGCGGTCAAACTAGAAAATTAAAAAAAAAGTTTTTAAATCAAAAAAATAATAATTTACGTAATGTTTCCGCGTTTGAGTCACAGAAGTCCATATGAGTACTGTGATACAACCTCCTTGGATGGCTCACGCTTCGGGGACCTCCGTCAATTTAATAATAAAAAAGCTTTAGAAGAATTAGGAATTTAGAATAGGTTCAAATATTGAGATACGATGATTGATTTGTTTTTCTGACAGACCTGTACAAGTTTTTCTTGAGAGCACCCGCTCAATATACTAATCTCTTAAATCGCCAAAAGTATTTTTATTCATATCGATCCCGAGATGTTCCAGAAGCCTCAACAAGGAACGTCTACATGTGGCGGTAGCGCCGGGTAAATAGTAAATGTTTCGCGTATACAGGGTGTACACTGTATGAAGATAATTTCGCGTATGCACTGCGTAAAAAAAAGTGCATGAAGACCCCCATTTTATATCGATAGCATCTCGAAGGATGACGAGATAATGATGGTCAGGCGATAGCTAGAACGCCTGGACAATAAAGCTAAGCAAATCGGTCCAGCTCATTCGGAGAAAACTCGCTGCACGGAGAGACAGACAGACAGACGGACAGACAGACACCCGAATGATCCTATAAGGGTTCCATTTTTTGTTCGTAACCCTAAAAAATAACTTTGTGTATTTTTATCTTATCACCTTACAAGGTTTCATCATCATCTACAGCCTGACATGGCTCACTGTTGGGATTAAACCTCTCATTTCCTGTACCAATGCCACGTTCTTTTTTTATTTTATATTTTTAGGGTTTCGAAAAAAACGGAACCCTTATAGGATCACGTTGGTGTCTGTCTGTCTGTCTGTCCGTCTGTCACAGCCACTTTTCTCCGGATCCACTGTATCGATTCTGTTGAAATTTGCTACACATATGGACTTCTGTGACCCAAACACGGATGCGTTACGTAAATCATTAAATTTTTAGTATTGATTTGACGACACGGTTGGCGCAGTGGTGGAGCGATCGACTGCTGCGCGGCGTGTCGCGGGTTCGATTCCCGCACGGAACAAATATTTGTATGGCCTACAGATAGTTGTTCCGGGTCTGGCTGTTTGTGTATGTGAAATTGTATGTTTGTTTGTCGTGGGTACAGGAGAAATTCCCACACTAGGAATTTCTCCTGTACCCACGATACAGGAGAAATTCCTAGTGTGGGGTAACGTTTATTTTGAAAAAAAAAAAAAAAAAAGTATGGGGGTCACTTTTGGGGTTTAAACTAGAACATTTAAAAAAAGTTTTTTTAACAATATTGTGCGACATATCAAACAAACGGACTTACTGTGAGGGTTTTAATTATATTTTTTTCACAATTTTAAAGTAAATGGTTTTGAAGTTATTCAAGAAATAAGACGAAAAATGACCATTCCCCCTTATCTCCGAAACCACCGAGCCTAAAATTTTGAAAAAAATGGAGATAAAAGATCTTTACCTAAAAATTACAGGAAAACCTATAAGAAGTCTGTAGTGTTAAAATAACATGTTAAAAAAAAATTCGTTCGGAACCCTTTGCACGCGAGTCCGACTCGCACTTGGCCAGTTTTTTAGTTATCGGGTGTGACCTCAAAAGCAGTTCGAACTTTGCTGATCAGTCCGGGGAGTGTGGGATTTTTACCTGACCTAAAATCATCTCGGTGTTCACCATCAGCACATCAAAGGAGCCCCGTTACCTCTACACTACAAAAGACCACTCTGGAGCACCCTCACTGCAACGGTCTTTAGTGCACATTCCTGAGTAGACTGTAAAGTAGGATCTCTCCCCTGAGCGTCGCTGTTCACGGCAGCACGTGATCACTGTGCCACCGTTTATTCTGGAGTCACTCGAATGACGGACCGAGTCCCCATTCCTGTGCCAACATTTTTTTTTAACGGGCGGAAAAATCCTCATCGATGTCCTCCGCCCTGGTAATCCCCGGCTGGTGTCGCCTCGGGTCAGCGGGGGGGTGAGGTGTTTGACTCCCCCCGCGACGTCAAAGAGGGGCGCACGGAAACACCACGCGCCACCACCTCGGGTCCGGATGAATGGGGGGCGACGGATATCCCCAAGTCCGCCGCTCCTGGACCCAGTTAGGGGGGCCGGAAGAGAGCAGCGTATGTCCTCCTCCGACGCCCAGTTCCCTCTCAGATCTCCCTCTCCCTTTCCGCAGCCTTCTTCTGTGCCACCCTTACCCAAGTAATACCCGCGATTGAAACCATCTCGCCTGCCTTTCATATGGTCTAACTAAACAAATACAATATTTATGATGAATATTTCGTTAAAGATACTAGCTTCAGTAATTCTCAGACTGCTGCTTTGGTGATATCAGAACTAATAAGTCGACCTTCTATTCTATTCTAACTTCGACATATACCCCAGGCCATCTCAAGGTCAAAATGTTACTACTTACCTACCTAAGGATATATCAATTGGTCAACATTTTGGTTACTTCCTCTCACAAGCAATAATAAGTTCTCTGACTAAAAAAATAATATTGTACATTATAGTCAACGTGGCAATGTTGTCTATAATTTTCTTGATTTGTTATTAATCTTTCATGACACTATATGTATATAGTCCCCGTAATGATTTTTGTACCATTTTCTTTACAAACACTACCATTTCTTAGTAGTATCAGAAACTGAGCAAAAATGTGGATGGAAAATAAAATAGAATAGTGTATGTGTGTGTGTGGGTGATGTTGTGTTTGTATAATGAATGTTTAATGCTGATCTCATGTATTTATTTTAGTTATTATATTTTACCTACATTTAGAGCAAATAAAGTTCTGATTCTGATTAGATTTTCTGTAAGAAAGCCTGAATACAAAGTGACTTGCATTAAACCATGAACTTAGTTTGAAAAATTGTAGCCATCTGTCTCCCTCACACCTACTTAATATACAGCTGGAACATACTATATGAGACAGACATATATTTGGAGCTTACTCCTGTCTGCTAGCTTACCCCAGTTAGATAAGCTTTGTAACTTGTCTGAGACTGCAGCGTTTTAGAGGTGTCAGGCTAAAATTGGCCGAACTATAGAATACCAATTTTAAATAGTGATGCAGATATTTCTGTGGGTTCCAGACAGGTGAATATTGTTCCATGAGAATTGAAAATTATCAAGGTGGGGAAGCTATGCAGGATGATTGATAGTGCGTTCTGATTTGCAACAATTTTGATTGCGATAAGTACAGGACCAAACTGGGTTTAATTTTTAGTAAAAATCGAAGATGCCAGTTTAAAGAACGCATTTAATTACCAATCAGTTTAATCATTTCCCTGCCCTGATCCCAACTCATTAAAATAAAGAACTCTTTTTGAAACTGTGCATTAAGAAAGCTCCCTATCTGGGCAACCAACGCCACAGGCCTATAAGTAAATTGTTTATAGGCTAATTCTTTCACTTTCACCAATAAGCTGTATAAATATTGCTCTTTTTGGCACAAATTAAAATACAGTAGCGTTTTCGTCAATTTTTTAAAACATTTTCAGTTCGAAGTAATAAGTTTGAAACTCACACTTAGGGTAAAAGCATAAAACGAATTAAAATATACTCGTAAGCTTTTATTACAGTCACAACCAAGCTTCAAAATTACGTACACAAATGCAAACGAGGCCCGGAACCGTCACATTAAAAATTAAACTCTATCCCACAAAATTAAGGTCTAATTTAATTCGCGGCCAACGTAAGCAATAAACGGTCTTAGAAATTATAATTATTTTGTGCGTGAGGCACGCATAGTCTGCGGGGCCACGAAATATTAAATCAATGCAATGTTCTGCAATGCTTGTAGTTGACGCGTTGACTTGCGGAAGGGTCAATGCACGGTGTCTTAAGCGGCAGCGGGTGCGATCACAGCCTCTTGACAAAATCCCATTCAATCAGCGATAAGCATTATTGCATTGTTATATTAATATAATATAAATGTTTTGGACCGAATGTCTTCTTAAATATTTGGGATTAAATACATGACATTTCGCAAGCAATGTTCAACCCTATACCCAAATGTGATGTCACTTTTTCTAGATCTCTAAATCAAAATAAAAAAAAAATGTTCAAATTAGGCTGAATACCAGCACTTTTTGAACATCAACGATTACAAATAGACAGTCCCCTAAAACGCCCGCCCGTCGCCACTTCCTAGTGTTTTAGCTGTGGAGAAGAAGTTGCCAACAAACTCCCCAGCAACACATAATTATGTCTGTTTAGTTATAAGAACTCGCATTTATACAATAGTATGTAAAGCTTTATTACTAAGAAAATAATAGACTTTGGGTAACACGTACAACCCAAAAACTAAATCATTTGCCAATTGTAAGCTAGCACACTCCATTACGCCATCATAATCAGACAACTCAATGAATGAATGAGTGAGTAGCTACCATGACAGTGCATCGCAATTTATTGCTATAAGCAATAGACGATCGCTTGCCATCCAACTCTCTCAACTAACTGGGCATATCCTAGTTGTAAAATGTCAATTGTCCTTTTCTGGCTAGCATAGCTATTCTATTTCCAGCTTGATACTAGTATAGTGGGAAATGGAAAATATGTCTTTCCCCTCCGCGTTCCTTTCCGACCAATTTTGTTGCCCCATTTCAAGGCACTTTGTTATTTTTTCCGGTACGCATCAAGCTTTATTACTTCGACACATTTTTGGTGGTTACCATAGGCTAATCTGTCAAAACAGTTCCATCACGCTAGCCGTTAGTTTAAAGTAAATACACCATGAGTGCAAACAACGCTTTTAAAATATGTTTGATGCTAGCTTTTGCCCGCGACTTCGTACGTACGTCCCGATTTTCCCTATCTTGTACAGCCTATAGCCTTCCTCATGAATGTGGCTATCATATTGAAAAATATTTTTTCCAAATCTCACTGGTAGTACCAGAGATTAGCGCGTTCAAACAAACAAACTCATAGACTAGCTTTTGCCGGCGACTTCGCACGCGCATATCCCGTTTTTTCCCGTTCCCGTAGGAATTTCGGGAAATTCTCTCTTATTGCTTCTCTACACTTCCCAAGAAACCTACATGCCAAATTTCGGCTGTGGGTTGTCTGTCAGCTACTCAATCAATCAGTGACGGAAGAATTTTATATATTAGGATTTTGCACCCGCTGTAGCGTCCGCTTATTCTCTTCACTCTGGTCGAGGCCTTTATGTTAATAATATTTGACAAGGAATCACGCAGCTCGAGGTGGTCGACGTTCCTATTGCTTGTATTTTTGGTAACAGGTCGATTTATATTTTAATTTGTTTGGCAGGAAAAAAACATGTTTTGATGAGATGTTTGCGAAATATCGGAACAACCGTCAATATAAATTGTATTTGAGTTTCATGTTTTAGTATCGTTCTGATTAGTATCTAGCTGATTTTGTTGATCAAGTCATTTTGCCTTCAAGAAACTCGCATGGCCATCTCGCTAATTTTCCTTGTTAGTTAGTATGTTTAGGTTGTATCTTAAAACTGAATTAAAAAACAATTTACCGTAACCAATTGTGCAGATTTAATTTATATATGTATGATTTGGACGACAACGGTCGAATACATTAGTGAAATCATTCTTAATCCAATATGGTGAATTGGTACTCACCACCTTGATATGGGTATCAAATGAAAGAACTTGCTGACAACAAAACAAAAACGCTTTTTTATGTATTTTTGATACTCATCCGGCTTGGTTTAATTAGAGCTAGTAGAGAGAAATAGGCAGAAGATCAGTAGCTCTTGGTCTGCAACAGGCTTAATTGTTGTTCTCCACGTACGAAGCTTGTCGAGCACTTTTTACGTTCTTTCGAGCACAAAGCTAGCCCAAGTTTTTACTGTTCTTTAACTTTGAACTAAAAAGTTGTTAAAACTTCTGCGTGCCTTGTATCTAGATAAAAAGGATTTTTTTAGAAAGTTTTTCCTTATTCGAAACCACCGTTAACAATTCGAAATAAGGAACGTTAAATGAATGTGAAACAAAATTACCAGCAGGGTTCGTAAGTATCTGAGGCAATCGGTGGCGGCGACCTCTCGCGTCCGGTCCTGGTTCAATCCATGGTCCGGAACGAGGAGGCATGGGAAGCGGTCACCTCTCTCTGTGAAGCAGTGATGCTAGCGAAGGAGGAGGCCGAACGCGTGCGAGAGAGGGAAACCGCACGCCCCAGCCGCCGCAACAGAAAAAGACGCCCCGGGCGTCGGGAATCGCAGAGCGATTCCCGGCCACCGTCTCTGCGTCTGCGGACGGCAAGCGTTGGGTGGCTCGCCATCCGATCAGGACCAGGGGGGCTACTCTCTAACGAAATCCGTAGTTTCGGGCTTAGTTGCGGGCGGGCGTATTCTACTCCGTTAGAGAGTAGCCCCCCAGGCCCGGGTCAACGGCGCGCTGTGTTCCACGCGCGCCTTAGAGATGTCGGCAACTTAGACGTTGCCCGCTAGGGCCACTCCTTGCCAGGGTTGCGGAATTTGTTCGAAAGAGTTACCGCGGCCCTGGAACGCAAAGGGCATTAGGAGGAACACGGATGGGTTTTAATCAGTAAAAGTCTGACACTCCCTTCTGCTCCGCCCAGAGCGGGAGGAGTCGTTTGATGATTTCTCATCCATAAAAAAGGGGTCACAAGTTTCACCCAAACCTAACCTAATACGAATTTCTTTGAATAGAAAAACTAGGTTCAGAACTTTCATCCCTCATTACTAGTAATCATTTTCTCAAGGAAAACCTAACCTACATGATTACCGTAGGGTCCCATTAAAATTCGCTTACCGATATTATGGTAGCAAAAGGTACTTTACATGTACAAACTTGTTTTGTAAGGGGCTTCGCACAAGGAGCCACTTTAGTGGTACCACTGACAACTTTTCAAAGTTGCCAGTTACAGCAATAAAAGGACCAGTTCACAGTAGCCGCGCTTGTCGATGAGTAAGACTGGAGCAGGGCGCTACGTGGTATGGGAAGGAAGTGAAGTCGCTTCGAAGTGTATTTGTCGGTTGCGGAAACCAGCAACTTGATACAAGTGGTAGGTATACATATTTGTCAGTTGTGGAAGCCAGCGACTTGCCATAAGTGGTTCATATTTGGCAGTTGTTAGTTGCGGCAATTTGGAATTAGTTTTATCATTCAATGCAGGGACTGAAAATTATTGTTGATCATCGAAATAAGCGAATACATAATGATGAAACTCGTCATAAATAGTTAGGTGTAGGTTGACAGTTGGTGAAACTGAAAAATCTTCAAGTCAAAGTTGCTTTGTCTGCGGAACGCCTAAAAAAACTCGACGAAATCGCTTTAGCTAATGGCTATTCGATATCAGGCCGTGCGAAACGTACTAAATTCTCGAACCTTTTTAATCTTTTATAAGCTAGGACGTTACTTTTTATGAAAGGTATTTTTGGAAACGTGAGATGTTCTTGTGATACTGTAGTGATGTATTTTATTTTGGTTGTGGCCTGTGTTTCGAAAACTTTGTATTATTATTATTGTCTCATTATGTTTCAGGGCAGTTTTTTGGTCAGAGTCACTATTATTTTACAGTCATAAAATCGTGATGTAAAAAGTTGTTTATTGTTGGTGTCTTATAAATAAAAATAAAAATTAACCCATCGTTCTTTTTTTTAGCCTAGAAAAAAATGACTTAGAATGTAATTTGAAGTGATTTCTCAATCTAAAAATCATTATATTACAACCATTCCAATATACCCGCTCAGCTGTTGGCGGCCATATTGCGCGTTATCGCGGATGTTTGGGGCCAAATCTAGCCGGTTTCTGGTTACACTACAATGACCATATCACGTAAGTTACGTACGTTACGTACTTAACGTACTTAATTTAAATTAAATTGGAATCGTTATTTAATTGGCAAATAGGATTATATGGATTTAATAACATGGATATACTAATAAATAGTAATTCACGGTTTTATTGAGCTGGTCACCTTGGCACACTAGAATATAAACTTTATTTATTGTAGACTACATAATAGTAGATAACGAAAATATAACCTTGTTCACCTCTAAAATTCATAGAAATTGTCCTGACGTAACCCCTTATATTTTCATGATTAATGATTCTTTTGAATAGTAATTTTGGTGTTCAGTTTATACTATAAGAACCATTATTATGTCATAAAGTGTTTAAATAACAATAACAAGTACCATTAAAAAAAAGGGGTAAATATCGAAGAGATTTTTTGGATTTTTTATTATTATTTATTGATAGGCGTTTGACCATAATAGCACCTTGCTTAAAAGCAGGTTGTCGCAATCAGAAACACGTTAACACGTTCACTACGAGTGCTCAAAACCTGTCTGAAATTCAAGTGCGTTACGGGACTTATTACGCCCCGTAATCAACTACTATCGTGCGTTACGGGTAGTAGAGAACCCCGTACTGTATATTGCTTTATGCACTGAGCTTTAACTATATGAAATTTAACTATTCTTTTGTCATTCTTTTAGTTATCATTTGATAGATTATGAAACGTCCTCTACACTAATATTATAAAGAGGAAAGATTTGTTTGTTTGAAATGAATAGGCTCCGAAACTACTGGACCGATTTGAAAAATTCTTTCAGCAATGGATAGCTACATTATCAGGGAGTAATATAGGCTATATTTTATCTCCGTACTCCCACGGGAACGGGAACTACGCGGGTGAAACCGCGTGACGTCCACTAGTATGTTATAATCTTTTCGCTAGTAGATTTGCCAATAACTGATGAAATTATAAAGGACACAAATGCACGGGTTTTTTTTTAATCCCCGTATTGCACTAGAAATTATAGCATACGGGGCTGTAATTGCCCCTAACACACATAATTATTTTTTATCGATGAAATTATAGTGATAGGAAATAAAGGTAACGATAATTTTATTAAAAATATTTATTTCGGAAGAAATCAAATAATAAAACCTTAACTTCTCATTACTCAAATCAACACTACTTATTTTTTGATAGGTGTATCCTGTACTAGGGCTATGTAGTAGATTGGTTGTCAAAACAGCAGACTCACCGCTCACTGCTTTCGCACTCCGTGAGGCAAGGCGTCGTGGCCGTTAGTCCTGAATTCTGGTATCCCTATCCACACACAAATGTCCATAGGCGCTGATTACATTTATTGTTTGTATTTTGAGTGGGGTTATATATCACAATTTTCAATGAAGGGTCGTTAGAAAGTATTTTTCCTATTCGCGTAGGCGCGTGGCACCGGTTCACAGTTCGCAACACAATTAGTATCGTTAAAAAAACGCACTCACGAAGCGCGGCGCTACTGTGCGCCCAGGTAAGGCAATCGAATTGCTCAGCGAATGAACAGAGGGAACTGCCGATTGCTTAATCAAATTAAACCCTTACTAATACACATAAAAGCTGAATAACTCGTTGAGGGGTGAAAAATCTATCACGAAAATTCCCTAAAATATAATGAAGTACGAACGGTACGTAACAAGGACTATTTTTAACATCGTACGTATTTGGTAGGAGTCTTCGGTGCCGCTCAAAAATCTTGTGTAACGTGGGTGTGGATGCTGACTATCGTCGGGATGACCTCGGAGATAAGGGAGTTTAGTCATCTTTCTTAATGTATGAAAATTCTAAAATACGTCGTGAACGTTTCATCATCGATACGTCATCACATCATGTCCTAGTAACTGCACTAATACAAATGAGCTCACAACCCCGTACGGGCCCACAATAATTGATACGGGGTTTTTCAGACCCCGTATCGCACTGGAAGGTAATTTTTACTATCTGGTCGTAACGAGGTACACAAGACCCCGTATATTTTTTAAAATATTATCTTGTTTCTATATTTACGGTCATCTATACATATAATAAAATCGTAGACTAACCGTGTCTGTACATTGAATATTTTTCCATGAAAATTACACAGAAAACTCAGGAAAACAGTATAAAACACAAAAATGCAATTTTTGAAATTTTTGTCTGTTTGTTTGTCTGTGCGTTTGTGGGAGCATCACGCATAAACCACAGATTGGATTGCAAATCTAAGTACTTAAAAATATTAAGTGATAACCCGAGTAACATTTAGCGTTTATTTCATCAAAATCGACCCACAAAATTAAAAGATATTGAATTTTTAAGTTTAGGAAGAAACTTCCTAATGAATTCTGATGAGTCAGAGCGCCATCTATTGAGAAAAAAATAAAATGCACGAAAGCATTCAAAATTATTGTTATTCGTGAAACTTTTAATACGTGGCAAAATAAAAGTGACCATTTTTATACCTTTTCGTTATTTATCGTTACAATCGATCCACAAAATCAAAATATATTGAATTTTTAGTTTAGTAAGAAACTTCCTACTGTGTTCTGATCAGTCAGAGAGCGAGTAACATTTAGCGTTTATTATAAAATCGTAGACTAACCGTGTCTGTACATTGAATATTTTTCCATGAAAATTATACAGAAAACTCAGGAAAACAGTATAAAACACATAAATGCAATTTTTGAAACTTTTGTCTGTTTGTCTGTGCGTTTGTGGGAGCATCACGCATAAAACACAGATTGGATTGCAAATCTAAGTACTTAAAAATATTAAGTGATAACCCGAGTAACATTTAGAGAGAGTAGCGTTTATTTCATCAAAATCGACCCACAAAATTAAAAGATATTGAATTTTTAAGTTTAGGAAGAAACTTCTTAATGTATTCTGATGAGTCAGAGCGCCATCTATTGAGAAAAAAATAAAATGCACGAAAGCATTCAAAATTGTTGTGTTATTCGTGAAACTTTTAATACGTGGCAAAATAAAAGTGACCATTTTTATACCTTTTCGTTATTTATCGTTACAATCGATCCACAAAATCAAAATATATTGAATTTTTAGTTTAGTAAGAAACTTCCTACTGTGTTCTGATCAGTCAGAGCGCCATCTATTGAGGAACCAAAAAATGCATGAAAGCATGAATGTTACACCAAAACACATTCTAGAGTTATTTGTGAAACTTTTAATACGTAGACGTAGCAAAATAAAAGTAAACATTTTAATATCTTATCGTTATTTATCGTTACATACGGGCTTCTTATTTAACGTCTTCTGCTGCCAAATATTTTGTCAGTTTACATGGTCGATAGATGGCGTTGCACTGATGACGCGTTTTTCTGAATTGCGGTGTTAAGATTTTCCGCTGGAGAATGACCTCACACGATTATTAAACACTGTCGTAGTTCGTAGGAATTTCGGTTTGGTCTCTGGAAGGTCTTAAACGAATAGGGGCCAAAATTGCTTAAATCTCTGAGTTGTGCTGGTTTCGTTTAAAGTGCTTTTATCGTAGAGTCTTAAACAGATTTAGAACTCAGTAGTTTTGTGAAGTACTGGACGGTTCGACTTGCGGATCAGGCCTGTAGGGTTCCGTACCAAAGGTGCTGACAGGACCCTACTTCTGAGGCCTACGCGATTGATTCCGTTTAGAGCGAAGCAACGAACGGTTCGATTTGCGAAACAAGGCTAATAATAATAAGGTACCGTACCAAAGGTGGTCACGGTGACGGGAGCGATCGATTTTGGTGGGGCTACTCTCTAAGTCCGAAGTCCGTAGCTTCGGGCTTAGTTGCGGACGTATTCTACTCCGTATCACCTACAGACTTACGATTAATCCCGAACCAGAACTAAGAATGAATGACAACACGATTTCACAGTAACTGTCAAATCGAGTTATCAATAGTTCTCTGTGGTTAGGTGATACGGAGTAGATTTTTTTTTACTATAGATAGGCATACGTTTGACCACTATCTCACCTGATGGTAAGCGATGATGAGGTTGAAGATGGAGCACGTTTGCCTAGAAGCAACCTATTCACTTTTGTCTTAAAGACTCCCAGGTTGCCCGCAACTAAGTTTTTAATTCGTGCTAAGTATCAGACGGTTCGATTTGCGAACCAAGGCAAATTATAGGGTTCCGTGCCAAAGTTGCTAATGGGACCCTATTATTTAAGCCTTCGCGTACGATCTTGATTCGTGCGAAGCAAGTCGATTTTTAGGGTTCCGTAGCAAGGTTGCTAACGGAACCCTATTTATTAATAAGCCACCGATGTCCGTCTTCCTTCAGTTTATTAACCGACTTCAAAAAAAGGAGGAGGTTATCAATTCGACTGTATTTTTTTTTATGTTTGTTACCTCACATTAACCGACTGGATGAACCGATTTTCATGATTCTTTTTTTATTTGAAAGCTGGTGCTTCCCGTGTGGTCCCATTGCCACCACGTCAGGATCTGATGATGGAAACCCCGAGAAATCGAGGGCAACTCTCGAAAATTGTAGGCACGTATTTGGTAAAAACTTGATATTCGTGTGTATATCGGGTGATACTACAAAAGAATGAAAGTTTGGATCAGACCTGATGATGGAGACGACAGAAAGTCAAGAGAACTCCACATCGGTATGTAGGAACTATCAAGTGTTTGGGCTTATTTCGATCGTATTGACGAGACCTTTACACCGAAAGCACTTAGTAAGTTTTATTTTCATAACATAACATCACGCCAGTACGCTGTGAATGGGTACGCAGGTAACACTAAAAACTGAAAGGTGTCAAAAAGCGAAAAAACTAAAAACACCGACTTCCGAAATTAAAGTTATTTTATACTTTGTAGTGTTTTGTTTTGGAAGTCGGTTACATTTTTTGTAAAAAAGTTTTTTCGTTTTATTTCTGTCTCGCTGATATAAAAATGTCTTCTAGAAAAAGGTCCAATCTTTCACTATTTGGCAAAATTCTCAAAGTCGGGTTTGTTCGAACACTATTCTAACTAACTCGAGAACGGCTCGACCGATTTTCATAGTTTTTGTGTTTTATTCGGGACGAAGACTAATTCCTTCGTCCGGAATAGCATAATAAGAATTAAAATACAAAAAAAATGAGTATGTAGGTAGGGTAGGTAGGCAGGTAGGTAGGTAGGGAAGGTAGGCAGGTAGGTAGGGTATGTAGGCAGGTAGGTAGGGTAGGTAGGTAAGGTAGGTGAGGTAGGGTAGCTATGGTAGGTTGGTATGGTAGGTAAGTAGGTAGGTAGGGTAGGTAGGTTAGGGTCGGTAGGTAGAGTAGCCAGAAGACGGGAGCGAAGCCGCGCGGGTCAGCTAGTTACAAATATATAGTTATCTCTGTCATGCAGTCATAAATTCCAGAGATACGGCTCCCGCACCAGCACGTAGACATTATTTTTTTCGCCCGCACTTAATGACAGCAGTGTACGGGGGGTCGAAAAGCCCTGAAACACTGCTAATCAATCTGCTGTATCTTATCAACCATGTTCGGGACAGCTTCAAACTGGATGCAGCTAAACACTAGTATTTTACGAGCGAATGCCTATACCTGAGGGCCAATTCTGCTTATTTTTAGCAACTTTCTCCTCCGCTGTACTTTTCTGATAAAATTCGTTGCAGGATCCAAGACAGTTAAATCGTTTCTCCGGGACTCGTTGGGCTTCATTGGCTCGGCGTTTTTCTGGTGGTCGCCACTGTTGATTCTGGTTTTCAGGATTTGCAGTGGTTGGGAATGTGTGGCGGGCTTGTTCCAATGAAAAAATAAATAAAAAAAAAACTTTCTCATTCGCATCTCAGTGGAAGGGTACAGGAGAAAAACAAGGAATGTCATGTAAAATTCATTTGACTTTTATTTTTTTATTGGTTTAAAATAATCACCAAGGCTTGTTTGTAAGTACTTAAAGATAATCTCAATGAGGTAAGTTTGAGCTTCTATTTTTGTGAAATCTAAGATTTGAAACATAAAAGAATGTCGTTGAAGTTGATTTTTGTAATTTTTTTAACATAGATAGGCATACGTTTGACCACTATCTCACCTGATGGTAAGCAATGATGCAGTCGAAGATGGAGCACGTTTGCCTAGAAGCAACCTATTCACTATTGTCTTAAAGACTCCCAGGTTGTAGCTATCTGAAAACACAGACTCTGGCAGGGAATTTCACTCCTTAGCTGTTCGCACTATGAATGTGTTCCCAAAACGTTTTGTGCGTGTGGGTGGGATGTCCACCATGTACCGGTGGTGGTACCATCGCTGTTTGTCTTAAATTAAAATGTAGATTACACAAAAATTGTTTTTTGTGACATTACTTGCTTTGCCCCTGTACCATTTAGTTGCAATCTGTGAAAAAAGCCCCAATTTCCATACATTTGCGAATGCGAACGATCCTTAAAAATATTAGAATAGGCACTTTGTGATTCTAAAAAGGCCACTTTAGCAGAATCAGAAAGCACAACACGCTACCCGTCATTGTCAAATTTTCCCAATTAACATTAAACCTAATGCGTCAGCGATAAAGATGAAAATTAAATTTGACATATTGTTGTGTGACTAATATTTATGATTCTAATATGATTCTGCTAAAGTGGCCTTTAATCTCCATAATTCAGTTACTGGATAACACTATATCCCTTGGCAACACTACTAACTAGTTTAAATTAATTTTAGTAACCCGCTTCTACTTTTCAGGAGTTTAATTTGCAGCAGAGAGTGTAATAATGAAACAAGTTAAAAACAGATGCTTGAAAATTAAAATCTTGAGACCAGGATTTATAAGAAAATCTTATTTTATGAGCTGAGAAAATAATTTTAAGAAACTAGAGAGTGTTTATTTTTTAGAGCTTGGCTTATCTGGAAAAGTAATCAGTATGCAATATTCATAGGCGATATAGTGCAGGAAAATTTAGGAAATCGGACCGTAAAATTCGTGTAGTTTTGAAAATTGGAACAATTGTTCTTTGAGGTGTCTAGATGAAAACATATTAAAAGTCCCCGAGATGGGGAAGGGGGAAAGGTATATTTTTTCAGTTTTTGCTTGTATCTCCAAAACCATTAAAATATTTCTTTACACACTTCTACATACAATAAATTTTCTATACATTATGTATTGAATATTTTATTATAGGGTCAATACTTTAGGAGATAGAGGTTATCTAAATTGTTAAAATAAAAAAATCGCCTGATCGACGTTAATTGAGTTAATTTTCCTGCACTAATAAAACAAAACAAATTTTTACTTTAGCTACTACTTTAACATTCTAGAGGTTTTAAGAACTAGTAAATATACAAGGTGATTTTATAACCCAACAATTTTTTTTAAGCCAATCATTTTTGCTTACTTAGCTCGACGGAAAAATTTGTTTTTTTATCAGAGTTTTTTTTTTGTGATGGTTTTGCTCTTGACTCTAGTCTAGGTCAGAGATGACAGAGACAAAGTCTACGATGGAGCGAGCTTACCCAGAAGGAGCCTGTTCACTCCAACTTTGAAGAGATTAGGGTTGTAAGCGTTTGGAAACAGACGCAGGCAGAGAGTTCCACTCCTTTGCTGTGCGCATTATAAAAGACGTTTGGAAACGCTTAGTGCGAATTGGAGGAATAGTAACAAGGTAGGGATGGTAAGATGCAGTGCATCTGGATGTCCGATGGTAGAAGGGGGCCGGTGGTGGTGATGGTGCATAAATCTTGTCTTCGAATACCTAATGGTACCAATCAAAGGCACGAGTGCTAATTCTACAATTTAGGAACTTTCACATTTAAATTTGCATCTTAGTCGCAATCTGTCAAAAAAGCCACTCTCACTCACGCATTTTTGACAGATTGTGACATGCGAATGCGAACGTTGTTTTTAGGGTTGCCACATTTTTCATGCAAATTAAGTACATTGGTGATTAAAGGTAGAAATACAACGTACATTGCGTTATAATAAAGTACGATTTATTCTGTTTTATTAATTTGCTTAAAAACATGTTTTTCGTTACTTTTAGCAACTTTTAACAAATAATTTATTCATTCATTTCATTTTTAGGGTTTCACACCCAAAGGGTAACCAACGGAACCCTATTACTAAGCTTCTGCTGTCAGTCCGTCCGTCCATCAGTCTGTCAGTGGGCTATATCTCATGAATTGTAATAGGTAGAGAGTTGAAATTTTCGTGTGTGTATTTTTGTTGCCGCTATAACAACGAATAATAATACGATGGTACGGAACTCTTGATGCGCGAGTCCGACTCGCATTTGGTCGGTTTTTTATATTATGTGTGAAATGAATCCCAGAGAAATCAAGTGATGCAAAATAACGTATTTTCGCGTACGTTATTATTCTCGTAAAGTATAGAGTACAATTTCCCGAAATAACGTACAATACGTTATAATAAACTACGGGTGGTAACCCTATTGCTTTATACTAGAATTGACATTGCGATAGGTACCTACCTATTAAAATGCTAAAGACTACGTGACATAACGGTAACGGATGTCAATGCCATACAGACTTTTCGACAATAGTTTTCGCTGATGGTATATCACTTTGCCTAGGCCCTTTTGTTGTCAATGAGACGTGTTGGTTACACAAAACTTGCGGAATTTGTTTGAAAGGCCTTAGTTGCGGACGTTTTCTACTCCATGTCACCTAATTAGTAACATGTGGAAAAGTAGTGGATAGTAAAGTTATATAGAGAATACTGTGTATCTAGAATTTAATATACGATGTACGATTGTTTTTTTTGCCAAATAAAGGAAAATAAAAAAAATATTCACTTAGAATTAATGACAACTCGATTTGACAGATACTGTCAAATCGTGTTGTCATTCACTCTTGGTTCGGGTTCGGGACTAATCGTAAGTCCGTAGGCGATACGGAGTAGAATACATGTCTTATTGACAAATAAAGCTCCCGAAACAACGGACTTCGGGCTTAGAGAGTAGCTCTCCTGGAACACCAAGGGCATTAGAAGGGACACGGATTTCGCTCCGCCCTGAGCGGAAGGAGTCATTTGACCTTAAAAAAGGTTACACGAAACACAAAAATAAAATGTATAATAATGATGAGTATTTCTTTCCTACATAATAACAATGCTTCAGTTCATACGCCAAGTGCGGAAAAAAGTCAATGACCCTTAACTACTTTTTCAATAAATCATTTCACCCTACATTAGGCAAGGGCCTGAACGTGATTATTATATAATAATGATACTGACAGTACTGTATAGTTAACTGGTCGTAAATCTTCAGGAGATTCACTTACATTTATATTTCGGGGCCCGACTGTGATGAGAATGCGAAAAGAAATGATGGATCGCAATGTACCTAATGTTATATTCGTAAACGTTTGTAGTATAAAGACGAACACGAGTTTTTAGGAAGAACGTTTTATTCTTATCGCAAATATCGTTTAAACGCGACCCTCGGCTTACCTTTTTGTAAGTTTTTGATATTGTTTTATTTGATACTAGTTGACCTGCGCAACTTCGTCTGCTCCGCTCCTATTGGTCTTAGCGTGACGATATATAGCCTTCCTCGATAAATGGGCTATCTAACACTGAAAGAATTTTTCAAATCGGACCATTAGTTTCCTAAGATTAGCGCGTTCAAGCAAGCAAACAAACTCTTCAGCTTTATATTTGTAATATATTTGTATATGTTTGTAAAGTACTAGTGGACGTCACGCGGTTTCACTCGCGTAGTTCCGGTTCCCGTGGGAGTACGGGGATAATATATAGCCTATGTTACTCCCTGATAATGTAGCTATCCAATGCTAAAAGAATTTTTCAAATCGGTTTAGTAGTTTCGGAGCCTATTCAATTCAAACAAACAAATCTTTCCTCTTTATAATATTAGTGTAGATTATCTATACATCTATACATATAATAAAATCGTAGACTAACGGTGTCTGTACATTACATATTTATGCCTGAAAATTACACAGAAAACTCAGGAAAAAGGTATAAAACACAAAAACGCAATTTTTGAAATTTTTGTCTATTTGTCTGTTTGTCTGTGCGTTTGTGGGAGCATCACGCATAAACCACAGATTGGATTGCAAATCTAAGTACTTAAAAATATTAAGTGATAACCCGAGTAACATTTAGCGTTTATTTCATCAAAATCGACCCACAAAATTAAAAGATATTGAATTTTTAAGTTTAGGAAGAAACTTCCCAATGTATGCTGATGAGTCAGAGCGCCATCTATTGAGAAAAAAATAAAATGCACGAAAGCATTCAAAATTGTTGTGTTATTCGTGAAACTTTTAATACGTGGCAAAATAAAAGTGACCATTTTTATACCTTTTCGTTATTTATCGTTACAATCGATCCACAAAATCAAAATATATTGAATTTTTAGTTTAGTAAGAAACTTCCTTATATATTCTGATTAGTCAGAGCGCCATCTATTGAGGAACCAAAAAATGCATGAAAGCATGAATGTTACACCAAAACACATTCATTGAGTTATTTGTGAAACTTTTAATACGTAGACGTAGCAAAATAAAAGTAAACATTTTAATACCTTATCGTTATTTATCGTTACATACGGGCTTCTTATTTAACGTCTTCTGCTGCCAAATATTTTGTCAGTTTACATGGTCGATAGATGGCGTTGCACTGATGACGCGTTTTTCTGAATTGCGGTGTTAAGATTTTCCGCTGGAGAATGACCTGACACGATTATTAAACACTGTCGTAGTTCGTAGGAATTTCGGTTTGGTCTCTGGAAGGTCTTAAACGAATAGGGCTATTATATTATAGTGCTTTTATCGTAGAATCTTAAACTGATTTAGAACTCAGTAGTTTTGTGAAGTACTGGATGGTTCGACTTGTGGATCAGGCCTGTAGGGTTCCGTACCAAAGGTGCTGACAGGACCCTACTTCTAAGGCCTCCGCGATTGATTCCGTTTAGAGCGAAGCAACGAACGGTTCGATTTGCGAAACAAGGCTAATAATAATAAGGTACCGTACCAAAGGTGGTCACGGTGACGGGAGCGATCGATTTTGGTGGGGCTACTCTCTAAGTCCGAAGTCCGTAGTTTCGGGCTTAGTTGCGGACGTATTCTACTCCGTATCACCTACAGACTTACGATTAATCCCGAACCCGAACTAAGAATGAATGATAACACGATTTCACAGTAACTGTCAAATCGAGTTATCATTAGTTCTCTGTGGTTAGGTGATACAGAGTAGATTTTTTTTTACTATAGATAGGCATACGTTTGACCACTATCTCACCTGATGGTAAGCGATGATGAGGTTGAAGATGGAACACGTTTGCCTAGAAGCAACCTATTCACTTTTGTATTAAAGACTCCCAGGTTGCCCGCAACTAAGTTTTTAATTCGTGCTAAGTATCAGACGGTTCGATTTGCGAGCCAAGGCAAATTATAGGGTTCCGTGCCAAAGTTGCTAATGGGACCCTATTATTTAAGCCTTCGCGTACGATCTTGATTCGTGCGAACCAAGTCGATTTTTAGGGTTCCGTACCAAGGTTGCTAACGGAACCCTATTTATTAATAAGCCACCGCTGTCCGTCTTCCTTCACTTTATTAACCGACTTCAAAAAAAGGAGGAGGTTATCAATTCGACTGTATTTTTTTTTATGTTTGTTAACCGACTGGATGAACCGATTTTCATGATTCTTTTTTTATTTGAAAGCTGGTGCTTCCCGTGTGGTCACATTGCCACCACGTCAGGATCTGATGATGGAAACCCTGAGAAATCGAGGGCAACTCTCGAAAATTGTAGGCACGTATTTGGTAAAAACTTGATATTCGTGTGTATATCGGGTGATACTACAAAAGAATGAAAGTTTGGATCAGACCTGATGATGGAGACGACAGAGAGTCAAGGGAACTCCACATCGGTATGTAGGAACTACCAAGTGTATGGGCTTATTTCATTCGTATTGACGAGACCTTTACACCGAAAGCACTTAGTAAGTTTTATTTTCATAACATAACATCACGCCAGTACGCTGTGAATGGGTACGCAGGTAACACTAAAAACTGAAAAATAAAAAACTTTTTTACAAAAAATTGTAACCGACTTCCAAAACAAAACACTACAAAGTATAAAATCACTTTAATTTCGGAAGTCGGTGTCAAAAAGCAAAAAAACTAAAAACACCGACTTCCGAAATTAAAGTTATTTTATACTTTGTAGTGTTTTGTTTTGGAAGTCGGTTACATTTTTTGTAAAAAAGTTTTTTTCGTTTTATTTCTGTCTCGCTGATATAAAAATGTCTTCTAGAAAAAGGTCCAACCTTTCACAATATAGCAAAATTCTCAAAGTCGGGTTTGTTCGAACACTATTCTAACTAACTCGAGAACGGCTCGACCGATTTTCATAGTTTTTGTGTTTTATTCGGGACGAAGACTAATTAATCCCTTCGTCCGGAATAGCATAATAAGAATTAAAATACAAAAAAAAAATGAGTATGTAGGTAGGGTAGGTAGGCAGGTAGGTAGGGTAGGTAGACAGGTAGGTAGGGAAGGTAGGCAGGTGGGTAGGGTAGGTAGGCAGGTAGGTAGGGTAGGTAGGTAAGGTAGGTGAGGTAGGGTAGCTATGGTAGGTTGGTATGGTAGGTAAGTAGGTAGGTAGGGTAGGTAGGTTAGGGTCGGTAGGTAGAGTAGCCAGTTGACGGGAGCGAAGCCGCGCGGGTCAGCTAGTTATATAATAAAGTATAAAGTATAAGAATAAGATAAGATATAGATTAGTATAGATTGTGTTGAGATATTACTAAGATTTGATCATTTTGAAAACCAGGAACGAGAATCACCGTCTTCATAAAGAATAACCATATACTTTATTCCATGTATTTAGTTCCTGTAGCCTAGGCACACTGCAGTGGCCATCCAAGTTCGTTGCGATTAACGCTTACGTACCTTTATTGTTTCTTATATTAACTAGGTACAGCATTAAAGTACTAAATATATACACTTAAAATAAAATATCCTAACTAAGATAAGGCGTCAAAAAATTCGTCCGCATCGCTGTCCACCGGAAGTGAGCCCAAAAGACTGGCGGCATTGCCACGTTGTATGGCAATGCTTACGTACCTATTTAAAACATCAATCAGTTGTTGTCAATCGTTTGAAGATGATATAGACAAAATGACGTTTGTAACCCCCTGGGTAAGACTGCCAGACTTACGACGAGTAGGTATGATGCTCTCCCAAATTATGCAACTCAATCCTAGTCAGTAAAATGCTCACTCTCACTCATATCAGCCGAAAGACGTCCACTGCTGGACATAGGCCTCCCCCAAATGTTGGGGGGGTTTGCCATAATCGCCACGCTTGGCAGGCGTGTTGGCAATCGCAGTTTATGGTGTTGCGTTTTACAGTGAACGCTGCTGCCTATTCTCTGGCGAGTCCCTTAGTCGCCTCTTACGACACCCACGGGAAGTGATAGGATGGTATAATTCTTTTACGGACCATACGGCACCGGCCGACACCATACGGCTAAATAGGTTATATTTCGGCAGTAAAAACCTATGTTTCGTTAAAGTTAAATTCAGTTATTTTAGGATGAAACTACAAAATTCATATACAAAGGCAACAATTTTCATTACAATTGTAATTTGGTAATTTAGAAAGGCTTTTAGTTTAATTGTAGTCTTTATAATATTAGGCTCTCATAAATATTTTATTTAAAGAGAACTTTCTCGTGCCGTGCCCTTGGTTTGACTCACAAATGACGTTCCTCCTTTACTATGGTAGGTGCCAGATAAATGTGCAAATACGGTCATTGACCCAAATACATTTACTGATTTTCTTAATATCAAAAGCTGGCCAAGTGCGAGTCGGACTCGCGTGCGAGGGGTTCCGGACCAAGTTCATTTTTGTAACATGATATTTTAATACTAGGGACTTCTTACAGGTTTCCCTGTAATTTGTAAGTTTAGAACTATAAAATGTTTTTTTTTTTAATTTTAGGCTCAGTAATTTCGGAGATAAGGGGGTAATGGTCATTTCTGATCTTAATTCTTGAATAACTTTTAATTTTCAAATTATAAAAAAAAAATAGGTAATTATAACTCTCACAATAGGTAAGTCCTGTCATTTGATATGTCACACAATTCAGTTAAAATTTTGTTTTTTTTTTTGAAGTGAAAACTTCTTTAGCGGCGTTGAGCACTTTTTCTGTAATGGGTATAAAATCTTAAACTCGCGTCAGGACACGTGACCTGATCGCAAAAAGCGTAAGACGGACTCGCGTCAGGGTCACGTGATGCGAAAAAGCGTAAGATCGAGGGGAAGGGAGAGGAACTAGTATCTCCCACTCTTTCTATCTTGCCTGAGTGTGCTGCTCCGCTTAGGCGGCACAGGGCGCTTGCGCGAATGTCCGTCTGTGTTTATGTACAGCGTGCCACGCGTATCCAAGGATACGAAATTACGGAATTACGAAATTATGGATGAAAGTTGATTTTTCTAAGAGATAAAAATTAATGTAATATATAAATAAATAACGATATAATATTATGAATAATAACATGTAAATTGTTATATTTGTGTACGATAGCGCAATAAATAAACATTGTATTCTACCTCATAAATGATAGTATTTTTGTACTTATAATTAAACACAACGTTATTTTTTGTTGTTTTTATGGTTCGTTTTGTTTATGTCAGGAACTGTGTCAAGATTGACATCTGTCACTGACAGTCGCTGTCGCGGCCACACGTCAGTGTCTTTATTGTTTTGTTTATTTTGTTGTCGGTGGTTTGTCTATGATGTGACCGCGACAGTAAGGATGTATTATTTACATGTTTTCACTTCTGCCGGCACTCCCGGAGTGCTACCGGTGTTTTTTTTTAATTTTCTAGTTTGTCCCCCAAAAGTGACCTTCATTCTCAAAATTTTTTAATTTACGTAACGCGCCCGTGTTCGAGTCACAGAGCACCATGTGTGTACTATATTTCAACAGAATCGGTCCAGTATCCGGAAAAAACTGGCTGTGACAGACGGAGAGACAGATAGACACCCGAGTGATCTTATAAGGGTTCCGATTCTAACGGATGTTCAAAACCCTAAAGACAAGACAAGAGAAGACATTTATTTGTAGAAACATGAGTATACATAAAAGGAATGCAGGTACAAAGACCACAGACATAAAGACTTAAAGCTGCCCTGAATCGACTTCTAACGTGATCTTTTACATTATCTAGTAATGAAAAACGGTTCATAATTTATTGTTCGGGAACCTGCGAAGAGATATTAGGGAAAGGTCAATGTACTTTATTGCAAGTTCATCTGGCGCCTACCATATACGTACTTTAGTTGGACCTTTTCAACGTATTTATTTTACAGTCACTAGAAAATAGAATTATTTTGCTTATTAAAAACTTCATTCATGAAATGAAAACAATCTCTGTTTTATTGTTTTGCTCCGACATTGCTTTTAAATTGGTTTCATAATCAACTCTTTTAATTAAATAAGTTACTGAAAAAGCTTTCAAATTTAATTGATTTTTGGTGAATTTGGAGATTTTATAATGGGACTTAACATTTTGATTGAAATTTTCGCTGAGTTCGGTGGGCTTTGCTATTAATAATGTTCCTATCGAGTATCTTATTTTGCTCGCTAGAAACAATTACGTACTTAATAAAGCCTTCGTTTATTCAACAATCAAAGAAAAGCCCCTTGACTGTTAAATTATTTCAGAAGTAACTTGAGGTAACCAATCAAGCAGGTTGCTAGAAATTGATTGGTAACCAATGAAGCAGGTACAGTCTCTGACCAACATTATCTAACCCACTTGACTATTATTCGCTAATTGACTAATGTTGGTCACAGACTGTACCCATTTGATTGGTTACCTCAAGTTATCTAACCCACTTGACTATTATTCGCTAATAGTCAATTAGCGAATAATAGTCAAGTGGGTTAGATAATGTTGGTCACAGACTGTACCCACTTGGTTGGTTACCTCAAGTTATCTAACCCACTTGACTATTATTTGCTAATAGTCAATTAGCGAATAATAGTCAAGTGGGTTAGATAATTTTGGTCGCAGACCGTACGATTATCTATACAAATAAAAATTACTGCTATTAGTGGGCAAGTATAACGTGTAACAAATTAAACGCAATACCACTTAAGGGTCATTGTACCTACTCATAATTATGAACAACTTTTAGTATAGGAACATCCCCGAAATCACGAAAAAAAACCGTCTGCTCCATACATTTTTGTTTGCATACCTCGACAAAATGCACTGAACAGTTGATTTTTTTCTCGATTTCGGGGTTGGGCCCATGGTAAAAGTTGTTCATAATGATGAGTACAATGACTCATTTATTCTGTTACATGTTGTATACGTTTTAAGAAAGCACAATCTATCTTTAATCGTCTTGTACACTACGTTGTTACTCATACTAAAAACTTTTTCCGTGATATGTTTCTGAGGGCTCAGTAAGAATATTTTGACATATAGTATCGTTGATGTAAGTGAATTTAGAATGTGAAAAACTACAACCCCAAAGTATATTGGTTTAATTTTATGGGACATACACAATTTATATCGTTCAAAAATATGAAACATAAACACACACACAAAACAACACAACAACACACAACACAATACCACCACCAACACAACACCAACACAATTTTTTATCTAATTCAAATAAATATAATGTGCAAAACGAGTATTGTAGCTATGGTAACATTTTACGTTACGTTACTATACGTCAAAAATATTCGTGCGAGACCCCCTGTTTTATGTACCTAAGTGCGTTAAAAAAAGCACCCTGTTTATTTTTAAATGAATTTATTTTTTTAGGCGTTTCCGATACTTTTTAGTTTCAAACATTATCTACCAAGAATATGTTAAAAGAATTCATAAAACGTGTGGTGTTCTGCATCCTACTTGCACTAAGCATTGTTTTATTCTCATTTTGGTGCCAAGAAATATTTCGCTGGTCCAGCAGACGAAATTCGTAATGTCTTTTGTACTTCAGGGTCTACAATACTGTTGGCCACTGTCCAACATCCATAGGTCACGTGTGTGGCCATTAAGTGAGTAATCCCTCAATCATTTCTTGAATCTGTGCCCAATGGTAAGATCTCTAGCATGGTTCTCCTTGAGATGGCGGCAAATTCAATAGGTTTTGTGTCCAAGATTGTCCTAGTTTTAGGAGTCTGGTTTTTATATTTTCTTCATCATATCAGCCGAAATACGTCCACTGCTGGACATAGGCCTCCCCCAAAAGGGGGCGGGGGGTAGCCATAATCGCCACGCTTGGCAAGCGGGTTGGCGATCTTAGTGTATGGTGTTGATTTCTACAGAGAACGCTGCTGTCATTCTCTGGCGAGTCCAATGGTCACCTCTTACGACACCCACGGGAAGTGATGGGATTATTCTTTTACGGCACCAGCCGACACCATACGGCTAAACTAGCCTTTCTTACAACAGGCCAATAGTTTCAATTGTCTGAGTAAATGAACGGTCTATGTCAATCATAAAATGTTGAATAATACCATTACATAAATTCAAGTTCTTCAAACTTAACAGACAGATGTGTTGCTGGGGAGTTTGTGGTGCCACTTCTTCTCAGCTAAAACACTAGGAAGTGATGACGGGCTGGGTGATTGGGGGGTCTGTCTTCATGTAAATTTTTGTGTTCAAAAAGTGCTGATTTTTAGCCTACTTTGAATAAATGTCTTTTGATTTTGGCCACTTGAAAGTTCAAAAGGGCCAATACTGCCGTCAAAAGAAAATTGAACGTCTCTACACAAAATGATGTAACCGAATTCCGACATAGGTCGGAAATCCTTATTTTCTCGATTACTTTGACTTGTTTTCGATTTCTTTTTGTAGATCCGTCCTTTCAGAGTAAATTGTTTTTAGTTGAAAGAAATGCTATAAGTTATGTGTGTGTCTTGATTTCTAAATCAAGATTACAGATTGCATGTCAGTCATTAACACCTCTGAAAAAGTATACTATTGCAGCTTGCAGCACAAATTTTGAGCTCTAATTTCGTAGTTATTGATCAAAAGTTACGAAATACAGCACCCATAACGAACATTTTCAGTAAAAAAACACAAAAAAAACCCTTTTCTATTAAAAAGTGGAACATCTATTGCAAACCTGCCCCCTACCATAATGTACCACTATCACAACAGGACTCAGACTTTAAGGAAGAAAAAGAGATAGTGCTTGCGCTGTATAGCTCCATCTTTTTCTCACAGCGGTACTACGAGGGCATCGGCACGTCACTGCAAGGGCGTAGTAATAGTAAGGAAAAACCTTTGCTTTGAAATGGATCAGTTATAAATACGCAACAAGTGTGTCATTCTATTGTATGTTATTATGCAATGTTTATTTTATTAGTAAGTAAGGTATAATAATACGAGTCCTTTGAACACGTATGCAAGAAAGTATCGCGTGATTGTTCTTTCAACGATAAGAAAAGTTCATACTCGTTGTTCTAACGTGTTAATGATTGAATGTTGTACATTGACATGAGAGTGGCCTACTTACTGTTTATAGTTATGGTATATCGTGATATAATCAAATTAAAGGCGCTTAAAAAAACGTGGCAACCATAAAACCATTGATTTAATAGCTGTTGGCAAGCAGGGGGGCTACTCTCTAAGCCCGAAGTCCGTAGTTTCGGGCCTATCCTACTCCGTGTCACCTACAGAGTTACGATTAGTCTCGAACCCGAACTTAGAATGAATGACAACACGATTTGATAGTATTGAGATAGAGATAGTTAGTCAAATCGTGTTGTCAATAATTCTTAGTAGTTAGGTGATACGGAGTAGAATTTGCCCGCAACTAAGCCGGAAACTACGGACTTCAGGCTTAGAGAGTAGCCCCCCAGGTAAGAAAAAACTGGCCAAGCGGAATTCGGACTCTCACACGAAGGGTTCCGTACCACAAAGCGAAAAAAAACACTTTTCTTTTTTGGGAACCCATTTTAATTTTTATTTTACTTTTTATTATTTGTTGTTATAGCGGCATTAGAAATACACACTTTGTGAAAACTTCAACTGTCTACTTATAACGATTCTTGAGATACAGCCGGCTGACAGACAGATGGACGGACGGATGGATGGACGGACGGACAGCGGAAGTTTAGTAATAGGGTTCGGTTGGTTACTCTTTGGGTACGAAACCTTAATAAAAAAACAACACAAACAAACAAAAACAAAATACAACAAACAAACAACAATACAACAACAACATTCAACAACAACACACACACACACATTTTTCTTTCTTTTTTTTCTTTTAATAAGAATAATATTTATTTGCAAAAATACGAATACAACAAGCTGACAAATATACATTAGGGATTCCGTCATATTCTACCTGGTCAGTGTTGTGCAATTATTGAATGTAGGTTATTACTAAAAAATCACCTCAAAATCTGTCAACGCCGGCTGTTGCCAAAAACCAGCGATGTGGCTCTGTCTCGCACGCTAAGTGGTCCCAGCACTGACGCTCCATTGAAAGAAATGGCATAGAATCTTGTCAAAATCAACTATTATGAAATCAATGATAGACCATTCTGACACTATTGTAATAGCAGACTTGGGGCCCAGTTTGGTTGGTGAAATTCGTCCTAAGTCTTCGCACCTCACTTAAAGAAAAAAACAAGATCTTGATGCGATACAATACAATACCATAGCCCAGTCAAAATACACGCTAAGAAAGGTTAAAATCGCAAAGATGAATGTTATTCTGTTTTTTTGGCAATGGAGTGTCAGTGGTTGACCACTGGATATAAAAGCGTCATTATGACTTTCCAGTGGTCAACCACTGACACTCCATTGAAAGAAATGGCATAGAATCTTGTCAAAATCAACCATTATGAAATCAATGATAGACCATTCTGACACTATTGTAATAGCAGACTTGGGGCCCTGTTCTTTCACAGCTGAACTGAAATAAAATAGTGACACAAATATTTTATAGCAAACTAAAACTAACATCACAAGTAAACAGGCTGTCTCTTTGAAACTGAACATAATATAATGAAAGATTCCGAGAAGTGACATAATAGACTGAGTATAGATTGCGTCTGCTTGTGACAGTTTTGACATTTCATTTCTTTTTGACTTCTGGTTCAGGAATAAATTAAATACAGGTTAAATAAATATTTTATCCTTGGACTATTTAGCTCTATGTATTGTCAGATTTTTGTCTTCTTATTCTGCGGCTATCTACTGTTATGAAGAAGCGGGGCTATGTGTTTTAATTGGTTCTAATGATTGATTATGAATTTAGACACAGTTGTATCTCTATCAAAAGTGTTGACATCACATCAAATACTATCTATACTTAATATTATAATGCCGAAGAGTTTGATTGTTTGGTTGAATACGCTAATCTCAGGAATAACTAGTTCGAATTGAATATATATATATATATAGTATTATCCATAGTTTCATCGAAGAAGGCTATAAGCTATACATATCATCACGCTTCGACCAACAGGAGCGGAGCAATAATGAAAAATTTGACACAGACGAAGTTGCGCGGGTCAGCTAATTGTCATATACATATGTTGACAAACATTTATAGCAAGTTATATACATCGTCTAAAGGATAAAATAGTCGAACTTTTTATCTAACACCATATTTACATTACGCATGGTTTACTTTTGCCAACCAAATCTATACTAATATATAAAGCTGAAGAGTTTGTTTGTTTGTTTGCTTGAACGCGCTAATCTCAGGAACTACTGGTCCGATTTGAAAAATTCTTTCAGTGTTGGATAGCCCATTTATCGAGAAAGGCTATAGGCTTATATATCATCACGCTAAGGCCAATAGGAGCGGAGCAGTAATGCAAATTGTGACGCAGACGACGTTGCGCGGGTCAGCTAGTTGAATTATAAGCACGAAAGTGAAATTTAATGTCAGCCATATCTGCAATTTCTCCGCCCTTCAATCAAACTGACTAAACTTCAGCGAACCGTGTAATATTGGTTTCAAGATAGAACGCAGACAATGAGATACTGATAGTCGATAACCGGTATTCGTCCGTAAGGGTTGACCATAATGGTATTAGATTTTGGGGTTTCCAAATATAGTTTTGTGTTTCATCATGTCCTTTGACGTACCGTTGGGTGATTGGATAATCATTACTCTAGCAGAAATATTAACCAGAATTTTCATAATGTGTTTATTGGATGGTTTACAGGGGTATATAAAGACCAATGAAACAATAAATGGATATTATGAATCTCTTCTTCTATACTAATATGTAAAGCTGAAGAGTTTTTTTGTTTGCATGAATGCGCTAATCTCATGAACTACTGGTCCGATTTGAAAAATTCTTTCAGTGTTAGACAGCCCATTTATTGAGGAAGGCTGTAAGCTATATATCATTACGCTAAAACCGGGTGCGCGGGTCAGCTAGTGGTTTATGTGGCTAAAAGGCGATGTATGATGACGCCAAATAGACGTAATTGCATAGCAGAAGACACGCTGCGTAGACTCCAAATCATCATCTGCCTAGCCTTTTCCCAACTATATTGGGGTCGGCTTCCAGTCAAACCGGATTTAGCTGAATACCAATATTTTACGTGAAGCGGCTGCCTACCAGACCTCCAAAACCCATTAACTGGGTAACACGGTACTTCATGGCAGAATCAGATTTACTGGCGTCTGACTATCCGTAACGACTGCCAAAGATCTACAAATGACAGCCGGGACCAACGGCTTAACGTGCTTTCCGAGGCACGGAGGGAACTCGGTATATTTCTTTTTTTTTTTTTTTTATTTATTTAATTTGAACAGCACTGCCGAAACCAATTACAATATTTATTTATTTATTTCCCCCTTACATCTATCATGATAGGTTTAACCCAATGCGATAAATGCGCTAATCCTAACTTATGCTGACATCTATAACTAATTCATTCCTTGTGAATTCACCCAGAGTACAACAAAATAGGTCCATCTCATTAGCAATAAGGTTGAGCGTGCGAAGTGCCCGCGTCAGCGGCGCCTCCCTTAGAAGGTAGGTCCGACTGCGCGGCTCCACCAGCAGGCGCGGTCACCGTCGTCGCCACACGTACCTATCGGGGACACACAGGCTTACCTGCCCTAAAATTATGGCATTGTTCAATTATATTCTAAAGACTATATTTAGCTTCATGCGGAGACCAGATGACTGCGTTCGATTCTAGCTGGCTTCTAACTAGTGCGTTATATAGTGCTATGATAGCTGTCATGTTCGTGAACCTTCGGCCCGTACGAAGCATGAAACCTAAATTTCTTCTAAGGCCCTTTTGCAGCAACGCGTCACGTGATCACGAAAAGTCAAGCTGGTGTTAAAACTTACCCCCAAGTCCTTGACTTCTGCGACCCGTACTATAGGCAACCCGTCAATATGGTAGCTACCTACGATGGGATTGTGTGCACGAGAAAAAGTGATTGTCAATATATACAGCACAGAACAGTAAGACAGTTATGTAAAAAATTGGTTGTGTGTAAAGTCGGTTTATGGACGATAATTTTACGTGATAACGTAATACGAAAACATTGATGATAAATTGCAAATTCTTAAAATGCAAGAATTAATTACCTTATTTGCCGCAATTGTTGTTGTAATAAATAATGGAAACCACGTCATTAACTTTTCACTTCACTTTATAAACAGCTGGCCGATTCCGTAAAAATGTCGAAGTGAAAGTTTGGGTGAAGTGATCACGGAGTGAGCTGTCAATCCATATAATCAAGATAGAATGACAGCCTTCACTTCGACATGTTAACAGAATCGCACTGCAGTTGACAAAACAGTCCACGTGTAGGTTGTGTGCTGCCGCTGTCTCTCTTCTACTCGGAGCATTGGCCGATGGAGTGGAAGAGAGATAGATGCGTCACAAGCCGAACGCTTAGGTCGATCGTGCCTCTCTATCGCTTGTTCCGCGCTCTCGCTTGCACGCTCGACTCAGGCGGAACGTGACAATGAGTCATGCTTTTTCGTGCGTGCAGCCAGCGTTCATCGATTTATAAGACGTTATCACGTCAAAAACATACATAGAACAGTTGCACTGATACACAGTGACACATTTACCTGACAAAATTTCAAACATTCTGACAGTATCGTCTACCATTCTTCCGCAAACATCAAATTCTGTGTTCTTGTCACCGAGAGCGTTAACTATGCATTTCTTAATACCTACATTTTGTTTACTAATTTATGTCCCACTCTTGGGCAAAGGCCTCCCCTTTCTCCTTCCACTAGTTTATCCTATGCGATATTTTTAATTATAACATGTACTAGTTTTCGCCCGCAACTTCAAACGCGCATTTCCGTTTTTCCGTTCCCGTATATAGCCTATAGCCTTTCTCATGAATGTGGCTATAATATACATAAATAAGTATCCAAATCCGATTGGTAGTTTCAGAGCTTAGCTCGTTCAATCAAACAAACAAACTCTTCAGCTTTATTAAGTAAAATTAGTAAAATTTAGCAATGAAAACTACAGCTTCTAGAATTCTGTAAGCCATTGCTGCTCCTTGAAAAGGTTTTAAATTTATTCCAACCAATGTTTTAATTACAAAACTTAGTCTAAAGCCTCTTTGAAAGACTTTCTTAATAAAGCTTCAATTCCAGATGAAGAAACTTTTATGCTAAGGTTTTCCTGTTTATTTTATGTTGTGATCACAATCGAATAGGTATGCGAGAATCTCATTTGAGTTTCTTGAGTTTAAATATACACCCTGAATTTTCCTGAATGTGGTAAAGTTTAAACAAACATCCTGTATTTCCCGGTTCGTGGAAACTTGGATATAGGTTACCATCGATTGGTGCATAAATACAATTCGAAGCTTTGGACGGGGTTTACATTATCCTAAATTTAGAGAAGTAATGGCGGCAGTGGGATTTAAGCTTTTTGCTTTACACGATTAAGCGCATTTTTATTCACTAACTGGCTGTGCCCGCGACTTCGTTCGCTTGGATGTCGAAAAAAAAGTGTCGCATTGATAAGATGTACGCACAGTTAATACCCTTACTTAACCTGGTCCCTGGAAGGCACTGACTGTGTCACCTCTTCCGTGTAAAGTGTCAAGCAGCCCTAGTATCTTTTGGTAACAATTATTTGAAGCTTTAAGTGGAGATTCCCTAATGCTTAATTTAAAGATGTACTAACAATAGCTTTCATGGGTTGCAAAGTTTTTGCTTTACACGATTTAGTGTATTGACCACCTAATGAGCAGCTTGGGGTGCTATTAGCTCGTTGAATCGTAGTTTAAAGCGGTAAATTGTGTGTAATTACGGATAAATTGTGACTATTAAGCTTGTTTGCTTTTGTTTTTAACTAGATAAGAAACAAAAGCATACGTCCAAAAATATAACACAAACATTACGTGTGTATTCTCGGAATGGTTAGTCAGTGATGTACCAAATATTCTCATGCCAGTCATAACAGCCGAAGACGTCCACTGCTGGACATAGGCCTCCCCCAAAGGGCCAGTTTGCCATAATCGCCACGCTTGGCAGGCGGGTTGGCGATCGCAGTGTATGGTGAGAGAACGCTGCTGCCCATTCTCTGGTGAGTCCCTTAGTCGCCTCTTACGACACCCACGGGAAGTGATGGGATGGTATTATTCTTTTACGGCACCATACAGCACCGGCCGACACGATACTATTCTCATGTAATAGAAGCCTATTACTAGCAACCAGGCACAAATCCATACCTGACTGCTACTGACAAATTCAGACAGCAAAAACACTCAACTCAAAAATATAACGGCATCCAAATATTTTATTTTTATTCTGAAAACATGTTTATCTTGTCAACTGCCAAGATAAGAAGCCTGTTTTCGTAAATAAAATACTTTCATTTTTAATTTTCCCGTACCTTTTTAATTTTTAACCGACTTCAGAAAAAAATGAGCCTTTAAAGTACATCATGTGTTTGCAACAAGACAACTAGGTATGATAAGGTTTCCTAATAAATGATTGTCCCTCAATTGAAGTTTCTCTCTGAAGCTTCGACGTAACTGCAAGGGCGCCTATTGTAATTATGTCAGAACTTAGTTCAAAATAGACTTAGTTAGTCTCTTAGTCTCTCCAGGGAGTTTCCTCATGTTATGGTAGCCTAGTACACGTCTAGACTTGATGACGTCACTTGGCATGCGGCCAGTGTAGTTGGCATTGAAGTTATAGCTATGCGGTGACAATGCTGACTAGGTGAGTGGCGCAGTACGTTTGATACCCGTAGGAAGGACTATTTATGGTGATTGGAAGTTTAAGATAACTAGGAAATAGTTGCGTTAAACTGAGTTAAGTGTGATGATTGCCTTTTAGTTTTACTTTGCTATTGTTTAGTGCCAATAATCTCTTTATGCTTCAAGTCAGATCAACGGTTACATAATTATTTGGTCGCAATCGGCGCCATTTTGGATTTGATTTCGACTCCATATTCGTTATATTAGTTACCCAGTTAATGGGTTGTAGAGGTCTGGTAGGCGCTGCTCCACGTAAAATACTGGTATTCAGTTTGACTGGAAGCCGACACCAATATAGTTGGAAAAAAGCTAGGCAGATGATTCGTTTGGTCAAATTGCGTAAAACTTTCTTTTTGGGGTTATTAATTCATCAGCGAAAAAAAACATGATTATTTAGTACAGTGAAAACAGCTCCTATTTATGTCCTTTAAATATGTATACTTCTAACAGAAAAGAAAATAAAAATATCTGAAAAATATTTAAGATCAACATCCCTTTTAAGATTCGTACTACAAAACACCTACCGGTATTTAATGCAAGGCTAGTTTACCAAAATAGCCCGAAGGATCGCCAAACTGAAGTGGCCGTGGGCAGGGCACGTTGCTCGCAGAACAGATGGTCGATTGGGCCGAAAAGTTCTGGAGTGGCGACCGCGTACCGGCCTCGTAGTAGAGTAGAGTAGAGTAGGGACTCCATTCTCCGCACCTAGACTCTCATTTGGTCCGTTGTGCGTGGTTATCCTGGCTACGTTAGCCAGCCTAGCTCTGCCCAGAAGCACAGAAGTTTCCTGGAAGCCTCACAGGCTTCGCGGAGCGACCTCACCGTTCCGAGGATTTGTTGACGTTGGGTAGCCACAGCCTCGCATTCCAGGATGACGTGGGCGGCTGATTCTTCGGCGTCAAAGCAGCCCCTGCAGAGTGGGCTGTCTGTGGCGCCTATGTTGAAGAGATGTTTGTTTAGGGGGCAATGACTCGTAATTGTCCCTATAATTATTCTGAGGCTATTTCTACTCAAGCTGAGTAATCGTTTTGTTAGTCGCGGATTTAGACTTGGCACTGCCATTTTTGACTGTCTGCAGTCTGTAGCCTGTGACCATATGTTATTATGAAGTTCACTTGATCTCTGGCGGATCCATGAACGGAACTGCGAGAAAGGTAAGGGGAGAAGTGGATACGGGCCTAGCACCACCATCTCGGAACCTCTCTTCGCAAGTTCGTCTGCGGCATCATTGCCTAGGGATCCACTGTGCCCCTTGATCCACTGGAGGGTGATTCTGTTAGACAGTGATATACTCTCCAGGGCGAGGTGACATTCGTAGATTAATTTACTGTTGGTTTGTTTGTTTCCTAGGGCTTTGAGCACAGCTAGGCTATCAGATACGAATCTTATTGCGTAGTCGTGTATCCCTAGACGCTTTACTGCTGTTGCGGCTTGTGTTATGGCGACACACTCGCATTGGAAAATCGAGCTGTGTTCGCCTAGTGGTAGGTGGAAGTTAAAGTTGAGGTCTAGGGAGTGTACACCAGCCCCTGAACCGTTTTGAGTTTTTGAGCCATCTGTATAGATGCGTACTTCATATACTCCTGACTGGTCCCTTTCTTCCTCTGTTGTTTGTATGCTATAATTTTTGTTGAACATAGGTTTAATCGGCGTCCTATCACACGGGGCAGCGATAAGAGGCTGGTACTCAATCGCCCGGTCCAGGATGCCAGCGTGTGGACTGGTGTGGTACTTGCCCCATATGCCTAAGTGCATAAGCCTGATAGCTGCTAGCGCCGCCTCCTGCTGTATGTACAAGTCAAGGGGAGTTAATTGAAGGGTTATTTCCATTGCTGCAGTTGGAGTTGTCCTCATACAGCCAGTGATAGCAGAACAGGCTAACCTTTGGAACCGCTGGAGCCTGGAGACGGTGGTCGAAAGTTCGGTTCTCGGCCACCAAACCAAGGCGCCATAGGTCAGCATTGGTCTGATCACAGCTGTGTAAAGCCACAGCGTGATCTTTGGAGACAGCCCCCAGGTTTTTCCTAACATTTTTTTGCATTGGTAAAGTGCGATTGTGCTTTTGTTGAGTTTGTATTCAAGATGCTTATTCCAGAGCAATTTGCTATCAAGAATCACTCCTAAGTACTTGATTTCACCTTTAAGTGTTAGTTCGGTGTTGAATATTTTTGGGAGTTTATGAGGTCCAAGGACTCTTTTGTTGGTGAACATTATTAATTCTGTTTTGGTGGGGTTCACCGATAGTTCGTGTTTTGCACACCAATTCTCGATTATTTTGAAGGCTTTCCTCATGAGGTCACATAAGACGCCTTCAAAGTTCCCCGTGATTAAAATTGCTATGTCATCTGCATAACCCACCGCGAACAGACTGCCAGCGTTGAGCTCTGTGATGAGCTCATTAGCGACTTGGTTCCACAGTAATGGTGACAGCACCCCACCCTGTGGGCAGCCCCTACTAACAATACCTCGCGTGGTGGTGTTGACAGTAAATTGAATAGCGCGTTGTTTTAGCATATTGTGTATCCATTCTATAAGCGTAGGCGCCACACCATGCATAGCTAGTGCCTGGCTGATGCTGGCGAAATTAGTTTTGTCAAAGGCACCCTCTATATCAATGAAGGCGCCCAGTGTTGGGTTTTTGACTTTGAGACCATTTCCTATGCGTGTGACCACGTAGTGGAGTGCGGACTCAGTTGATTTGCCTTCGCAGTAGGCGTGTTGGTTAGGGTGTAAAGGTACCGGCCTCGTAAAAGGTGGACCCTTGTGCGAGGCCGGTACGCGGTCGCCACTCCAGAACTTTGACGATGACCTGGTGAGGGTCGCGGGTAACCGATGGATGTGAGACGCACAGGAGCGGTTGTTGTGGCGACACTTGGGGGAGGCCTATGTCCAGCAGTGGACGTCTTTCGGCTGATATAAAGAAACACGTATGTGTTAGGAATACAGAAATTAGCCTCCCAAGTTTCATGAAAACATTAAACATTCTGCCAGTGTGCACCCAGCCTTAAGGTGATTTATGCTGATTGGGGGTAGCTACGCAAGCGCCATGGTAATTGCCTGTCAGTTTGGGATGAAGTCGTTGTGGTGAAATTAACGTCAAGCGATGTAAGTGCCAATGTTGAGAAATTAGGTGTCGTTTAGGTACTTTACTGTGTTTTTGATCTATAGGTATTCTGTTATGTCCAGTTTTTGGCTAGATCTTAGAAGTCAGGTACTTAATTTTAAGTGTGATTGTTTTATACCTTTGTAGGTATATTAGAAGTTTTGAACTTAATTAAAACCATTTGCAATTTATTTAACGATCTTCATCGCCAAGGCAGAAGACAGACGTAAGCGGGGAAGAGACATAGAGGCCTTTGTCCAGCAGTGGGATATAACAGATTAATTAGAATCGATTGAACTCATTTCCCAGCCAAAATCAATTATTCTAAAACATGGAAATTAGGATACGAACTAAAAATAAATACTGTGTTGCGTGATTAATTAAACAAAACCAACTCATTATTACAAAATCCTGGTGACAAAATGAAAATCACGTAATTAGATGCTCTTTTAATTATACGTCCTAAATTGTACGAAATAAATAGAGCAGAAACGTGACCCTTATTCCGGACGAAAACTCGAGTTCAATTCACGTATTGGGATAAATATTTTTATAGGCTCGACTGCTGGGCGTGTTTGTATGTTTGTGTACGTGATTCGAGTTCTTTATAGCACTTAAGGTATAGGGAATGTATGGGAAGAAAAGGGGTAGTTTATTTATGTTGCTTCAATTTGAAGATATTGGATTAAGGGTATGAATTTCATCTCCATGGTCTACTCCCTTTAATACACTATCTACTGCTGCTGAGTCTTCATAGTGCTGTCTGCTTTGATACTGCTGACATGTGACTGTTCAATAATTTTATTTCTCATTTAAAGATTTTCGGTTTACTTGAAGTTGTCACATGATTGAAATTTTAAAATTGCATATTTCTACACTACATGTAACCATCTGGATGTGAATAACTCATGTTAACAGTGGTCCTAGCACGAATGTTTTGACGTATAGTAAGTTCCAGTATTGTTAACGTAAGTGAGTTTTGAATATAAACATTACAACCGCATAATATTTTGGTTTAATTTTATATGACATACACAATTTGTATCATACAAAAGTATGAAAAAAGTATCTATCATAATATTGTATATCTATATATAAATTAATATTATGTAAGAAACGAGTATTATAATAATTGTAGTAAAATTTAACGTTTCGTTAATATACGTCTAAAACATTCGCGCCATTTTTAAGCCCTCAGTGCTCACAAAAACTTTTCTCTTGTAACAAACGCGCAATTACAGAAAATCTGCCCTCACGTAGGTACCTACTAATTTTTTGCGTCAAAGAAAAGAAAAAAGAAAAGAAAAACAAAAGAAATATGGAACACACATGCTGTTCTTATTTTGAAATGAAGAACAAACCAACCAATGTAATTCTTGAGCCTTGAGTCTCGAACAAGAATAAATAATATCAAGTCTAGCCTAACAGAATTTCCCAACACTACTTTCGTTATGTAAACCTCACGTAAATCCTTACTAAAAACTCAGGAATAAAGAGAGTTACGTAAAATCTAGGACAGTCTTATTAGTCGGGAGTATTTTGTCACAAAAAGAGTATAAGTAGGCGTATGACGGGCGTTGTAAGGGTCAACGCAGCGATAACCCCTCGTTCGGAAGGCAAACGACCCTTAAACTGTGTGTCACACAGAAAATATTGGCAGAAGAACTGCTCTGATTTGAATAATTCGTTCTAAAGTACTGTATAAAGATTCTTCTTATGTTAGTATTTGATACTGGATTTTCAAAGTTTTTTTTGGACTCACTTCAATACGGCAGAAGAAAACATCGTGACGAACCGTACGCTTTCTCGTAGGACCTACTTACAGTAAAATGACAAAAAGTTATCAAAATATAGGTAAAATAGAGGTGAGGCGAATGCGAACGCAGCGCGATGTTCGTTAGGCAATCGCTCCATACAAAATATTGATACTCAGCTGCATCGACTTAGACTGGAAACCAACACCGGTATAGTTGAAAAAAGGCTAGGTAAGTAGATGTTTCAGTAAATGACATTCCTTGGAAAAGAACTTACCATCCCTACCTTGTTGCTATTCCACCAATTCGCACTAAGCTTTTCCAAACATCTTTTATAATGCGCACAGCAAAGGAGTGGAACTCTCTGCCTGTGTCTGTGTTTCCGAACGCTTAAAACCCTCATCTTTTTAAAGTCATAGTGAACAGTTTCCTTCTGGGTAAGCTCGCTCCATCGTAGACTCTGTCTCTGTCATATCTGATCCAGACTAGAGTCAAAAGCAAACCCAACTCAAATAAAAAAAAAATCGAGGAAAAATTGTCACTGAAGCCAATTTTCAAATATAATTCAACGATGAAGTGGATTTTCTGCTTTAATTCGTGTTATAAAGTGGCCAGCCCCAACAAATAAAAACTTCACGATCTTTATCTCTCCCACTACTGAAACCGCACAGTTAAAACGGTGACCGCTGCTCGATTTGACAAGCTTAATCGAGTACTTGGCCTTAAGCAGGATTAAGGAAAAGTCTTTATTTCGGGCAAACACGCGTTTGCCGCTAGTTAAGCAGCTTGTGGTAATGAAAGCCTCTTGAGCTGAGCTGCGGTTGCTATATTTTAGTGGGCGTTAAGAGTTAATGTTTCGGCGTGGATTAAGTCAAAGATTATTCGTTGTTTTTTTATTTTTATTTGTGATGTGTTTGCTCTTGACTCTAGGACAGAGATGACGGAGACAAAGTCTACGATGGAGCGAGCTTACCCAGAAGGAGCCTGTGCACTCTAACTTTGAAGAGATTAGGGTTGTAAGCGTTTTTGTACTCAAACTTTTTATTTGTCAACAGAGGTAGGGCAACCACCACTGTTGTTCTTCTCCATAAATATCTACGGCTTGGGACTTACAACTAGCTCCATGTATTTGACTGCCCGACCTTGATAAATCGGAATTGCCTTTAAATAACTTATTTGAACTAGCGAAGTCGCGGGACAAAATTAATTCTTTATAAACATTTTCTTGTCTAAATTATTATAAGATTATTAAGGCTACTTTCTCGAGAAATGCTTAAAAACAACGTGCAGATGAAGCAACTTTTCGTCGGCATTTACTGAGAAATTACAACTGAAAAAAATAGAATAAATCTACATGATATGATACGTAATTTGGTAGCCAGAATTTATGTATCGGTATCACATAATAAGAAAATATAACCAAATCACCTCAAAATCCTTGAGATAAAACCATTTAACTCCTTCATTTTTTAACATAAGAAATCTAAGTTAAAAAAAAAAATCTAGTGCTTTACAAAGGAAAATAATTTGGTTTTATTACTTTCTTAAAATATGTGTTATTTTTTATAATAAATAAAAAAATGCGGGAAGCGGAGTAGCGCATAGAAGAGTAGTTAGCTCCGTTTATATGTACGAGGTCATTGTTATGTATACAAGCCTTAAGATACCACTCCGGTGCTTCAACTTTATAGTACTGAAGTCCAGTACTTAAAGGCACCAAAGACAAAATCGAATACTGAATAATGAAAAGCTTACTTTTCATTTACTAAAATATAAACAATTATATCGTTAAATAACAGTATACACACAGTAATTAAACAAAACGGTGTTTAAATTGTTAACAACTGTTTTTAATTAGTGGCTTTTGCGCTCGAATGGCTACGGTACCCAGAATTACCTACGTTGCTAAATGTCCCTGCAATTTAGTGTAGTACCTCGTTGAATGAAAGTGTAATGGATTGCATTGTTCTACATGCTATTTTGGTATCTTCATTCTAAGTGGAATGAAGACCATGATGGATCAAAATGCCTCAATGCTTTAAAGGTTTTCATGGGTGATTTTACAAACATGCATTATTAGACAGTGACTGTAAGGGAACAGGTAAATCCATTCTGCCTAAAAAGTAGAATCCAGTCTGAGAAGTGACCGCTAAGGGGTGGATTTATATATCGGGGGGGTTGTATGTGCTACGGGGCACCTAACTGAGCTGACAGGGCCACCATGTGCAGTACGCCGTAAATTGCTGCAAAGCCAGCGTTTGGCTTTGATATTCTTATGCAAGGCGTATAGGATGGTTAGTACTGAAGCCTTACCGGTGCTGGCGGGTGTTCTTTCAGTCGATCTAGAGGTGCAGCGGCGTGCTGCAATGTACTACTACGCTAGAAAGATCATGGACCCAGAGTTTTTACCGCAACGCAACCGTGTTAAGATCTCTAGATTACTAAAACCCCAAACAGACGTCTGGGAGGAACTTTTATCCGAATGGCAATGTAGGTGAAAAAATTCCATCAAAGGCTATCACCTCCACCAGTTTTTTCCATCCGTTTGTGACCGGCTGGATAAGACATGGAGGTAGATCATTGTGTTGCCCAATTTCTCACAGGTCAATATATTATCCTTGGTGCTTGACAACCGGGCTTAACCCAGTTGTACATGTCCCTTGGTGCCTATTGGCCTAGCTCTATTCTGTCTCCTGCTTGATAAGGAGGGAAGTGGAAATTATATTTTTTTCCTACTCCTCCGCTATACTTTTCTGATTAAATTCGTTGCAGGATCCAAGACAATTGAATCGTTTCTCCGGGACTCGTCAGGCTTCATTGGCTCGGCGTTTTTCTGGTGGTCGCCACTGTTTCTGGCTTTCAGGAGTAGCAGTGGTTGGGAATATGTGGCGGGCTTGTATAGCTAAGGGGTGGAATTCTCTAGCGGTGGCGACATTTCCCGATAGCTATAATCTGGCGGTCTTTAAGTCAAGGGTGAATGAGTTACTTCTTGGCAATCGTGTTCAAACGTTTCAGTTGAGTTAACGGCTACAAAAAAAAATGCAACAAAAGAAAAGTTTGACTCAGATTTTTTAAAGATATTTTCTAGTGATTCTTATTAGAGAAAAACAGCAAGGAAATGCATTTGTCACCTAGCTTCACCTTAATACACAAACTTCTGAATGTGTCTCCAAAGGAAATGAAGTAACATTTACCATTTATCACGTCCCGGTGAAATCTAAATCGTTTTCCTTCAGCCTTGGACTGCTCGCGGCAAAGTTAATCACTTCTTTAAGCAGTGACGACAAGGCGTATCGTATCGTGTGAGCTCGATCCGGAAGGCAAACACGGATGTTACTTTCTTGGGGCAATTACTAAGCCACATTTTCGACGTAACTGGCAACTAAAACAAATGAAGGGTACAGAGGAAAAAACAAAGGAATGTCACATTAAATTCATTTTAATTTGTTTCTTTTTTTTGTATATAATTACGATGCATATTTGTACTTAAAACTAAACTCTGTAAGGTAAACTTGAACTTCCATTAGTACCTTTTATCTAAAATATCATTTGCCTAGCCTTTTCCAACTATAGCGGGGTCGGCTTCTAGTCATACAGGATTCAGCTGAATACTAGTATTCTATAATGTGGAGCGGCTGCCTACCAGACCTCCACTACACATTAACTGGGTAACACGATACTTCTTGGCAAGACTGGAATCACATTTACTGGATTCTGGCCATGTGTAACGACTGCTAAAGATCTACATACTCGTAGTATTATCTAAAAACACTTCGATTTTGTCTCTGTCACCTCTGACCTAAACTAGAGGCAAGGGCATCCCATATAAAGTAAAAAAAAACAAGATACGTTAACAATCTTGAACACTTGTTTGCCCCTGTACCCTTCAAGTTACTTATACGAGTTGAAATATATTTTTCAAGAGTAATAAAACTTCATGGCATGTTAGGATCGTAGTAGGTTCTGCAGTTTCTGCGTACCCAAGGGTAATGCATGTTTGTGCACATTTATTTTAATATAGTGCAACTGATTCTTAACTTTATTTCAAATAGATTCGCTGGAGCACTGAATCGTTTCCACGGCGCTTTTCTCAAATAATTTTAACTCAGTACCATTGCTCAAAGAATGAAGGAAACATATGTTTCCTTCATTCTTATATTAATATTATTATAATATTATGATGATGGATTTCAGTACTAAATAATTTTTTTTAATGTCTTAAAATATACACATGACATGCGACATTTTAGTATTTACCTAATCCACTTTTTTTTACTATTGATAGGCACGCGTTTCACCACTATCTCACCTGCTGGTAAGCGATGATGTGGTCGAAGATGGAGCACGCTTGCCTAGAAGTAACCTATTCACTCTTGACTTAAAGACTCCCAGGTTGTAGCTATCAGGAAAAATTTTCAGACGAGTTTTCATTTTGCAGATTTAGACAGCATCATCCCGGATTACCTCCAGTCTATTTTCTTACAGCAGAGTGACTTTGATGCTTGTAGTACCTAAGCTCGTCCCGGAAGTCAATACGGATGTTACTCTGTCATGGTAACTAGCACTAAGTGTTTTAGTAATATCTACTATCTAATAAAAGTCAACGGTCTGTTCTTACAAGGTACTTAGTTCAGACATAGTAATGTTTATACATAAAATGTTAGTGTGCTGTGTTGTGACGATCGGAAAAAAACTTATCATTATTTTGATGAAACGGTCATGAAATAATATGAGCTAATTGTGTAAAACTATAACACGTAACTATATGGATTTGCACACCAGAGTAGAATAATTTTCAGTAGCTTATAATCGCATCAAAAACATAAATGTAAAAAAGGAGCCAAAGTTCGATGTTAATAATATCCGTGATTGTCGACGTCAGCGAAAAAGGAATTGAGATCTAAATGGGCGCCAAGTTCTGTAGATAATCCTGAAATAAGGTAAATGAAGGTTCAAGATTCGACTTGGCTAGTTTTTGTGTACGGATGTATTTCTCTCGTATAGCACATATGTTACATTTTTTTCGCAATGAAGTCAAAACGCTGAGCCGGTGCTTCCAGGAGCATTTAGTGTTATTATTGGCTGTCTTAGTTTTATAAATAATTCATAAGTACCCATAAAAATGACCTTTCATTATGGAACTTATTCTTAACTTATTCTGTTTGGGCGGCATAAAACACTTTTTCTTTCTTTTATTTTCTTCTCAGTTGCTCCAATAATTTTGAAAAGCGCTAAGTGTTAACTGACAAAATTGATTGATTGGAAAAATATTGGAAAATCCGGTTCTTTTTTTTTGTATACACAGCCTTTGTATAATGCTGCATGCCAAATTTCAACTTTCTAGGAAATCTGAAAGTGGGTTAGGTTTTTGATCTATATTTCAGTGAGTCAGTCAGTCACAAAAATGCCGGTTTTTAAACATTAAAACTGTTTGAGCTACATTTATGAAATTTTGGATTCTGGATAAACTAAGGAGCTTTAATAAATGCGCCGAATTTCATGTATGTAGGTTAAATAGGTTTCGAGTTGTGAAGGGGTCAAAAGTAGCTCGAAATGGTTCGTGTAACACACGGCTGCTGCGTCGCCAGTTCCTTTTTTCTTTGAGCTATTGGCTGGACACTCTACCGCGTGTCTATATTTGTACACCACGGCTCGTCACTTTATTTTCTAAGGACTTTCTCAAACGGAAAATAACTTCTATCTGAGGAGCAAACATAATATATTTTACAAAAACTGTTATAAAGTAGTTTTTATTTCTCAGTTATTTTATTTCAGCCTGCTTCTGAATTTAATTTATAAGAAGTCGAGCGATTCATCTAATTACTTTTGTTTCAAATTTACAAAATTACATAGCAGCACTCCTGAATGTCATATAAAGATACAAGGGCACAGTTGTGATTTCGTACATAATTATGTTCCAAATTATATGATTCCATTCGGAGTGAACACGACATCCAAAAAGAAAGAAAGAAAATACTTTTAATTCCGCCAGAAATGACGCACAAAATCACCAAATTAAATAAAATCAGTTACCTCCAGGCGAACGTCCATCATTTCATTGCAGCTCTCTCATAATTTTCTCATAAATAATGCCATTTTCTCGTTCGAGAAAGAGGAACGACGTAGAAGCCTGATAGCTCCATGATGATAGATCGCTGTAATTATTTGCGACAGCTCACGGCAATCTATTTCCTTCAGAAGACTTGGTTCCGCGATATGACAGGCGAAGACGAGGTACCCGTAATTTACTCTAGATTTTACTTCCTCTGTATCAGTGGGATGTAGGACGGTATTATGTTTATTTTAGCGAGTATGATGACTTAATCATTTAATAATTTTTTTAATATCAATGCTTTAAAAGCATTGATATTAAAAAAAAAACCCAAGATGTACAGTCTCGAATAAATGCAACACTCGAAACTGTCGTCAAAAACTGTCAATTCTGAAATACTATAAACAATTTATTTTGCAAATTCAACCTTACACGCATCGCTTAAAGTTGTTTTTACAAAGCAGTTCAGTATGGCGAGTGATGCGCGTTTTTTTTTGCAAATTCAACCTTTACACGGATCGCTTAAAGTTGTTTTTATAAAGCAGTACAGTATGGCGAGCGGTGCGAGACTGTTTGAAACTTGCGCATATTGCGCTTGTTTTTTGCGTTTTTGAGATGCTGAGTGTGTATCTTGGGTTTTTTATATATCAATGCTTTAAAGGCGTAGATACGTAATTATGTATGAACATCTCAAAAGGATACTGAAAATCCTACTAATATTATAAATGCGAAAGTTTGTGAGGATGGATGAATGGATGTTTGTTACTCTTTCACGTCAGAATGCCTGAAAGGATCTTCATGAAATTTGGCACCGAGGTAGATTATAGTCTGGAATAATACATAGGCTACTTTTTATCCCGGGAATATTTTCCCTAGGAATCACGCAAGCAAAGCCGCGCCGGTAAGAGCTAATCATTAGTCATCAATCAATCAATCAATATATATAAAATCCTTCCGTTACCGACTGATTGAGTGACTGAGTGAGTGACTGACAGACACCGCACAGCCAAAACAACTGGTCTCACAAGGCTGAAATTTGGCATGTAGCTTCCTTACACTCCGTAGCACTAAGATGATTTCCCGAAATTCTTACGGGAACCGGAAAAAACGGGATATGCGCGCACGAAGTCGCGGGCAAAGCTAGTCATGATATTCTTTTACCGTAATTTTATGCTGGACGTAAAATGAAATCGTGTAAGAAGCCGACTGTTTACGATTTGAAATCTAATGTCATCTACTTAATAAAACGAAATATCACGCCTGTATTCTCGAAGGATAAGACAGAAGAGTACCTATAAAAAACTATTATCCTAATTATATAAAACTAGTGGAAGTCACGCGGTTTCACCCGCGTAGTTCCCGTTCCCGTGGGAGTACGGGGATAAATTATAGTCTATGTAACTCCCTGATAATGTAGCTATCCATTGCTGAAAGAATTTTTCAAATCGGTCTAGTAGTTCCGGAGCCTATTCATTTCAAACAAACAAATCTTTCCTCTTTATAATATTAGTGTAGAAAATTCCGTAACTGATTGAGTGACTGGCAGACAACGCACACTGGTCGTAGAAAGCTGAAATTTGACATGTAGGTTCCTAGGTATAGGGGAACACTAAGAGAGGATTTACTTAAAATTCCTATGGGAACAGGAAAAAATAGAATAGGTGCGTACAAAGTCGTGGGCAAAAACTAGTTACAAAATAAATCTGTTCCAATAAACAGTGTTTACTCTCGTGGCACTTTTTCTTTGTAATAAAATTATTGTACGTATATTAATTAATTATTTCAAAAATAATTTGCATAATTCCGCTGCATGGTGTCGGCCGGTGCCGCATGGTGCCGTAAATGAATAATACCATCCCATCACATCCCGTGGGTGCCGTAAGAGGCGACTAAGGGACTCACCAGAGAATGGGTAGCAGCGTTCTCTGTAAAACGCAACACCATACACTGCGATCGCCAACCCGCCTGCCAAGTGTGCCAATTATGGCAAACCCTCCCTTTGGGGGAGGCATATGTCCAGCAGTGGACGTCTTCGGTTGTTATGACTGACGATGACTGAGTTTACATATAAAAATTAACGTGGTTTTCACTTTCTTTAAAAAACTTAAAAGCTCTCAGCCTCTATAACAGGGCACTTTTTATTTCAGCGAATCTTGCGTATGTGTATCAAGTTTCATTAAAATTAGTCCTGAATGGACCTTTCAAGAATTCGATGTCGAATATGTCGGACTCTCACACGAAAGGCTCTGTACCATAAACCGTAAAAAAAACATGTTTTTTGTGTGCCGAGCCCGCTTTAATTCAATTTTGTATTATTTTTTGTTATAGCAGTAATAGAAATACACACTCTATGAAACACGGGCGGACAGCGGAGGCTTAGTGATAGGGTTCTGTTGGTTACGCTTTGGATACAGAACCCTAAAAAGTAAATGCTTTAAAGCAAAAAAGCACACAATGTCCACAATCCACAATGAAATAACCATAACACCACACCACCACACCAGCACACCAGACCACACCACACTACACCACACCACCACACCACACCACACTACACACCACACCACACAACACCATACTACACACCACACCACACTTACTTACTTACATAACATACTTGTATAAATTCCCAAAAGCGAAGACAAACACGAACAAGATTGTGAACGCACCATTTGCCTGTACATGAGGTACACAAGTCGCAAATCATAAGGGTTCCGTCTATTCCGACATTTTAATAACAAGACAAAAAAACAAAAGGTGACATCTCAAAACGATACAAAAATTCCACGAAACCCAAACAGTCCCAAAGATAGAATATTAGTTTGTGGAACCCTCACAAAATACCGACGGTCTTATTTCATAAGAAACGAAAGGATGCTGTATTATCCTTACTTTTGTGAGACAATACAATTATGGAGGACAAGAAGATCTTTTCGAAACCCTTTCTCCACTTTGCTGTGTTTAGCAACATTTTGTACTGAAAGAATACAAGTTTTGTGGATTTTTTCACAAAATATGGTGTCTTGGGATTGTGAAAATAAGGTATATTTGCGATTTTTCCGGATGGTTGAATGTTCCGCTTCGCTTATCTGGTTTGGGTGCGTGTTGCTAAGACCACGATAAGCTTCTATATAAGTGATGTTTTGTATATCTTGTTTCGAACAGGGATGTGATTTTGTTCGGAGGCTTGGCAGATCTGTAGAGTAGGGTTAGCTGATTTTTACAGATAGAATTTCATGGTTCGCCAAAATCTATGGGCGGAAAAAATTGACCGAAAGGATAATTTGAAGTTGACGACGTAAAACCATGATCCGTCTGTTGTTTCAATTAATTCGAAATCGTTTGTACTAAAAAAATGGCCAGAATCAATTATAGTGGAATTATCAATTTGTATGTAGGTATTGCACAACAGTACGAGCACAAAATATGATTGCGGAAAATATTACACAATTATCTAAAATCTATATAAAAACTGCCTCCGTGGTCGAGTGGTTTAGGCGTTTGCCTTGTGACCCAGTGGTCGTGGGTTCGATTCCCACGGGAAGCATACTTTGCAAAGTTATTTTTTGTTTGGCTAGGACATTACAGGCTTGAATCACCTGATAGTCTGATAAAAAGATGATTCCGTGCTTCGGAAGGCACGTATAAGCCGGTGGTGCCGGCCGCCAAATAAACCACCTTAATGGCCTCTAACATGAGGCGGTTTAGAAACTCTGACACTAGGGTATGTGGGGTCGTTAGACCTTACTGCCCACACGATAAGAAGAAGATCGAAAATCAAAACAATGTAGGTTGTTGAACTTTGCAGACAATCAGTCCGTCTAGACATCATGCTTGCTGCTGAATCTTTTTGTATTAGCTCTAAGCCACGTGTGTTGGGTTAAGTTTCAATACCAGCATACCGAATGTGCGTGGTAACATCAGGTGTAGAACAGTATCTATTTCTAATAGATACACTTCCAACTTACTAAGCTTAATCCTTTCGCCTATAATCATCAAGCCTTTACGTAAGCGATTAGTTTTCGAAAAGTTGCCGGCCGCGTTATTTTTCAATGTAGATTCGAAAGTACTTTAAAATTTTCTCAGACAGTGTAGCATGCATAAAAAAATATATTATTTTGCAATATTGATTTACTTTCACAAACTCAAAAACATTATTTAATTATTACCTACTTATTATAACAAGTATTTATCTATTTTATTTTACCCGCGTCCGTGTGTCACTGCGGGGTGCCAACTGAAAACCAGCGCTGGGCGTCTGACGCCCAGCAAATGCTGAGATGGTAACCTTTTCGGTATGGCAACGCTCAGCACAATTACTCTGTATCGTTTTCGTTTTGTATTATTGTTCTTTTGTTTTCTATAATGTGTTTGTTGCTGTGTGTTTTGTCTGTGTCGAAAAAATATTTTCTATACTTTCTATTCTATTCTATAAAAGGCTTTTCAAATGATCAAAACCAAAAAGTAAGCCTTAATAATAAATAAGTAGTTTTCAAACGTTTTTTTTTTTAATAATTTTCTAAAATTCCGCACTCTACTCCCACCACCACTCCACCACCACCACCACCTCCTTTTTTTGGCCGAAGGTTGCCAAAGACAAGGCTTCGGTCGGACACTATCTGTACCTCTAATGTAAGCGTTTGTTTTGTTTCCAGGCACTTTATTGGCATGTGACGCGGGTGCTGTGAGCGGCATGCGAGGCGAGCGCTCGAAGCGGGCGGCGGCCTCGCTCGCCGCGCTCGCAACGCTCCTAGCGCTCTGCTTGCCACAGCTCGGCTCGGCTGAGCTTACATCAATCGGTTAGTTCATCATCTACATTCAGCCGCAAGATGTCTTCTTGTGTTTAATAACGGGCCTTAGCCCTCCTTAAAGCATTGTCACATCATCACATGCCGGATACATGTCAAAAGTGGGACGAATGCTGAAAAAATCGCCAGTGTCGATAAACTGAAAATTTATTTCACATCCGCCCCATTTTTCGCCCCAAGTCGAAAATTCGGTTGAATGCGGAATAAACTACACTGACATTATGATATGGCATGGCCGCGTCATCACTTGTTTTGGATTTGTGGATTAAGTCACATTACTATTTCTCTTTTATTACCATTATTCGCAAAGCCCTATCTCTGTGTACCGATACGGTTCAAAATTTTAAGACCTTTTAACACATGAATCCTTACATAATTAATATATTCCCTTGAATATTATCTTCAATATTAAATGAAGCGCTTTCATCTGACTGACAGGTAATTGTGTAATAGCATCGCACTTTCAAAGAGGATTATGTCGTATTACATAGAATTTCAAAGCAGACGCGTGTGAGTCAGTAGTAAGCCTCGGGATCACTTTGTGCCGACACGGCTTTGATATCGATACGTTTGCCTTATAAAAGGTAATGAAAGATTCCACGCACACCTCGAATATCAATGGCGTTGGCAGTGCAATGTTGATAAAACAGGAAAGGTATTCAGCAATGTACATTATTTTCTATGGTAGATTGATCGCGACATAGATACCTGTTATTATTTTTATTGTTATTACTAGCCCTCATAGCCCTAGCTCAATTCCTTTCAACGCTCACGTTGTTGTGCCGCTTCCTTCCAATTCGTAAGGAACTAAGACATCCAGGTCGTCCCGCCGTGTACTTCGCAGTATGCCGTGGTCTCATCTCACTGTTTCAGGGTTTCCAATACTAAATTTTGCTGGACAGACATATCCTTTTCAGTGCCATTTAAGTTAGGCAGCCTTTTGAGCCACATCGATGATTTGCGTTTTGGACGCAGTGTAGTGTTTCGAACGTGGTCTGTTAATTCAATCTACACTAATATTATAAAGAGGAAAGATTTGATTGTTTGTTTGTTTGTTTGAATTGAATAGGCTCCGAAACTACTGGACCGATTTGAAAAATTCTTTTAGCATTGGATAGCTACATTATCAGGGAGTAACATAGGCTATATATTATCCCCGTATTCCCACGGGAATGGGAACTACGCGGGTGAAACCGCGTGACGTCCACTAGTACCTAATATACGGCGCTCTGCCAGGGTTGCAGAATTTGTTCGAAAGAGTCACCGCGGTCCTGGAACGCAAAAGTCATTAGGAGGAACACGGTTGGGTTTTAGTCAGTAAGAGTCTGACACTCCCTTCTGCTCCACCCAGAGCGAAAGGAGTCATTTGATGATGTCCCATACTTAAAAAGTATACTGTGCTACATATCTATACCTGCGTTTATTTGCAGTTCCGCAAAATCAATTACCGACTCAAAGTGACCAACGATTTTTGGGAATCTCGATATTGCCAGTTAATTTGGACTTGTAATGTACTTGTATACTTCCCCGATACTTTTTAGTTTTGATTAAAAATTTAATCACCTTTGGTCATTCACTGTTAGATGTAGATTTCTACAAAGTGTGAGGAATTCGAAGCAAGATTGCCGACTCTGAATAAAATGGCGAAATAATATGATTGGTAACATTTTGTCGAAAACTCTTTACACAAATAATTAATTTAAGCTTTCCTCTCTATATTCCTCAATAAGAAAACATATGCAGACATACTTCCTCAACTACAAACTTCATTCCTCATTTCATCGAATCTAATCCCGATAGCGGCTCCCGTCACTACCTCGACTATAAACCGAAGTGCTTCGATCAAACAGAATGACTCGTCACGTCATTACTACTCGTTACAAAGTAAGTGCTAACAGTAGTTTGTGATTGAATGAGCTCTTTTTATCGGCTGTCGTAATGAGTCCCAGTTAGTTAATGCAAGGTTACTGTCCTGTTGCTAAGTAAAATAGGTTACAAGTATAGCGAAGTATAGCGATGATGTAGCGAAGTTAGTTCCTTAAAATATCATATTAGGTTTTAGTCAATTAAGCATTGTACAAACAAATATACAAAATAAGTACTATTACAGTATGTGTACATTATATAACTATATATATTATAGAACTTAAACCTAATTATACTTTACTAAAGCCTAAATTATAAACTAATTTTATATAACTTTATATAATACTAGTGGACGTCATGCGGTTTCACCCGCGTAGTTCCCGTTCCCATGGGAGTACGGGGATAAAATATAGCCTATGTTACTCTCTGATAATGTAGCTATCCATTGCTGAAAGAATTTTTCAAATCGGTCCTGTAGTTTCGGAGCCTATTCATTTCAAACAAACAAAAAAATCTTTCCTCTTTATAATATTAGTGTAGATTCGTTTATAATTTAGTTTTTAGTTAAGTATAATTAGGTTTAAGTTGTATAACATATAGTTATTTATAATGTACACATTTACTGTTATAATACTTATTTTGTATATTTGTTTAAACAATACTTAATTGACTAAATTTACCTTATATGATATTTTAAGAAAGTAACTTCGCGACAATTACAAAAATCTGCTAAGCCTGATTTGGTATCGGCTTCTAGTCTAAACAGATGCAGCTGAGTAATCACCAGTATTTCATATGGTGCGACTGCATATCTGACCTCAACACTCCTGTAACTGGGTAACACGGTACCCATTGCAAAACTGTTGTCAGAATATCTGTAATGACTGCCCAACATTACAAATAGCAGTCGAGACCAACAGCTTAACGTGCTTTTCGAGACACGAAGTCTCAGTACGTTATGGACGGTGTCCATCTAAATACCTCACATAACTACCTCCGTGGTCGAGTAGTTTAGGCGTTTGCCTTGTAACCCGGTGGTCGTGGGTTCGATTCCCACGGGAAGCATACTTTGTTAAGTTGTTTCCAGTTTGCAGGCTTGAATCACCTGATTGTCTGATAAAAAGATGAGTTAAGAGTATAAGCCGGTGGTCCCGGCCGCCAAATGGCGGTCGTCAAATAAACCATGTCACAGGCGCTTAAGGCGGTTTAGTAACTCTGACACTGGGATGTGTGGGGTCCCTAGACATTACTGCCCTCACGATAACAAGAAGATTCTAAATACCGAGCCTCCCCTTTTTTTTTCTTAGGGATGGGAAATCATCATATGACTCCTCCCGCTCTGGGTGAAGCAGAACTTGGGTGTCAGACTTTACTGACTAAAACCCATCCGTGCTCCTCCTAATGCCCTTTGCGTTCCAGGGCCGCGGTGACTCTTTCAAACAGATTCCGCAACCCCGGCAGGCACTGGCCCTAGCGGGCCCCATCTTCTATGCTGACAGCTCTTTGAGGCGCGCGTGGAAAACAGCGCGCCGTCGACCCAGGCCTGGTTCTGATCGGACGGCGAGCCACCCAATGCTCGCCGTCCACAGACAAGCGCCTACGGTGGCTGAGAATCGCCCTGCGACTCCCGACGACCGGGGTGTCTGCTTCTGTTGCGGCGGCTGGGGCGTGAGGTTTCCCTCTCTCTCACGCGTTCGGCCTCCTCCTTTGCTAGCATTACTGCTTCGCAGAAGGAGGTGACCGCTTTCCATGCCTCCTCGCTCCGGATCATGGATTGAAGCAGGGCCGGACGCGAGAGGTCGCCGCCGCCAATCGCCTCGACGAGGACACGGCGGTATTTCGCCCAAGCAGAGCAGACCTCCACCGTATGCTCCGCCGTGTCCTCCGGGTGATGCTCGCAAACCGAGTCTCCCCTGAGATAGTGATTCATGGTGCGTACAACTAAAGAGTGGAATTCCCTGCCGGAGTCTGTGCTTCCTGATAGCTACAACCTGGGAACTTTGTCAAGAAAAGTTTTAGTGTTTAAGTCAAGAATGAATAGGTTACTTCTAGGCAAGCGTGCTCCATCTTCGACCAAATCATCGCTTACCAACAGGTGAGATAGTGGTCAAATGCGTGCCTATCAATAGTAAAAAAAAAGATGTAATGATTAACATGTTTGGTACTTGTTTATTTCATATTTTTTACTGGAGGTACCCTAAGCAGACCCAGACAGTTTGAATTACAGGCAGATAATTCATCTTTTCTTCTCATATTTGGATGTATTTTTCTTTGCTAATCTGTAACTTTTGTATGAAATTAACCAAAATAGAACATTAGAAAACTGAGTACTTTTCTGGATTCTTAATCTTTAGTAAAGCCCGTTTAAAGAAAGATTATCAAGCTTTTATCGAGAGATTAGTTTAATATTCTATTTCAGCAATCCATCATCCAGTAGGCTCAATATTTTCTCTCCAAAAATCAAATCGAAATGCTTCAATAAAACGAAAGCGTCGTCTTTCGTTTTACAGCAATTGCTACAAACAGTTCAATTTGAATTTATGACTACTTCGGCCGAATCCTCTCAAGATTTACAAGTTACAAGTTAACTTTTGAGTACCAGTCACATTAAATACTGATAAGAAAACAATTCGTAGTCTTAAAGAATAGAAAGTTTTTATTTATCTTGTCATTCTTAATTCCTAATTTGTAGGGTTCTGTACACAAAGGGTAATCAACGGAACCCTATTACTAAGCCTTCGCTGTCCGTCCGACCGTCCGTCTTTCCGTCCGTCTGTCTGTCAGCGGGCTGTATCACAAGAACCGTAATAGATAGACAGCTGAAATTTTCACAGATTGTGTATTTCTATTGCCACTATAACAACAAATAACAAAAATTAAGGTTTATGGTACGGAACCCTTCGTATGCGAGTCCGAGTCACACTTGGCCGGTTTTTAAACAACTTCAAAAAAACAGGATGAGTGATGAGAATGTTCCCCAATTACTCGAAGACGCCTGCATCGATTTAAAAAAATCTTTTTTTGTATGAAAGGGTAGACTTCCCAGGTAGTATCATGGTCATCATGTCAGGATCTGATGATAAGATCTTGGAGAAATAGAGGGAACTCTTCAAATTTTATAGGCATGCTTGAGGAGATGTGGGTATGTTTTCAATCAATCAATCAATTTATTATTTCAGACAAATAGTCCATTTGTAACTCACAAAAATATTTTACAAACTATGTTAGTAAACACATTACAAAAGAGTACATAAAAGTTGGTAGGTATAGTCATGAAACCTTTCGCTCGAGTTCAGCCCAGATTGCATCGCTATCCGACCAGAACTCGAACGAAAGCCTTCAAGACGGCCGTTTTGGAATAGTATTTTAGGGAGTGGTCCCATTTCAATTCGGTGAAAATCCAATGAAGAACTTCAGGGATAGGCAACGAAACTTTTTAATAAATTATTACTGAATCACATGTCTGTTTATTGTTTACTAGTGGACGTCACGCGGTTTCACCCGCGTAGTTCCCGTTTCCGTGGGAGTACGGGGATAAAATATACAGACAGGACAGATGGTAAAAAAAAAAAAAAAAAAAAAAAAAAAAGGACAGATGGTAATTTTGCGTGTCATCTTTAGGTCAATTTTCCGCTGGAATTATGAACAGTTAGGATTCAAAAGTACCAGGGGAACAGATTCCAGCGGGTCATAATTCTAGCGGAAAATTAATCTAAAAATTAATAAAGAGAAAAAATCATCTAAAGAAAATTTTCATTTGTCCCCATTTGGTGATAAACACTCGGGGATAGATGAGAATACTCCATATTTTGAACTAAATAATGTCATGTAGGCTCGTTTTATACATTCAAATTTGTACTTTTCATCATGTTCCTACCCATCTCCCATGTTACTTAGGTTTCAGGTTCAGCGAAACACGTTTTCGAACACTTTTCACCACTGAAGAGAATTTTGATTAAATGATTTACAACAACTACTTAAACGGGACTGAACAAGACATATCTACCGCTTACCGCTTGACAAGCTGTGGGCCCGTAAAAGACAAGATTAGTGTTTTTAAACAGCGAGAATGTACGACCTGAGGCTCTAGACAAGTGACATTCTTTCAGCGGTAGCGTGACGAAGGCGATTGTCGAAACGTCAAAAAGTATGGGATTGACAAACGCTTTCGAAATGTCACGTAATCAACCCCATGTGTTTTGGCATGTCGATAATGGTATTCGTTAATCGTTTGACACTTTGTCTAGCTCCTCTGGATGTCTTACTTAAGGATGTGAAGGAAAGGCCGCAAAAACGTGACGGTTAGAAGCGATGGAGGGAGGAGGTCCCCGAATACTTTAATTAAAAAATATTTCGGGGACAAATGAAACTTTTAACTCCCATCTGTCCCCATTTTTGAATTCGGGAACAGGTGACCCGAAAATTCCCATTTGTCCCCATTTGGGGATAAACACTCGTGGACAGATACTCCCAAAATATTGAGATCAACAATGTAACCTTCATGACTCTGACGTCTTTATAACAAGGTATTGCGTTGTTTCTTCGATTGAATTAAATATTCATAAAGGAAAAATGAAACAACAGCGTCCTTGTCGACAGATAGACATTGAATGTTCCTGCTGAAGAGAAAAACATTCATGTTTATATTTTACGTGACACAAAATTTAATTCTGTTCATATTTTGTTCGATATTATGTTTTATTTTATCAACTTTGAGTCTTGTACTGAATTAATTTGAAATTTTTATCAAATTATCTCGTTCTTGACTGTTAGTATGTTGGGATAACAGGGCTTATCGTTTTTATTGTATTTATTTTTGCTATTGTTGCTGTACTGTTTTGCTTACCTATACAACTATGCATATATGTTTACTTCTAACATATAAAAATAATGATATCGTTGTCTCAGTTTTACGGACAAACTTTCTAATTAACTACAACCAGGCGAATGTTAATTAGTTTTTCACAGGATAATGTAGTCACACAGTGATATACAAAAAAATCCTTTCGACAAAAGTAAATCCTTTTAAAACTTTTTAATTTAATCACCACATTTTTTAAATAAATGTATGATTAAATAAAACTATAAAAACTTAATTTATTCTGTAATAAGTGTGATAGCTGTATTCATCATCGTCATCAACATATCAGCCGAAAGACGTCCACTGCTGGACATAGGCCTCCCCCAAGAGTCGCCACAACGACCGGTCCTGCGCGTCTCGCATCCATCTTTTACCCACGACCTTCACCAGGTCATCGGTCCACCCTGTGGGAGGCCACGCCAACGTTGCGTCTTCCGGTACGCGGTCGCCACTTCAGAACTTTTCGGCCCCATCGACCATCTGTTCTGCATCTGTTTTGTTTTAGGTAATAACTGTATTACCGTAGTTTAATTCAAATCTTGTGGCAATAAGCGCCACATAATTTCCATCTTGTGGCAATAAGCGCCTAAACTCTATATTAATATTATAAAGAGATAATGTTTGTGAGGTTGTAGAGGGTAATCGCTGGATCTTCTGAACCGATTTTGAATATTCTTTTACCAATAGAAAGCTACGTTAATTGTGAGTGTCATAGGTTATATATTGTTACGAGCTTGGGGTTCGTGACTGTAAAAACAGCCGATAAATTAACCAAAACTGACACTTTAATTTAACACACTAATTAGCACTTTAAAACACACTAATTATAACACACAATCGCACTACTGAACACTTCACTTCACTATAATTCGCAGTCGAAGATCGCTCTCGAAGTTATCGTTTGTAGCGCCAATTCAATACTGACTCCAGTCGCCGGATGTCCGCCCTTTATATACCGACAGTTGTTTCTAGAACCTTCTAGTATGGATACTTCCGGAAAGTTCGGGTACATACCGGTCCCGACTGACCAGGCGTCGAAACATCGAGAATGTTCTAGCATAGAAAATTCTATAAACATCTTGACTCCTTTGATCTGGTTAGCTCCCGCTACTTGATACTAGATGGCGTTAGCAGCACGTATATGTCGTTATGTAACCAGCATTAATTCTGGCGCGTAACAATATTAACCCAAAAAATACTGTCCAACGAAGTGGGCACGGGTCAGCTAGTGAGAATATAAAAAAAAACATCAACTTAATTTATTCAACAAATAAAAATTGCACTTCATTAAAATTCTTTTACAAAAATTACCCCGATAATATAATTTCCCTAGGCTAATGACAATTGACTCGATTTCGCCCCCATGGCATGGCAACATGTAATCAATATGGCGACGGTGCAATGAACTGCACTGCAGTCGCTGAACGCACTGCAATTGGCCTCAATTATAAGCCGGTGTACACTGACGCCTTATTTCCTAGTAGGCCGTCCGGCGATTTAGTCGCAGGCTGTGGTTTCAGTCAATTAATTAATTGAAGCTTGTTATTACGGCTTTAGAAGCTGGATAATTTGACGATGATGATGACACGGCATTATGGTATAGGTACAATGACTTTATACTTTAAGTTTCTTTTATACTACTTTAAGTTTCTGTAAAGTCTAATTTTAAACAAATTTCGTCCCATATAATTATGAAACATAACAGCGACTTGGAATAAATAATAGTGTATTTGGGGTACCTCAGCTGGAGGATTTCTTTGCGCAAATGATAACCTGTCATCTTCGCACCTTTAGTGAAATGTGGTGATCATGAACATTTTTTGCCTTTTTTTCCAATAGAAGGACAGATAGTGTCCTGTTGAGACAATTTGAATTTTACACTATAAAAACTGAGACACTTGAATAGTCTTCATTATCTTGATAAATGACTTCTTTATCCTGGCATCCAAAGAAAAATATCTTTGATCATCATTTTATCGCCTTTTATAACCTTATATGTATTACTTTTTTTTTCAAATTATCTTCTTTTTTATGTCTTCGATAATACTTATCAGTTAAAACATGAATGTTATCTAACTATTTTTTCTCAAACAAGTATCAGACTATGACTATCTAACATTTAATTTCTCCCTCTCTCGTTCCAGACCCATTAAGACGGGGCCTGTACGGTGACTTATGCTCGACGGTGGAGGACTGTCATTTCGCGGAGGCGGTGTGCGACGACATCCACAAGACTTGCCAGTGCCACCCCGACGTGCCGATCAGCAACTACAAGGACAAATGTGGGAAACGTGAGTATACTTTGAGTTCCTAATTCGTCATTATGTCAATGAATTTTACTTTATTCCGAGCTCGATTCGTCGCAATTTAATAAAAAAATATGTCATAATTAGAAAGAGTTTACGTCACTAGTAAGTCTGTCATAGAAACTATTATTTTTATTTGGACGAAACGTTCACCTTTGGTATAGTTAGTAGAAACTGGAACGCAATGGGTAAGCAAGGCTGCAACGACGAACGCTGCGTAGTTTATCGGTACATAACTAACAGATACATGGGTAGCTAGAATTCATTTTCTAAGTCTCTCTCTGTGTGTGTGTCTGTGTGTGTGTGATTGAAACATTATGAATATTATGTAGATTTGCGACATTGCGACTTTTCATTTCAACTGCAACTACTGAATGCCTAGTCCGTGTTGTTCTGTAAAATAAAACAGGTACCTGGTTGATAGTAATCGCATTGTATCGTAAGTAAGTCTGAAAATGACTTCCATGAGTAGGCTTTTCCTAGTAGACGGCTACCTATATCTACCAAAATATTTCGTTCAAATTTCATAGTTTTGTATAACAAGACAACAACTTTATCCTCAAGATAAACATGTCATATTCAAGCATATTACAGCTTTTCTGTATAATAGAAGAACCTCGCATATACTCAACGATACAAATGTATGAAAATGTACATTTTTGACTGTGTATTCGGCCTCAGGAGTCTCATACAATTGTTTTTTCCTGTTCCCAGTAATGGGAAACATTGTGTGGAATATTTGCAACCTCAGCATTTTCTTTTGGATAAATTATGCATAACTTCGTGGTTTTTCTGTTCCTGAGCTCTCGTTCTGTTTTATTACTGACACTGTAAAAGTGAACAGTACTTCAGCTTGTAGCTTTGTTAAAAAATGAGCTTTTTCGTGTGTTTAATATTTTAAATTCATGCTCTGTAAAGTATTGTTGAATGAATTATTTTTTGATGTTCCTGTCAAAATTTTAATCTTTTGCTGAAGTAAAGCATGTTTACGAGTTTTTTATGTTTTGCACATGCAATACATGTAATACTTAGGTGCTTTAATTACCTGATTTTGTTAAGGAGCATAACTGCCTGCCCATACCAAACTAAAAATAATTACCTACCAAAGGTTTAAACAATTTCGTGGTCTCATTTGATGTATATGTCACTTCATGAAATGGCAACTTCAAACTTATCATCGACAACGGAGCCCTGCTGCCTGAGGCTCCTATTTCTGTGTGTATGACTTAAAGGAACTAAACACAGATGCAATGATAGGCTTAGATTGCCCGCTTTGCACGCTCACTCTAGCTCCCGTCATCCCATTCAAATCTAACCTATCCGTATTGGGATATTCTGATAACTCTCAAACCTAACCTGAGCATGGCTACATCATTTACTGGTCAATTCTATGAAGTCAACACAATATGTTTCTATAAAAAAACTTCATTTTCATTAAACCAAAAAAAAAGAACAAAAGCAGCATAGCATATCATAAACTTCGGTTATACGTTGTTTTATCGAAAATAGTTTAATAGAATTTCGTTTCACATCAAATTTTACTTGTATTATCATTTCATAGAATACTCAATACGCAGAATACTCACTTTGAATAAACACAAATACAAAAAAACAAACACACAAAACAACACAAACAAAAAAAAAACAACAAAATACAACAAACAAACTTTGTTTCAATATTTATTATATCATCGAATAACAAATCAAATATTCTTTGTCCTCATATTGATAAGTTAATATAAAACTTGTTACAAAGAAAAAACATTTTATCACCTCCATTTATACCCTCCTACACCGCGTTCACAAAAACAACGCGGGTAAATTCTAGTCAAGCCAAAACTTTTCATTCGGGCCCAGTCGACGGAGCCTCTCGATGGTGGCGGGAAATGGCGATGGGGATAAAAGACAAAACTATAAAAGATAAAGATAAAGATAAAGATGCATTTATTTGTATAAACATGTGTAACATGATACATAGATATATGCACATATGGATGGAATCAAGTTTAAGGTTCAACATGTTTTGCCATATTCGGCGTACAAAATATGTTATTATAAAACTTTTTTGGAATTAGGAAATCATTAAAATATACATACACCATGCATGCAGCAAGCATGCAGCATGCAAGCAAGCATGCAACAAGCATACAGCATGCATACATCATGCAAGCAAACTTGCAACATGCAGCATACGAGCAAGCATGCAACATGCAGCAGGCATGGTTTCTGTCACGGCTCCGGCGCTGCGGAGTTTCGGCGATCCCACGCGAACTTATCGTCGCAGATGGTTTTAACGCTCACCACCGTAGCTTCTCAACCGCGGCGGCGGGCGTTATAACACCTGCTCCTCAGCTCGCGGGCCGCCTCGCCCCTCCGCGACTTCGCGGGCTTAAATTACACTAGGGGTAGGGCAGACAAGACTACGTGGGGTCGGTTTTACAGCGATTCATTTCTGTCACTAAGTTCTGTAGCACAAAACATTGACTTTATAAAAATGGCACTGTGCCTAGTAAAATTATTCCTAAAAAATTCTGCCACCTTCAAAGTATACCATTGTAAATTCGGACATATAAAACAATAATATTAAGTATTGATTACATTTTCATTTTTCATTGAAATACAATACCATGGAAAAATATTACGAACAAATAAAATTCGTTAAAAAATAATTCTACTGTTTTGGTAAGTTTGTTAAATAAAAAATGTGAAAATAAATTCATTGAATTGTGTTTCTGTGAAATATATTTCATTCAAGTAAATCGTTTTTGAAACAATAATATTCGACATAAAATTATAAGAATCAAATATTATGTGAAATATTTTCTGCGAAATGAAATTCTATCAAATTTTGTCTGCGAAACAAGGGAACACCATAAACTTCACATATTAATCCTTCGTTAGTGTGAAACTTCTGCATTACGAGTTATTTGTTGAACGTCGTTGCGGATAACAGAGTAAAGTGCGGTGTTTGTGACTAATAAACTTTAATGGCTGAATAAAAAGGTCAATTAAAACTTGCGGTACACATGATAATTACTTTTCTTTCCTTTCTTGACTCCTTACTTAGAAATTCAAAGAAAAATGCTGAAATTGATTACGCTCACAGCCAACATGTGAAACTCTTTGCCAGCGTCTGTATTCCCTACCAGTAATTCATCAGCCTTTAAAAGAAGAGTGAACAGGCATCTTTTTGGCATGCTCGTTTCATAACAGACCTAATCTATTGCTTTCCATTAGACATGATAGAAGTCAACAACGAGCTTATTATGCACAAAACATATAGCAGAGAGTCAAATTGCTCTGGCTTCGTAGTACAGCTTTTAGTCCCACTAGGGCCAATCCCTGCCAGGGTGCGGAATTTGTTCGAATGAGTCCCAGCGGCCCTAGAACGCAAAGGGCATTAGGAGGAACACGGATGGGTTTTAGTCAGGTAGAGTCTGACAATCCCTTCTGCTTCGCCCATAGCGGGAGGAGTCATTTGATGATTTCCCATCCTTAAAAAACGAGCTTTTAGTACGGATACCTAAAAATATTATTTTTCAAGGAATTCTAAAAGTAGGTACTTGTTAAAACTTCTTTTTTTTGTACTTTTGCAAGTTTGTCTGTCGCCTACCATAGTTACGTTTTAGGTAACCATATCAATTTGGAAGAAACGTTCATCTTACCTCTAGTTAGTAATGGCTAATAACAACTTACTAGGCGACTAACTACTTGGTTACAAAAAAAAATAACTTGGTAGCGACTAAATATTTTTAGCACAATTATATTATATGAGCTACAAAAGGCAAGGATCTATAAAAACTAAACAATGGCTGCTACTATAAGATAGCAAATATATTAAACAGGGCCAATTAAATATTAGGTGAGGTATTAAAAATAATGGCTCTGGCAGCTAACATTAACAGTTTTACGTACTCCTGTAAGCCATACCGGGCTTCCCTTGACTGGCCAAGTTGAGCGGCATTGGATGCAAGAGCAAGCGAAGCGAGCTCTGGCATTTAAATCAATCCCAATTTAAATTTAATCAAAGCTTACAACTCATAATAAAGCTGATAGTTAATACTTAAAATGCTATTTCGCTGTAGCTGCCAAACTATTATTTTTGCTACCCATTTTAATTAATTTTAAAACCCTAAATCAGATTAGTTTGTCGCCGCGTTAAATACATGCCGTTAGTATAAACAAGAGAAACCACTGTTTGTATGCAATTGAAAGATTGACTGTCGTATATATTGATCTTTTTCAAGGAATTCTAAAAGTACTAGGCATGCCTTTTAAGTTCTGTCGTTTCCATATTTCCCGGCAATTTACATTTGGAACTGTTCTATATTTCAATGTCTTTAAATTTTGAATCTCAAAACAGTTGAAAGTATTAGGATTAATGGTACTGTCTAGTCACAGCGTCGATTGGAATCTGTCAGGTTACGTACGAAAATGAATCTTTCTAACGAAAATGTTTGCTATAATTTTTTACAACTTTAGAAGAGGCCTGACACGGCTTCAGTATTTTGAAGAGCTAACATTAGTGTTCAGTGATGAAGCCCCATGTCTGCGGACTATCGAACGCTGGTATTTAGAATTCCAGCGTAAACATACTAGTGTTAGTGACAAATCTCGCGAAGGACGCCCAAAATCCGCCTTCACTGGAGATAACATCATTGCTGTGAGACAACTCATTCTCGAAGATCGTTATGTGACGTATCGAGAGATAGAGGCTCTATTAGGCATCTCAGAGACAACCATTTAGAAGATCTTGCATGAAGCGCTTGGTGTGAGAAAGCTAGTTTGCCGTTGGATACCGCATCTGCTTTCCGACGAACACAAGGCGGTCCGCGTCAGATGGTGTAAGAAAACTCTGCAAAGGTTCAACCGAGGAGAATCAAATCAAGTCTACGACATCATCAGTGGTGACAAAACTTGGATCTATGCCTACAATCCTGATTCCAAACATCAATCTATAATCTGGGTCTTTCAAGACGAGCCAAAGCCAACTAAAGTTCTTCGTTCTCGAAACACTTCAAAGAAGATGGTGGCCATGTTGCGACTATTGCACTTGATGATCGAAGAACGGTTAACGCAGAGTGGTATACCACAGTTTGTTTACCACAAGTCATCGCCGAACTTCGAAAATCTAACTCAAAGCGACGCATCATCCTGCATCACGACAACGCAAGCTCACACAGCGCTCGTCAAACGATTGAGTATTTGAAGCAGGAAAAAGTAGAAATTCTTGACCATACAGTCCTGACCTAGAATCAGAATCAGAATTATTTATTTGTAAGAATGTAGTTTTACATAGTATGGTGTTCAATCTTTGTTTAAGCCCTAAACATTCTACCACAACTTATGGTGTACAAATATCCACACTCTTAAATAAGTACAATGATTTTATGAGTTGTGATTTACAGTTCAACATGAAATTAATACACAAATGTCAACAAATATTCAAATGTCACTCTTAGATAAGTACAATTATATAACGTTTTGTGATTTACATGCAGTCCAATATGAAATTAATATTATTATATATTCAAATGTCAACAAATATTCAAATGTCACTCTTAAATAAGTACCAATATTTTACGATTTGTGATTTACGGTCCAACATGAAATTAATATTATTATAATTAGGTAATAGTCACAATGTCAAAATTAAGTACCTATATGTAAGTTAAGTAGTTCTTGGATTCTTAAAATATTCCATATATTCGCCCATGTCATAAAAGCACCCTACCGATTTCTTTACATTTCCTAAAATTATCAAAACTCTTCGCGGTCAAAGGTTCCAGTCCGGTGAAGAAGCAGTCGACGCTTTCAAGTCAGCCATTTTGAACACCCCCACTTTAGAGTGGAATAAATGTTATAATAACTGGTTTGAGCGAATGGAAAAGTGTATGTGTAAGCTACGTGGTGAATACTTTGAAAAACAGTAAAAAGTACTATAAGGTTCTAGTTGTATTTTTTTCTTCAAACGACAAAACTTAAAAGGCATGCCTCGTAGGTACTTGTTAGGTTTTCTTTTTGAAATAGGTAACCCTACAAAGATTAAAGGTCAGCTTTTTCTTTAATATTTCTTCTTTGAAAGGTGACAAAGTTCAGCCGGAGCAAATACTCAGAAAAAAAATACATTAAGCCCATGATATTTTTCTTTGAATTATTTCAAAGATCGGTCGGTAGTTAGTAAAAATACTTAAGTATGAACCTAACTAAGGTTCATACTTAAGTATTTTTTTGTTTAACAATATCTTCCAATTGCTATTTTAGGAGTCCATATGATAATAATGTGGACTTCAAAATAATAAATCAAATAACTTAGTTATTTATATTTTTTATGGAAACAGTGATCATATTCTTTCTACCTTTGTCCCATGTTACGTAGGGTCAACCTAACTATCATTCAATATTATTTTTTTTTTTGTTGTAAAAGTGACGGAAAAATTTAAATGATAAGGGTTTCGTACCCAAATGGTAACCAACGGAACCCTATTACTAAGCCTCTGCTATCCGTCCGTCTGTCTGTCAGCGGGCTGTATCTCAAGAACGGTAATAGGTAGACAGTTGAAATTTTCACGGATTGTGTATTTCTATTGGCGCTAGAATAACAAATAATAAAAATTTAGGTTAATAGTACGGAACCCTTCGTGTGCGAGTCCGACTCGCACTTACCCGTTTTTAACTGTAGCAAATTTTAAAGAAAGTATTTTGTATGTATGTCTATCGTGTTCACAATGCGATTAGTCATATTTTGCTTAGAAAACCTTTTTCTGAGAACAATTAATGAATAGAAAGCATAATATAAGTAACATAGCGCTACAATGATTCATACAGAATTTGCACGTAAATTGAATTTTCAAGAAATAGATGAATCACTCGTAAACACTGCTTTTATGGTAATCAAGCTTTACTGGTTGCGTATTAGAAGCAAAGTTTAATTATACTGCAGAAATAAAAAAAAATCCTGGATCATAAAGATCCCCCCCAGACAGGCCCGACGCGACTATGCGACACGAAAGCGAAATCTCATAATATAATTTTGTCTATACGGGAATATATCGTGCAATCGTGTCTTATTGTCACATCGTGCCGTCTCTGGGAGCATTAGTTCTAATAGCTGTAACATCTGTTTGGTACTCCGTAAATTGCATTTATCAGGTGCAAGAAGTGACGTCATTTAATCCTGCATCGCTCAAGCGTAAGCTGCAATGAGCCCACGGGTCGCTGAGTGTTTGTCTCTTCTAGTTGCAATATTCGTTTAATGGATTTTAAGCGCTCGTCGCATCACAGTCACGGCCTCATTAAACGTTTTGCCTGTAGATTAAGATAAGTCATTGTTATTTTATATCTAGTTAATGACGCTGGCCATGAAATTCTACTCGAGATTAATGTAGTGCTATTCTGTAACAACATTTTCGTGTCTCGACAGCGGAATCCGAGGCGAGTATCAAATTCGTATTGATATAAGACCTTATGTTGTGTGTGATAAAGTTCACCTTGTGCTTTGTCACTTAGGTGAAGCTCGATATCGAAATAATTATTTACAGAATAACACTGACCTGCACTAAGAAAATCTAAGTTATAAAATTAATCTCTACCTAAAAAGGGAAAGGAGAACATGACTGTCCTGGGTCAAAAAATCCACTCCGTTACTAAAATATTTATAAAAACAAAACCATATGAAAAGAATTTGTTCCACTTTAGTCTTTCGCATCGCCCCATTATTTTAAGGTATTGTTGTGTATGACAAGCAATTCATAAATAATTTATCAGAACATAAGATTCAAGTAAGAGTAAACAAGTTTCACGAGGACAATAAAACGATCCCTGGATTGCGATTTCAATTGATTTTCTTCTTTTGTTTGATGAATAAGGGATAATTCGTTTTTGTAATCTGTTTTTGTGTATAACACGGTATTATTGTGTTTTGTGCAGACTATTGGAGACCCTTGACTTGGCAATCATGATTATTACCAGTACAACCTATCTTTTTCATTTCTACATATTGATATTACCTTAAATTACTTTCTGCCTGTGGCTTCTTCGGCGTAAATCTCGAAAAATAACCCGAGGGAACATGTTCGCGGGATCAAAAGTATCTGGTGTTCTACTCCGAGACCGGTAAACTATTTATCGGTATGCTATGTTTCATATCTACATCCACGATAATGCCAGTTTAGTTTTAAGTAAAAGGTGGGTGAACTCATAAAACTCCTCATTTGTCAACCGGGTTTGTTTTTTTTTTTTTAAATTGGTGTTAGTGGTCTTTAAAGTGCAATAATAAATTGCTTCTTTGCTCTGCCACTTTTAAAGCGCTCGTCACTCCAGAATTGACGATTCAATGAGAGTATTTTCTGAAAACGAAAAAACAAACAACAGTTTGTTGCTCACTAAACTGTCACAAAATATAGCTAAGCCTCGCGTGCAAGATACCTTATCACCAAAAACGACAATAAAACAGGTCATAAAAGGAAAACCCGTTCGATGTTGCAGTCCTAATGCACGTCGCGTGTCCACTTCCCAGTATTATGCAGTAGTCTAACGTCCTTGGCTTACTTAATGGGACTTTAACAAAGGATATTAGTCCTTCGCATGTTTAGTTTAAAGTTTAAGCTACCTTGGCATAAATAGATAAATCTGGACAAAGATCTTTGATACGAAATATTTTCATGCGACTTTATAACTCGAAGTTTACTTCTTGAATCTAGAATTTGTAAAGGAAGAGAAATTTAATTGATGAAAATCATGCAATCAGAACACGAATGTTTCTTTTGGAAGCTCTGTAAAAGCACTTACCAAGCCCGAAGAAAATATCGTTCGTAATAACGAACTAAATATAGTATAGCCCAAAGGATAGCCAAACTGAAGTGGCAGTGGGCAGGCACATTACTCGCAGAACAGATGGTCGATGGGGCCGAAAAGTTCTGAAGTGTCAACTGCGTACCAGAAGACGCAGCGTTCGAAGGCCTCCCACAAGGTGGACCGATGGTGCGGTGAGGGTCGCGGGTAGCCGACGGATGCGATACTTTCAGGACCGGTTGTTGTAGCGACACTTGGGAAAGGCCTATGTCCAGCAGTGGACGTCTTTTGGCTGATATGATGATGATGATGATAACTTAACGAGCTGTACAACAATAATTGTAATAAATATACTAAGGAGATTGAGGAAAAACGAAACTAGACAGCGATAGATTTTTACCCTCATTATGGAAACGTCTTACAAGTAACGTTTTTAGAACTGTATTAAGTTAGAACTCCATGGAAGTGATCCAAGTTATCTTTACCTACTCATAGTAACGATTTACAGTTAACAAAGCTATTTGGTATACAGGCAAAAATATCATTTTCCACTGCCCTGTTAATATTAATTTCTAATATGTGCATTATACCTTTTTAAGCTTATGGTGACATACTTAAGAGAATGTCCTACAATAATTGTCTACTCGGCACACTTACAATGTTGTTTAAAAGTAGTAGTTAAGGGCTAATTATTTTTGAGGCGAATAACAACTTATTAGGCGACTAACTACTTGATTACAAAAAAAAATAACTTGGTAGCGATTAAATATTTTTAGCACAATTATATTATATGAGCTACAAAAGGCAAGGATCTATAAAAACTAAATAATAGCTGCTACTATAACATAGCAAATATATTAAACCAAAGAGCCGACGAAATAATAGGTGAGGTATTAAATATAATGACTCTGGCGGCTAATATTAACAGTTTTACGCACTCCTGTAAGCCATACCGGGCCTCCCTTGCCTGGCCAAGTTGAGCGGCATTGGATGCAAGGGCGAGCGAAGCGAGCTCTGGACTTGGAGCACCCCGACTCGGGCAGGTTAGGTTAGAAGGGGGGTCGAGTGAGCGAGCGAAGCGAGCGAATAGACCCCGCCATCCCGCGCGGGATGAAAGCGGGGCTGTATCTACCGGGCCTAGTAGTTAATTTTATAAACACCAAAAAATCACTACCAATTTAAATTTAAACAAAGCTTACAACTCAAAATAAAGCTGCTACTTAATACTTAAAATGCTACTTCACTGTCGCCGCCTACCTATTATTTTTGCGTTCACGTTAAATACATGCCTTACTATTTTACCTAGCCTGAACTATCACTTCTGAGCCCACGAATCCGAGTATCATTTCCGGTTCTGTACCACTTTTTGCCAATTCCAAAGAAGACATCTAAGTCGTCCCCTCATCAGTCTCCATCCTTGTCTGCCGTTCTTTGTTCATCTGAAAAATCTCTATTATGATTTAACCAATATAATATCAACTATCACCAAAATCTCGAACAGCTAAAATACAAAACTTATTATTACGTTAAGCAAAACCAGCTAAGCATTAACGGCTATCGATTTGGCATTGAATTTCCACGTTATGGTTCTGAGTCACTCGCAGTCAAGTGAGGCGTGTCACGCTCTTGGAGCCCGGTTCGGTTACTATGGTAACACGATATAGGCTTAATTTATGGAGTACGAAGAATTGAAGAGGGTTGTAAAGTTTTAGGCGGAAAAGCCTCGATGCGGCTTCGCGGAGCTTTAATTTTTGGCGTAATTTTGCGTTACAGATCCGCAATGCTTTGCTGTTTCCATTATTGTGGTCTGTTTTCTTAACTGCGGTAAAGCAGTAGTATTTTTTTTTATTATTTTTTTTATTTTTAAATCCTCATCTTTGGTATTTGATCACTGAAACATGTACCTTAGTAACATACGACAAGCACCTAGCAGTGCATAACCGCGTAACCTCTTTATTTAAAAAGTATGCATTATGTTACACACTAAAGTTGTACAACAGACACAAGTACCCAACTATCTTATCGACTTTACCATCTTAATAAACCATCGTTCTCCAGCAAAAGTTGCACACAAAGGTGAAAACTCAACTACGCAAAGTTCAAAATAACACTCCAACTAAGTTAGCAAGAGAAAACTTTCCCTGCCCTCTCAGAACTTATCTTTTACTCAAACTGCAACAACTAATAACTAGATAGGTCATGGTAACACTGGTAATCTTATTTACATTACTGACAGAGCCACTGAAGGCAACAATGCTTCAAATTCTGCTCATCGCGTATGGGACACAGTCACACAACACAAAGGAACTTAATATTCATGCCACATAGCAAGTTCCATTAATTTCCATTTAGATCCACACGAAGATTTCACTGATGAAAATTGAAGTCGAAATCAAAACATAGTTCTGGGAAATGAAATTGAGGTATTAGATGTAAACGATGTACTTTGACCAATAGCTGTTTTAGGTGCAGACCCTATTTATAATTAAACTTTCCATGGATGCCTTATTTAATGATCCTACTATCTTAAAATTATAAATGTAAAAGTCTGATTGTAATAAATGGCGTATGGAGGGCTAAAAGCATTTGGATAAAATTAAGAGACAAATCCTAATATAGATCACTATAAGGATACTTATGTCCCAGTATCATGTAATTTGTGAAATTTACGTGGGTGAAGTCGGTAGCTGGTTAACGATTAATGCAGGTTAAAGAAAAGCTGGTTAAAAATAAATCATTAACTAAAAGGACGGATGGATTCAAGAGGTAGTATCAGGGAGCAGTTTTCATTTATTTCTCTTCAAAATAATCTTGAGACTGTAGGAAGCAAGCCTATGAATAACATTTCCATTAGCTGATGGAAGGAAGAAATGCCGGCGATTCCTTTTCTGCTTCATCCTCTGTTACGCTTTGGAATATAGCCACTGTTCTTCTACACTAATATTATAAAGAGGAAAGATTTGTTTGTTTGTTTGTTTGAATTGAATAGGCTCCGAAACTACTGGACCGATTTGAAAAATTCTTTCAGCATTAGATAGCTACATTATTAGGGAGTAACATAGGCTATATTATCCCCGTATTCCAACGGGAAAGGGAACTGCGCGGGTGAAACCGCGTGACGTCCATTTTGTAATAAATTTAAAGACGACTGTTTATGAAACAAATTGATTCTTTACCGCACTTAAATTAAATGATGGCCTTGAGTTTGTAGAGACATTAAAGATGGTTCAACTTTTAATGTTTGAAACTTGTAAATTGTAAGTCAGCAGCTTCAAAGTCTGACAGCGTTTTACCAACGGGCATAATGTTGTCCAATCACTCGGTGCTGTAAGTCAGATAAGCCGCTTCATGTAAAATGCTGGTAATCAGCTGTGTCCGACAAAAAAGGAAGGTATTAAGTCTGCCTCAGTACTTTTGTCTGCATAAAGTATCAAAGAAATTAACATGTATTCCCCGTATTAATGATACAACAATATCAAAACAATATCAAAGAAGAATTGCTTAATATTTGAACAATTTAATCTCTTCAAAGCAGAAGAATTATTTTGGGAGAGCATTTATTCAAAATGAAATAGTTTGACCTAGCACAGACCGTGACATACGGTGAATTCACAAAGGAAACCGCGATTTAATCGGATCAGTAGCTATCACAGACGAAAACTATTCAGCTGAATTTAATGCGGTCGCTTTTATCGTATGGAATGAGTGGTTCACTAAATTCAATGGCGATAGTATAGTTTATTGGATCATAAACTATTTTAGTGTCGATGATAAGAGTTACCTAGGCAACGGCTCATCAGATCAAGTGGTATTTGAATTTGTTTGAATACAATGTAGATATTGCTTTATTTTACCTACTTATTAAATAATTCGCTTTTAGATATTTTAATTTATGAATAAATATGGCTTATGGCTTAGCTGTGAAATTACTATTTGAATCCCTAAGATACAAGTTTTTTAATTAAAAATGGGTGAAGTACAATAAAATTGACCAAAAAGCTATTATTTCTTTAATCTGTACCTCTTAATTCTTTCGGTAAAACACGCGGACTGAGTGAGCAACCTTGGTGTCGTCCCTAAATTCTTTGGATGACTCCCGAATAAATTCACCAGGTTGAAAAAAGCTTTCGTGCCCGAAAAAGGGACTTAGTTATGTCAACACAAAATTACATTTCAGCTTTGGAGAAAGATGAAAATAGTGTCACATTTTCAGAACGCTTCCCTCCCTAGACAATATGTCACCATTATGAGAGGGTTCGCGAAAGTAATAATCGGTCAACGTTGAAACTTATTTTGGTCAATAAATTCTGATTTATTGGTATACGAGTTTTTATAGTTCGTATCAGTTTCTTTTACACGAAAATGATGTTAGTGTCACATCGATACCTAATGGGTTGTGTTGATACGTGATCTAATAGCAAATGCTTGGAATCGCTTAGGAGTCATGTGTTATTGACTGGAATCGCGCTCAGTAGGAATTAAATTATTTTGTCGATCATAGACTATTTCTAAGACATGCATCGTTCAAAGCTCTCTTAGAGAGTTTTTTCTTCTCCAAATAGGTTTATTAGGCTCAAGCACTGCAGTTTAACAATGAGACTGTTTTGTTACCAGCTTGTGCGTCATCATTAGGTATTGTCATAGATGGATAGGTTACCTATGTTAATTATAGTATTCTTCTTCTTCTTATCGTGTGGGCAGTAAGGTCTAACGACCCCACACACCCTAATGTCAGAGTTTCAAAACCGCCTCAAGGGCACATGGGACATGGTTTATTTGACGACCGCCATTTAGCGGCCGGGACCACCGGCTTATACGTGCCTTCCGAAGCACGGAATCAACTTTTTTATCAGACAATCAGGTGATTCCAGCCTGCATTGTCCTAGCCAAACTGGAAAACAACTTTACAAAGTATGCTTCTCGTGAGAATCGAACCCACGACCACCGGGTCACAAGGCAGACACCTAAACCACTCGACCACGGAGGACTTAGTAATATAGTATTGATTTAGTTAGTTTGCGTAATCAAAACAAATATTTTTCCGGAACGGAAAGTCAAGACGGAGTACAAAATTGAAATTCAAATAAATGTAAACGAAGCCTATAATGAGGTTTGTTAATGACTGCGGTAGAACGAAGATGCGGCAGAATTAATTACAATCGTTAGGCCCTTCTTCACGAAAGCCCGATGAGAAAGTTTAAACAATTTTATTTCATAAACAGCTTTGAATTGTGGGTCGATAAGGAAAAAGATGATATCGAGGTTTCGATCAAGGTTGCTATCTGTTTAGCAACGTATTTAATATTTAAATGAATTTGCGAAGATATCAAACAAGTTACATGATAGAGGTATTTAATTTTAAATTTTATTTGTGTGAAAAGATAATATTATTGCCGAATAAACCGAACATTCAGACCCCGAAATAGTACTGAAAAAACACAGCAATGCCCGGTTTGGGAATTGAATCCAGAAGTCCTAGACAATTAACGCCGGACAAGACCGGTAGAACAGGTCTGTTCTGTCAAAATCTTTTCACCGTGTAAACTTAAGTGTAAACTTAAGTGACCACAACCATTCCTTGTTGTTTGTATAGATTGATAGCTCACTTCATGTTCACTTCACCTTAGCTTACATGTTGAGAGATCTACAGAATCGCATTGCTGTTAGCGGTAGCGTGGTGAAAGCGACAGTAAAAACGACAAGAATAATATGGGATTGACAAAGGCTGTTGAAATTTCACGAGAACAATCCCTTAAATTTTGGCGTTTTCAACAATCGCCGCCATCGCTAAGAGAAAAACATTTTGTCTAGAGCTTCAGGACCCTTTGTTTTGCAGTCCTACTAGCTTACTAATCTATTAGGCCAATGCAGCAGTCGCTTTTACCCAGAGGTGAACAAATCTGTTTATAATTGCACGCATTTAGTACAGAGGATTTCGAATTCTGAAGCTAATATTTATGCTAACGTAGCAAACAAGCAGCTTGGTAAGCTAGTTAGTGGTTAACTTAGAGCGAGGTGTTTGAGGTCTAAGTTCAAGAGTTCTTAGTAGTATTTGTGTAGTGCCATGCAGCGACTTGGGTTTGACTTAGTTGAAACTTGTGGTACTGTCTTGGTTAATTAACTGCTCATTATTAAATGTACACTATACCTATTCAAAAGCAGATAAACAGTGGAACATGCTCGTAATATTAAAGCGTTTAAATAATTTGGTCACTACAAAATTACTCTAGTAAAGTATGCGTTGTATGTAGCTTTCCCGTAGAGGGCAGAAAACATGTACTGCAGATTATATTTTTTCACAAACTACTAATTTCCTGCCTTAGTATCATTAAACTTAACATGAAGTCTAGATTTTATTAATCCTTTTTTATTTAGGAACCATTGTATAAACTGTTCATAATAAATTCAACATCATCCCCAAACATCTGTTCATATTGTCTAGCTCTATCCACATATTAATAATTCATTCCAAGGCTAACATTAGAACACATTTTCTCATTCCAGCTGCCAGCATCAACGAAACATGCATATTTAACGAACAATGCGAGGACGTGTACTTCAAGACAGAATGCAGGAACGAGCGATGTGCATGCAAGTTCGAGATGGTTCCCGAGGTGACGGTAGATGGCGCCGTTATCTGCACTTGTGAGTTTCAACACGTTATATTTTGCTTGTTTGTTGAATGTGAGATGAATTTTGATGCTGACTTTCATCTGTTATTCGTGTAGTTTGAGATAAAGATTGTCATATGACATTGTAGCATCAATATGATAGTTTGTGGTTTGAAACAAAGGAATCAGATTAAGCCGATCACAAATTCTTCGATTTAAATGCCGCTTTTGACAACATTAAGTAGTTATTAATCAGAAGGTATTTGAAACGCTGATTCTAATTTAAAAAAGAAATATGGTCTTATCTTCATCCTCTCAACTGGAGGTATTTAGATTGTAACAGCTGCAAATGACTACTATTCTTACCTAATTTTATACGTACAAGGTTTCTCAAGGAGCACAACTAGGTCCAAACTTTAATAGGGTTTCGAACATCCGTACAAAAAACGGAACCCTTATAGGATCACTCGGATGTCTGTCTGTCTGTCTGTCCGTCTGTCACAGCCAGTTTTCTCCGGATCTACTGGACCAACTCTATTAAAATTTGATATACATTTGGAATTCTGTGACTCAAATATGGACGCGTTACGTAAATAAATAAATTTTTAGTATGGGTCACTTTTGGGCGTCAAACTAGAAAATTAAAAAAAAAAAACAGTTTTTCAAACTTTATCGCGTGACATCAAATGAAAAGGCTTATTGTGAGGGTTTTACATATTTTTTTTTCATAATTTAAAAATAAATAATTTTGAAGTTATTCTTACACCAAAAATGAACCTTCCCCCAATTATCTCCGAGCCTAAAATACTGAAACAAAATGCAGATAATAGTTCTATACCTAAAGATTACAGGAAAACCTATAAGAAGTCTGTAGTGTTAAAATAACATGTTAAAAAAAAATTGGTTCGGAACCCTTTGCACGCGAGTCCGACTCGCACTTGGCCAGGTTTTTTTAGTATGAAGTTATTAAAAGTTTACTAAATATTTTCTGGAATATTTCCAGCGGTGAAGCCAGTGGAGGAGTCGACAAGAACTCTGGATCCCGCGATGATCGGAGTACTGGTCGGCATGGCGCTCATGTTTGTTATTATCTGCGTCGTCCTACGGCTGTTTAGCAGGTAATTAAACTGTTGTACAACATATAAAATATCCTTTTGCTACTAAATTATAGTTCTTTGACTACAAAATATGATCAACATTGGTACAGAATATAAGTTAAAATTTGAGAAAATGTTTTTCCAAACTATTGAGAAACAGTTTGAAACAAACTTGACTTGATGTAGTATCGACTATTTCCAATTTATTTCAGTTAAAAGATACAACGTTGTAATGTTTAAACATAATTTGTTAACGACAAGGTTAATTTATCATTTCAGAGCGAGATGGAGGGAAAACCGCACGATCTTCAATACGCCCAATCCTCGACTGATGAACGTATCCTTGCTGAGAGACTCCAAGCTACTGCATTCACAGGTAAAATTATATATATTAACTATCTCAATATTAAACATTTAAGCCAGAAATACCTTAGCCGAGTTGGTCTCGAGTTTATTTTTTATTTGCTGCAAAAAAATCTTGATGGTTTCCAAAGTCTGGTTTATGTGATCGTTTGATGGTAATAAGCTCGCGCCATTATAAAAAATAAATACTGATTTACCTAACTAACCTCCGGAGAATTAAGCCGTAATATTTCCCAAAGTGCAACGGTATATCTTAATCGACTTTCTCACCAGAAGTTTTATTTTGGAATACCTATCAAATGAGCATCATCTGCCTAGCCTTTTCCCAACTACATTGGGGTCGGCTTCCAGTCAAGCCAGATTTACCTATCAAATGAGCATACTATACCAAAATTAACAACGATATTTTCAGGATCGCCGCGGCTCCCGCGTCAGTGTTCGGCCCCCCTCGCGGCAGGCGAGCCAGCAGGAGCTCAGACCTCATTCACCCAGTCCAGGTACTGAACCCAATCAAACAACATGACTGAATCCTTAGAATGTAGGTGTATTGTTTTTATTATTGTGGTCTATGAAGGAACTACTTTTCACTATCTTCCTTAGCTGCGATTTTTATTTTGTGCTGAGATTTTCCGGAGTACAAAGTCTATGTCACAATAATTCAAACCATATTTGTCAGTAATTTGCACACTTATTGCGTCTAAGACAAATTTTACAATAATACCTATATTGACAGTTTTATAATATTAGTAAGATAGGATGACGATGTGTGATGGTTTCTACGGATAAAGAGTAGTTCCTTTTACAGAACTTTATTTGTTTTTATTTATACAATGTTGTTCTTTTGAAATGTTATTAGTACAGTAAGTTGCAGAAGTAATAGAAATCGAGGCTTAATAATTTGTTATTATTTAGAGCACTTTCTGCAATACTAGCAGCCTCGCCTTTTATTTTTGCAGCAGACTGTATTTTGTGTACTGCACTTATTACAATGTGATAGATTTTTAACTATAAATGTTTTTGAATATCTAAATGTGGTGTAATTTCCTAAACTCCTTTTGTTACACGATTTGAGGGGAACGGGCAAATTTGTACACCCAGCCGTTTTTGTAGTTTTATTTTATACTATAAAAATAACGTAGTAACGTTCTTCAAACACAGCTGAACTGAAAGTTGTAGGCCCTGATAATTATCTTACTTAATACGCTTTCCAACTTTGGCTTTTTTTGGTACTTTTTCAAATTTCCAATACTGGGTTGATGATACAAACTCGTTTGGAATCTCAGAAATACCAGCCTTAAATTTTGCACAGCCCTGAACAAAAAACAATGGTACTAAATCCTCAATAATATCCTCCTTATCCTAACATTGCCCGTTCCCCTACTCACTGACAATGCTAATCATGATTATTTCATGTATCAACAGCACGCCACCATCAAAGTCATCAGCTACACCGAAAACCCTCAGGTTACATACGATATCATTTTGCTTGTTATGCTCTATATTATCTATAGTTTCAGATTATGTAGGTACTATAGCGCACGTATTGATTCAGGTATTCATTATAATGTTTTTATCTGAAATGTAGTCTTTTGCAAGAAAATCAGGAGAGCTGATCTACCTCTACAAGACAGCAATATCTTAAAGTTAACCTCACTCTACAATGAAGAGTGGCATTAGTATTTTAGACTTAATTTTGATTCATCTGTGTTTCAACTACCAGCAATAGATTTCAGTCTTCTATCTTAACTGCTAGGTTTATTTTTAACATTTCAATTTATGAAAAATTTGGAAGGTTTATCAGATTTTTAGCATATTTTCTAGATTGTTTGACAACTACCATTTCTGATAGTAATAGGAAACTTAGACACACACCTTTACTATAAAAATTATAATTTAGTAGTCTAGAATATTTATGACATACTAGTATTTATGACATATACTCACGCCAACTACATAGTGACTTCACAATATTATGTTTCTGTGTGTTATAACTGTAGTATTTAAATAACCAGGGGCCGTATTTTGAAGTGGAAAAGCCGCTATTGTTGCGTTATCAAAAATATTGGTGTTATGTTAATTGTCCTGTAGAAAAACTATATCCGTCTTGTACTTGCATTAGAAAAAATTTAACTACAACACTTTATAATTCGGTTCCAGAAAATAAATGTTTTTGTTTCCCTAGAAAACTTTATTTTAAGATCTATTTTTTCAAAATCCCCTCTCGAATCGTATCTTGTAGTTACTGTTAGGTAGGTTTCTATTTGGTTTTACTTTAGAACATTTACTTAGCCCAGTTGAACTGGATTGCTGCTACATAGAATTACTAACAAAATAAAATACAGCTTTGGCCAAGCTACTGTTGCCTTTTAAAACAAAACATTAACTAAATCATTAACCAGGTCATTAATTTTATTCAATTAACTGTAGATTTAATTTCCATTAGTTAACCATTATAACATAAATTTACTAAAATAGCAACATGTAAGTTATTCTTGCATGAACCTCTTTGTCACTAAAAGAGGAACCTTACTATACATATAGCCCAAATATCTTATTTTGAGTTGAACAATGTAGTCAAAAAAATCTATTAGAATAGTTTAAACTGATTCAAGTAAAGCTTCTCACTCATAATATTATGATACTCCATTAAATAAGGATATGTTTCACGGCATGTGATCCTTTTCGACATCATGCTCTAAGCATGCTTTGCCTTCAATATTATTATTTCCCAAATTGTCTTTACAGAGAAATTTTGTTGCTTACAGGGTCCCGGCGTGGGTCTAGAGCTAGCAGTGGACACTCTGCCACGTCCCTGCGATCAGCTACTCTTAGATCCCCGACAACCCCAGGACCGACTTCAGTCACCGTCGAAATTCGCGCACCAGATGTGTAAAATGAACATGACTATCATTAAATTGATATTATAGCAAAGAATGATGATAGAAAATATAAAGATCGAAAAGGTTTAAGAGAAATCTTAAAGAATGATGTAAGTGATGATACTAAACATCCATTTGAGAGTGTCAGGAAAATTATAGAAGTACTGTAAAAACCAGTCCATCGTTTAAATTATTTGTGATATATTATACCGATGGTTCAACAAATATTTAGGCTTATATTCATCCATTTTATAGCAATAATACGCACTATATCTGTCGTTTATTCAGCCACTTGGAAAGTGCCTCAGAAATTACATAAAGTTTTGTCTCACATGATATAATTTTGGTAATAATATAAAATAATAACACAAAATTAGTAAGTAATGTTACAGTAATAGTTATTAACACATTCACAACCCAATATAAGTCACGTTAAATAGAGGTAGAGCACAGTTCAACGATTCATAGATTAAAAGAATTAGGTTTACTTACGTAAGCTTTTTTAGCAATAAAAAGGAAGCTTTTTGGCAAACATTTTTGTAGTTTGATAGTTTTAAATTGTCGATTATTAATAGATAAGTCGTAATGGTTTCTTCTTTTCAGTATCCCATGTAAGTACATATGCTAGATTCTACTCCCTGCCTTAGAAATAAAGTTTAGCTTACAAAATAAGCATTGTAGAACTAAATATTTATTTACGGGGACCATCCTCCAGACGGGAGCGATCAGAATTTTGAACGGTGGATATTTTGAATAAATGGTGGGAAGCTTCGATGCCGCTTTCTATACTATAAGACTTTTAAATTTTAGCGTAAGAGCGATAACAGCTTTTCTTTAAACCATTTCTATGAGAGAGAGTTGTGAATCGAAGTTAAGATTTCATTACTTACTGAGTTCTTTAGTATCGTTAGTCATGTCACTGTGTAAACCGGGGAAATTTACACAGAGTATAAAAGTAATAACTATTTCATAGGTAACTTCATTGCACCTCTGATGCTTAGACCAAATTTTATGCAATGCGCACAAAATGTGAGTACATTTAGTGGTTCTGCGATAAACTATGTACAACGGCGAAAAGCATAAGAAAAATGTATAGGAAAAATATATAAATTTAAAAGTAACATCACCTTCATTAACATGTATGGGTAATACTTCAATTAAGGGGAAGAATTGACGTATGGCCGATACTGGATCATTCACTAAGGGAAGATAATTACTGTAAGCTAATGTACTTAAACATGATAAAAATATGCTCACATTGTGAAAAATGTATTTCGTACACTGTGCTAGATATTATGTACCTACTGAAAATTTACGCTGTAATTTAATTATATAAACTTTTATTATAATATAACTTATACTTCCCAACACCGATGTTTCAATTATGATCCTGTAGTTTGAAATTGTTCGCCAGAACATTGGAGATATTTGCATATTATTATACAATGTGTTCCTTTTGATATCCCATAAATCTAGGATATCAATGAGGCCATGTCAGAGAATCACCTGGCACATAAATTATTTTTCAATTGTTATTTTTATACAAATAATTTAAAACACCCTTGCGTGAAATATGATTTGAACGAAATTGATTTAATCGTGGTTTTTAATTAAACTTATATATGTCACCAGAAAATTGCAAACGTCGTATGATTGTAAAATTTAGATAAATTTTTAACATTAATAATTCAAATACTGTTAGAACGAAGTTCCTTATCGCACGGTACGGACTTGGCGGATGCCAGCTGTATGATAGAGCTAGACGAAAAAAAGTGTAAGAGTTTTCCGTCACAAGTTTCCATCACGTCCCTTTCTTTAGTGTAGTCGGTTATCCATAGCGCGTATCCCTAGTAACACATAAGCAAATAATTAGGTACCTAGGCATTAGTCAGCTATGCTATTTAATATTTATTTAATACTTCATGCACACAAATGTACAGAGGCGGACTTAATGCCTTAGGCATTTTCTGCCAGTCATCCAGTCACCACCAGTCAGTCACCAGTCAGTCTTAATAGTGTATAATGTCCGTGTGTGTAGTGACTATCTTGTTGGGATGTATTTGAGTAGAATTTTTAAATGATCTAATCCAGCTTTTTGATAGTGGTACTACTAGCTGGTTAACGGCTGGTTAATACGAAAAATTCACCTCTCTTGTAATGCTGCGGGCTTCAGCAAAGAATCAAATAATGCCATTGGCTTTTAATTGTGTACACTAATTCTACTTCAACGAGTTTGTTAATAGCTGATTAAAAGTGGAGTAACTTTGATCTAACCGAGTATTCCAAACACACTGTTTTTTATATTTTAGCCGGGCGCTTGCAGAGTTCAAACTAACTTGTCTGCCACTGACCTGCAGCCAAGGACTTCATAGTACTTACCTTTACGTGTTTATGAAACATATTAGGCTACAAAAAAAAATAACCCTCCTTCTAGGGTAGACGGGACGAAAGAAAAAATGAGGTATATCTGGGAAATATTTTGCTTTATTAAAAAAAAACTTTTAAAACAAAATATTGTGCTACATTATTATGACGGAGGATCTCCTAGATTAATATAAGTATTTTGAGACAGTAAACCAAACCTTGCATAGTAAATTGTATCCGATATAATTTTCTGCACTATCGTTAACTGCTTCTTATCCAAATCTCGTAACTGTAAGCCTATAGCCTTCCCGAATATCTCACACTCTTCGTTTTTCATTTGCGAGGGTTCAGCTGCTAATTCTAGGTTATTATTAGTATTTTTGTACACGATTGGATTTGTGAATTTCCTCATTTTGACTGGTGGTGAGTTGTGTCTCTCTGAGATTTGGGTACTATCTCTACTCCTCATAACAGGTGAGTGTGTCTCCGAGTTTTGGCAACTTCCTTCTTCATCACACGATGACGATGAAAAAGTCTGCAATCAAGAAAAAGTAATTCATTAAACTCTCTTTTAGAATATAATAGAATACTTTTATCTCTTTCTCCCTTTTTTTGTTTTTTATTTAATTTATCTTTTTTAGTTATATGAAAAAAACTTATGGTTTACCTAGAATAATATAAGTACGTGATTAGTTCATTTTAATGATTTTCATTGTTTTTTTAACCATGCTGTTTTTAGGGTTCCGAAAAAAAAAGGAACCCTTATAGGATCACTCGGGTGTCTGTCTGTCTGTCTGTCTGTCTGTCTGTCTGTCTGTCTGTCTGTCTGTCACAGCCAGTTTTCTCTGGATCCACTGGACCGAATCTGTTGAAATTTTGTTCACATATGGACTTCTATGACCCAAACACGGATGCGTTACGAAAATTATTAAATTTTTAGTATGGGGGTCACTTTTGGGGGTCAAACAAGAAAATTAAAAAAAAAAGTTTTTTGAACAATATCGTGTGACATATCAAATAAAAGGGCTTACTGTGAGGATTTTAATTATATTTTTTTCATAATTTTAAAATAAATGATTTAGAATTTATTCAAGAAATTAGACGAAAAATGACCATTCCCCCCCCCCTTATCTCCGAAACTATTGAGCCTAAAATTTTGAAAAAAAATGGAGATAATAGATCTTTACCTAAAGATTACAGGAAAACCTATTAGAAGTCTGTAGTGTTAATATAACATGTTACAAAAATTAAATTCGTTCGGAACCCTTTGCACGCGAGTCCGACTCGCACTTGGCCAGTTTTTTTCGATAGTGTCATTTACATGTTTCATTGCGTGCCGCGACTTTGAAAAAAGAAAACAGACACCTAATGGTTCGTTGCTTGTAGGTTACAGAAAAACCTTAAAGAAGTTATGGTTTCAAAGTAACGTGTTAAAAAAACTTGATTCGTTTGAAACCTTTGCGCGCGTGTCTGCGGACTTGGTCGGTTCTGTTTCTTCTGTCTCTCATACACGAACAATGATGAATCATGTCACAGTACGGAAAGGCGGTACGGTTCAGAAACTCCTTCAACAAGTATTTGCAGTAGTCAATAAAATGCCGATAAGACTTAAACCGCATTGTAGTTTGGATAGTTTCTATTCTCCTTAGACAGGTATTCAATACGAAGGTCAAATAATGGCTTCACTCCATACAAACCACTTACTATTATCGGCATAATCGTCAACTTCAAACGATTGAAGGACTGTGGTGCAAACTCAATGCCAGACAGAGATAGAATGATGTTTGTCATTACGTTCTGGCATTGAGTCTGTACTTCTTAAAGGGCTTGTTAATAATTGCCTTCAATACTTCTCTTCTAGCTTATTCTAGTCAGCTGAATGTATGTAGGTAGGAACTTAGTTGAGTACATAATGCTAGCAAGCTTATAGGCATCTAATGCTGGTACTTCACTTGACTTATTGGGCTAAATATTCACATCACTTGTTTAATACAATACAAAATATTCCTTATGTATTCGAAGTAAGGTTAATTTTGTGTTGCACAAGTGGCGCGAATATTTTGACAAATACGCCAAGTGAAAAGCCAGAACTAGACCGAGACAAATGTGGTGTGAAAGGTGTGAGCGAGATAGCGGTGAAATAAAATGCGACTGGCCGGTAAGGTAGGTAAATGCATGCTGCGAGCGCCCCGTCGTGCATTCAATATTGTTTGAATGAAAAGACCTTTTGTTTGCACTAAATAACTCACCTCAGGTTTTATAAGTCCCCTGTGCTGAGATTGGCAACTTTCGTTGCTTCTACATTCGTGTCTGCTGCATTCACTTGTATTACTTGCATTATCATCAAGAAAACTAAAGGCATCGAAATACCATACTGTTGGTTCGTATATTACTCCATCATCAGCTGTTAGTGACTCTTTGACCTGCAACAAAAATCAGGACATAAAAAAAAACTCCAAAAAATATGATTCAATTTGAGGTTAGTTTTGCACAGCAAAAAACAAACCTTTCGTAGTTCTTTGAAGTAATGAGTCCGTAAATTAAGAATCTTTTTAGCGAGCGTCTGTGTAGTAGCATTGTCATCAAGTTTTTTGTAAACCTCAAGCAGTTTTTTATTGGCAATATTTCTTTTAGGAAAGCACTTATAATCTTCATGTTCCCTATCCCACAGAAGGGGCATGTTTTTGTACTTTTCTATAATTTCGAGAAACACTTGTTTTTCTTTCGGGGTCGCCATTTTTTGTTGTGACGCCGAGTAGCGGCGCAGATACTCGTTACACACAACCGCTCGCGTCTATGGCCGCGAGGCAACTGACCTTGTTTTTAGTTCTCTGACTCGCTGCACACTAGTCACCCACTCTCTTCAAATATTAGAGGCAGAGACTTGTTTTAGTTAACTTTATTCATGCCTTATTGTACTCTTACTAAGTTAGTGCACTGAATGATTTAGGGCAAGATATAAACAAATCATAAACATGTAAAATTATGTACTCCTGGTACATGATTTTGCATTTTAATGATTTGTTTTAGGATTGGATAACCTGTGTACTACTAAGAAAAAGTTTTGTTTTCGAGCTATAATAGATTTCCAGGATTTACCAGAAATGTAAATTTTGTCACTGTTTTATCTACCTTCGCATTTCTAAAATGTATGCTAAAAATACAGTTTGACTATAGTAGTTCAAGTATGCTGCCTTTCCTCTACTATTCGCACATCTTTTCGCCTGTTATGTTTAAGACGTAATTGTATTTAAGGATCGGAATGTCATCTAACGATCACATATCCAGATTGTCAGCATGCACTGAGTAATTCCAGATGGAAATACTCAATAGGTTGGTACCGACCATTATATATCAATTAAATACCAAAGGCTAAAACTCTCAAAAATATGAACTAACAACGCGTTTTAGCACACCTTTATTTAATTTAATGTAAACGTAAATCGCTGGTCCGAGACCTGTATGAAAATGTTTTGTTGGAACTTTACTCAATGCCTACCTCATGTTAGTTCAGGGCCTGAAACATAGATGGCGCTGTTTTCAACAATACATATTTTGAATAGGTATACGGTACGGTAAAACCCATTTAAGACATATATATTTCAAAATGTACTAAGCCAAAAACGAAGTGTATTAAAAGGGAACGTGAATGGCATCTTTCCAGCCTTGCTACAACGGTGAGAGAGCGTCCTGACACCATGGTTGGTAGTAATTTACCAAGCCTGTAGGTACCTGCGCACAGAAATGTATCCCTCGCATGGCGTGAAAATCATCTTCATCCCCAAACCGGGCAAAACGGACTACACACAACCCAAGGCTTACATACCAATAAGCCTGACATCTTTCCTGCTGAAAACCTTGGAGAGGCTTTGTGATATATCCGGGATGGACCCATGTGCAAATACCCGCTCCACAGACAACACAACACGCCTGTTCCACGGGGAAATCAACAGAATCTGCGTTGCACAGCGTGGTCTCAAAGATCGAATGTGCGATAAACCACAAATGCTCCTCACTGGCTTTCTTCATTGACATCGAGGGCGCCTTTGATAAAACCATGTTTCAAAGTATCAGCACAGCCCTCGGAAGGCACGATGTGTATACGACCCTGAGCGGCTGGATCGCAAACATGCTCAAGCAGAGAGCCGTACAAGTCACCGTAAATAACACAACTCGGGCCATAGTGGCGAAAGGTTTCCCCCAAGGGGCGTCCTCTCGCCGCGTCTATGGAACCTCGTCGCAGACACCCTAGTAAGAAGACTCAACGACAAAGGATACTTCACCGTTGGATACGCTGACGACATAACCATAATAATGCGAGGCGCGTGTTTTGGATCATTTGGTTCCCTTCAAAATGGTTGAGTTATATGGTGCTGATGTACGCGTCATATTCGTGAACGGGCGCCGTCAGTTGACACTGGTCATCTTTTATTTGCCACTGGCTTATTTTTATCTGTACCTACATATTGAATGTTTTTTTTTTTTTGTTCTTTGCATTGTCCTCACATATAGAAGCAATCAAAGATAATGTTAACAGGATTTTGTAATACATCACATGGTTTAAAAGAGTGTCCGTGGAGTTTCTTGCACGTTCTTCTCCATAGAGATCTACGCTTTGGAACGTGCAAATAGCTTAATCTTTTTGGACCGACCGACCCTGACAATTCAAAAGTGCCTGTAAATGGTTTATTTGAAATATGCGATTTGAGTTTTGAATAAACGGAAAACATGAAAACACGCTATGCAATCTCATGCGCCAGGCCTTGAAAATAGTAGATGACTGGTGCAAAGAATATCAACTAGCAGTGAACCCCACCAAAACTGAAATTGTTCTCTTTACCAAAAAGAGGAAATTGCTACCACAAGAACTACCATACTTCTTCGGAACCACCCTAAGCCTTTCAACTGAATACCTGGGCATCTATCTGGACAAGCAGCTGAATTGGACGAAACACACTGAATACTCCACCACAAAAGCCAGTATATGCATGTGGCAATGCAAACGCATGCTAGATAGGAACCGGGGAATCAGTCCCAGCACAACATACTGGCTATACACCACAGTCATCAGACCAGTCATCACATATGGCTCTCTAGTCTGGTGGAACAGGACCGACTTGAGCACAGCACAGAAAGACCTCGAAAAACTGCAACGACTTGCCTGTGTGGCAATCACTAGCAGTATGAAAACTGCCCCTACTGCGGCCCTACAGGCCATGCCAGGATTACTACCACTACACCTCATAGTGCGGTAGGTGGCGGCCCTGGCGGCTCCCAGGCTCAGCATATCTGACACCCTAGGAACAGACTCTAGAATCAAGCACACGCGCATCATGGAGGATGCTGTTAAGAGGCAATCCATGATGACTTCACCCAATGACAAATCCCAAAAGACGCACCATTTCCAGAAGCACTACAACACAGTCCTGGCACAAGAATTGAACGACCACTCAGGTCCCAAAGAGCTGAGAATCTACACTGACGGATCAAAGACAAGCACCGGAACCGGAGTTTACTCCATTGACCGAAACATCTTCGGTGTTGAGCTTACCCAGCGGTCTAGATATTCTTATCTAGATCGCTGGGTAAGCTCAACACCGTCTACCAGGCGGAATCCATGGGCATTATCCTGGCGGTCCATGCCATAGAAGCCAGGAGAGTCACGGATACCCACATTTGCATACTCTCCGACAGCGCCTTAGTCCTTCAATCCCTAAGGAATCATCATACTACCTCGAAACTTATACTAGAATGCCACAATGCGCTAGAACGCATCACGGTGACCAACCGCAACACTGTGACGCTACAGTGGATAAAAGGACACAGCGGATCACTAGGAAATGACGCTTCCGATGAGCTGGCTAGGAGGGGATCTGATGCTGTGGTTGTTGACCTGAACCCATAGTACCACTCCCCTTCGTCCAGCTGCGCACATGGCTACAAGAACACACACACAAACAAGCGGAACGCTGGTGGGCCTTGGCACCAGGCTGCAGGCAGTCCAGGGAGGCTCTGCCATCCCTAAACAGGAAACTGACCAGACGCCTTTTGCGACTGGAAAGGGGTAGCCTGCGAATGGTGGCGGGGACTATCACCGGGCACTGCTCATTGAACAAACACTTACACACGATAGGTATTACAGACAGTCCTTTATGCAGAGCATGCATGGAGGAGGAGGAAACGGTATCGCACGTACTCCTTGAGTGCACAGGCGTTACCGAATACGGAGTCAAACAATAGGGACACAGAACTCGCTTACAGATGTTCTCAACACACCAGGAAAACTGATCTGTTCCTGGAGGAAGTTTGGCTGGTTAGAGTGACGGCCGCCATGGCTCTCGCACAATGGTCCAACATCAGGTCTAAGTGCGGAAACCAAATCATAATAGATACATAGATAGATTTATTTTCCCGTTCCCGAAAACAAAACGTATAAGGTACCTACCTACTAAGTTTCTTTAAAGGTTTTGACCAGTCGATGAAACGAATCATCTAGGATACTAACGATGTTGATAATTAATCAACATCAATGATCTACACTAGTAAGCACCTAATGCCTTTTTATCACATCTTTGACTATCTTTAACTTCTCAATCAGCTTAACTTTGTACCAACTAAGTTGGGGTCAGTTTTAAGTCTTAATAGATGCAGCTGGGAACTAGTACTTCACTTGAAGCTACTGCCTGCTACTATCTGAGCGCTACAACCCAGTAACAGGATAACACTTATCTCTTCAAAGTCAAAACGTTTATCGTTTAATCTTTTGGGAAGACCGGTGTCGGTTTCTGGCTCTGATTGTTCGCAGCGACTGATTGTTACGTAGGCACGACGTTCTTCTAATCCACGCAACGAATTTCAAGATATACTACCAATGTGAATAAATACAATAGTACATTCATAGTTCATTACTGAAAAAAACTAATGAAGGCTATCGCGTTTTTAATTCGCCGCTAGAGGAGCTTTTGTAGCGTGAGGTTTTAAATGCCAAATTTCACTGTTGGTTGGCTATTGACACGAGTTAATTTATTTATTTGTTTCATTGATTTATAAAAAACTCAAGATGCACAGTCCCGAACAAATGCAACACTCGAATATGTCGTCAAAAACTGACGTGTATCAAGTGTCATGTGTGAGTTATACTATAAACATTTTTTTTGCAAATTCAACCTTACACGGATCGTTTAAAGTTGTTTTTACAAAGCAGTGCAGTATGGCGAGTGATGTGCAATTTTTCTTGCAAATTCAACCTTACACGGATCGCTTAAAGTTGTTTTTACAAAGCAGTGCAGTATGGCGAGCGATGCGAGACTGTTTGAAACTAGCGCACAATTATACATTGTGCACTTGTTTTTTGCAGACGTTTTTGAGATGCTGAGTGTGTATCTTGGGTTTTTTATATATCAATGTTTTGTTTTGATTTTGATTTTTTTTCCTTCGTACTTTGTTCACATGCGCGTAGTAACTACTTTTGTGCTATGATTAAGAACTTTAATCGACAGTGGCGCCAACTGGTAAGTACAAAAACGGTAGCCCTCATTAGACCGTGACATGGATTTCCTTAAAATACTGGACACGTATTTTTTGTTTTTTCATGTACCTAACCAAAAAATGAATACGATGCAATGCGTTGAAAAGTCGCAAAACGTGACATGATAGTACACTTTTATACTAAAAAGTGACGTCAACAGCCCCACTCTTGAACTTTAACGCGCTTCATTTTTATCGATTACAAATGGCAAAAAACACGCGTGCAATTTTTTTTAATCTACCCAAAATCAAAACGAAGAAACCGCTCTTCCATTGTATCACAAAATCATTATTTTTTACTTATTTCCTGCTCAAAACAATTACACGACCACCCCAACTACGAGCAGCAATAAAAATTCTATAAATGTTGAGCATTTTGTATTTCAAATAAAAATAGCAAACAAGATATTACGTTCAATACACGCGTCTCCATACAGGGTAACAAAAGTAGTGGAGCAAATATCTTATAGTATGCGAGCAAACAAGCTCACGAGCCTTGAATATGTGCGGAAACACACGGGGCTTGAGCGGTTCAGTGACGATTTCTTTTAACAGTTCTGAGAGAATATCTGATCAACCTAATCTAGTTTCAAGAATTAGTTACCCAGTATCTGTGTAAGATGTAAGGTAATCTAGGCGATCGCCGAGTGTGGTGTTCCAAGGTCGGGCAATAACTCCCAGGGTTGCGGAATTTGGTCGAAAGACTCACCGCGGCCCTGGAACGCAAAGGGCACTAGGAGAAACATCGATGGGTTTTAGCTAATCAGTAAGAACCTGACACTATTCCCCACCGCCCAGAGCGGAAGAAGTCATTTGATGATTTTCCAAATGGAAAATCATCAAATGACTTGGAAATACACTTGACCGCAGTGTGGAAACACACTTTTACTGAAACTCAAAAATTTATGTTGATGAGTAAAAACTTGCCACACTACCTGTATAGAGTGATATGACGTGGTAATTCATGAATCCGTACCAATGCAGCCCGTGGACGTGATATTTTGGGACAGGAAGACAAATATCCAGAAAACATTGTTAGGAAACCGACATCTCCTAATATCAACTTGACTATCCTATCCATCAATATAAGGTTGAGAAAATCGACTGACTCGTTCCAACCATCATCATCTGCCTAGCCATGTCCCAACTAACCAAATTCGGCCGCCCCGTTCCACCCACTACCCGTATAACCCCTACAGTGGAGGCAGTCAAGAAGCTTAATACTCGGAACTGGGACAGTGTGGGAACTCACTATATTTCAGTTTCTACTGAATTTTCACTAAGTCCGACATTCACGAGTTCTCTTTGAGTTAACATTATTTATTTTAAGTTTTAGATGTAAATCCTGAACTCGTTCCTCGCCGCAGCTACGTACGCTGAATATTTCTAAACTGTTATCCTAGTATTGGATGAGTTTTATGGTTTTATTCCCTTGTTGATCTTGGAGTTGAATGAAAATATAGCTGGTTTTATGTGAGAGTACTGTGTGTTTGTGTAACATACTGTTACGCGCCAGAATTAATGCTGGGTACATAACGACATTTACATGCTGCTAGCGCCATTTAGTATCAAGTAGCCGAAACTAATCAGATCAAAGGAGTCAAGACGTTTCTAGACTTTTCTATGCTAGAACATTCTCGATATTTCGACACCTGGTCCGTCGGGACCGGTATGCACCTGAACTTTCCAGAAGTTTCCATACTAAAAGGTTCTAGAAATAACTGTCGGTATATAAAGGTCGGACCTCCGGCGACTGGATCAGTATTGAATTGGCGATACAGGCGATAACTTCGAGAGCGATCTTCAACTGCGAATTATAGTGAAGGGAAGTGTCCAGTAGTGCGATTGTGTGTTATAATTAGAGTGTTTTAAAGTGCTAATTAGAGTTGTAAATTAAAGTGTCATTTTTGGTTAATTTATCGGCTGTTTTTATTGTCACGAACCCCAAGCCCGTAACAATACTTTAGCGTTTAACAGTAAAACATTTTGTAAAAGTTTGTGAAGTTCTTTGTGTGTTTGTTGTTCAACAGCGCATGAACTGCTAAACAGATTCGGATATTTTTCACACACATATACTTGAAGGGCAATTCTCAAAATTCAAGAAGATTCAGCATTATCAACTTGGCGTTAATATCAATGTCAAAAACCTGTCAAATGTGAGGAAATTAGATGCGTTTTTGACAATTTGTTCTAAATACGAGAATTTTCCCGGACTGAACACAATTTATCCTGTAGATGACTGAAACCTAAAGTAGGTTTAAAAACCGTAGTAAGTAAACAGGCAGTAAAATGAGGTCTAAAGATTTTTACTATCATGGCCGCTTTGATCTAATTATGAAAGCCCTTAAGATCAGTGCGCAAGCACTCGACTGACTTAATTATTTCTTAGCTTGTAGTGCTTATTAATGTTGAGCCTAATCATATTGTCACGGTCTCCTGGCGATGCTTCTAGTCACATTTTAAAGATTACCTGAAACTATTGGAGCATGAAACTTCATCTCTTTTTAGGGTTCCAAAAAAAAAGAAACCCATATAGGATCACTCGGGTGTCTGTCTGTCTGTCTGTCTGTCCGTCTGTCACAGCCAGTTTTCTCCGGATCCACTGGACCGATTCTGTTGAAATTTAATACACATATGGACTTCTATGACCCAAACACGGACACGTTACGTAAATGATTAAATTTTTAGTGTGGTGGTCACTTTTGGGGGTCAAACTAGAAAATTAAAAAAAAAGTTTTTTGAATAATATCGTGTGATATATCAAATGAAAGGACTTACTGTGAGGGTTTTAAATATATTTTTTTTTCATAATTTTAAAGTAAACGGTTTTGAAGTTATTCAAGAAATTAGACGAAAAATGACCGTTCCACCCCTTATCTCTGAAACTACTGAGCCTAAAATTTTGAAAAAATAGAGATAATAGATCTTTACCTAAAGATTACAGGAAAACCTATCAAAAGTCTGTAGTGTTAACATAACATGTCAAAAAAAATTAATTCGTTCGGAACCCTTTGCACGCGAGTCCGACTCGCACTTGGCCAGTTTTTAAGATCAGTAAAACAACCTGCATAATAAACTAGTAAAGCATCGGAGAGGGGAACCAAATTGGCTTTGTCAGCCATGGTCATTTTGATTTTATCCATGATGTGGCGCACAATGAAATTGCCATGTAAGGCTAGAAGACAATTAAAAAACCAGTCAAGAGCGAGTTGGACTCGCGTGCAAATGGCTCCGAACGATTTTTTTTTAACATGTAATTTTAACACTTCAGACTTCTTTTAGGTTTTCCTGTAATGTAGGAAAGATCTATTATCTCAATTATTTCAAAATTTTAGTTTCGGAGATAAGGGGGAAATCGTCATTTTTGGTCTAATTTCTTGAATAACTACAAAAACAAAATTTAAAATTATGAAGAAAATATATTAAAACTCTCACAGTAAGTCTCACTTCATTTGATATGTCACACGATATTGTTAAAAAAACTTGTTTTTTAATTTTCTAGTTTGACCCCAAAAGTGACCCCCATACTAAAAATTTAATAATTTACGTAACACGTCCGTATTTTGGTTACAGAAGTCCATATGTGTACCAAATTTCAACAAAATCGGTTCAGTGGATCCGGACAAAACTAGCTGTGACAGACGGACAGACAGACAGACAGACTAACAAGCAGACAGACAAACACCCAAGTGATCAAAATCAAAAGTCGTTTATTCAAATTAGGCTGAGAGCCAGCACTTTTTGAACGTCAAGTTTTACAAAAGACAGTCCCCCAAAACGCCCGCCCGTCACCACTTCCTAGTGTTTTAGCTGTGGAGAAGAAGTGGCCAACAAACTCCCCAGCAACACATCTGTCTGTTACGTTTTAAGAACTTGAATCTATATAAAATTATGCTAAGTAATTAATACATGACACAAAATTTATAACTTGTTAGCTAGCACACTATGATACTGATAATGATAGAAATGTGTATAAAAAACAACGAATTGACCTACATAGTCAGATTATATAAAAAAAAAAAACAATATTATATGAATACATATAACCTGTCTTATGCTAATTACTTAAAGAGAAAGAACATGATAATTATGACATTGTCTTGCGCTTAACACAGCGACCAACTATTCTTATCGTCTAATAAGGGTCGATCGATCCTATAAGGGTTCCGTTTTTTGATCGGACTCCAAAAAAAAAAACGAATTAAAAAATGAAACATATGGTGCCTTAATGTGCCCTCTCTGTAAAACGCTATTAGCGTTCTCTGTAAAACGCAACACCATACACTGCGATCGCCAACCCGCCTGCCAAGCGTGGCGATTATGGCAAACCCCCCCTCCCCCTTTGGGAGAGACCTATGTCCAGCAGTGGACGTCTTTCGGCTGTTATGATGATGATGAAAATGAATGTGCCCCGTTGCGTATGAGAGTATTTTGGAAACAAGATCTTAAGATAACTTTATATTCCAATACATATATCAGACATTTTTGGTTTGTTTAGTGTCTCCATCGTAAAACATAGCTGGTTATTGGGCAGACAGTTTACAGTTTCTGCACGAACTCCTAGTCATTTAAACAACACAAAAACAATCATAAATCGTCACCAATTACCATTTAAACGTCATCCCTAACCGACTGCCTTTACTAAATTAAGGAGCACAATACTAATAGTTTCGCTCAATGGTCCATTCTCATTCACAGCGTCCATCACGCACGCTCATCCATGTTATATTCATTGGGTAATTGCATAAACTATAGAATGGACCACTTCCAATATGAATGCTAATTTGTTCGACTACAATGTTACCAATAACGAGAATTTAAGAAAAACATGCGAGCAAAAATTGGGTGCTAGTGTGTTTTTGTCCCTTGTGAGGTAAATTTGGGTTTCGATTGATGACATGAATGGAAATGAAAAAGAAGGTGAATTTAGTAGCGAATTTACTATTTATTTTGAATTGGGAATCATCAAATGACTTGGAGATTTTCAGACTCTTATTGCCTAAAACCCATCCGTATTCCTTTAAATGCCTTTTGCGTTCCAGGGACGCGGTGCCTTACTCTTTCGAACAAATTCGCAACAGTGAATTTACCCTTAAGCCAAGAGCTTTACCAATTTGCTTTTTTAGGGTTCCATACCTACAGGGTAACCAACGGAACCCTATTACTAAGTCTCCGCTGTCCGTCCGTCTATCTGTCAGCGGACTGTATCTCAAGAACCGTTATCGGTAGACAGCTGTAATTTTCACCGATTATGTATTTCTAATGCCGCTATAACAAAAAATAATAAAAATTAAGGTTTATTGTACGGAACCCTTCGTGTGGGAGTCCGACTCGCACTTGGCCGGTTTTATAAAGTAAGACACACTTCTTATCTTTTGAAAATAATCTGACCTATCCCAGTTGGTGTATTCAACTTTTTAAGCTCGCTTATCTCGCTCTTACAAGCTTCACTATCACGAATATGTGCGTAAGTAGATATACTAAATCCTATGTTTGAATACTAAGTATTTGTTTTTACAATAATAAAGAGAAGAGTTTTCCCTTTGTTTTTGTTAATTTATTATGATGAGGCCTAGGGCGCCAAGTTTCTTGAAAATTGGACGCCCTGGGTCAAATACGCTACTGGAATAATTGCTGTTGTATACAACTCACTTATGCATTTCAACTGAGATGAAACACCCAAGTTAAACATTCTTAAAATCAAGTCATTCAATAAAATTGGTCATGTCTTTCATTTCTGCCCTCCAAATCTCAATCAATTTCTGTCTCTCAATCAAAGCAAATTTAGTTAAATCGAGTTATTCTGCGTAACGATAGTTCTCCTGACGGCATTTCGGCATAGTGAGCAAGTTTGTGCACAAATACAGGTGCACACTCTCTTCTCTCACTGGGACTGAGACTGACTGGGTGCTGAGGATCAATGTTCAATACTAACAGCTATCTAAATGATGGACACAATGACGGACAAAAACAAGAAAACTGTGTTTTTTTCTGTAAGTCTTTATTTCGGCAGAAATATTAATTACTAGTTTCAGTGAGCCCTTTGCCCGCGAAATTCGAAAATTAACTGAAGAGAACGTGTACCGGGATAACAAGTATCCTATGTCCTTCTCCAAGGCCCAATCCATTTCTGTATCGAAATTCGTCAGTATTGGTTCAGCGGTTTAGACGTCTTCTTCTTATCATGTAGGTAGTAAGGTCAAATGACCTCACACACCCTAGTGTCAGAGTTTCTAAACCGCCTCAAGGGCCTCTGTCGTGGTTTATTTGACGACCGCCATTTGGCTGCCGGGACCACCGGCCATGAAATTAGTTTTATCAGACAATCAGGTGATTCAAGCCTGCAATGTCCTAACCAAACTGGAAAACAACTTTGCAAAGTATGCTTTTCCATGGAAATCGAAACCATGACCACCGGGTCACAAGGCAAAAACCTAAACCACTCGACCACGGAGGTTTAGACGTGAAAGCGTAAAAAACAAACAGACAGACATATATATTGACAGAGTTACTTCAGCAATTACAATTACTATGGATGAGTATTTAACTGCACAGATTCGTTTCCACTATTTTTTTTACATTGAATATTACTAACATTTATACTTCTCACATTTTCCGTGGCCATGCTAAGCCAATTTCCGAAACTAGCTAATAAAAAGATCGCATTGAGTTTGACACGGGTATCTAATATTTTACAAAGGTATGTCTGTGATTGGTAACCGGTTAACATAAATTTTGTCCGTAGTATTAGATTGCGGTGGTCCCTAACAAGATTTGTGACTCGATTTCGGATTATTCGATATTTTACCAATGTATAGTTTTGTAATTCGATTTTTATGTTCGTGTAGGAACTTATTAGGGCATTGTTTGTTTGGCTGCTTTTTTATGTAACTTCGTATTGTATTTGGAAGCATTTATATTGTGACTTACCTAGCCAATTATTGAACTTGCTCCCGCGACAAAAAGTAGCATGTGTACAGTTATAATATTAATCCTATAGTAAAACATTCAAAAGATTAATTTATAAATTGGTTTGAGTGGCTCACTTGGACAGCAATGCACAATATAGCACAAAAAAAAAGATCAAGGAGCACAAGAAGAACATTTGCTTGCAACTCTCTCTCTCTTGACTTTTTATTCAAATTAAATCACTAACCCGTATTAATTTATGAATTAGTTACTCGACTTAACTTAATAACATATCGCCGACTAGTTTCTGCCAACGACTTGTGAATGTCGAAAATTATACCAAGACTCGAGATAAAAAGTAGCCTATGTGCAATTCCAGACTATAAATTTTATCGCTGTGTTAAATTTAATTTATATCCGTTTAGCCGTTCTGGTGTGATTGGGTAACTGACGACACGGTTGGCGCAGTGGCTGAGTGATTGACTGCTGCGTTGCGTGTCACGGGTTCGATTCCCGGACGGAACAAATAATTGTATGGCCTACAGATAGTTGTTCCGGGTCTGGCTGTTTGTATATGTGAGATTATATGTATGTAAACGCACCCACGGTACTGGAGAAATTCCTAGTGTGGGCAACGTTTTTTTTTTTTCATAAGAGTAAGTAAAATAACCCCAACACCCGCTGAAAACCTTTAAAAACCAACACATTCCACAAAGAAAAACAAAAACGTTACTTTGTAAGTGAGTTTAATACTCATAAAGGATAACATTCAGTAAAACGAAACCGACGCGAAACAGCAAACCTGTCGGTTGGAGTAAAAAATGTTCGATGTCGATTTGCAAGCTCTATCGGAAATTATGTCCGTGTATGTGTGGGACTTGGCAAGCATCGGTGTCGTGTAGGAGGACGTACAGATTTGGGGACTGTTTACTGAATTGTGATAGAGTAAAAAGAAATACTGATTAAAAATTATTAAAACAATGCAACTTATAAACTACCTCCTACATCTAGTATATAGAAAGTGAAAGTTCTTATATTTGGTTAGGTTACAACAGCCAGGATTTTGGTACTACAATGGGCGTCCCCTGGGAAGTGTTGGTTATTGCGCAATAGAAATATTTTTAAATCAAATTATAATTCATACTCAAAATCACAATAACAAAATTCTCACATTATAGATACACTGAACAACTATTCGGGACAAGCGGCGGTTTTTAGACGTGTTCATTGCTCGATCGCCACCAGTAGACTGAGCTCAGGTTCTGTCTAGCACAACATTTTAGACTCCGTTGAACCCCACTAAGTGGTGTTGGGGTCCCGATTAAACAAACAACTGACGTATTTCCGAAAAATATTTGTTAATCAATTATGATTAAATAATAATAATAAATTCATTTACTCTGGTAATTACAACCCATTACACAAAAATCATTTAATCAATAAATTATACAAAATAACAAAAAAAAAAACAATAAAATTAAACAGCACAAATCAAAACAAAAATAGACAAACAATAAATTGTCTTCGACAGATTAAATTAAATTAAAACCAATAAATTAAAATCCTATCAATAAGTTAAATTTGACAATGCCAATAAATTAAAATTCAAAATGTCAATAAAGTTTTAAAATGTCAATAAATTAAACCAACCAACCAACTCTACTCATTTTTAATCTCGTACTGTCTGTATATGAAAAGAGGTCTTTGCTATTTGCTGTGTTGTAACAGACGGGTATTATGAAATGAATACTGACATTCAGGTCCGGTTTGATAAGGTTGACGTAGAAAAAAGAAGAATGACAAAAGATCTCTGCAGGCTCTGGGATGATTTTCTCTCTTTTCTGTTATTTTGGGAGCAAAGAAGGTTTTGGAACTTTTACATAGTGTAGTAAATGCACTGTATTATAATAGTAATAACAATAGTATAAACCCCATACGCAACGTTGGAAGGCCTCCCACAAAGTGGACCGATGATCTGGTGAGGGTCGCGGGCTGCCGATGGATTCGAGACGCACAGGACAGGTTGTTGTAATAACATTTGGGGGAGGCCTATGTCCAGCAGTGGACGTCTTTCGGCTGATATGATGATGACAATGATGATGAAGACCCTAATGACGTGGAATAAAATATTATCTCGATAAAAATTGCAGTGTGAACATTGATATGTAAAAAACCCAGATACACAGTCTCGATCAAATGCAACACTCGAAACTGTCGTCAAAAACTGACATGTACACTGTATCAAGTGTCATGTGTGAGTTGTGTGTAGTGATACTATAAACATTTTTTTTTTGCTAATTCAACCTTACGCGGATCGCTTAAAGTTGTTTTTTACAAAGCAGTGCAGTATGGCGAGTGATGCGCATTTTTTTTTTGCAAATTCAACCTTACACGGATCGCTTAAAGTTGTTTTTCCAAAACAGTTAAGTATGGCGAGCGATGCGAGACTGTTTGAAACTTGCGCACAATTATACATTATGCGCTTGTTTTTTGCGGACGTTTTTGAGATGCTGAGTGTGTATCTTGGGTTTTTTATATATCAATGAGTGTGAATTTATTCATCTGTCTCGTAATCAGAAGTGGACGGAGAGTTGATTTGCTCAGCATTGGAAAAATGCAGGCTAGTAATTATTTATTTATTTACAGCTTGTTTTGATCCACAACAAGGCAAATGCGTCCTATCCTTTTCTTCATTCCATTCCTTCCAGCTTTGGGCAAGTATGGGCCAATCCCGAGTGCCGCGATGTCGCCGGATATTTTCTGGGACCCACATTTTGGTTGATGTAGCGGCTAAATCAACCAAATGACCACCAACTTAGGTAGTGTTTTTTTAACTGCATAATCTTGACCAACATTTGAATTCAGTTCATTTCATCCAGCCTTGTCTTTAAAATTTTCAGAAGCGCCGTGAACCTCTGCTGGTCGAATATGCCGATGAAACAACGTTACGTACCGTTAGCGTTATTTAGAAACTTAGGAAGAAACAGTGTTATTTTTCTCCAAAAATTGTATCCATTCTAATTCATTTTCTGTCTCAAAAACATCTTCAAAGTTAGTATTCTATAGCATATCAATCACTTCTTTATTTCTAACCTTTGCATTGAAATTAATAAGCTTTGCGAAAATTATTGCATTATAATAATTCGCGGACCACTTCAGGTTCTGCCAGGGACCACCGATTAAGAACCACTGATTTAGCACATTTTACATGCGGCAGCAGACGTGTTCGACGTAGTCCTATAATAGTGATTATGGTCGTAGTAAAAAAATAACAATTTCACTTTAGTCTGTGACCCCATCTAAACCCAAGTATGTACAGACACTGGTACAAAATGATAGGGCCAATGGCGCAGCTACATTATTGCGAGCAATTTGCTCTGTGCCTACAATAAGTTCACGTCTTGTTCGTTCATATATTGAACCGTATTGTGTGTTTACCGACTTATATTTATTAGATTGTAACGAATAATATTGGCACAAGTTTAATAATATTAATATTGGAGTTATTTGGATACTACATATTTGAATGGAACGTGTTTGATGTGAGCGATATTATTTATTCAAGAAATAAATGTGTGATTATTTTGTTTGATTTATTTATTTGTCAAGAATCAAATCTTTTTGTAGAAAACAAACTGGTCGTCATAATCAAAAAGCCCTATTAAATTAAAATTTTATTCAATTTCACATCTCCTCTTCTAGATATTTCAGAGATAAGGGTTAGAATGCTCATTTTTCGTCTAATTCCTTGAATAACATCAAAAGTTTTTATTTTAAAATTGTGAAAAAAATATAATTAAAAATTCCACAGTAAGCCCTTTCATTTGATATATCACACGATATTGTCTAAAAACTATTTTTAATTTTATAATTTAACCCCCAAAAGTAACCCCCATACTAAAAAAATAGTAATTTACGTAACACATCCGTATTTGGGTCACAGAAGTCCATATGTGTACCAAATTTCAATAGAATCGGTTGAGTGGATTCGGAGAAAACTGGCTGTGACAGATGGACAGACAGACACCCGTGTGTTCCTATAAGTTTAACGTTTTTTGTTCAGAACCCTAAAAAGAATTTTTAAAGACGTCGTCATTTAAAGCTTATGGTTCCCAAGTATATAATTTTTTTAACAATAAATAGGCACACGTTTGACCACTATCTCATCTAATAGTAAGCGATGATGTGGTCGAAGATGGAGCACGTTTGCCTAGAAGTAACTTATTCACCGTTGACATAAAGACTCCCAGGTTGTAGCAGGGATTTCCACTTCTAAGCCGCCGCACGCACAATTAATGTGTCCAGTCTAACTTTTCTCAATGAACGCGAATGAATCACATGACAAAGCGTAAGAACAAGATAATTATTTTATCCAAGGCGTCATCCGGTCTTTGAACGAAAATCCCCCACTATTCCCCATGACCGTTATTCAGACCAAAAAATTCTATTTACCCAACATTTTGACAGCAACAACCAGTAACTCACTGCGCCCCTTAATACCTAACTAAGATTATTTATCCCAAATTTATGAGCACGAAAGGGTTATCTATAGGGTGTAGGGGTGAATTTATACGTCCGTGTGACTGTGGTTCGTAGGATTCGATATCCTGTATAGCCGGGTCAGTGGGAGGGTTAACAAAAATGTTGGAACTATACCGAACGGATTGAGGTATGCAAAGTTTTTGTAATGCTTCTTTTTCTTCCGCAGCTGCAGGCTAGACATACAGTGTTTGACGTAAATACTACAGATTGATCAGAATCTATGATAATCCATCTGATTACGGAACAACTCCTTAATTGAAAGGTTTCCAGTATATCTTCTGGCAAGTATAAACTCTCTCATTCTTATTCTTTTTTGCACATACAAAATTATACAGATACAATAGGACAGCTTATGTACAAAGACGCGCTTAATCCAGCATTGCAGCAAGAACTGCACGACCTCATCCCACCATCAACTGACTGACATTTCATAAAAGGAACACGCAATGTCAAGACGGGACCCTGATCGCGCCGGACATTTGTCAGTTGTTCCGAGCCCTCCTTCTATCATCGGACATCTAGACGCACTGCAAGTTACAATACCTGCCTTGTTGCTTTTCCACCAATTCACACTAAACGTTTCCAAACGTATTTTATAATGCGCACAGCAAAGGAGTGGAACTCTCTACCTGCGTCTGTGTTTCCGAACACATGCAACCCTACTCTCTTCAAAGTTAGAGTGAACAGGCTTCTTCTGGGTAAGCTCGACTCCATCGTCAACTTTATGTCTGTCACCTCATATAAAAAAAAAATGGGTTCTCCTGCAGCAAACCTCAGTGTGATAGATGGATTTGCAAATGAATACAGTATTAATGAATAACAAAACTACTTACAATATTATATAACTAGCTGACCCGCGCGGCTTCGCTCCCGTCAACTGGCTATTCTACCTACCGACCCTAACCTACCTACCTTACCTACTTACTCTACCTACTTACCTATCCTACCTACCATAGCTACCCTACCTTACCTACCCTACCTACCTACCTACCTACCTACCTACCCTACCTACCCTACTTACCCTACCTACCTACCTATCCTACCTACCTACCCTACCTACCTACTCTTTTTTTTTGTATTTTAATTCTTATTATGCGAAGTTCGAACAAACCCGACTCTGTTTTAAATATATTAAGAAGATTAAGAATTTTGCTATATTGTGAAAGATTCGACCTTTTTCTAGAAGACATTTTTTATATTAGCGAGACAGAAATAAAACGCATAAACTGAAGGAAGACGGACAGCGGTGGCTTATTAATAAAAAGGGTTCCGTTAGCAAACTTGGTACGGAACCCTAAAAATCGACTGGGTTCGCACGAATCAAAATCGTATGCGAAGGCTTAAATAATAGGGTCCCATTAGCAACTTTGGCACGGAACCCTATAATTTGCCTTGGCTCGCAAATCGAACCGTTTGATACTTAGCACGAATTAAAAACTTAGTTGCGGGCAACCTGGGAGTCTTTAAGACAAAAGTGAATAGGTTGCTTCTAGGCAAACGTGCTCCATCTTCGACCGCATCATCGCTTACCATCAGGTGATATAGTGGTCAAACGTATGCCTATCTATTGTAAAAAAAATATTCCACTCCGTATCACCTAACCAATGAGAACTAATGATAACACGATTTGACAGTTACTGTGAAATCGTGTTGTCATTCATTCTTAGTTCGGGTTCGGAACTAATCGTAAGTCTGTAGGTGATATGGAGTAGCATACGTCCGCAACTAAGCCCGAAACTACGGACTTCGGACTTAGAGAGTAGCCTCCCAAAATCGATCGCTCTCGTCACCGTGACCACCTTTGGTACGGTACCTTATTATAAAAAACCAAACTACTAACCTGAACTAAACCTAAACCTAACTACTAACCAAAAAACGGGCCAAGTGCGAGTCGGACTCGCGTGCAAAGGGTTTCGAACGAATTAAAATTTTTTAACATGTTATTTTAACACTACAGACTTCTTATAGGTTTTCCTGTAATCTTTAGGTAAAGATCTATTATCTACAATTTTTTCAAAATTTTAGGCTCCGTAGTTTCGGAGATAAGGGGGAGAATGGTCATTTTTCGTCTAATTTCTTGAATAACTTCTAAATCATTTATTTTAAAATTATGAAAAAAATATAATTAAACCCTTCACAGTAAGCCCTTTTATTTGATATGTCACACGATATTGTTCAAAAAACTTTTTTCTTTCATTTTCTAGTTTGACCCCCAAAAGTGACCCCCTTACTAAAAATTTAATAATTTACGTAACGCGTCCCTGTTTGGGTCATAGAAGTCCATATGTGTACCAAATTTCAACAGAATCGGTTCAATGGATCCGGAGAAAACTGGCTGTGACAGACGGACAGACAGACAGACAGACACCCGAGTGATCCTATAAGGGTTCTTTTTTTTCGGAACACTAAACTCTGTCTGAAATATAAAATTTTTATTTATTATTATTAGCCTTGTTTCGCAAATCGAACCGTTCGTTGCTTCGCTCTAAACGAAATCAATCGTGGAGGCTTAGCAGTAGGGTCCCGTCAGCACAGCACCTTTGGTACGGAACCCTACAGGCCTGATCCGCAAGTCGAACCGTCCAGAACTTCGCAAAACTAAATCAGTTTAAGACTCTACGATAAATGCACTTTAAACGAAACCAGCACAACTCAGAGATTTAACCAATAATTGGTTAAATCTCTGAGTCCTAACAGTTTAAGACCAAACCGAAATTCGCCATCTATCGACCATGTAAACTGACAAAATATTTGGCAGCGGAAGACGTTAAATTAGAAGCCCGTATGTAACGGTAAATAACGATAAGGTATTAAAATGTTTACTTTTATTTTGCTACGTCTACGTATTAAAAGTTTCACAAATAACTCAATCAATGTGTTTTGGTGTAACATTCATGCTTTCATGCATTTTTTGGTTCCTCAATAGATGGCGCTCTGACTAATCAGAATATATAAGGAAGTTTCTTACTAAACTAAAAATTCAATATATTTTGATTTTGTGGATCGATTGTATCGATCAACAACGAAAAGGTATAAAATGATCACTCTTATTTTGCCACGTATTAAAAGTTTCACAAATAACTCAACAATTTTTTCGTGCATTTTATTTTTCACAATAGATGGCGCTCTGACTCATCAGAATACATTAGGAAGTTTCTTCCTAAACTTAAAAATTCAATATCTTTTGATTTTGTGGGTCGATTTTGATGAAATAAACGCTAAATGTTACTCGGGTTATCACTTTATATTTTTAAGTACTTAGATTTGCAATCTAATCTGTGGTTTATGCGTGATGCTCCCACAAACGCACAGACAAACAGACAAACAGACAAAAATTTCAAAAATTGCATTTTTGTGTTTTATACCTTTTTCCTGAGTTTTCTGTGTAATTTTCATGCAAAAATATTCAATGTACAGACACGGTTGGTCTACGATTTTATTATATGTATAGATTATTATTATTCTGTTTATTCATTAATTTTACATACTAACTCAGTTTTTTAAACATTTCTTAAAAAAAACATTTAAAAATAAAAAAAACTGGCCAAGTGCGAGTTGGACTCGCGTGCAAAGGGTTCCGAACGAGTTCAATTTTTTTAACATGTTATTTTGACACTACAGACTTCTTATATATTTTCCTGTAATCTTTAGGTAAAGATTTATTATCTCCACCTTTTTCAAAATTTTAGGCTCAGTAGTTTCGGAGATAAATTGGAGGAATGGTCATTTTTCGTCTAATTTCTTCAATAACCTCAAAACCATTTATTTTAAAATTATGAAAAAAATACAATTAAAACCCTCACAGTAAGCCCTGTCATTAGATATGTCATAAAATATTGTTCAAAATACTTTTTTTTTTTTTAATTTTCTAGTTTGACCTCCAAAAGTGACGTAACGCGTCCGTGTTTGGGTCCATGTGTACCAAATTTCAACAGAATCAGTCCATTGGATCCGGAGAAAACTGGCTGTGACAGACCGACAGACAGACAGACACCTGAGTGATCCTATAAGGGTTCCGTTTTTTGTTCGGAACCCTAAAAAAATAGTAGTCCGCCGATGTCGGGAGCAGGGTCCAAGCAACCGGTGGTAAGGGCTCCAGAGAAAGGAACCTCCTCACAATACGAGCCGTATCGAGGAGCACTGTCTTCTGTATTAGGCACTTTATCCAACCGCGTAACGCCGGCTTCGACAGATGGTCGTCGAAGCTTTTGAATTATTATTATTCGTTTGAAAAACCAGAATAAAACTTGAAACTAACATTTATTTTGCTGTTTATTTGCCGACCGTGCAGGTCCTTTACAAATGTATTATTAAAAGGAAGTCTGGAATGTGTTGTCCATTTTACACGGTACATTAGGTAGGTACCCGTATAAACAGTGATTAATTGCAATTATTATTTTGATGTTAAAATTTAACTAATTACTTGGAGGAAATTGGCAACCAAGTATTTCTGTATGTATTTCAATTTTAGTAACATAATATATACATTGATAAATATAAATTATGTACAAGCGCGTATTAAAAGTTAATAGAAAAAACTGGCCAAGTGCGAGTCGGACTCGCGCGCAATGGGTTCCGAACCAATTTAATATTTTTAACATGTCATTTTAACACTACAGACTTCTAATAGGTTTTTCTGTAATCTTTAGGTAAAGATCAATCATCTCCATTTTTTATCAAAATTTTAAGCTCAGTAGTTTCGGTGATAATGGGGGGAATAGTCATTTTTCACCTAATTTCTTGAATAACTTCAAAACCATTTATTTTAAAATTATGAAAAAAATGTAATTGAAACACTCATAGTAAGCCCTTTCATTTGATATGTCACACAATATTGTAAATTTTTTTTTTTTTCCAATTTGATCCCCATAAGTGACTCCAATACTAAAAATTAAATAATTTACGTAACAGGTCCGTGTTTGAGTCACAAAAGTCTATATGTGTACCAAATTTCAACAGAATCGGTCCAGTGGATCCGGAGGAAACTGGCTGTGACAGACGGACAAACAGACAGATGACGCTCAAGTGATCCTGTAAGGGTTTCGTTTTTTTTCGGAACCCTAAAAATGTCCAAAACACTGGTAGCTTTAGAAATTAGTAATCGAATTTTAGTTTGGAAAATAATACAAACAATAATTTTAATGTTAAAGTCAGTTTGTTATACTTTCACGCCTAAATTGCTGAATAGAATTTGAAGATTTTTGAGCCAACCCGCCAGCGAAAGCAGTGATCATGAAAAAAGTGCACAAAGTACCAATTGTGCGTTAACCAAAGCTGGAAGCGAAAACTGACAAATCGTAATTCTATGCCGTTATCACTGAGCTACCAGAGCTCGTACCATGATTAAATCCCCATATTTCACTTTGTATGGCTTTCAAAATCCCATACGAAGTTCCCTTTTCACTGATAAAAAAAATTAAATTAAATCCTTAAAGGTAATATTTCACCTACAATTTGAAACGAAATTAATTAATCTTTCATTCATAATAAAATTGATCATACAGAATAATTTATTTGATATTTCACAGGAGCTTTGACACCGATATTTTATTTGTTGGGATCAGATGGTTTTGGGATAACGCTAAATAAATTTTGCTTGAATTAATATAATGAGATTCATGACTCGATCTATCGTATTTCATTGGTGATAATAATAAAATGATAACTACCGGAGATTTATTATGAAGGACGGCACGGTCGACATATGTCGAGCATGTCACCGTCCGGGAGAATCAATTCGCCACTTTTTCTCTAGTTGTTCTTGTCTAGCTAATGGAGAATACTTGCATAGGCACAACCTTGAAGCCAGGATTATCCATCAGCAACTTGTTCTGAAATACTCTCTTGTGGAGCCGGAGGTGCCGTACTACAGGTATGCGCCTGACCCAGTTCTCGATAATGGCAATATCACATTGTCCATCATCACTGACAGGACTATTGTTGCTAATAAGCCTGATATAGTGGTGGTGGATCGGATATTGAGGCGTGCAATGATTATAGACATAACCGTCCCGCATGACGAGAACCTCGTGAAAGCCGAGAAAGATAAACAAATTAAGTATATTGACATGGCTCGCGAGGTTGTCGACATGTGGGATGTGGATTCCGCAATCATTGTACCGATAGTCGTGTCGGCCAATGGCTTAATAGCCACGAGCCTCGACCAACACCTCAGGAGGCTCTCGTTGGGCAGCTGGATCAAGGGCTTGATTCAGAAAGCGGTACTTCTGGACACGGCTCGCATTGTCAGGAGGTTCCTCTCTCTGGAGCCCTGACTGCCGGTAGCTTGGACCCTGTTCCCTATACCGGTGGGCTACAATTTTTAATACTATTAAATGTTTTTTTTGAAATATTTAAAAATATAACAATTATGGATAGTAAATGAATAAAGGAAATGATAATTATTATTTCTGTTTATCCACCTACGAGGAAACTGCAAAATAAAACCTCAATCTTATTTTTTATTAATACAGGTATGTATTAATAAAAATAATATCCAGCAAACCTTCACTGAAAAGGGAGGATCCTCCGACCAGACGGGTGTTGCGTCTGGTGGGCAACTGCCTAATGGTTAATATTTGGACTGTTATATATGTTCAAATTGCATGGAAAACTTTGATGCCACGATTCACGATTTGTGTGACGTCAGGTCTTTAGCTTGTATCTGGCGGTATAGATGCCACCACATCATCATCAGCCTTCCCAAAATGTCACCACATCCACCGGCTCAGTTGCAGGTGCTGGTGCAGGTGCAGGACATTTGAATCCGCTGGTCGAATTTGAATCGGTTCACGTTATAGGAAAAATTCTAAAACTGCATCTTGCGGTACGCGGCCGCCACTCTAGAACCTATTGGCTCCGTCCAACATCTATTATGTAAGCAGAGTGCTGATGGTTCTGATCTGATTCTGATTTTGAGTCTGAGTATTGATGAGTTTGGTGATTCTTCAGACAATGTCGGTTACCTGATCTTTATTTCAGATTTGATCAAGGAAATTCCGATCATTGCCCTCTCCATTGCCCTGTAGGTAATTTTAGGCCTTCTAATCTAAAAATCCACCGATAAAAAAAAAAACTCACTTAAAAAACCTGGTCAAGTTTGAGTCGGACTCGCGTGCAAAGGGTTCCGAGCCAATTTAATTTTTGTAACGTGTTATTTTAACACCATAGACTTCTTATAGGTTTTCCTGTTATGAGTAGGTTAAGATATACTATCTGATTTTTTTTTTCTAAATTTTAGGCTCAGAATTTTCGGAAATAATGGTAATCTTAGGTCTAATTTCTTGAATAACCTTTAAATTATTTATTTTGAAATTATGAAAAAATTATAATCAAAACCCTCACAATAAGACCTTTCATTTAATATGTCACACGATACAGTTTAAAAAGCTATTTTTTTAAGTATCCATTTTGTCCCCCAAAAGTGACCCCTATTCTCAAAATTTATTTATTAACGTGTCCGTGTTTGGGTCACATAAATCCATATGTGTACCAAACTTCAATAGAATAGGTCCAGTAGATCCGGAGGAAACTGGCTGTGACAGACGGACAGACAGACAGGCCCCCGAGTGATCCTATAAGGGTTCCGTTAGTCAGTATCTAAAGAAAATACACATCAATTCACATGAGCTTACATAAAAAAATTGAATAGTCTGGACCTGTTTTCTGAATGAACTTTTCACCTTCTATATAGAACCAACTCCAGCCTTCTTAACAATGTCATAGAAACAAAATTAAACTAATTCTATCAAAATTAACAGCAAACTTTTGTTCCGTTAAAACTTGGAAGCTTAACGCCAAAACACAAAGAACTTATCTACTAACCAAAACGCCTGTAGACACGTTTATCTGAAAAACTAGAAAGTTCGTACAAGAGCCGATTTAATTACTGCTCTCAAAGATCAAAGTACGTCGCGTCGAGACGGAGGAAGTAACTTTACACCGGCGTAGAGGGGCGGACATATCGGAGGCTGTACCATTGGACTTTGCTTGTTAGAATTTTTGCTATTTTTGAAAGACGTTCTATTGAGTTTCCATCGTGACCTTCAGTTTTTTAACCCCCTCAACCCCTTTATTTTATTGGAGGAAAATAAAAATAAGAACACGTGAAAACCACTTTAATAAAATCTTCGCAAAATGCTAGTGTTTAATTTATATTAATGGTTAAATCAAGCTAAGAACTATTGTTAGAATACAATCTACGCACATATAAGCGCGAGATAAGTTAATTTTTAATGTTTTTCATTGTTCTCAATTGGTGACTTTACCTTCAAATAACTTGGCAATATGACACTTTAGGGCATTATGTTGCGTATATTTTTTATTTGTTAATGAGTCCTCTACCCATATATTCATGTTAGATCGTGCGCCGCAATTTTGAAAAAAAAATGCAAAATAAAATGGCGATGGGAGGGGGGGCTATGCCAGCTCCCATAAAAAAAACTGCGAACCCCTTTCGACAATTTTTATGCCTGAATAGAATGTCATTTTGTCTTAGGTGTCAATAAATTAAGACATATTGACGTTATAATAAATTCGTGTTATTGTAAAATGTTGTAATGATTTTTGAGTTTGATTAATGATCAAGCTCAAAAATCATTTGATCAACACACTTGCCTAGATGTAATTTATTCATTCTTGACTTAAAGACCTCATAGGTTGTGACTTTCCGGGAACAAACAGACGTTCATAGTTATTCAGTCGATCAATTTTTCACTATCTTAAAAATTATACCTTAAGAACACACACACACACACACTCACTCACACACACACACACACACACACACACACACACAGAACAAACGCAGAACATATTCTTCAAAAAACTTTTATTGCTTTTCCATGTAAGCTATTTTAAAGCGTTCGAATTAACGTTTATTAACGTTCTCATATGAAATTTAAAATTAATAGAATAATTTAATTTTCAGATTAAGTACAGCCATCAAACATTCTACTTATTTATATCCAGTTCATAATGGTTATATGCATATATTATTATTCAATAAGACATTATTTTAGAGTATTTCACCACCCACTAGAAGACATTATTATAGGTCCGACCTTTGATAAAGGTTACGGAAAATAAACGTAACTTTATATTAGTAACTGAACAAATTGTTGACTACCTAACGCGTACTCCCACTTTATTTTTCAACCCCTGATTGAAAATCTTGCAGGTTGATCTATCAGGCCTGCGGACGGCAAGCGTTGGGTGGCTCGCCGTCCTATGAGACTCAGGCCCGAGTCGACGGCGCATTGTGTTCACCCTTGCCTCAAAGATATGTCAGTATAGTAGACGGGGCTCGCTAGGGCCAGCGCCTGCCAGGATTGCAGAATTTCTTCGAAAGAGGCAACGCGGCCTTGGAACGCAAAGGTCATTAGGAGGAACACATACGGCTTTTAGTAGTACTCCTTTCCACCCGGAGCGGAAGGAATCATTTAATGATTTATCATGCTTAAAAAAACCAACAAACAGAAGATCCAGACCGAGTTTTAATTAATAAAATTCAAGTTTAAAGCCACGATCCTTAGTAGGGGCAGCATAAAAGTAGACACAGCAGCAAAGCCTTTGTAACACTATATATTAGGTTATTTCACTTTGTTAAAACTTTATTTCGTGTTGTCTTTTTGAATTGTACCCTTTCTGGAAACGTCTTTTGTTGCAAGTTACTTTTACACCTGCCTTCTAGTTGGACAATAAAGAAAGCGCTGTTTTAAGTTCAGTTTCCTCTTTATTAATTCTAAGAAAGTCTTCTGAAGAAGGAAGTAGCATTCAATTAATTATAATTAGTTTTGATGTAGCTATTATTCTTGGAAGCAGTTTATTGAAAGAAAAGGTTTCCTTTGTTAAGGAACCTTTCTAACTGGAACTAAGAATAAATAGGGTCGGCTCTTTGATCTTTTAGAATGCAACTTGAAATTCAATTGAAATATTCATCACGAAAAATTCTACCTGAACCAATCTAGGGTAAACAAAAAGAAAAGCTGAAAAAAGTTTTGCGTAAAAAGTAATGCATTATTTTAGAAGCTTATTTCAGGTGTATGGTGTTAATCTATATAGATTATCTTCAATATCTATTTTATAACGTATTTATGCTAAACACTATTCAATTTAAATTAATATCGTAGGAGTTATTGAAACTGCGAGGATCGCCCGGAGGACTCGCTGGAGCATACGGTGGAGGTCTGCCCTGCTTGGGCGGAACACCGCCGTATCCTCTCGCGTCCGGCCCTGGTTCAATCCATGGTCCGGAGCGAGGAAGCATGGGAAGCGGTCACCTCTTTCTGCGAAGCAGTAATGCTAGCGAAGGAGGAGGCCGAACGCGTGAGAGACAAGGAAACCTCACGCCCCAGCCGCCGCAACAGAAGAAGACGCCCCGGGCGTCGGGAGTCGCAGGGCGATTCCCGGCCACCGTAGAAGCGGGCCTGCGGACGGTGAGCATTGGGTGGCTCGCCGTCCGATCAGAACCAGGCCCGGGTCGACGGCGCGCTGTGTTCCACGCTTGCCTCAAAGAGCTGTCAGCATAAAAGACGGGGCCCACTAGGGCCAGTGCCTGCCGGGGTTGCGGTATTTATTCGAAAGTGTCACCGCAGCCCTGGAACGCAAAGGGCATTAGGAGGAACGTGAATGGGTTTTAGTCAGTAAGAGTCTGACACTCCCTTCTGCTTCACCCAGAGCGGGAGGAGTCATTTGATGATTTACCATCCTTAAAAAAAAGGAGTTATTGCAACTGCCGGGTTCGCGTGACTGTCTAAACAGGCCCTGAAACGCAAAGGGCAACCGAAAGAACAGGGTGATTTTAAATCAGTAAGTCTGACAGTCCCTTCTACTCCACTTATGGCGGGAGGACTCATTTAATGATTTTACCACCCAAAAAAAATTAAATTATCGTAAAATAAAGGCACCCGCGTTACAAAATTATTTCACAGTTAGCGCACTTCCTTTTTTTGTTCTAAATTGGTCTCGAGCGAAGCCGGGGCGGGTCGCTAGTACAATACACTTTGTATTTTTAGGGTTCTGAAAAAAAAGTCTGTCTGTCTGTCCGTCTGTCACAGCCAGTTTTCTCCGGATCCACTGGACCGATTCTGTTGAAAATTGGTAGACATATGGACTTCTATGACCCAAACACGGATGCGTTACGTAAATCATAAAATTTTTATTAGGGGGTCACTTTTGGGGGTCAAACTAGAAAATTAAAAAAAAAAAAACACCGGTAGCACTCCGGGAGTGCCGGCAGAAGTGAAAACATGTAAATAATACATCCTTACTGTCGCGGTCACATCATAGACAAACCACCGACAGCAAAATAAACAAAAAGACACTGACGTGTGGCCGCGACAGCGACTGTCAGTGACAGATGTCAATCTTGACACAGTTCCTGACATAAACAAAACGAACCATAAAAACAACAAAAAATAACGTTGTGTTTAATTATAAGTACAAAAATACTATCATTTATGAGGTAGAATACAATGTTTATTTATTGCGCTATCGTACACAAATATGACAATTTACATGTTATTATTCATAATATTATATCGTTATTTATTTATATATTACATTAATTTTTATCTCTTAGAAAAATCAACTTTCATCCATAATTTCGTAATTCCGTAATTTCGTATCCTTGGATACGCGTGGCACGCTGTACATAAACACAGACGGACATTCGCGCAAGCGCCCTGTTCCGGCTAAGCGTAGCAGCACACTCAGGCACGGTAGAAAGAGTGGGAGATACTAGTTCCTCTCCCTTCCCCTCGATCTTACGCTTTTTCGCATCACGTTACCCTGACGCGAGTCCGTCTTACGCTTTTTGCGATTAGGTCACGTGACCCTGACGCGAGTTTAAGATTTTATACCCATTACAGAAAAGTACTCAACGCCGCTAAAGAAGTTTTCACTTCAAAAAGTTTTTTTAACAATATCGTGTGACATATCAAATGAAAGGGCTCACTGTGAGGGTTTTAATTATATTTTTTTCGTAATTTTAAAATAAAAGGTTTTGAAGTTATTCAAGAAATTAAACGAAAAATGACCATTCCCCCTTAGCTCCGAAACTACTGAGCCCAAATATAAAAAAAAAATGGAGATAATAGATCTTTACCTAAAGATTACAAGAAAACCTATTAGAAGCCTGTAGTGTTAAAATAACACGTTAAAAAAAATTTAATTCGTTCGAAACCCTTTGCACGCGAGTCCGACTCGCACTTGGTCAGTTTTTGAATAATAGATTCCACATCAGTAGTGTATAATTTAATTAAGAAATATCTACAATATTTGGCTATTTTAATGAATAATAAATGAAAGCATTCAGGGTTATGATTTAAATATGCAAAATATCCCTGAAACTATGGTTTTCAAGTTAACGCTTGAATAAAATAAACTAACTAGCTCTTTGTGCTAGCCATCTTAGTCCTTTGGTGCTGAAATTCGAGTGTCATAATTCAAATTTTAGCACACAGAAAAGAGTGTGTATCCAGTCCAATGGCAGTTGGAATTTCCATGAAACTCAGTCTTGAAACTTTACCCAGTTAAGACTTTGACTGTTAACTAGGAAAAGTTTCCATAAAAATCTCTCACAACAAACTACATTTTCGTCCTTCAATACCAATAAACAAATCCCCATAACTCATGTCTTTCAGTATCCAACACACACTCTTTACTCCCACATTTCCCTCTGAAAAGGGCGCCGGGAGTGCTGAAAGAGCCAAGGGTCCATTAGTGAAGAGCCCCTGACACCGAGAAAGGGCCTTGAGAACGTAACGGCCTACAAGGACCCGCGACAAAAAACTGCGAGGTCTTTGCGTACCACAGTACGCCAGACATTTAGTGGCGTTTTTCTGGTAATCGGTTTTGTGTTATTTTGCTGTTATTTCTTCCTGTTATCTGGAAAAGGCCTTTGGAGTTACAGCGAAGATGTTTTTCGTGTATCTGTGGGAAAGATGGGGGAAATTATTCTGTTGTAATTTGCGTGACACGTGTTTTTGTTATACGCCATTGTGTATTCTGAATTGTATATTATATATATATAACTAGATGCCGTTCGCGGCTCCACCCATGTGAAAGTCAAAAATAATCTCAGGGGAACATACTACTGAATATATATATGTAGGATCAGGAGTGCCGAGGGGTATATCGTCAGGGTTTGGAGTTCCCATTTTATTGGGATAAACAAGACTGTATAACCAATTACAGAGTTTTTATTTAATGCAGGTAGGTACACAATGCAAAAAGGTACACAATACACAGTCAAAAATGATAGTTAGAAAAAGATAAAGCAGGTAAAAAGTTAGGCGAACAGACTTTTTAAGGTCACAGTTCGTACAGTGGCCAAGCCACCCAATTACACAGTGTATCGCTCACTATCGGCAAGTCAAATACAGCTATGTCAATATACAGCAGCGCTGTACCAAGTAAACCGACAGTTTTGTCGGGAGCAGGGGAGCTCTTTATTGAGTCGAATCCGAAGACCGACTGACGAGCTTACCGAGTGCAAGCTGTTTTATAGGACGATGCCCCCACTTTGTAATCCCTCCACAACAACTCTGTCCATTGACGCACGGAAGTACGTCACGCGTTTATTTGATACAAAGTGTACTAAATCTAATAATCACATTAGAAAGTAATCAAATAATACAAGAATAATTGTCGTAAATTAACAATAATGAAATTACAAAGTAAATCTTTTTAAAATTAAAGCAACATGTCATCATTCGTAATCCAAGAAAACAAACGGTTACTATTATTGCATTAAGTTGCTAAAAACCAATTCTTGTGTACACAGAGTACTCAATAAATCATGTTTTGATTTATTAGACAATAACTAATAGTTCAAATCACTTAAATTAACATTAAGATAATCAAAACAATTCTGTTTGCAGAGTACAACATTTTTTTAAAGTACCCACATCTTAAATTGATAACCAACTCCGACACGGCCAGAACTGACGTTCTACACGACCTCGTGTGGTACTGTAACAAAACAAATTTCTAGGTGGATCGATCGGCCTTTCTGAACAACAAAAGCCATAACTCAAAGTATGATGATAAGAAAAATTCTGAATTAGTCAAATAAAACTATTCTCAAAATAATCAATTGAGTCGTAATCACTCAAAATAACCATTCTGTTACTGACAATACATAGCTCAAGTAAAGTAGAGACATAGTCTCCCAGCCGAAATCACACCATGGGATTCGACAAGTAACTTGGAGTCGATTAGACAACCCGCATAGGCGTCAACATAGACAACCCGCATAAGCGTCAACATAGACAACCCGCATAGGCGTCAACATAGACAACCCGCATAGGCGTCAAGATCAACATCCAAATCCAGGAGTCAACATAGACATCCGATTAAGCATCAAGCTAAACAAGTGTCATCATAGACATCTTGTCAATTCAGCTATATGTCAGTAGCAGATGAATCATCATCAGTGTCAGAATTGACATCATCACTAACAGTAACTGGACATTCAGGCATTTTTCGTACACGATCATGGGCATATTTGTAAATTCTATTGGTATTCAAAGCTTTTAACAAATATCTATCACCATACGAGACAGATTTACTTCTATCTCCTCATAATCAACAGTCATCAAACCTAAAGGTCTAGCAACTCGTCCAATCAATAAGTCTAAAGGACTAGATTTAGTAACTCTATTAACTGTGCAATTTTAGAGCAATTTGAACGTCTTCAATGGCATCTTGCTATGAGCGCTCTTCACCCCATAAATGTTGACATGATAATCAGCTACTGCAGCCTGTCAACTGCTTGGCGACTGTCAACTGCTCAGAACTGCTCAGAAGTTGCAGCTGCTCAGCAGTTACAGCAGCATGCGAACCGCTAGCCTCCTGCTGGTCTCATCCACCGTGATACGATATCTGAAACTGAGAAAAACTACGAGAGTACAAGTCCAATCAAAGTAGTGATGGAAATAAAGGTTCCTGTTTAGAATAGTAGCCCAGTATGAAAGTCAATCAAAATCTAAACCTAATTAGAACATTAGCGCAACAAAGAGGCCTATTTCCAGCAGTGGACCAAGTCAAGTTATGGATGGTGATAATAAGTCAAAACATTGCTTTTGCAATTATCACACTTTCCACAATTAAGTGTAAGGTAGGGTATTGTGATGATGTTGGTATTGTGACCATATCTCTATAATGTCCCAACAAAAATTTGCACTAAGCTCTTCAGTCTATTTCTCTTCTAGCGATAGCAGAATAATATCGCTTCATCAGCATTATTTCAAACGCCATAACCGGCAACACCAAAGCTATAGCGCCTAAACTACTACTACACTAAGGAGCCATAAAGTGACAAGTCAATTATCAAACATCGATAATTGTCAATCATGAAACTGTAGCTCTTTGTGAGTCAGTCTCCACAGTATAAAACTGTTTTAACTAATGAATGCCTCAGCGCCACAGCAGTTACAAAATGAAAATAACTCACCAGATTGCTGTAGAACACCAGTGATAGGTCGTACATCACAAGCTTCAACTCGCTTCACGGATGGTTGGCTGCTCGAAGGCTGACTCCCGGTATCTTCACTTGAACCTCCCGGTCGCCTTTGGGCAGCGAGGAGCGACGTGTCCCGACTCCCCACAGCGGTAACAGACAATTTTCTTTGGTGTCGCTTTATGTGACGAGCTAGCTGGTCCAGGATGTTTGTTCGTTTTCTCGGCCTTCTTGCGACAGTTTGTAGATTTATGCCCCACTATACCACAAAAGTGGCATACTACTTTATCTGGTTTGAAATTTTTAGGCTGAGAACAATCTTGCTGGTCAGAGGAAATCTGAGACTTTCTTTTTAAGGTGGGACAAGACACTCAGTTCCTGTTGAAGTTTATGCCTAGTATGAACTTCGGTAGTGAATGCCAGTCGATGAGCACGGGAATCAAATTTGGAGACATGAGCCAGTACAGTAGAAACAGCAATGTTTTCTACACTCAGGCTATTCCATTTAGATGTCAGTGAAGTGACCTGTCGACTAGCATATGTGGCTAAAGATTCTCCTTCTTTTGGTTGACTATTATGAAGGTTAATGAGGGTAGCGGCAACAGTTTCCGAAACGGCATAACGAGAGAGGAAGAGACTCTTAAAGTCTGTCCAGGTCATACCTGCATACGATAGGTACTTGGGAAAGCCACACGTTAGCCTTAAGGCCCTTTAAGGCTTTAGTGAGGGCAATAATAAGAGTACCACCTTGAAGAGGATTTTCAGATGATTGAGCATCGGAATCGGGTAGGTCTGGTTTAAAATCGGGCAAAGGAATTACAGTAGACGAAGCGGAGTTAGACTTAATCGCTTCAATTAACTGAGTCATAATTTGATTCTGAAGCTCTAACTTACTCGCCATGGATCACCAATACCTTCCGATTCCTGGGCTAAACCTAATCCCACTTCTGATGTAGGATCAGGAGTGCCGAGGGGTATATCGTCAGGGTTTGGAGTTCCCATTTTATTGGGATAAACAAGACTGTATAACCAATTACAGAGTTTTTATTTAATGCAGGTAGGTACACAATGCAAAAAGGTACACAATACACAGTCAAAAATGATAGTTAGAAAAAGATAAAGCAGGTAAAAAGTTAGGCGAACAGACTTTTTAAGGTCACAGTTCGTACAGTGGCCAAGCCACCCAATTACACAGTGTATCGCTCACTATCGGCAAGTCAAATACAGCTATGTCAATATACAGCAGCGCTGTACCAAGTAAACCGACAGTTTTGTCGGGAGCAGGGGAGCTCTTTATTGAGTCGAATCCGAAGACCGACTGACGAGCTTACCGAGTGCAAGCTGTTTTATAGGACGATGCCCCCACTTTGTAATCCCTCCACAACAACTCTGTCCATTGACGCACGGAAGTACGTCACGCGTTTATTTGATACAAAGTGTACTAAATCTAATAATCACATTAGAAAGTAATCAAATAATACAAGAATAATTGTCGTAAATTAACAATAATGAAATTACAAAGTAAATCTTTTTAAAATTAAAGCAACATGTCATCATTCGTAATCCAAGAAAACAAACGGTTACTATTATTGCATTAAGTTGCTAAAAACCAATTCTTGTGTACACAGAGTACTCAATAAATCATGTTTTGATTTATTAGACAATAACTAATAGTTCAAATCACTTAAATTAACATTAAGATAATCAAAACAATTCTGTTTGCAGAGTACAACATTTTTTTAAAGTACCCACATCTTAAATTGATAACCAACTCCGACATATAGATAGAATAAGATAGAATAAGAATTTTATGCAATAATCCATTTAAACTTTAGGTGTGTCAAATTGGGTACGTATCAAAATCCCGAATTTTAATAGACCAAATTTTAAAATACCGATAGACGAAATCCCGATAATTGAAACGCCGAATGGTTGTTTGGTCGAAAGTTTAAAATCCCGAAAGTTCATTTGCCCGAAAGTTTAAAATCCCGAAGTTTAAAATCCCGAAGTACAAAATCCCGAAATTGCCACCGTTTCCGAGAAAAACGATTTTTTGTAAACCTAACCTCAAAACACTTAAAAGTTGCCTAAAAAGCGTAGTCGGAGCCTACTGAAGTTCTAAGGTTTACAAAAAAAATAACCACGAAGGGTGTGGCGGAGTCTAGTGAGCGAGCGAAGCGAGCGAACACAGACTCCGCCACACCCTTCTAACCTAACCTGTCCGTGTCGGGGTGCCCTAAGGTCCCGAGCTCGCTTCACTCGCTGACTCTCTGATTTCATCCATCGGTATTTCCTTCATTCGGGATTTCGTCCATTCGGGATTTCGTCCTTTCGGGCATTTGAACATCGGTATTTTGTGTTTCGATATAACGACTATCGGCATTTAAAACTTTCGGTATTTTGAATTTCGGTGTTTTGGACGTCGGTATTTCAATCATAGGTATTATGAACTTTCGGGATTTTGATACGTACCCGTCAAATTACAACAATAGATACGTTCTGTAGTTTTTATGAAAAAAGTAAAATACTAAAACATCGATCCTGTCAAAAGAAAGAAAAGAAAAGTAGGAGTTGAATTCAAATACATCTCAAATTAAGTATTTAATTCTGTTTTATTAAACATTTTGGAATACCTTGTGAGTAACACCGTTTCTATGATTCTATGTAAATTTTACCCATACCCAAAATTGTAAAAAACTGCGAGACAAAGTTGTTTTGTCTTTATGACATAAGTTTTATTTTTCTAAAATGTTATATTTTCTCAAACATGGTTGGAAAATTGAGCATTATTTTGACAACCATCATTTTCGAGATAAATCGGAATTGCTGTACTGGCCAAATACATGCGAGCAGTGGCCGGCAATAGTTGCATGAAAATCCATATCTGTCGTGGTTTAGCGGCCAAATAAATTACATAGTAAACTCATATCTGTCGTGTAATGAAAAAATGGAACCATCTTTTACTCCGAAACATGGCAACCAAGGAGCTAACTTCTAAAAGATTTTATTTAAATTTTGAACTGGCTTGCAAATAGAAACCTGTTAATTGACAAAAAAAAAACAAATGAACACTTTAACGCGGGAAAAATTATTATTGTTCGTTGTTCCTCATTGATTTTGAAAATTAATTGTATTTTCAAATGAAAAGTTCTGCCTAGGTACTACCTAGTTTTAATATAGAAGAGCCTACATTATTTCTACTTTTGGCTAACATAAGCGCTGCGATAGATTATATTACCCCCACGTAGTTCTTCGCACCCAGCCAATAGCCCATCTCTGCCGGGCATACTATCGTTAAATATTCTACCGTGTGTTACGTGTTGCGCATTGTGATTAAAACAACACCTCACAGAAAACAATTTCAACAAACTTTAACAACAACTGCAGCAGTGAATAAAGTAATAATTACCTCTCAAGGCTAATTAGCACTTTACAACACAGAACGCCTACAAATAATGAATACTGCATCCCGTCCTGAATGCTTTAATTTCTCCTGAATGTTTAAATTTGACGCAGATACCGCAGTTCTGTTTAAAACGTGCATGTATTTTCACTTGATGTTAAACCTTATGGCATTTTAAAATAATTAGTTTTCCAGGTTTACTACAGGTCAAAGTTGCAGGTTGTATTTTTTGGTTTCTTCGGAAAAAAAATGAGAAGATTTATTGTTGTAAGATTATAATTAAAAATGTAACCTCTTAAAAATATCCCGAATTAAAATTCCACGTATTTCGGGTTCAGGAATACTGATTTATAGTTGCTGGGTGGGGTATCATTTGGTAAAGTATAAAAGAAGCCCGCCAAATGCGACTAGGACCCGCACACGAAATCTTTCGTACTATAAGTCGAAAATTTCACGTTTTGTCTTTGATTTTTATTACTTCTTATTATACCAGCAACAGCTAAATATACCTACATTCCGTGAAAATTTCAACAGTCAAGCTATTATACTTTTTAAGATATAGCCCGCTGAAATACAGACGGATAAACGGACTAAGGAGGCTTAATTAAAGGATTATATACTGTTGAACGTAGAAGACGGTCGTCTTTGCCTAAGTATGACTAGAAACCGCTAGCGTGACATCTCAAAAGCATTTAAATTGGGATATTAGCCGGTCTGGTCCACACCAAGAAGACTGTGTATGGAGACCTATGCCCGACAACAGAAAAAATTGGTTCATATTCTTAGTGTCAATCACTTAGCAGCCTTTTTTGTTAGTCACAGAATTGTGTACCTTAACCATGAAAAGCAATCTCACTCTTAAACGCTGACGTGGACTCTGTCAAGTCTTATCCCATTTTCAGTTTTCATAGCCCGCTACCATCACATTACAGTCATACTTCTTATCCGGTGACCTCCCGCGACTTGGCCACAAATTGCAAATTGCAAATTGCAGAGTAACACAAAGGTACTGTACAAAAAAGGTCTAGAACATTGAAAAACGACGTTGCAAGAGACCACAGACCAAGCCCACAAATTCCCAACCACTGCAACTTCTGAAAGCCAGAATGAACAGTGGCGAGCACCAGAAAAACACCGAGTCAGTGAAGCTCGACGAGTCCCGGAGAAACGATACAACTATCTTGGATCCCGCAATCCGCAACGAAATTAATTTAAAAAGTACAGCGGAAAGTGAAGTAGGAAAAAAAACGACAGACCTGGTTAAAAATATCTCTTGCCCGAGCTGCCTCGTCTCAAACGCTGACATGTAATGTCAAATCTTATACCATCTTCAGCTTTCATAGCCCGCTACCATCACATTACAGCAGTCATATTTATAATCCGCTGACCTGACACGGCCACAAATTGACATAATTGCAGAGTAACACACAACGATGGTAGACATGTGCTCTTGCAATTATTCTGTAATCGGACCCACAATGTGGATCCAATTAACAGATGAAAGTGGTTAGAGAAAACTCAGAAGCTTCGATTTTCTTTTGTTTAATTTTCCGTTCCTTTTTAGGGTTCCGAAAAAAAAAGGAACCCTTATAGGATCACTCGGGTGTCTGTCTGTCTGTCTGTCCGTCTGTCACAGCCAGTTTTCTCCGGATCTACTGGACCGCTTCTGTTGAAATTTTGGTACACATATGGACTTCTATGACCCAAACACGGACGCTTTACGTAAATTATTAAATTTTTAGTATGGGGGTCACTTTAGGGGGTCAAACTAGAAAATTAAAAAAAACACCGGTAGCACTCCGGGAGTGCCGGCAGAAGTGAAAACTTTAGTATTAACGTTGTGTTTAATTATAAGTACAAAAATACTATCATTTATGAGGTAGAATACAATGTTTATTTATTGCGCTATCGTACACAAATATGACAATTTACATGTTATTATTCATAATATTATATCGTTATTTATTTATATATTACATTAATTTTTATCTCTTAGAAAAATCAACTTTCATCTATAATTTCGTAATTCCGTAATTTCGTATCCTTGGATACGCGTGGCACGCTGTACATAAACACAGACGGACATTCGCGCAAGCGCCCTGTGCCGCCTAAGCGGAGCAGCACACTCAGGCACGGTAGAAAGAGAGAGAGAGGAGATACTAGTTCCTCTCCCTTCCCCTTGATCTTACGCTTTTTCGATCAGCATCACGTGACCCTGACGCGAGTCCGTCTTACGCTTTTTCGATCAGCATCACGTGACCCTGACGCGAGTCCGTCTTACGCTTTTTCGATCAGGTCACGTGTCCTGACGCGAGTTTAAGATTTTATACCCATTACAGAAAAAGTGCTCAACGCCGCTAAAGAAGTTTTCACTTAAAAAAAAAACAGTTTTTTGAACAATATCGTGTAACATATCAAATGAAGGGGCTTACTGTGAGGGCTTTAATTATATTTTTTTCATAATTTTAATACAAATGGTTTTGAAGTTATTTAAGAAATTAGACGAAAAATGACCACCCCTCTTATTTCCGAAATTACTGAGCCTAAAATTTTGAAAAAAATGGAAATAATAGATCTTTACCTAAAGATTACAGGAAAACCTATTAGAAGTCTGTAGTGTTAAAATAACATGTTTAAAAAATTAAATTCGTTCGGAACCTTTGCACGCGAGTCCGACTCGCACTTGGCCAGTTTTTTTAAGATCTAACGACCACTTTTTTATTTTTGAATGGAGAAGTCGCATTCACAAGTTTTCTAGGTACCTATACTTAGACGTGTTGTAAAATGAAATGTTTTGAAAAGTTCGTCTCTAATCCTTACTTAATCCTTACTTCCTTTCTAATATTATAAATGCGAAAGTAACTCTGTCTGTTTGTCTGTCGCGCTTTCACGCCAAAACTACTGAACCAATTTAAATTAAATTTGGTACACAGATAGTCTAGAGCCTGAGAAAGAACATAGGCTACTTTTTATCCCGGGAGCATGTTCCCTAGGGACCACGCGGGCGAAGCCGCTGGCAGAAGCTAGTAATATTATAAATGCGAAAGTAACTCTGTCTGTCTATCTATTTGTCTGTCGCGCTTTCACGCCAAAAGGACTGAACCGATTTTAATGAAATTTGATACACAGTCTAGAGTCTGAGAAAGGAAATAGGCTACTTTTTATCCCGGGAGTATGTTCCCTAGGGACCGGGACGCGGGCGAAGCCGCTGGCAGAAGCTAGTAAATGATAATAAACAGATCTTCAAGCCACGCTTACTGAGGTTGGACTGTGGATGAGTAATCAGTAATCGTACATATATCCATATGTACGAAACTACTACGCCTAAAATTTTGTCAAAAGTGGGGAATACCTTCAAAACCGTTTATTTTAAAAAATATGAAAAAAATGTAATTAAGCCCCTCACAGTAACCCCTTTCATTTGATGTGTCACACGATATTGTTCAAAAAACTTTCTTTTTAATTTGAAGTAAAACCCCCAAAAGTGACCCCCATATTAAAAATTTTATCATTTACGTAATGCGTCCGTGTTTGGGTCACAGAAGTACATATGTGTACCAAATTTCAACAGAATCGGTCCATTGAATTCGGAGAAAACTGGCTGTGACAGACAGACACCCCAGTGATCCTATAAGGGTTCCGTTTTTTGTCCGGAACCCTAAAAAAACAAAACACATTGAACCAAAAAATAAGTTATTTTCAAAGAAGAATGATATAAACTTTTTTTACGGTTTGTGCATTAGGTGGAGGCGTCGAGGCGATCGGCGGCGGCGACCTCTCGCGTCCGGCCCTGGTTCAATGCATAGTCCGGAGCGAGGAGGCATGGGAAGCGGTCACCTCCTTTTGCGAAGCAGTTATGCTAGCAAAGGAGGAGGCCGAACGCGTAAGAGAGAGGAAAACCTCGCGCCCCAATCACCGCAACAGAAGAAGACGCCCCGAGAGTCGCAGGGCGATTTCCGGCCACCGTAGGCGCGGGCCTGCGGACGGCGAGCATTGGGTGGCTCGCCATCCGATCAGAACCAGGCCCGGGTCGACGGCGCTCTGTGTTCCACGCGCGCCTCAAAGTGCTGTGAGCATAAAAAACGGGGCCCGCTAGGGCCTGTGCCTGCCGGAGTTGCGGAATTTATTCGAAAGAGTCACCACAGCCCTGGAACGCAAAGGGCATTAGGAGGAACACGGATGGGTTTTAGTCAGTAAGAGTCTGACACTCCCTTCTGCTTCACCCAGAGCGGGAGGAGTCATTTCACGACTTCTCATCCTTAAAAAAAAAGGTAGACTTATAAGTATATGTAATTGTATGGCTTGATCCATATTTGACAAAAACTACAATGAGCTTCTAATAAATCCAAAAAGCACAAAAAATAAAACAAAATGAAAAAGACCGTGTCTAATTTTAAAATTGAATTTAGTTCATTAGCACACTTTCAAAAGTGTGTGTATGTGTAATTGGATATTCGCTATCCAGATCTGAATTCCTGATATTTGTATTGAAAAACTTTATTTTGTTTTGTTTCCAGCCAGTTCATTATATTCTGTGGTGAGTTTTTAATTTGGATTGTGGGTGCTTTTGTAACTGGCAATGTGGATTGGGTGTTTTTTTTTTATTTTCAAATATGAATAGGTTGCTTTTGTTTGTGGTTTGAAAGTTTATTATAAATGTGGTCCGTATTAATTTAGATCGCGTGGTTGAATTGATATTTAGATAAACGTGATTAGCCTGGAATTGATTTTTGTTTATAAACCTTCAATATCAAGTTGTTTGCGAGGTTTTATTTCAAAAACATTAAGTATTTCTGAATATTGTTTGCTTTTTAATTAGTCCTAACACAGATAAGGTAATCTGTTTAGCGTTTTTACGCAGTAAAATATTTTTTTAATAAACAGCATTACCGAATTTCCCGCAATTTATTCACGTGCCAAGGATTTTAAATGTTATTTACTTGTACAATTTATGTTATACTTGTATAATTGTAACATAAGTATATAACTATTATAATTATAAAAAAAAATACGTAGGTATTTATTATTTATTGTTTTTTACGGGACTAGACTGTGACAAAAGCCTTTCAGCTTTTACGTAGCTTTAGAATCTCGTGTCGCAATCCTAGGTCAGGAAACTTGTGCCTTGAATATATTTTTTTTTTTTTTTTTTTTATTTGTGATGGGTTTGCTCTTGACTCCAGTCTAGGTCAGAGATGACCGAGACAAAGTCTACGATGGAGCGAGCTTACCCAGAAGGAGCCTGTTCACTCTAACTTTGAAGAGATTAGGGTTATAAGCGTTTGGAAACACGGACGCAGGCAGAGAGTTCCACTCCTTTGCTGTGCGCATTATAAAAGACGTTTGGAAACGCTTAGTGCTTGTGTTAATTGAACTTATAATACTTACTTTATAATCAAATATTTTTTACAACTATTAAATTCAGTAAAGAAAACAGTAATTATATTTACTAACGTAGTGTTATTAATCGTGTTAAAACATATTTAACGTTACCAAGAGACGTTATCGTTAGAAGAGTTAAGGAGAGGTGTACCTACCTATTAAACATTCACATTTTACCAGCAATGTTCAAGTCCCATGATACTCTTATAGAGAGCGATTTTTTTGTCATCCAACCAGACGCCTGGCTGCTGGAGAGAAATACCAGATTTCAAAACAAAATACCGTTTTATCCCACCTTAGAAGTAACTCAGGACCTCTTACTCGTTGATATCGCTTGCAACCACCATATCACTGAAGCTCAAAGAATATCTTTTCGCGTTAGTCATCCAACCAGACGCCTGGCTGCTGGTGAAAAATACCAGATTTCAAAATAAAATACCGTTTTATCCCACCTTAGAAGTAACTCAGGACCTCTTACTCGTTGATTTCGTTTGCAACCACCATATCACTGAAGCTCAAAGAAGATCTTTTCGCGTTAGTCATCCAACCAGACGCCTGGCTGCTGGTGAGAAATACCAGATTTCAAAACAAAATACCTTTTTATCCCACCTTAGAAGTAACTCAGGGCCTCTTACTCGTTGATTTCGCTTGCAACCACCATATCACTGAAGCTCGAAGAAGATCCTGTCGTGTTACAAGTACTTGGACGTCGCTTCTTAAACATTAATTGCCTATTATTTTCTGACAACAATGACGATTTTCCTTAGGCGGGTACCAACTATAATGTTAAGACACCGTGACATATCTGTCAGCAATAACTCTTATACACAATTTCAGTTGTATATCATTGGTAACGCAGTAGTTACCAAAACGTTTAAATTTCAATCCCTAAGAGGAAATGCTGGCGGCGAGACTTTGTATGTACAAAGTCATAATTCGAGGTTTGGCTCTCGACTGTTTCCTCCTCCAATATTAGACTGATTTAAAAGATATTTCACAAAGTGAATAAGTAGGAAGAATGTATACTGTGTCCCTGTTTTTTTTTTTTTTTTCATTAACAGTTGCCAAGTTTGTGTAGTGTAGGGCTCTGTTAGCAGCGGTTTATCGGACAATATTGGGTATTCAAAATCAAAATCAAAAGTCGTTTATTCAATTTAGGCTGAGAGCCAGCACTTTTTGAACGTCAAGTTTTACAAAAGACAGTCCCCTAAAACGCCCGCCCGCCACCACTTCCTAGTGTTTTAGGTGTGGAGAAGAAGTGGCCAACAAACTCCCCAGCAACACATCTGTCTGTTACGTTTTAAGAACTTCAATCTATATAAAAGTATGCTAAGTAATTAATACATGACACAAAATTCATAACTTGTTAGCTAGCACACTATGATACTGGTAATGATAGAAATGTATATAAAAAAAACAACGAATTGACCTACATAGTCAGATATATAAAAAAAAATATAATAATAATAAATAAAAAAACCAAAAAAAAAACAATATTATATGAATACATATAACCTGTCATAAGCTAATTACTTAAAGAGAAAGAACATGATAATTATGACATTGTCTTGCGTTTAACACAGCAACCAACTATTCTTATCGTCTAAATAATCATTAATAGAACAGTATGCCTTCGAACAAAGGTTAGATTTAACTTTAGCTTTAAATGAGTTAAAAGGCAGGTCAAGAAAAGAAAGTGGAAGTTTATTGTATAAACGGATGCCGAGCCCCACAAATGAGTCGTGGACCTTACGAAGTCGGTGGGAAGGAGCATGTAGCTTGTGCTTGTTTCTGGTGTTAAAGCTGTGGATGTCGCTCGTTTTACTGTATAAATATATATTTTGCCTAATATATAAAATGTTTGCAAAAATGAATTGAGATGCTACCGTGAGAATTCCAATCTCTTTGAAAACTTCTCTTAAAGAAACTCTTGACCCTAGCTGATATATTGCACGCACGGCACGTTTTTGTAAGACAAATATATTTTGTATATCAGCAGCATTTTTGAGGGTTCTAGTGCTCATACGGTTTATATATCATCAAAAAGGAAAGCATAAGGACACAGTATATCCTTCTTATTCAATTTATGAAATATCTTTTAAATCGGTACAATATTGGAGGAGGAACCAGGCGAGGGCCAAACCTCGATTTATCACTTTTTACATACAAAGACTCTCCGCCCGCGTTTTCGCGTATCGAAAAATGATAATAATGATTTTCACTTTGCAAGTTGGTTACAAAAAAAATCATTTTTACAATTAAATTAAACTAGATGAGGTTGGTGTTCCTAAGCTGATAACCTTTTATTTTTATTTATTTTGAGTATGGGAAATCATCAATTGTTTGATGATTTCCCATACTTAACCTTCCACTCTGGGCGGTGCGAAATAGAGTGTCATACTCTTACTGACTAAAACTCATCCGTGTTCCTCCTAGTGCCCTTTGCGTTCCAGGGCCGCGGTGACACTTTCGAATAAATTCCGTAACCCTGGCAGGAATACCGCAAGCCTGGCAGGAACTGCCTAACCTGAGCACACTATCTTAATAACATTCTGGGCTATAACCAATCATTGTATCAGTGATCACAATGTCACTTTGTCTCTTGCTGTCATCTCTCATCTCCTAACTAATACAATAATAACAAGCTTAACACGCCGACTCGTAACAGTTGACGATCTGTCACGCCACAATCCCTGCTCTAACACGCTATTTAGGTGTATGGCCGATAATCAGGACGATAATTGAAATGTTAATTATCTAGTAACACCATCTTAGATCGGACGTGTGTTAAGCTATCGTTGGTTGGACGGAAATGTAATGTATGATGTACTGAAATGTAGATTTGTGGAATAACAGATGGATGCAGGCTACTTTTGAACGAGTGCCGAAGAAAACGAGAGTCAGTAACAGTTTTTCAATGGTTACATAATAAAAATAATAATAAAGTTTGATTTTCACCTAAATGACTGGTGGTTTTGGGTTCTGTTTTAAAACATGCTGTGATCATCATAATCTGCGCTTATATAATTTTATTTGGGGTTGCAACAGCATCAACGTCATCTGCCTAGCCTTTTAGCGTGACGCCTATCGCCGACACTTTGACGCCTGCCGCCGACAAGTGACAATGCTCGCAGTTGTCGCGTCGCCACAGCGATGTCGAAGCTGCAACTTTACCGGCTTGCAGTTGGTCGCTTTGCCGGCTATCGCCGACGCGTCGACGGCTACAGTAGTATCTGCCGTTGGCAAAGCGCCGCTCGTCTGAATGAGCCCCTACTTAAAAAAAACATACATACAGCCGAACATAGAACCTCCTGCTTTATGAATAATTTGGTTAAAAAAATAGAAAATAGAAGCAAAGCTGAAACACAAGTATCCCTAATATGGCATTATTGTATTTAGTTTTAGGCAACAGCCAAACTTGTAAGTTTGGCTGTTTTATAATTTTTATAACTTCCTCTTACAAACTAAAAAAAAAAAAAATCTTATGCCCGACAGGGTCCATAATGATATTCTATTTTATTATACATTATATTCTTTTGCAATTTCTAAACAAATGACATTATATCCTATTAATGATAATAAATAAATTACATCCTTTTATATTGATAATAGCAAATAAGTGACATTTCTGTTCTAATAATAATAATAAATAAATGACATTCTATTCAGTTAAAAATAATACATAAATGACATTCTATTCTATTAATAATAATAAATAAATAATATACTATTCCATTAATAATAATAACTAAATATAATATTCAATCAATAAAAATAAATGACATTGTATTCTATTAATAATAACTAAATAATATACTATTCTAATAATACTAAAAATGAATTAAAAATAGACTAAGTATTCATATAAAAATAAATATAAAATCAAAACATACTAATATGCACTTATGCAGAAAATGCAAGCGAATAAACAATAACACAACTAATACGTAATTTAATCCAAAAATAAATACGTGGGCAATAATAGTAATAATACGTTTAAAATATTTAATAAAAGTATATGTTGAACAGGAAATAATAAACATTTATTTTGCAAGAAAAGTTATTTAAAGCGCTCTTCCTCTCTCTTGATTAAATTATTTAAAGTTTTGCTGTGCCCGACAGGGTCCATAATTTGTTCCTATTTATTCTTTTTACCACCTGTATGTTTACATTATGGAGCAATAAACGATTTGAGATTTGAGACAATTAAAACAACAAGAAAATTAACAAGTATTTTTCTTTAGCGCTAAAAATTTACAAGGCTTTATTTAATAGTATTATCATTATCTTTCTGCCCTTAACTCATGTTACTTGGGTTCGGCGCAACATGTTTAATAGTATAAAAAATAAAAATAACTTGTTGACGTATTTCTCATCCATCTTCTTAGAAATAATCGAGATATTTTCCTTAGAATTTCTAGGATTATAGTGTTCCCATAGAATTTAAGTACAAGGATTAGTCCTTTTAGGTATCTATATTAGTATCTAGGTACCTAATCATGTTCTGTTTCCATAGGGAAACGGTGATTATAATTCACTGTTATAATTATGCCAACAGATTTGCACTATTCACAAAACGATCACGACGGTATCAAGCTCTGCAGTAGCCTGTGCTTGATAGAGATGTGAAATGCCAATATGCGTCGACAGATGCTATCGATAAATAATAATTATCGGATTATCGACAACTGCCAGTTGTGACAACAATTAAACCAAATAATAATAGGTATTAATTGGACAGTGAGCTTTTGTGTTTTAATTAAACATTTAAAAATTTTCCGTTTAATTCAGAACCTTATGCAGAAAAATAGACAAATCAGAATGAAACCAAAAGGCTGATGATGTGTATTTTTTGAACTATTAAATTCACAAAAGTTAGACCACAAACGCTCGCCCGTCAAGGCACCTGCAAGGTGCAAATACCTACGCTTATATGTTATAAACCGTTACACTTTCTGCAAGTGAATATACCAGCGGATAAAACTTTTTAAATTCGGATTTTTGCAAGCTTTTGCTTTTTACCAGGTGTATTAGCTTTAATTTATTTTTAAGTTGTTGCATTTTTCAACGATTTGCATAAAAAAGTATTTAATCTAGCTAATCCGAATATCCGCCAATCTATCCCATCTCTATTTGCATCGCAGATACAGGTATCTCCAGCTAGACACATGAATCAATACAATGACAATCTCGGCACCGATCTCTACCTGAATGTCCGTTGACATTAATATGCAGTCAGAGGTATTGAATAATTGAAAGCTTATCTCGCCGCTCGATACAAGGTATGGCCACATTGTAGCGGTTACAAATACGACAAATGAGCATGAATTTGAATTGAAATTGTGCGTTTTCTGAATGATGATCGGTGCAGTCTATCGTGTAGAGGATTAAGTACGAGTATGACCAATTATGATTTCTTTATTTATCAGCTTGAACTGTCCCATTTCTGGGAAAAGACTATTACTAAACTGGTCCTTCCAACTTGGAAGTCCCTGAACCGTCTCAGAAACCAAATAAGAGCATACAACCTCGGGGGTTACGTTAAAGGATCAACAACCAGGTGAGTGGATATGGAACCCAGTCACAAACTAGACACCACATTCTATTCTGCCCTCTGGAACCTTTACACTGCCACCGACGATGCGGTGGAAGTGGCAGTTTTGGACCAAACATAATCTGTAATATACAACTTCGCAAACTGGGGCTTTTTTGTGGGGTCAACAGCAGAATGTGGATGTGGAGCTCAGTTTGTGACTCGGCTCCACATCCACATCTTGCCCTCTGGAACCTATGCGTTGCCGTCAACAATACTGTGGAAGTGGCAGGTTTGAGCCAAACATGTCTGTATTATTTATTTATTTAATCTTCATGTACAATAGTGGTACGTAGGCGGACTTAATGCAACAAGGCATTCTCTACCAGTCAACCTTTGGGTTAAAAAGAAACACACTGTGGCAGGTAGAATATTGCTAAGGTTAAAATATACAAACATACATAGTACTAATTAAATAGACATATAATGCTGTAATAATCTATCTTAACATATATAAATCTCGTCTTAATATATATAAATCTCGTGTCACAATGTTTGTCCTCAATGGACTCCTAAACCACTTAACCGATTATAATAAAATTTGCACACCATGTGCAGTTCGATCCAACTTGAGAGATAGGATAGTTTTTTGTAACGGGAAAAAACGGGATACGGGAAAAAACGGGATATGCGCGTACGAAGTCGCGGGCAACATTTGGCCAATTCTTTTTTTTAAATGTTTGTTGAAGTTCAAAGATGATTTTTACGGCGAGAAAAATTCGAATAATTGCCGGAAAAACCCTAAAAACAGCCCTTTTTTTTCCATACAAACGTTCATATTGAATTACAAGCAGTCACTGTTGTTTAAACAATGTAGGTATGTAGGGTAGGAGTAGGGTAGGAGTAAGGTAGGAGTATTGTAGGAGTAGGGTAGGAGTAGGGTAGGAGTAGGGTAGGAGTAGGGTAGGAGTAGGGTAGGAGTAGGGTAGGAGTAGGGTAGGAGTAGGGTAAGAGTAGGGTAGGAGTAGGGTAGGAGTAGGGTAGGAGTAGGGTAGGAGTAGGGTAGGAGTAGGGTAGGAGTAGGGTAGGAGTAGGGTAGGAGTAGGGTAGGAGTAGGGTAGGAGTAGGGTAGGAGTAGGGTAGGAGTAGGGTAGGAGTAGGGTAGGAGTAGGGTAGGAGTAGGGTAGGAGTAGGGTAGGAGTAGGGTAGGAGTAGGGTAGGAGTAGGGTAGGAGTAGGGTAGGAGTAGGGTAGGAGTAGGGTAGGAGTAGGGTAGGAGTAGGGTAGGAGTAGGGTAGGAGTAGGGTAGGAGTAGGGTAGGAGTAGGGTAGGAGTAGGGTAGGAGTAGGGTAGGAGTAGGGTAGGAGTAGGGTAGGAGTAGGGTAGGAGTAGGGTAGGAGTAGGGTAGGAGTAGGGTAGGAGTAGGGTAGGAGTAGGGTAGGAGTAGGGTAGGAGTAGGGTAGGAGTAGGGTAGGAGTAGGGTGGGAGTAGGGTAGGAGTAGGGTAGGAGTAGGGTAGGAGTAGGGTAGGAGTAGGGTGGGAGTAGGGTAGGAGTAGGGTAGGAGTAGGGTAGGAGTAGGGTAGGGTAGGAGTAGGGTAGGGTAGGAGTAGGGTAGGGTAGGAGTAGGGTAGGGTAGGAGTAGGGTAGGGTAGGAGTAGGGTAGGAGTAGGGTAGGAGTAGGGTAGGAGTAGGGTAGAAGTAGGGTAGGAGTAGGGTAGGAGTAGGGTAGGTGTAGGGTAGGGGGTAGGATACCACGCGAACGAAGTAGCGCTGGGCAGTTAGAAATAATTTATATGGCAAAACAACGTTTGCCGGGTCAGCTAGTAAACTAATAAATATGATGTTTTATAATTACTTTTCTGATAAAGAGAATACATAATTATAATGACGAAGACCAAACTATGAAACAGGCTTTCAAGTAGTGTTTTCGGATTTAACGCTTAAAGGTAAATTTAGACTCAGCCTTCATGATGTCAAGGGGTAGCATATTCCAGAGTTACACAACTTCGCAAAGTGAGGCTTTCTTGAGGTGTCAACAGCAGGGCGTGGATTTGGAGCCGAGTCACAAACTGGGCTCCACATCCTATCTTGCACTCTGGAACCTATGCGCTGCCTTCAATAATACGGTAGAAGTGTCAGTTTTTGGGCCAAACATATGTGTATGATACAACCTCCCAAAGTGGGGCTTTCTTGAGGGGTCAACAGCAGGGCGTGTATGTGGAGCCGAGTCACAAACTGGGCTCCACATCCTATCTTGCCCTCTGGAACCTAGCGCCATCAACAATATCTTGGAAGTGGCAGTTTTGGACCAAACATAATCTGTAATAAACAACCTCGCAAAGTGGGGCTTTCTTGAGGGGTCAACAGCAGAGTAAAACAAGGAAAAGGATGGAAGGATGGGAAATCGTCAAATGACTCCTCCCGCTTTGGGCAAAGCAGCAGCGAGTGTCAGACTGTTAATGACTAAAGCCCTTCGGTGATCCTCCTAATGCGCGCTGCATTAACTAGTGGATTCGCACTAAGCGTTGGACAACGTCATTTATAATGCGCACAGCAAAGGAGTGGAACTCTCTGCCTGCGTCTGTGTTTCCAAACGCTTACAACCCTAATCTCTTCAATGTTAGAGTGAACAGGCTCCTTCTGGGTAAGCTCGCTTCATCGTAGACTTTGTCTCTGTCTTTTCTGACCTAGACTAGAGTCAAGAGCAAATCCATCACAAATAAAAAAGGAGCAAAATTTTAAATTACCGTCGTGACAGCGATATACATAGAAGAAGAAGAAGAGAGCCTTATAATTTTCAACATCAGGCCCTAACTCGAGTGGCTATTATCGTCAAGAATTTTCAGTATTCTTGTTTCATTTTTACATCACCAATTTAGTAATGGGATAGACTGGACCAATGAGTCTCGAATATTTTTAGCCAGAAAAGTGATTGGCACAACGTTTGCTCACTGCAGCCTTTTATTTAGGTGCATGTGTTTACATTTAACTTTTTAAACTCAAAAATATCTTGGGCAAAAAACCGGCCAATGGAAGGGCGAAATTAAGTTTTACTTATTTATCACAGTTTCGAAATATTTTGTTATAGGTTTTTGTCTAGACATTGTTCGTACAGTAAAGTACATACATAAATGCAGATAAATGTATAAGTCCAACAAATGTTTACGCAGCGGCATGGATACAGGGTAAGCTATCTTCTGCGAAGAAACAACACAACAAAAATTCTTCTTCTTCTCGTGTGGGCAGTAAGGTCTAACGACCCCACACACCCTAGTGTCAGAGTTTCTAAACCGCCTCAAGGGCCTCTGACATGGTTTATTTGACGACCGCCATTTGGCAGCCGGGACTACCGGCTTATACTCGTACGTGCCTTCCGAAGCACGGAATCATCAGTCAGGTGGTTCAAGCCTGCAATGCAAAAATTAATAAGTATTCATTCAGGAATCTCAAGAATCGATAGTCTTATACACTGAACGAATACAATATCAATTTTTCCAATGAAATATTTTCAGCAACTAAATGTATGGCCATACCTTTACATACCGTATTATCTTGAGGCGGAATATACAATTAGTCGCATTGTTTCATTAAGCACGTTACAGTAACACTGATAACAGTTGCATCAATTATAATGGATCCATTATTAATTTAATTATTACGTTCATATGACGAAAACTTGACAACTGATTAATTGGACATCAGTGTGTTGTCAGCATTGTTTAGCAACCCAGTGCTAGAAGTTCTTTGATACTCATTAAAGAAGACCAAAATGCAGTAGAAAAAACTGGTCAAGTGCACAATTGCTCGCGTGCAAAGATTCCAAACCGATTTCATTTTTTAACATGTTATTTTAACACTATAGACTTTTTATAGGTTTTCCTGCAATTTTTTGGTATAGAACTATAATCTGCATGTTTTTTTTAAATTTTAGGCTCAGTAGTTTCGGAGATAAGGAGGGGGAATGGTCATTTTTGGTCTAATTTCTCGAATAACTTCAAAATGATTTATTTTAAAATTATGACAAGAATACAAAAATCTCGCACAGTAAGCCCTTTCGTTTGATATGTTACACGATACAGTAGACTCGGAGAAAACTGGCTGTGACAGACGGGCTTGCTGTTACTTTTAAAAATGCGTGGATTTGGGAACTTTCCCTGAACTCATGGAAAGTAGTAAAGTCATACCTTTATTTAAATCTGGTAATAAAAATGATATAGGAAACTTCCGGCCCATTTCTCTCTTACCTGCGTTTAGCAAAATATTTGAAAACAATACTCAAGCAACTGCTAAAACATTTTAATGTCAATATCCTCCTCATAATGAGCAGTATGGCTTTAGAAAAGGCCGTTCAACTACAAATGCGGGGGTTGCTCTCCTAAAACACATATTGAACGCATGGGAGAACTTGCAAAATGCAATTGGAGTTTTCTGTGATGTCTCCAAAGCTTTTGATTGCGTACACCATGATACGCTTTTGCGTAAACTACGTCATTATGGTCTTAAAAACGAAGCTCTTAACGTAATTGATTCATATTTACATAATAGGTTTCAGTGTGTAGATACCAATGGTGTGAAGTCCTCCATGCTTCCAGTTCATTTAGGTGTGCCTTAAGGTTCTATACTGGGCCCATTCTTGTTTCTGGTGTATATAAATGATTTACCGTTTTTCTTAAAGGGTATCTGTGATGTAGTACTATTTGCAGATGATACCTCTCTTATTTTTAAAGTAGATAGAAATTAATAAGATTTTGAAAACGTATACAGCGCTCTCTCCATGGTTACGCATTGGTTTACGACAAATAACCTAGTTCTCAACGCCAAGAAAATAAAATGTGTCAAGTTTGCCTTACCTAACGTTAGGAATCTAGGACCGAATGTCATCTTAAACAAAGAGGTGCTTGAAACTGTGCACTCAGCAGTGTTCTTGGGAATAATTCTTGATTCCAAACTTCAATGGGGCCCGCATATATCAAGCCTGTCGGAAAGGCTCAGCTCAGCCGCCTACGCTGTCAGAAAAGCAAGACAATTCACTGACGTTGACACAGCTCGGTTGGTATATTTTAGTTATTTCCATAGCGTTATGTCTTATGGTATCCTATTGTGGAGTAAAGCTGCAGACATACAAAATATATTTGTGTTACAAAAACGGGCTGTACGCGCAATATATCAGCTAGGGTCAAGAGTTTCTTAAGAGTTTTAAGAGAAATTTTCAAAGTAATTGGAATTCTCACGGTAGCATCTCAATTCATTTTCGCAAACATATTATATACTTATGACCCGCGCAACTTCGACTGCGTCACAATTATCATTACTGCTCCGCTCCTATTGGCTGTAGCGTGATGATATATAGCCTATAGCCTTTCTCGGTAAATGGGCTATCTAATACTGAAAGAATTTTTCAAATCGGACTAGTAGTTAATGAGATTAGCGCGTTCAAGTAAACAAACAAACTCTTCAGCTTTATATATTAGTATAGACTAGCTGACCCGCGCAGCTTCACTCCCGTCAACTGGCTACTCTACTTACCGACCCTAACCTACCTACCCTACCTACCTACTCCACTTATCTACTCTACCTACCCTACCTACCTACCATATCAACCCTACCTTACCTACCCTACCTACCTACTCTACCTACCTGCCTACCTACCCTACCTGCCTACCGTACCTATATGCTCATTTTTTATTTTATTTTTTTCTATTTTAATTCTTACTATGCTATTCCGGACGAAGACTAATCCAAAAACACAAAAACTATGAAAATCGGTAGAGCCGTTCTCGAGTTAGTTAGAAAAGTGTTCGAACAAACCCGACTTTGTTTTATATATTATGAAGATTAAGAATTTTGTTATATTGTGAAAGATTCGACCATTTTCTAGAAGACATTTCTATTTTAGCGAGACAGAAATTATACGAATAAACTGAAGGAAGACGGACAGCGGTGGCTTATTAATAAATGGGGTTCCGTTAGCAACCTTGGTACGGAACCCTAAAAATTGACTTGGTTCGCACGAATCAAAATCGTACGCAAAGGCTTAAATAATAGGGTCCCATTAGCAACTTTGGCCTGGAACCCTATAATTTGCCTTGGCTCGCATATCGAACCGTCTGATACTTAACACGAATTAAAAATTTAGTTGCGGGCAACTTGGGAGTCTTTAAAACAAAAGTGAATAGGTTGCTTCTAGGCAAACGTGCTCCATCTTCGACCGCATCATCGCTTACCATCAGGTGAGATAGTGGTCAAACGTATGCCTATCTATAGTAAAAAAAATATATGTATATATTCTACTCCGTATCACCTAACTACTGAGAACTAATGATAACACGATTTGACAGTTACCTACTGTGAAATCGTGTTTTCATTCATTCTTAGTTCGGGTTCGGGACTAATCGTAAGTCTGTAGCTGGGGGGCTACTCTCTAACGAAATCCGTAGTTTCGGGCTTAGTTGCGGGCGGGCGTATTCTACTCCGTATCACCTACAGACTTACGATTAGTTCCGAACCCGAACTGAGAATGAATGACAACACGATTTCACAGTAACTGTCAAATCGTGTTATCATTAGTTCTCAGTGGTTAGGTGATACGAAGTAGAAAATGCCCGCCCGCAACTAAGCCCGAAACTACGGATTTCGCTAGAGAGTAGCCCCCCTGATACGGAGTAGAATACGTCCGCAACTAAGCCCGAAACTACGGACTCCGGACTTAGAGAGTAGCCCCCCAAAATCGATCGCTACCGTCACCGTGACCACCTTTGGTACGGTACCTTATTATTAGTAGCCTTGTTTCGCAAATCGAACCGTTCGTTGCTTCGCTCTAAACGAAATCAATCGCGGAGGCTTAGCAGTAGGGTCCTGTCAGCGCAGCACCTTTGGTACGGAACCCTACAGGCCTGATCCGCAAGTCGAACCGTCCAGTAGTTCGCAAAACTAAATCAGTTTTAGACTTCCGAAATTCTTACTAACTACCACTGTGTTCATTGTATAATCGTGTGAGGTCATTCTCCAGCGGAAAATCTTAACACCGCCATTCAGAAAAACGCGTCATCAGAGCAACGCCATCTATTGACTATGTAAACTGACAAAATATTCGGCAGCGGAAGACGTTAAATAACGATAAGGTATTAAAATGTTTACTTTTATTTTGCTACGTCTACGTATTAAAAGTTTCACAAATAACTCAATCAATGTGTTTTAGTGTAACATTCATGCTTTCATGCATTTTTTGATTCCTCAATAGATGGCGCTCTGACTGATCAGAATACAGTAGGAACTTTCTTACTAAACTAAAAATTCAATATATTTTGATTTTGTGGATCGATTGTAACAATAAATAACGAAAAGGTATAAAAATGATCACTTTTATTTTGCCACGTGTTAAAAGTTTCACAAATAACTCAACAATTTTGAATGCTTTCGTGCATTTTACTTTTTCTCAATAGATGGCGCTCTGACTCAACAGACTACATTAGGAAGTTTCTTCCTAAATTTAAAAATTCAATATCTTTTGATTTTGTGGGTCGATTTTGATGAAATAAACGCTAAATGTTCCTTGGGTTATCACTTAATATGTTTAAGTACTTAGATTTGCAATCCAATCTGTGGTTTATGCGGGATGCTCCCACAAACACACAGACAAACAGATAAACAGACAAACAATAAAAATTTCAAATATTGCATTTTTGTGTTTTTATACCTTTTTTCTGAGTTTTCTGTGTAATTTTCATGCAAAAATATTCAATGTACAGACACAGTTAGTCTACGATTTTATTATATGTATAGATTAGGCAAAATATATATTTATACACTAAAATCAGTGATATCCATAACTAACACTAGGAACAAGCACAAACTACATGCACCATCCCAGCGTCTTCGAAAGGTTCAAGACTCATTTTTGGGGCTCGGTATCCGTTTTTATAATAAGCTATCCCTTTCTTATCTTGAGCTACCTTTTATTTCGTTTAAAGCTAAAGTTAAATCTAACCTTTGTTCGAAAGCATACTATTCAATCAAGAATTTTTTAGACGATAAAAATGGTTGCAGTGTTGAACACAAGACATACTTCGTTTCTTCATAGTTAGCATAAGACAGTTTCTATGAGTTCATAATATATTTGTTTACTTATAGGTCCGTAGAGGTCAATTATTGTTTTCTTTTTATTATTATTGTTTTTTAGGGTTCCGAAAAAAAAGGCACCCTTATCCCTATAGGATCACTCGGGTGTCTGTCTGTCTGTCCGTCTGTCACAGCCAGTTTTCTCCAGATCCACTGGACCGATTCTGTTGAAATATAGTATACATATGGACTTATGTGATCCAAACACGGACGCGTTACGTAAATCATTAATTTTTTAGTATGAGGGTCACTTTTGGGGTCAAACTAGAGAATTAAAAAAAAAGTTTTAAGTTTTTCATGCTTCCTTAGATTTCACTACTTGCGGTACCTAGCGTCGGAGGTCGGGTTACAACTTTCCCTCAAATATGGCGAGGGGGGTAATGGCCGATCTTTGCGTTATGCTCGTGAACGGGTGCTGCTTTTGGTGAATGGTCGTCTTGTTAGCCATGGTGTGTTTTGTTCATGTTACAACGATTAACTGCTTCTTGTTTAATTTGGTGGCCCTAGTTTATCACTTGTGGCGTCGAGTCACAGATAAATTGTTAGATTCTACCCCTGCACGTGTAGGCGGCACGCCCGTTATGTCTGGCGGCTTACCTATTAAGTTTGGTTGACATTGTTTTTATGCTTGAGTTGTCTGATTATGATGGCGTAATGGAGTATGCTTATAAAACTACCTTGTCTACCCTATTTCGCCTTTCGTTTGAGACTGGAAAAGTGTCGAAAGCTTGGAAGCAAGCTAACGTGTAGCCCGTGCCCAAGAAAGGTAGTCGAGCTGACCCGTCGAATTATAGACCTATTTCGGTAACGTCCATACTCTTACAAAATGCTGAATCATAAGCACCTGGCCTACCTAGAAGCGAATGATGTTCTTAGTGACCGACAATACGCGTTCCGCCGAAATCGGACTACTGGGGATCTTCTTGCGTATGCTATTCACACCTGGAGTGAGGCCATAAAGAAGCACGGGGAGGCACTAGATCTGGCACGTAGCCTTATTAGTAAGCTTCCTTCCTTCGGTCTGACCGCCGGATTGTATGATTGGATCGCGGATTTCCTGAAGGTTCGGTCTATCCGAGTGGTCATAGATGGCTGCTCGTCTGGACTGCTAGATATTAATGCCGGGGTCCCTCAGGGGTCGGTGCTTTCGGAAACACTGTTCTTGCTGCATATTAATGATCTGCTTAAACCTTTGGGTATGCAGACGACAGCACTGTTGCTGAGAGATACGTGTTCGACGCACGAGCTGGTGGGTTGCAGATCCGGTCTCTCCGGGAGGCTATGGTTGAGCGCTTGAACGTGTCCTTACAGGCTGTCTCTGAATGGGGCAATGCCAATCTGGTCAATTTCAATGCTGCTAAGACCCAAGCGTGTCCATTTTCCGCCAAAAGGAGCCAATTCCACCCAGATCCATCTTTCCGAGGTGTAACCGTGCCGATAACCGACCAACTTGAGCTTCTTGGGGTTACATTAACATCTACCTTCAAATTTGGCACTTTCATAGATGCAAAAGCTCAAGTGGCTGCAAAGAAGTTAGGAATCCTAGCAAAGGTGAGACGGTACTTTACGCCGGAACAGCTGCTCAAGCGCTAGTTCGATCGTGTATGGAGTACTGCTCTCATCTTTGGGACGGATCTGCTAGATACCAGCTTGATGCCCTTGAGTCAATTGAGAAACGAGCCAAAAGGATCATCGGCAATGATAGGCAAAGTCTTCGACGACGAGTCGCTAGCCTATCGGTTTTCTATCATTTTGGGGAATGTGCGACGGAATTGCATAATTTAATTCCGACAAGCCCGTTCCATTATCGGACCACAAGACGAACGGCGATGCGCCACCGGTACATGGTTGACACACGCGCATAAAACGTTTTGGGAACACATTCATAGTGCGTACAGCTAAGGAGTGGAATTCCCTGCCGGAGTCTGTGTTTCCTGATAGCTACAACCTGGGAGTCTTTAAGTCAAGAGTGAATAGGTTACTTCTAGGCAAGCGTGCTCCATCTTCAACCACATCATCGATTAACATCAGGTGAGATACCTAGTAGTCAAACGCCTATAAATAGTAAAAAAAAAACTATCTCTTACTAGATGTGCAGAAGATTTTTCCAATTTACTATTTTTACAAACGTAGGTTTTTTACACTAGGTTTTTTTTCGTATAGTGCGTGCGTCTACAAGCGTTTCAACACTCATACACAAACGGCCAGACCCAGAACAACTATCTGTATGCCATTAAATATTTTCAACACGCATGCATCTGATCCCCGACAACTAATTAGTGCAGCACTCAATCGCTCTGCCATGCACTGCGCCAACCCTACCGACAAAAATAAAGACGTTTTGCGCCGATAACAAATACATTCGAGTATGGGTAGGAGGGTGATAACTCAAAAATTCATACTATTACCATCATCATTACAGCTGAAAGACGTCCACTGGATATATGCCTCCTCCAAGTGTTGCCACATCAAACGGTCCTGTGCGTCTCGTATTCCGCAGATTTCTTCACCAAGTCAACAGTCCAGTTTGTGAGAGGCTTTCCAACGCTTCATCTTCGGCCCCCATCGACTATCTGGGGGGGCTAAAAAGGCCACTTTAGGAGAATCATAATATTAATCACACAACAATCTGTCAAATTTAATTTTCATCTTTAGCGCTAACGCTTTAGGTTCAAGGTTGATTGGGTAAATTTGACAGTGACGTGAAGCGTGAGGTGTGTTCTAATTCTGCTCTGAGACCCCCTATTCTGTTAGCAATTCATACTATACACGTAGTTAGTTAATTTACTTATTGCATTTTCTAAGGATTTTTACAAAAAAAAATTGCGGTCGGATGTACGTATTGTAAGTTCGTACTATGAACGTATGTGCGTACTAAAAACAAAAAGATTCAAAAACCTGATCATTATTTGACGTACCGATATAATCAATCATTTTGACGAATGGCGACGCGACGCATGGAGAGACTGTTTTTATAAACATTTCACAAGAATAAAACTTATTAGCTAACTTCTATATTGATTAGGAAATAATATAATCAGGAAAATATTTAAATTTTTCTTAACTTTGGGGAAATCATCGACAAATTACTGACCGTTTTTTTTGCAGATGTTGTTAAGAGGTGGCTCTGGAGTGTCTTTTTTATCACATCATTGTTTAATTTTGTATAAGTATTTTACTAAATTTTTATCGTTCTATTATGTTTTAAACAAAACAAATTAATATGATAATATCAAATTCCTTTGTATTTTATCAAGAAAATTATTATACTCAGTTCTTATTTTAAAATAATATCGTGTAAAAGTACTCTTATAAAAAAAACTTAGTAGTTTTCAAGGACTGCTCGTACTTTGCGTGTTAACAGTACCTTTTTACTTGACCCACAAACCGCCTGTAGTGTTTATAAGGGTAGTTTGAGGGCCTCTATGTTGGAAATGAAAGAAAAACTTAGAAATTTGTTCGTTTTAGCCTTATATTTTTAACGTTAGATATTACTTTCTTACTAGCAGACAGTAATATCAATTCTCTACTGGACTACTGAAGATTTATTTTTGCCGCTTTTCTGAAAATCGCCTTTCATATAATCAACATTCTGGCATTTAGGAAACACATTGATTTGAAAATTAATACCTAGCAGAATGATTGACCTTCAAAAATCCAGCATTCATTTAAAAGTTTAAGTGAACACACCAATGCATAAGAAAAACTAATGGCATCGCTCTCTACTGTCTGTCTTACTGACAATTAAATAAATCCTATATCAAATATACGAGTAATTATCTGACAAATGCGACGGCGACGCTTGTAACCTGTAACTATTTATAATATAGACTGCCAATTTCAGTGATAATATCTCTATTTTGGCAAGTGTTTATTGCAGACAGATATTAATTAATCTAAGACACTGCACTGCTACCTAATGCTAAAGACAGCCAAAGCCTTACACAAAATGAACCGATTCAAGCCGAATGAAGCCGAATCAAGGCAGTACGTCTTAATACCACAAGGATTTTGGCTAAACCTATAAATTCGGTAACAGATACCTGAGATAGTGTGCAGCCATGTCATTCGGAAATCGGCAATTGAACACGGGGTTTAGATATCGAAACTACATGTCTACTATGCGCTCCTGGTAAGCTGAAATTATTTGAATGGATACAGAAACTGGTACCTATTTTCTGATAAATTTAAAAATAAGGATTTGCTAAGAACAAGACGTGTTCTTGAACAAGGAGAAGATAAGATAAGATTAATTACATTGCTATTTCTTCCAATATTATCGCACTGTACTGACTTTACTCCGTCTCAGAGTTGAAACGATGACGTTACTCTCTCTCTCTCTCTCTCTCTCTCTCATCGTGTGGGCAGTAAGGTCTAACGTTACTGTTGGGGCTTTAAGAGGAAATGCTGGCGGCGAGACTTTGTATGTAAAAAGTTATAATTCGAGGTTTGACTCTCGTCTGTTTTCTCGTCCAATATTGAACCGATTTAAGAGATATTTCACAAACTGAATAAGAAGGATATATACTGTGACTCTATGTTTTCCTTTTTGATGATTTATTAACCGTATAAGCACTAGAACTCTCACAAAATGCTCAAAATTGTCCGATTAATCGCTGTCAACAGAGCTCTAGTGTACAAATTTGCCAACTATTAATCAAAAAAGGAAAACATAGAGACACAGTATACATCCTTCTTATTCAGTTTGTGCCATATCTCTTATATCGATCCAATATTGGAGGAGAAAACGGTCGAGAGCCAGCCCTCGAATTATGACTTTTAACATACTAAGTCTCGCCGCCAGCATTTCCTCTTTACCTCGGGATTAAAAGAGTATCACTTGTGAAATGAATGTCGAAATTTAAAGATCATCATTGAAATTGAGGATAATACTTTTAGATTCAGTCGAATTAACTGATTACAAGAAGGAAAAATGGATGATTGAAATTGATTGATTGTGCTATACCGCAGCTGTCACTTTCCATCAGATGGGCCCACGACAGCTAATATATTACAAAAACCGGTCAAGTGCGAGTCGAACTCGCACACTTGAAGGATTCTGTACCATAAACCTGAGTTTTATAATTTGTTGTTATAGCGGCAATAGAAATACACAATCTGTGAAAATTTCAACTGTCTACTATTACGGTTCTTGAGATACAGCCCGCTGACAGACAGACATACGGACAGAGGAGGCTTAGTAATAGGGTTCCGTTGGTTACGCTTTGAGTACGGAACCCTCAGATGCCTTTACTTCCCACTCTCATTCCATGCAATAAAAAGTTAAACAAACCACTCAATAGGTCCAATGTTTCTGCGTGCGTCCCCCATCGTTTGTCAGCCAGCCAATCCATCTTCGGGCTCCATTCGTCAATGACTGACTCCGAGTCACGTACGTTTTTGTTTCATGTATATTTTCTTTCTATTTTTAGAAGGTCCCTTTTTTCTTACGTGAAATGTTTCGACCTGTATCAGTCACGCTAGAGTAGGTTTTTTGGTTGAGGACCGAAATAGTCACGCCCTGAACTTTGCTTATTTGCCGTTTTATTGAATGTTTGCGAGATATTCTGTGATGTCGTAGACTTTGATCTTTTTAAGTGGCTAGTTTTTATTGTACTAGACACTAGCTGACTCGGCAAACGTAGTTTTGACATACTTTTTTATTCTCAGATCTACCAAATATACACAAAAAATATCATAATAATCGGTCGAGCCGTTACGGAGGAGTTCGGTAACCAACACTGTGACACGAAATTTCCATATATTAGAAAGATAGATAGAAATGGTTAACATATTGCCCTAAATTTCAAGGGTAAAAAAACAAAATCTGCACATGTGACATAGCACCATGGTCTGTATAACATTTCAAGACTTTCTTGAGATGTTAAGCAGGTCATACATGTGCAAAGTAACTAATTTGTATGGTATGCGAAACAGCAAAGTCTGTCACAAGAAAAACATGACACCATTTTTGAAATGCAGATGCGGCTGCATTGCTAATTATACAGGGTTATTTGTAAAACACCAACAACCTATAAGGCAGTGAAATAACATATGATTATAATCATGTGTACTTTCATTGCCTAACACGTTGTTGGTGTTTTACAAATAACTAGCTATATATCTAGTATACACAATAAAGTACATAATAAAGATTATTCTATACTATTCTACATGTTGTTTTTCACATAAAAAATTAAGATAGCTAATTATAATTTTTAGCAGGCCGGATTGGAAATGTTTTCATCGGCTGCCTAGCCTTTTCCCAGACCATGATGGGATTGAAATCCAATATAATGGGATGCAGTTAAATACCAGCATTTAACATACAGCGAGTAATTGCCTATCTGCTTTCTCTATAACCTAATCACGAAATACCACGATTCATTGAACCATTTTTCTAAAGTTGAAAGTTTTGTTCTCGATGGGGTCCCTAGCCCCTTTTTGGGTACCGGCCCTGGTTCAATCTATAGTCCGGAACGAGGAGGCATAGGAAGCGGACCACCTCCTTCTTCCAAAGCAATAATGCTAGCGAAGAAGGAAGCCGAAAGTTGGAGAGAGAGGGAAACCTCACGCCCCAGCCGCCGCATCAGGAGAAGACGCCCTGGGCGTCGGGAGTCGCAGGGCGATTCCCGGCCACTGTAGGCGCGGGCATACGGTCAGCGAGCGTTGGGTGGTCCACTGTCCGATCAGAACCAGGCCTGGGTCGACTGCGCGTTGTGTTTTACGAGCGCCTCAAAGAGATATTAGCATAGAAGACGGGGTTCGCTAGGGCCAGTGTCTGCCAGGGTTGCGGAATTTGTTCGAAAGAGTCACCGCGGCCCTGGAAAACAAAGGGCATTAGGAGGAACACGGATGGATTTTAGTCAGTGAGAGTCTGACAATCCCTTCTGCTTCGCCCAGAGCGGGAAGAGTCATTTAATTGAAAAAGCCCCTTTTTAGGTATGAACTATTAAAAATCCTGATGCAGTTGCTTGCTGATGTAGCGTGAGGAAGCTACTTACTATTTAAAAAAATATATTTTGCACAATAGGGAAAATTGAATGCGAGTGCGTTGACTGTCAGTGACTAAAATTATGGTTTTAGTAGTACTGTTGATTATTGTGCATAATTATTTTCTTTCAGTTTTAACCACGATGTATTATCAACATCGCAGCTTGCTTCGTTCATTAAAATGAACATCTTGATCACGTTATTCGTGCCCGTCCTGCTCAATAGCCAGAACTCCATTTAACATTAACTCCAAGTTACCAGACATAATCACACTGTGGTCTAACATCCAATCTGCATCTAATTCCACGACATAATGTGATATGATGTCTGTCGTCAGATTACTCTATCATGTATTGTCAGCACAATTGGAATTGCAATTTTGTCAATGCAAATCTTAGTAGTGGTCCTACTATGTGTAATGTTTAAGTTAGGATAACGGGCTTAGGATCGTCTCATGAAAGGGTGACCTAAAATAATATTATGTGTGGTGTGTGATGTTCCTATTTATCTTTCTTCTTGGTAGTGTACTGAGATCAATGTGGTGAGCCCGGGATGGACTATGGTTGAAATGATAATTTGACTGGCATTGAAGTTACAGTTACACATTAAATTGAAAATTACCATAAGCAAAATTCTTGTTACTAACAGCCTTGCCTATGTTCTGTTTTGTCTGAAATAAATGGTCTTTTTATCACTATCTTTGGAAACGAACAAAAAAACATTACAGGTTCTTCGAGACTAGGTACAAAAAGGTACCGTTGGTAATTTTCTTGTTAAGGTTGCAATAGCTATAAAAACAAGTCGTACCAATGCTTGAATGAAACGAGCCTTAACATCAAGGTAGTAAAGTCGTACATTCACCAAGACAAACGAAGGCGACAGCAAAGTGACTCTATATACAATGGTAGCGGAAAAGCATATGAGACGTAATGGAATTTGCAATCACGCGCGTATAAACCGACACATTACCGTCCTGTGTTTATAATATTATACGTCTGTTTCTCGCACTTACCGAAATTTCCAAGTTTACGGTTTACCTTAAGACCCCATTTGATGCAGTGTAGTATTTTGGACGGATTTCAAATATTCTTCCTTTGTCATACTGTATGACGTAATTTTTAGTTTTAATATCGGTGGGTGTGACCAGTATTGTAAATTATAGTATTGTATTGTAGTATTGTGTTGTTGTTGTGTATTATAGTATTGTAGTTTGTAAATTATGTATAATGTAATTTATAATCCTTTGTCCTGAGAGGTTTTAATGTTGAAGAGCCTTTTTTATTAGGAAATTAAGTATATTGTCGTTGAGTGTTTTGTAGTGTGTTAGGAGTACAATTACGAGTTTTCTTTCTTTTTCGTTTCTTTTTATCTAGCACTTTTCCCGCGACTTCGCCCGCGCCTCAGTTTTCTTAAATTTCCCTATTTTTTTCTAGGAATAAATGAAGCCTACGTTACTCAGAGATAATATAGTTTTCCAATGGTGAAAAAAATTAGAAATCGGTCTAGTATTTTTTGAGTTTATTTTCTTTTCGTTATTCTTTCTTTTTTATAATATTAGTGTAGATGAGGCGAGTCGAGAGGCTCTGTTAAAATAGTTATCTTCAAAACACCTTTCTTCGCATGCTCATTCATCATACATATTTACACAAACCACTCACGTAAAATACATTCCTTCCTTAGAACAGCCAAGTTATGTCTAAGACTATGAATACCAGATTCGTATCAACAAAACAACTGACCCGCCATCTTACCCCTCAAAGGGGAACAAAGAAACATCTCGACTCCTTGATTGAGTGACTGAGCAGTTGTTGTTGGTCGCTGCTGTTTGCCTCTGTGTGCTTGACTTTAAATTGCCTTGACTAAACAGACGGGAAACTAGGAGCAACTTTTGGGGAACAAAGTTGGTGAAGCATACATTGCGAGGTCATTCCTCATATTGTTAGATTTTATGGGATGCAAATTTCAGCTTGTAAGTCGAAATAGCTTTATTTTAAGTAGAATTTGCAAATATTTTCATGAAAAAAAGATCAAGCAGTTCTTCCAATACAAATAAAATAAAACAAAGGACAAGCTTTCTTATTCCTCAAAGGGGAATAAAGAAACATATCGACTCATTGATTGCGTGACTGAGCAGTTTTGTTGTTGGTCGCTGCTGTTTGCCTCTGTGTGCTTGGCATTAAATTGCCTTGACTGGACAGAAATCAGAGGGCAACTTTTGGGTTACAAAGTTTGTGAGGCACGTAAATAAGCTGAATTATTGATTATTTCCATCACAATAATCAAAACAAAGCTTATTGGAAAGAAACTCTAAGTAAAATTAAGTGCCACAAATGTACTTGCTTGCTTACCTTACTTAACTTTTGCTATTATACATTATGTTCCAATTACATTTTGTAAAACTAATAGACATTGACTGACGACCTTAAAAAGTTAGCTGGGACAGACTGGATGCGCAAGCCGGAGGAGTGGGTGTTGTGGTAGATTTTTTGAGAAACCTACGTCCAACGATAGACTGAGTCTATTAATACTATTAATAGACTCAGTCTCACTATTAATTTAATAGTAAATTTGATTTGATGAAAGATATTTTATTACAGGCACTCATTGATGATCACTTATTCATTCTCAGTGGTTCAAAAACTTCCCCACTTCTACGACGTCATTGTTGGCGGAGCTTTATTTCTATTAGGGAAATTTCAACCTATTTCCAGTTGTACCTACTATAGCCACTGACATTTCGAGCCACGATAAGTTGCCCGTCCACCTCCACCAACCGAACAGTGTTTGTAGCTCACTCTAAGATAAATAGCGCACAAGATCGATGTTTATTTGGGACACTCGTGAACCCGGTCCATTGTTACTACACGTAGTGCCCTATTGACATACCCTTACGAAGTTAAGCTGGGCAAATATTAAATTGGCTCCGTTTTGTTTGTAAGCAGTGTATTCACGCACCCAACACGGGTCGGCCACTTTCGTTTGCAAATATTCGTAACAAGGTGGCAATGTTTTTGAGCTTCTTAGGGTGTCTGTACATTGGTGCAAGGAGCGGAGATGTGAGAAGTTTAGCATGTTCCACACGGATGTAATCCAGCGTCCCATCCAAGGTGACCTTGCTTGTTGTCATCCGTGTAGACGGCAGATGCAATCCAAATTAACACAAAACCTGCAGATGGAAACCCACCAAGGTCACCTCGAATGGGACATTGGATTACATCCTTGTGGAACATGCTTTAGGAAAACATAAACCAATAGAATGACATTTGGTTTCAGCTCCGCTCCGCTTCAGTGAACATGGTATCAGCGAAGCGAAGATTAGTTTGAAGATTACACTGATAGCAGTAATAGTTCTACGGACAGATATTGTCCACACACACATTTTCATTACAGATATTGATCTGACCAAAATCACCGGCTCCATGTACGATTGTTTTGGTCTCAAGGTCGAGCGCCAACGATTGAAAATCTTTAAACTAAACGATCCGATCGTCTTGTCATGTGCATGAATCCTGTCCAAAATTTGACTGTTCAGATTGATCTCATCTCTTCGTAGATGGTAGCCCTTTACACAAGTGGTTACTTGAGAATCCCTTCTATAACATAAAAGAATTCCTTCAGTTTAAATGTTAATGATTTAATTGTACCTATACCAAAATTTGCATGTCATTATGTTAACGATTGAAAATATTATGCTACCATACTATTATTGCAAGAACTTTTGTAACCATGTTCATTTGCAAATAAATCTTTGACTTTGACTATGACTTACTCATTTCAACTGTAGAATATATTCCAAGCTTTGTTCGATTATATTTCCACTTCAAATGTCTTGTGGCTCTTGTACCACTCCTTAGTAGTCAGAAACACTCCGCTCCAATAGACAGCCAGCCTAAGGGTGCCTGTCCATTGCGAGCAAGCAAGACAGCGGAGCGGAGAAACGGCGGAAGCTTAACCAATGGAATTGCATCAAATCTCCGTACCACGTGAGTCAATGACATTGTGACTGATTTGATTGGTTAATATTTTGCCGTTTCTCCACTCCGCTCGCAATGGATAGGCACCTTAACGGTGCCTGTCCATTGCGAGCAACACAGGTACAGCGGAGCAAGGCAGCGGAGCAGAGAAACGGAGAAATTTTAACCAATGGAATTGCATGAAATCTCCGCACCACGTGAGTCACACGCACATGGGAGAAACATTGACCAATTATGTCAGTTAAAATGACTTTAACTGACATAATTGGTCAATGTTTCTCCGTTTCTGCGCTCCGCTGCCTCGCTCCGCTGTAATGGAGAGGCCCCCTTACTCCCTAAGATAATGCGAGAATTTTGTTTATATTTATTGTAGGTGTTTAATTAAGGGTTGTTTCCTTCGCTTCTCGACGTTAAGCTTGTCTAGTTATAGAGCGAGACCTCTCAAGCGTAATGGTAATTTTCTAAAGGGAATTTGGGAGATTGTATCAGTCTGCCGTACCAGAAATACGGAATAGAATAATGGTTTCTGGGAAGGCCCTTATTTACATTTGTTTTTGTTTACCTTTGCATGGGATGACGACGGGAGGATAATGTCTTAGAAATTAAAAGAACACATTTTTATTTTTAACTAGCGGACGTCACGCGGTTTCACCCGCGTAGTTCCCGTTCCCATGAGAGTACGGGGATGAAATATAGCCTATGTTACTCCCTGATAATGTAGCTATCCATTGCTGAAAGAATTTTTCAAATCCAGTAGTTTTCCAGTTTATTTGTTACACACAAAAATACAAATCTTTCCTCTTTATCTTCTAATATATAAAATTTCCATGTCACAATGTTAGTTACCGTACTCCTCTGAAACGGCGTTACCGATTTTTACCAAATTTTATATGCGTATTCAGTAGGTCTGAGAATCGGCTACTATCTATTTTCCATACCCCTAAGTGATAAGGGTTGTTCACCCTTAAATATATTTTTTTTTAATTTTTTGACGAAATTTTTTGTGTTCAAAGGTGAAAATATATTAATACCACGGATTCCTATCATACCTACAGATGTGCCAATTCAATTCAAACGAATTCAGTTTCCGATTAGATTGGCATTTGCAATGACAATCAACAAATCCCAAGGCCAAACGATGTCTATTTGTGGCTTAGATTTGAGTACACCATGTTTTTCACACGGGCAATTGTACGTAGCATGCTCTCGAGTGGGTAAACCATCCAGTTTGTTTGTGCTCGCTAAAGATGGGCTAACAAAAAATATTGTTCACGCTATAGAATTAAAAGATTGATGTTGTTTGTTAGTGTTACTGTCGTAATTAATATGTTATATGTAATTTTAAGAAATAAACTATAATAACTTGAAAATAATATTGTTTGGCGTTTGTTGTTTTTATATTCCCTTATCGTTCATAGCGCTCCATGCCTATTTCACGCATATACCACATACTTACACACTTATAATAAGTAAGTTACTTTTTGTCTACACTAGAATTTATCTAGAAACTAGAAATAATTTATAAGGCAAAACAACGTTTGCCGGGTCGGCTAGTAGTATTATATAGTAACTAGCTGACTCGGCAAACGTTGTTTTGCCATACAAAAAAAAGTACCTTACTACCTATTCTCATACCTACCGAATGTACACATAAAATTTCATGAAAATCGCTCGAGCCGTGACACGAGATTTTTATATATTAGATTAAATATAGTATAGTATAAGTATATATAGTATAGAAGTATAGATATATACCTATGCCCGCGTTAATACAAACACAATAAAAGCAGCCTCTAACCTTATCTAGGGTCCTATCTATTGCAGAATTTGTTCGAAAGAGTCACTGTGGCACTGGAACGCTAAGGGCATTTGGAGGAACATGGATGGGTTTTACTTAGAGAGAGTCTGACACTCCCTTCCGCTCCGCCCAGACCGGGAGAAGTCATTTGATGATCTCCCATTCTTAAATAACCGGCCAAGTGCAAACCGTCTCGCACACGAAGGCTTCCGTACCATAAACCTTTATCATTTGTTGTTATAGCGGCAATAAAAATACGCAATCTGTGAAAATTTAAACTGTCTACCTATTACGGTTCTTGAGCTACAGCCCGCTGACAGAAAGGACAGATGGACGGAGGGACGGACGGACGGACAGCGGAGGCTTAGTAATAGGGTTTCGTTGGTTACCCTTTGGGTACGGAACCATAAAAAACCGGTCAAGAGCGAGTCGGATTCGCGTGCAAAGGGTTCCGAACGAACTTAATTTTTTTAACATGTTAATTTAACACTATAGACTTCCTATAGGTATTCCTGTAACCTATAGGTAAAGATTCCATTTTTTTACCTATAGATTACAGGATTTCCATTTTTTTTTTGGCTTTGTAGTTTCGGAGATAAGGGGCGGAATAATCATTTTTCGTCTAATTTCTTGAATAACTTAACAACCATTTCTTTAAAAATTATGAAAAATATATGATTAAAACCCTCACAGTTTTCATTTGATATGTCACACGATATTGTTCTAAAAACATTTTTTCTTAAATTTTCTAGTTTGACCTCCAAAAGTTACCTCCATACTAAAAAAAATATAATTTACGTAACACGTCCATGTTTGGGTCACAGAAGTCCATATGTGTGCCAAATTTCAACAGAATCGGTTCAGTGGATCCTGAGAAAACTGGCTGTGACAGACGGACAGACAGACACCCAAGTGATCCTATAAGGATTCCGTTTTTTGTTCGGAACCCTAAAAGCAAAGGGCTCTATCTATCTCTGCACCAAAATTCATCAAAATCGTTTCTACGAATAAGGCGTGAAAGTGTTACAAACTAATAAACTCACTTTTGTATTTATTACATTAGTTTTATTATTTTATTATTTTATTTTATTAATTTTAGGAAAACTTACAGCTAAAGTACCTATCCAAAATCTAAGAAGTCCGATTTGACAGCTGAGTAGAGAGGGATAGAAGATTGCTTTACCACTAAGTGCGAAAGAGATTTATTTTCATGTCTCTTTCATACTTACTAGTAAAGCAATGTTTTATCCAGTACGTCTACCATGAGTTTTATCAATCTATACTCGCTAGCGACTGTAGTTAAAAAAATGTATGAAATCTTAAAAGAAACCAATTTCAAATTTATTTGTTTAAGCTGTTAACTAACAAGCATGCAAGTTGCAAGTAAAACTTTAATTAAAAACAAAAAAAAAATAGAAACTTGTTTTTTAAAGTGTTCATACATTTTTTTAACTGCAGTCGCTAGCGAGCATAGATTGATAAAACTCATGGTAGACGTACCGCTGTCAAAACGGGCTCATATTTTTTGACATAATAATACATAACAATATGAAGTAACAATATGTAAAAAATGGCCATTTACAAGCTCTCACGTATATGTAAGGTATCCCGTTTAAATTCTTGTCAGTGTTGTTTTTGCGATCAGAATAAAGAGAGAACAAACGTTGTAATCCTAATATTTAAATTCTTCCGTTACTGGTGACTAAGTGCCTGACAGACAACGCACAGACAAAACTACTGGTCATAGAAAGCTGAACATGTAGGTTCCTTGGGTAACGTAGGGTAAGATTTCCCGAAATTCGTACAGGAACGGCAAAACACGGGATAGGCGCGTACGAAGTCGCAAACAATAGCTAGTTGTTATATATTTTTTTTGGGTCTTAAACATTATAATTCTTGTCTATAATAAGACAACTGGTTTCTGTCATCGTTTCAAAATAAGTACAACAAAACTAAAACTTCCGCTCTTTATTTACACAACTATATAGATCTCTGTATTATACTTTCGTCAAAATTAAATCGGCCTATGTCAACACAAAATTCAATAATCCTCGCTCAATTTTAAGTACAGAAATAGGTAAATACTTGAGCCAATAAGAGAATTTAATATCTGAGCATGCCAACTGCCAGTCCAAGTATATATTTCACTCTAGACTAGTTTATACTTGTTTAAACAGAGTTCTAGCCTCGATATTAATAGCTGTGCGTGGTTGTGATTTGAATAGTTCCGTATTGAAGACGTCCTCTAGTGGTACGGTAGGTGATAGTGGATAACACTGAATAGTTTTTATATCTTCATAAAATTCTAGCCTTTTCTAAACCTATGTCTCCTCTGTTGGATACAAGTCTATCCAGTTGGAGAAAAAGAAAGAGTAAGTTTTTACTTGCGCCATGAATGACGCAAAAAAAAAACCGGCATAGTGCGAGTCGGACTCGCACACGAAGAGTTCCGTACCATAAACCAAACAACTAATAATAAGAATTGATTATTTTTATTTTTTGTTGTAGCGGCAATAGAAATTCACAAACTGTGAAATTTTCAAGTGTCTACTTATTATGGTTCTTGAGATACAGCCCGCTGACAGACAGACGGACGGACGGACGGACAGCGGAGGCTTAGTAACAGGGTTCCGTTGGTTACCCTTTGGGTACGGAACCCTAAAAACTGAATTAGTGATAAACACAGGTTAGAAAAATATGTGAGAAGCATAGCCATGACGCTGGTTTTCAGTCGACATTGGTGACGTCGACCGTAGCAGCATAAAAAGTGATTCCATCCCGCAAAAACATTGCGGTGCTAGTGGATGTCACATCACGTGTTAGAATTTTTGGTTCAAGGACTATTAGTACTGGTATTGTTAGTTATCTGTAGCACAGACAAGACTACACGATTCACTAAATGGAAGGGACCTACTGGCAAAAGGAACAGAGGAAGACCTAAAGATCGATGGGTCGATGAAATTAAAAACACAGCTGGCGTAGACTGGATGATGAAGGCGGCTAATCGAAAACTATGGAAACAGTTGGAGGAGGCCTATATATCCGGAGAGGAGCCATGCCCTAAACACACCTTTTTTATATTAGTGTTGTATTATGTAAGTTTAAATTCAATGTAAAGTGCTTGGAAATAAAAGGCTTTATTATTATTGTTAGTTATCTAACCATGTGGTAAAAGAAATCAACACGGGTTCACGATGATTTTCCAAATAAACGCCAGAATTGAAATATAAACCAATGAATGTGAGCACGAAAAAAACGCTGTGAACCATGCATGTTTTTTACACTGAAATAAAAGTATACTCAAATGTACGCACTGTCAGTTGTCAGTCATTTTAGTCTGTGTTCACTTCGGGAAATAGAAGTGAGCACAAGAGTGAATTTTGGTTGAATTTCTGTATATAACTTTTGGGCAGTCGCATCAACGTTTACGTTTTGGGTTTGATTTTGCAATCGAGTAATGGACGTAATTATTCAGTCTTCAATAAGAGTACATGATAGAAGTTTTTTTTAATGGTGGAATAGTGGGCTTCTTGAATCCAATCATGTCTGATAGAAAAAGTCTAGAACAAATATTTACATGCGAAATCCTTACGTACTACTGGTGGTAAAATACCAACTATTAAGCGGAGTCGGTTTAAGAGACCCCTTAAAATTCGACACATCTCGTTAACCTCATGCAATGGAACCTCATGCAATGCAGTCGGCATCGTCCGATGCTGACTGCATTGCATGAGGTTCCACACTGGACTCGCAAATTGCACGATGTCGACTCGCAAATTCGCCAGCAGAGAAGCATAAGGACATGATGGGACTGTCATACGCATTTTGATTATAAAAGTCCCTAATTAAGTCTATACTAATTATAAAGAGGTAAAGTTTGTGAGTTTGTGAGGTCGTAGGGGGTAATCTCTAGATTTCTGAACCGATTTTGAAATTCTTTTACCAATGGAAAGCAACGTTATTTGTGAGTATCGTAGGCTATATATTAACCCGAAAAATGAAAAGTCTTTTTTGTGGTAGTCGGATTTGCAAAGTAAGTCGGAGAAAAAAATTGTGAGTGTCATAGGTTGACACATAGGTATACTAGCTGACACGGCAAACGTTGTTTTGCCATACAAAAAAAAAACACCCTACCACCTATTCTCATACCTACCGAATACACAAACAAAATTTTATGAAAATCGGTCGAGCCATTTCGGAGGAGTTCGATAAACAAACACCGTGACACGAGATTTTTATATATTAGAGATTAGATTAGCTGACTCGGCAAACGTTGTTTTGCCAAATAAAAAAAAGCCTACCACCTATTCTCATACCTACCGAATATACACAGAAAATTTCATGAAATTCGGTCGAGCCGTTTCGGAGGAGTTCGGCAACAAACACCGTGACACGAAATTTTTATATATTAGAAGATTAACCCGAAAAATTCCGCCCAACGAAGTGGGCAAGGGTATCCGAGGTCAGGAAATGAGAATACAGTTCTTCAGGATAACTAGTTTATTCACTTAGGTTTTGCACTTTAAATCAAATCAACCTTACTCGACGAGAGACCAAACTAGAATGCCCCGGTTCACGAGTGCCATCCTTTTTTAGGGTTCCGAAAAAAAAGGAACCCTTATAGGATCACTCGGGTGTCTGTCTGTCCGTCTTAACAGACGGACAGACAGACACCCGAGAAAACCGGGATCCACTGGACAGATTCTGTTGAAATTTGGTACAAATATGGACTTCTATGACCCAAACACGGACGCGTTACGTAAATTATAAAATTTTTAGTCTGGGGGTTACTTTTGGGGGTCAAACTATAAAATTAAAAAAAAAAAAAATTGACAATATTGTGTGACGTATCAAATGAAAGGGCTTACTGTGAGGGTTTTAATTATACTTTTTTCATAATTTTAAAATAAATGATTTAGAAGTTATTCAAGAAATTAGACGAAAAATGACCATTCTCCCCCCCTTATCTCCGAAACTACGAAGCCTAACATTTTGAAAAAAATGGAGATAATAGATCTTTACCTAAAGATTACAGGAAAACCTATTAGAAGTCTGCAGTTTTAAAATAACATGTTAAAAAAATCGGAACCCTTTGCACGCGAGTCCGACTCGCACTTGGCCAGTTTTTTATGAACCAACGCACGAACGAACGAACGTTAGAGTGAACTGTCAGTGACTAAATAACAGTTGATTCAATACACTATCTGTATGACGTGAACGAAGACGTTCAAACTATTTTAATATAAAATTAGGCTAATAAATATTACTTAAAAAAAATAGAAGTAGTTCAATTATGCGAAAAATGCTAACACGGGTCAGCTAGTAAATAATAAAAAATCACCACCAACCACTATCTCTCTCTTTAAAGCGTTTGTTACTAGAGTTCTCTGCTATTGTTTCACAATTATCATTGTATAAATTTATCTATTTAGTATGTATTGATGTTTGTATAAATAGTACACCTAAGACTACCTGCAGTACTGTATCTCCTTTTTCTCTTTAGAATCCATCCAAAGGTTGTCTTGAAAATATCGCTTTTAGCGATAAGGCCACCCATTGTGTCACCCTATGTAATGTTTCTCATCTATCTTTTCTATAACTTATATGGTGTACATAATAAAGAGTATTCTATTCTATTCTAAAAAATCAAGGTGTTCATTCAAGTGTATATTTTTCCGTCAGATCCACAAGCCTCCTACCTAACGGTGTCTTCTAATATATTGGCTGAGTCCGTTGTCTGTTATCTCTGTTTATGTTAGATGCACGCGCGGCGAGTTGGAATATTTTGAGATATTGCCCTAACACACATAATGTTGCTAATGGTACCACGTTAGTATTGAGCAGAAATTGTTTTTGCGTGGATATTTGGAAATATAGTTTTTGGACCTTTTCTGTTGGTGTGTCCATTCACTATTGATGATTATCTAGTGAAAATAATGATTACTGGTGTCTGACTGTCTGACAGATAACGCACAGTCCAAACTGCTGGTCGTTGAAAGCTGAAATCTAACAAGTTGGTTCCTTGGGGAGTGTAGAGAAGCACTAAGAGAGGATTTCCCGAAATTCCTACGAAAACTGAAAAAAACGGGATATGTGCGCATGAAGTTGTGATCAAAAGCTAGTTCTTTTATAAATTACAGGTCATTTTATTTTAAACTTTGAATTTTCTATTTTTTATTTAACCCCGGGTTTGCACGGGTGCTAATCATATACACAAATCTTTCTCGTGTCTTGCTTTTTCTATAAAATTCATATCATTTAAGGAGATGAAGAAACCGGCAAACAAGCAGAGGTAGACAGCTCCTTCGTTTGACGCCATATTTTAGTAAGGAGTTTTTAATTTTATTTTAAGTGTATTTAGAGATTGGAGATTACAACATGCCAGTATTCCCAAAAGAGTTGGGCAGAGGTGCACTTAAGGTACCTATCAAATTGGAAAATCGTCATTATCATCATCATAACAGCTAAAACATATCCACTGCTGGACATAGGACTTCCGAAGCGTCACTATATGGACCAATTCTTGCTTCTCGCATTCAGCAGGTTTCAGTGGACTTCACCAGGTCATCATCTCACCTTGTGGGAGACTTCCACGCCTTTCAGTAGGCAATCGCCCCTCCAGACATTTTTGAAGAAAAAACTTGAAAAAGAAATCTAATAACCTTCACATCAGTCGGGAAAATCTTCTAACATAATATTATTTAATTTTTTAACGAACAAGCAATCATTTCCAAGATCTTTTGTCGTTCCTAAGGGTCAATTTAATGACTATAGAATTCCCTTTAATAATGGGAAAAGGAAGTTATATCGTTAAACAAACTCTTTCATCTCTTAATTCGTTTTATGTGTAAAGTAATATAAGCGTTTAATGTACTTTTGACACAGAGATACTGCTGCTAATCCAACTAGAAGTGACAAAAAATATGTGATCGCAAAGTCATAATCAATCAATATACTGACTGATTGAGTGAATGACAGACAACGCACAGCTGAAATTACTGGTCTTAGGAATTTAATATTTGGAATGTAGGTTCCTTGCGCAGTGTAGGGGAGCATTAAGAGAGGATTTCCCGAAACTCCCACGGGAACGGGAAAAAATGGGATATACACGTACGAAGTTACGGGCAAAAGCTACTACTAAAATAAAATTGTTGTAACCATTACGTAGAATTGTCCATGTTACGTTTGATTTGGCCCTTTTAGAAAGTAGCCAACTACAATGTGACATCCACCCAACCACTTCATGAAAACGCGAATTCAACGATTTTTCTACAACATCCTCGGACTTTAAAGTATTGATTTAATGTCTACAATTTTAATCACTAATTTGGCCTTCTCCCGCATGATTATTGAAACCTTTTTATTTGTAAATTTTTTTCGATTTCGATTTCGTAATTTGAACTGTATAACTCATAACTATGCATTTTTATGGCTAGGTAAGTAAATAAAATAATAGTAAATTATTTTCAGAAAGCAAGTAATTTACCTTTTATGTATTACTTTAATAGATTTAAGACTAGCTTTTCCAAAAAAATATAGACAAAATATGAATAAACAATATTTTTTTAAAACAGCCTATTTCTAGTAACAGACATCTTTCGTCTGAAAAAAGGTAGTTGTTGATGAATATTCATGACATTTTGTTTCTTGCCACATCCAGCGACATCAATCCTCGGTGCTTATTGAGCACTCAAGAAAAGGTTGAAGCCGAAGTGAAAACAGGGCACGCAACATGAAACACGCTATCACGCGACCGCCTCCGCGGTGATCGTTTGATCACGCGACCACCGACCGCGGTGATCGCTTGATCACACCGCTGACAATACGTGAAGGATAATGAGAGGAAAATGTTAGAAAAAAATATAAAGAGGAAAGGTTTTTAAATTGGGATTGTGAGGTTGTGAATATATCTATGTACCTATTATAATAATTGGAAACGAAATCGAATTGTTACCCATCCTAACGAAGGTGAGTTTCCTTCTCTGTCTCTCTACACACTGTGTCTACGTTTCTTATCCCACTCTTCTGTCGCAGGTCCGCTGGCAGAAATTTCTATTGAAATAAGCAGTACCTTTGTGCTCTTTTGTCTGTATTTAATTATCTTTTTTAAGTTTATTGTGTGTACATAAATAAATAAATAAGGTGAATTCCTAATTTTGTTAAACACGTCATCACGCTACGATGGACCATCGTGATTACACTACTGAAAACACGAAAATGATATCAGATATTTTTTTCTAATATCATTCTCGTGTTTCTAGTATGGTACGAGTAGAGAATATATTAGGCAATAATTCTGCCTTTGTAGGTATAGAAACAGAATTTATGACAAGAGTTTGTTTGTACAACAAACTTTTAATAAATATATATTCAATTGAAAACAAAAAATATTGAGCACAGGAGTTTTAGTTTAGTTTTAAACTGCACTGTAGGTACTCAAATCTTTCCAACCTTTTGGCAATTTATTGTAAACTAGTAGATGTCAAGCAGTTTCACCCGCGTAGTTCCCGTTCCCGTGGGAGTACGGGCATAATATATAGCCTATGTTACTCCCTGATAATGTAGCTATGCAATGCTAAAAGAATTTTTCAAATCGGTTTAGTAGTTTCGGAGCCTATTCAATTCAAACAAACAAACAAATCTTTTTTCTTTATAATATTAGTATAGAGTATAGATGACTGGGGCCATGCAATAAACACTGTTGCGCATCAAAGCGGTTGCACAGTTTGCTATTGTCACGCCTATTCCTTGGGAATACATCAGGAGGTCTAAAAAAACCACTTTAGCAGAATCAGAAAGCACATCACGCTACCCGTCACTGTCAAATTTTCCCAATCAACCTTGAATCTAATGCGTTAGCGATAAAGATGACAATTAAATTTAACAGATTGTTGTGTGGTTAATATTATGATTCTAATATAATTCTGCTAAAGTGGCCGTTTTAGATCCGCAGATAGGCGTTCAAAACGACTTGGATTTTGCTTTACAAACGTAGCTACTTCGAAAATATAAATACAAGGAAGTGACAAGATATTGTATTGCTTAAAATAGGGCTTGCAACTATCTGTAGTTTTTAGTTTAAACAATGATCGGAGTAAGACTTAGAAATCGAATAGATCGACATCATAAAGATTTTTTTTTCCGTTTATGGCAACTGAGCCGGTTTCGACTATTCTGCCAGTGTCACGTCGTGACGGTAGCACCGAAAGGCAGGCCGTCGAACTTGGTACTTCGTGGTAGGTGTTAGTAGCTGAAAGGACGAACACATTGGTTAGTAAAACAGATAATCCCATTTTCAAACTTTAAATACAATACTATCTACAATATATAAACTAGTTTTTCTATATATACACTAATTACACACACGTTACGCACCAATTAAAATTTTAGATCATTCTCATTTAGCAATGTGGCCAAAATGTTTATTAATTGAGGGGAGAAGTGGGAGAGAAGGGTATGGAAGTTGGTTGGGAGAGGAATGTTCAATTTGTATATTTTTTGGTACAGGTCAAAGGATTATCATAAAGATAAATTCCATTTTATTGATGTAATCAACCAAAGAACTGTCATCAGTTATCATTATTCAAAAAAAAAGACATTAATTTTATTCCTTCACAATTTAAAACTCCTCATTAAAAAAGCAAAGCACCTGCATTAAAAACAATTTAACACACACTACACCTACTAAATCAGGTTGAGTACCTACCACCATAATCTTTCTCCTTTGAGCGTCGACAAAGCAAAGTACCGTTTATTTATAGGGTAATAACTGTTTCAGTAACGTTGCTTAAACCTTTAAAGCTATTCTGTTTTATATTAGCGCTTGATATAAATTACCTTGTGAACGTGAGTTTTTTAACGCTGGCAACATTTGAGATATGGAAATTTGGTGTCAAGATGAAGATATGAAGTGAAGACTGCTTTGTCGTATTTCACGGGAGTGCGACAATTGTTTTGTCAGGTTGATAAAGAGAGTCCGCTGCATGTTTTGTGTTAAAATCTTTTTGGTAGTGTCTGGATTGCTCACAGTGATGTTAGTTTTAGTTCTGCTAGAAGATTGCTTTCTTCAACAGTAGGTATCATTTGAAAGGCAACATTGTCGTACTAAATCAGCGTCCGTCTCAATCACACCTCAGCGAAAATTAATGTCAAAAACTTATCAACATGAATGGAAATTAGAAGTATTTCAACAGTTTGCGAATGCAAAAGCTTAAAAAAACGAAAAAAAATAAGGACATTTAATAAAATCGGACATTTAGGCGCACTGCAAGTTACTATCCTCTCCTTGTTGCTATTCCACCAATTCGCACTAAGCGTTTCCAAACGTCTTTTATAATGCGCATTCAACAATAATATCTTCAAAATTAGACTGAACAGGCTTTTTCTGGGTAAGCTCACTCCATCGTTGACTTTGTCTCTGTCTCTGTGACCTAGACTAGAGTCAGAGCAAACCCATCTCAAATAAATTAAAAAAGAGGTGTCATCAATTTAATACCAAGTATCATCGCTCAATTCAGCAACTGTTCTATAGAAATTCTATCATTATCAATTACTGTCATAGCAAATAGATTGGACACAAGATTAGCTGACAAGTGCTCACAATTATATTTTGACAGTGTTATTCCACACGTTGTTTAATCAACTGCAGCCAGCGTTAGATAGGTAACTGCAATCAATTGTTGGATTAGTGGCTGTTTCTATAAATTTTCATTTATCCATAAGTATCATATCGTCGGTCATACTGTAATACTGCGTAATTAGCTTTTTCCATAAGGTCAAATTTTTACAGTTATTTCGTTTCAAGTTAGGCCAGGACAGGACAGACAAGGACAGGCCTAAATGCTATTTACATGGTATTACAATATTACCGACGATATGAGCAAAAATGTATGAAGCCTGGGCTCACCGACCATTGTGCACCAACAGAGATAACATCACTTTGAATCTACTTGTACTTCAATAAATATAAAGAAATAAACTTTTTTTTGTGAAGAATCCATGGGCTTATTTTGCAATAAATATTTTTCTCCTACCATAACTAAACTATAATCATGCAAAGTAATGCTGATATTACATTGTAGTTTTTGTTTTGTGACATCTTATTCCAGTTGTAATTCCAGGATAAAAAAAAAACTTTAAAAAATTAAACAGCTGTTATCAGTTAAAAATATTTTTATCAACATCTCAATCAATATCAAAAATTGTATCCGATGACCTGCCAGTGGATTAACTTGAATGTGCCTACCTGACCCTTTTTTTAAGGATGGGAAATCATAAAATGATTCTTCCCGCTTTGGGCGGAGCAGAAGGGAGTATCAGACTCTTCTGACTAAAACCCATCCATGTTCCTCCTAACGCCCTTTGCGTTCCAGGGCCGCGGTGACTCTTTTGAACAAATTCCTTACCCCTGGCAGGCATCTTTTAAGGCGCGCGTGGACCACAACGTGTCCTCAAACCGGGCCTGGTTCTGATCGGACGGTTAGCCACCCTTGGATTGCCATCCACAGGCCCGCGCCTACGGTAGCCGCAATTCGCCCCGCGACTCCCCACGCTCGGGGCGTCTTCTTCTGTTGCAGCGGCTGGGAGGCGGTTTCTCTCTCTCTCATGCGGTCGGCCTCCTCTTTGTCTAGCATTACTGCTTCACAGAAGGAGGTGACCACTTCCCATGCCTCCTCGCTCCGGACCATGGATTGAACCAGGGCCGTAAGCGAGAGGTTGCCGCAGCCGATCGCCGCGATGAGGACACGGCAGTACTCTGCCCAAGCAAGGCAGGCCTCCACCGTATGCTTCCCCGTGTCCTCTGGACGATCCTTGCAGTGTTGACGACCGGGCCTGTCCTCCCACCGAATCCGAAACAGTTATCTCCTGATGTCCTTCAGGAGCGGCCCCAGAACCGAAACCTGTGGAACACTGCACGACATCTCTCGCCGGTTCCAACCTTCCAGGTGACCGGGGTAAATGAAGCCGCGACTACGCGACGGAGGTAGGTCGACATCCGGTGATACCGAAGTGCCTCCCTGGCAGGGCGTTGAAAGCATTGGCGATATCGTGAGACGACCCTGCCCCGGGACACCGCATCCCCCGTCGAGAGCGCTCTCACGCGCATGACACCGTCGAGCGCCCCATGCAGCAACCTAACCAGGTGCACGACGAGGCGGTTTGTAATGTTTCTTTCAAAGAGCTTGCCCACCTCGTCAACCAACACAATAGGCCGGTATGCAGACGGAAAGTCAACAAGGCGCCCCGGCTTCTTAATGAGGACCAATTCCCCGTCTTTCAACGGAGTGGGAACTGTCTCCTCTACAATTATGCAATTAAGAACCCTCTAAGTCGATAAGCGTCCAAGGCCAGGATCCAGGCTTTCCCAGGTAAGCCGTCGGGACCTGAGGCGGTATTTTTGGCCTTCAACCTGAAAAGTCTTCAGCACCGGAGACCACATACATACGCTGCGGCAAGTTATATAAGATCTGCCCCTATGCTTAGCGTTTGTGGACTACGAGAAAACCTTCGGTTCGATCGAGACTTGGGCTGTGGCACAGTCTCTCCAACGATGCCAGATCGACTATTGGTACATCGAGGTGCTGAAGTGTGTGTACAAAAACCACCATGTCAGTCCTACTTCAAGATCAGACCTCGAAACCTATCTTCCAGCAGTAGGGTGTGCGGCAGGGAGACGTCAATTCTCCGAAACTGTTCACGGCCGCAATGGAGGATGACTTCAAGGTTTTGGACTGGAAAAGGCTAAGTAATAATGTCAATGGCGAATATATCACTCACCTTCGATTTGCCGACGATATGATCGTCATAGCTGAGACTATGGAGGACCACAATATACCTAATGCTCGATGACCTCACTAAAGCTTCCGAAAGAGTGGGTCTTAAATTTAACATGGACAAAATCAAGGTCATCGTGAATACCCATGTAGCACTCACTCCTATCAAGATCGGAGACTCTACACTCGAAGTTGTAGACGAGTACGTTTACCTCAGACAAACGGTTCAGTTAGGTAGGGCCAACTTCGAGAAAGAGGTCAATCCGACTCGGCGGAAACGAGAAGATACCACGCAACTTCCCGTAAGCCGCCCTACGGGAAGTTACGTGGTATCTTCTCGTTTCACATACCACAGTCTCTCAAAACGAAAATCTATGACCACTGTCAATAAAGTATGAATTTATTGTTAAAATAACAGTTTTATGACTACCAATTGTTTTTTTCTACGAAACCTATTTTGGTGCATATCTTTTTTCTGCAATGGAATTGAAGGTGCTGCCTATAATAACAATTCAAGCATGAACAGAATCCTTTACAATTATTGCAAATGTCATAACGCTGTTGGACAATGAGCTCAATTTGTCTCGTGGTCCTTTGGTAACGCAAATAACATTTTTCATCCACAAAATGTGATAAATCTGTTTATATCATGATGACGTGATAAATAATTTTGGGACTTGTGGGTAATAAAAACTTTAAATAAAATTCATAAAAACTGTAGTTTTATAATTAACATCATAAAAGTAGTGATTCGAGGAAAAAGTAACCAAAATCAACCCTATATCCATACAAATATGTTTATTATTCCCTCTTTGCACCATCAGGCTGACTGGTAGAAAACACCTAAGGCATAAAATCCGCCTTCACACTGTATTTTCACTAGTGCATAAAGCTTTCATAAATAAATAACATCATAAACGCGTAAGTTTTTTACGTTTTCTCGCCGAAACCGCTTTAACAATTATTATGAATTTGCCATAGAAATACACAGAAACTTAGAAGAGGATTTAGTATAGTTTTTATTCCAAGAGTACGTTCCCTTGGTATAACATCTTCTTTCACGCGGATGAAGCCACTTGCAGAGACTAATAAAAAAAATATCCGAAATTACTTGCAGGGATTAAACCAACCCCGGGTGTCGGGAGTCGCAGGACGATACCCGGGCACTGTAGGCACGGGCCTGCGGAGGCCGAGCTTTGGGTGTCTCGCTGTCCGATCAGAACCAGGCCCGGGTTGACGGCGCGTTGTGTTCCACGCGCGCCTCAAAGAGGTGTCAGCATAGTAGACGGGGCCCACTAAGACCAATACCTACCAGGGTTGTGGACCAATACCGGCCAGGGAATTTGTTTGAAAGAGTCACCTCGACCCTGGAACGCAAAGGGCATTAGAAAGAACACGGATAAGTTTTAGTCAATTTGAGTCTGACATTCCCTTCTGGGTCGCTCAGCGCGGGAGCAGTCATTTGATGATTTTCCATCTATAAAAAAAGGTATTAAACCAAAACCAACCCGTCTCGAAGCCTCTATCAACAACACTTGATAGTTCAAAAATATATCAGTCACGATCCTGTTTGCTCCACAAATATGGCGGCTCAATAGTAACCCTCACTTGGCAACATAGTGTAGCCCCTAAACACAGTTAATCCCGCTTTATGAATTTGGAATCCACGATATTGCGACTGACCATCAACAGCGAACTGGTCAAAGTAAACAGTTACGAATAGCAATATCATTTTAGGGTTAACATCAATAACCTGTCAGTTCTATTTGTGCGTCTGATTAATGTTTTGGGTTGAGAGGTTCAATACAAATCGACTACTGATTTACTGGTAAATGCCGCATTTGATTTTGATTGGTAATTATCTATTACAATGAATACATTGGTTAAAAACTAACTTGTAAGACTGCTATCCTAATAAAATAATGTATGGTCTTTGAAGAGGCTGTAAACTTTCAATTTCTTTTTCGGTATTTGTTCTCAGACTCGTCAAATATGGAATATCAACCACTAATATAACATATTCAAAAGTTTTAAAATATGATTATTTTATTTTAACTTCAGTAACAATCTATACTAATCTATAAATATAACCTTGATGAAATTTGGCACAAAGGTAGATCGCAGTCTGTAACAACACAAAGGATACTGATTATCCCGGGAGTATGTTTTTTGGCATAGCTAGTAAATTATATGCGTAAAACCCTAAAGCTTAAAATAGATCTGTCTTACGACTAGGAAGGACACATTTTGTAATGATAACGTGTTGGCTCCACTGCTTAGGGTCTCAGGAAAAGGATATTGTGAATAAGCAAAGAAAAGTTTATTTTAATCTCTGTGTCATATCATTTATTCATATCAAATAAACTTGTATTTTGTTTTTAATTTTTTCATCACAATCTGAAATTAGTATGTCAATCGCTTATATTTTTATTTTATTTTAAAGTTATTTTATATTAATAGTCGGAGCACGTAGACTCATTAATGCGTAAGTTGTGGTTACCTGTAATTGAGTGTGCATTACACGGAAACGTATTGTGTATTATGCTTGTATTTTGCAGAATTTTTTATAGAGTACTTACTCGTGGTAATCCTTAAATAAATAAATAAAAACACCGGTGCGTCCGACTACAGATCTGTCGTAAAGTTTCATTGTAATGCCTTGCAGGGGATTACATTAGGATCAAATAAAAAAATAATTGGAAGAAAACCCAAAATATATTCAATGCGCTATATTATGTTTATTTTTGATAAGGCTCGCGTTTAACTATATATATATATATATATCTCACGTGATGTGTAATTCCCGTATTTTAAGAAAACGATTGCATTCACAGTTTCCCAAAACATCTATAAGATGATCTTGCGACTTCAATTTGAACGTTTTTTTAAGCACAAGATTGCTCACATGATAAGTAAGCAATGCTGATGACTCATGGTCAGTGGCTTACATTTGACGGTCAATAGCTGATAGAATGTGACTTTTTATAGAACCTGTCTGTACAGTCCCATATACTTAAGACTCAGAATGATCTACAACATAATTGTGTACCAAATATTCGGCAGTGCTATTCTGATGATATCTCGCCGTAAACACTAGGGGAAGTGAACTGTCCATCCCTAGCATCTGGGTTGAATGATGGCTCACCTTAATCTCACTTCACCTGAGTTTCCAAGTAAAGATTTTTACAGAATATACCGGCTGGTGTAGATCACTCACACGAAAAAAACTACCTACCCCCAACAAAAACCCGTCATTTTAACCAAAAACTTAGTCACATATTGCAAGCACAAATACATCGTCTGTGCGGTACGTCGAGCGACTCAGCTCCGTTCCACCCGTCAAAGCGCGCTCCCCGGATATTGCCTGGTTCACGTCTGTGACGACTTCCGATCGCTGTCGAGGTTCATGCTAGGCGTGCGACGTCGATGTGTGATTTTATGTTGTGTGGGAAATATTTAACGGGGATACTTTGTAGTAGTTGCATTTAAGGGGTTGGGTTGGTGAGTAGCTGATGGCGAATGAAACGTGATTCAAGTATCATCTCTTAAACCTACACATGAATCGATAGATTAGGCAATAGCTTTCAGTATAATAACGCGTTTAGGCTGCTAGTGGGACTGCCCCGCTTCTGTAGTGCGTCGGGGATGTTCGCAGATGCGCATGTAGTTCTATTTTTACACAACAATGCGTAAAACATGCGCTTCTCTGGTGCGCATGGTGTGGGGCAGCACCAACAGTATCCTAAGCACGATTGCAAGTCGGCTGGATTGTATTTATGTGGATCGCTGTTGTGGAATCACTCATGGTTTCTCGCAGCAGTGATCCACTGTTATTTGTTGTGTTGTTTGTTTTTATCAGTGTATAATAACATAGTCTTAAGTTTTACGAACAGTTTTTTGAGTCGTGATACTGTTACTCATGTTATATTATTTTCTTTGTCATAATACTTTGCATACAATTATATAAATGCGGTTTTTCTATCTAAACAGACAGATGTGTTGCTGGGGAGTTTGTTGCGCTACTTATCTTCCCAGCTAAAACACTAGGAAGTGGTGACGGGCGGGGCGTTTTTGGGGGACTGTTATTTTGTAAACGTTGGCGTTCAAAAAATGCCGGCACTCAGCCTTATTTGGATAAATGACTTTTGACTTTTGGGTGTCCGTATATCAGAAGGTATTAAAAATATTTCAGGCTTATTTAATATTTCAGACTGATGATTTGGTGAAAGCTGGAAGATGGAGATGTAGCAACACTTGGAAGAGGCTTACGAACAGCATTGGATAACTTTTGACTGAAATGATGACGATGACTTTGGTAAAAATAAATTTCTGATCAATTAGATTGTCTTGCCAATATCCCTTCTTTGCCTTGCTTGACTCTCACGGAAAGAAAATGCCACAGTAACGCGACCACAACATTAACATTAATAACACAATTGATTTACAGCAGTGGTTGTGAGTAAATAACAAGATCAGAAGCGCGATCTCAAAACTATAATTCAAATTGTATCTCGTTTTAATTTCAAATAACTGGCGAAATTTTGTTTGAAAACATTTTTTTCAGAGCTTGTACTAATGTGATATCTCGTTATCACTTACAGGTTTGCTGGAAAAATACTCGAGCTTGAGGTGAGAACTGTCAAAAAAAAAATTGAATTGAATTGAATCACTATGTACTATTTTTAAACTCAAACTCAAAATATTTATTTCAAATAAACCATTTACAGGCATTTTTTAACTGTCGATGTCAGTCGGTCCAAAACGATGAAGCTATTTGCACGTTCCAAAGCGTAAATCTCTATGGAGAAGAACGCGCAAGAAACTCCACGGACACTCTTTTAAAAATAATAAATTTATGCTTAGTAGGGTACAGTAAAAAAATAAGATCATATCAGCCAAAATGCATCACCTGTGAAATACCTTTACCTGAAAGAGAAATCACAACAGCGGGAAATATTTTTATAGATAATTTTTAATCGAAAAATCAACACAAATATTATGACTTCACTGCGTACTGAGTTAAATCATGCGTATAAAATACAACAGCGGTCTAATCGAGCGAGCCAACTTATTATAGAGGAGGTAATCACTACGAGTTATTAGCTCCACCATTTTTAATATTGGCGATTGACTGCACTTTTGTTTTACCTACAGTAAACTATTAGAGCCAACATGTTGGCCAATTTGTTAGAATGTTGGTCTTTATATTTTTGTATGTCACCGCAAAATCTATGAGGATAAGCCATACCCGTGCCGTGGTAAGTTTATAATAAAAATTTGGATCTTGTTCACTAGCAACGAATATCAGTAGGATAGTGAACTCTCGTTTTTGACCTCAAACTTATACTAACAAACACCTTGTCGATTTTTTTTCATGCAATATAGTGTCATTTCCTCATCTGGTATTATCATTATTACTTACTTAGCTACTAGCAATATTGCTGAGCGATGGGTCCTGTATTCGATTCCCCGGTCGATCGGACAAAGAGTGTTGTTGGGTTTTACCATAAGAAGTTCTCTGTGACAGCCTGAAGTTTATAGGTTGATGGTGTGACACCCCTGTGCCTCGAAAAACACGTCAAGTCGATAGTTCTGCACACGATCTTTCTCCAGTCGTGTCGATTTGTCGATCAATTGGACTATGAGAGTAATAAAAGAGGCAATAATAATAATTGTGTTAGTAAAAAAAATTAAAACTATGTTAATATCACTTAATTGCACTATGTCCGTGTGCGTTCCGGTGGCACTTGTCCGCGAAAGCGGCGGAAAACGTCATCCTGAGGCCAAAAGCTTTCCTCCATCACCTGAGGCAGGTAGCATGTTGGTATGCGCACCACAAACGCCTTAAAGTTGACGTTGCGATACGACTCCAGCAGCTGCACCCTCGGCGCGTACTTCAGCCTGTGGCGCACGTACTTCACGATGTCTTCCGCGTCAGTGGAGTAGTGGAGACGGGAAATGAACAGCACGCAGTTTTTGTTTGGCTCCGTAGCAGCCTTGCCGCAGCGGTTCTTGCAGCTACTCTGCCAGCGCTTCCTCCTTTGCAACGTCACGAAGCCGTCATCATCAGCCCGGTCCGTTTCGTTTAAAGGCACGGGCTTTGCGGGGGGAGCAGTCCAATGCATCTGTGTTTGCGCACACAATTGTACACTAAAATGTCTCCTGCGCCGATGGCTAGTTTCCTTTGAGATTGCCTGCAATGGCTTAAATCGTTCAGCAGGATTATTAAAAGTAACTTTATTCCTTCATTTCTTATGAAAAATTCACCAGTTTTCCTACCCGTGTGTATTTTATTTTAATATGTAAATGCATCAATTGATTGCTGGGACTTTTGTATGCTTCATGAATGGGATATCACGGGGTTTCAATTGAAATCGTGGCCCGATGTAAGTAACTACTAAGTATTAAGTCGGCAATGATCCAGGGAATATAATAAATTGTTATTTTAATTACTTACTCGTCCGTTTTTGATTAAATGTTATGATGTTCAAACAATATCACGTGTGTTAATGTTGATTTGCTCTCTAATATTTAATTGTTTGTTTAAATACTGTGTATTGAAGCTTACTTTTGGTAGCCTTAAATAAGTAGTTAAACTTTTTTTGAATAGCAATTATGATTGGAAAAAGAAAATATGAATCTCAATCAACTGTTACTAAAATTTTTAAGAGCTTATAATTTTTTTCGGAGAAACCACTACTTATTGCTGTCAAAGATTTTTTTACCTACTTGAATCAATTAAAAAAATCTTTGATAGCAAGCTACACTGTAATTGAAAAAAAAAATTAAAGAGTTTGTATGGTTGTTTGGTTGAACGCGCTAATCTCAGAAACTACATTTTCGAATGAGAAATTCTTTTAGTTTTGGATAGCTTATTTAACGAGAAGGGCTACAGGCTGTATCATCACGCTACGACAAATAAGAGCGTATCATTAATGAAAAATGTGACCCAGATTAAGTCAAGCGGGTCAGCTAGTTTAGAATAATACCATAAGTAAACAACTAGCTAAATAAGCATTTAACTAATAATCCTTCTCACGTTTTTAAGATCATCTTACTTGTGAGAAAAATAAACAGTGTTATTTTTAGCATCAAATAAGAAAAAACCAAGCAAGAAGGATATCGTCTTAAATCATAATCCTTTACAACAGCCCCGGGCGGATACATAAAAAGATTCAGCTTTCACAATAATTTGATTCTGTATCATCAAAATTGGGTCAAACATAAACTGGATTATGAAAGACGATGTTCCGTAGCTTTATCAGCGTTTAAAATTACTTGCCATGCTGGTAGTTACTGTAGACCTGTTTCAAGTGAAATTTTTGGTGTTTCGAAAAGATAAACACTGGAAACTTTTAAAAAGCCTATTATTTTTCGGAAGACACAGCGTTGGAAAGCCTCCCACAAGGTGAATCGATGACCTGGTGAGGGTCGCGTGAATGCGAGACGCACAGCATCGATGGGGAGGCGTATATCCAGCAGTGGACTTCCTTCGGTTCAAATGATGAAGCTGATAATTTTCTACTATCAATTAAAAAAGATTCGGTTGCTAGCTGACGGTTTTCATTACACAATTATTATTTAAATTTATTTAAGTATAAAAATAAACAGAAAGCCGTAAGTGGCAAGGCGGGTTATGTAGCGATTTAATTAATACGAATAAGTCTTATTTAATCCCCAATACGTTTTCTATTTATTCCAATCCTTCGATCGATAGTAAGTACCTGACTTGAAAGCTCATTGTGTTCTGTGTCAAATTGTAGAATCAAGATTATTTCTTGCGGCCTGCAGTACTTCTTGGCAGGTGAGCTGGACGACGGCCTATTGTAACAAATATTGTTCTCGACGAGTTTACCGTTCGCTACTCTCATAGTGGACAATGCGAACATTGTCAAACGTTCCACTTTACGTTACGTTCAGGTCAAGCTAATAATCAGTGCTTCGTTTTTAGTACGTTGCAACTCGCACAAATCGACAACGTCATCATCATTATTTACTTATTAAAATTTTATGCACTTGTGAAATCATTGTAAAAATGCGACATGCCTTGGCTTTCTACCAGTCGATGTTCAAAAAAAAAAAATCAAAAGGCATTTATTCAAATTAGGCTGAAAATCAGCACTTTTTGAATGTCAAAATTTACATGAAGACAGTCCCCCAAATCGCCCAGCCCGTCACCACTTCCTAGTGTTTTAGCTGGGAAGAAGAAGTGGCCAACAAACTCCCCAGCAACACAACTGTCTGTTAAGTTTAAACAACTTGAATTTATATAACATTATCCAACAGTTTATGATAGATGTCGATCATAAAATAAATAAATGGATGGCACATGTCCGCTAGCATACCAATGTTAGGGCGGTGCAGAGATACCGCTTGGCAGGTGCAACTTAAAAGGAAGAATAACTGAAAAAATACAGTAATAGACACATACATAAAAACATAATATTTAAATAAAATATTATTGACGAAAACAAATTCAATAAATCAACACCTTCACTCTTCCATTGTCTTACGTATGTATTCACGTCACCTGATGTCATCATAGTCTGGTTAGATTTTACATCAATAGGATGGTCTTCTTCTTCTTATCATGTGGTACTGCCCTAGGTCTAACGACCCAACACACCCTAGTGTCAGAGTTTCTAAACTGCCTCAAGGGCCACTGGCATGGTTTATTTGACGACCGCCATTTGGCCACTGGCTTAATAGAATGGTCAAAATAATATGTATCGGTATATTTTTTCAATCACTTGTTTATCAATATTTACAATAAAATATATCTTCCGATCCAGTTGCGCATCACCAAAAATAATAAATAACCCATAAAATTCACTGATGGTCAACTTTTCTTACAATTTACGATTCGACTCGCAAATTACGAGTTTTTACGCATGGCAATACTCGTTTTAGACATTACGACTTGAGTGTCAATTTCGAGAATTGACACCACTTTGCGAATTGCGGGCGCTAGAGCTTAATGACTGTGAGGATCATTTTTAAGCAAATAAAACTGTTTTAATAGGCCCGTCGATGTTCTGGCTTTGGAGATTGAAGTTTTATTATTGTGATGAAATTACTATTTAGTCGGTCCAATTTTGAAGTTCTTTTGGTTGAAATTACGATTATGACTATGGCTAATATTTAATGAAATGTTATAGCTATTCCACAACAAGCGAACTTATTGGTCTATGATAAATTATGTTAGTGAATTGTTTTTATTTTGGTGTAGAACACTTAACTTTCGATGAATATTAACTCTTTAAAAAAGGTTAGACGAATATTGTTATCCGCATGCATGATTGATAGCTTGGTAAAATTCTCCACGTAACTGGTGTCAGGAGAAGGAAGGTCGTAACTTCTTTTTAACTCCATAAACTTTATTCCAATTGAAGACCTCATTTGTCTTGCATACTAAAATTATCAATGAAAATTTGAGTTTATTTCCCTATATATCGTTTCAAATCCACACAGACATAACCTGGAAACTGGAACTGTCTTACATCCGCATTAAATAACAGAACCAAAACGATATTTATTATCGCACAAAGCTTCACAAAATGCTTTCAAAATACCAGCGAGCCAACAAGCCGTTGTGAACGAACATAAACGGCAAGACAACAAATTGTAATTTGTATGATAATGAAGGAGGAACATGGTGGCGTGACGGGGAACGCTTAGCGATCGCTTTATCGTCGCTTGTCATGATTCAATGACTTTATTTTTTGGAAATCCGAAGTAAGTAAGTCATACGGGAATGATAATATTCAAGACATCTTTACCGCCAACAACGACCTACTGAAAGAAATCCTGCATCGCGGTATTAGTTTCGTGCGATTTAGAACATAATTATACAACAGTCCGAATATCAACCATCGGGCGGTTGCCCACCAGACACAATAATCCTCCGGTCGGTCGGAAGATCCTCCGTTTTCTACTGAGGCTTTCGAGATTTCACACCCCATTCCGCATACCCTCTATAGATGAACGTAATATTTGAAGAATGTATTTATTTATTTTTTCTATTTGCCTTCTCTTTTAGTTGCAACTATCTCTATCATGTTCTGTGTGTGCACCACCCTGAGGTCAACGGGTAAAAAATGCCTAAAGTATTAAGTCCGCCTTTGGACAGTGCTTTTTACTAGTGTATAAAATTTTAATAAAATAAATAAAGATGAGAGGATCAATTGTCTTGTTTTTGGTAATTGTAATCATAACAATGTTTTACTAAGACTTCAAGAGGGAAAGTTTAATTTGTTAAGTCGTTCAGTGGTTATTACATCCAACAGGTCACTGTCGGAACTGCAGTGTAGCAGCTTTGCTATACTGTGCAGTTCCAAGGATTTTCAAACATAAAAGTGACCTAGCAGTTTTAACTGAAGACATTTACGAGATTAATTTAATTGCAGAGAAAGAAGACTAGCAAAAAATGTGCCATTTTTCCTCCCGTGTTTGACAATTTACTGGAGTAAATAAAATGCACGTTAATCAAGCATAATTTGACGGCCATCAGTTAATTTGTCCTGAATAACATGTATGTTGACTATGGGAAAATTATCTTATTTTCACGGGCAATCGTTTTCCATATGGTCAATCAATCCAGTCCTTACCGGTCTTTTTTTTTTCACAGGATGGGAAATAATCAAATGACTCCTCCCGCTCTTAGTGTCAGACTCTTACTGAATAAAACCCATACGTGTACCTACAAATTCAGTTTGCATTTCAAAGCTGCGGTAACTCTCCTGAACAATCCCGCAGCCCCACCACCTTCATCGTTTCAGCCAATTTCCGTCCGCTGCTGAACGTAAGCCTACCCCAAAGAGCGCCAACCATCCGGTCTTGGGCACTCAGCATCCATCCGCTGCCAGCCATCTTCAGCCACCTTCGTTAAATCATCGATCTATCGTGCCGCAGAGCGTCCCACACTACGTTTGCCCAAACGCGGTCTCCACTCTTCATATGTCTGCTCCATCAACCGTTTGTCCGCCTGCAGACATGGCCGGCCCACTTCCACTTCAGCATGCTGATTCTACGCGCAATGTCGACTTTAGTTCTCTGGCGAAAGACTTCGTTGCGAATTCTATCCGAGAAATCTGAAGCATTCCTCTTTCCTTTGCATGCCTGGCAACCTTTATTTTGTGGACCAGGCCTATGGTGAGTGTCCACGTTTCGGCTCCGTAAGTCATTACGGGTCGGACGCTCTGGTTATAGACCCTGGTCTTAAGGGATTGTGGGATCGACGATTCAAAGATATCACGCAGCTTTCCGCATGCCGCCAAGCCCAAGCGAATTCTTCTGGTCGCCTCCTTCTCAAAGTTGTGCCGCCCAAGTTGTATAATTTGGCCTAGATATATTAAATTAAATTAAATTAAATTTATTTATTTGGAACAACTGAAGTTTACACATTACACTGGAGAAACGAAGATAGCTACAAAAGTAAAATATTGTGGCGCAGCTATCAACGCCCAATTCAAAAGTACATACATTCATTAACATTGTTCCAGTTTAACCTTAAAGAAATTAAATTATAAATGAAGAATGACAAAATAAAGACAAATAATTATGTACGTTATGTGATTACTTTATTGTATAAATGTAGAGTGGAGGTGGGGATAGGGTGTGTATTTGTGTGTGTGTGTGTGTGATGGTGTGTGTGAGTGTGTGTATGCGTGCGTGTGTGTACCGCATTTATGAAAACATAAGCTGCTCAGTCTCATTATAGGACAAACACTTAAGCCAGTTGGTCACTTTCCTCTTCAGTACATTCCTAGTCATAGGGTATATTTTAATTTTAATATTTATGGCATTGTAGAGTTTTGAGCTAGTGTGAGTGAAGTGGCGACCGACCAACGCTAATCTGCAGCGTTCAGTCTTGCAGACTCTGTCGGTACGACGCTTCCTGGTGAGGGAATGAGGGTTGTAAGGGAGAAGTTGGTGCTTCCTAAGAACTGTTTGCAGCACAAACAACTGCCTCACTGTAAGGACCTCACAAAGTGAGTATAGTTCTGAAGTAGGGAATCTAATAGGTTTCTTAGCGAGCACTTTTAAAACTGCTCTCTGAGCCCTCTCTAGGCGCAACATGGTTGTCTTGTGCGTTCCCCCCCACGTGGTTATGCAGTAACCGAGAACTGATTGAGCAAGGGCAAAGTAGACCATTCTAAGACATTGGAAATCAGCAGCCACTCGAAGTTTTTTAAATAAGTAAATCAATCTTCTGACTCTAACGACAACTGAGTTTACCTGTTTTTTCCAGGTCAAAAGATTGTCTAATATAACACCAAGGTATTTTATGGTATCAGACCGTTCTATTTGGGCGCAGTTACAGGTGTTGGCCTCTGGGGTACACACATGGGTCCTGATCTCAAACGACAAAGGTGGTTGGGTAAGGATACTTGGGGTGAAGGGGATGAATTTAGTCTTGGAAATGTTGAGAGTAAGCAGATTCGAGGTTAGCCACGTCATAACCATCCTCAGTGCCAATTCTGCCTTTTCACGAGTCTCAGACCAGTCCTTTCCATGGGTTATGAGAGCTGTGTCATCCGCATATGTAATGATTTTAGTGTTCGGAAGAGACAACTGACAGAGCTCATTGACATATATGAGGAAAAGGGTTGGTCCTAGGACACTGCCTTGGGGGACCCCATAAAACAAATTTTCTTCATCACTCACAAACGATCCAACCTTTACAACCTGTTTACGCCCCGATAAGTAGCTACGAAATATTTCGAGGGCAATTCCACGAATACCAATCCGTTCTAGCTTGTTAATCAATTCGGTGACAGAAACGGTGTCGAACGCTTTCGAGAGGTCTAGGAAGACACCCAGAGGCTTCTGATTATTGTTAAGGTGTGCGACTATTGTATTTGTGAGCTCCAGGCCAGCGTCCTCTGTCGATTTTCCTGCTCTGAAACCATATTGATTTTCGGCCAGGATGTTGAATTTAGCTAAGAATTTCACAAGCCTCGCGTTGATAACTTTCTCGAAAATTTTTGAGATGGTTGAAAGGACGGATATAGGCCTGTAATTAGAAACAAGATCTTTGTCTCCTCCCTTGTGAATAGGGTGGACTATGGCAGTTTTGAAAACATCCGGAAAAATACCAGAGGAAAGAGAGAGATTAAAGATGTGTACAAGGAGGGGGACAATTGTATCTTTTGTGGCCTTGATAACTGTGCATGGGATTCCATCATAACCGACAGCACATGCATCTTTGAGAGTTAAAATAATGCTTTCGATTTCGGCGTTATCAACGTCGGACATGACCATCGATTCCAACGGGGCTATCATGGAAGGGCTAGCCACCTGGGGCGGAACGTGAAGGTCTGAACAGGTATTTTGTGTTGAAGAATTTGAGAACTTGGATGCGAGGATACTGCCTACATTCGCAAAGTAACTGTTTACCATATTGACAGAGAGAATAGGGTCGTCTTCACGTTTCAGTAATTCTGAAGAAAAATTTTTACTCTTGTCCATATGGGATATTTCTTTAATAACTTTCCAGGTAGCCTTAGGGTTCCTTCCGGCCTTCTGAAACTCTGACCTTTCATATTCTCGTTTGAGCCTCTTCAGTAAATTATTGCAAAAGGTTCGATAACGACGATAGATAGTCTTATGTGTGTCATTTTCTGAGTGTTTCTTGGAGGTTTTATGTAACTTATCTCTTTGCCGAATACATCTAAGGAGGCCAGGAGTAATCCAAGGTTTGATGATGCGCCTTCTACTAGAAATGACTGCACAACTTGTATGGTAATTCACTGAAGAGGATAGTAGAGATACGAAAGTTTCGGCGGCAACGTTTGGGTTATTTGAACTTAGTATTTTAGTAAAGTCGGCTTGTTCAATGTCAGATTTCACTTTTGCAATATCAATTTTTGTGATTTGTTTGACTTTTCGTGTATTTATTGTGAAACTAGGATTGCAAAATAGTAAAACAGGAGAATGGTCAGTTATGTCACATTCAAGTACCAAGGTTGTGGCAGTTTGGTTCGACTTCAGTAATACATGGTCTAGACAATTATCCAGCCTGTATGCCATATGTATTCGTGCACAACCTCGAGGATAGCGCCATTTACGATTACAAGTCTCGGGGTGACATGACCATTGTACATGACTTTGGTTTTGTCCGGATTCATCCTGGGAACCACCTGCCTTGAAGAATCGCTCAGGCTGTTCTGCATCACCTCCAGCTCCTGCAAAGATTCCGCCATGATGACAATGTCGTTAGCAAATCGGAGGTGCGAGATTTACTGACCGTTAATATTTATGCCCCGTCCTTTCCAATCGAGCGTCTTGAAAACGTCCTACAACGTGTTCGTAAACAGTGTCGGTCCTTATACAGCAGCGACAGTCAATAAGACACCTCTGCATGGACTCCAGAACAGCTCATGTCTCGATGGTGTCGAAGGCTTTCTTATAGTCCACATACGCTAGGCACAGAGGCTGATTATATTCCTCGGTCTTTTGAATTATTTGCCTGAGGGTGTGTATGTGGTCCACGTTGCTGTAATCTTTTCGAAACCCGGCCTGATCTAGCGGTTGGAAGGCATTGAATTTTTGGGTGAGACGATTCGAGATAACCCTCGAAAACAGCTTGTAGATATGGCTCAGGAGTGAAATGGGGCGGTAGTTCTTGAGGAGTGTGTTATCGCCCTTCTTGAAGAATAATACCACTACGCTCCTGTGCCATGCCTCCGGTGTTATACCAAAGTGGATGACGGATTTGAAGAGCTTCTTGACAAGCTCTATCAATACAGGTGTTGCTCCTGCCTTGAGCAGCTCTGTGGTTATTCCATCACCCCCGGAGCTTTGTTATTATGAAGTTGTCCGAGAGCTATTCTAATCTCACCCATGTTAATATCGGGAAGCTCGTCTGTGAGATAGTGTGTAAGCCTGGCCTGTGGATCATCCGCGCCGTGGGCCTGAGGTGGGCATTTTTTTTAAGAATGCAAGTTTCCTTAGAACTTTTCTACTTCAGCGAGTATCTCTGGCTTCGAGGTGACGGTGGTGCCCTGTGACGTTTTGAGTTTCATCAGGTGACAGCGGGAGGTATTGGGCTTGGCAAATTCCTTCGAGCCTTTGTTTCACGCTATAGCTTGCTCGATGATTCGGGTATTTGCGCTCCGAGTGTCGCGTCTAATTAGCTTCTTGATCTCCCTGTTAAGTACCTGACGCTCGGACGGTGTGGCATTCGCGAGTTCTCGTCCCACCACCTTACAGGTCTAATTTCTGTCAAGAAAATCTTTTTTTTTATGAATGGTAAATCATCAAATGACTTCTCTCGCTCTGGGCGGAGCAGAAGGGAGACTTACTGACTAAAACCCATCCGTGTTGCTCCTAATCATCATCATCATCATCAACCTATAACACCTCCAATCTATTGCTGGACATAGGCCTCTCTAAGAGCACGCCATTTGGCTCAATCTCCGGCAACTTTCATCCAGCTGCTACCAGCCACCCTGCGAAGATTGTCGCTCCACCTAGCCTGAGGGCGTCCTACCTTACGTTTGCCAATTCGCGGTCTCCACTCAAGAACTCGTCTAACCCAACGGTCATCGGTTCTACGGCTAATATGGCCGGCCCATTGCCACTTCAGATTGCTTATTCTGTGAGCTATGTCCGTAACTTTTGTTCTCTGTCGGATCACTTCGTTGCGGATTCGATCACGAAAATAGACCCTAAGCATAGCCCATTCCATAGCTCGCTGAGCGATCTTGAATTTATGGACCAGCCGTACCGTGAGTGTCCACGTTTTGGCTCCTAATGCCATTTGCGATCCAGGGCCGTGGTAACTCCCATGATCAATTCTGCAGTGCTACCACCTTATATGTCTAAGATTTCTTGTCAAGAAAACCTACAGGCAAAAATGATTGTTCTCCATCAGCGGAGCCTAGGGACTAAGTTCACTATAAGTCAATGAATATTAACTTTTTACAGAGTTTAACGTTATTTGCTGGACGCTTTTTAAAAGGTATTTTTCTCGGAGCTCGTCTAATTTGATTGTAATTAAGCTTGTTACTTAGTGGTCCCTTGACAGTTTAACTTAACTTGAGAGTCGAGGCCGCAGTGAGACTTGGCAGCCTCCTTTAAATAGTTTTAAATGTTGCCATCTTTTTAGAGTTAAAGTTTACGACGTTATTAATTAATTAGAATAAGGTCTGCTTAGTAGAAGAAGACATCTAATTAAAATCAGTTTTTTCGTGACCTGTTTTCGTAGAGCATAATGAGTCGTTATCATCGTTGATGATAACGACAGTATCATCAGAAAATAGTCTAATGGAACGTTTCTCAGACGATTAAACTTCTGAAATGCTAATCAATCAAATTGCCTACTCTTTTTAACCGACTTCTTCAAAAAGGAGGAGGTTCTATGTTTGGCTGTACGTATTTTTATTTTATGTATGTTCATTGATTTCTCTGCCAATTGGGGACTGACTTAAAAAAAAAAGCTTACACTCCTGAGGGGTTCCGTTGTCACTATATCATAATCTGATGATCGAACCCCTTGAAAATCGAGGGAAACCCTCAAATTTTACTGGCACATACCATGTTTTTCATTTACTTTCTAACGCAACTCAGATATTTCTGCCTGGTAATCATCATCTCATGTTGCTGAGATGATGATGGAAGGTATAAGTCAGGATCTGATGATGGGATCCCATGAAAAATGTTTGTTCAGCGATATTTTCGCCAACTGTCAACCGATTTGAATAATTTTTTTTTTTTGTTTGAAAGAGTATTTTTCCCAAACTATGTTTATTGGGATCAGTTTCTATTCTAACTGGATGCAGCGCTACAACCCAGTTACTGGATAGCGAGAAAAACCTAAATAATTTAATCATTATTGTATTCAGGAAAATGTATGTATTCATGAGAATTTCTCCCATAACCTGAAAATACGCACTAAGACGTAGAGTTGCAGACACGAAGCTGATAACTACTATAAGCGAAAACTTTTAAATAGTAACTTTTTTCAGCTTAGAACAAGCTGGCACAGTTTGCATATACTCTTAACGAGCTATTAGCTATAAAACACATTAGAACACAAATAGGCCGTACGCCTACATAACCTCATTCTTAATTTCATTTTTCATTCTCAATACGAACTGGAAAAAATATCGCATATCCTTAATAAACTTGAGTTCATAAAGAAAAATATAAAATAAAGGAACAACGAAGCATCTCTTCCCATTACCTCATTCCCAATAAATTCAATAAAAACCTTACAAAAATAAGGGGAAAATGTCAAACTGGGTTCTGCACGTGTGAATTCTATAATAGGGTTCTCATGTCACTTTGTAATGAGTTTATTTTCGGGCCTGGAAAAGATAAAAGGCTTTGAGTTTCGGTATTGAAAGGCCTGAATTAAGGTTCGTGGGAAACTCACTCACGTTTTTGCGATGTAAAAATGCCTAATATATTCGAGCCTAAAACGATTTTGATCGTTATTTTTGGTGCAAGAAAAGGACCCAACTAATCCCAAGTTACAAACATATTTTTATGTTTTCTTTGTGCTCGCAAGTAAAAATATAAAATTAGAATAGAATAGAATACTCTTTATTATGCACACCATATAAGTTACAGAAAAGATGTATGAGAAACATTACATAGGGTGACACAATGGGCGGCCTTATCGCTGAAAGCGATCTTTTCAAGACAACCTTTGGATGGATTTTAAAGAGAAAAAGTAGAGACAGTACTGTAGGTAGTTTTAGGTGTACATACAAACATCAATACATACTAAATAGATAAATTTATACAATAATAATTATAAAACAAAAACAGGAAAGTTTAGTAAAAACGATAAAAGAGAGAGAGATAGTGGTTCTTGACCAAAGTTTAGAACTTAGCATGATCCAAAATCATAATCCAAGCAGTTTTTTTCTCCGCCCATAGCGATAGGAGTCATTTGATGATTTCCTATCTAAAAAAAAGTAGTTTACGTAGTGAATGTGGAACAGGTTTGCTAGCACTTTACGTACCAATACTAGTTTTGTTAAACACTTGTCTTATATCTCAGACTCGCTTAATACCAGAAATATTTTCAAAAGGGTTTAAACATTATTCTATCGGAGCTGACATAGCCCTTTTGTTTTTTTTTTTTCAAAGTTGCCGCGCACGGCCTAATATACATCACTTCAACAAACAAAAAATGTTAGCAACATGATGCTCTAAAGTGTCATGTTTTTAAAGGTAAAGTCGCCATGTGAGAACAATGAAAATCATTAATGTGGGCTATACCACAAAGGCTCTATCCCCTTTTCAAAACCTTTAGCATTTTACTGTGATATATCAGGACATTGCTTTATTAAGTGTTACTACTAACATAGTTTGAAAGTTTGTTTGGCAATACTAACACGCTATGGGCCTTTGACGCCTGAAAATAAACGATTTGATATATATGTCGGAAATAAGTCAGTCAATTGAACAATCGGGACACCAACGCCATCTAGTGGCGTTCGACGGAGTCTAGGACGTTGTGCTCGACAGAGGCTGAGCTGAGTCTACTGGTGGCGGTCGAGCAGTGCAGACGTGCACACGTCTAGAAACCGCCGCGTGTTCTGAGTACTTGTTCAGTGTACCTATTGTGTGAGAATATTGTAATTGAGACTTTCGAGTATGAATAATAATTTGATTTAAAAGCAAACAATGTTTCTATTGCGCAATAACCAACACTTCCCATAGTACGCCCACTGAAGTTCCAATATCTTGGCTGATGTAACCTGGAGAGTTGTGCCTTCGCTGACATATATATATATTTTTATTTTTTATGTCCTTCAGCTCCATTTGTGGCCCAACCCGCAGGAAGCGTAAATTCAGCCGATAGTGTATAGATTTCCATCAGCGAAAGAAACCCTAAAGCTACATATAGCACATAACAACTTTGTACAATATTCTGACAAGTAAATGCATTCTATTCTATTCTATTCTATTCTATACAATACAGGACGAATACTCGAATAGCACTACTCTTTTCACTACCGCATCATAATGTCATTGACACGTCATAGTAGGACTCGACTTTTATAAACTTATTCAAACAAACGTTTTTAACTCTATGTAATATAAGTTTAGACGACAAATTCTAAACCGTAGCACAAACATCGCGAAACATTTTTAATCAACCTTAAACACAAGCTCACACCATGACACAGAGGCACACATAAATATTCCAAATACCCTCCACATTCATATTCCACTCGCCACACAGTAATTCGTTCTGAGATGAACGTTGTGTCGTCTCCTGTCAGTCCCTGGCTAGCGAGGGACTGAGAGACAGATATTATTGCACGAGGGTGATTATGACCCGTTATGAGATAGCCAGGGGATTTTGTTAGATAAAGGGTCCGCTTAATTTTGTGTTAGGTTTTTATCTCATGGGTTATAATAAGTATGGAAAGCGAGGAATAAAGGGTTTAATGTGCGACTTTTAATGTTGTTTTTTGTTAACAGTGGGTGCTTAATGTTGTATTTTATGAAGATAATGTGATTTTGAATGAGTTGTATTATTTAAATTCACTTAACAGTACTTACACAGATTTTTCAGACTCTAGACAAGGTGACACTGTATTAGCTAAGAATACATCTAGCGGTCGTTTAAAGAGTGATAATGCAAGAAATTAACTACTTCATATTTCGGCAGGGCATGTGAATACCTCAAATTGAAAAAAAAAAATCTTGACAACAGTGGGATAATTTTTGACGCCAGTAAATGTCACTGCGTATAAAAGCCTATAGGCATCCTTATTTTTAAACAGCTCAATGATTGTGAACAGATTAACTTCTTCATTGATTAAAATGATGTTTAATTAAATAAAACGATCACATACTAATAAAGGTAACTGCACACCAATTTTGGCTCAAGAACCCATTAATTTGCTCAGCGGATTTCTTAAGCTTACACTGCGCGCAATTTGTAATTGCCCTGATTCCCGAAACCCAATAACAATAATTCCTCAACGTGATCTCAACCGTTTCTTGGGCAATAAAAACAAATAATAATCTATTAATCAAGCAAGAAGCACAACCGAGCAATAAAATGGGGGCGTGGGGCGTGAAATTAATAAATCCATTATAACACAATGTTCAGCGGTAGCTTTTTCTGTCCGCGACAACGTTGGATTTATTGCGAGTAGGAGGGTGTGGCCGCAGCTTTATGGTATGTGAATGCCGAATTTTGGCGCTTGGATTTTATGAGGATAGTGTTGCCTTAATTTTTTTTTCTTTTACTTTTAGTAGCTAGTTACTTTATATGAAAACCTGTTATTTTTAAACATATACTTAAATTACACTGATTGCTGTCTGTAAAATCAAATAGAATTAGTTTTAATGCATTTTTAAATAAGAATCAAAACAATTGTATAAACTATTTTTCTTTCTTCTTTTCTTTCTTTGTGTTGTTTTAGTGGCAACAAAAATATCCACTTTGTAAAAAAATACTGTTTAGCTTATACTCAAGCTGTTTATGATCTGAAGAAAAATCCTAAATAAAGTTGGCAAAACTTAACCACTAGCTGAACCGCACTACTTCGTTTGCACCACATTTTGATCAATGCTCCGTTCCTATTGACCATAGCGTAATGTTATATTTTATATAGCCTTCTTAGATAAATGGAAACAACACTAAAACAATTTTTAAACTCGAACCGGTAGTTCCTGAGATTAGCGCGTTCAATCAAACAAACAAACTCTTCAGTTTTATAATATTAGCATAGATAGCGGTGTTTTAGCAAGAGAGAAAACATAAAATTGAAAAGGTAAATCGAATCTAAATTACACATATTTACATTTAAAAACCGCAAAACCAATTCTTTTAAATTCAATTTTGCTTTAACGAATTAAACGCAGTACACAAACGAACAATACGTGATATAATTTATCTGCGTACATCTAATGAACTGACCCTCATCAGTAGAACAAACACTGTATGAAGCTAAAGTCTATTCAAATGCTTGTTTCCAATTGTCATGTTTCTACTTAAAGGAATATCAACTTTATGCCAGTGATAATCACGTTGATTTCAGAATGAGGATAAGTATTGTTGTTAAAAAAATCCAGTGCATAAAGAGAGTATTCGGAAGAGATAAGGAACTTGGGTGGGCTTTAGTCAGTAAGAGTATGACACTCCCTACAAATCTGCCCGGAACGGGAGGAGTCATTTGATGATCTTCCATAAAAAAGGGCCAGGGTCTCAAACATAGAAGAAGAATCGACGTGCTTGCTTTGTGACTACAGTATTATTTAAAAACGTAAGTGTTTGAAGCTGCAGCGTATACTGAATTTTACGTGCGGGTTTCAAAGTTGTGATTCCAAAAACACATTTGTTTATATAATATTTGGGAACTAAATCTCGAACACAGTACAGGAACAAAATGACAGTTACATACAATGTAGCTTCCGCGAAAAAGGGATAATGTAACTGAGTCGTCGCAATATGGGAGAGGCTCACATAAGTAATAGCTGGAGCAGACATCGGCAGCTTTGTTTGAATTAATGTCACGTCACGTCGTTCGTGACCTTGAATAAAGAACTTTTTTGGTTATAAATCTCTAAAAAGAAAAGATCTTAGAAATGTTGAGGAATGTATTTAAGATATTATAAAACAGCATCATTGTTATGGTCACATTCTGGCCATTATTCTAGTTTATTTAGCGTCGCTGAAACAACTCCCCTCTTTAGGGCTCCGTACAAAGGGTCTGTCTATCAGCGGGCTGTATTCAAAGATTCAATGATTCAAAAGCATATTTCAAAGAAACCATTTACAGGCACTTTTGAAATGTCAAGATATAGTATCTCAAGCAAGATAGTTGAAATTTTCATAAAATGTATATTTCTGTTGCCGCTATTACAACAAATAATCGTACTAATCCTGCTAATATTATTATTATTTATTTATTCGTTTTGACTACAAAGGTACAATAGTTAGTAAAATAAAAAAACACAAGGAAAAAACTTAATCTACGGGTTAGTAACTTAATTAGAAACACACAAAACGGCTAGGGCTTTCAGAATGCTATTGGAACTGCCCCACACGTTTGTAAGCAAAGAAGCTGTCTTTTTTCTTTGAATTGCGTAAAAGTCATCGATTCGCGCTTCCGCAAACATAGTGGAAACGCTGCAGTACCGAGGCAGCCCCAGCAGCATCCTGAAAGCATTATTGTACTGTATTCGTAGGAGGTCTAGAGCTTCACGCGTATAGTTGACCCATAGCCTGCCCGTGTAGAAGATCTGACAGTACGCTGTGAACAGCGTGATTTTAGCTGCTGTACTACATCGGGCAAACCTATGTGCCAACATGTTACATCTTGCAGCTAGCATCCTACGCTCGCGTTCCATGTCCACCTGATCTTTAAGGTCCTCCGTAACATAGTGGCCAAGGTATTGAAATTGAGACACCCGTTTAAGCGGCTCGCTATTAAGAGTAAGCACAGGCTCATAAATGCGAAAGTTTGTGAGGATGGAAGGATGGATGTTTGTTACTCTTTCACGTCAGAACGCCTGAAAGGATCTCCATGAAATTTAGCACAGAGGTAGATTATAGTCTGGTGTAACATATAGTCTATAGATATATCCCAGGAATACGTTACCAAGGGATCACGAAGGCGAAACCGCTGGCAGAAGCTAGTAAAAAATAAATAAAAAAATTAATGAGACAAGAAATGCATTTGTGGTACGGAACCCTTCGTGTGTGAGTCCAACTTGCCCTTAGCCGCTTTTTCCATACTTCTCTATTAGTCGCCGTAGCAGTAGCACAATTTCATTTAAAACTAATAAAACTATAGGAATTATTGCTCATGATTATAATCTCATTTTCACTGTCGAGAGGGCCAAATTCTATCCTGCTCAGACCTAACTATCACCTTGTTTCCCAAACCTAGATTTAAGCTCGTAAGAGAAAGAAGTAATCAGCTCCTTTCTCACCAAATGATGCTTCAATCCATCCATTCATCGTTTCTTCTTTAAACGCAGTCACTGTTCTCTGAATTACATCCTTGTCCATACCATAACATGATTATATTACCCCACTGCTGCGCACTAAGGAGATTTAATCTATGTCAAACTACCCGTAACATCCCCGACAAATCGAAGTGTACCCAAGCTTAATAAGAAAACATTGCTTTCTTGGTCCCTCAGCCTCCGCCGGGGTATATTGGCTCCTTATTAGTGTTTATCACCTCGAAAACCAATTAAGTGAAACAGGTGCAAGCAACTTGTCACTTGGGGACTGTTGCGATTATTAAACCCAACACGTTACGGTTATAATAGATTTGGGCACTCTGGGACCTTAGTGGGTATTGCTCGGAATTACCTCCTTAGAACGAGTTATGGGGTACAAATGAGAAAATAAGCCATATTTTGGATATATTGGATGGCAGTTAAGCTGACCAATTAATAGAATTTATGGTAAGTTGGTTACGGACGGAAAATTTGGATTGCTTCTCTGCTAAGTTAATTGTTGAAAACTAAGTCTCAAACAGGATCTATAATAATAATCATTATCATCGATGAAATCTTTGTTCCAACCCTTTAACAGCTAACTTTTAATTTCTACAACTAATTGCAGTTCAAAGCAATATAGTTTGATAATCATAGCAATGGCACAGAATAGGTCAAATAAAAAAAAATGGAATGCCATAATATAATCTTATAATATGAAATCAGAACAAAACCAATTGATATATAAAAAACCCAAGATACACACTCAGCATCTCAAAAACTTCCGCAAAAAACAAGCGCAATATGTATATTTGTGCGCAAGTTTCAAACAGTCTCGCATCGCTCGCCATACTTCACTGCTTTGTAAAAACAACTTTAAACGATCCGTGTAAGGTTGAATTTGCAAAAAAAAATGTTATAGTTATTATAACTACACACATGGCACTTGATACGTGTCAGTTTTTGACGACAGTATTGAGTGTTGCATTTGTTCAAGACTGTGCATTTTGGGTTTTTTATATATCAATGCCAAAACCTCACTAATTTATGTGCCAATCCGAAGCCACCAAACACTTTTCTAAACCATACTAAAATATTGAAAACCAAAGCCAAAGATCCAATCTCATCTTATCAATACGTAAATCACCACTCAATTGCACCGAACAAAACAAATGTTCTTAAAGTCTGTCCTGCATGCAATTTCAGTAACAAATTTGATATCCAAAGAGCCAATTTCACCCGTATCTTCGTAAGACGGCACCAATTAATTGGTATTCGATTAAATCTCCAATCTGTTTCTATGCTATGGTATTTCGAGCCCGAATGAGATACAAAATTGGATTTGTACTGCAATATCTATTCGACGGCTGTTCTATTATGGAGCAGTAACTTAATAAGACCTTATTCTCTGAGGAAGGTGTACTCAAAGATTTTTCCGATAGACTTATTAGAATATTTTATAGAGTCGTGCAGTTATGGTGGCTTTGAAACTTGTTTTAGCCAAAAACACTATCTGGCTCGAAAAACCGTTTTGTTTATTTTATATACAACCTCTCCAATATCAGTATGGCTGCAGTTTGACAGCATAATGAGAAAAAAAGAAAGGTAATTGGCTTAATTTTAAGGAATTACTAAACAGCACACCAAAACTGAACACAGTTCCCACGTTAATAAACACAAACCTACTGCAAACACTTTGTATAAACACATCCAAATTGAACATCTCTAAAAACAGAACACGATCGAATTGTAAAAATGGAGGAAATAGAATAAGCCATGGAATGAAGCGGCGTGAAAAATAAAAATTGTTAGATGGAGTAGGGGAGATGGGATTATCGACTCTCTTGGGTCAATGACTTTCTATTTTGAACCTTCGTTAGTGTTTGGGGATGTTTTTTTTATTAAGCTTGCATTTGTTGTCAATGTTCTGTTACAAAGTACTTTCTGAAGTCAGAAAATGTTCTCTTTTCCACTTAGTATTTAACGTACCGAATTTCTGAAAAGATTTGGGCAGTGGATTTAAAAAAAAATAACGTGGTATCAATACCTACGGAAAGCAATAAAGCTCTTGTGCCATCTATAAATAGCCTTTCATTAGCATTTTCAGCAGTTGACTTCAGAACCAAATAAATTCTCTGAAAAGGATGCTCCCAATTATTATAAATCACATAAGACTCTTTCCTGGTTAATTTTTTACAGCATAATTACGTATTCGAATCGTTTCGGAGTTACTTCCCGGACATAATACCTGAGTATAATCGGTCCCTATCATTATAACGGTCCATTAAGGACCTCTTGACAAGCGAAAATTTTGTATGCTTTTAGATTTTTATTTTATTTTGCAAGGGTCTAACGATCGTCATAAAAAACGAATTAGTGGGCCCCGCAGCGTCGGATTTTTGAAGGCTTTATATTAGTAGTACATGAGTGTTATTTTTGATATCTCATAAAAAGTTGGGTAAGCTGAAAATCTATTCATAATAGCTGATTTTCCGACTCAGGGTCAGGGCTTTTGTTCCGAAATTATATTTTTTACACGAGCTGTAAATTTTTGACGTAATATTACAGTTGTGTGACTGGTCTTTTTTCAGATGCTTACTTCTTTTGTTAAACGCTGGTTTTAAAATAATTGGAAAGAAAACGTGTATTCACAATACGCAAAATCTTCAGCAGAATTCTACTGCCAATCTTTTCCAACGGCAATTTTTTTTAACTAAAAGAAAATAATTATAGGCATTTTATATTTTGGTGTGCATTTTGATATACTGGCATGTTTTGAAAAGCTCTCTATAGCACTGAAGTATACTGTAAGATAACCAAATTTTGGATTAAGCTCGCCTTTGGACATAAGCTGTGCCATTTGATTTGTATCTGTATATTTTTGTATGCAATAAATTGATTTGATTACGAAGAAGAATCATCATCATCATATCAGCCGAAAGATGTCCACTGCTGGACTTAGACCTCCCCCAAGTGTCGCCACAACAACCAGTCATGTGCGTCTCGCATCCATTGGCTACTCACGACCCTCACCAGGTCATCGATCCACCTTGTGGAAGGCCTTCCCACGTAGATGAATACTAATAGTAAATTTTTGATGGCCCTTTTTTCCCTAACCATACCAATACTATTATCACCTAAAACCCCTTCCACAGTAACGTCCGCTCCTGTTATTCACTTACGCAACCCAGCTGTCAGTGCACGGGTCACAAAGTTTTGAGCGTTGAAGCCATGTTGCACGCGCACGCAATAATTTGATTACCCATGTCAGATACAATGTGTGTCCCGTACTGGTTCACAAAGAACAGAGGTTCAATTTTGAAAAAAAAAGTTGCACATGTATCTGGATAGCCTTTAGCTTAGCTTTTAAAATAGTACTCAGAAGGTATAATGTAGCTATACTAGTTTTTAGGGTTCCGAACAAAAAACGGAACCCTTATAGAATCACTCGGGGTCTGTCGGTCTGTCCGTCTGTCACAGCCAGTTTTTCGGATCCACTGGACCGATTCTGTTGAAATTTGGTACACATATGGACTTCTGTGACCCGAACACGGACGCATTACGTAAATTATATTTTTTTTAGTATGGGGGTCACTTTTCGGGGTCAAACTAGAAAATTTAAAAAAAGATTTTTCGACAATATTGTGTGATATATCAAATGTCAGCTTACTGTGAGGGTTTTAATTATATTTTTTTCATAATTTTATAATAAATAGTTTAGAAGTTATTCAAGAAATGAGACGAAAAATGACCATTCACCCACTTATCTCTGATAGGTACTACTGAGCCTAAAATTTTGAAAAAGTAGATCTTTACCTATAGATTACAGGAAAACATATAAGAAATCTATGGTGTTAAAATAACATATTAAAAAATAAAATTCGTTCAGAACCCTTTGCATGCGAGTCCGACTCGCACTTGGGCAGTTTTTATCTCCTGGCTTGCTCGCATTAACACAGATTTTCTCAAAAAATTTAACCCATAATAGTCTTCAGGGCTCCATATATATTTTTATGTAAATTCATCAAAATAAGTCAGTAGTTTAGGTGTGAAACTGGAACAAAACAAACTCTATGATATAATTAGTTAAGACCTATTTTGTACCGTAAATGGTTACTACAGTTTAATTACAATTCATTCAAGTGGCGATTGAGAAAGATACGAGTCTTCTCAATTAAATGCTAGCGAATAAATTTTTCATAATTTGATAGTTCCTCACGTTTTACATGCAGTAATTATGATTACTACAAAATTTCTATAAATTGGCTTTTCAATAGATACTTCGAACAACTAATTATAACTTACGTAAGTCCAACCCAATTTAGACTTACAAACCAGAGTAACCTAAACATGCGGTACAAATATGAATTATGTAGGTATAAGTAGGTAAAGTATATAAAAACTTTATTTTCTCATTCCGTAAATTGTTACTACCATTTAGAATTTCTTAATTCAAGTAGCAATTGAGAAAAATCGTAAATATGTCTCCTCGATTGTTACATATAAATACGTCATACATGCTAATGGGTTCCTCAAAATTTGATGCTTATGTTTATTGGTTGTACAAAATGTTTATAAATTAGCATTTAATTAACATGGAAACCCTAACTAAACCTTTGTTGTTTCCTCACATCCTTTCAAATAAATATTATTATTTTCCTTAAAACCACTAATAACTAACATTACGTAAGTCTAACCCAATTTAGACTTACAAACCAGAGTAACCTTAACATGTGATGTTTGCACTACAACCGAACGTGTTCAAGTTAATTTAAACATTACAGTATATTGAATCGACAACATACGTCAGTAGGAGCTTTATACAGGGTGATATAAATATGTGTACCGAGTGATATTTATTAGGGTCATATTACATACATACGCGTGACTCGGTCGGCTGAATGCAGGGCCGGAGTTGAGGGCCTGAATATTTGTAATTTGTAACGTTTGTGTCTGAAGTATCTAAAGCGGCAGGTTAGGTCTTAAAGGTAAGGAAAACCATTTTGGACACAGAGTTAAGATAGAAAAACAGACTGAGTTTTCACTTTGTATAGAAAACTTATGATAACACTGAGTGTCTACACTGTATGTATTACATTAATAATCACTAAACTTTATATTTAAATTACTGTCTGTATCTGTAATCTTCAAACGACGATTTAATTTCGTTTTGAGCTAAATTCATTTATTGACTGTAGAAGCGATTGGACCTCACTCATTATTTGACATGGGTTTTTAAGCAAAATATTTCAAAAAAAAAATACAACCTGTAACAAAATAAACACAATACCTCTTAAGGGGTCATTGTACTCAACATTATGAACAACTTTCACTATGGGACCAACAATGAAATCGTGAAAATAAAATCGACTCCTCCATACATTTCTGTGCGCATAACTTGACAAAATGTACTGAACAGCTGTTTTTTTTTCGCGATTTCAGCATTAATCCCATAGTAAGAGTTGTTCATAATGATGAGCACAATGACCCCTTAAGAGGCACTGCATTTATTCTGCTACACGTTGAAGAAGACTCCAAGTAGAACAAAAGGTTATTTTTGCTCTTCTATCTGTATCTATTCTATCACTATTAAGTGTTTTGTGTGTTTTTACAGACATAAAAGTAATATTTATTTAAAAAGATCGTCATGGCTATTTTTAGTCTTAACTTTCCGTGTAGAACCAACGTTCAGGCTGCACATAAAAAAAAATAGGTATATTTCGACGAATTACCTAACAGCACATAACACGATTTATATTTACTATTAAAGCAAACAACTTAAAACACCCTCACAACGTAAACTTCAGTAGCTCCGAAATAAAAGTGACATTCAGTCCCAAATCCTTCCCAGCGCCGTCCTATTTGTATTCCCCGCTCGCAGCGCAGGGCTGGCCCAAATACGGAACGTTTATACCCTTACCTTAACTTGTGGCCTCTATCTTAATAATGCTCAGTCAAAATATTAGGAGCCCATTATGGTCACGTGGACCATTGACGAAATCGAAAAATTTCCCTAGCAACACTGTCTTTTTCTTTTATTGTTATTTGCCAATTTGTGTTCGCACGTTTTCTTCTGATTTTTTTTAGGCTTTTGGCTTTTAGTAGTCTTTGGAGTTATTGAGTGTTTAGTGGTTATATGCTGTAAAGCGACATAAGTCAAAATTGTCATAATTATGAGGATTTTTTCTTGTATGCGTGCTGAAAATAAAACTATTAAAACTGCTCCAATCTTTCATACAGTACGTTAAGCAAAATTATTACAGCAAAAAAAGCTGATCATTACAACCATAATAATTTGAAACTTCGACATAATTTTCTGAGTTTATTAATAAAGTTAATGAATACCAATTCCCAGACCTCTTTTCAGGAATAAATCCAATCAAATGTCAGTAAATTGAAAAGCTAGTTTTAACGATTATGCTCAGAAATCGTGTTACAGCTCAGGTTCTCAATTATCATGAATACCAAAACACAAATTCTCATTATTTTTGGTTCTCCGAAACACGTATTTCAGAATTTAATTATTGCTTTGATCTTTGGTTTAACAATGCTGAAACGTTAACAATCTCTCATTTAACCGTAGCATTTACTAAACACCGTGCCGACCACTCGGTCGAAACCAACTGAACAAAACGGTCTCGTATAATCCCTTCCCAGAATAATGCTTTGATTAATATCTGCGTATTAATCATCTGTCTAGCCGAACTATTCAACGGTCGCCCGGGAATAGCCGATGTTAGTCGAATTTGAAATTTCGAAATTAGAACCGTATTAACAATATGGCGGGCGTGCGTTTGAATTTAGAATTTCGTTACTGTTTTGCTCCCTGTTGGTTTGAGGGAATTTGGGTTATCGGATTAAATGGTTGCCGTATTTTGGTTAAATATGTTGTTTGAGGTAATGTGTGGGTGTTATAATATTAGTAATTAGTGTAATTGATTAGTAAGCAGTATATTAATTGATGTATGTGGTTTGCTCATGCCTAAAAAAAAGCATTAATTCAATGTGTACTGCTCGATTCATTTCAGAATGCTACGAATTTGCTACGCCGTAGCATGCTAAAAATGCAAAGCAGATGTGTAAGGGCCTTCTGTGTTCAAAAATTTTGATGCTACATGGTTCCATTTAAGAAAGTTTACAAATTGATGCGGTAATTCAATGTGTGCTGCTATACACAAGGCAATTAAGTATGCTACGCTTTGCTACGCCGTAGCCGATTGCTACGGAAGTGTAGCAAAAGGCTACGCGTTTTCTTCATTCAACTACTTCGATTTTTTTTTTTTACTTCTCCCGCTTTAGACGGAATGAAAAGGAGTTTCAGACTTTGCGTTTCAGTGCTTTGGTAACTCTTTCGAACAAATCGCAAAACTATTTTGATCTTACAATGTATCAAGCAACTAGAATCCCTACTTCAAACTAACATCGTTCAGTCCTAATGCACCCACACCCACCACCTATCTGCAAAACTAGTCAAAATACCTAAAACACGGCAGCTAAAAACATGAAGTTTGTTTATAACAACATGGCCACAAATGGAGATTACACGAGCAAAGTTGCGAGTCAGTCACCGCACGCTGATGGCCAAGTTTTTAATTGTTACCACTTTACTGAGTGGGTGAGCAGAGTTGTTGTTGTTAGGTTATACTGTGACTGATATTGTGGCGTGTTTTGAAACGGTGGATTGTAGTGCTTTGTCATTCTTTGATTGAGATGAAATGGTTTTAAAAATGCATATTAAACCAACTATTGTTACACTTTTCAATTTATAAGATCGTAATGTAATTTTTGTACTGTGTACAATGCACAGTACTTTTATTCTAATATACGATAATCCTAGTAATAAAAATTAATAGATAAACACAATAATATGCACGTTTGCACGTGTGAGTCTATCTGGCAGGCCCCAAAGACATTATTTTGTACCTAAAGAAAATAAATAAGATATATTTTGTACCTCGACAGATTTTGATTGAATGACGTTTTTATGAAGCATCTAGCCAACGGACCATTTTTTAAATATTACTCTTTTATATTATACATAAGTGTAAGGAAGTTTATACTCTTATGTAGTCGAAATTTTTATTTGTTAGGTACATAATAGTATCAAGCTCCTAACACAATTGTTTGATATAAAAGAGTAATATTTAAAAAAGGGCCCGCTGGCTAGACTTTTGATTAAATAACGAATATCTTCTGGAGTATGGCTCATATAAAGTCGAAATTTATATCAGGTAGATGTAGTCAAGGGTCACTACATCTACTAGTTCTGTACTACTTACATGCATTGGACTAAGTACCTAACCACTAAAACATTTTCTATTAACATTCAGGCTAAAATTTAACCAACGCTTAAATCCAGCTACTCAAACACTACTAAACTAACACTACACCCACCATCTTTAAGAGTAGCGTATTTGACCTCATTAGAAATAAAACCGCGTTATATCACAGTGGCTCTGAACTTATCTCATCTTGCAGCGGTTTCAAATGAGAAAAGTTATGTACACCCGCTGTTTTGATGAGTGTCCGTAACTATTGTATTATGTGACTGTTGTTTTTATATTTTTCTTTGTGGTAGAAGAATAGGGTTCATGTGCTGTAGTTTTAAACCTATAAGTACTTCCATACTACATTTAAGATCTTACATTTTTTTTTATAGTTCCAAACAAAAAACGGAACCCTTATAAGATCACTCAGGTGTCTGTCTGTCCGTCTGTCACAGCTAGTTTTCTTCTGATCCACTGGACCGACTATGTTGAAATTTATATGGATATCTGTGACCCAAACATGGACGCGTTACGTTAATTATTATTTTTTTAGTATAAGGGTCACTTTTGGGGGTCAGTTTTTTGAACAAAATCGTGTAACATATCAAACGAAAAGCTTTAATTACATTTTTTGAAATGACCATTCCCATTTCTTAAGCAAGGGTAATCAAAAAGTTACACCGCTCTGGGCGGAGCGGAAGGGAAAATCAGACTCGTACTGACTAAAACTCATCCGTGTTCCTCCTAACGCCCTTTGTGTTCCAGGGCCGCGGTGACTTTTTCGAACAATTCCGCAACCCTGGCAGGCACTGGCTCTAGCAGGCCCCATCTGCTATAGGCCCGGGCCTGGTACTAATCGGACGGCGAGCCACAGTGGCTGGAAATCGCCCTGCGACTCCTATATAATGTTTTTCATGCGAATGTAACTCTGTGTGTTTGATTGCCTGTCTGTTTGTTACCTCTTCACGTTTTAACAGCTGAACGGATAGAGCACGTACTTACCTATGCGTTGGAACATGGGATATAGTTTTTATATCTGGAGTGTGTTGCTTTGCTTAACTTTCACTCTAACGCGGGCAAAGCCGCTAGTAGAAGTTAGTCATTAATGTGGGTATGACTAACAGGCGTTCATAGATACTATCTATTAAACATTTTTTAATGATGGTAAATCATCGAATGAATCTTTCCGCTGTGGGCGGAGCAGAAGGGAGTATCAAAGAAATGAAGTTCCCTTTTATTTGTACCTACATTGTGTGTATCTGTGGCCAAATAATGTTCTTATTTTCTTTCTTTCTTTCCATCCGTGTACCTCGTAATACTCCTTGCGTTCTAGGGCCGCGATGACTCTTTCAAACAAATTCCGCTAGTCTACATAATGCATCCGAAATTAGATGTACTCTATAAAAATATTAGAAGGCTGTCTGTTTATACGTACTTATCTGTGGGTACCAATATACAGTTAGATGAATTATAGAAAAAAAAAACGGAATTGGCTAAGTACTTATGTTAATTCGAAATCAAATGGACTTCATTCCAAAAGGGTAGTATTTAAACGCAAATCAAAAAATATCCTTTTTCTATGCAATAAGATTCCGAATTCCCATCAAAATTACTGATTGCACAGCAAAATTTTCAACTCAAAATATCTCTAAACACACTACAATTTATTTTTGCAGCGTACAGCGATTTTACCTAAAGCAAAATTTTTCATCAATGCACAGCTAATAATCTTAATGCACGACAAAACTGTACTGCGACTCACCATAGTTCTGGGTGGTTTAAAAAAAAATAACCACGAAGGCTAAGGCTTAGCCTTCTCACCTAACCTATCCGAGTCGGGGTAGTCTGAGTCGGGGTGTTGTCCATAAATATGGAAAATTTGCTGTGCAGTCAGTATTTATGTTATGTATGTAGTATTTTTGTACAAAAATAAATTTAACTGTATTGCATTATGAGGAAAAAAGTAATGTCATATTGATGTATGATTTCGAATTATCTGCAGTTTGAGTTTTGTTAAACATTTAGTTTATTTGTAGTGAAGTAAGTTATTTGATGTAAAAAAGAATATAAATGATGAGTATGTATTGATAGGCGATTATTTATTTGATATGCAATTTATAATATCCCATTCCAAAACAACACAACTTTTCCATTTTACTTTTGCAAAAGAAAGAAAATGTTACAAAAGCATTTCTATTCAACACCTCAATCCATAAAGAATGTGTGCTAACCTCTCCGGCAAGTCGGTCGCAACATGATTGCACAAGTTTTTGCAAGCGGCCACCAGGCGGCGCTGAGCGCTGAGTACTGGTCGCCAGTCGCAAATGAGAAAACTTCCGCGACCTTCCCGCGATTATAACAGCTGGGTATTAAACGTTTAAATGTTCTTTTTTTTCTAATGTTAAGGCGTTTGAGGTTGAGTTTTACGACTGATTCGTTATGGTCAGTTTAAGATCAGCATAACGATTTACCCTATTGATTAGCAGAGTTGAACACTGGGACAGGGTTGTAAATTACACCCAATTTCACCAGTTTCGATTGCGTTATATATACAATGGGCTTTTTAATATTAAAAACCTACTTCGACGCAAGCGTGCTCTATCGTCAGCCACATCATCGCTTATCACTAAATGAAATAATGGTCAAACACGAGACTATCAATCTATATAAACTTAATAATGGTGATGACGTAACAGGTTTCTTTAAATATTGTAAGATCTTGCCAACACACACGGAAATACGAAAGGCATTAATAATAGAACAATTCGGCAACAAAGAGCTACAAATTAAATTAAATTATGGTAAGGCAACAAAAATGGCAGCCCAATCAAAACTGGTAGTACCGAGATATCAAAACTATTACGGGGAACGCACAAACGCTCATTTAATACCTACTCTAATCAATGAAATTCCAACGAACGTTCAATCGGAAACAACGGATAAAAATTATAAAACCAAGTAAACACAATTCTTTGATTCTCTTTAACAATGCATCATCCTGATTAAATTTCATTCATTGGGTAATTAGCATTGCGGCGGCTACCTGGCTGTACCGTTGTCATATTTGTAGTTTTTAAGCTATTCCAATCTACCTCACAATGTTTTATAAAATGTATGTAAACAGTAATTAATATTGTTAGTATTAAGGCTGCTTTAAGGTGTTTTAACATCTAGACAAACCTATTAAGGTTTTGTGAGGTTCCTGTTTGTTTTGTGTTTTTCATTAGTTAATAAATAAATTATAATAAAAAAGATGGATTACAATAGATTCCTCAACACGTTAACACCATATTGATTATTTTCTTACAACCGCAAGCAGTATGTTTGTATATTGTGATAGTTTTAGAACCCGCTTAGTTGCTGTCGCATCTATCGGGGGTTAACCCCCGATAACATCATACAATTTTATGGTGACCAAACAAACATGCAAACAGAAAATACTATTTTTCTCTACCGTCAACTTAGCATGGCTTGCCATAACACCAAATCACCCTCCACCCCTGCTTACCCTCTAAACAACAAGGAATACTAACAAAACAGCTTTCATTCACATTATGTACCCACTCGTACATAGAATAAACACATTAGGTATACGCCACGCCACGAGTGACGGCACTCGTTAGGCACAGACTAGACGTGTAATTATTGTAAGTGTAGCGTCGGCAGAAACGTTTCTTGGAAATATTTTTGATATTATGTGTTCAAGTCGTAGCGATTTTTAGGTTAAGAATTTTAAGATATTTGTTTTGTATTGGTTACATATTATTATTCGCCTTTTAATGTGTTTAATGCCAGGTGGTGGTAGTAAATCCTTTATTTACTGAGAATGCTGATGCTGAACGCATTTTGAAAATTCTTTAATAGAAGTGTAGGTCTTTTATGTGCTCTGCGATACCCTATTTCCACAGCCAAGTGTTAGAATGGTTTTTCGAAAGATTGATGTCATGAAAAAGTACAACTTCACTCTCGTAACGACGCCCGCCAACTAGTTTTTTGTTTTCAGAATTCATATAGCATTTTAACACCGGAGACGAATCGATATTTCAAAAAACGTAGGGATATCTCATCTTTTCAAATGTAATTTAAAATCATTCCAGTCGCTTAGGCACAGAAATATATAGGCAAAAACAATGACAGCAAACTATTTCATAACTCAAATCAATTTACATTTACGTAACCCAAACCTTTTCAAAATAACTAATCAACAGTTATTAATTTACTAATAATCATTTGTCTCTGTTGCTGTCACTCCCACGCTGTCTAATTGCTGACATTCGAGTCGCAGTCCCGACCGGGGACGTCGATGACTGGAATATTAATAACGCGAATATTCTTGACACTGTCATACTACCTTATAATTATATTGAGACGTGCCTTAATAATCAATGGGCTTTTATTTTGTTTGAAACCTTGATAACCTTCCCAAGACAAACTCATTTTTAGTTTTATTTGTGTTTTACTTTTAAAGTCCATAATTATGTATTAAAACTGTTTATTTTATAATGTAAAGAAATAGATATTTAAAAATTTATTAATTTCATTTGACATGTCACAGGGTACAGTTTAAAAAAAGTATTTTTGCACCAGGCATGACGCATACCATAAAAACCATGTCATAACTCAATTCAATTCACATTAACGTAACTAAAACCTTTTCAAAATATCTTTACGACAGTAATTAATTTATAAATCATTAGCTGTCGCTCCCACGCTGTCTAATTGCTGACATTCGAGTCGCAGTCCCGACCGGGGACGCCGATGACTGGAATATTAATAACGCGAATATTCTTGACACTGTCATACTACCTTATAATTATATTGAGACGTGCCTTAATAATCGACGGGCATTTGTTTTGAAGATACTCCTAGTTATTTTGTCTTAGGAGGAAACCTTTACGGAACAAATAAATTGTTAGTTTCAAATGTATTCTTTTTTCTATTTTGCTGTAAAATGCTGTATGAGTCTATTAGTACAAAAACAGTTTATTTTTGAACTATTAAAATTATAAGTTCACCGTAAACCCTTTTATTTGACATAATCATTGCAAGGTACAGTTTAGAAAACATGTTTTATAATTTTTCGTACGTTATGCGTCCGTGTTTGGATGTACCAATTTTCAACTAAATTGGTCCACTGGATTCAGAGTAAATTGTTACAAACGGATAGACGTGCGATCCTATAAGGACTCCAATATTACATTCGGCCATTCCGAACCCTTAAAATAACCGTCAGAAAATAGTTTTAAGCTCCATCCTTTGTATTTTTATGGTGATTAGCGGTATACCTATTGCGATAGCGATTTTTTGATTAGCGGTAGGCTCTTTGGTTAACAGTCTTAACACTCAACCGTACAGGCAATAATATTTAATGAGTGTATGAATTATCCAGAAGCTAAGTCACTGTCGTACCGGAAGACACAGCATTCGAAGGGCTACCACAAAATGGACCGATGACCTGGTGAGGGTCGCGGGAAGCCAATGGATGCGAGACGCACAAGACCGGTGGCGACACGCGCGGTGAGATCTATATCCAGCAGTGGACATCTGCAGGCTGATATGATGATAAATCATTGTCTGATCGGAAGACCCACACTCAATTAAGTAGGTACAGAAGGACTAGTACCCGCACTATATTTGGAAAATATTTTAGTGCTGTCCACACTTCTATTAACCACTAATTCACCACCAAATACTTCACAAGCATTTTTCACTAAAAATACAGGCTATCCAGTAACTAGTGACGTCCAGTAAACAACCACTGAAATATCGATTATCGATTACTTACGATCTTTTAGTTAATTGCGAAAGAAAAACATGTTGAACTTAATGATACCAGGAACTGTTGACGAGTAAACCCATTATTTCCATGGTTCGTTTTCGTGGAAAATGTTGTTGCGACCAAAGTAACGAGGTAGTAGGTAGTTAAAGAAATAATTTGGGTCTTGGTACAAAGGAATAGCGACATGATGATTCTCTATTAATGTTAATTTATATGCATGGCTTGTCTGTCTATAATATAAATATAATAGTGAATAAATCGAAACAACTTAGTAGACGGTGTTTTATTTATTTATACAACCTGTAACAAAATAAACGCAATACCTCTTAAGGGGTCATTGAACTCATCATTATGAACAACTTTCACTATGGGACCAACACTGAAATCGCGAAAAAAAATCGACTCCCCCATACATTTATGTGCGCATAACTCGATAAAATGTACTGAACAGCTGTTTTTTTTTCGCGATTTCGGCATTGGTCCTATAGTAAAAGTTGTTCATAATGATGAGTACAATGACCCCTTAAGAGGTATTGTGTTTATTCTGCTACACGTTGTATATACTTTACTAGCTGACCCGCGCAACTTCGTCTACGTCACAATTTTCATTACTGCTCCGCACCTATTGGTCTTAGCGTGATGATATATCCTCGATAAATAGGCTATCTTACACTGAAAGAATTTTTCAAATCGGCCCAGTAGTTCCTGAGATTAGCGCGTTCAAGCAAACAAACAAACAAACTCTTCAGCTTTATATATTAGTATAGATATACTAGATTGTACACCAAAATTAAAACAAAAAAAAAGTTGTTTGAAGAATTTAAAGGTCAATCTTAAATTAAACTAATAATTCTCTACTAAATAAGTCAAAATGGAACGCAAACTCAAACAACAAGGAAACTAATGAAGTCAAAATGGTGAATTAGTATTTTCACGAAATCACGCAGAATCTAAAAAAGTATAAAGGCAAATTCAAAGTTCTTCATCATCACCAATTGCCTAGCATTTTCCCAACTATATTGGGGTCGGCTTTCACTCAAACTGGATTCAGCTGAATACCAGTATTTTACGAACTGGTAATACGGTACTCAACGTACATAATATTTTAATCCTAATCATCCTAATATATAAAATTCTACCGTTACTGAGTGATTGACTGACAGACAACGCACAGCCGAAACTACTGGTCGTAGAAAGCTGAAATTTGGTATGTAGTTTCCTTAGGGAGTGTAGGGGAGCAGCAGATTTTCCCGAAATTCCTACGGGAACGGAAAACAACGGGATATGCGCGTTCGAAGTCGCGGGAAAATGTTAGTTTAAAATAAATCTATATTGGCACTTGTGAAACGGTAGAAGCTAGGTGCCATTATAGTGTGGTATCTATGTACTGTAACATAGATACGAGTCTAAAATTTTGTAATGCTATAAAATACTACAAGTAAACCATTTCAAGAGTGAATAGGTTACTTCTAGGCAAGCGTGCTCCATCTTCGACCACATCATCGCTTACCATCAGGTGAGATAGTGGTCAAACGCGCGCCTATAAATAGTAAAAAAAAAACGTCTTTCGTAAAGGAACCACATAATTTAAAAGAGACTACAGCAGAAAAAAGAAAAAGATAGAATTAGAGAGCAGTTTAAAAGGGTGTAGTTCCAATCACGGGAGCGGTGCAGGACGGTTACAAATCCGATTACTTTGGAGCTACTTTTGTGGTGGATTAGCAGGGGTAAAGGTGGGGTGACAGTGTAAGCGGGGAGGGGATTAATGATTTATGTTTATGAAGTATCTTTGAATTGCATGTAATATTAGTGAAAAGCTGTAATGGATGAGAAACTTGAATTACTACACATCGCTTTAAAAGAGTTTGGCTACTGAATTACAATTTAGCTCTATTTTTGTATATTCATATGTATATAGTTAGGTTTAGTAGTTTCTGTTTTTAATAAAGTGCTACAATTTAGCTCATAAAATACACCGTGTAAAAGACTAAACGCAGTTCCGCGTAAGGGGTCATTGTATTCATTATTATAAACAACTTTCACCATGGGACCAACACTGAAATCGGGAAAAACGACTGCCCCATACAGTTATGTGCGCATAACTGGACAAAATGTACTGTACCTACAGCTGATTTTTTTTGGCGATTTCAGTTTTGGTCTATAGTGAAAGTTGTTCATAACATTGAGTACAATGACCCTTTAAGTGGTATTGCGTTTATTCTGTCATACGTCGTATAATGTACATAATTATATACTCATAATATATTGTGCCGGTGTCAGCCGGTGCCGTATGGTGCCGTAAAAGAATAATACCATCCCATCACTTCCCGTGGGTGTCGTGAGAGGCGACTAAGGGACTCGCCAGAGAATGGGCAGCAGCGTTCTCTGTAAAACTCAACACCATACAATGTGATCGCCAACCTGCCTGCCAAGCGTGGCGATTATGGCAATCTGGCCCTTTTGGGGGAGGCCTATGTCCAGCAGTGGACGTCTTTCGGCTGATATGATGAATATATTAAGCCCTTTGGTTTCAAATGTCATACGGTATAACTTCAGTTTTTTTTTCTTTTTCGTCCCTTCTTGTGTCACAGAAATGCATAATAATATTTACCAAATGTTAACTGAATTGGTCCAGCAGAGACAGATTGACAGTCATACTAGTGCTTGGGTTTCGTTTTTTTACCATAACTTACGGAACCTTACAAGAGGTAAAATTGTTTAGTTGTTGTTTATTTGGAACTTAAGAAGTATTACTTTTATTTTTTTACCAAATTACTCAAATTTAATGCAACAACATTTTTGAGTGTATAAGCTCTTTTTGTCCTGATATAAAAACACTGTTCGTGTGTAATGGGCTACGGGAATCAAGCCATGGCAATAAAATACGCAATATAAGCCTGTAGCGGCTTCAATGCCGCCACAAGAAAAACCATCGGAGAAAATCTAAATCGCAACAAAACGATCCACGACGTTTCCGTAGAGTTTACCGTGAACCGATTTGAACATATGCATCAGCCCGAATATCAACTATCGGGCACTTGCCCGCCAGACACAACAACTGTCTGGTAGGAGGATTCTCCCTTTACAATTGAGGTGTGCGGGACTTTACTCTCTGTAACACATACCTTCCAAACTGGTGACCCTCGACAAAGAAAGTCAGCGCAGCCTTCGTGCAACTACTTCAGCGTGACGTCATCATCACTTCCTCATCGTGACCTCAAGATATCGAGCAAGGAGTCATACAGCCAGCCAGCACTCACGGCTTCTACGGGTATCCTGACAATTAGCATGCAGCAGCCGCGCATTCCTGGTCAGCATCCTCAGCCTCTACCCTCAACCTCACCAGCGACCTTGGCAAGCACACTGCGCCTTCGGCCAGTCACATGAAGAGCCATGAAGAACCTCTCCTGGTCGACGCCAGCAGTCACGCCACTACATCGCACAGCAACGCTGCCCCACATCCAACGCCCTGGTGCAAAAACGCAGCACTGTACCACGTCCGACTCACTGGAGCATAACACAGTGCTGTGCCAGATCCAGCAACTGGAGCATAGCAGCATCATCCCAACTCACTGGGATCTCATCACCCGACTCCGATTCACGGTGAACTCTGCGACTTCCGGTTCCGACTCACTGGAACCAAACTTCTACTGGTCTGGCAAGCATCTCAATATGTATGGACGAGTCATCCACTATCGACCTCCGGTCTCCGAAGGGGAGTATGCCGCCACACGAAAAACCAACGGAGCAAATCTACATCGCAACAAAAAGATCCACAACGTTTCCGTAGAGACGTATCCGCATTTACCGTGCGATTTGAACATATACATCAGCCCGAATATCAACTATTGGGCAGTTGCCCGCCAGACACAACAACTGTCTGGTAGGAGGATCCTCCCTTTACAATTGAGGTGTGCGGGACTTTACTCTCTGTTCCACATACCCTCCAAAAGCCTGTCCAGCTCTACTACGGTGCAGCTCTTTAAGTAATCATTAAAATCGTAAATTATCTTGTCTGCAGCGTGAACGGTCAGTTCTTATGACCTGCAAAAAACCAGCCAAGTCCGAGTCAGACTCGCAAATGAAGGGTTTCGTACAAAACGAAAAAAACACATTTCTTGTATCGGAGCCCCCTTTATATATTTTTTTTTAATTTGTTGTTATAGCAGCAATAGAAATACACACTCTATGAAAACAACTGTCTAGTTATTATGTTTCTCGAGATACAGACCGCTGACAGAGGGACGGACGGACAGTGAAGTTAGTAATAGGGTTCCGTTGGTTACCCTCGATTACGGAACCCTAGAAAGAAAAGATTTGCAAGAAAAAATAAGCTAGGAAAGGTTTTAATGAAAGTCGAGATACTAAGAAGGTTTTGTAAAATAACAAAGGCTGTCTGCATAAAAATAATAAAAGACTAAGTAGCAAGGAGAGTCGTAGATTTGCACTTCGCTAGATACTATTATTTTTTGCTTAGAGCAAGAAAAGAGATACTGTTACAAAGCAGTACTTATAAGAAAATTACTAGAGTATTTATATGGATGTTTATTTCACCGTTACAAATAACAATAGTTTAATTCAGCCAATATTTATTAATTATCGTCATTATCATTTCATAATACATAAGAAAATTCGTACATGTCAACTTGTAAAAATAAAAACACTACATATTATAAAACAAAGTCCTCCGCCGTGTCTGTCTGTCTGTTCGCAATAAACTGAAAATCTACTGCACCGATTTTCATGTTGTTTTCATCAATGGATACAATAGTTCTAGGGGAAGGTTTTAGTATATAATTTGTCTGAAAAAAAAAATAGAGATCCTTAAGAAAATTGCAGCGCGGACGAAGTCGCGGGCGAAGTGCTAGTTAAAAATAAAAATAACATCATCATCATATCAGTCGACAGACGTCCACTGCTGGACATAGGCCTACCCCAAGTGTCGCCACAATAACCGGTCTTGTGCGTCTCGCATCCACCGGCTACCCGCGACCCTCACCAATTGGTCCATCTTGTCTGGCCTGGAAAATAACAGGCATAAATTAAAATTGAAAGTAATATAAAATTGAAATCAATTTAAATTATAATAAATAAATAATAATAAATCTTTATTTCTCCCAGAAATGCACAAGCATAACACTGTACAAGAAAGCATGGCTTAATCTAAGTGATTACAGTAAAAAGACCCTGACTTCTAAGCCAGGTAAAAATCTGTATCTTAGAAGTCAGTGTACCTTCAAAATTATGCATGGATATAATAAGCCTTATTATGCCGATATTGACCGAGATTGGACACAATGAATTACAAAGTAAAAGAGTACAAATACAGTGTAATTTAAGCTGGTTCATAGGGAAATATAATTTAAAGCAGAAACATAATAAAAAGAGAAAAATAAAACTGATTTTGATAAACTGAATTGGTGAAGTGTGTGTGTTTGATATTGAGTGAGTGAAAAATATTTGTGAGTAAGTGAATGTGTGTGAGTATTTGTTTGTAACAGTTGGTGTGAGCGAGATGTAAGTATGTCTGTTTAATTCAATTTATGAATTTATTGATTCTAGAAAAGCCTAGCTGTTAGAAATTGGCTGGTTAGAATAGTTTCCAATTAGAAGAACCTCCGTCATACGGTAGGTAAGTCTTTTAGGATATTCTTCTAACTCAGATTTACACTGGTATTTTTTTTTACGGAAAATCTTCAGTAGTTTATTTAACCGGTTGTAAATTTTAGTACTGTTTATGTAATAATGCTTTTTAGCGAAGGAAGTTTTACATAACTCTAAGGAAAATACCGTGTGTTTGACCCGACTTATTGGCTCTGATTACGGACGGGTTGAATGTGTTGAATTAAAGAAAGAACGTAAAATATTGGCAAAGCAATTGGTTATTGCAGGTCATGTTCGTGACTGGGTGTTATCAGTTCACACTGATCATCTCTTAACTGTCAGGGGTTTAACTTTTACAAAGTTTTTTTTTATTATTCTCTCAATAGCTACCAGAATAATTTAACTTAGCCCTAAGAGAAAACATAGGCGGCGAGACTTCTAGTGCTTATACGGTTAACAAACCATCAAAAAGGAAAACATAGGGACACATTATAATATCCTTCTTATTCAATTTGTGAAATATCTCTTAAATCGGTTCAATATTGGAGGAAAAAAAACTTATTACAAAAAAATATAACCGACTTCCAAACAAAACACTACAAAGTATAAAATAACCTTAATTTCGGAAGTCGGTGTTTTTGGTTTTGTTTCTTTGTTTTTAACACCGACTTTCGAAATTAAGGTTATTTTATACTTTGTAGTGTTTTGTTTGGAAGTTGGTTAATTTTTTTTTTGTAAAAAGTCTTTTATTTTTCACTTTTAATAAGTGGTGATACTTGGACGACGTCTTCGGCTACGAAGAAATTTAAATAATTTGCTTATTTATTTAAATTTCTGGTTATTAATGGTCATAACATAAAAAATACTGAATCAAATTTTTACGGGACCAAATGGCAAGTATACCGCATCGAATTAAAAAATAATCACAGAAATTGGATCATAAATCTCGGAGTAATCGATGTACATACATAAAAAAATACCCGCCGAATTGAGAACCTCCTCCTTTTTTAGAAGTCGGTTAAAAACAGTCGAGAGCCAAACCTTGAAATTTGACATAGACTTTTAACATACAAAGTCTCGCCGCCAATGTTTCCTCTTAACTGACAACAATTCAAAAGTGCATGTAAATGGTTTGGTCATAATTTTATTTACTTTTCTATATGATTTTGGTTGTAGTTCCTTATTACCCGAAAAGCGAAGATAATCATGCACAAAAATCTTTCTGGTACATTACAGCACCATTAATAACGTAACAAATAAAATCAAGGCTGCGACCCTATTTACCGGTCCCTCATCATAAATTTTAATCTGTATACAAAATAGGGACACCGTAATAATTTTATTGTAAGCTGATTATAAAAAGGTTCTTGCCCTGTATTTAAGGGACCTTCTAACAAGTACAGTCGGCCACACATGAGCAATAACGCTCTAAACACTTGTTATAAGCTTCCGTAATGTGGAGTTTCAGTAGAATGTGAGGCCAGTTTATATTGTGTTTAACACTACTACATACCTAATTTTGAGACTGTTAAATATTGACCTTCTTTTGAAACCCATATCCGGGTGAAGGTATTCATGCAAAGAAAGGACCCGTATCTTCAATGGACATGTTTGGCCCAAGACTAATTAAAATTATCATAATTTAAAAATGTAAATTGGGAAATTATTCTACTAACCGATATTACTTACGGCTAAAGATAATTCTTCAAAACAACGTATTTGCTAGGAAACCTTTAAAGATTATCGTGAATTATATGATTTATTGCAGTTCCAAAATAATACATATATATTCTTTTTGAATTGATGACCTCCTTTTTTGTAGTAGGTTTTCTTCTATTGGACAGATTTATCAAAATATTATAAGAAGGAAAGAAGAAAATAAATTACTTTCAAATCTTCCTGACAAATTCAACTTCAACATCCATTCGCACCAAAAACTTTCATATCACTGCAAAAAGAGTTGCCAACTCCGCTGCCATTCGAAAAGTCATATTCAAAAATCTGCGTGAACTTGTTTTTGTGTAGCAACCCCACTGCGACGCATGTGGCTACGGACAACAGAGGAACTAGAAACGATTGCACTGGCATTTTTGCCATTCACACTGACCGAATAGCCGACTGAAACGCAAATTTAAAAACATTCAGCTTGCCGTGGATGTGCGAAACTTTTTGGTGGGATATTTATTAAGAGAAGAGAATATGAAACTACGAAGTTAGAAGTAAAAATGTACTTAAGGTCCTAAATGAAAGAAATTTTACTAGTATCAGCGAGAAAGATTGACAAAAGTCTAAAATGTCTATAATTGACATATCCGATTGAAATATTAGTAACGTGGTCAATTGGTCCTTCAAATTTTGGTAATAGTTGTAATTTTAATCCCAAACTGTAAGGATTTTTCAAAAGTGGGGTTAGAAATTGGGACGAATGCGGAATGAAACGATAAATGTCACTTTTTCTGGAGCCTAAGCATTAAGGTTAGTAAAAATTAAAGGTGTAACATGGTTACGCGTAAGATGTCTAATCGCTTTCCGATGATGAAGTTTGTTTTTTTTTTGTAATTTAATCATTATTGCAATTGTAATCTAATTTAATTAATTAATCTAATTATTATTATTATTATTTCCTTGGCTTCGTCTTAGCTTTTTAAATGTAAAGAGAGTCTGTCATTTATTTTTATTTTAATTAAGCGCCAGGGCAATGTACATAGTAAATAATTTTAGCTAAAAGAAGTTTCTAATTAAAAAGGTAAAGTCTGGATGCTAATACGAGCTATACTTATTAAATTTATTATGTTATAATTATTAATTCGTTATAAAATACGTTAACTTTTTTCGAATAAAATATTAATTATTTATAACACGATATCAGCACAATAAAATTATATACCACAATATTGTATTCATATGCATATGAATATTAATTTACTAAGTATGAATATTTACTAATAACATTTCGGTGGCAAAGTATTAATTATTTTATGAACCATTGGTATTTATTGAATGGCTCTCTTGTAATTGGATTGTTTTAATATAAACACTATTTCAATGCATAATTACGTAGCCATTGTAATTAGATCCTCTTTCATTATGTTGGGAATAGATCGCTTTGTTTGTACTATCAGTTATCGCTCTTATTAGTATTATTGTTTAGACAACCTACCATGATGATTGTTTGACGTAATAGTGATAAAAGCTTTAAGAACTTTCATCAGAAAATCTTGTTTAGAAAACTAAAACTAATATCGGTAGGAGTCAATCCCACAAGGGGATCAAACTTATAGTTTCAACCTACACCCAGTATCGCCAACTTTCAAAGCAAAAAAAACTAAAAACACACACCCACCTGTATTCATGCTTCAAGTTTAATAGAACGGCGCGCGAACAAAATGAATGACTGTGGCCTGTGACGGGGTAAAATGTAACAAAAAAAATATAGCCCACTACAAAAAAATAGCACTCTGGTATCGGCAAATTGCGAAACAAAAGTAGTGGCGGTAAAGAGTCGGGTAGTAAAAAACAATGGAAAAAGCCAACGAGTTTCCAGCAAGGCAAAAAAATGTTAAATAGGTAGTAAAACGTGAAGTATTTTCGACCTTTGAGGTTGGAATAGCACGGAGTTCGTTTAGATGAATCAAAAGTGCTGTAAGTGGGATGATTTAAGAGCTTTTGAATATTAAGCTTTAGGAATAATACTACCCAGCCATAAATTGGTGCTTTTTTAGGCAGCTATTGAATATTGAATACTAATCTTTCCAAATGCAATGTCAAAAGAATGTTTCAGTTGATCTCTAAATTAAATGTTTATCAATGATAACACTGATACAACAATTCGACTAGACAAGACGTGGACACGGACAGAAGTCATAAGACGTGTTGGCCAGTAAAATTGCAGTTCAAATGTTATGAATTAGATTTCAAAAACTTAAATTTATTTTTCATTAATAAAGATAAACAGAATTCGTCTTAAATAAATATAGCCATATGCCTAGCTTAAATACAGCAGATTCTAAATAGAATAGAATAGCATACTCTTTGTTATGTATACCAATTATGTCATAGAAAATATAGATGAAGAAAACATTACATAGAGTAACACAAAGGGCTTCTCAAGCCAACCTTTGGATGGAGTTCAAAGAGAAAAGGTACTGTATGTAGCCTAAGGTAGTAATTTTCTATAGAAAATAATAGGACTGAATTTAAGATTCATTAACAATAATTGTTTTCACCTTAAATACTACAAAACTCGTTGAAAACCAGTTACAACTATTTAATACCCACTGGATACAACGCGTGTTCATCACACATCACACTCAGGAGTCGTTGACAGCCTCAGAATTAGATCGCTCGTGACGTTTCCTCTCTAATGAGATCACACTAACGAGTTTGTTGACGGACGGCCCTGTGACAAGAGAAATTATTCGCCACTGTGTAGTGCGTTTCCAATTCGTGGTACGATTTTTTTCAATGGTTACTGCATTCGTTTCGGAGAGTAGAACGAATGCCCAAAAATAATGATTTCAAATAAATGTACTCTTTGAAGTACACCGTAGCAAATTACAATAAGGTCTTAAAAATTAAGGTGTAATAATGGCGGTCTTATCGCTAAGAGCAAAACAAAACTATTTTTTTCACAAAATAACATACTTAATTACTTTTTATAAACTTAAATACAAAATTCTTAACCAACTAAAATACGGCGTCGAAAAATTCGCATCGCTGGCCACTGGTAATGTGACCAAAAGTCTGGCAGCATTGCCACGTTAAATGTCAATGCTTATTCTTTGTCCTAGGTAAAAGACAGCCCTTGGGTCACGCAAAGTGGCAATATATTTTTATTAATTGATTCATTTCAAATTAACTAGCGTAAAGAATATGAAGACAGCTTGTTAATATGAATCCATACTTGCTCTTATTTTGGAAGCCTGGCTTGAGAAGTATCTATGATGGGATCTAGACAGAGCTCATGATATTCAGCCGAAAGATGACCACTGCTGGACAAAGTGTCGCCATAACAACCGGTCCTGTGCGTCTTGCATCCATAGGGTTAAGTCAAAAGTGAAAAGGTTACTTCTAGGCAAGCGTGCTCCATCTTCGACCACATCATCGCTTAACACCAGGTGGATAGTGGTCAAACATGTGCCTATCATAAGTAAAAAAAAATCGGCTACGCGCGACCCTCACCAGGTCATCGGTACCAATCGGACTCATAGATACAATAGGTAACTATTATTGTACCAGTACAATAGGTAACTATTATTGTACCAGTACAATAGGTAACTATTATTGTATCAGTTCTTTAAAGCAATGGGAGAATTCTACGTGGCGAGATTTTTTTTTTGAATGAGGAGTTCAGGTGACCGTCAAATTTTGTTAAGCAAAATTTGAATCGGGAAGGTATTAAATAACATCTACGAAAAAACCGGACAAGTGCGAGTCTGACTCGCGCTGTTCATGTATTAAGTTTCGATTTTTTTCGAGTTGAAAAATTGGGAAAACAATTTTTGTGATCGTGACGAACATGTCTACGTCACTATCACTTTTTCAACTGAAAATATAAGTTTGTAATCAAATGTATACAAAACTTTAATTTTCAATTTTCAGACTTTTTACTTTACATGTGCTGGAAGAAAACTTGCCAAACTTCATGACTGTTGGTCAACGGAAAGTACCCTACAGGTGTTGTTTCCCTTGCGAGCATCAAAACATGCGCCATAAACATAGCAGTAATGGCCTTATCTTTAGATTGCGTTGACTTAGAAGATTGATTTTTTCACTGTTGGTAGGGAAGCAGACAGTATTTGATTTATACACGTTTTCCTAAGAAAAGTGTCTTGACAGACAGAAAACAAAGTGATCCTATAAGAGTTCCATTTATATCGATTAAGGTACGGAACCCTAAAAAGCGGTAGAATAAATCACAATTAAGTTGAAACAACACGAAGTTACTCTACTAACTTCTGCCAGTGGCTTCGCCCAGGTGATCCCTAGGGAACATACTCCCGGGATAAAAAGTAGCCTATGTCCTTTCTCAGGCTCTAGACTATCTCTGTACCAAATTTCATTTAATTCGGTTCAGTAGTTTTGGCGTGAAAGCGAGACAGACAGACAGACCGACAGACAGACAGAGTTACTTTCGCATTTATAATATTAAGTAAGGATTAGTAAGGATTGTAACACTGAATCTTCAACAGTGCCTTAGGTACATGTTCCACTGAAACTGATTTCCGTGAAGAGAAAGCTCTCTTGTCTCACAATAACAACAATATAGTCGTAGATAATACATATATATATATGTGTATATTATATATATGTATATTCTATACCAAACCCTCTGTCCATCGCCTTTGTTTTCATATTCTATTTACATGAATCTTCATGATTTCTTGGAAAGCAAAATATGGTAGTACACTGAAAGTTAAATTAACTTCAGTCTACAGGATTCGGGGTATAGCCAGAATATCTGACACCAGGTCTGCCAAGAAGTACCGCGTTACCCTGTTTCTGGGTTGTGGAGATCTGCCGTATCACGTAAATTACTGGTATTCAGCTGCGGAACGCTGGGAAAAGGCTAAATAGATATTATATAAATATATCTATCGGCTGTTCCCTGCGACTTTCCAGTTTTAAGGCCTGGTGTTATTTCCATGAACTGGTAGTACGATTTTTGTTCAATAGATGGCGTTACGTGTATGTATTTGCTATACGTAATGAAAATTAATGTTAAATTCACATATATTTTGATAGAGCGAACCGATTCGGATGAAACAAAACCTTAATTTTGTACTTTGAGTTATAAAATTACAATTGATATAAAAGTTATCTGCATTCGTTTTATACTTTCCACGTGTTTTTAACAACTAAACAGACATACGGTCAAAAAATTAAATACTGGAAATGGTTTCTGTCGGTACCTATGCCTGGCTACTTTATTTTATTTTAATGTACAACAACAACTCTTCTACAGATTCTACATAGATTACTTATTCAGTAATACTCACTGTCGCTGGTTTGTTCACAATTTATACATATTTATTTACTTAGACAATACAATATTTGCACATATTTATAAAGTGCTCGTTAAGACCTTTCCTTTGATACCAAACATGTTATGATTATCTCAATAAAATTTTTTTTAGAGTCAGAAATTTACGTGTATTTTCTCGCATTTTAAATAAAGTGAAAATGTATACCTAGCCTATGTCACCCGCAAAGTTCTTACAAATCTATTGACACCTTATTCATCACAATCAGTTCAGTGGTTTAGTTAGGCGCTAGAGTGGAACATACATATATACATACATACATAGACAGCTAAAATCAGTTCAGTGGTTTAGTTAGGTATTAGAGTGGAACATTCATATATACATACCTACATAGACAGCTAAAATCATAACCCTTCCTTTTGGATTTGCCGTAGTCGGGTAAAAAACAAACGAAACCTTTTGACTGCCGACTTGGTGTCGTGAAAATGCGACAATGAGATAACGGCCCCGCAGCGCGCCTGCAGTATACAATTAGCATTTATACACGTTGCGTATGAGTTGCTATCACTTTTTGGGCAGGTGCTCACTCGACGAATTTTAGCATTTTTAGCTATGGAACACAGTGAGAGGCCCGTTTTACGGGTCGAGAGGTTGCCAAGGGCAGGGTTATGACGGCTCACCACGTCCCGTTACGGGGACGCAGCGACATCAGAGACGAAAGCATGGCGTGATTTATTTCGACGCTAACACCATCTATCGAGCTTCGAAAAAATCCGAAACATAAATATTTCAGTTTATGTATTTTTCCTCTAACGAGTGGCATAACAAGTCGTAAAGATTTCAAAGATTTGATTAACTTCACGTTGGTATCACTTTGATCATGTTTTTCACTAAATTGTACAGCTACGTCCCACGAAGTGCAGGCTCGCTTTTACTTGTTTGTTAGCAATTTAAACATATACATTTACTTAGACAATATGATATACATACATATTTGTAATGTGCTCATCAAGACCTTTCTTTTGATACCAAACATGTCACAATTATCTGAAATTATTTTTTTTCGTGGACAGAAATTTACGTGTCAACTCCATCACAATACATTTAGGAATAATTTATATAGCCTATGTCACCCGGAACGTTTTAAAGAATCTATTGATAGCTCAATCATAAAAATCGGCTCAGTGGTTTAGGTGTAAGAGTGGAACATAGTTATATACATACATACATACATACCTACATAGACTGCTAAAATCATTACCCTTCCTTTTGGCTTTGCCGTAGTCGGATAAAAAAGGATTAATGATAAATCGGAGTTGTTATATTAGGAATTTTGAACCATTCGGAATTATGAAAATCGGTATTTTGAAATTCGTATTTGCGAATGTCGGAATAAAGTTTTTCGTATTAATGTAGTGTACCCGTTTACTAATATAGGCTCAACCAGTCAGGTTCGTCAGCCCCCGAGGGGGCAAAATCGTTACCAACCGTTAGAACCCGTAAGTCTCTATTGGGACTTACGGATTCTAACGGTTGGGGCGATTTTATCCCGAAGGGGACTTACGGATCCTGTCAGGTTGATTGTATGTACTAACACAAACTTATTATTATAATATTTATGTTAGTCTATAAGGTATATATTTATGGGTCAATGTAGCCTGAAATGAGGAGGGTTATTATTACTATTATGTAGCTTGCCTTGTTTTTGCCAACTATGCAGGGTTGGCTACCAGTCTAATGCACTATTTAACATGAAGCGACTGCTTGTATGGCAGCCACCACCTAGCTACTGGGTAAAACAATAAGCCTTGATAAGACTGGAGTCAGATTTGGGGCTTCTGTTTATTCGTAAAAACTGTTAAAAGAAGGGGTCTAGAGTAAATAAAACGGAACGTCTTTACACTACGAACTATTTAATAAGACTAAAAACAGAACAGGCTACAGGTTACTACTCTATACATTTGTTTATAATACGCTTAGCTTGGGGCTGCTCTCTCGACAAATGCTTAAAAACAGCGTGCAGATGAAGCAACTCTTTGTCGGAATGTACTGAGAAATTACATCTGAAAAAATAAGTAGCAATCTACATGATATGATCATGATATGATACGTTATTTGGTTTAGCCAGAATTTATGTATCGGTATCATGTAATAAGGAAAAAAATCACCAAATCACCTCTAAATCTATGAGATGAAACCATTTTATTCCTTCATTTTCAACTAAAGTTAAAAAAAAAATATCTACTGCTTTGCAATACAAACGAAAATAATTTGCTTTTGTTACTTTTTTTAAATACGTGTTATTTTTTTATAATAAATTAAAAATGCAGGCGCGTAGAGGAGTAGTGAACTCCGTTTATATGCACAAGGTCATTAGCATGTATACAAACCTTAAGCTACATATAACTACATCTAATTGTGGTTGTAACGACCTAAAGATTTCTAAATGACAGCTAGGGACAACCATTTAAGGTGCATTCTGATGTCCAGAGGAGTCTAAGTATATAAAGGATAATTTTTAGATTTTTTGTGTATTTGTCAGTGATTTTGCGCACTCTAACAATTAAAACGGCGTTACTGATTTGGATGCGGTTTTCACGAATATTTTATGGTAAGTTTCTCTTAATATTAAGTGTTTGTTTCATTTAAATCGATTCATAAATAAAAAACTTATGTCGTTTAAAGAATCACGTCAAACATTTTATTGGAAAACAAAGTATTGTTTGATTGATTTGGCTGAAACTTTGGATAAATATATATAAAAGTTTGTAAAACGATGTTAGCCACATTAAGGCCGCGGACACGAACTCAGCGGCGCGACGGGCGGCGCGGCAAGTTAAATTATACATCTCTGCATTTGAACGCGCCGCTGCAGCGCTGGTCGCGTCAAATGCAGGTCTAAGGATTGCCTTACTTAGCCATGAGCTCTTCGACTGATAAAGATGAATACAGTCTACCATGAGTTTTATTAATCTATACCCGCTAGCGACTGTAGTTTAAAAATGTATGAGAACTATTAAAAAACAAGTTTCAAATATTTTTTTTTAAGTACTTAACTAAAGTTTTACTTGCAACTTGCTTGCTTGTTAGTTAACAACTGAAACAAATAAATTAGAAACTTGTTTTTTCAAAGTTTTCATACAGCTTTTTAACTGCAGTCGCTAGCGTGTATAGTTTGATAAAACTCATGGTAGACGTACTGGTGTCAGAATTTAAGCCGTAACGAATGTCAAACATCAAGATTCTCCTTACTAAATACTCTTATTTTCTATACAGGTTGTCGTTCTGACACCGAAATACACGTCGTAACTCGACACGATGCCACTCCGAGTGAATTATACCAAATTATTCGGTACTCTCGTAAAATGCGCGTTACAGTCTTTTACGATCGTATTTGTTTCTACATCTCTGCTAAGTACCATTTGTTTTCGTATGTAGCGGTGAAAACTAAATGAAAATGTTTTAAATCTCTTTAGTGCTTACTTTTTCTAGTAACTTCCAATTTTTATGCCTGCTGTAGGCATTGGATTGGTATTATTTCTAAAATAAACCGCATTAGAATCCAAGTAGGAAGGAGTAACTCCAACCTTATAAGGTGGTTTACCATGACGGATCAACAGCAGGGTTGGAAATACTGCCGAGTTGCAAACTATGCTCACCTCCTATCTTGGCTCATGTGCCCTAATACATACAGCAAAAGTGGCAAAGTTTTCGCTCAAAAAAATTGAAGTCAATGTCGTGACAGTTACTGTAACTTCGTCGTCTTGCGGGCGAGAAGTCATCAAAATCAATGATCTGATGTGTGGATCGCGTTCGAAATTGACTGTGTACGGGTGGCCTTATCGAATTTCAGCCGCTTGGCGATCGGTAACAATGTCGAGACTTCTCGCCACCAGGGTAATTATTCTATGAGTAAACTATTTAGTCTATGGCTCTCCAAAAGATTTTTATTAGAGTTTTTTCAAGCTTAAAACCTTTTATAAATTGTTAACGTAACGCTTAAAATTCAGACGAACCATTGGTAGGGGATCCATTTGATGTTGGTTGTTTGATAATAAACATATCCAATGTTTTATTGAAAATTATATCGAATAAATTCCACGCGTGTTGTAAAAAAGATCTTAGTATTGATACATATGCCTGGCGATGTTACATGCCTGATTATTTCGCATAAAAACGTATTTTAGATGCGAGGTACACGGTACTTTCGTATGTTTTATAGAAGTAAACAATGTTTTTTACTGAAGAAAGGTGTAAGGAATAACGAGAAGTAAATATTGGGAGCATCAAGTCTCGGTGGTTAGTATTAGTGTTAGCGATATATTGCGTCAAAAACTCATAGTTTGTTCTGGAACAACTTTTACATTTTTGCCGCTTTAAGCATTGTTCTCTTGTAAAAAGTGTATGGTGGATTTGGACATATGACATCATAGAAATGGATAAAATAAGTGCCTAAAATGTCGAGTCACGAATGTTGATATCTGCAAGAGAACCAAGGTTACCGATATTACCCCGCAGGATCACCAAACTGAAGTGTCAGTGGGCAGGGTATATTGCTCGCAGAACAGCTAGAAGGTCGATGGGACCGAAAAGTTTTGAAGTGGCGACGGCGTACTGGAAGACGCAACGTTGGAAAGCCTCCCCACAAGGTGGACTGATAACCTGGTTAGGATCGCGGGTAGCCAGCGAGACGCATAGGATCGGTTGGTGTGGCGTCACTTGGGAGAGGCCTATGTCCAGCAGTGGACGTACTTCGGCTCTTTTTTTAAAGAATGGGTAATCATCAAATGACTCCTCCCGCTCTGAGCGGAGCAGAAGGGAGTGTCAAGCTTACATGCCAAACTGGTTTCTACGTCCAGTAGTTTGCTGGGTGTGCGTTGTCTGTCAGTCACTCAGTCAGTCACCTGCAGTAACAGAAGAATTTTATAGATTAGGATTAACTTGTAGAAAAAGTTTATTTTTTATTTTTCACTTTTTAGTGGTTCCCAACACGTAACAGCATCCCTGGAAAATCGCAGGAAAGCAAAATACGCAATTTCGTTAACTTGAATGACAAAAAACCGTCATCTAAATAAACGAATACCAGCTATTTTGATGCCAAACTTCCAAACTGATTTTGATAACATTTCTATAGTACCAATCGGAAAGTATATCCTTTCAGATAAAACAGGAATTTTTCAAATCGGTTCATAAATGACGGAGTTATGAGGTAACAACCATAAAAAAATACAAACAAATTGAGAACCTCCTCCTTTTTTTGAAGTCGGTTAAAAAGCGATTAAGGTTATATTATAAACCAGTATAATTTATTTTACCTGCCAAAAAAAACTCAGAAAAACATTATATTCCCAAAAATCAGCTTTTAAATGATGAGCCGTAATTTTATATAAAGTAATCCTTTTCGTACCACAGCCACAGCGTAGTCTCGTAACGATAGTAAAACAGAAACGCCTCAGAACTGTTTATTAAAAATTTAATTAAAAATGTAATACTGCTGTAAGTAATCTTCGGATTTAGTTCTTTTGATATTTTATGTTCATAATAAACAAGGTGCTTTTTCATCGTCATGTTGTTTTTAATAAAGCTGCAGACATGGTTGCTAAGCCTGGGTGACCAGAGAAATGTAAATAGTAATATACAGGTTCAGCTTTATTTTAAATGGGATGTTCTACATGCTCCTATGAACATTAGGACGCTTAATTTCCAAAGTAATGATTTTTGAGATATTTAAGAGGATTTTAATTAAAACATGAATTTTCGGAGTTGTATAATTTTATTCTACAGAGTGTAGGAGATTTTTCACAATTAGCTATTTTGATCACCATTTATTTGAGGTTAGATTTGTTGTAAATGGAGTTGGCAAGTGAAAGCCGATTTCAGTTGGCGCCACCACTACACGACCTCTTATCAAAGTGAGATAAACACTATAAGTCTGTGATTCCAGTCTTTAAGATACATTTGTTCGTTTGTTTGTGTATTATAGGCAGTCGGATTTCTTTTAAGGTTTATAAAATCGAATTATCATGCAGGCAGGTTTGGGATCATACAAATAATTGGAAATACTTTTTGATGATCTAATCAAACTGAAAGTAATCATTTACCTAAGTATTTACCCATCTTTTCATTAAAAACTGATTTGTTATTGGTCTGTGTGCTACTAGCGCCACTTTGACAGTTTTCGGCCCCGTTAGCTCTCGAACAACCAATTATTTGAAAAAACTAGTAGGGACTTTTGAGATTACGGTGAACAGAGATAAAATGAACTCAGATTGGGAAAAAAGTGATACTAGGTTTTGTTTTACTATTACAAATTTTATAGTAGTAGTCCGGTGTTGTGATACCTCCGTAACGCGGAAAGCCCGTAAAGCCGTACTAACGCTGAGCCTGATCTATTCCGGCCATGACGGATTGCCGTCGTATCGGACTAAGAGAATAAAAACAGAGACTGCGCAAATCTTGACTCCATACTGCTATAGAGATAATAGGGTTCTGTACTGTAAAAATCTAATTACTCCGTCTTAAAGAAATCCAAAAAAATATTGGACGTGAACAAAAAATGAAGACGATACAGTGCGTTGAAAACACGCATGATGTCGTCACTGGCATTTTACCATCGCAGTGACGTCACGCGCGTTTTCAGAAAAAAAATACGTATCCAATATTTTTTGGATATCTATCTGACGAACTAATTAGATTTTTTCAGTAAAATACCGTATTTCGACAGAAAAACCCAATAAACCCGACCAGGGAAATAAATTCAGAACCTCATACTGAACAAGTATTAAATGAATGAACAACAATTAAATGAACATCCCCAAACCAATATTAAAAAGTGAAGTAAGTTATTTTACCCGTAAACAAACCCAAAGAGTTCGCTGAAAGGACCCAGAAACCAAAAGCAAGCAACATTGTGGATACTGAAATATCTGCCTGAAACTATTCTAAGCAAAGCGTATTTAGTCTAACCAAGTGGTTAGCATGCACAGCGCTTGCAGTGGCTGTGTGTAATGAATTACAAATATCTTGATCGATTTAAATATGGCGGTACGTGTTTCATTTAGGAAATTGTAAGTTCTGTGTTGGGGAATACTATGGCTTGATTATACACACGACGACTACATACGAACTGCATATTATTTTGGCCATACCAAGTGTACTGTATGTTCAAACTGGTTCCTTCGTGAGGCCATTATACAAACAATCCGTGCTATTTCGAAGTAAATGCTGGTAATAACGTATTATTAGAATATATATTTTCAGACTCATCAACAAATCTAAGTCCAAGTCTTTACCGGATTCCAACTTAACGCCTTTTATAGTGAGTGATAGATGTCATTACAGACGGCTCACCGACTACCTGTGTATACGAGACAGTGTTTATGTGTCTATTAAATAGATACTGGATCTATGTGTATATAATACGGCGTGTTTAGTTGGTACTCCACAAACTTCATCTCCTCTCTACCCTTTTAATAGGGTAATGCGTAAATTACTTATAAAAAGACTCAACGTAGGGCAGTTCGTTCAAACCACAACATTTTTCTTACATAGAGTATTTTTATACCCGTCGTAACTTTTAAATGAAAGGACTGATTTGAATAATTTAAAGTGTAATTTACATTTACATAATAAACCTTAATTATCAAACAATTTAAATGGATAAGGATTAATATCATGATACCAAAATCACTATTATTTGATTCCACCCGGGTATTGATTGTTTACTTTGAACAAAAAGCGGTCATTGTAACTTAACCATAATAGTTAGAAACATACCCTAACGGATTTTTATAGATATTGATGTCTTCTATAAAATTGTAGTACATCACTTTGCTGTATTGTCAATAGTTTCCGCAGCGTACGCGTTATAAGAATTTCTTTTGGTATTGTTTTCACACCTTGGGTTACATTATCGAAGTTTTCATACGGATCCCTAACTTTTTTGAAAATCTTCTATAGCCTATGTTCATCAGGGATAACGTAGGATTCTAATAATGAAAGAATTTTTCAAATCGATCCAGTAGTTTCGGAGCCTATTCAATAAAAAAAAAAAAAACAAACAAATCTTTCCTCTTTATACTTAATATTAGTTTAGACTGCCTATTATAAGATTGCACGAATTAATTAAAACTAAATGTTTCGGTGTCTACCAGTAAGTAGACTCTACTTTCATCACACTGTTTAAACACTTAGTAAAATAAATGCACAGTGCAATTTTATTTTATGGTGTTCAATTCATTCTTCCTAAAACCTATTCAATTCATTTTAATCCATTGCGATCTGAAACTGACTTCATTCATCTATCTATTTTTAAGAGTAAAGTCGCTCCCACCAACAAATTTCATACTAAAATTCAGGCCTCAGTACATCGGATAGCAAATATCCATATAGATCAACCACGCTAACGTACGGTCGTGTCTGTGCATGCCACAGCGCTGAGGAAAAGAAGCATTCCTGGTTTATTTATTACAAGCCTTTGATAACATGGAAAACAGGGGTATCTGTGAGTTTCTATAAAATTTTAGTAGGTTGGTATAGTTGGATGAGGGATTTTGTGTACAGACAAATGTATTCACCTTTTTTTTTATTTGTGATGGGTTTGCTCTTGACTCTAGTCTAGGTCAGAGATGACAGAGACAAAGTCTAAGATGGAGCGAGCTTACCCAGAAGGAGACTGTGCACTCTAACTTTGAAGAGATTAGGGTTGTAAGCGTTTGGAAACCCAGACGCAGGCAGAGAGTTCCACTCCTTTGCTGTGTATTATAAAAGACGTTTAGAAACGCTTAGTGCGAATTGGTGCACCAAGTGTAGCAATAACTACACTGAAAACCATTATAATAATAAAACAACAATATAATAATATGTACTCTATATTTCCCGAAAGTAATTTTTCTATTTTATTTAGGTTTCATGTAGCAGGTAGCGAACTTGCCAAGGGGTCAGAGATGACAGAAGCAAAGTCGACGATGGAGCGAGCTAACCCAAAAAAAACCTATTCACTCTAACTTTGAAGAGATTAGGGTTGTAAAATAAAATCACAGACGCTGGCAAAGAGTTCCACTCCTTTGCTGAGCGCATTATAAAAGACGTTAGATGTAGGGATGGTAACTTGCTGTGCGTCTAGATGTCAGATGGTAGAAGGGGGCTGGTGGAATGAGGTTGTGGAGTTCTTGGGTACACTCAGTGAACTACAATGAAGGAGACCAACAAGCAGGCAACTTTGCGGCTATAAGCCAAGCTGTGAAGCTTGGATTCCTCCAGTTTTACGCCGCCAATGAGCCTCTTAGTTCTGCGTTCCACCGAGTCAAGCGCGCCAAGGAGTTGTGCTTTGTAAAGGGTTAAAAGCTGTCCAGGCCTGAAGTATACCTTCACTCTATTAAGGATGCCCAGTTTTTTTACTGTGGTTTAGTGAGAGTGCCTGAGGAGTTTGGCAGGATAGACTTGCTAAGAAGGAAAGTTACTAGCAAGCTGCCTATGTCATCCAAATGTTTTGTTCGACTGTACCAACAATAAGGCCATAAAATCTTTCGATACATGTACGTAAAGCTTGGCTGTAAAACTAGTAATGCTTATGTCTCTCATGGGGCTGTCCTAGTTTATATAGGTGTAATATATGAGCCGGTTACTCCTTGTTTATGAGATGTTTTATACACGAGTAGTTTTCTATAGTTTTTCATAAACACTCAAATTTTAAGAGGCTCTTTGGGGAGAAAATATGAATCTTGGTACGGCGAATAAATAGTTAAAAAAAAATTGCTGGTCGAAACATAACTATAACTCATAATTGATAAGGTACCCCAAATTGCAATTATCCAATCAGTTTTTTTCCATGAGAGTTACAGAGTGCAAAATAATTTACACGCACGTTATAACTGTCTGATGGGCAATTCTCTTATTTTTAAGGGGAGTTCTCATTCGCATCTGCACAGTCGAAAATTATTAAAAACGCCTCTAATTTCCTTATATTTAGACACTAGCTTTTGCCCGCGGCTTCATACGCGCATATCCTGTTTTTCCCGTTCCCGTAGGAATTTCAGAAAATCCTCTCTTAGTGCTTTTCTACACTACCCAAGGTACCTACATGCCAAAATTGAGCGTTCTACGACTAGCAGTTTCGGCTGTGCGTTGTCTGTCAGTCACCCAGTCACTCAATCAGTCAGTAATGGAAGAATTTTACATATTAGGGTTGATTGTCATTGAGATAATATTGCGACTTGAATTTGAACACTTTTTGTCGGTAATTAATAATAATAGAACTTCAATTTCTACGTGTTTTTGATGTAATTACCAGTAGGTGAGCAACGCAGCGGCGCATGCAGCGGTAGTAATGCGTTTGTTTTGAGATTCTATCTACACTAATATTATAAAGAAGAAATTTTTGTATTCTTGTAACGAATATACTCAAAAACTACTGAACCGATTTCAAAAATTCTTTTATTATTAGATGTTACATTATCCTTGAGTTACATTATAAAAATTGCAGTGTGGACGATGTCGCGGGCGAAGTGCTAGTCGTTTGTAATTCTAGATGTTTAACCGCACCGCCAAAAAGTGCGGGAAAAAAATGGAACTTTTTTTTACCATTGATAGGCACGCGTTTGACTTTTATCTCAACTGATGGTAAGCGATGATGTGGTCGAAGATGGAGCACGCTTGCCTAGAAGTAACCTATTCACTCTTGACTTAAAGACTCCCAGGTTGTAGCTATCAGGAAACACAGACTCCGCCAGGGCGCACACTTTTAGTATGCAATCTGCACTCGTTAGTGGGGGGTGAACCCGCCAACAGAATGATCGAAGATGTGCGTCGTGTGCGTTGAGTCTGCGTAAAATCTGCGACAGACTTTTTGCATGGCATGCAGACATTTTTTGGCCACAGACTCGATCGCACAATAAGTGTGTCGTCTGAGCTGCACCTTAATTACTTTTTTCAAAAGTGGTTGTCCGATGTATTTTCTATTCCATAGCTGCCAAACCACCACCTCCATTCCTTAGATAAAGGTTAATTCGAGAAGATTTTATGATTTGAGCGAACTCTATCCTCAAGTTAGTATGACATGTTCAGGACTGCCAAAATTTTCAGCTGCAGCAAGATGATGGAGCAGAAGATGGAGCCCCAGCTAGATCGACGACCTTATACGAGGCTTGAACAATTTGCCTGCGGAGGACTGGATGCTGTGCCGCAGCATTGGCGAGATCTATGTCCAGCAATGCACTATGGTAGCAGGTGTATTTGTTGATTTTCAAGATCCACAAATCAGATTTCTTTTAACACAATACTACATCAAAACAATTAATAAACTCTTCAGAATTGCTGGTTTTAAAACTGTTGACTAGTTAACTATTTTACTTCTCAAATTATAAGTTACTAGTGGACGTCACGCGGTTTCAACCACGTAGTTCCCGTTCCCGTGGGAGTACGGGGATAAAATATAGCCTATGTTACTCCCTGATAATGTAGCTATCCATTGCTGAAAGAATTTTTCAAATTGGTCCAGTAGTTTCGGAGCCTATTCATTTCAAACAAACAAACAAACAAACAAATCTTTCCTCTTTATAATATTAGTGTAGATGAGTTATAATAAATTTATTAACAGAATAAATATTTATATTTCTAAAATCATTACACGTACCTACCGTCAAAATAACTTAGCTACTAATACATCAATCGGACGTCTCTTTAAAAATACATGGCTACAATACAAAGTATCTTTTCAGCTCTTTTTCATAACTACTTAATTACAGGTACTTCTGTCTGTAAGTATGCAGCATAAAATTGGGCACGCCCGTGGAACTATCACTATGTAGTTTGAATAAAAGGTAGAAGGAAAATGTGTATGTTTGTTTGCACATCATATCCCAATGACGGTTGCAGCTGTCTTGTTGATCTAGTGGTTGAAAAGTGTGACTGCTGAGCATGAAATCAGTCATGAGTTACGCCATGGGCGATGATTGGTTATGGGAACGGCAGCATTCGTTTCCCATGCGCGATGTGTGGTCATGGGAACGGCCGCATTCGTGTACCATGCGCGATAATTGGTCATGGGAACGGCCGCATTCGTGTCCCATGCACGATGCAGGCCGCATTACGTAATGGGACTCACTGGTAACGGCGGACTGATACCAGTCGAGGGTTCAAAGCGAATTTACGTGTAACCCGGTCTCCCGATTCATGGTAGTGAAAGGTGCTGTAGAGTTTTTAAGTCAGTAGCAGTCCGACATAGCCTTCCGTTCTCCCAACCCATACATCTATGGGCAATTACCTGCTCCTAAAAAAACCGGTCAAGAGCGAGTCGGGCTCTCACACGATGGGCTCCGCACCATAAACCAAAATGAATACGTTTCTTGTATGGGAGCCCTTTTAATTTTTTATTTATTTTTGTTGTTTGTTGTTATAGCGCAATAAAAATACACAGTGTGATAACTGTTTACCTGTTACGGTTCTTGAGATACAGCCCGCTGACAAACGGACGGAAGGAGGGATAACGGAGGCTTAGTAATAGGATTCCGCTGTTTAACCCTAAAAAGGACTTAATTCCGATGACTAATTTTACTTGCTACTCGTGTAATTTACCTACCCAAAAGTATTTTTAATTATACTTACCCGTCACGATACCTACACGAAGAGTGAATGGTATAAAATGTTTTTTTTTCATCTTTATTGATTTAATTGGGGGTATAAAATGTTATTTTATGTAGGCCCACAATTAATAAAATACAATATTTGATTTTGATTTTAACAGCAATGAAATGAAAATAAAATCCTATAGACATTTTAATAAAAGTTCTGTGTATACCTACGGATATTTGAATAAAAATTTAGTGTCCGAAACTATTGAACAAACAACTGCTCATACTGCAGTATTGAAAATCTCTACACACTTTTACATACAAAAGTTTTTCGAATTCGGTATTTCTTTTTTAATCAAACAGGCACCAGTATACATTCAATGGAAATTCGAAACAAAAACAACTAGAAATTTTTATATTTATTAACCGTTTGGGTTAATTAGAGAAACGTACTTTTTCGTCGCAAAAAATGTGATCGTACACTCGTATTTAATAAGTATAAAGAATATATTTTTTATTGTATACCTAAATAATTATTTATACACAATCCTTTTACAAACAAAGGATATTGCTTTCCGTCTATACATTGTTCGCCTTAGCACCACCAGAGACGTGAACTTACTTTCTGTGTTCTAAATAATTCATATATTCGACTGAAATCAAATAAAAATCACGGACACTTCTGAGAATTGTAAAAAATCCAAAATGCTTTCGGATTTTGAGGTTATAATTATTCCAATAGAAACATACCATATTGACTAAGATCCCAGAGCTGCCAGACCTCTCTTATTTTCTCACTAACAAAACGTGTGGTATAGAGTAGTGTTAGTATGTTCTTTTAACATACGCAAACGTGGTAACCTAGACCGGCGGCCGATTTTCAGGTATCAGCTGCCAAAGCCACTAAATCACTTTTTTAAGTCTGGGTACTGATTTTTATGTATGTTTTACAGTACGAGTGAGATAACGAACGAGGTAAATAACGAAAGTTAAAGTGCGACAGGATTTGGGAGGATGCAAAACTACCTTCTTGACTACTGAAATACCTTTGATACAAAACAAAAAAAAATGGCCGTCAGCCTAAGCTAGCAGGTATGCGTTTGTTAAAAGTGCATATTATCACTATTCTATCCCACATAATTTTGTTAGTGAGAAAATAAGGGCTGGCAGTTCTAGGATCTCAGTCTAAAAGTGTTATCTGCAAATTGCCAATGTGTCATCTATCAATTCATCGACTGTCGGTGTCGATGTTGCTCGGTTCACACAGCGCTTTCAATCGCTTCATTTTTTTAGTAACAAGAAATCTTACTCATAGATCAAGCGCTGAAAGTGCTTTGTTTCAATTTGAAAATAATGGCGCCGGGGCATAAGACCGAAGCGAATTACTTTTTTAAAATGTTTTCGTAATTATGAAGTGTCCGTTGTGTTGTAATAATCAAAACGTAGATTATAAAAAAAAAACTACGAATTATGGTAAAGGTTTCAAGTGTTGATTTAAGCCACTTTTTACAATGTCCTATAATTGGGCACAATGGCGGTAACTGGATAACACGTACCTAAGCTACTTTGTGGCAAGACTGATGTCTGATTTTCTGGCTTCTGACAATATACAACTACTGCCAAAGACCTACAAATGACAGCCGGGACCAAACGGATTAACGTGCTTTCCGAGGCATTGATTGATATGTTAAGATGGTCACCCATCCACAGACCGACCTTAGCAAGCGTTGCTTAACCTTGAGGATCGACCCGTGCGGCTTTTATTATTAAGCCACGTGTTCCTCAATATAGCAATTTTAATCTGTGAAAAAAAGCTCGGATTAAGCTGTTTTAATCCACGAAAAAACCTCAGGCAAACCCACAACGGATCACAGTATTTAATAACGCAAGCTATTGAGCTGTAAAAGAGTTTACGGCGACTCTGCAAAGCCAATTAGAAGCTTAAATTTATGGCAGCCGTCTTACCATAAATTGTTACATTTTAATTTAAGTCCACTGGCCCACTTCTACTTGGAAACTCCAACTTTGTAGTTCAATTCTGTAAGTCTTGCTACGAATTTATTACTTTTGGTGATGGGATTACCGTACTTTTACGTCTTTATTTCTTTTCATTTTATCAAAATAATGTTAGTAGTGCGAGCATCTGAATATATTATATTTTATAAGTGACGATTGTTAATTTTGACCTTTGATCATTATCGCTTGAAATGTCACTTGGACACGTTACGATATTAGAAAATTGTTATTAAATTTATTTCAAATTAGCTTAGTACAAGCTAATTTAAGCGGGTTCGCCAAATTACCGCTAAGGACTTAATTCCCTAGATAAAAGCTTTCATTCAGTTCAGAATAGAGGGTATGTGGATGGATGGATGGAGAGGGAGGGAGAGGGAGGCCAAAAAAAAGATGAATGGCTGACAGGACAGAATGCTAAACAGAATACTGCAGGACACAAAGCTGACAGGACGGAAAAATTAAGTATGAAACATGGGATACGGGCAGGAAGATGATGATGATAAAGAGTTTCATCCAAGTCCGTTCAACCGTTAAAACGTGAAGAGGTAAAAAAAAGATTAATGGTAAGGGTTACTTTTACATTAAGCATGAACAGCAACATATCGACTGTTCACGGGACCAAAGGGCTGGGCTTTTCTTCGGCCAAAGAATCAGCCATTCAACGCGGCAATGCTGCCAGTGTTCTGGGCACTTTTGCCATTGACAGCGATGTGGATGAATTTTTCGCTGTCCAATGATTTATTTTGTTTTTATACGCGTTAGTACCTACATCATTTTTCGATTATTAGTATAGTTGTTTAGAAGTATTTAGTAGTCACTTTAGGTTACCTGTACATAATAATATTGATGTCGAAAAAAAAAGCATGAACAAAGAGACAATTGGTGTCTCAAAAAATCGCCTTCATTCTACATAACTTTCTAAACTCCCTTAAATATGTATATGCTAAACCATACAGTTGTAAGAACCTTTTTACACCGTTTGAAGAGAGATTTGAATATGAAATCTCAACAAAATATGCACACGAAAAAAGAAACATTTTAGGTGTACCACAAACTTTGTCGGTGAATTTGCAATGACTTGTAACTTCACGATTTTCTGTCGAATGCGAAATCTCGGTGAGTGAGGAAGTGTTAAGTGAATTTATGAGTGATTTTCATGTGTTGCACGTATTTTACGGGTTTTTTTATGGCCTAAGATTTAGGGTGATTTATCTACTTATGTTGGAACACGTGTTTCTAAATCATTTTTGATGTAGAGATAATGGTGATCTGTAAATCTTCTAGCGCTATTTCCTTAAGCTTTGTTTTGTTTTGCTCATGAATTATCCTTACAATACTACTGCCGACTTTGAACAGATAGAAGCACAATTGTAAGGGTTAACGCTAATACTTCGCATCTTAATTTGACGAATTGTTTATGTAGCCGCTCCACGTAAAATACTAGTATTCAGCTGAATCTGGTTTGACTGGAAGCCGACCCCAATATATTTGGAAGAAGGCTAGGCAGATGAAGTGAAGTGTTGTGTGTGTACAGTCAACAAAGCTATTGGGTATGTAGGCAGCTAACTTGCAACTACTTTTAAACAATGTTGTGAGTGTGCTGAGTAGACAATTATTGTACAACACACTCGTAAGTACGTCAAAAGCTTTTAAAATTATAATGCACACATTAGAAATAAACATTGGCAGTGCTGTGGAAAAAATAATATTTTTGCCCGTATACCGAATAGCTTTGTTGACTGTACATAAATTAATATTCGGTTACTTAAATGTATAGCTTGGATTGTTTTAGTTTATTTTTCGTTATCACGGAGTTTTCAATCAGTTAGTCCATTAATATGCAATGGGCCGGAATGCAGTAAATATTTTATTGCAATAATAATTTCTCTATTTTTATTTGCAGATGAACAATGTACACGATTACACAGACATGAAAGTTATTTTTATATTTTTATTCGTTTTATTGGTGTTTTTGTGTAAAGTCGATGCGGTGAGATTAATATTGACACTACTATTAGATTCTAGGTTATTTTGACAAGATCATTATGAATTATATGATATTTTTACAACTACAAGAACTGACCACGTTAAATGTTTTCAGGTTTACAATAGGGATGTTACTTGTGTGATAGATCCGGTAAAATATTTTCATTATTTTTTTTTACATTACTCTGAAAAATTTTTGAAAATCAATACCTTTTGTTAAACTGTTTTGATAAGGACGGTATCTTTCACAGTCACACTCAGTATCACTGCTTTCCCAAGTCCTTCTATATATTCTTCTTTCACACCGTCACGTAACAGATACACATGCAGATTCAAAACATCTCGTCACCGCTCTCTGCGCCGTTTCATAAATCATTTCATAAATTACAGGGTCAAGAACCAGTATGCAAAGTGTCACCAAAAGTAAGACGTAGAAGCGCTTCCAACGCCATAGTACCATCGCACGACCCCTACGTACCCAGGAGGAGCCCTATTCAACTCTTTAACTGCACCATACCGCTGTGTTCACCAATTACAGTCACCTCCATGACAGAACTGACCTCCCCAAACTTATTACTGAGATCTTGTTACTATGCAATATTAGAAGACGACTTATATGAGTGTGAAACTATAAGATACAACCATTTGAAGAACACTGACAAGTTACTTTTCTTGTCTAAGAAAATAAAAGAGAAATCTTTTTACTTGGTCGATTGCTTATTTTACTCCGACGGAGGGAGAGTCTGCCACAGGAAAGGCGATGAAGCCTCAGAGTCTCACGCTGAACTAGTGGATATAGGGACCCTGGTGAGACCGAACGAAACCAATGTACTGTCACAGGATGAGTTCATATGTGAAGAAGACAAAATTAAAAACGTTCAATGTGACCTCAACCCTTACGTGCCGTTTGAGGACGGATTGAAGTTGAAGAAGACCATGAAATTTAATGACAACGTGCTGCTCAAGACAAAATCTTATGTGATCGAACTGAAGCGTGGTTGTGTGGGAGCTTGGTGTGGGTACACAGGTCAGGTGTCACCATCACGACGACAGTACTCGTACACACCGCCAGGGGGACAGACGTTCCGGTGCTACATTGCCAACAAACAGCAGGTTTGCAAGCAAATCGAACACGAGGTATACAATCAACGAAGCGTTCTATACCTTTAAAATGCTTCGTTTCGCGCTTAAAGTTAATTTTAAACTGTTTTTCATCATTTTTAAATTAATTTTAGGTGTGTTAGTGTCACAATAAATTATTTTTATGATGTTCAACTGTTTCGACTGTTTATTACTAACTTGTCAAGTAACAATTCTCGGAATAATAAATATACAAGCACTAGTTGACCCGCGCAACTTTGTCTGCTCCGCTCCTATTGGTCTTAGCGTGATGATATATGGCCTATAGTCTTCCTCGATAAATGGGCTATCTAACACTGAAAGAATTTTTGAAATCGGACCAGCAGTTTCCGAGATTAGCGCGTTCATGCAAACAAACAAACAGACTCTTCCGCTTTATATATTAGTATAGATTAGATAAACTTGACAGTAAGTACATTTTTGCATAAGTTCAACCGTTCAGTATTCTTTTGACTTCCTAAACGTTATCTAAAACGGGCAAGTGCGAGTTGGACTCTCACACAAAGGGTTCCGTACCATAAACCGAACAAAAACATAATTCTTGTATGGGAGCCCGCTTTCATTAGGGTTCCGTACCAAAATGGTAAAAACCGGTCGCGTACGAGTCGGACTCGCACACGAAGGGTTCATTACCATAACCCATTAGACAGACGGACGGACGGGCAGCGGAGGCTTAGTAATAGGATTCCGTTGGTTACCTTTTGGGTACGGAACCCTAAAAAGGAACCCTTATGATGCGACTCAGTCTGTCCGTCTGTCACAGCTGGATATCTCAAGAACTACTAATGCTATCAACTTGAAATTTAAAATAATTCTAGATGACATTTGCGCAACTATTTTGCAAATAAAAAAGAAATAAAAATATATAAACATTTCCCCACTATGTGGCTACTTTAAATCTAACCAGATGCACCAAAATAGGTACCTATCAGTATTTTATAAGTGTAGTGTGTCAGTGTTTGTTTTTGTGTGTGTGTGCGTGTGTATGTGGTGTATGATATCAGTGTTTTTGTCTTGAGGCGGTTTAGAAACTTTGTGTGGGCTCGTTAGACTTTAATGCCCACATGATAAGAAGAAGAAGAAGAAGTATTTTATATGGAGCAAATGCCTGAGTTATGAACAAAAATGTGGATGGATGGAGAAGGAGAGGGAGGCCAAAGAAATGATGGATAAATTGTGTGAGGAGCGATATGAAAGAAATGGGTGTTAGTAATAGCTAACAGGACAGAATGGAAGAAAAAACCGTATTGCGCCGACCCCATTCAAGTAACATGGGATAACAGCAGGAAAATGATGGTAATTATGGCGCAACTGCCTCTTTAACCTCTTCCAACTATGTAGTACGATTCTCCTTCGAATAGACGATGTAAAGTGATTTTTTTTTAAATATTGCCCCACACTAGGAATTTCTCCTGTATCGTGTGTGCGCTCACAAACATACAAACTCACATACACAAACAGCCAGACCTGGAACGACTATCTGTTGGCCATACAAATATTTGTTCTGTGCGGGAATCAAACCCGCGATAAGCAGCGCAGTAGTCAATCGCTCAACCACCGCGCCATCCGTCTCGTCACAGCATTTTCCGAGGAGCTTTCCGAGGCACAGAAGAAACTTGGTGTGTACTGGATGGTCACCCATCCACGAACCAACCTCGGCAAGCGTAGCTTAACCTTAAAGTTCGACTGGTGTAGCTCATTGTGGGTTATTATTTAGCCACGAACTTGTCAAAAGTTATGTAATAATAAATCAACAAACTTTTATTAAGCTAAAATAAATTTCTCTTGAAAATCGAATACTCAATTAAGCACTTAATTTTCCCAAAACAAAGTTATTTAAAGCACTAGCTTCTGCCAGCGGCTTCGCTCGCGTGATGCCTAGGGAACATATTCCCGGGATATATATAAGCTATGTGTTATTCCAGACTATAATCTACCTCTGAGCCAAATTAGATGAAGATCCTTTCAGGCGTTCTGACGTGACAGAGTAACGAACGTCCATTCATTCATTCATCCATCTTAAGAAACTTTCGCATGTATGATAATTTATTAGTAGTATTATTAGTACGAAGTAAGATAAATCTATAAACTTCTATTAAACTAAAATAATGGCTCTTCATTTTCCAAAACAAAGTAATTTAAAGCATTAAACCTGATTATGAAGCCTATAAACCGAAACTAATCAAACAGACAATGAGATAACCTATAAAATCGATTTCTTAATAAAATTTAACACTGACACACTCCATAAAGTAATAAACTGATAAAACTTAACGGTGATAAGAATTAGAGGCTGGCAGGGTATAGGCTTAATTTCACGGGTTATGAGCCGTCTGCCCAGATATTTGATGTTTATGCCCCGGTGTTAAGGGAGACGGTCAACAAATTAAGTGGATACCTTTAGATACGTCTTAGGTTAGGATTTGAGTGGATACGATAGTTAATCATTTGTTCTGTGAATTTAATATATTGATATGCTCGTCTAAGTGAAATTAATATAGAATTAAATTATTAGGATTAAATCATTTAAATTATAAAATTAATAAAAACGTTATAAATTAAAAGTTATTCTAAAAAAATTACAAAACTTTAAATTAAATAATGCAAACAAAAATTTATTAAAATAAGTAATGTAAATAATATTGATGACGAGGATTTTGTAATGAGATTAAAATATAATGAAATAAATGGGCTAAGAAAGAGAGCTGATCTTACTATTCAGTTATTTTAAACGTTATGTATTTTGTTTCACGATTAATTTATTTGATAAAACTGAAATACTATAATTTTTAAGTCCATTTTATTAGAAATCATTGAAAAATAAGTGCCTGGTTGTAAAACGGGAAATACATAACAGAGAATACGCATGCGATTTTTTTATTTGCGAAATGAAATACTTATTAGCTAAATAATTTCATCATTGTTTATGATGAAATTATTTTTTAAATACCTTCATCAGCGATGAAGTTATAAAGCTTCAAAGTTTACAATTAGAATGAGAAGTCCGATATGAACTTTGACGTCAAAGTTCTTGGCGCCTATACAGCTGCCATAGAAAATAGCGTTTTCGCGAGAGGGACAGATATATTTGTTTAAAATAATTGTATCTCGTTTGTTTTTCGAGCAATTTTGATTCTATTTTCACTGTTAGTATTATATTTGTGTATATTTTTTGATAAACTTTATAGATAATAAATTTTTTTTCGTGCATATTCCCTCTACTTAAATATAGTGCATCTCCATTAAGCAGAAATATCTGTCCAAATTATAGAGTAGCTGATGAAATGAACGGATTCACAACACGTCGCAATGAACATTACATACATTCCATAGACCTATATCAAATTTTACAACTACCAAACTAATTTCAGCCTTTATATCCACCTAACTCAAACTATCAACCTATGTAGGTGTAAAGCGACCAAAGTATTTAGACATACGATAAATTAGCTATACCAAGTGATGAATTTGACATAACTCTTTCTGTCCACTAAATCGGCGATAATTATTTTATCAACACTAATATTATAAAGAGGAAAGATTTGTTTGTTTGTTTGTTTGAAATGAAAAGGCTCCGAAACTACTGGACCGATTTGAATAATTCTTTCAGCAATGGATAGCTACATTATCAGGGAGTAACATAAACTATATTTTATCCCCGTACTCCCACGGGAACGGGAACCACCAGGGTGAAACCGCGTGACGTCCACTAGTTTTATATATTTTAGGAAAACTTACAGCTAGTACATTTAAGTGTAAAGTATGTTAGAAAAAATAAAAAATGTAATTAATATCCCTAAATTAACAAATACGCGAAAACAACACAGGAATCAAACAAAAGAAGTAGTAACCTAAATACCAAAGAAAATAACTCAAACTTTTAATTATTTTCTAAATATTGCTAGTTAATAAATCTGTTTCAACAGCATGACACACCATATTAAGATTTCTATCTTTCACATTGCATTGTAATATTTGACATTCCTTCAAAACGTAAGACCTACTATTTAAATGTACACAAACAATTTACCAGTTATATAAATATATTTTAAGACCCTGAGTACAGAGTCCCTGCTTGCTACTGAAAAATACCTTATAGCAATACTCAATACCTCAGCTCTCTCAACTCCGGTTGTTGTGGTGACTCTTGGTTGAGGCCTATATCCAGCAGCGGACGTCTTTCGGCTGATATTTATGATGATGATGATCTCCTTCTTTTCAAATCGATGGCTAACTCCCTAGATTGTTTGAGCCCAGTAGGTGGATACGTTAATTGCAGCATCAGTGGCATTCAATTATGAAACTCAATAAAACTTTTTGACCTTGGCAATGAACTCAGGACATCAAACTCAACAGCATCTGCAACCAATATTTCATGACCAAAGAAAACAAATAAATTATCACAAACATCAATAACTAACGCCACTCCAAAGTGTCAACATAAGCTGGTCTACCTAGCCTAATCGAAGTACACTCGACTCTCCCATTGTTCGACATTTTCCTCTGACGGCTCGGATTAATTTATACGGACGGCAGATAGTAGATATTAATACCTAACGCTCCGTCTGTCTGTATTTATTTCTGTAGGATTAATAAACTGATGTATATCGCTAACAGTTAATTGTTTTCGCGATTGCTTATTAACTGGTGTTGCCAGAGTTGGGGTACTTTTGTGTGATATATCAATTTCGCTCGGGTGTTGTGGTGTTTTGAGGATCAATTTGTGTACCTATTTTGTTAGTCTTATAAAATATATCCTAAGTGAATTTAAAAGCATGCTATTTACAATATTTCATACACATTAGAAAGTCCTTATTCATGGAAATTAATGAGCCGATTTGTGAATATTCACTTTGACAAGATAACTTAAAGATGCTCTCTCTGTCTGCCTTTTTCTAAAGTTCTCAACTATTTAGACTTAGGCACCGATTAGAGTTACCGAGATTTGATTGACGCTCGGCCGGCTTGATGGAGACTTCATCGATCATGATTGCCTAATGTAGTGATCACAATTGCCCGCCAAGTCAGAGGACACGGCGGGCGCCGATAGTTCTGTGTATGTTCTCAGGTATTTAAATAAGTGTTCCTGATTTTGAAACCCGAAAAAACTACTTTACTCTTCAAAATGTAACGATAAAAGAAGCACATTAGTCAATGTGAAAACATTCAGGCTATACCCTGGGGGTCTTTGAGACAAGAGTGAATGGGTTCGTTCTAGGCAAGCATGCGCCATTCACACACAGACATCGTTGCTCACCATCAACTGGTAAAAAATTACGTGAAATAAACTTTCATTACTTTGAAATGTCGTCATCATCATCATCCACTGTCCGATCTCGTCCACTGCTGAGCATAGACCTCTTATTTCATCTGCCAATCCCCACGTTCTTGCGCCAGCCTCATCCAGGTTCTAACCGCAGTGGCAACACTGTCGTCTGCCCGTCTCGCTGCCGGACGACCCACACTTCTTCTTCCAGTCCACGGACGCCACTCGGTCACTGCCTTACTCCACCTTTCGTCACCGTGCCTTGCCAGGTGTCCGGCCCAGCTCCATTGAAGTGTATTGTCACTAAAACGTTGACAGCTTCCTTCAACTTCACTTTAGTTTTTGCGGTAACATTTTTACTGAATAGTACTAAATAAATAAAAGTTTTATTTGGAACAAATTCGATTTTACAAATAACAAAGGGAAAACGAAGATGGCTACAAAAGTAAGATACTGTGACAAAACAGATACAAAACATTGTTCCAGACTATCCTAATAGAAATTTCAAATGAAAATTATAAATGTTAGGTAGAATTCAAACACGAGCCAAACAATAATTACCAAACAAAACCAAAGTCACTTTATAGATCGTATTAATGTACCGATGTGTCATTTGATAACATAGGTATGCAAAAAATATTATTAATAGTGATAGTATGTCTGAGTATCGACACGTAACGAGATAGCCTATGAAATTAGTGGGTGACAGATGTTGTGGGGACTCGCTGATAGCGGTTTTAAATACATTTATAATATTTATTTTTAATATTTAAGTAAAATAATAATAAGACACAATATAATTATGAATTTATCTCTATATCACAACTAAAAAACCGGCCAAGTGCCAGTTGGACACGCACACGAAGGGTTCCGTACCATAAACCTTAATTTTTATTATTTGCGGTAATAGAAACATACAATCTGTGAAAATGTCAACTGTCTACCTATTACGGTCCTTGAGATACAGTCCACTGACAAAATCACGGACGGACGGACAGCGGAGGCTTAGTAATAGGGTTCTGTTATTTACCTTTTGGCTGTAATTTTGTTTTATTCAATTTTTATTTTTTTGGTATGCGTTATGCTTGCCGCAAATAAACGCTTTTTCTTGTTTTTCTTTTTACGGAACCATAAAAAAACATGGGATTTTGTCTTTTTTAAAGTGCCTTTGGCAATAAAAAAAAAACTTGAGAAGTGTCAAGGGACACCCGGATGGAACGAAGTTCGGAGAAGTAATTAGTGAAGGAATTGTAATAATATTTTATTTTTATATATTTTTTTATTATTAACAAATATCTATACTAATACATAAAGCTGAAGAGCTTGTTTGTTTGTTTGCTTGAACGCGCTATATATCATCACGCTAAGACTAATAGGAGCGGAGCAGTAATGCAAATTGTGACGCAGACGAAGTTGCGCGGGTCAGCTAGTAATAATCTATACATATAATAAAATCGTAGACTAACCGTATCTGTACATTGAATATTTTTCCATGAAAATTACACAGAAAACTCAGGAAAAAGGTATAAAACACAAAAATGCAATTTTTGAAATTTTTGTCTGTTTGTCTGTTTGTCTGTTTGTCTGTGCGTTTGTGGGAGCATCACGCATAAACCACAGATTGGATTGCAAATCTAAGTACTTAAAAATATTAAGTGATAACCCGAGTAACATTTAGCGTTTATTTCATCAAAATCGAACCACAAAATTAAAAGATATTGAATTTTTAAGTTTAGGAAGAAACTTCCTAATGTATTCTGATGAGTCAGAGCGCCATCTATTGAGAAAAAAATAAAATGCACGAAAGCATTTAAAATTGTTGTGTTATTCGTGAAACTTTTAATACGTGGCAAAATAAAAGTGACCATTTTTATACCTTTTCGTTATTTATCGTTACAATCGATCCACAAAATCAAAATATATTGAATTTTTAGTTTAGTAAGAAATTTCCTACTGTGTTCTGATCAGTCAGAGCGCCATCTATTGAGGAACCAAAAAATGCATGAAAGCATGAATGTTACACCAAAACACATTCTAGAGTTATTTGTGAAACTTTTAATACGTAGACGTAGCAAAATAAAAGTAAACATTTTAATACCTTATCGTTATTTATCGTTACATACGGGCTTCTTATTTAACGTCTTCTGCTGCCAAATATTTTGTCAGTTTACATGGCCGATAGATGGCGTTGATGACGCGTTTTTCTGAATTGCGGTGTTAAGATTTTCCGCTGGAGAATGACCTCACACGATTATTAAACACTGTCGTAGTTAGTAGGAATTTCGGTTTGATCTCTGGAAGGTCTTTAACGAATAGGGACCAAAATTGCTTAAATCTCTGAGTTGTGCTGGTTTCGTTTAAAGTGCTTTTATCGTAGAGTCTTAAACTGATTTAGAACTCAGTAGTTTTGTGAAGTACTCGACGGTTCGACTTGCGGATCAGGCCTGTAGGGTTCCGTACCAAAGGTGCTGACAGGACCCTACTTCTAAGGCCTCCGCGATTGATTCCGTTTAGAGCGAAGCAACGAACGGTTCGATTTGCGAAACAAGGTACCGTAATAATAAGGTACCGTACCAAAGGTGGTCACGGTGACGGGAGCGATCGATTTTGGCGGGGCTACTCTTTAAGTCCGAAGTCCGTAGTTTCGGGCTTAGTTGCGGACGGACTTACGATTAATCCCGAACCCGAACTAAGAATGAATGACAACACGATTTCACAGTAACTGTCAAATCGAGTTATCATTAGTTCTCTGTGGTTAGGTGATACGGAGTAGATTTTTTTTTTTACTATATATAGGCATACGTTTGACAACTATCTCACCTGATGGTAAGCGATGATGAGGTTGAAGATGGAGCACGTTTGCCTAGAAGCAACCTATTCACTTTTGTCTTAAAGACTCCCAGGTTGCCCGCAACAAAGTTTTTAATTCGTGCTAAGTATCAGACGGTTCGATTTGCGAGCCAAGGCAAATTATAGGGTTCCGTGCCATGGTTGCTAATGGGACCCTATTATTTAAGCCTTCGCGTACGATCTTGATTCGTGCGAACCAAGTCGATTTTTAGGGTTCCGTACCAAGGTTGCTAACGGAACCCTATTTATTAATAAGCCACCGCTGTCCGTCTTCCTTCAGTTTATTAACCGACTTCAAAAAAAGGAGGAGATTATCAATTCGACTGATTTTTTTTTTTTTTTTTTATGTTTGTTACCTCATATTAACCGACTGGATGAACCGATTTCCATGATTCTTTTTGTATTTGAAAGCTGGTGCTTCCCGTGTGGTCCCATTGCCACCACGTCAGGATCTGATGATGGAAACCCTGAGAAATCGAGGGCAACTCTCGAAAATTGTAGGCACGTATTTGGTAAAAACTTGATATTCGTGTGTATATCGGGTGATACTACAAAAGAATGAAAGTTTGGATCAGACCTGATGATGCAGACGACAGAGAGTCAAGGGAACTCCACATCGGTATGTAGGAACTACCAAGTGTTTGGGCTTATTTCATTCGTATTGACGAGACCTTTACACCAAAAGCACTTAGTAAGTTTTATTTTCATAACATAACATCACGCCAGTACGCCGTGAATGGGTACGCAGGTACCACTAAAAACTGAAACTTTAATTTCGGAAGTCGGTGTCAAAAAGCGAAAATCTAAAAACACCGACTTCCGAAATTAAAGTTATTTTATACTTTGTAGTGTTTTGTTTTGGAAGTCGGTTACATTTTTTGTAAAAAAGTTTTTTTCGTTTTATTTCTGTCTCGCTGATATAAAAATGTCTTCTAGAAAAAGGTCGAATCTTTCACAATATAGCAAAATTCTCAAAGTCGGGTTTGTTCGAACACTATTCTAACTAACTCGAGAACGGCTCGACCGATTTTCATAGTTTTTGTGTTTTATTCGGGACGAAGACTAATTCCTTCGTCCGGAATAGCATAATAAGAATTAAAATACAAAAAAAAAATGAGTATGTAGGTAGGGTAGGTAGGCAGGTAGGTAGGGTAGGTAGACAGGTAGGTAGGAAAGGTAGGCAGGTAGATAGGGTAGGTAGGCAGGTAGGTAGGGTAGGTAGGTAAGGTAGGTGAGGTAGGGTAGCTATGGTAGGTTGGTATGGTAGGTAAGTAGGTAGGTAGGGTAGGTAGGTTAGGGTCGGTAGGTAGAGTAGCCAGTTGACGGGAGCGAAGCCGCGCGGGTCAGCTAGTGTAATATAAACTTAATCAGTAGGCTCAATTTTAGACCCTAATACCTACCCTACCCACCCTACCTACCCTACCCACCGTACCTACCTTACCCACCCTGCCTACCCACCAACCCCGCCTACCCTGCCTATCTTGCCTACCCTGCCTACCCACTTACCCTGCCTACCCTGCCTACCCTGCCTACCCTGCCTACCCTGCCTACCCTGCCTATCCTGCCTACCCTGCCTACCCTGCCTACCCACCTACCCTGCCTACCTTACAAATATAATGTAAACAGAAATAGAAAGACGAAACGAAAATAACTGGCTTGCTTTCTATGAGAGAGAGAGAGAGAGACAGACAGAGAAACACGCGCACGTTCCACGGCTTACAACTAATAATAATAATAATAATAAATTGTTTATTGGACTTAAAAATTTTGTACAATCAAACACTTACGAACAACTATTATGCAGCAAGAACAAAAACATTTCAGAGAGTAACAATAGTGTCAGTAGTATTTGTATTGAATTCTGGTACCCAAGGAAAGATTTAACTTGTGTTATGGGTACCAGGATTCTCACGCTAGTTTATTAGCCAATAGTTACATCAGAAGGTCAAAAGTTGAACAAGTGATCATTTGAGAAAAAGCCCTTTTATGTGTGTGAGTGTTGTGCCTTAGTGAGGTTGGGTGTTGGTTGTTGTACTGTGAAGAAATCGTGTGATTGGTCGTGTATTAGAGAAATGAAAACCTTAGTAGTTTTTCTGTTTCAACATAGCTCTGCATCTGTAACCAGCCATACACCGTTCTTTTACATTTCTGAAGAGTTGTCGAATAAATGGAGCAATGTTTGTTAGTTTCATTGTATAGGTGACTTCCAATCCCATAATAATGTCTCCGAGCAAGTGCAGTCCTACAGCTTTGAGTGGGGCATACCCTATAGCGTTGGCGCTTATTTCCAGAACTGATATCATACTTCAGCGAAATGTGCTTACGCATAACCACATGGAGCACAAAGAGCTGCCTAACAGAAAGAACACAACAGTCTCTAAATAAGCTGACTGTGGGATATCTAAAGGGTTTGAAGGACATGACTTTCAGGACAGACCTTTGTGCCCGCTCAAGATGAATAAGGTGAGTCTTGGGTGCACCTCCCCATACAGTGACACAATATGTTAACAGTGACTGGCACAGCGCGTAATAAACTGTTTTTAGGGTAGTTTGGTCAGCTGAAGTTCTTAATTTTTTGAAAATATAAATTAATTTTCGAACCCATCAAGTGATTCCATCGACATGAGATTTCCAATTTAAAAGGCTGTCAATTTGTACCCCAAGATATTTAATGGTAGCTGATCTCGCCAACGGAGGGCAGGAACATTGTGTGGTGTGTGAGTTTGGAAAACAAGAATGAGCCTTTAGAATAATTGCATCTGGGGAGGGCAATGCAACGGCCTGCGATGAAAAGGGTAAAAATTTGGTTTTTGAGACGTTAATGGTGAGAAGGTTATCATACAGCCAGCTCATCACTGATGCCAGGGCATTCTCGGCATGAGTCGTTGCCTCAGTCCAGCTATCACCGTATACAAGTAAAGCTGTGTCATCTGCATAAGCAAATATTGAGCAATTCTTTAGGGAAAGTTTGCACAAGTTGTTGACGTAAACTAGAAAGAGGGTTGGTCCCAGGATGGAGCCCTGTGGCACACCGAAACTAATAGTTTTGCTGTCGCTAACTATCCCATCAATCCTGACACACTGCTCCCGATCATTGAGGTAATCTTGAAAAATTTTTAATGTATCACCCCGCACCCCAATTGCTTCTAGTTTCGAAAGGAGGTGTGGAACAGACACAGTGTCAAAAGCCTTGGAAAGATCCAGAAAGATACCCATGCACTTCTTCCTGGACTCAAGCTTAGCGATCGTACAGTCTATAAAAGAACTAACAGCGTATTCAGTCGATTTGCATCTTCTGAAGCCATACTGGTTATCAGCTAAGAGATGGTGTGATTCCAGGAAGTTGGTCAATCTATTGTTGAGAATTTTCTCCAAAACTTTGGATAAGGCAGGTAAAACAGATATAGGTCTATAATTGGTAACACTGTGTCTGTCCCCACTTTTGAAGATTGGATGTACAACGGCTTTTTTAAAAGCTTTGGGGAAGCCGCCCGACCTAATAGCGCAATTGCAAATATGAGTTATAGCTGGGACAAGAGCCTGTGAGCAGGATTTCAAGAGGCGTGACGGTATTCCATCCCAACCCATTGCGGCATCCGAACGCAGACCATTGATAATTTTTTCAACCTCTGCTTCGTCGGTCGGTAAAAGAACGAAGGAGTTGACAGGAGTGTCGCATACGTGTCCTCCGGTAGGTGACCTAGGGGTAAACTTTTCAGCAAGATTTTTGCCTATATTTGCGAAAAAATCGTTAACACTATTAATTGAAATTGTTGTATCTGGGTTAGCATTAAGTAACTTGGTAGGAGAAGATTCAGTTCGATGCTTGTTAGTAATGTTCTTAATCACTTTCCATGTAGCTTTAGGATTGTTTTTAGCTTTTTGAAATTCAGTTGTTTCATACGCAATTTTTAAATTCTTAACTAATTTGTTGCAGAAATTCCGATATCTGGTAAAGGTAAGTTTAAGAGTAAGGTTGGCAGGGTTCATCCTTAGCTGGCGCATCATTTGGTCTTTATTACGAATACAACGAAGTAAGCCGCTGGTTATCCAGGGTTTAATGATTCTGTGCCTGGAGGGTACATGTACTGACTTAGAATGCCTTTTTATAATCGAGCCAATACCAGATATCAGTAGATCTGCAGCAGTATTCACGTCATTGACTTGAAGAATTGGACAAAAGTCCATAGCTGCGATCTCTGAAATTACAGAGGTACCCCTCTGTAATCAATCCACAACAATACGGTTACATTTGGGTTTAATTGCTACCACTGTTGGTTTTAAATCAAGAAGTGTTGGCCTGTGATCAGTTATGTGCGTGTCAAGGACCAAAGTCGTCGTATCTAGAGCAGTCTTGACCATTACATGATCCAGACAATTTAAACCACGGGTGGAATATACGTGTGACGGAAGCAGGCCGTGCGAAGCGGCTAGATTTAGGTATTCGTTAGCTTGCTGGCTTAGAGTAGATGGAATGATATTGATGTTAATGTCACCCATTAAAACAATATTTTTATAAACGGACTCAGCTGTAAGCACCGTATTTAACCCATTAAGAAAGTTATCGATATTCCGTGTAGAGGGTGAACGATAAAGAGCAACAATACTTAGATCAACATCACTTAAGTGACACAGCAGGCAGCTAACTTCTGAAAACTGAGGTTCCGTGACCGAGTGAGGCAAATCAGCTCTTACGTAGACTATGACTCCATCATTTTGGTTCCTAGGCGCGGTAGTATTGTAAACCGTGTACCCCTCAAGTGGCGGAATCGCTGTGTACCGACTAAGCCAGCATTCAGATAAGATAATCACATTGCACTCAATTGTAATGCTAACAAGAAATACTCTGAAACTTTCGAAATTACAAAGAACACTGCGAATATTTAGTTGTAAGATTGTAATAGATTTACTAGGGTTAGCAAGAAATTTAGTGCACAATTCAGGTTTGCAAACATAAGCTTGGGTAGCACCAAAAGAATCGATCTCATCAGAAACTTTGCCTATGTCAAACATTTTTAATCGAGATTAACCAATGTGCAGGAAATGTGAACCACATCGGGAGTCTTAAACCATTATAGCTGACAGTTATCATTATAGCTGACAATTGAGCAAAACCTGTACAAATGAACAAGCACGATAAAATGTGCATGATTTTAAGCAAACCATTAGCGTTTACGTTATAGTAGGAGGAACAGAAGGTTTTCATTTCGCAATCATGGCGAGAATGTGTGTTTAGTGTACGGAGGTATAGTGCTATGTGACGGGGCTTATACGAGTATTTAAAACATACATGAGTTTTGTTACAGATACGTGTTAAGCAGTTTTCAAGTGCTTCAGTACAATTAATAAAAAAACAATAAAAACAAAGCATATTATGATGTTTAGAATTAAGATTTAGTCGTAATTTACAAGTTGGTATAAAATTCAAAAATAAATCATGCAACTTACTGGGATAAAATAAAAAGGGAAGAGAATTACTGACTGGGTTTTTGAAGTTTTTTAAGACACGATACATTATAAATAATAGTGGGTTTAAGACCCTCATTTTCGCGGAGAAATACCTTTCCATTTTGAAACCAGCAAAATCTATAGTTATTGGTTTTTGCAAAATTACGAGCTTCGAAAAATAACTTCCTTATACTGGTGGGGAGATGTTCGGCTACATAAATTGGTTTTTGTTGACCAACAATTCCAATATGCCCAGAATTAAGTTTGTCTGTCATTATTGAACGTGCGAGACGCGTCAATAATTTTTGATTTGATCGGAACTGTCAAAAACTCGGCAATAATCGGCCTGTTAAACTCTTTTTTGCCAGGAAGTCGATATACGTCGCGGATTTGGCATGAATCCACCGGCACCTGGAGGGCATTGCAGGTTTTTAACACTACATCGGTGAGGTTGGCGGTTGACTCATTTTCTCTGGAAGCGACATTTCTTATCTCAATGGCAGAAGAACGGGAACCGGATTGCAAATCTTCAACTTTCCTTTCCAGCTCAGTTATGTATTCACGCTGATCTAAACGCTCCTTTTCCAACTTCGAAATTCTAAGTTTCATACTTTCATATTCTCCATCCATGTAATCCCTCCACTTTTCGGTTTCAGTGTAACCCTTCTGAATCTCCTTAACCTGTTGCTTAAGCTCAGTCATGTCCGATGTAAGACGTTTTAGCAAGCTATCCTGTTCTTTTTTCCATGATGTAAGTAAATCCATAATGTTTGTTTCAAATGTATGTGAATAGGGCGTTTCAGGTGAGGAGTCTGGTCGTAGGCGTTTGCTTTTGTTTCTGGAAGTGATATTACTCAGCCCAGGTACAGGCTCATTCAGAGTTGCCGTCACGTCAGGAGAGGATCGAGCTCGTGTTATATCCCCAACAGGAGTAGAAGGTGGTGAGCGTTCAACGCGAGGCATTATAGAAAAGTTATAATGATGTGGAGGAATAACAAAAATATATGAGTTATTTGTTATTGTGATACGTAGCTGACAACTTATTATCCTCGGAGCGCTCTTCGTACACACGCCGCTACTGCCAAACAGGTTCGCCGCTCGAATCGAACTCGACAGCGATACGTCACTGACTTGCGCTGCGCGCCACTGTCTTATCTACGCAGTCCTAACAAACGCGAAACTCCCGTGCACTAGGCCGCAGCGACCGTTGAGTTACAAAGTCCACCGTGATTTGCACTAATTTTGTTTTGTTTACGAAACTTTTAGAATCACTTCTGTTTATTGGTTTTTGTTAGTTCATAATGTTCACACTTATAACTAATGTGATTATGTTAATTATTTTAGGTAGAAATTACTTGAAACTTATAAAATTTATTTTTTATACCGAGGAGACCGATATGACTATGTCCTTCTGATGAGGCGCGTTTACGAATCTACAACTATAGCAAAAAGTGTCGTTACAACTTTTCGTGAGATTTTTTTCCGGCTAGCCCCCTTTCACAACGCGCGATAAGGAACTTCGTTCCAAAAACAAACAGCCTATGATTAGTATTTTTTTTTTTGCGATGGGGACTCATTAAATGACTCCTCCCGCTCTGGGTGAAGCAGAAGGGAGTATCAGACTCTTACTGACTAAAACCCATCCGTGTTCCTCCTAATGCCCTTTACGTTCCAGGGCCGCGGTGACTCTTTCGAATAAATCCCGCAACCCCGGCAGGCATTGGCCCTAGCGGGCCCGTCTTTTATGCTGACAGCTCTTTGAGGCGCGCGTGGAACACAGCGCGCCGTCGACCCTGGCCTGGTTCTGATCAGACGGTGATTCACCCAATGCTCGCCGTCCGCATGCCCGCGGAGCAGACTAAGGCTGCGTTTCCATTTGAGATGTGCGAGGACGCGTAGCGAGGGATGAGTTTATTAAGAAGCAATAGTATCGCTCCATTAACCTAGCCTCGCTCAGCGCAAGCGATTCTATTGGTCTACACTAATATTATAAAGAAGAAAGATTTGTTAGTTAGATAGGCTCCAAAACTACTGGACCGATTTGAAAAATTCTTTTAGCATTGGATAGCTACATTATCAGGGAGTAACATAGGCTATATATTATCCCCGTACTCCCACGGAAACTGGAACTACGCGAGTGAAACCGCGTGACGTTCACTAGTTTTTAATAAACGCATCTTTCGCTACGCAACCTCGCACATCTCTGGTGGAAACACATAGGCGTACCGTCTATTCAGATGAAAAAAATATGGAAAGTTCCTCCCGCCTGTACAGCGGCTTTAAAAAGGCTACCTTAGTAGAATCATATTAGGGTCATAATATGATTCTCATACAACGATCTGACAAATTTTATTTCCATCTTTATCGCTTAAGCATTAGGTTCAAGGTTAATTAGGAAAATTTTACCATTTCGGGTAGCTTGATGTGCTGGCTGATACTACTAAAGTGGCATTTTTAGACCCACTGAATTCCCAAATAAGACAATTTATTTATACCTTTACTAAAACCACAAACTAAATCATTCGTTGTTCTTGCTAGCTACTATTACACTTTTACTAAAAAAACAGCACACCGCTGTCACTGCCGCGTCTCCCACAGATGATCCGACAGCCATTTTGGAAACCCGTTCCATTACTGTGATTTATTCAATAATTATTTAATGACAAATTAATTATCCTTCCTGTAAGTCAGTTTGACGAATTGAGAACCTCCTCTTTTTTGAAGACGGTTAAAAAAAACACTCATTCTCGGTTTTTTGTGATTTTCATCGGTCGTTTATCTGACTGTTAACGCTATTTGTCATAACGCCATTGGTTGGTAAGTGGTTAACGGACGGATAAGCAACAAATAAAGTTCCTCAGAAACTGGGCATCAGTCTTCTTTTTAGCTTCTATTCCACTCTTACTAAAAACTTTCCTATAACACTCCGCTGTCACTGCCGCGTCCCACATAGATGATCCGACAGCGAAAGCCATTTTGGAAACAGATCCATTCGCTGAAACCCGTTCCATTACCGTGATTTATTCAATTATTCAACGACAAATGAATTACCGTGTTTTTTTGCTATGTAAAAGCTTTGCGAGCGAAAAAAGGATTATATGTTCCGGCGGTATGAAAATGAAATAGAATGTTTTTTCTCGTGTAAGGAAGTTTGAGGGTCGAGTTTTAATGGGCCTGTGGAGTTTGCTTGAAGATGACTGTATATAATTTTGATATGAGTACTGTTTACAATGTATTTACTATTTCAAAGGGGCAGGGCACATTGGTCACAGAACAGATGGTGGATTGGGCCGAAAAGTTCTGGAGTGGCAACTGCGTACCATAAGACCAGCTCGGAAGACCTCCCACAAGGTGGACCGATGACTTGGTGAGGGTCACGGGTAGCCGATGGATGCGAGACGCACAGGACTGGTTGTTGTAGAAGACTTGGGGGAGGCCTACGTCCAGCAGGGGACGTCTTTCGGATGATATGAAATTGATCGCAGCTTCAATGGGATTTTGTACATCCTCAGAAGTGTAAGTCTGTGGACACTTTGGACACTTCAAAAGATGGAATATATTTAGAACACTCTGTACTTGTACTTAACAAGTTCAGCCATCTTTAAATAACGGCACCGCTTTCTTAAGAAGCAGCTTCATTTGTAACCATGAATTACTGATCGATTACGTATTAGAATCGTGCTCTTGCTACAAGAGTTTTGTTCAACTTTTAAGATTTAACTCACGAATCCCTATTACTAAGTCTACTAACTATAAATAATTTGAACCCATTGATTTTTTTTCGGAACCTTTCGTGTACGAGAACTCTCACTTAGCTGGTTTTTAGAATCTGTTCAGTACCACGAGGTCAGAATTATGCATCCCATCCCGCTTCTAAAATTTGAAATTCTATCCACGTATAACCGTCGCTTAGGAAATAAAGTTATCACAATACGGATCCATAATCCTATTTTCATAGTAAAAGTGAGTGGACAGTGAAACCATACGCATGTCAATTTAAGTTTCCATTTACGTAACAGCCAATCTGAACTGAAACCGCCGACGAAATCCATTTGAAAAAATACGTGCCAGCCCTAAAAAAATATTATTTGAACTTCTGAAAAAATAGCACTAAAAGTTGAGCAAGTCTACCTCAATTGTTGTAAATCTGAGGACATTTTCGAAGGTTTTTGGTACTTTTATAATAATGTAAATGTATTGATTGAGGGAACGATTAAAGCGGGAAAGTAGGCAGTTCAGAAATGCCTGTGTGCTAAAGATTAATAGGGTGTAAAATTATTCGTTAGGGCTGCCCCATCTTTATTATATATTTTAACTGGGGGTGGAATCTAAGGTGCTTAACGAATTGGCTTTTGATAAAGAATATGAGATGAAAGAGAGAAGAGGGCTTTAAATAATGTAAAGTTAAATTCGATGACAGAAAAATATTGACAATGTTATCAACTCAATCAAGTTTCCTTCTTCCAATCACAGTTTAATAAAATAAAATATAGTAACTTATACCCGTTATTCAACGATATTACTAATTTTCCATCTATAATAATACTTTTAGTGTTTTATAATCCGTTTTTCACCTGTTTTTTAATTAACGAACCGCAGTTTTAAGAAATAAATCTTTATAATGCAGTTACGAGGAGTGATTTTAATTGGCCAGTAAATCTTTTATAACAAGCTGTATTAAAATATGATTTATAAATTATTTTAATACTGCTTGTTTATAACAAGCTGTATTAAAATATCCGCGGTTCGGATAAGGAACGTACTTTAAAGTTTCCTTTTATAATATTACTAGCTTTTACCCACGACGTTGTACGCGCATATCCCGGTTTTTTCCGTTCCCGAAGGAATTTCGAAGAAATCTCGCTTAGTGCTCCCATATCGTCCCAAGAAAACTACATGTCGACCAGCAGTTTTGGCTGTGCGTTATGTGTCAGTCAAATCACTCGGTAACGGCAGAATTTTATGTATATTGACAAAAAATTTATTTATTTAAAGTACTTGAACATTAAAAAAAAATTCTAAAATAATCCAGTTTCGGAATAAAATCCTACACTGTAAATGCACGAAGTCTCCCCAATTCAATTAAAGCTAAACATAAATTAAAACATCATTGTCTTCAAGCCAATCATTTGAAGTTGACACAGACAGAATGACATTTTAATTACACCCACCCGTACTTAATTGTGTAAAGTAAGGGAAAATGAGTTGTCAGCTGCAAGCCGTGCAAGGCCAAGCGGCTCACAAAAACAACATTGAAAAAAAAAATGACGAACGATTTTTGACAAACCTTGGAAAACCCCAAAAAAACAAAAAACAGCGTCCCCATGGCAACCATAACACCATTTCCTCATCCACTCTAAACGACACATCACGCAGGCAGCAAAAACCAAGTTTTTTTTTAACCGTCAGTTTTAATTGACTATGCGACGGTTGAGTCACAAAGATAAATGAACATGAAATGAAACTAAGCCTTTTTGCTACCTTGTCACACAAAAATAAACTTTAGAAGACAAAAAATAGAGCCTAATTTCGTTGTCGAGTTAATTATGTGGCTACAAACCTCGGTTTGGGGCTGGTTATGACATAAACATGTATTTGGTGGGGCTTGCCCATTGTATGCCTCTATGAATCGTACGTTAGTCATTCACATTGTCACACGTATGATAATAATAATAGATAATGTATAATTAAATCGTTCTTTGAAATTTATGATTTAGAAAGGTCGGTGTATTTCGTAAAGAATTATTTATTTTCGTATTTTTTGTAAGATAAGCAATTTATCGTTGCTAGAAAATATGTCACGGGTTTTGACACCAGAAGGACAATGAAATTCTACAGTAAAATAACGTTACTTAAATGGAAATTATCACAGTTATCGAAAATTATCATCTCAGCATATTTTGAACTAACACAAAAACATACCTAATTCCGCCAAGCCCGTTCCATCATCGGACCACAAGACGAACGGCAATGCACCACCGGCACATGGTGGACATCCCACCCACACGCACAAAACGTTTTGGCAACACATTCATAGTGCTTACAGCTAAGGAGTGGAATTCCCTGCCGGAGTCTGTGTTTCCCGATAGCTACAACCTGGGAGTCTTTAAGTCAAGAGTGAATAGGTTACTTCTAGGCAAGCATGCTCCATCTTCGACCACATCATTGCACATGTACAGTATGCATCAGGTGCGATAGTGGTCAAACGCGTGCCTATCAATAATAAAAAAAGAGTTTTAAAGTCAGCAGAATACCATTTTCCAGTGTCATAAAAATCGCATCGCATTTCCACATTTCTCGTATAACGCGTTAATTAGTAGATTGTTTTCTACACTAATATTATAAAGAGGAAAGATTTGTTTGTTTGTTTGTATGTTTGTCTGTTTGTTTGAATTGAATAGGCTCCGAAACTACTGGACCGATTTGAAAAATTCTTTCAATATTGGATAGTTACATTATCAGGGAGTAACATAGGCTATATATTATCCCCGTATTCCCACGGGAACGGGAACTACGCGGGTGAAACCGCGTGTTCTGAATAAGAAACGTATTATAGCTGTCAACAAACGTGTCAAAAGCCCAGGAGTTAAAGTCTCGCTTTTCATCCACGATATTAAAATCCGACACTGATGTTACTTTTTCATTTCATAACGTGAAGGGAATTATCGTGTAGATCGCCTACGCTAGCAATGGCTAAAACTAGCGCTGTGACTGCCTCGCATCAAATAAACCATGTCAGAGGCCCGTGAAGCGGTTTAGAAACTCTGACACTAGGGTGTGTAGGGTCGTTAGACCTTACTGCCCACACGATAAGTAGAAGAATACTACCAAGGTTGCAGAATTTGTTCAAGAGTCCTGGAACGGAAAGGGCATGTGGAGGCTTGCACCAGAGGGACGAATTGAGTAAAACAGCTGACAGATTTATAATGTCATTTTATTCGCCGACCAACCCGTATAAATACACATGTTAGAAATGGAAACCAACACACACACAACGCGACTTTTGTCTCGCTCCAACGTATCGTTCGCGATGTAGGCGGCAGGGCGCGCGCTGCACGCCAGCCACAGATGACGCCAGCCGTCCGCTCCTCGCTGCGCGGCCGCGCGGGCAGGTTGCGATCGCGCTGTTCGAGACTCCCGTATCAACTTAATGGCGGCGCGCGCCAGCGGTCATTAAGTTTAGATCGTATTGTAGTTAGTCCGGCACGTTATGCATGTTCTGCTCGAGACTCCCATAGGCATTTAGTCGGTAAGAATCTGACACTCCCTACCGCTCCGCGCAGAGCGGAAAGTCTTTTGACGATTTTCCAACCTAAAAACAGTATCATACTAAGCGATGACTGATTTACGCGCTTGTGACGATATTTCCTGACTCTTATAGGTTTTTCATCTTGTTTATGAATTCGTTTTATTTTTGTATGTAATTTGCGTGGCCCTTGGTGTAAATAAACAACGTGTTCTTTTCTTTCAAACGATATCAAAATCACATGTTTTTGCCTTCGAGAAGAGTACCTGCTGGCTGGAGTTCTATTGCCGCTTTTACCAAATAAATCACAGGAAAAATGTAAGATACCAAATTTTTATAATATTATCAACGTATCAAGAAGAAAAACGTAGCTCAATGTACAAAGTTTCAGGAAGAAAGGTCACATCAAACGATAGCTAAGTGTCCCTTCAATCGTGGGAGAGCCCTCACGGCTTTCTTAAAGTTAATTTTGAAAGCACTCAGGTGGTAAAGTATGAAGATTATGATTAATGGAATCTATCAATTAATGAAATTAAAGATCTATTTGAAATTAACGCAGTTGAACAAGTAATTTTATTTACTAAATTAATTTCTTAAGTTTAATAATGTAATAAGGTTTAGCTTAAACATGGTCGCGAAAGTTGGAGAAGACCAATTTGGCCTTTTAATCAAGATATGAATTGCTATGGCAGGGAAAATAATCGTAAAATATATATCATCAAGTTACTCTCAAACGAAGGGTTCCGTACCACTAACCGAAAAAAAACACGTTTTTTTTTTCTTTTTTTTGTTTGTATTCATTAAATTTGTATCATTTTTTGTTATAGCGACAATAGAAGTACAGACTCTGTGAAAATTTCAACTGTCTACCTATTACGGTTCTTGAGATACAGCCCGCTGACAAACACACAGACGGATGGACGGACGGATGGACGGACGGATGGACCGACGGACAAATAGCGGAGGCAATAGGTTCCATTGATATAGAACCCTAAAAATCAACGTTGTCAATCAACAATAAATAGTTTTATTGGTATTTTATAGCCTGCAATATCCCACTGCAAGATCTTCATGCCTCCATAAAGGACGCTATTTTAATCAACTTGCTTTTGCGTAACGCGTCCAGATCATCTCACCAATTATTTCAGGGCTAGCCTCAGCGATGCGACGTCGTGTTTTCTGAGCCATCAATTGCGTGGAGGCTTTGCCAAGCGTTTATCATGCATACGGCTGACGTTAAAAAATAATATCAAACACCAAAACAATTTTCTTACAGGTCCTGCCTTTCCCCTTCTCCGCATGATGTCAAATTATAACGTAAAGCTGCGTAATATTTACTCACGCCATAATCGCGTGACTAACACGTTGGTAACAGCTTTAATAAGGCTTCACTGGGTAAAAAGGAAAACATTATTGTTTGCAATACGGCCTTGAAAGTAGTAAAAATATTATTAACACCCTCTGCTCGACGACGGGGATCGATACCTGTAATTACTTTTATTAGTGGTTAAAAGTTATTAAGTTTTAACTAGAAAAGTGACGGGTACTTTGACTTTATGAAGTAGGTTTTCTAACGTGTTAGTAGCCCATTCAATTTTTTTTTTTTGTATTTGTGATGGGTTTGCTTTTGACTGTAGTCTAGGCCAGAGATGACAGACACAAAGTCTACGATGGAGCGAGCTTACCCAGTCTGTTCACTCTAACTTTAAAGAGATTAGGGTTGTAAGCGTTTGGAAAAACAGAGGCAGGCAGAGAGTTAAACTCCTTTGCTGTGCGCATTATAAAAGACGTTTGGAAACGCTTAGTGCGAATTGTTGGAAAAGCAACAAAGTAAGGATGGTAAGATGCAGTGCGTCTGGATGTCCGATGGTAGAAGGGGACCGGTGGGATGAGGTCGTAAAGTTCTTGGGCACATTCACCGAAGCACAATCTGTAGAAGACCGACAAGCAGGCAACCTTACGGCGATGAGTCAAGCTATGTAGCTTGGCATCCAAACGTTTTACTTCACCGATGAGTCTCTTAGCTCTGCGTTCCACCGAGTCAAGCGCGGCGAGCTGATAATCAGTGGACCTGACGTTTTAAGGGTTCCGTACCAAAATGATTAAAAGGATGTTATGACCTTATGGTGTGACTCAAGTCTGTCCATTTGTCACAGGTGGTTTCGCTTTTTGTATTATATATACTCTATATATATATACTCAAATCTAAGGGCCAATTCTACTCATTTTAAGCTTAAAAAAATATATTATTCATACATTTTTGACAGACGTTGCTTGAAAATAGTAATATTGGCACTCAGAATACCGACATTTGGATTTTTATTAATTTCACATTAAAAAACGAAATGGCTGATTGCATTAACTAACCTTTTTTAAAGTCGGTAGCTTATGGCAAAATCGTGAAAGGCAAAACGTTTTATTTTTACGGGTAAAACGTTATTCTTATTATGGAGATACGAAAAATATGTAAACCCAAAATTCTCCCAATCCTAAATACCTATGGCAATTTGTAGCGCGAAAGGAAATTGCTTGTTTTGGATAGCTACACGGTACGCAATGGACTAACAACGTGTCACCTGCCACTCGCATGATTTTGAACAACAAAAACACGCTCTTCGTAAATTTTGTGTGAACCAAAATCAACAAATCATGACGCGAAATATAATGGCCAATGATGGCAACAATTATGAGCTTAACAGGCGATTCGGTTTTCTTTGACAATGCCGTCACATCAGCTGAAAGACGTCCACTGCTTATGTCTAGCAGTGGACGTCTTTCGGCTGATATATAGGCCTCAAGTGTCGCCACAACAACCGTTTCCGTGTTTCTGGCATCCATTGACCACCTGCGACCCACACCAGGCCATCGGTCGCCACTCCAGAATATTTCGGCCCCATCGACCGTCTTTTGGATCATCTTTTCCTTTAGATAATGTATATACTCATACACTCACTCATACAAAAAAAATCATAAGAACTGACATAATTATAGACAGGGAAAAGCAGCAGGTTTCAACTAAATACAGCAAAACAATCCCGAAATAATTACTTGAAACCACAAAGCGATCATGCCGAAACTCGAACAGAATTTGGCAAATTAAATTTTCAAAAAGTCGTATCTCGTAATCAACTCAGGCTCAGATGTGGGGGTTGGATGCCACGGGTGCCTTCCCCCCGCCCCCGCTTCAGACACACAACTGAATTATGTAAAACTTTTAATTGTCCTCTCGTCTCACCTTCATTAAAATTCGAGGTGTTTTGTTTTGACACAAAAACTTAGTTGTTCCCATTTTTGCGCGTTGTTTTAGAGATGTTAAAAAGTCATTTTGACAGGTTACCTGGTAGCCTGATTAATTATTACGTATTTTCTGTAATGGAAAATGTAAAGTGTATTTTTGTGGAGCTCGTGCCTAAATAATAATAACCGCAGGGGCGATCTTCAAGGTTAAGCAAAGCTTGCGAGGTCGGTCTGTGGATGCGCTCCTGTGGTGGACTCCTCCGTGCTTCGGAGAGCATTTTAAGCCGTTGGGCCCGGCTGTCATTAGATCTTTGCAGTCGTTATGGATTGTTAGAAGCCAGAAAATCTGACACCAGCTTACACAGTTACTTGGTTGTGGATGTCGCTTCACGTAAAACACTGGTATTCAGTTGAAGCAGACCCCAATATAAAAAATGCTAGGCAGATAAAATGTTATGTATATTTAAGTACGTTAGGTAATGAAGTAAAAGGTTGTCGTATTCGGGATAAATAATGTAGCGTGTAACAGTTACAGTGTTAAAAAGCTTTGTGGGTAGAAAAATCATGCCGCTTTTTGTGATTCCTCGGAACACCCACGTGTGATGTGTCAGCCACATTTAGCTTGCCATTGTTCTTATTCTTTCTAACATCACATTTTTTGTTCCTGGCATGACCTTTCTTTCTTTGTAATACTAGTCTTTTATCTGGCATGGAATAACCATTGGTTTAATGTGGTAACAATCTTGAGTATTGATAATGTTGATAATTCAAATCTAAAAGTTGACCAAATAGCATTCAGTATTCTACGTTTTTCTATAGTACTAAAAGTGCACTGTCATGCGTATTGCTTAGCATCATAAGCCTAGCCACTCTCCCGCGACAATCGCATTCGCTAAAAGAATGGAGGTTCATTTGGCGCCTCTGTGCTTTTTTGGCCTGCCCAGTACCCACTATAAATGCATAATTATCATGATACTATAACCACAGACTTTTGCTGCTAACAGTAAACATAAGTCCTTTACACCATTGACCAGGATGAGTTTCTCGATATCTGTTTAAACAAGAATCACAGAAATTCAACCATTCACCAAATCTCATAAAGGCGAACTTTTCCCCTATTCCGAACTCTGATATTTTCCATTAAATTCGACTTTGCATGGAGATACGGCCTGATGGTTTTATGAAGGGCGCGATAAGGCCAACTTATGATTATTATTTGTTACCTTACGTCACTCAGGAATTCTTGAGCATTTTTCTTTTGGTGGCACGCAACTGTTTTGTGTAGCCGTTTGGGACTTCATTTTTGTTATGTTGATTGTTATATTTTTACCTGAAAAATGAATTTCGGGTGTTAGGTCTACATTATTTTTTCTAGGTCGAGGTACCACCTCTAATTTATTTATGAACTAGCTGTGCCCGCGACTTCGTTCGCGTGGATGTCGAAAAATATCTTTTGCATAGATAAAATCTACTTTAAGTTAATACCTTGCGTATCCTGATCTCAAAATTAAGAAAATAGGAAGAGGGTAATGCAGGGCACTCTACCATCTCTTCCGGTTGAAATGCCGATTAGCCCGGGTAATCTCCTGGTACATACCTACCTCTAGCTAGGTATCAAAATCAACAAAATCGACTATCAAATGAACGGTGGTAGGTAGTCTTCAAACTACGAAACAAAGAAACTGATGAATAAAGTTGATTCTTAATTTTGTCCAGCCTTAATTTTGTCTCTGGCGAGGCGGCGAGCCTCCTTGCCGGACTGCCGCCATGGGATCTAGAGGCGAGAGCCCTCGCGCTCATTTACGAATGGCGCGTGGAGGCGCTACGCCGGGGCGAGACTCCTCTGCCGCGGCAAATCGCAGCACGGCGGACGGAGCTCCGACGGGATCTCATGGCAGTATGGAGACAACGACTGTCGCAACCCAGCGCTGGGCACGCCACAATTGCGGCGATAAGTTCCCTCTTTGAGGAGTGGCTAGAGCGGCGCCACGGCGTCCTTACCTTCCGTTTGACGCAGGTACTCACCGGACACGGTTGTTTCGGGAGGTACCTGTTTCGAATACGGCGGGAGGATACGACCAGATGTCAACACTGCGAGGATCGCCCGGAGGACACGGTGGAGCATACGGTGGAGGTGTGCCCTGCTTGGGCGGAGCACCGCCGTGTCCTCGTCGAGGCGACCGGCGACGGCGACCTGTCGTGGTCGGCCCTGTTTCAAGCCATGGTCCGGAGCGAGGAGACTTGGGAAGTGGTCACCTCCTTCTGCGAAGCAGTAATGCTAGCGAAGGAAGAAGCCGAACGCGTGAGAGAGAGGGAAACCTCATGCCCCAGCCGCCGCAACAGAAGAAGACGCCCCGGGCGTCGGGAGTCGCAGGGCGATTCTCGGCCACCGTAGGCGGGGGCCTGCGGACGGCGAGCATTGGGTGGCTCGCCGTCTGATCAGAACCAGGCCCAGGTCAACGGCGCGCTGTGTTCCACGCGCGCCTCAAAGGGCTGTCAGCATTAAAGACGGGGCCCGCTAGGGCCAATTCCTGCCGGGGTTGCGGGATTTATTCGAAAAAGTCACCGCGGCCCTGGAACGCAAAGGGCATTAGGAGGAACACGGATGGGTTTTAGTCAGTAAGAGTCTGACACTCCCTTCTGATTTCCCATCCTTAAAAAAAAGCAAAAAGAAACAGTTTCTTTGATTTTCCCTGACAATTGCAGATTACAGAACACCGATATTTTTTTTACATTTTATGTTAATTAGTTCTACCGGGTTTATAGAATCGATTTACTGTGTAAGAATAATCGAATTTTTTAAATCGATATTTAGTAGGTACTGAAAGAGGAGACTTATTAAATGAGGAGCTCGTAGCTAAATAATAACAGTCGCACGGGTCGATCTTCATGGTTTACCAACTCTTGCCTAGGTGTCTCTGTGAATAGGAGACCATATTATTTAACATACCGCGACTTCGCCGTGTTGATCGGAAGCTGATCCGAATATAGTTGGGAAAAGGTTAAGCATATATTAGAAAAGACAGACAATACCATTTGGCCCCAATTGGGGCTGACGGTCCTTGAGAGAGTAACTCTGCCGTTTTATGTCCTTTTCATTGAATGGCGGCCTAAATGATCCCCAATGCGCAAATGTGTCAAATGGGTCTGTCATGTGACAATATTTAATTAACAGGCTGGCAGATGCATAGGCCGTCTATGAATAGGGTAGGTAAATGTGTGACGAAAATATAATTACGAAATTATTTATTTTTTGGGAATCCTAAATTCTATTAAATGCCGGGATGTCACTTAGACCGTCTCCCTAGTGGATAAACGTTTGTAATCTGTGCCCAGTTTTGCCAACTGTAGATTGAGTGTTTTTCGCAAATCATTTCAGTTTTTTACCATGAAGCATCATCTGCCTAGCCTTTTCCCAGCTATATTGGAGTCAGCTTCCAGTCAAACGGGATTGGAGCGGCTGCCTACCAGTCCTGTACAACCCTACAATACTGGGTAACACGATACTTCTTGGCAAGACTGTAGGTGTCAGATTTGTCGGCTTCTGACAATCCGTAAAGACTGCCTGAGATCTCTTCTCGGTAGGTATGTTAAAGTGGTCACCCATCCGCAGACTGACCTTGGCAAGCGTTGCTTAACCTTGAAGATCGACCCGGGCGTCTATTATATTCCGTGGTACATAGGAATCTCGGTATGTTAAAATGGTCACCCATCCACAGACTGACCTTGGCAAGCGTTGCTTAACCGTGAAGATCGACCCGGCCGGCTATTATATTCCGTGGTACGTAGGAATCTCGGTATGTTAAAATGGTCACCCATCCACAGATTGACCTTGGCAAGCGTTGCTTAACCTTGAAGATCGACCCGGCCGGCTATTATATTCCGAGGTACGTAGGAATCTCGGTATGTTAAAATGGTCACCCATCCACAGATTGACCTTGGCAAGCGTTGCTTAACCTTGAAGATCGACCCGGGCAGCTATTATATTCCGTGGTACGTAGGAATCTCGGTATGTTAAAATGGTCACCCATCCACAGATTGACCTTGGCAAGCGTTGCTTAACCTTGAAGATCGACCCGGGCAGCTATTATATTCCGTGGTACGTAGGAATCTCGGTATGTTAAAATGGTCACCCATCCACAGATTGACCTTGGCAAGCGTTGCTTAACCTTGAAGATCGACCCGGGCAGCTATTATATTCCGTGGTACGTAGGAATCTCGGTATGTTAAAATGGCCACCCATCCACAGACTGACGTTTTTACGTGAAGCGGCTGCCTACCAGACTTCCACAACCCATTAATTGGGTAACACGGTAGTTCTTGGCAAGACTGGAGCCAGATTTACTGGCTTCTGACAATCCGTAACGACTGCCAAAGATCTTCAAATGACTAAATGCTATTTTTTTTTCCTTTGGTATTAAGAGTTTCACAAATAATATGTATACGCATTCATTCATGAAACAGTTCTAAACTGTTACTATTTAATTATCTCAATAGATGGCGGTGCGTGTATGTGCTTCACGTAATGAAACTTTAAACGAAACCTTTAAATACAAATATCTTTTGATAGAGTGAACCGATTGCGATGAAACAAAAACTAAGTTATACCTCCAGTTACGTACAATTTTAATGCGTGAAATTTATCTACGTTATTTCTGTACTTTTTACGTGATGCCTGCACATCCAAACAGATAAACAGACAAACAGACAAATGTACAAAAACGACTCTTTAACAGATTTATTATATGTATAGATAAGAATAAGAATAATATTTTTTTGTTTAAAAATATGGTATATAAAGATGATGGGATACAAAAAAATAACAAAAGCAAACATGTTTTTGCTTAATAGTGATAAGCGTGCAAATTTTTACAAGCATATTGAACACTAGTGGACATCATGCGGTTTCACCCGCGTAGTTCCCGTTTCCGTGGGAGTACGGGGATAAAATATAGCCTATGTTACTCCCTGATAATGTAGCTATCCATTGCTGAAAGAATTTTCCAAATCGGTCCAGTAGTTTCGGAGCCTATTCATTTCAAACAAACAAACAAACAAATCTTTCCTCTTTATAATATATATATATATATATATATATATATATAATATATATATATAAGTGTAGATTTAAAGTTAAGGAATTCTTGAACAGTATAAAAACTATGTTTACACAACCATTCATGCAATTTATTTTTGAATAACCTCATATTTAAGGCCTTGAGATTACTTGGTATCTTATTGTGTATGCGTAGACACATAGAAACACAACTTTTGTTATATTTAGCTAGTCTCGGTAGGATATCCAGTACGAGCCTGTGGGGGTCTCGTCGGTTACGAGGGTATAACTCATCTGCATTACTAAATAACTCCTTTTGCTTCTTCACGAACATAATGTTTCAAATATAAAGAGAGACGGTAGCGGCAACAAGTCAAGCTTTTTAAATATCTGCCTACAGGATTCGTCAGTTCGAAGCCCGTATATTGCTCGTATGCATTTTTATCCGTGCTATTACCCCACATTATCAAGCCATAGCGGAGCACCGATTCAACGTATGCATCATAGGACGTTATTGTAGTTCTAACGTTTGTTATGTTTTTGACTTTTTTCAGCGCATATACAAATCTTTATGCACAATAGTGATACATGGGTGGACTAAATGTGAGAAGGCATTCTCTACTAGTGAACCTTTTCTTCTCTTCCTATGCCTCCGACAAATAAACAAACAAGAAAGTAAAATTACTTTATTTTATTATTTACTAGCTGACCCGCGCGGCTTTGCTCCCGTCAACTAGCTACCTACCCTACCTACCGGGTAGGTAGGTAGGGTAGGTAGCTAGTACTTAGATAGCAAAAGCAAAAGCAAATAAAAAAATTAGTTTAAAAAACTGTAACCCGACTACGGAAAAATAAAAGTGATCTGAAAAGTATGAAACAAGAGAATATTTCAGAAACAAATCAAGAGAGGTACAAAAAAAAAAAAAAAAAAAAAAAAAAAAAAAAAAAAAAAAAAAAAAAGGTGTCACCCATGCTAGCTACGCCACTGTGGCTGAAGTCGGTCTGTGGATGGTTGATCGTCTTATCTTCTCATACCAAGACTCTTGCGTGCCTCGGAAAGTACTTAAATCCGTTGGTCCCGCCTGTTATTTGTAGACTTTTGACAGTCGTTACGGATTGTCAGAAGCCAGAAAATCTGACACCAGTCTGGTCAAAAAGTACCGGGTCACCCAGTTATTGTGGTGTGGTATTCAGCTGGATCCAGTTTGTCTGGAAGCCGAACCTAATATATTTGGTAAAAGGTTGGACACATGATGAAGATTTAGAACATAGATAGATAACCAACACTTTATGTCGTGTCTTAAAAGTCGCGACGAACCTATCACGGGGCTTTGCCCCTCACCTACGGGTGACAAACCGTTAAGGCCTGCGGGTGACCTAATGTTGCCAGGTTTCCGCATAAAACCGGAAATTTGATTTTCACTGAAATTAAATGAGTCAAAGTTCTTTAATATACAGTATGTTAAAGAACTCTGACTCATTTAATTTTGTTTATCTATTATAAGTTACAACGGTTTAATGTTGCTACTGGTCATAAATTCTGGATTTACTTACAATGCTACTTAATATTAGTCAGTAACACCAGGAGACTGTTCGCAAAATTTGCGCTTTAACGTAGAGTTGGGGATAACAATCAGACTTATTATTATTATTTTAAAGATACAAAATCACCAGTAACATAAGTTGTCAGACTTTTCATCCCATTTAATACGGCTAATTATCAATATTGGTCTCTGAGAATCTCGGGGCTAAATGATAAAAGCCACGCGAGTCGATCTTCTCGGATAAACAACATGCTAAGACTCCTCCGTGCCTCGGAAAGCATGTGAAGCCGCTGGTCCCGCCTCTTATTTGTAGATTTTTGGCAGACGTTACGGATGGTCAGAAGCCAGAATATCTGACACCAGGTCTGCCAAGAAGTACCACGTTACCCTGTTTCTGGGTTGTGGAGATCTGCCGCACCACGTAAATTACTGGTATTCAGCTGCGGAACGCTGGAAAAAAGCTGGATAGATATTATATATACATATCTATCGGCTGTTCCATGCGACTTTCTAGTTTTAAGACCTGGCAAACTTATACGGGACTATCTTTTAAAAGGTTGAAATATCAATTCGGTTACATATATCGATAAATCCCTAACGATAAGATAAGAAAATGCTTACTTTTCTTTTGCTACGTATCAAAATAACTCCACAGTATGTAATGTTCTGGTGTTATTTCCATGAACTGGTAGTACTATTTTTGTTCAATAGATGGCGTTACTTGTGTGTATTTGCTTTACGTAATGAAAATGAATGTTAAATTCACATATCTTTTGATAGAGCGAACCGATTCGGATAAAAAAAACCTTAATTTTGTACTTTGAGTTACAAAATTACAATTGATAAAAGTTATCTGCATTCGTTTTATACTTTCCACGTGTTTTGAGCAACTAAACAGACGAACGGTCTTAAAATTAAATGCTGGAAATGGTTTCTGTTAGTACCTATTCCTGGCTATTTTATTTTATTTTAATGTACAACAACGACTCTTCTACGGATTCTACACAGATACTTATTCAGTAATACTCACTGTCGCTTGTTTGTTAACAATTTACACATATTTAAATACTTAGACAATACAAGATATGTACATACTTGTAAAGTGCTCGTTAAGACCTTTCCTTTGATACCAAACATGTTATCAATATCTCAACTTTTTTTTTCAGAGTCAAAGATTTACGTGTATTTTCTCGCATTTTAAATAAAGTGAAAATGTCTACCTAGCCTATGTCCCCCGCAAAGTTCTTACAAATCTATTGATACCTTATTCATCACAATCAGTTCAGTGGTTTAGTTAGGCGCTAGAGTGGAACATACACACATACATACATACATACATAGACAGCTAAACTCATAACCCTTTCTTTTGAATTTGCCGTAGTCGGGTAAAAAAACAAACGAAACCTGTTGACTGCCGACTAGGTGTCGCGAAATGCGACACTGAGATAACGGCGCCGCAGCGCGCTTGCAGTATACAACATGCATTTATACACGTTGCGTATGAGTTGCTATCACTTTTTGGGCAGGCGCACACTCGACGAATTTAAGCATTTGTAGCTATGGAACACAGTGAGAGGCTCGTTTTACGGGTCGAGGGGTTGTCAAGGGCAGGGTCGTGACCGCTCACCACGTCCCATCACGGGGACGAAGCGACATCAGAGACGAAAGCATGGCGTGATTTATTTCGACGCTAACACCATCTATCGAGCTTCGAATAAATTCGAAACATAAATATTTCGCTTTATGTATTTTTCTTCTAACTAATAGCATCACAAATCGTAAAGATTTCAAAGATTTGATTAACTTCGCGTTGGTATCACTTTGATCATGTTTTTCACTAAATTGTACAGCCACCTCGTATAAAGTGCAGGCTTGATTTTACTTGTTTGTTAGAAATTTACACATATTCGTTTACTTAGATAATATAATATACATACATATTTGTAATGTGCCCATCAAGACCTTTCTTTTGATATCAAACATGTCACAATTATCTGAAATTTATTTTTTTCGTGGTTAGAAATTTACGTGTCAAGTACACCATAATAGATTTAGGAATAATTTATATAACCTATGTCACCCGGAACGTTTTTAAGAATCTATTGATACCTCAATCATAAAAATCGGTTCAGTGGTTTAGGCGCTAGAGTGGAACATAGTTATATACATACATACATACATACATACATAGACAGCTAAAATCATTACCCTTCCTTTTGGCTTTGCCGTAGTCGGGTAAAAATGAGTAGGTAGGTAGGGTAGGTAAAAAAAAACTTGAGAGGAGCAGAGAGAAACAAGGGACACCCGGATGGAACGAAGTTCGGAGAATTAATTAGTGAAGGAATATTTTTTTTTTTTTTAAGTTATACTATTTTTTTATTATTATTAACAAATATAATGTAATATAAACTTAATCAGTAGGCTCAATTTTAGACCCTACCCACCCTACCTACCCTACCTATCCTACCCAGCGGACCTACCTTACCTACCCTACCTATCCTACCCAGCGGACCTACCTTACCTACCCTGCCTACCCTGCCTACCCTGCCTACCCTGCCTACACTGCCTACCCTGCCTACCCTGCCTACCCTGCCTATCCTGCCTACCCTGCCTACCCTGCCTACCCTGCCTACCCTGCCTACCCTGCCTACCCTGCCTACCCTGCCTACCCTGCCTACCCTGCCTACCTTACAAATATAATGTAAACAGAAATAGAAAGACGAAACTAAAATAACTGGCTTGCTTTCTATGAGAGAGAGAGAGAGACAGACAGAGAAACACGCGCACGTCGCACGGCTTACAACTATAGCAAAAAGTGTCGTTACAACTTTTCGTGAGTATTTTTTCCGTCTAGCCCCCTTTCACAACGCGCGATAAGGAACTTCGTTCCAAAAAAAACAAAAAAAGGTAGAGTACCTATTCACTCTACCTACCTACTCATTTTTGTTATTTTTTTAACATTTTGATGCTATTCCGGACAAAGAATAATCTAAAAACACAAAAATCATTAAAATCACTCCAGCCGTTCTCGAGTTATAAGTGTTCGAACGAACCCGACTTTGTTTTATATAATTTAGAAGATTAAGGTTAAAAAGGTTCACCAACAGCTTCTAACAATCAATCTTAAGTAAGTATTATACGACATGGACTTACACAGCCGCCAGTTACTGGTTAATAATTGGCATTTAAAATAAAAGTGATAACGTACCCACTAGAAAAAATATAAATTCAAATAAAAATGAGATCAAAAGTGAGGTCGTTAATTTTGATTAAAATGAAAGCATTTTTAAAATATACAGAAAGTCTTTTAGTGTACTCAAATTAAGAGGGGGCTCTAGTTCCGAAGAATTTGAAAAAGAGTTATTTGAAGAAACTATTGCCGAAGCGTCGCACTGTGCCCTATCAAGTAAAGTGCAAAAGCGATAACTGCAGTTCAGGTTGATTTTTAGCTATAAAAACCTTGACTAAAAGACGTTTTGTATTCCGTTGTTTTCTTCTTCAAAACTGGACTGATCTAAAAAAAATATATGTCAAAATTTAGACGAAGACTATATGCTTCTGTTATTCTCTATTTTGTTAAAAACTTATCAACTATTTAGTAGTCGTCTGAACATGGCGGTGAAAACGGGCTGTTTTTTCGGATTTTTGGACTTTAAGTAATTATGTTTTGGAAAAAAAAATATAGAGGCACGTATTAATTCGATCTAGATATTTTGGAAATGCAGCATTATCTACGAAGAAAATAGCTGAATCAGTTTGTATGGAGAAAGGCCCAAGAGTTACCGACCCGAGTCCCCTCTTAATCAAGAACAAAGAAAGTGGTCGCACTGTCACTAACACCACAACCAAGTATAACATTATACCGATACGCGAGTTCGACGACCAAGATATAATTAACAAGCATCAGAATCTACATATTAATTTAATCTTCTAAACTTTTCCACGGTTTCACGGAAATATTTAAACTGAGTTTTAATAAATTTGAAGTGAGCAATAACACTGCACGCTCCACCTACGCTCAAAATTTGATCCTCGGTTTATTTCATAAAACTATGTAGACCTTTAATCGAATAACGAACTAATTTAATTAGATGCGTTAGATCGGAAACTAATATCAAAATCCTTAATCCTCAACACTCAATATCAATACTTGAGTATTGATATTGAGTATTGAGGATATTGAGTATTGAGTATTGGGGATATTGAGTATTGAATTGCAATAAAGATATTGATATCTTTATTGCAATTCACATGTATTCTTAGGTGGTAAAAACAGGTTTAGTTCATGTGGACCCTGTCGGGCCAAGCAAGATAAGTAGGAGAGAGGAAGCATTTTTTAACTATGTAAAATTATTAATAGGATAGAATGTCATTTATTTATTATTATTAATAGAATAGAATGTCATTTGTTTATTACTATTAATATAATACTATGTTATTTATTTATTTCTGGCTTCACGCACTACCGTCGTCGAACTTAGGCACCTTGTTCGACGATACAACTTTCCGCCTCGCTGCTTCCCTTCGCTTAGGCGCATCGTGTTGTGCTCCTCATCGTTGTCACTGTGGCGAAGCTGTCAACAGTCTCGGGCACCACGGTCTCTCATGCAGTCGAAGTGCGGGTCGCTTTGCACGGCACGCAAACATCAACGACATTATCCGACGCGCTCTTGTCGCCGTCGGCGTTCCAGCCGTACTAGAACCCAATGGCCTGGCACGCGACGACGGCAAGCGACCGGACGGTATGTCTTTGTTTCCATGGAAGATGGGTAGGCCTTTAGTGTGGGACGCTACTTGTATCGATACTCTTGCGCCATCCCATCTTCCTAGCTCGTCGTGCTGTGCTGGTACTGCCGCTGCGGCTGCTGAGAACCTCAAGCGGCGGAAATATAATAACCTTGTTGGCAATTATATTTTTGAGCCGTTTGGGGTTGAAACTCTTGGACCGTGGGGTCCGAGTGCTCATGCCTTATTTAAAGATCTATCTAAACGCTTAGTTGACACTTCGCGTGACCCAAGGGCTGGCTTTGACCTCGGACAGAGGATAAGCATTGCCATACAACGTGGCAATGCCGCCAGTCTTTTGGGCTCACTTCCGGTGGACAGCGATGCGGACGAATTTTTTGACGCCTTATCTTAGGATATTTTATTTTAAGTGTATGTATTTAGTACTTTAATGCTGTACCTAGTTATTATTTTAATTTAAATATTTTTTTATTTATTATGATTAATAAGAAAGAGTAATATTAAGTAATATTAATATTCAACAGTAATATTATTGTTTTATAAATTATATAGATTTATTTATTAAAACACTGCAAAGCCATTTATTTTTTAAAATGATCTATTATTGATTTATCATATTATTCATTATTATTATTCATTTTATTTGTGAGGTACTTAATTAATAGAGAGCACAGAAACAATTAAATGCATAGTTATTCATAATTTATCATTTAAATATTCGCTTAAACTATAGTAACATTTGCTTATAAGGAACAGCTTTAGTTTGTTAATAAAAGTGTTATATTTATTTAAATTCTTTATAACTTCAGGTAACTTATTACAGATTTTTATGCACATGACGAAGGTACTATTAGAGTGCATTTTTAGTCGCGATGTTGGTAAGTTTAACCTATTTTTATGCCTTAAACTAATTTTGGTTTGAATGTCCTCTCTTTTTGTAAAGAATTCTGGGTACTTACGCACAAACTTACAAACTTCAAATATATAGAAACAGGGTAGGGATAGAATCTTTAGCTCATTTTCCTTTTTATGATCTACTAGCTGTTGCCCGTGACTTCGTTCGCGTGTTTGTCGGAAAGTATAATGTTGTCGCTAGGTAGGTTCAATATCTAGCATTGCTTGACTCCTTTTAGAATTAGGAATTTGGAAGAATGTTATGCAAGACACTGGCTGTTTCACCTCTTCTGTTCAAAATGCCGACCACCCCTAGTTATGATCTATTACATTTAACACTAGTGGACGACACGCGGTTTCACCCGCGTAGTTCCCGTTCCCGTGGGAGTACGGGAATAATATATAGCCTATGCTACTCCCTGATAATGTAGCTATCCAATGCTAAAAGAATTTTTCAAATCGGTTCTGTAGATTCGGAGCCTATTCAATTCAAATAAACAAATAAATCTTCTTTATAAAATTAGTATACATAAAACGGTTCCGTGAATGGTTGATAGACAATTAACTACTGTTGAATTAGGAAATAGGTTCCTTTGTGTGTCTTCAATATATTTTATTCTACCTCACGGCAATGTCATTTGTGAGGATCCCATTAGAATTTGTCTAAATTATACCAGTCTGCGTTACTAAAAGGTCTATTATTTTTTGACTTTTTAAAAAATGTTGTTTTCATATTTGTCATGTTTATACTGACCCAGTAATGTGCGTTTTTTTTTCGGTGTAAAATAAACTATTTAAACGACTTCCAAAAAGGAGGAGGTTCTCAATTCTTTTGGTATTTTTTTTTCCACACAATAGGGTCAGATTCAGGTTTATTTATTGCTTGTCACAGGTGGAAATTCAGTTCTTAAAATTATTATTGTAACATGTATCATTGTAACATACCCGTAAGGTGTACAATGTTTAAATGTACACATACATATATGTCTAAAAAGAATAATATATACACAAATCACTAAGGAAACATATTATAATATTAATTACCACAAGGGAAAACCACTTAATTATACATTAATCAATTGTCATTTGTCATAACAAAACATTAATATTAAATAAATTTTATTCTACAGCATTTGTCGTTATAATATAGTCATAGTACATACACAAATCACTTAGGAAAAATATTTTTAATTACCGCTAAGGAAAACAAGTAACAACAACAATACGCATATATTAAATCAATTAACATTTGTCATACTTAATAACTCAGTCCATCCATAGTTTTGGAAAGCGTCGTTTTAAAGTAACCATTACATTAGCAACAAGCATATCGTATTAAAGCCGTGATTTAAATCCTAAGAAGCTTTATGTGGACGTTTGTAAGGACCATTTTTTATTACCCTCCCGTAAGAAAGGACCAATTGAAATAGTCGTAATTTGAACACTAAGGGACCTTTACTGTAGCATTCAACCCTAATCTCTTCAAAGTTAGAGTGAACAGGCTTCTTCTGGGCAAGCTCGCTCCATCGTAGACTTTGTCTCTGTCACATCTGACCTAGAAAAGAGAGCAAACCCATCTCAAAAAAAAAAACTGGCCAAGTGCGAGTCGGATTCTCGTGCAGAGGGTTCCGAACAAATTTAATTTTTTTAAGCTGTTAGTTTAACTCTACAGACTTCTAATAGGTTTTCCTGTAATCTTTAGGTAAAGATCTATTATCACCATTTTTTTTTTCAAAATTTTAGGGTCAGTAGTTTCGGAGATAATTTCTTGAATATCTTCTAAAACTTTTATTTTAAAATTATGAAAAAAATATAATTAAAACCCTCATAGTAAACCCTTTCATTTGGTATATCACACAATATTGTTCAAAAAACTTATTTTTTTAATTTTCTAGTTTGACCCCCAAAAGTGACCTCATACTAAAAATTTAATATTTTACGTAATGCGTCCGTGTTTGGGTCATAGAAGTCTATATGAGTACCAAATTTCAACAGAGTCGGTTCAGTGAATCCGGAGAAAACTGGCTGTGACAGACGGACAGACAGACAGACAGACGGACAGACAGACACACAGACACCCGAGTGATCCTATAAGGGTTCCGTTTTTTTTCGGTACCCTAAAAAGTATACCCGTGTTTTTTCTAAGTTGAATGGTATTAATAATTGCTAGTGTTCTCAGCTGAATCTACTCGTAGTTGTTTTCAATAAACACAAGAGGATACCAAAAAAAAAATAGGAATTCCCGGTTTCACTTATAGGTGTTAAATAAGTCCGTTTCGAGTTTGGAGATTAGAGTAGAATATAATAATTGTTTTATTGTGTACGAAAATAGCACCGTATAATGGCAGTTTAATTGCTGACAGCGATTTCTACCAGAGAACCTTTGGATGGTCTGAAAATATAAAACATAAATAATAAATTTATATAAACTGTAAATAGAACACAATGTTACATTATTTACGTTCTCATTACTGGAAATGGTCACGGTAGAGTTTAAAGGTCATTTATTTTCGTTTAAATCATAAAGTACTAATATTGGAGTGTCTACTTATCGATGGAGTGAAAAACATGTAGCCTATTTTATATTTATTTTTTAAAACGTTGCCCCACACTAGGAATTTCTCCTGTATCGTGGGTGCGTTTACAAACATACAAAGTCACATACACAAACAGCCAGACCCGGAACAACTATCTGTAGGCCATACAAATATTTGTTCTTGTTATTAAATCGAACCCGCGACATGCAGCGCGGCAGTCAACCGCTCAACCGCTGCGCCAACCGTGCCGTCATTAGGCCACCTATCTGTGTAATTGTAATGACTTGGTAAAAGACCGGCCAAGTGCGAGTCGGACTCAAACACGAAGGGTTCCGTATCATTAACCGAAATAACACGTTTCTTTTATGGGAGTCCCCTATCAAATCAAATCGTATATTTCAAATAAACCATTTACAGGCACTTTTGAATGGTCAAGTTCGGTCAGTCCAAAAAGATGAAGCTATTTGCACGTTCCAAAGCGTAATTGCTTTAATTTTTATTTTTTATTATTTGTTTTTATGGCGGCTATAGAAATACACACTCTGTGAGAGTTTCAGCTGTCTATTTATTACGGTTCTTGAGATACAGCCCGCTGACAGAAAGGCGGACAGCGGTGGATTCGCCCGTCCGCCCGGCCCGTGTGCTGGTGGTTCCGTTGGTTACCCTTCGGGTACGTAACCCTAAAACTATCTTAAAATTTCTTCTTTACAGGAAATTAGGTGTTGCGCCTTTCGAAAATCCATTTTCGCTCCCATTTTATTGAATTCTATACCATCACTAATCTTTTATTTAAATTTGATAGTGTTGATAGATGTATCCGTTATTGATAATATTCTAATTACCTTTATAAGTTTTTGAAAATAATAGCCTTCTTACAACATTCGGAAGAGCTCCCTTTCTAATTTTACACATATTCCATTCCAATCCAACACCCACTTCATACCTACATACTATTATCTGCCTACCCACAAATAAATTCATGACTACACAGTACGGCGCACATTCTCGCATGATTGACACGAAACACGAAATGTTAACAAGCTGCGTTTGTGAGTGACAGACTATTGTAGTTCATATTAATAGCGGCGCCATTGAACAGCCTGATGGCTTGTCATTACAGGCAAGTGTGTTCGAGGGTTTTGTCACGATTTTATTTTTATCTCTTAGAGGATATTTGGTAGGTTTTTTTTTTTAATTTTTCTGGCTGTTTTTGAGTGGCGGTTCCGTGTCTTTAAAAAAACATTATTTATTACTTTCATTTCTTGAGAACGAACATGAAAAAATAAAAGAATTATCTTGTTAAATAAAAATACTTCGTGTGCTGACATTTTACTTGGCGTATTTGTCGAAATATTTGTGTCCTTGTGCAATACAAAAAATGGACTGTATGGTTTCGAAATAAGGTTAATTTTGTATTGCATAAGTGACGCGAATATTTTGGCAAAAACGCCAACTGAAGTGCCAGCATTTCATGACCACGCTCTCGTTGTAGCATGCGCTAAGCTACGTCGTAGCATAAAGAATACGCTACGCCGTAGGTCTGAGCGTAGCACTGAAAAACCAATCTACAAGTACTGACCGGACCAACGCTAGTAGGGCAGTTAAGTTTAAGAGATTTTATTTTTATTTATTTTTATTCACAAGAAAACACCTATTATAATATTTTTAACCGACTTAAAAAAAGAAGGAGGATCTCAAATCGGTTGCATTTTTTAATTTAAGTGCTTGACTTTTCGCGCAGGCTCTGTAGAATTCTCGGTTGCTAGCTCAATTCGTTCGTAGCAACAAATACTCCACCTAATCTAATAAAACGTATTTCTAGAATTGAAGCACCCTAATCGAGGATCCTACTTATCTATTTTAGTGACGCTAACATCAATTTGATACTCCAAACATTCCAGACTTTTAACATTGACACTTCAACTTGAATAATTGACTAAGTTTGAGTCTTGAGAGTGATACATAGATACGAGCTTATAATAGCCCTGGATATTGTATCTTAGATCACAGATGTCGAAACGGGTAGAATAGTAATTGCCTGATTACGGTCATGAATTGTACTAGGCTCACAGTTGCACAAGGAAATTCCTTTTGATAAGAACGAAAAGCGCTTCTTTCAATTGACTTCGTAACAAGAAATGGAGGAATATTCAACAGCAGAATTCAGCTGTTACTTCTACGTAAGTACAATCCAAATTAGCGTTGGAGTTACTACCTCTCACAAACTCCGGGCAAAATTCTTGGATGTCAACTTCCAAAGCATTAATAAATAATATCAAATACGATGGAAAGCGCCTTTTGTTCGTACTCCACTCTTTGTAGTCTACGAAGTTTGCTCAAAGTTCAAACCTTTGTGGGCGTCTCACATTTCTCTCACATTATTACAAAATCATTTGAGAAGTTAAATTTTCAATTTGTTTAATGGATACATGGGTACTTGAGCTGAGACTAATCAAGCGTACTTTGCTGTAAGATAATGTGAGATTAAAGCAAAGTAAATGAGAATGTAATTAGTGAAAAAGTTGTTTGCTTAGACTTTGTTAATGAACGTTATTGAAGGATGGAGATAAAGTATTAATCAGAGTTTCGTTTGTAAAGTGTTTATTTAATTGATATTGGTATTTTTATCCAACAGTGTAAAAAAATAGACTAGACAGATGGTGTTTTTTTTAAAGGCTGTATATGTACTCTTGTACCCAGTTAATGGGTTGTGGAGGTCTGGTAGGCAGCCGCTCCATGTAAAATACTGGTATTCAACTAAATCCGGCTTGACTGGAAGCCGACCCCAATGTAGTTGGGAAAAGGCTAGGCAGATGATGATATGTACTCCTGTACAGCCTTGTGTTGATATAAAGTTAAGTAGTAGGCAGGTAGGTAGGTAGTAGTAGGCGTATAGTATATATACTATACGCCCTTGCTTTGTACAGTTTATGATTCGATTAAACTACTTATTTTTTTGTTATAATATGACGTGTGGTAGACATACCTCCTTGTCTATGGAGACTTCTTGTCTCGTGTCGTCGTCATACATGAAGGTGAAAGAACTGCTCCTTAATTTGAAGAACATGCTGTTCTATGCGTCTGATGTCGATCTCATGTCTTCTGAGTTTGGGACGAAAAGTTACCATGGTCTCTCTCCCATCCGCAATAAAATCGTGGTGATACTGAATCAAACCTATTTCTGTTAAGAACAACGTCTAACCAACAAATACAAATACAACAACAAAAACGAGTACAAATACAAATATTTTTATTTGTTGAGCATAGATAGATAGGTTAAATACAGATGTTGTAAATATTAATGAATACTATGTCTAGTCGTCATCGGCGTACAAATATTATAACACTAGCTTCTGCCCGCGACTTCGTACGCGCATATCCCGTTTTTTCCCGTTCTCGTAAGAATTTCCCATTCCCGTATAGCCTATAGCCTTCCTCGACAAATGGGCCACTGAAATAATTTTTCAAATCGGACCAGTAGTTCCTGAGATTAGCGCGTTCAAGCAAACAAACAAACAAACTCTTCAGCTTTATATATTAGTATAGATAAAACAGACTATATTTTATAGCATGTATAGACAGATAACGATATAATGCTACGGCCACACTACTGTAATATGGCAATAATAATGGCCATAATTGATGTTGTTTCAGTTGAATTTGTTTCAATTATGGCCATAATTATTGCCATAGTACGGCAGCCGTAGCATTAGGAAAAGTAAATTTGAATTTACCTAAAGAACACAGAAACATATTAACAAAATATTACAATGATCAACCTTATTATAAAACTCCTACATGAAAGTGCCAATACATGATTTTGTGCGGAATTAAGGGCCAAGTGGGCGGGCTTGTATTAATAATGTTGATGCCCAATATTCTCAAAATATCTCGATATAAACGACTCAGGGATAAAGGTGAAGGTCATGTCGGAGTTTAATAGAATTATTGATAGGCTGATCTTAAACGTTCAGCCAAACAATACTTTGAACTCACTTTTGAAATAAAAATAATTATTATAGGTAGGCTGATCTTAAACGTTTTACTAAACAATACTTTGAAATAAAACCGTTGATGTGTTGCTCCAAATACTTTTATTTAGCTTATTCAAAAGAAATTCTAACCATATTCTTATTTGAAATTATGATTAGCGGATTAATTTTTGAAATCTATGGAGAATTTGATCTTAGAATCTGCTTATCAGCATTTTAACTAAGTTTGTGGTTAAACAGTTTTTACAAATAGAGCTGAAAGTACCTACTTAGAGGAAGACTTGAACAAAGGTGACTGGCAAGAAAAGAAAAAGTTGCCGTAACACTAAAAACATTGTGTTTCTTACAGGAGTCAGTCAGTTATAACAGTCTAAGACGTCCACTGCTGGGCATAGGCCTCCCCCAAAGGGGGGGAGGAGGGGGTTGCCATAATCGCCACGCTTGGCAGGCGAGTTGGCGATCGCAGTGTATGGTGTTGCAGGAGTAAGTAGTAGTAAATAATAAAGAAGTAATCAATAAATATTCCAAAACTATAGCACACTATTTAAAGGTAAAACACAGTGACAATCGATCGTAAAGAGATTACAACGGTTCCATCCAAGAATCGACATTTCACAGATTCAGTTTCGTCTATTGACGTGTTTTATGGTGTCCCAATAGAGGCTCACGCTGTATATCAATGCGATATGACATCTGTGAGCCGAGCAATAAAGAAAAAAGCTAGAAGCGCCGCGGGATTCCATTTGAACATAGATTTACAACTTAGTTAGAAAAAGCTTTTGACGTCCAATTTTTTGGTCACAACTTCAGTTACTACGAAAGTGCGAATGGTATAAAAATATTTGACGTGGTTGAAAAGAAGTATTTTTAGTTTATTCGTATGTTTGATTATACTTAAAGACTGACGTATTTGAAAGATTAAACTCGATGAGCCTTATTTATAAGTCTTATATATGATTAGTTTCATTACTGATAAGCAGATTCTTAATTCAAACTTAATTAAATATCTGCTAATCAAACTAATCATGGTAAGATATGTTTATAGATAAAACGGTGTGTGCGGTATTTTATAGGACGCGAAAGCTAACTCAAATAAATAAAAAAGTTAGTCACGCTTTGTTTTTGAGGGGTGAAAATAGGCATTCATAAAACAAAACCTGAATACACATTTCATTTTATCACCTGTAGTTTTGCACGCACTAGTATATGGAATAATTAAGTGAGTATTTTCATCACCACTAACAAAAGTAATAGGAATATCTCGTTTATGATGTTCTAATGGCTGCATAGGCAGTATATCAAACCAATCTGACATCTGCGAGCCGCGCAATAAAGAAAAAAGCCACGGATAGTCCATTCGAACATAGATTTACAACGTATTGGGAACACTGTTTTTTATGGCGATTTGAAATACTTTTCACCTATAAATCTTGTACGATCATCTGCAAGTCTGCAATTTCATTTACTTTTATGCGCGAATGTTTAGTGCATTTAAAATAGCAAAAAAATAAGGATTGTAAGGATTTATCAGATGGCATTCATAGGTTCGGCTAACCACGGATAAGTATATACCGTGAATATAAGTGAATATGTTTTTATAATAGTGGAGCATAAGTAGGTACCAGTACATATATACCTACGAATAAACAATAACACATATCAAAATCAATAAGTTTTACACGCTACAAAAAAGTCAAGGGAAAGTCCGCCACTCAAGGCTCACAAAAACACAATCAGTATAAAATCGACATGATAATTGCTGGCAACGAGGAAAGCCCTCGCGTGAGAGGTCGCGTGTCTAAGTTGATTAAATTCTACTTGAACAGGTCTGTTTGGTTATTCACAGTCGTGGTAGCAACGTGCCGATAGAAAATACAAGCTATTTTCATTGGCTTGCCGACCCCACTTAGCGTGACTTACCTTATGCATTTGATAAAGTATACCATACAATATTTTCGGGAAAAATAGAAGATAATGCCTCGATAAAGGTCGTTGATTGTGACAGTTTCGAGATTGTATCAATTAAATTATTAGGTCATTAAATTTTGAGTGATATGCGTTGTTATGTGGTTCCTCGGGGTTTGGTGTGCTACAGGGAAATACCTTGGGTTCAAATTATTTCAAAAGTAATTTATATACATTACTAGTTAACCCGCGCAACTTCGTCTGCTTCGCTCCTATTGGTCTTAGCGTGATGATGTATAGCCTATAGCCTTCCTGGATAAATGGGCTATCTAACACTGAAATAAATTTTTCAAATCGGACCAGTAGGTCCTGAGATTAGCGTGTTCAAGGAAACAAACTCTTCAGATTTAAATATTAGTATTAGTATAGATTAAATTATGTATGTAAAATATACTTTGAATGCTTTGATTATATTTTACACGAAAGGAATTAATGATCTCGACGTTGAATGAAAAGTAGTAAAGGGTTAACTTGATGCATATCAACTTAGTGCAAACGATTCTTTTAGGTCTACAAAATCCAGTTGGCGTCTCGGTGTATAGAAACAAAATAAAAAGAATATTACTAAACAAGTGAAGAAAAGTAATCTTACTTATCTAAGGGAATATTCAATTTCTTACCTTTTATGCATAAATCTACTAAACCAAAATCCACTGAAATTATTAAGAATATTGTGCCTACTTTATATTTTCGCTTATTTTTCTTAATCTTCCAGTAAATCCGCTTACATACTGAAACCTTTGTGAACACGAAACGAACGAAATCCCTTTTTTCGTACGAAGCTTGGTTTTGGCGCGGATAGCAATTTTATTTGAGACTCGTGTCAAAACAAAATTGGAGTACTAACTGCGTAGTTTTTTATGATGCCAATTAAAATGGTGTACGAACTGTAACGTGCTATAGTTTTAACTGCAATTCAGTTCGTGTTCAATTTAGGTTTAATAGCCACGCGATTTTTATCGGGTTCTTCGTTGTTTTTTTTTCATCATGTTCCTTGAGTGATGATGATTGTAACGTAGATAGCTGTATTAGTAAGAATAATAGTTTCATGTATTGGTTTCTTACAGTGACTTTCGCACATCTAAGACACTAGAAATGAATAAATACTAAATAAACAAGTTCACCCGCGCAACTTCGTCTGCTCCGCCCCCCGCCCCTATTGGTCTTAGCGTAATGATATATAACCTTTAGCCTTCCTCGATAAATGGGCTATCTAACACTGAAAGAATTCCTGAGATTAGCGTGTTCAAGCAAACCAACAAACTCTTCAGCTTTATATATTAGTATAGATTAAGCAATAATTTATTTCATTTACCTTACAAAAAGAGAACTTTAAATCGATTCCAATTTACACCACGCATTCCGCATCATTTCACCAATAAAAATAACACGATCAATATTGATCAACCCCTGATCCGGGCACAGGTAAACATCCCAATCGAGCAAGGTGTTACCAAACTACTCACAGACTGCATTAAATATGAACACCATAAATTGAGAACGTGGAACATTCATAAAAAATGAATCCATTTCGATTTTTATATTCCACGCATCACAGACGCGAACTATAAAAGAGGTGGCGGGTACGAATGGTACGAAAAAAGAGGAATATTCATGCTCAATGACTTGGAAAAATTCAATTACACAACTGTCCCTGGCTTGCATTCTAATGGACAGACTGGGACTGGGTACAACAAATCTAATCAAAGTTTACTATTTACGGATCAAGCCTGACCTCTGACACCTCGGATTGGAGGCCTTGAAAGTTGTGATGTCAAGGTGTCTTAGTGAGGGTTAATCAACGTTACCGTGTTCACGAGTGTTGCTATGTGATTTGGTGTTTTTGTTTTATGGTTGTGTGGTTCAGGAAAGTTGGTTGTTATTTAGTCGAGAAGCACGTACAATGTTACGTTTACCTTTTATATACATACATACTAGCTGCGGCCAGTGGCTAGGAATATAGCGGGTAGGAAATTATCCCAAGGGAACATACACCCGATATAGAAAGTATCTTTTGTCTTATTCCAGGACTCGGCCTACCCGTGTGCCAAGTTTCATCCAATCCCGTTCAGCTGTTAAGACGTGGAGAGATAACTAATAAACAAATTCTTTTCGCATGTTTATTTTAAGGGTTCCGTACCCAAAGGGTAACAAACAGAACCCTATTACTAAGCTTCCGCTGTCCGTCCGTCCGTCCATCCGTCCGTCTGTCTGTCAGAGGGCTGTATCTCAAGAACCGTAATAGGTAGAGAGTTCAAATTATCACATATTTTATATTTTAATTGCCGCTATAACAACAAATAATAAAAATTAAGGTTTATGGTACGGAATCCTTCGTGTGCAAGTCTGACTCGCACTTGACTGTTTTTTTTTATTACGTCTACACTGTCCCACAGCTAGGCAAGGACCTCCCTCCATCCCTCCAGCGTTCTTAATTTTGTGCCTCTTCCTTCCAATTCTTAACGGAGCCACCTTGGTCGTCCCGCCATCTCCATTCATCTATATTACACACATTTCCTATTCATCTATATTCAATATCTATATCTGTATCTATATACCTATATCTATATATAGATATATACATAGGTATATATCTATATGCCTATATCTATATCTATTCTGTCTATATATTCTATCTATACTTATCTATACTAATATATAAAGCTGAAGAGTTTGTTTGTTTGTTTGCTTGAACGCGCTAATCTCAGGTCCTACACTACAGGTCACTACTGGTCCGATTTGAAAAATTATTTCTGTGTTAGATAGCCCATTTATCGAGGAAGGCTATAAGCTATATATCATCACGCTAAGACCAAAAGGAACGGAGCAGACGAAGTTGCGCGAGTCAGCTAGTACTTTTATAATTAGGTTACTATGTAACTAGAATCGTTGTCAGTGTACAATAACTACCAACGACTTTGTTGATTTACCATTTTAATAGACTGCCTTACTATTTTTGAGTCAGTCTAATAAATTGGTAAGATAACATCGATGCTTGATCACACTGAGGGCATTCAAAATTATTTATTGCGCAATGCATACACAGTTTACAGAATAAGCCGGTTAACTAATGAGTACGTGACCCTGTTAGGGCGCAGCAAGTTAATTTATGCCTAGTTTGACAAATTTAACCTAGTCATATACTTACCGTATGGTGCTTGCCGTATGGTGTCAGCCAGTACCGTAGGGTGCCGTAAAAGAATAATACCATCCCATCACTTCCCGTGGGTGTCGTAAGAGGCGACTAAGGGACTCGCCAGAGAATGGGCAGCAGCGTTCTTTGTAAAACTATACACCATACACTGCGATCGCCAACCCGCCTGCCAAGCGTGGCGATTAAGGCAAACCCCCCCTTTTGGGGGAGGCCTATGTTTAGCTGCAGTGGACGTCTTTTGGCTGATATGATGATGATGATATGCTTACCTATTTGTTAAGTTACAATGTATTATATCAAAGATTAAAAAATTTTATAAGTCTCTATCCTAACAATAACATAGAGAATTATAAAAAAAAACGGCCAAGTGCGAGTCGGACTGGCACACGAAAGGTTCCGTACCATAAATCTTAATCTTAATTATTTATTTATTATATACTTTATTGTACACCTCATATTTAAAACAGTGAAAATTCTATAAAACAAGTGTACAATGGGCGGTCTTATCGCACAAGGCAATCTCTTACAGACAACTTTTGAATGGACTAAACGAAAGGAGATAGAGTTAGGGCTGTCAGTGTACTAACCTTCTAATACTAATTATACATAATAATATAAAATACGTAAATACAATACCATTTAATATACTAATAAATATCAAATATATAATTGAGAAAGGAGCGGAAAAATGAGAGCGAAAAGTAATGCTCCTTCACCATTTTTTTAAACGCTGGTATCGTTTGAGCACGCCTCACTTCTATGGGTAATGCATTCCACAAACGAGCTGCTTGTATAGTGAAAGATTTGTCAAAGAAAGAAATGGAATGCATACGAATACTTAACTTTAGATTTTCCGATGATCTCAAGGATCTAGAATGTGTATCACAGAGGAACTGAAAGCGTTTTTTACGGAACCTTAAAAACTCACTGACTGCTTAGAAGGATTATGAAAACTCATAGGTAACGGGTTTTCATAATGAAAATTCACAACCACATGACTAAAACCCACAAGGCAGTTAATCATATTAATCCTACTACCACAAATGGGAACATTTCTAAACCAACCCCCATATTTCTCCTTCCCATTAGCATATTTAGTTCAATGGGCCTCAAACTCTGAATTATAAAACTTAATTCAAGAAACCTTGTTAGTAAGGCTAACTTAGTAACGCCACCTCATAAGATATTCGCCGACGAAGTTGAATAATAAAACTATTCACAGCTACGTGTTTACATGAAATTATAAGGCTTAGTCGGAAAGCCTAATAAAGTAACATGTTTCAGCATTATATCCAACGTTAAAAAGTGTAAAATGAACTAGCTTCTAGGTAGTCAGGTCAGGTATATTAAAAAAAACCCGGCCAAGTGCGAGTCGGACTCGCACACGAAAGGGTTCCATACCAAAAAACTTAATTCTTATTATTTGTTGTTATAGCAGCAATAGAAGTATAAACTCTGTGAAAATTTTAAGTGTCTACCTGTTATGGTTCTTGAGATGCAGCCCGCTGACAGACAGACAAACGGACGTACGGACAGCAGATGCTTAGTAATAGGGTTTTGTTGGTTACCCTTTGGGTACGGAAGCCTAAAAACGCAAGTGCAAGTCGTACGCGAGTACGAAGGGTTCCGTACGATAAACTGAAAAACACGTTTCTTGTATGGAAGCCCTTTTTAATTTTAATTATTTTGTTGTTATAGCGGCAAAAGAAATAAACAATCTGTGAAAATTTCTACTGTCCACCTATTACGGTTCTTGAGATACAGCTGTTAGACAGACGGACAGACGAATGGACAGCGGCAGCTTAGTAATAGGCTTCTGTTGGTAATCCTTTGGGTACGGAACCCTAAAAACGCATCGATATAGTTTTTTTTAAATTACCTATTTGCTTTTCTACGTACTGGCTAATAAAGTAAAGACTAACCTTACTTAATATTTTAATATTTTTTTTTAACAATGCGGCAGATGAGAAATGTGGTCTGTGGAGGCACAAACACCCTGCCCCTCCATACTTCATCCCCCCTGCAGAACACCTACCCCCTGGGCGCGAACTTCAGTGGCCAATTAAAAAAACTGTTAACCGACTGCGGACCCAGGTTGGCCGCTGTAAACATAACCTGGCTAAATGGGGCATTTTCCACCCATACCAAACGCAGTGCCAGTGCGGAGCCCCTGCACAGGATATGCATCACCTCCTTAATTACCCGTCATGCACAACTACCTGTACCATCCAAGATTTGAACGAGGCCAATAATAGATAGAGCTTTACAAGTTGCTCAATACTGGTCGGACAAAATTTAGTAAGAGTCAATCGACACGAAAAGAAGAAGAAGTATGTAAAACTGAGTTTGTTAGTTTTCACGCCGCGTTCGCTCGTAACGGCTGAACGGATTTAGGTACACCATGTTCTGGAATAGGATACTTTTCATCCCGGGAGTATGTTCCCGCGGGATAATATTACGGAAGCTAGTTGATAAATAATTGCTAGATAAAAATGTCGCCATTTTATTTAGATATCTATCTAATACCTTTAAACGAGCAATTCTTGTATACAGGTTGAATTTTTGTGAAAGTGTGACTTCATGGCCAAATCCAAAACTATGAGCAATATTGAAAAAACTGAAAGGAGTCTCGAGCCTGATTTTGACAAAAACTAAAACTGCATCATTGGATTTTTGAAAAATCGTTATTCCTACCCAGGAATCGAACCTGTTGATTTTGAAAAATAAACACACCCTGTATTATTATACCATCCAAAAGCGTAGCCAATAAGGATCAAATTCGGGGAAGTAAAAACACATGTCAACAAATAAAATTTAAAAAAAAAATAAAATGTTAATATTTTTGACTTAAGTTCCTGAAAGCTACCCGCCTAAACCGAAACTGATAGTTTTTCAGAAATGCAATTTTACAGTTGTAGATTTTCGGGCCCGATGTTGATGAAAATTAAAACTGCTTCATTGATTTTTGAAAATAATTTCAATTGTTTTTTTTTTAATTAAAAAAGTTTTTTTTTTTAAATGAGCTCTTTCCTTTAGTTTACCATGTGTTATTACTGCCCAGAATTTCATCCTTATTAGCTAAACTTTGCCGTTTTTAGCGGTCGGGTTTTTACACAGTCATTTTTTTATTTATATGGCAACACAACGTTTGTCGAGTCAGCCAGTTTCTTTACAAACAAAGCTGTTTGGTGCGAGTGGGTAAAGCCCACTCGCACCATGTCACAAAAACATATCGACGCCATAATTATTTCACATCATCTAAACCACGTCTCATTAACAGATACATGACATGCGGAATTTTAAGCTGAAACCAACAGCTAAGTATGTTATGAGAAACAAGCCTATAGGATTACGAATGAGACGGTAACCGACGGACAAACAGTCGAGATCACCAGAGCATATTATACAGCGATACTAAGCCTTCCGCAGAGCATGTTGATTAAGGCATTATGCTCGTTAGATCGCTCATTATACAGAGAAAGCTCAATCAACAACAGACCCGACTGGAGTAAGGATTATGAGGAAGGAGTTAAAACTTAAACATAAGCTCTTAGGACTTAGAAGATTCTTTATTAAGAAATGCAGTTTCTTATGGAAAATCTTAAGAGAGTAGACTTAAATCTTAAAGAAAGTTTTGCTTTTAGTTTTAGTTCTGGCTGAAAAAGAAACGGCTGTTCTGTGGAAAGTTAAGTGGAAAAAAAAGGTGAAACTTCTGGTACTGAAATTATATTGACAGTTTTTGTTCAGTTTTTGTGTTTGGATTCACTTTTTTTTTCGACTGCATCAATTAATGCGCAAAACGTGAATTATGGTTTTTACTCAAGAAATTAAGAAATCCGCAAGAGAACTTAGATAACTGATATCATCCTCATCATCATCAACTGGACATAGGCCTCCCCCAGGTGTCGCCACAACAACCGGTCCTGTGGGTCTCGCATCCATCTGCTACCCGCGACGAGGGTCATCGGCCCACTTTGTGGGAGGCCTTCCAACGCTGCGTCTTCCGGTACGCGGTCGCCATACCAGAACTTTTCGGCCCCATCGACAATCTGACGTACTAAATCATCTAGGTAACTGGTATAGCCTGAAGAAATGCCAAACTTAAGTAGCAGTAAGGGTACATCGCTTGCTGAGACGATGATCGATGGGGTCAAAAGGCTCTGGTGACGATCGCGTATCACAAGACGCAGCGCTGGAAGCCATCCTACAAAATGAATCGATAACTTGGTGAGTTCTGTGGGAATCCATTGGATGCGAGAAACAAAGGAGCGATAAATATGATGTCACTTGGAGATAGCTGTGTCCTGGAGTGGACGTCTTACGGATCCAATTATGATGATTTATTCTAATTATTGTGAATCTTAATATATAAAATTCTTCCGTTACTGACTGATTGAGTGACTGACAGACAACGCACAGCCGAACCTTCTGGTCACAAAAAGCTGAAATTTGGCATGAAGGTTTCTTGGGGAGTGTAAAAAGAGAAAGAGAGGATTTCCCAAAATTATTACGGCATCGGGAAAAATAGGATACGTGCGTACAAAGACGCGGGCAAAAGATAGTAAATATGTAAATAAAACATAAAATTCTTCCGTTACTGACTGAGTGACTGGCAGACAACGCACAGCCGAAATTGCTGGACGTAAAAGGTGAAATTTGGCATGTAGGTTCCTTGGGGAGTGTTAGGGAGGAATAAGACAGGATTTCTCGAAACTTCTTCAGGAACGGGAAAAATGGGAGATGCGCAAACGAAGTCGCGGGGAAAAGCTAGTTGATAATAATCAAATTGAAAATCAAAAATATTTTACGAGTTACTCAAATCACTAAATTGATTAAAAACATACTCGTAATCGATAAAACATTACATTCTTTCTACATTTATCGAATACCAGAAACTGCAATTAATTAGTGTCTACTCAAAAGACACCAACGCCGTTTCATAGAAACCATTGCCATCTTAAAGTTTTCGTGTTCGTTAGACTGGCATAAGACGGCGGGCGAAAATAGACATCAAAGAGAACACAGCACTAAGCATCGATTTGTGGTGTCTACTGCAGTGTAACGTGCCGGCGCCGTCATCCGTGACCTGGGACTTGGTGGAGCGGTTATTTAGAAATATTTGTTGTTTTAATCGAAGCTCTTGGAGAGGCTGTATTAGTAGTGGGAAGTTGGTAAGCAAATAAGTGAATGAGGGTTTTAAATTGTTTTTATTTTAATTGCAGCGTTTGTTTTTGCTAACCTCGTTTCTTAATCAGACAGCAAGACGTGCAGTGATGCGCCTCTGTTAAATCGTCTAGTGGAATCCCTACCCGTACGCGCCTAAAATGTTTTGGCAATAATACTTGCATTGTGCGTAAGGGGCGGAATTTCCAGTGGGTGTCTATATTTTCTGATTGCTATAGCCTAATTGGTAACAGAGGGGTGGCATCGTCGACCACATCCAACTAAACTTTATTTGAGAAAAAAAAACTGGCCAAGTGCGAGTCGAACTCGCGTGCAAACGGTTCCGAACGAATTTCATTTATTTAACATGTTATTTTAAAACTATAGACTTCTTTTAGGGTTTCCTGTAATCTATAGGTTATATCTATTTTTTCACAATTTTAGGCTTAGTAGTTTCGGAGATAAGGGTGGGAATGGTCCTTTTTCATATAATTTCTTGAATAACTTCAAAATCGTTTATTTTAAAATTATGAAAAGAATATAATTAAAACTCTCATAGTAAGCCCTTTCATTTGACATATCACACGATATTGTTAAAAAAAAACTAGTTTTCCCCCAAAAGTGACTCCCAAACTAAAAATTTAATAATTTACGTAACGCATTTGGATCACAGAAGTCCATATGTGTACTAAATTTCAACAAAATCGGTCCAGTACATCCGGAGAAAACTGGCTGTGACAGACGGACTGACAGACAGAATCCTATAAGTAAAAGAGTTCCGTTTTTTGTTCGGAACCCTAAATATTAGATACTTTTCTACAATTACGTACCTACTTCAAGTATCACATTAGTGTCATCGAATGGGGGTTTCATGTTTCTTTATTTTGTATATCGCATCCAAGACTTTTAAATCCATATTAGGTCTTTGATAACTTCAACGAATGTAATCGAGCAAGTTCATACTACAAAATTGGACCTATTCACATGTGTTATCCCAGATCAGTAAATACTGAACAGAAAACCAATTCTAAAGCCGAATAACAATGCCATAGAATTTTAAAACAACTCCGCATTTTTCGCAGAAACACAGAACGAATGTTTATCCTCCATACTCGTAGCTCGTTCTCCAGTATTTTTTGTATAAACAAAATGACAAACAAGCAACGACCGCCTCATTTGCATTTCATACGAATTGGCAGTGTATGTGGGTGGAAAAAAGCGTAAGTTGCAAACGGCTGCCAAATATACAAGCAACTATTTTTGTTACACAAGTGTTTGTATTGGTTCCTTGAATATTTATGTCACAGCGGCTATTTTTCCTTGAACTTGTTGTTTATTTGTAGTTAGGTTCGTTTGACCGCTTTTAAGGTTGAAAGTTCTGAAGTAGTGATAGTGTACTGGAAGACGTAGCGTAGCGATCTGATGAGGATTTGTTAGATGCAAGAATCACAGAAGCCGTTGATTACGCGACGCTTGAGAGGTGGGGGGCTATGATCAGCAGTGGCTTGTATTTTAGCTGAAATGACGATTATAATGTGGACCGTTTATAGAACGGTAGTGATCTATAGAGCCTACAAAGGATCGACGAAGTAGTGAAGATATGTCCAGCAGTAGACGTCTTTAGGCTGAAGTGATGACGAATAAAAAACTGAATGAAGTGATGTTTTCACTTCAATTAGTTCATAAGAGCCTATGCACACGGCGTATTTTTAACGCGCTGAGGACGTACGTTTTACGAACGCGCGCTTAGGGCGCTGGAGTACCTAGATGGACAAAAAGCAACTCCTACTGTCTACATCTGAATTGCGTTCAAAGCGCGTTAGCGCACGTCATCTGCACGTCGTCGACGCGTTAAAAAAAAACTGGCCAAGTGCGAGTCGGACTCGCACACGAAGGGTTCCGTACTATAAACCTTAATTTTTATTATTTATTGTTAAGCGGCGATTGAAATACATATAATCTGTGAAAATGACAGACAGACGGACGGACGGACAGCGGAGGCTTAGAAATAGGGTTCCGTAGGTTATACTTTGGGTACGGAACCCAAAGAACTAGAACACAACTAGTGTGTAGTGACGCTATTTATGGGTATATGCTCGGTTGTACAAGAGCATCGTTTTATTTAGGTCTTGGTCTTCGTTCCAATTAGATTTCGTACTGAACCGAATTCCGAGGAGCTTTTTATTTACGTACAGGCTATTTTTATTTTTACAGCAGTGAATATAGCTTTTACAATTTTCGATATCCTGTTCAATTGAGTACCTTAACAAAGTTAATTAGTCTTTTTTTTTTGTTACTTGTTTAGCTTAACTTTAAAGCAACAAGTCGAATACAATTTTCTTTAGCGAGTTTGACACGTGTGTTGCACAGAAGCAAAATAAGTTTAAAATAATATAATAAGACTAGCTTTCGCCCGCGGCTTCGTGAGCGCCTATCGATTACGCATAATATTACATTTCCGGAAATAGAAGAAGAAATAGAAAAAATCTCACAAAGGAAGCTTTTGCCTATTGGTGACAAAGCCGATGAGCACTACGTGGTCTATCAAGTATTATTGCAGAAAATATTTTTTTGAGAAACTGAAAACAGAAAATTGTTTAATTAACTGACACATTGAAACATTCATACATTGAAACATTCAAATACACTGAACATAAGAGCATTCATACAACGTGCTTTCGAATTAAGTATGTAATGAGTGCCGGTCATGTTTATTTGGTGCAGATAGTCGCAAAAAAGACTATCACTGACGTGGACACTACGTATACAGCCGGCCTATTCAGTCCACATCTACTACCACAAATAAGATATCTGTGTATGGATTGACAGCTCACTTCATTTTCTAAGCTCGACACGAGGCTCTAGAAAAAGTATCATTCTATCAGCGAATGTGATTGTCGAAATGTCAAAATTATAAGGAGTTGATCACGTGACATTACGACAGCGTTTGTCATCATATACTTTTGACGTTTTGATAATCGCCTTCGCCACGTTATACCGTTGACAAAATGTCACTTATCTAGAGCCCACAGTGAGATGTTTACAGAACTAATTCTGTAAAAATCTCACCGAGGGCCGCGGGACTGCGTGCGTGATGTTATCAGACCTGGTGACACATGCACGGTTTCCTTTTAGTTCAATTAAGATCGTTGAGGGCGACGACGTTCTGTAGTGTCTGCTTAGGAAAAAGTCACAAGTTTGTAAATTATAAATTGCAACCATTCAATACACCATCTAAAAATAATATTACCATCGTAATTTAACACAACCTTCCATGATTCTATCCCTTTCGGTGAACTGCCTCTAACACGAATTACGAATTACCGGACCTAACAAAATCCGTACCTTAACTATCCCGCGATTATCAAATTTGTGCCCACCTAAACGTGTCGTCAGCGAATTGGTATGTTTTATTAGTTTGTGTGAAATTCCAACATTTTCTGCTCCAATATTCATCAGGATTATGATAGAACTTTAATCCCTTCTGGTAGGGTAACTTTCAACTCTATTATAGGAAGCGGTACAGGATGGACTATGAATATAGGTCACCTGTTTAAAAGGAGATTTCAGATACTTAATTTTTTATGGATTTTTATTTTTAGCCGTGACGACGCTCAGAAAAAACTTATTTCTGACAGTGGACTTCTTTTAATGATAATAGTGTATGTGACAGTATGAAACGGTAACGGACATTACATAAAAAAAGCTTATTTTATGCTGTAAGCATTTTATTTCATTTGTTCTTTGAAATTACTTATTTTATAAATAAATAGGTATGTTGCTAATTAAGCTGATTCATTAAAAGTCTAACCATTATGATTAGTTCAAATTTTAATACTGATTAGCAGATCAAATTCTAATTTCCCACAGAAAACTGGGATTACAAATCAGCTTATGTAGTACCTATTTAAATTATCTACATAATATAATATTATAAAGAGGAAAGATTTGTTTGTTTGTTTGTTTGAAATGAATAGGCTCCGAAACTACTGGACCGATTTGATAAATTCTTTCAGCAATAGATAGCTACATCATCAGGGAGTAACATAGGCTATATTTTATCCCCGTATTCCCACGGGAACGGGAACTACGCGGGTGAAACCGCGTGACGTCCACTAGTAATAATATTTTAGAATGTTTTATTCATAATGCTGATGATTTTTAAAGCTACCTTTTTGGTCTCTATACCTAAAAAAAATATTACAAGGCCGTAGCATAAACTTTGCTACCTCGTCTAAACCTGTTGTTTTCTTCGTGTCTTCACGAAGTTAATTACTAAGCTGTAACGAGGTTACAATATCACATACTAAAGCGCCTACATATCTCGCTTTCACGCCGTATAATGGGTAACCTTTCAGTTTCCAGGAAGATAGAGAATTTCAAAATTTACATAATCATAGTTTGATTATTTCGCGGCGTTCGAGGCGGAGGTGCAAAACTTGAATTTGATTTTGTTAAGATACACACAAACTTGTGGACTAATTAAATTTTGCTTCGCGCTTCTTCCTATTTACTTGTTTAACATAACGTTACTCTGGGCATGCAATTCTTGAAAGGGTAGGCAGTGATTTAGCCTATAATTTCCTTGAAGTCTAAAGTGTTGAGTTATTAAATCACTACTGAACTGACTGCTTGCAAAAACATTTTGTACGCGTCTCCACAGACTAAATTGAATGCACCATTCCGTAACAAATTGTTGTCGGATGTTTAGCATGTGATGTTGTATGCCTTTCCTATTTTAAGAAAGGTATTCTCAAGACCGCGTACCGGAAAACGTAACGTGGTAGGCTTCCTACAAGGTGGACCGATGTCCTGATGAAGGTCGCGGGTAGCCGATGTATGCGAGACGTACAGGACCGGTCGTTGTGGCGTCGCTTTGGGGAGGCCTATGTCCAGCAATGGACGTGTTTCGGCTGATATGATGATTCTCAAGACCGGCAATATTCGGTATTAAATCCGAGCCGAGTTAAGAAATTTTCAAAAGAGCGTGTCTCGGCGCGAACTTTTTGACGTTTATCTCCAAGAGACGAAGTAACGGCTGAGGGGGGTGATCTCTTCGTCGGAGTACAAGGAGTAGAAAAAAAAATGGGACACGCAAACGGCAAACAACAAAATAAAATACTACTAACTGTACTACTAGTTCGATGTACGAAGTACTACTACTACGAGTCTGATTTCCAAATTAGACTAAGCTTTGAAGTCTTGGTTGTTTGTTGGTTATAAAGATCTGATAGTCAGTCACGCCAATCTTTTTCTATTATATTGTAGTTACTCCAAACCCCAACTTATCCGGGAAAAGGCTAGGCATGTAATGATTGGATGTCTACTGCTTAGACCAGAGTCGATAATTTTTGAAACCAAAAAAAATAATAGTAGGATGAAACCCATTGGAAAAGGAAGAGAATATAACAAAAATGAAAAGAAAAATAATTTACGGGTGATCTCAGGTCGGGAAGTGGATGGGGGTGAGTTTTTAAGGGTAAAAAAACAGTTTATCTCGATTTCCGGCAAAATTAAAAGTCCTATGGAAAAAAGTTAAGTTGCAAAGTTGTAGGTAATAAAAAGATCTACAACTTTTGTATTTACAATTTTTTCACATAACCTCATTTATGTGGAAAATTCAAATAACCAAGTTTTTGGTTTTTTATTTTTATCTTTCATGAAATTTGATGAAAACTTACCTTTTTATGTCATTTTTTCAATTTGAAATATTTATTTTTTCACCTTATTTTGACTTAATGTCGAAAAAGCACCCTTATTTTCAATCGAAAATTCTCCCGTCAAATTATCTGCTTTTTTAAAAAGTCAGTGGACTTTCTGTTCGTTGAAATGTCTACTTTCTGATGGTGTAAAAAAAAAATACATTACTGAGGTATATCTCAGAAAATGCAAAAAAATCTCACCCCCATCCACTTCCCGACCTCAGATCGCCCGAAAATTATTTTTCCTTTAATATTTGTTATATTCTCTTCCTTTTACAATAGGTTTCATCCTGCTATATTTTTTTTTCACTGTTTATCATTTTTAAAGGCTTCACCCCTGGTCTAGCTATGGAGTCTGGGATTTCATTCATTTGATGAAAATTTACCGGCTTGCTATTACATGATACTAAAACGTCTGCTGATTTTTTTTTTAATTGTAATCTAAACGACACTTATTTAACAAAATTTGACATTTATAATTTTTATGATTTGACATTTATAATTTTTATTGGCGTAACCAGTCCGACATTTTTTCATTTTTTTTTTTATTGTAACCTTAACTTGACATTTAAAATTTTTGTGCTCTTAATTTGTAATTTTACTTTTTATTTTATTTGATTTTAATTTGAATATAATTCGCATGCCCTTGCGACGGTAAAATACGGAGGACTATATTATGTAAAAAAGAACATCTATGCACCAATACCCATGTTTGCAAATAAATAAATGATTTATTGATTGAAATGTGAGTGTCATACTATTGCATAGGCCCACTATACATCTCGTCTTTACCTACTTTGTTCTTGTATATAATTCCTTCAGAGCTCAACAGAGTTCTGAGTGGACTTAAACAAGTTGAATTGTAGTTTAAAGCACCTGTAACAATGGACTTAGTGTCCGGTTGTTGGGGCATTGCTTGTAAGCACTAGATCCTCCAAACTTTGTTTCAGTTAGTTAAAATTGACTGGAGTTTGGGAAACATTCAAATCTTGGGTAGTTCGTAGTTTTAATAAGGTGTCAAAGTACGAGGGTTTAAATCACAATTGCTTAAGAATATTGTGTTTCTACTTCTGTTTTAATGTTTTAATATAATAATATTATTGATTTCAACTGTGCCAGCCATGATGAATCATCATCATCATCATATCAGCCGAAAGACGTCCACTGCTGGACATAGGCTTCCACCAAGTGTCGCCACAACGACCGGTCCTGTGCATCTCGCATCCATCAGCTGCCATCCTTAGTGGGACAAAATATACTAAACGTTCGTACGAGTGTATTTTGCCCCACTTAATCATTTATGTGTCAGAATACACTCCAAAAATATGGCTTTTCTATTCTGCCTCACTAGTAGGGTGAATAGTGGGGCAAAGTAGACTAATCTATATTAAGGAATATAGGCGTAATGTAATATTACGCACAAATACATTTTCATTTTCAATTGGCTTTATAAACAAACGCGAGTATTTCCAATTAATGGTAGATAATCATATTAGCATGATCACGGAACGTTTCTATGTAACAATATATATGACACAAGTGCGCCATCTAAGACTGCACCATATCTTGTGTTTATGAAAAGAATCACATCGCATGTTACAAATTAAATTCCGGAAACAACGTACGGAACAACATTTCCCAGAAATTTTAATATCATGCAGTTTAATATTAAACAAAGCACGTGTAGTATTTGTGATCCTACATTAATCTTTAGACGAAATTTTTAGTTTTTAGAACAAAATGTGAATATTAAATCGCAAAAAGCTGTTAATGGAACTTTGACGTTATTTCTTGGAAAGCAGTGAACTAGGGTACATTTACGCTAGTGTAAATACGGCGTAATGGATGCGTACTGACGTCACCTGAACACGCCATAACATAGCCTTCGCAATATGCCTACAATATATGGGCTTACTGAAATTTTCATTGCCGATTTAAAGCGCAGTTAAAAATTATGACTATACAGGCTAGTTTACTCAGTACGAGATGCTGAGTAGACAGTAGACAAATACTCGGATTGTCTACTTCTATGCTAGTAGCCCGGCTCACTTTAGCTGTCTTCACGATGATAGTAGCTGTCCAGTATCTTGCGAGGCACAAAATACAAAAAAAAAAACAGGTTCCGCTCACAACTGCCTGGCTGACACTGGCAAGCCACTGCCGAACGCGTCCAAATCAGGCAAGCTGGCGAGTGAAACCAAAAAATCCATATATCCAAATATACCCAACTCGCACGTGGCAGTAACTCGTAAGATACGTCCATATGATGCAAGTTACTGCACTGTATCTTACTCGGCAGGCTGATTCGCACTATAATGTGAAATTATAACTTGAAATTAATTCGCGATTTAATGAAAGTCGACCGATGACCTGATGAAGGCCGTGTGAGCTCGCTGGATGCAAGACGGTCAGGTGCGGTCAATGTGGCAACATGATGAATATAAAGAAAGCTGCAGAAAAATCAGGAATATTATAATCGTAAGCGTTCCCTCACGTGAGATAGTGGTAAATCGCGAACCAATCAATAGAAAAAAAAACTGGCCAAGTGAAATTCTGTAACTGTTTGGGTTACAGAATTTCACTTGGCCAGTTATTTTTTGTTACGTAAATAAAAAAGAAAATTGAGTATGAGGGTCACTTTTGAGAGTAAAACTAGGTGCTAATAACTAAAACAAATTGAAGATTATAGTTCTTTACCTAAAAATTACAGGAAAACCTATAAGAAGTCTGTAGTGTTAAAACAACAAGTTAAAAAAATGAAATTAGTTCGGAAACCTTTGCACGCGAGTCCGACTCGCACTTGGCCATTTCTTTTATTGCAACTAAACTATGTGTGCTTTCTTCTATACCTCTCTGTAGACATGTAAATTAATTATTGCACAGTATTCTTTTGTATGTTGACATGACCATAACCAAAAAACTGGCCAAGTGCGAGTCGGACTCGCGTGCAAAGGGTTCCGAACCAATTCAAAATTTTTATCATGTTATTTTAACACTACAGACTTCTTATAGGTTTTACTGTAATCTTTAGGTAAAGAACTAATATTTCCAATTTTTTTTTTCAAAATTTTAAGCTCAGCAGTTTCGAAGATCAGGTGGGAATGGTGATTTTTCGTCTAATTTCTTTAATAACTTCAAAACTATTTATTTTAAAATTATGAAAAAATATATAATTAAATCCCTAACAAAAAGCTCTTTCCTTTGATATGTCACACAATATTGTTCAAAAAACTTCTTTTTTTAATTTTCTAGTTTGACCCCCAAAAGTGATCCCCATACTAAAAATGTAATAATTTACGTAACATGTCCATGTCACAAAAGTCCATATGTGTACCAATTTTCAACAGAATCGGTGTAGTGGATCCGGAGAAAACTGGCTGTGACAGACGGACAGACAGACGAAAAGATAGACAGACAGACGGACAGACAGACAGGCAGACACCCGACTGATCCTATAAGGGTTCCGTTTTTGTTCGGAACCCTAAAAACCCTCAATCTCACCTCTCAAAATACCCATAACCTGTACAAAACCCCAACTTTCTCACCTACAAACCAACCCCACTAAATCAATATAACGTCGTACATAAATACAATAAAGAAATATTCACCCCAGAACTTAGCAGTCGTGTCACGTTCAGTAGCCTTTATAAATAAATATACGTCGCGCTTATAGTGGTGGCTAGCAATTTGTTTCACCTGTAATTTGATGTATGAGAGAGAAATATAAGAAAATCGTGCGAACGCCTCCCTGAGATTTATGGGAAACTATATGTTTTTCGGCTATTTACGACGGTTTCCATCGGAAGGGATGGCTGGGGGCGGTTCATCATGAGCTGTCTTCATTGGCATATCTTTATCTCGGAGGATTTTTTCGGCGTATTGTGGAAGAAGTGTGAAAATAAGTGGACAGGTATATTTTGGCGTTTTTAATCGATTTCCAAAAAAGGAGGAGGTTGTCAATTCGGGTATTTTTTTTTTAAATGTATGTACACCGATTACTCCGAGGTTTCTGATTCGATTTCTGTGATTCTTTCTTAGTTCGATGCAATATACTTGCCATTTGGTTTCGTAAAAATTTGATTCGATTTAGTTGAGTAGTTTTTAATTTATGAGCATTTTTGCTTATTTCAATTTCTGCGTTGTTCAAGTAGCACCACTTAAAAGTGAATATACTAAAAAAAACGGTGTTTTTGATTTTGTTTCTTTGTTTTTTAACACCGACTTCCAAAATTAAGGTTATTTTATTCTTTGTAGTGTCTTGTTTGGAAGTCGGTTATATTTTTATGTAAAAAGTTTTTTATTTAAATTATTTGCCTATGCAGGAGCAAAATGTGGCATTTAACTAGCTCTAGTAAAAAGGTATGCTTACGAACTTGATTTTCTCTGATGATTGCGTTTTGCCTTATTGCTTTTTCAGCTGTAAAACCTGATTTTCCTGTTGGAAAATGTTTCGACCTTGATTAAAATCTTTACTGCTGTAGATTGTCTGGTTAATACAGGTGTTGTGATTTTATTAAACAAATTGAAACTAATCTTAAATCTTATGTATTCAATTCTATGCAAAAAACTTTCAAAGAACTTAGATCTGTGTTTAGAAAAGATTTTATCAGACAAACAATTCTAATCTTCTCACGAAGCGTCTAGATTTAAATAAAAAAAAAACACCTCTCACCTATATAATCCCTTCAAAAAAACCTTCTAAATGATACCTAAGTACGAAATGCAAAAAGTCTTGAGTTTGAGACCCACTGTAAGGCGTTTTTCACATTCATGATTTTATACAAAATACCTATGTACAATTGAAACTAATTTTAGGTGGATACGTTTTTCAACTGTTTCTCTTAATTGATTGATAGATTTTTATTTATTTATTTATTCCAGAAAACTTACTCAGAAAAAATACACATAATAATTATCTTCTGCCAAACTGCTGTACAGTTTGTCGGTAGCGACAGATAGATATAAGATATAGATACATAAGTTAAGGTGCTCTAGGTTAAGGTTCTCTGTAAAACGCAACACCATACACTGCGATCGCCAACCCGCCTGACAAGCGTGGCGATTATGGCAAACTCCCCCCTTTGCGGGAGGCCTATGTCCAGCAGTGGACATCTTTCAGCTGTTATGATGAAATTAAGGTGCTTATAAGATGTGTAGGTACTAATATTATGAAGCTAAAGAGTTTGTTTGTTTGGTTGAAAGCGCTAATCTCAGGAACTACTGGTTTGAATGAAAAACTGTATTAGTGTTGGATAGTGCATGAATCAAGGAAGGCTATAGGCTATTTAAAATCACATTACGACCAATAGGAGCGGAGTATTAATGAAAAATGTGACGTAGACAAAGTTTCGCGGGTGAACCAGCTCCCTCGCGCAACTTTGTACGTACGTACGAATAAAATTATATTTCTTGACGAAGGAAAAACACTATGCAACGATCGTGGTATTGAGCAGGTAGTTTTCACCTTTACTTCCCCTGAAAAAAAAATCGTGTAAACGTATTGATGAAACTATGAAATTTCAATTATGTTTTTGTAAAGTTTGAGATAGGTAATTTAGTTTTCCGTAAAATGTATGCACAAAGGGGTCGATGCGTTACACTGAAACCGAAAACAGAAAGGATTTTAGTTACAATGTAAGACTGATGTTCCAGGTTATTCAAAGTTAGGCTCTTTTAATAGTTTTTCCTCTAACAGATATGTCTGACTGTGAATGAAATCAAGTCCCATGTCACATCTTTATGAATCACCCCTTACTCCAGAACTTTAGGGTAACCAAGATACAGGAGATCAGACGCGATGACGCGAAAAATCCAATTACTCGGCGCCAATTCACGCATTCTAATGTAGGACGAAGCCGCGTGTTACAAAATGTAATCAAAGTTTATGGTCGCCCTAGCGGTTTTTGCCCTCTACCTTGGATTAGACTGACGACGTGGTGGAAAGATTAGCGGGAAGATACTTGTTTAGATTTTTTTTGCTTTCTTTGTCTGAGCAGGTAGGAAGATTTGATAAATAAATTTTGGGCTGTGTTTGGTTGGAATTTTTGGTCGTGGTAAAGCAAGAAGGCTGTGGTTCAGTTTGATCTTGTTTTTGATAAACTAGAATTTACTGGTATCATGCGTTCTTCTTACAGTAACTAGCCAATTAAACTCAGAGATGACTTAACTGTAAGAACTTTTGAATTCAGGTGGGCTAAAAAGGCCACTTTAGGAGAATCAAATTACAATCTGTCAAATTTAATTTTCATCTTTATCACTAACGCATTAGGTTCAAGGTTGATTGGGAAAATTTGACAGTGACGGGTCGCGTGATTTGCTTTCTGATTCTGCTAAAGTGGCCTTTTTAGGCCCGCAGTTCTGCCATGACGTGCCATCGTGATTCCGTTGTGAGAAAAAGACGGAGATATACAGGTCCCATTGCACTATCCCTGTTTTATAATAGATTCATGATATCGACATTGTAGTGTGTGGAGCTGAACTTTCAGAGATAACCTTTTACAAACATTATGATCGAACGAATACTACCTAACCTTCGTTATTATTTTAGTTTCGATTATGTATCTACATGACGACTAAAATTAAGATAACAATGTCATAACTAAATTTAATAAATAAACATCTGGCGTATATATCCCAGATGTTTATTAAATTTAAATAGGGGTACAATAATCACTCCTAAAAAACGAGATAATTTGCTGAAAGTTACCTGTTAGCAAACTAACAATACAAACAATAAAGGTTGTTTTAAACCTAACCTTTTTAATGAGAAAAAACGTTGAACAAGCTACAAAACATAATTTCCGCAAAGCTTTGAAACAAACTCCTTTCTTTCCTTTAAGAAAGACTTATTTAAAAAAGATCAAAGTAAGTTGAACCGAGACAAACAAGCATGAATAAGAAGAAATAAGAGCTAGGATGTATTGTGCTTACTGTCAGTCATCAAGTACCTGGGTACTGAGCTCAATAGTACGGACAAGCAGTGGCGGAGCCTTCATACAAGCCCAAAAGCCCGGCATGCCTTACTAAAATGCTCGATAGAGAATCAATATCAAACCCAAACTATTTAAAAGTTCGCGCGCTTAATTCTTATCAAAATAACACAAAGTATCTACCTATGCCACACTACACATCGCGATTGTTCGCGCGCAGAGTTTCGCATTTGCAGAATCTACATATAGCTATCTCGCTTACACGTACCGGCTTTTACCGGGCTTTCAAATACTAGCTCTGTCACTTTCGCACTTATAGCGATGTGCCATATAACGAGTCAGAAACTTTTGCGTCTACAAATCGATCAGTATGAAAGAATTAAGCCCTGCTTGCGTATGAAGTTGCCCGCGTATTATGCGTGACCTTGTCACCTTGCCAACTCTGCAGTGTTGCCGTTTTAGCGACGTTGTGAGATCTTGGAGATTTTTAACGAGTTTGGAGACTTTTTTTAAGATTTAACAACAATAAAAACTAGCGACTTTTTAAAATAACGAAATTAAATATTCAAGCAATATCTTAAAAATAAAAAAATTGCGACATCTAGCTGGATTTTTCATATACCTGAGGACTTTTTTTGCCTAAATGACAACACTGCAACTCTGGTAAGTAGTTTCCGACACCCGAGTGCAACTAACTTCAGTTTCATTCGCTTGAGTGGAAAAGTTATGTTGTTAAAGTTATTTGTGTGTTTTCTTAGATTTTCTTAGTGATACAATTGTTTTAGTGACTTACCTACAACAATGGAGGTAATTGTACCTTGTGAGGATTTAAAATGTGTGCAAGTTTTGATTGGCGAAGATAAGGTAAAATCTTTAAGCTTTGCTCAGAAAAAACAGTTAATTTCTTCATTAAAACCGACGCCTAATCTGTGTATTTCTCAGACTAGTAAATCGCATAAACGATAATTTAATAGATCAGTGTATAAAACTAGTTGGATTGTTGGCTGTTCGCACACGAATAAGCTGTATTGTTGGTGCTGCATATTTTTTTCGAATGAAGATTCCGTTTGGAATACATCTGGTTATAATGATTTAAATAACATATCTGGCGCCATTAAAAGGCACGCAAATTCCCATAAACACCTGTGTGCAATGGTTTCTTTCGGTAATTTTGGTAAACAACGAATTGAGACATCTATATCACGCCAGTTATCTGAGGAAATTTCAAAATATAACACGCGCGTTGATAACAACCGTAGTGTATTTCAAAGATTAGTCGATATTGTTTGTCATTTAGCACAACAGGAACTTCCTTTAAGAGGACATGATGAGTCCACAACTTCATTAAATAAAGGCAATTTTTTAGAACTGGTCTCGTTAATTTCAAAATACGATGTCGTTTTAGAAAAGCATATGCAGCATCAGGAAAGTGACAAACCGGGGCCGAGTTATTTATCTAACAAAATTCAAAACGATATTATTCATTCCGTAGCCGATGTGATGCAAACTTGCATCGATTACGAAGTTAGGCAAACAAAATTTGTTTCAATTATTATTGACGAAACCCCCGATGTTAGTCATAGAGAACAACTGTGCTTGATTCTCAGATATTATTATAAAAATGAAATTCATGACCGTTTTTTGGGCTTTCTTAATGTGTCGGAAAGTCGCACAGCAGACTCACTCTCCAATATTATTTTAGAAATATTGAATAGACATGATTGCATCGCAAAATTAGTAGCGCAAAGCTATGACGGTGCTAGTGTAATGTCCGGTGTAAGAAATGGAGTTCAACAAAAAGTTAAAGATGTTTGTCCACAAGCAATTTACATTTGGTGTAATGCACATATTTTGGCCTTAGTGTTGTCTAAATCATGCAATAGAATTCAGGAGGTTAGTTTATTTTTTTCAGCCCTTCAGGCTTTGTGTAATTTTTTTAGTAATAGTACAAAACGAGCTGCTTTTTACGATACTCATTGCAGCAAAAAATTGCCTAATGCTCCCGCAACTCGTTGGACATACATGTCGCGAGTTGTAAACACGGTTTATGAACAAAAAAGTAAACTTATTGAGTTGTTTTCTGATCTGTGCGACAATCCACAGAACTGGGACGGGGATACGATTTTAGCTGCGGAGAATTTTGAAAACAATTTGAGATCTTTTAATTTCAATTTTTTTCTTTTTATTTTTCATCGGATATTTGAAAAAACTGACTGCTTGTACAATATTCTACAAAAATCACAAGTTGATGTCGGTTATTGTATTAATAAAATAAAGGAATTTCAGGCATGGTTACGTGCTGAATTTCAATCCGAATTTGATCAAATTTATGAGAATACGTTGCAAAATAACTCGGCTCCTCGTTTGAGACGCAACGTACGCTGTGCAAAAACGGAATACAGACGACTTTTTGTAGAAGTAATCGATAACATTAATACCGAAATTACTGGCCGATATTCTGAAATTTATAAATTAAAGTTTTTCCAACTGCTCAACAACAAAAAATTTGACAATTATCACTCACATTTTCCTACAGGGGAATTAGATTCATTATTTGACATTTATGCAAACTATTTCGACAAACAAACATTAAAAAGCCAATTGATTTGCTTGTATTCTAGTCCTGATCTGAAAGACCGTAATGTTTTCGAATTAATTGATTTCATTAATGAGAATAACCTTGAAGATGCCTTTCCCGAGCTGTTAAAATTAGCGTATCTTGTTGTAACTATTCCAGCTACAAGTTCTTCCGCGGAACGTGCTTTTTCGTCTCTTAAACGTATCCATACCTATCCGAGAAATACACAAGGTCAAGAGCGTCTTTCCGAATTATCAATGATAGCTATTGAAAAACAGTTGTTGGTAGAATTAAAACGATCACCAACATTTTACTCTGATGTAATTAAATCATTTCTTAAGAAAGATAGACGATTCCAATTAGAATATAAATAATTTATTTAATTTCCTTATTACATTCTATCTAGCTATTTTTTAACTTTCGTTTTGTAACTTTGTTTTTTTTTTGTCTGTAACCTGTTAGTCCTGTTACGAAGCAAGCACCTACTTACCATAACTTTGTTCCCTCAAGCAATGAAGCAAACCAAACGGCTTTTTTCAAAGCCACCGGAGGTATGCAATTGCTGATATGTTTATTATATTCAATCTAGCACTAGCATGCCTTCAGTGTGCTTTGGTTAACTCATTCACCGCATGACAATCAAGAGTGAAATTGAAGAAGAGGAAAGAAGAAGATGGATGAATTCACTTTTAATTTATTGTACCTAACCAGTAGTTTATGAGAAAATTGCGATGATACATACGTAGGTACCTATATACTCAGTCGAAAACTGAACTTTCTTTTTTTGAAATCGGTTAAAATTTTATTGGGCTTGCCTTATTTTGAAACCCTAGGCACGCCACTGCGGACAAGGCTCTTACCATTTGAATCTCGATAAATTTTCACTTCAATGCGTTTTAGAGCATTTGTAAACACGTGTGTGATTTTTAATAAAACTAGACTTTTAGCATGAAAAGAAGCAAAATTCGCAGCGCATATTTGAAGGTGTTTTGTTCAAAAATACCCAATTGGCATCTTCACCAACATTTTAGTCTAAAGTCTATAGAGGTATGCGATACAGAGAGTAAAGTCCCGCAAAACCTCCACTAAAAAGGGAGGATCGTCCGACCGGACGGTTATTGTGTCTGGTGGGCAACTACCCGATGGTTGATATTCGGACTGTTGTATTTTGGCCCTTTCATAGAGGCAAAAGCTCAAGTGGCTGCAAATAAGTTGGGGATCCTAGCAAAGGTGAGACGGTACTTTACGCCGGAACAGCTGCTCAAACTCTATCAAGCGCAAGTTTGATCATGTATGGAGTACTGCTCTCATTTTTGGGACGGATCTGCCAGATACCAGCTTGATGCCCTTGAGTCAATTGAAAAACGAGCCCAGAGGATCATCGGCAATGATACGCTCGACGCGACGAAGCTCCAAAGTCTTGAGCATAGACGACGAGTTCGGTTCGGTTTTCTACCGGTTGCATTTTGGGGAATGTGCGACGAAATTGCATAATTTAATTCCACCACGCCCGTTCCATCATCGGACCACAAGACGAACGGCGATGCGCCACTGCTACATGGTGGACATCCCACCCACACGCACAAAACGTTTTGGGAACACATTTATAGTGCGTACAGCTAAGGAGTGGAATTCCCTGTCGGAGTCTGTGTTTCCTGATAGCTACAACCTGGGAGTCTTTAAGTCAAGAGGTTACTTCTAGACAAGCGTGCTTCATCTTCGACCACATCATCGCTTACCATCAAGTGAGATAGTGATCAAACGCGTGCCTATCAATAGTAAAAAAAAGTATAGAAATTCAAATAACACGGTAAACTCTGATACCGCGATGCAGAATTTCATTAGTAGTTCGCTGAGGGTGGGGTAGATGGCGTTGCGGTTCTTTTTGCTGCCGTACTTTCACTTCGTTGGTTTTTCTGGTTTTTGTCGAGGCAGCATTGATGCTGCTACAAGTCCAGTGTTAGACGATGATAATTATGTCCCCAAAGAAAAAGGACAACCATTCGATAAAGTCTGTAACGAAATTGCATCACTTTACTGGCGTTTAATTTACTCGTATTACGCATCAATAATATTTATTTCGAAGAATTTTGACTAGTGAAGGTACAATTTTAGAAATAAAATAAGGTAAGAAGTTTGGGCACAAGACTTCAGTTTTTTATTTTAACAAATTATTTCAAGGTTACCCGCTTATGTTTCACACTCAGTCACCAGCCTTATACTTTATGCTAAATCATTGAGGCCAATATACCACAAAATTACATTCTATTGTCCAACTTAAAATGTACATGGTGTTTCATTGGCCATTTAAGTTGGTTTTACGGGGTAAATACAACTCCCCGCTTTTTATACGTTAACGACAAATTGCTGTTTTATTTGTTTAGAATTAAGGGCTGTGGTTACGTCGAATCTTATTACAATGCAGTATTAAGTAATAACTTAGATTTTTTTAAGCTATAATTTTAATCAAGTAATAAATTAACAATTATAATAAATGAAATGAACAAATACACTAAACTAACACAAAATTTCGAAACGGCTGGTTGACACTTCCCGTGACCCAAGAGCTGGGTTTTACTTTGGGCAGAGATTAAGTATTGCCATTCAACGTGGCAATGCCGCCAGTCTCTTGGGCACATTACCACATTACAGCGTTGAGGAATTTTTTGATGCTCTATTGTAGTTTGTTGTTAGTTTAGTGTATTTGTTAATTTTACTTAGAAGGTAAATTACAAAATACTCAAATCAATTTGACTAACCTTTTCTGCAGTCGAATGCAGCATTACCAGTATTTTATGGAGCCATCGCTTATCTGACTTCTACAATCCAATAACTGGAAAACATGATAGGTGCCCATTGGTAAGACAGGTGCCAGAATTTCTGACTTCGGACTCATAAATACTAATGAATCCAAGATAGTATATTAATTCATGTTTGACCTTAGCGTAAGATGATGCGACTTTGCTCAAAAACTTATACATAATTTATGAATGTTACCTAGGTCAATACTTAAACGCTGGTGCTTACCACAAATTCGATTAAGCCCAACACTTTTGAGGGTTTTCCTAAACACAGAGTAAAATCCTATATCTTTGTTATATGGCATATGAATATTTATGCATTATGGAAAAATAATTTAACTTTTAAAAACTAAAACTAAGTGATTATACGCTAAGAGCACTTCCTATGGCTAGCGGGCTCTTTTCAGTTGTGCGCGGACGGGGTGTGATGTGGTAGTTGAGCGTCTGTCGCATACGTTCCTCGCTCTTATCCCTTGCATACATCTCTCAATTTTTTGTCAGTAATAAATACCTAGCTCCGCCAGCCAGCCCGATAAGGGACAAAAAGGTAATCTCACTGATGATTTTTTCCTCGCGCACCGCCTAGCCACCTCACATATCTTTGATCGAAAAGGAAATTGTTTTGCTTGCGCTAAGCAAGGCTAGGTAAATGAAGCAATTCTATTGATTCTTAACAAACACATCCAACGCTACGCATCCTCGCTCATCTCTGGAGGAAAAGCTCCTTAACAGTTCAGTCTCTCTTCTCGGAAACAAACCATTGAACACGACTGCCGTAAACTTTAACAGGCAATTATTGTAGTATTTGAAAGTTTCATGTGTAAGTCGAAATGGAAGTGGTATTATTGAGCATTAAGTGTCGCATACAATGGTACTTGAAGTTACATGGCTTGGGTCTTAAGTACGCTTGTTTATTGGTTGTATCATTTATGTTCTATTTTGCTCTAAGGATGTCTAACACAATGTTTGCTGAGACTAGAAAAGTCTAATACTAAGGAGGCTTTAAACGAAGTGAAAAATGGTATCGATTGTCGAAAAGTTATTTTTGATTTATGAACAATCGTTGTCGCTGATGCAATTGTCTAGACCCTTAGCCCTCCTACGCACTAGTGGTTGAACCGCCTAGGCGGTCCGCTTCAGCGGCCAGCTGTTGGAATAGTTTTGTGGCAGCTAAGTGCGTAAAATCACTAGCGGTTGCATATTTAACTGGAAATGCGGCCAGCCTACGCACTAGCGGTTGCCGCGGGGGCCCGCGGCCAACCGCTAGTGCGTAGGAGGACTTAGTTCTCTGAAATAGTCCGTCCGTGAAGTAGTCTGGAATAGTAACTTAACCTCTAGTAGTATTATTTGACACAGTGACATTTGATCATCATGCGCTGTATGATTTTCAAAGAGATTTTTACAAAAATACGTGTCTAAGACACAAAGTTACCATGCATAGAAATATGGAACATAACTAAAAATTATATTCCAACAGAAATACACACACAATAAAAAATTCAACCTAAAAATAGTAAAAGAAAATGTTCAGCAATGTGACCACATACCTGAAGAAGTAACCGGAAGTAGGTTCCGCGGCACCGGAAGTGCTGAATGTACGCCGCACATTGTTAATAAGGGGCGTGCGAGTTTCCGGTGGCTGCGAGATTAGTGATGTGAATTTGTTATTTCTTTTTTGGTAAATCTTTTATGTTATTAAATAAGAAATGGTTTTGGATTTTCGCAAAATGTGAAACTTACAGAGAACTGACAAAAATTGGATTGTGATCCAGTGATGTCGTAAAGCTTGTAAGAATCAATAATGAAATTATATTAAATTAAATTTCATTTATTTCAGGCTATCAAACCCATATAAAAAAACCATAACAATAATTTAAATCAAATGACATTAGCAACTATTTCACATTAAATATGAATTTAAAATTAGATATATTATTACAATTTTATTAGATCATACATTAAATTTCATTAATAAAATAATTTCTATAGATATCAGGATTACATTGAATTACATTAAAATAATATTTCAACATTAATGCGTACGTGAACCATGCAACAGTAGTTACTACATCTGCAATACTGGATAATACATCTGTAAAATAATTTAATAATACGCCATTTCTACATGGAAAAGTCCTCACAATCATTACAACTGGAAATCCCTAATTATTAGATTAATTCAACGTTTTGAGGAATTACGAAATGAATATTCAATGCATTTACTTCCTTTACTATCAACAAATTGAGACACTTATCGACTACTACCAAAATTATACAGCATTATATCAATACAATCATCCACACAGGATATACCCGACACGCAACGCTTATTTCCTTCCATAATACATGTAAATCGTCGGTACAAACTCAATTGGTTAGTCGAGTATATCAATTCGCCTGAGCGCATTACGCCAACACTACTCCATTCACTCCAGGATTACGGCATAAAGGCTTTACTTGAGAATATGACGTCACATGTGTCCTGACCTTTTTAGTACGTGCTTCTTTATTGTGAGGATTTTTATGGACGTGTGCCGGCTGAGAAATAATAGGTCAGTCGTACCGTGAATGTTAACGGTGACCACGATTTTTTGACGAAGATTTTTACGAGATTCGTGTTAAAGTGACTATGGTGGACGCTGGATAAATGTGCAATATTTTTCCCCACACTAGGAATTTCTTTTGTACCGTAGTTGCGTTTACATACACATAATCTCATATACACAAACAGCCAGTCCCGGAACAACTATCTGTAGGCCATGCAAATATTTATTCCGTGCGGGAATCGAACCCGCGACACGCAGCGCCAACCGTGCCGTCAAACTGAGCCACATACATTTATTTACTTTCTTGATACCAAAAACAGAAATACAGCCATAAAGCTGTCCGGAATCGACTTCTATCGTGATCTACGAAGGAATGTTAGGGAAAGATCAACGTACTTTATTACAAGTTTATCTGATCTGGCGCCTACCATAGCAGTACAGCAGTGGGGCAAATACAATGATGATGTATTTTAGTATCGGCCCAAAGCCAAAGAGGGAAACTATTTTAAACATCTTTTAAATAAAATTTCATGCCTGTGACTTTCTGAATAAAGTACGAGGGTTTGGTACAAACGGTTACATCAGCGATGGCGGCAGTCGAAAAGCCAAAATGTTTGGGGTTGATAATCTGCTATAGTCGAGAGAAATGCCTACTTTACATTTATAACAAAATAGTGGACGTCACGCGGTTTCACCCGCGTAGTTCCCGTTCCCGTGGGAGTACGGGGATAATATATAGCCTATGTTACTCCCTGATAATGCAGCTATACAATGCTAAAAGAATTTTTCAAATCGGTCCAGGAGTTTCGGAGCCTATTCAATTCAAACAAACAAACAAATCTTTCTTCTTTATAATATTAGTATAGATTAATTGACCCGCGCAACTTCATCTGCTCAGTAGTTCCTGAGATTAGCGTGTTCAAGCAAACAAACTGACAAACAAATTCTTTAGCTTTATATATTACTAGCTGACCCGCGTCACTTCGTCTGCTCCGCTTTTATTGGTTTTAGCGTGATGATTATAGCCGATAGCCTTCCTCGATAAATGGTCTATCTAACACTGAAATCATTTTTCGAATCGGACCAGTAGTTCCTGAGATTAGCGCGTTCAAGCAAACAAACAAAGAAACTCTTCAGCTTTATATATTAGTATATGTAAAGACTAGCTCTTGAATGCGGCGAACCGCGTCCCATCTATCGGTTTAGCGATTTAGAAGTAAAAGCATAACATACAAAGAAAACGCACTTTTGCATAAATTATAATTAAGTTTGCATGTGAAACTACAGTAAAAATCAACAAAAACATCATTTCACTCTTGTTTGAACCTACATTGATTTTCAATATTAAGCCAGACAAGCATCAAGATAATCCTTGTCTTTCTAACAATATAAACCAGATCTAATAAAACATTTTGATCAGCTGTCTTTCCTTCCTCATTCAGTATCACAATATCCCCTCAGGATACCTCGTAACACCAACCAGGTCAAGCACCACCCATGGAAACTAATTAATGAAAACGTACGATACAAACCAAGTTTATTATCACTGAAAGCTAAATTTAATCAAGGCAAAGTCTAAAACTAGGAATAATAATTCCATTGCCGAAACTAGGGCAGAGCCATTAAAGTCTGGAATCAAAATCAAAACTTCTGAAAACGTTTATGAAATTCATAATTAAGAACGTAATTTATGTTAGGATTCTCCGCCCATGAATGGTGCGGTGGACATCGGTTCTGATAACTGAAAATGATAGCAATAAATTATTAATGGAGCATTGTGAAGTTATGGAAGACGTATTATCTGTCTGTACCTGAGCAATTGAGCAACCTACTAATAAGTTAATACATTCAGTCAAAAAAGGGAATGGATGATTTGTTTATGGTTCCAAATTATTTTTTTGTATTTTTTTTTTTTGTTGTTGTTTTATTGCCACAACTGCTTTCCATTTTGGCGCGGAATTTGAGTTACATCTGTTATTTAGATCAAACATAGTGCTATTTTTAGTTATATCATATATTGCGAATTGCATAATGGACAAAAACGTCGAACAAAGAGTTTGTCTTAAATTTTTGCATTGCCAATGGAATTTAAAAGAAAAGAAAGAAAGAAAAATGTTTATTTGGGACTCACTGAAAACGTTATAGAAGGCTTACGGCGAATCGACTTTATCTAAAACACCTGCTTATGAGTGGTACAAAGCGTTCAAAAGCGGTCGAGATGTGATGGAAGATTTGCGTCGCTCTGGTAGGTCATCAACATCTGCAATTGAAGTTAACATCGCAAAAGTGAAGGAAATAGTGACTGAAAATCCTCATTTAAGTTTGAGAGAGATAGCTGCCGAACTTTCTGTCTCACGTGTCGGTCCGAACCATTTAAAATAATCACTTGGGTATGAAACATGTTGCCTCTCAGCTAGTCCCAAAAGACCTGAATTTTCTCCAAAAACTCAATCGCATAAGAGTCGCTGACGACATGCTAGAATGAGTCATTTCCGACCCAACATTCATGAAACGCATTGTTACTGGTGATGAGATGTGGGTTTACGAGTTTGTCATGCAAACTAGTTAACAAGCTTCGGATTAGCGCCTTCCAACTGAACCGAAACCGAAAAAACCACGCCAAAGTCGATCAAAAGTCAGTCATGGTAACTGTTTTCTTTCACTATCGCGGTGTTGTGCACTCGGAATTCTTGCCGGAAGGTCAAACGGTAAATAAAGAAATTTTTTGAGCGTTAAGAGAGCAAATTAGACGAAAAGGCCAGATTTGTGGAAAGGAAATTCTTGGGTTTTGCACCACGATAATACGCCTTCGCACAAGGCCATTATTGTGAACGAGTTTTTGACCAAAAACTCAACATATTCCAACTAGCAACCACCTTATTCACCAGATATGGCTCTAGCCGACTTCTTTCTTTTTCACCCACATTCGTTAGAAAACCTAAAGGAGAATTCGCGGCGAGAACTAAACTCGATTCCTGTAAAAGCGTTTACCCCAACAAATAATCCAATCATCAAAACATTTTGTTGTATCATTTCTGAAGGAGCATACTTTAAAGATGATAAAATAAATTTGGATGAATAACTAACATTTTGTGTATTATTGATCTTTTCCCGGTACTTTCTTGACAGAGTAGTATGTATGAACGGCTGGAAGCTTGGATGTTTATTTCTCGTTTACGTAAGAGCTACTGAACGAATTCGGATGAAACTTAGTAAACATGGTCTATGAACGGGACTGTCAAAAAAAATATTGGGGTGCCTAGCTGTCGCTATTTTATAAAAAACGCTTTGTGTTGCCCCACAAGTTAAAGTCCTAATCTTTAAGTATCATCATCATCCATGCCCCTATATATATATCATCATCATCCCAATTGATTGGAGTGAGTCCTAAATTTTTTAAGCTCCTTCATCAATCAGTCAAGCAATCAATCAACATAATTAAAAAAAATCTTCCGTCACTGATGAGTGACTGACAGAAAACGCAGAGCTGAAACTGCTGGTTGTAGATAGCTGAAATTTGGCATGTTGAAAGCTGAAGTTTGGGGAGTTTAAGGGAGCACTAAGAGAGGGTTTTCCTGAAATTCCTACGGGAACGAAAAAAAAATCATTTTAGTCATTTAGAATAATAATAAATTTATAATCGATACGTATGATCAATATGAGAAATCATTGAAAAACTTGTCATCATCATCTTCCCGCTCTTATCCCATGTTACTTGGGGTCAGCGCAACATGTTTTATTCTCTCATTCTGTTCTATCAAACGTCACTCTATCACTAACTCCCTTTTCTTTCATATCGCTCCTCACACAATCCATCCATTTTTTTTTAGCCTTCCTCTCCCTCTCCATCCACATTTATGTTCATAACTCTTTTAGTTACATGCGTTTCATCACTCCTCTTCACATGACCATATTACCAAGACAAGCGATTCCCTTATAACTTTTCCGTTACTGGCGCCACTTTTAAACTACCTCTAATGTACTCAGTTCTGACTTTATCCGTTCATTATGCACTTTATCATTGAAAAACTTGTATTTACAGTATAAAGAAGCATAACTTCCCCCATCTCATAAATCTCCTTCATATTCCCACTCCTTCTCGTTTCATGCAATACGATTGTGGAACTCACTCCCGCCTAACCTACATGAGTGTAAAAACATTTCTTTCTTCAAAAAAGAAGTCAAAGAGCTCTGTCCACTTTAGTTTGATCGTGTATATATTATAGGTATGTATTATTTTATTATAATTATGTGTTTAGGCTTATCTATTTGTGTATATTTCTTTGTATTGTTTATTGTAGTTTATATTTATTATTGGATAGTACTTGAAATACTTTAGTTAAGTTAGTATAGTCTATTTTAAGTGTCCTTCTCTGTCTCTCTACACACTGTGTCTACGGTTCTTATCCCACTGTTCTGTCGCAGGTCTGCTGGCAGAAATTTCTATTGAAATAAGCAGTGCCGGAGCCGGAGTCTGTGTTTCCTGATAGCTATAACCTGGGAGTATTTAAGTCAAGAGTGAATAGGTTACTTCTAGGCAAGCGTGCTCCATCTTCGACCACATCATCGCTTACCATCAGGTGAGATAGTGGTCAAACGCGAGCCTATAAATAGTAAAAAAAAAACCTTTGTGCTCTTTTGTCTATATGTAATGTTCTTTTTTTAAGTTTTTTGTTTATACATAAATAAATAAACTTTATAATACCAATTGAACTTGTCATTTTATTGGTGAAAAAAGATAAAAATCACCGCCAGCTAAATATTTTCTATGAATTTTCTTTTACGTACAAAAACTAGCCCAAGCAAACAACTCGATTCAACCACTTTATACTGAGTCCAGAACCAATTGATTTTTATTATTTATGGAGTTCAATCTTTTAAAGTAGGTAATGGTTTGCATTTCCCTGAGTTATGCAAAGGATCTAAATCAATCACATTAATATTGCATGCTTCGACCGATCAATCCAAGTCAGGAGTACAGCTTAACTTGTGGGCAGAACGTGAGCTTGATAAATCAACTTAAAAAGTGGCAATGGCTTAGCGGAAAATGTTGGATGGGTAGGAGGTCGTGAGTTCAAAACCCAACTGTTGCATTGAAGATATGGAGATACACTGGCATGTATTTAACTCAATTGAAAGGTTTCATATTTCCACAATTGCAGTCTATTGTTTTTTTATTACGTTTTAAATGATTACCGACTTTTAAATGTCGATTAGGTGTAGGATGGAAAACATCATAGTAGTTGTTATTTTAATCACCAAAGGATTCACCATAATTATTTCTGTCAGCCTGAAATATCCCAAAACTGTTTAAAGGCCGTCATAAATTCACATCATTGGCAAAAATGGCAGGAAAACGCGATTCTATCCAAACAAAAGATAAATTTACTACCAAACCTTTTCCTTACAAATACCACCAGAAAAAAGCCGACCAAGTGTGAATTGGATTTTCACACAAAGGGTTCCGTACCAAAAATCGAAAAAAAAAAAAACATTATTTGTATGGGAGCCCCTTTAATTTTTAATTAAATTTAATTTTTATAATTTGTTTTTATAGCAGCAATGGAAATAACCACTCTGTGAAATTTTCAACTGTCTACCTATCATGGTTCTTGAGATACAGCCTGCTGACAGACAGATGGACGGACGGACAGCGGACGCTTAGTAATAGGATTCCGTTGGTTACTTTTTGGGTAAGATACCCTAAAAACCCCGTACATTCCCGAAATCATAATCAAAACTGAAAAACTGTGTACAAAAGCAAAAGACTACCCACAAACAGCTGCATTTCGGACTGAAACGTTTAAAATAAATCACATTAAACAGTTTCGTGCAGATCGTTCGCGTAACGTACCGTTGTTGGCAGAATAAACTAGGTTACAGAATTATTTATAGCTCGAGTGTTAGAAAGAATTTGCATGTAATGTGCATGGCTTTTGCGATCCTGGAAAATCGATGGCTTGGAATTTTTCGGGTGAGTTTTAGCGTTTAATTTGTGGGTTAAGAGAAAATCACAATGAGCTGTTAAGTGAGCAGGTGCAGTTTTTATCTTGTGTAGGCTTTAGACAAGTTCCGTTCTGTTAGCGATAGCGTGACGAAGGCGAGTATCAAAACGTCAAAAATATTATAATAATAATATTATCGTATAATATTTGTCAACGCTGTCAAAACACGCAATATATTTTTTTAGACGTTGCCCCCACATTAGTGATTTCTCCGGTATCGTGGGTGCGTTTACAAATATGCAAATTCACATACACAAACAGCCAGACCCAGAACAACTATCTGTAGGCAAATATTTGTTCCGTGCGGGAATCAAACACGCACCGCGGCAGTCGATCGCTCAACCACTGCGCCAACCGTGACGACAGAAATGTCACGGGATATCCGTGATATCCCTTATATTTTGGCATTTTGACAATCGCCATTGCTAATAAAATGGCAGATTGCCTATAGCCTAAGATTTTGTTTTTTTCGTGGCTTATCCGACAGAAACTCTGAATTTTTAAATCAAATATAGCTTATATAACACTCAATGACAGTGTACTGTGAAACCGCAGGTTTACCACCGCTACGGTACCACTTGATATTGGTAGAAATGAAATACTGGAAGTATTAAATATTAAGTCACTTGGCCTGGTTGAAAGCAAATGCATAACTCACGTCCAAAACTAAACTACTTTTAACGGTTTTTAGGGTTCCGAAAAAAAAGGAACCCTTATAGGATCACTCGGGTGTCTGTCTGTCCGTCTGTCACAGCCAGTTTTCTCCGGACCCACTGGACCGATTCTATTGAAATTTGGTACACATATGAAATTCTATGACCCAAACACGAACGCGTTACGTAAATTATTAAATTTTTAGTATGGGGGTCACTTTTGGGGGTCAAAATAGAAAATTTAAAAAAAAGTTTTTTGAACAATATCTTGTGACATATCAAATGAAAGGGCTTACTGTGAAGGTTTTAATTATATATTTTTCATAATTTTAAAATAAATGGTTTTGAAGTTATTCAAGAAATTAGACGAAAAATGCTCAATAGTTTCGGAGATAAGGGGGGGGGGGCCTTATCTCCGAAACTACTGAGCCTAAAATTTTGAAAAAAATGGAGATAAATAGATCTTTACCTAAAGATTACAGAAAAATTATTATCCTACCTATTAGAAGTCTGTAATGTTAAAATAACATGTTATAAAAATTAAATTCGTTCGAAACCCTTTGCACGCGAGTCTGACTCGCGCTTGGCCAGTTTTTGAGGTACAGCTCGCTGACAGACAGACGGACGGACGAACGGTCGGACAGTGAAGGCTTAGTAATAGGATTCCGTTGATTACCATTTGAGTACGGAACCCTAAAAAGCCAAACTGTTCACGTTTCAATTTAATATCGATTTTAGCCTATTACAATTAAAAGCTTATGTATTAAAATATATTTAACATTTTGAACTCCACAAATCTTACTTGTTTTCAGATCACCGCTACCACAATAAATAGAACGCATACCACAATATTATTCCAGCGTCATTCGGAAACCAAATTCGGAATGATTCCCGTTATTGTTTACCAAATAAAAGTACAAACTTCCAATTTGGTTGGTATAAAATGTAATAGAAATCTACGGCCATATTTCAATATAAACACTATGGTATAATTTCTGGAAGCAAAATGTCACGTTTTCAATTTTCTTCGAGACCTTGCCTCACCTAAAGATTTTTCCTTTATTTGAGTACCTCCAATTATTATTTTACGATCAACGATTTTTGGTGAAGAACATGTTTTTATGACCCAGTTGCATAGTGTGTTATGTGTTCGGTGAAAATTACATTGTTTGTTATGAAATGGATAATATGACGCCTTTTCTTCCCAAACATTTTATACTAGAAAGGATTAAGTAGTTAACTAAAGGTAAACAATCTGGATGTGTCATTTTAATATTTTTTAGTGTTCCGAACAAAAAACGGGAACCCTTATAAGATCACTCGGGTGTCTGTCTGTCTGTCCATCTGTCACAGCCAGTTTTCTCCAGATCCACTGGACCTATTCTGTTGGAATTTGTTACACATATGATCTGCGTTACGTAAAATATTATTTTTTTAGTATGGGGTTCACTTTTGGGGGTTAAACTAGAAATTTTCAAAAAAGAGTTTTTTGAACAACATTGTGTGACATATTAAATGAAAGGGCTTTTTGTGAGGATTTTAATTACATTTTTTCATAATTTTAAAATAAATGGTTTTGAAGTTATTCAATAAATTAGACGAACAATTACCATTCCCTCCTTATCTCCGAAACTACTGAACCTAAAATTTTGAAAAAAATAGAGATAATTAATCTTTACCTATAGATTACAGGAAAACCTATAAGTAGTCCATAGTGTTAAAATAACATGTTAAAAAAATGAAATTCTTTCGGAACCCTTTGCACGCGAGTCGGACTCGCACTTTTTATTTAAAAGCACAGTTTAAAAATAAATGCAACTAAAAACCAATATAAATACAACAATAACGATCACTAAATCAATTGAACCATCAGTTTTAGCAGTAGTTTATTTGTTTAATATGTATTTATTTAAAAAGTCACATCAAGATTGGTTACTTTTATTAAACGTGCTAAGCCTTCAGTGCACTCATTGTACACCTACATTTTGACAATCTACACTAATATTATAAAGAAGAAAGATTTGTTTGTTTGAATTGAATAGGCTCTGAAACTACTGGACCGATTTGAAAAATTCTTTTAGCTTTGGATAGCTACATTATCAGGTAGTAACATAAGCTATATATTATCCCCGTATTCCCACGGGAACGGGAACTACGCGGGTGAAACCGCTTGACGTTCACTAGTTCTTTACAAAACCCATGCTATATGAGACGAGAAATTGCTATCAACCTAGGACGAATTCAGATATATATCGGTCTGCTTCTGAGAAATTCTTAGTGGTAAACCTAATACCTCTTTAACAAGCCATAAATTGAAGTCAGGATCTGATGTTCTACAATAACGCTTGCGATCCAAACCCAAATTTGCTATTATGATGATGAAATCAATCCTTTTATTTAAAACTAGTGGACGTCACGCGGTTTCACCCGCGTAGTACCCGTTCCCGTGGGAGTACCGGGATAATATATAGCCTATGTTACTCCCTGATAATGTAGCTATCCAATGCTAAAAGAATGTTTCCAATCGGTTCAGTAGTTTCGGAGCCTATTCAATTCAAACAAACAAACAAACAAATCTTTCTTCTTTATAATATTATTAGTATAGAAGTATAGACTAGCTGACCCATGCCCACTTCGTTGGACGGTATTTATTAATATATAGCCTATAACACAAATAACGTGACTTTCTATTTACATCTACACTAATATTATAAAGAAGAAAGATTTGCTTTTTTTAATTGAATAGGCTCCGAAACAACTGGCCCGATTTGAAAAATTCTTTTAGCATTGGATAGCTACATTACCAGGGAGTAACATAGGCTACATGTTATCCCCGTACTGCCACGGGAACAGGAACTACGCGGGTGAAACCGCGTGACGTCCACTAGTTGGTAAAATAATTTTCAAAATAGGTGTAGTAGATTCAGAGATTACCCCTACATTGCTACAACTTCAAAACATCACAAACTTTACCTCTTTATAATATTAGTATAGACTATGCTACGCTTAAGTGAAAGTAAAAAATTATACCAAGGGAAACATACTCCCGGAATGATACATGTTCCCTTTTTTCCCAATTTAAGACGTAGTCTTACCATGAGAGTGTCATACGAATCCGTTCAGCTGTTAAAACGAGTAAAGTAACAGACAGATAGAGTAACTTTCGAATTTATATTAGTACTAGCAGAAATTAGTGCTAATATAAATTCCTAGGGAGCATACTCCGGGGATATAAAGTAGCCTATGTCCTTTTTCAGGCTCTAGAGTATCTGTGTACCAAATTTCATTTAAATCGGTTCTGTAGTTTGGCGTGAAAGCGCGACAGACAGTCAGACAGAGTTACTTTCGCATTTATAATATTAATTTGTGTTTATATGTAAGGAATGTAAAGAAGTAAGGATGGATACTATCTCATTTAGCAGTTGCCTCCAAAGGATCTTTATAATTAAGCTCATTTGATTGATCAACATAATTGTACTTGTTCTAAGTATCACAAATTTAGAAACTGAAGCTGTAAGAATGAAAAATTACGATACAGTATGCCTAACAATATGTTTAGCTTAGTGCTTATTTACTTAAATAAATGAAAGTAATTTGTGGAAATTATTAATTATAATTTACAAGTGTAAAACAATTGATAAAATACCTCACACGAGTTAGTTTTTGTCTGTATATATTTAAGTCATTAAGGGGCCACTTCAAGGTTGTACAGTCAATTTTTATTTTAAGCTTTATGTATCAATTAGGCACAAAGAATCGTTAAAATATGTGTTGTTGTTAGAGACTTTAATTAGTAACGAAAATACTGTTTACAAAAAATCTGGTGTTTTTTTTATAAAACCGTCTCCAAAGATAACTTTACTAATTCCATAATAAGTTTGCCAAGCTTAAGCTTAATCGGATTCCAGAAAGTGTTTCAATAATGGATTAATATAATTTGTAAGCGGATACACGTACGAACGAAGAAATTTAATGAAAACCTTGTAAAAAGTGTAGGTACTATGCAACGATCCACTTACTTCATATTGAAAACGTTTTTAAATCACGCTTCGAAGATTATAATTTCCACTTCACATTTTGTACGCCAAGTAAATTTTGACTGAAACAACCCACATATTGGGTTTAAAATGGCAGTTTGATCGCGTGACCGAACTGATTATCACACTATAAGCACAGGTTACTGGCTGACTACTTTTTAGTTTTATTCCACACGATTTTTTTTTTTCCACTATCGAGCACCATGTTTTTGCTTGTTTGTTGTTCCATTTTTAAGTTGAAATTGGGGCATTTCTGTATGCCAGTGTTTTTTTTTCTTTAATTAATGTGAAGAAGTTATCTTTTGACTTGACTAACATTTTTATAGATAGGGAGGAACTTATTTTTAATTATAATTACTTATTGCTCTAGCTTCAGACGCTTTTTAAATATTCATGAGGGGACTGTGTGAAATAGTTATGCAGTCCTAAAACTATGTGTAAACGACAGTTTTGATTGATATTGGGTTTCATAAAATATGTTACAAACAGAAAATAAGAAAGAAAACCCAACCACAAATTCTTTTCCCAGTAAGGAAAATAAAAAAGCAGAACCATGTCAAAAACTATTCAAAACTAAGATTTCGGAGCCCGTCCGGTCGACATTAATAATAAAAGAGGTAGCCAAGGAAACTTCCCACCTAATCATACTTTTTCATCTCGGGGAAAAACTTTAGGGGTGGGCAGAATATGAACAAAAAATATAAAACAATGTTATGGAGTTAGCGAGTGCTATGGCGAACTATTTCCTTTGTACGGTTTCAGTCCTTCAGCGTGAAGGGAATGGTTAAATAACGTATTTTAATATTCTTTACTTGGGTTTCAATAATGTTACGTTTTGCTTTAATTTTAAGGATGTAAATTTATACAACGTGATTTCTAGTAGTTTTATGTTTTTATTTTTCTTACAGTCACTTCTAATAGTATTTATACGCTCTGTAAAAGATTATCATCTTTTTTTCTGTCGATATTTGTTAGGCTTTTCATTTTAACATACTAAAGTGTAAATTTTGAGTTATATTTACACCTCAACCCTATTTACACCATCAAATCTTTGCGGAAGTTGTTTAGCCCATCCTTAAAAAAACAAAATCTTGAACATGAAAATCCGTAAAAAACAAAAGATATCGAATCTGGGAGATAAATTCTTACCTACATTCCTGGGCCGGCAGTCTCGACATAGATAACGACAGCGTAGCGACCGCATTCGGTCGCTAAGTCCTAACGATTTGAACTTACCGATATTTGGTAGTCTCTACATTCAAAACGCGCTAATTTCATCGCAAGCAAATGTCAAATTACCGAACTTTGTCGTTAACTTTTGCGAATTTCGCTATGGGCTAGCGCCGAATTTTGACAGCGTGATAAGCGTAGCGATATTATTCGGTAGCCATGACAACGCCTGACAACCGTGTTATTGGAGAGTTTCGTGATTATAATTTACTGTTTATGTGGTTTTTTTATGGACGAAGCATATTAAGCAAGGGATTTAGTCGCGCTGGAACACAGGTGCGATATGATTACGCGACGCCAAGTCGCAAAAACCGTCACGAAAGTGAGATGATGTGGATTTGGAGGGAACTCGGTTTCTGTCTTTGTACCGGGTACTATCGGGTCAAAAAAGGTACGATTGTGAAGCCTGTGGATGAACCTCGGCAATCTTTGCAAAGACAACCCCCTTATGGACTTTCTGTGGAGACCCAAGTGAGTGTCATTGCATACCAAACTGTTATTAGGTACTTTCCAATTTGCAAAGCCTTTATAGTAGGTACCTTACTATGTTACAGAGATAAACGACCGTAACTTCGAGGTACGGAAGCTTATTAAGCTTCTCATCAATCAGGACGAGCGTAATGTTGTGAAGAAATCTAGGAATGCAAATTCAAACCCACTGCCATAGCGGAGTGACTGCATTCAATATTGAAATTTAACGCTAAAGTCACATGAGGAGCACGCCTAGGTGAACGTGCACCACAAGGGTCATTCATTGGATGAGTAAGCTGTATTTTTACCTTCACTATTGATATTGTTTCATAAATTTCCCAATTTGGCTAAAATACCTACTTGTGTATAGTTATACTATGCATGCTATATACCTACTAGGTATATTAAACCTATTGTTATAGTTGTGTGTGACCTTTTAACTTTAAATATCAATGCTTGAGAGCCAGGAGCAAGATATGATTCCTATATAATATGAGTGTAATATGCGCTAACTATACATGTTTGCTTAGTAAGATAAAAGCTATATATGTGGATAATTCTTTATACATATTGTAGGTGCTGCATGATGAAGAACCATTGGAGCCATGGCTAATAACCCCACTGAAAAATCAACAGCTTGGCACACCCTCTGGTACTGTTTACTGTATTGAGTGACCCTCTGGTCGCTCAATATACAGATGCTTACTACTCTGCAAGAAATGTTTTGGTGTGCTGAAGTCAGTGTTTATGTGCCTGTGAGATCAGTGCCAGTTGATTTACTTGATAAATAATATGAGGATCAACACAAACTAATTGAAGGACATAGACGCCGCCGCATCAACCAATGATGGTAGTAGCCTTGAGGTTGGCATTGAAGATATAGGTGAGAATTTGGTTCTTTCCATTGTGCTTTTGTTTGAATGTTATTAACGTAGCTCAAATACCTATAAATTCCCTATCTATACTAAAGCTAAGTTTGTGAGGCTGTAGGGGGTAATCTCTGGTTCTACTGAACTTTTTATTACCAATAGAAAGCCACGTTATTTGTGAGTGTCATGGGCTATATATTAACCCGAAAAATACCACCCAACGAAGTGGGCACGGGTCAGTTAGTCATAAATATAACCTATAGACAATTTTTTCATTAGTTACTAGCTATTGCCCGCGACTTTGTACGCGCATATCCCATTTTTCTCTCTGCCGTAGGAATTTCGGGACGAATTATGCATATAAACCTTCCTCTTGAATCACTGTCTATTGACGAAAACCGTTGTGCAGTTTTAAAGATCTAAGCGTACAAACTACAAACTGAATAAGCGTCTTTGTTTTATATTACATATATATAAACAAGTATATCAAAATATCTTAAAATCTTATGTTTTTTGTTCCCAGAAATGGACACTGGATGGGCAGAAGTACGAAGGATACACAGGTGTCTTATTATGACATGTTTGACTTGATTATTTATTAATACTAATGCTCATACAAACTATATCAAAGTACAGGGAAACTTTTAAACAAAAATGTCAAACATATCTCATGTCATAAATATCACCTAAACATATGTACTCGTATCTACTTTATACTGCGGACTGATGTTATTACTTTGCATACTTTTGTATAGATTCTGGTTCTAGAAGGTCTGTCTTTTGTGAAATAGAATAGAATAGAATGTTTTTATTTTAGACCGGAGTCCAAAGGGTTAGTAAAAATATGCATGATTGTAAAACAAATTAAAAGTAATTCCTTTAATTGTTTAAACTCTTGTTTTATTTATACGAAACTGATTAATTTAACCATTTACTTCAAAGTCCGACTAAACAGGAACTTTTGAATCGTCAGAGAGTTAATCACCTAGATAAAAAATATTCCAAAAAAATGGTCAAACAAAAATGAAATGACAAAAATGTTCCTCACAAAAATCCACCATCATATATCTATACTTAATATATAAAGCTGAAGAGATTGTTTGTTTGCTTGAACGCGCTAATCTCAGGAACTCCTGGTCCGATTTGAAAAATTCTTTCAGTGTTAGATAGCCCATTTATCGAGGAAGGCTATAGGATGATATATGCATTTATATATATCATCACGCTAAGACCAATAGGAGCGGAGCAGTAATGAAAAATGTGACGCAGACGAAGTTGCGCGGGTCAGCTAGTTATATAATAAAAGTGAAATAAGCCTTTAGAAAGGTAAGGCTTTGTTTATAAATAACACACAATCAGAACATATATTTTCAACTTTATTAGATAACATAATAATATCATTCTTATTTAACAACTAGACTAGCTTTTGATTGTCATCAAATAATAATTCTTATGAAAATATGTATGTAAATATAGAAATATATAATGGATCCAATCACAAGCTTACTTAAGCTGTTATTTTATTTTCTTATTGATGAAATTGAAGTTACAAAACATAAATATATTTCAATGCTTAGAATCTACTTTCATGCTAGTGGGAACAATATTATCAAATGAATAATTATGACAAAGCACCTATCTACTTATCAGTTTCAAAAAACATAGTAGGTACTCTAAGAGTAGTAGGCATCTAAGAGTTATGTATTCTAAGACATTTTTTGGTATTTCATAGACATAATTATGTGGTAATATCTCACATAGTAAAGTTACTAATTTTGGTTATGACTTAGTATTAATTAAACTAGAAACAAGTTATAGAACATCAAAACAAACAACAATAAGAACCTATATGAAATGTATAGTTTCTGTCAAAACAAAGTCTCGAATAGCACATGTTACATCCTCATCCTCCATCCATCATCATCATCCATGCTATACTATGTCCTCTTAAGATATGATTATTTTGTTATTCTGTCACACAAGAGTGGCTGTTGGAGGTAGAACTACTGTGAAATCTTTGAAATCCCTGCATTTTAGCTGGGAAATTGCTAGTTTACCAGCATACAGTTTAGGCAGGGCATCTCTGGGAACTACATTGCTCAATTTTAATGTGAATGAGAAACAGTGGGATCATACTTTTACCAATCTTTCTGTTTTCTTATATCTAGACACTCTTCAGAAGTACCTACCTACATAAGAGAACATCTTGTACATCACACATATCCTTGTCAAATGTAACTATTTATCACTGTTCCACTATCACTTAAGTATCACTATTTCACATTACTTTGATGTTTCTCTTCATAGTTTCTTGATTTCTTTAGACCGCAGTTTTCAGTGCCTCTTGCTAAATGCTGCTTCCGATCGCCTCCTTATTTGAGTCGTTGGGAACCCTTTAACAGTTGTGCCGAGGCTCGTGCAGAAGTGGCTATGTTTATAGCGTCATCAGTGGCATTTGTTAAGTACTCAAAGGTGCAGGAGCAAGGGTACTGGGGCACTAAAAGAAGTTTTCGGTCATGTTTTGCACAGGGGCACCGCACTCACAATTGGTGTGAAAGGAGTCCTTAAACCGCATTTTGTAAGCATAGTAATGACTATACGGCACTTTGTGCGGATTTTCCCAAATCTTTACCTTTACTGAATATCCGAACACGGGATTATCGAGCATCTACATCAACATGAGCCGTCTCTTCATAAACATTGGAATAACTGACTTTCTGTGGAATCCCAAGTGTTATTACGTAGCTGATCTATACTTTATTGAGAAGCTATATCTAGCAAGGTTGCACCTTGAGCCATCAATGGGTTGAAAAGGCTCGTAATAAACAATCATTAACAAAATAAATTGTAAATAAATAGTTTACAAGGACAAATATGAATTTGTCAATATTGACAAGTGTAGTTTGAAGTTGGTAATTAATGTTGCAAGAAGGTAAACTTTTGTGTCCTTAAATAATTTGAAAAGTTAATTTCATCCTTTAAAACGGAAAAAACTTACTCATTAAAGTTTACATAACTTATATCTTTCTATGAGAAATAATGATTTAAATATAATATTTACGTCATATCTGCACATATCCCGAGAAAATCAAAATATTTTTTGTTAAGGTTTCTCAATGTTTCCTCATATTCGAGGAGATTTTTTGCCGGCTAGTAATTTTCTTAAAATGGGCTGAACTATGAATACGGTTTTCGCTAGCACTACCAACATCGCTATGTCGTGATTTGGTCGGTATCTCAGGAGTCGAGACTACCATTTAGCGCAAAAGTTGTTATGGCAAGCGAATTTTTTCGTTAGTTTTTGACAATCGGTAGAAGATACCGAAATCGCTATCCATGTCGAGACTGCCGGCCCTGATCTTTAGGATACTAGTAAAATATTATTATGTACCAACAACGTTGACACCGCAATCTTTTGGCAAGAAAAACAGCAAAAAAAAAGACATAGTCATGACTTTTATCCTCAGTAGATTGTTAGTGTGACACGTCACCCTCCCACAATGTCATGTCACCCTCCCCGCGAGTCTCCTACATGCTGACTTTTGTCTCCAAGTAATAAGTGCCACAATTTCTTGACGTTGACGCAAGATAAAAACATTCTTTAGCACTTCTCACTAAGTTACAACGACATTATATCTGTAATTTGTTTGGAATTGTCTAGATCGAGATAAAAATAAAGTTTATTTTGCTGATATTTTTTACTTGAAATTCGAACACTTTTAACATTGGGATTACGAATTTAATTTGAGTTACTTAATCATTTATTACACCTACCTACGGTTTGGCGGTAGATATATTCCATTAACACAAATTTTATATTTGGGACTTAAAGGTTAACTTTTATAATAAACTAGCTTTTGCCTGCGACTTCATCTACGTAGACTTTATACCTGGCGCGCAACTACTTTGTCTTATATTCTCATTCATAGAAATACATCTCCATGATTGTGGTAACCTAATAGTTCGTGAGTCTTTGCTGTTCGTACTTACAGCCCCGGAATAACTTCGACATTTTCCTGGTCTCCTTGTGAATCTTTAGCGTTCACAATTATTGACCAAGAATATTTCTGTTCTCCTGGTACTTTTGAATCTGAAGTACTAAGGCAGCAGCAACTCTAGATTTCCACTTCTTCCTCTGTCTCTATTAAACCATGTAAGTTACCCGGATAAAAAGGCCTATATGTTATTCCAGGATGTTAACTACATATGTGCCAAATTTTATCCAAATCCCTTCAGCAGTTTTTGCGTGATTAAAAGACAAACATACAAACGTTCACATTTATAATATTAGTAGGACTAGCTCCTGCCAGCGGCTTCACAACCGTGAAAATTGAAAATTATACCAAGGGATCGTATATGGATGAAAAATATCCTATGTCCTATTGCGAGACATGGGCTACTCGTGTGCCAAGTTTCATCCAAATCCCTTCAGCCATAAAGAAGTGAAAAGCAACAGACAGACAGAGTTACTCTCACATTTTATAATATTACTAGTTGACCGGGCAAACGTTGTTATGCCAAGTAAAAACAAAATAGCTTACCACTTATTCTCATACCTACCGAATATACACTCTAAAATTTCATGAAAATAGGTCGAGCCGTTTCGGAGGAGTTCGGTAACAAACACCATGACACGAGATTTTTATATATTAGAAGTATGGATTAACACAAAACTGCATGACCCAAACCAGCCGCCACAACTTTTTGTATTTACCTGTTGCTGTTTTTTTTTTATAACAATAAAACTCAATTAAAAACATGAAAATCCTTAATAAAAATTTTAGTATTCCGTAAACAGACTTTAAAACCATTTCCAATGAATAGAACTTCCAATCTTTATGGATATAAAGCAAATCGTAGTTTAGTAGTCAATAAAACTGAGTTTTACGTGCGAGACCGGCTCCTATAGTCATTCAGGGTGATCAGCAATCTATCCAGATATTGATCTGGCGTTAATTCTCTGATTAATTGCTGCGTAAATTCCGAATGCTTTGCACTGACTTGGCAACGCTTTATAGATTGATTGGAATAGGTTGAATGGAATAGATTTAATGGAATATTTAATGCAGGGTGTTTTCATTTATGTTTAGCTATAGGTGTTTTGCTGTTCCGGGAAATCTGTGCCGCAATAGTAATTATTTTAGTCTCCGATCAGAAATTTGACTTGTGTGAGAACGGGTGTAGTGATAAACACAGTCATGACAACTGTAATTGCAGCGTACTTTTGTAGACTTTCATAGTCAGTGCGATAAACTGTTTTTCTAGGTGTTTTTCTTTGAATTTTGTATGTTAAAACATAGAAAATACACATTTAATATCATTATTAGAGGAGATGTCCAAACAAATGCTGCTGATTGTGCCCTATTGATCAATCGACACATGGGTCTCATGTCATTCTCATTGTCATGGCGACTGCCATGACAATAGAAAAAAAAAACATCAGTATAATTGAGAACCTCCGCTTTTTTTGTAGTCGGTTAAAAAAACCCTTAATTAATGCCAATAAATAACATAATATAAGTCCCATCATTCTAGAGGCATGTGGTATAAATTACTTAGAAATTGCTTAGAATATAGGGATTATTTAAAATTTAAAAGTGACTGAAATAACGAGCACGCCAAAACTTTGCATTTAAGGTTGGCAATACACCAGCAAAGCCTAGAGCTTTACAGGCGTATCTAGGCTACAACCACTTTCCATCAGGTGGGCTGCCGGCTTGTTTGCCAACCTATTACTAATAGAAATTAGGTTAGAGCACTGATACTAGCCTTTACTTACCAATCAGAAGCTTTTAGCAACATTAAATTATGTAGATCTATTTACTGTCCACATTATAAATGTAAAAGGCATGTGACTGATGTTTGCTTTTGTTTATGGTACAAGCCTGCCACACTATTTTCAACAACTGTAAAGGCGTAGACCCACCGCGGCACACGGAGAGGCTACGCACGTATGCTAAGTTTCGCTTTGCCAGAAAATGTGTGTGATTGTGTCTACTGCAACCCACGGACACGCTACGCATCAATTGACGTCATAGGTAGACGCGTAGCTTGCTCGAATATGGCGCTCACATAGCTCAACGTTGTTAACACCATGCACGTTTTGCATGCGGTACACACTATACACGAAATTCGCCCACGACTATGTACAACTGTATCACAGCACAGTTTTGAGATACGTCTTGTGGATCGTAGCCGTGTGTAGTGTGTTCTACAGTGGAAACGTAGACCCACGTTGTCAAATGAATCCACGCAGCAAAATTGCGCTGCGTGCCCGTCCATAGCATGCGTCGCGGTGAGTTTCCGCCTTTACTCTTGAGGCCCGGATCCAGGAGTGGTGACCACCACGAGCATAAGGTTAATTAAGCTCTACGATACCCAGAGAAACGATTCAATTGCATTGGATGCCGCGACGAAATTAATCAGAAATCAACAGCGGCACAATAAGAAAAAAACTGGCCAAGTGCGAGTCGGACTCGCGTGCAAAGGGTTCCGAACGAATTTCATTTTTTTAACATGTTATTTTAACACTTTAGACTGCTAATAAGTTTTTCTGTAATCTACAGGTAAAGATGATAGATCTCCCTTTTTTTCAAAATTTTAGGCGCAGAAGTTTCGGAGATAACGGGGGGAATGGTCATTTTTCATCTAATTTCTTGAATAACTCCAAAACCCATTTATTTTAAACTTATGAAAAAAATATAACTAAAACCCTCGCAGTAAGCCCTTTCATTTGATGTGTCACACAATATTGTTCAAAAAACTTTTTTTTTTAATTTTCTAGTTTGACCCCCAAAAGTGACCCCCATACTACAAATTTAATAATTTACGTAACGCGTCCGTGCTTGGGTCATAGTAGTCCATATGTGTACCAAATTTCAATACAATCGGTCCAGTGGATCCGGAGAAATCTGGGTGTGACAGACGGACAGACAGACACCCGAGTGATCCTATAAGGGTTCCGTTTTTTGTTCGGAACCCTAAAAATAATTTCTGCTTCACTTTCTTCCTTATCAAGCAGGATTCAGAAGAGAGCTAAGTCAATAGGCACCAAGGGCCGTTTACAACTAGGGTTAGCCCGATGGCATTCTACTACGAACAAAATTAACACTTTTATTAGTCTTACTACTATTATTAATGCGAAAGTTGATGGAGAAGGTGTGGGTGATTGTGGTGGATGGATGGATGTATGTATGTTTGTTACTCAATCATGCCAGACAGGGACAGAAGCTAGTCGGTACTACAGTGTAAGCTACACTTTAGCTTTGTTTCCAATAATAGGGATGACAGAAACTCCCATTTTTTTGTGATGGATTTGCTCTTGACTCTAGTCTAGAAGATGACAGAAACAAAGTCTACGATGAAACGAACTTACCCAGAAGGAGCCTGTTCAATCTAACTCTGAAGAGATTAGGGTTGTAAGCATTCGGAAACACAGGTGCAGGCAGAGAGCCACTCCTTTGCTGTGCGCATTATGAAAGACTCCCATTGGATGGTAGAGGCTAAACGAATTTGATAAATACGTTAACCTTACTTTTTTCTTGTTATAGTGGAATATGGCTTAATTTTCGCGCAAACAAAGCCGCTGGCAAACGCAAGTACTATATTCGTTTCCACACTGTTATTAGTATTTCTGACTTCATTTATGCCGTATGATTTCTGGTTTTCTGGATGCAGCTGATCTTATGTGTTTGTGTAAGTTATCTTATATTGTACCTACCCTATATTTTGAGCAAATAAAGTTCAGATTCTGAATCACACGTTTGGCCATACTGCTGGTACCAGGATTATGCGGCATATTTATATTAATCTGCAAAAGCTTTAAGCATTCCGCGATCTCTTCCAGGAAACCTGTAATGGATAGGGATAGCCTGGACACGAAATGGGGTTGTACTTGGTGCAAATATAAAGTTAACAATTTTTTTTTAAATAAAGCAATACAATATACTAAACAGCAATTATTAATAAATAAATATTTATCATTATTTAATACACATAAACATTTTATTTACTATAAATCCGATGAACTCGATAATGGCTTTTTAATTAAAACCAAGTACACTGAATATTAATTAAATAATTCGTTTATAACGTGAATACGTTATAAACGAATTATTTAATTAATATTTTGATTTTAATATTCGAGTATGAAGTTAATAAAAAACAGTTTTCTATTATAATAGTCTCAATGACCGAGAATCCCAATAAATATGCTCAAGATTTCTAATTAACCTAGTTGATTGAAAATATTAATTAACCCCAGCGTAGGGTGACTCTGTTGCAGAAAAAAAATGAGACAGTGTTTATAGCAATGAGAGGCGTTATTGAGTGCAAAGTTAATCTATACTAATCTATATACTTATACTTGATACATAATGCGGAAGAGTTTGTTTGTTTGATGGCTTGAACGCGCTAATCTCAGGAACTCCTGGTCCGATTTGAAAAAAATATTTCAGTGTTCGATAGCCCATTTATTGAGGAAGGCTATAGGTATATATCATCACCCTAAGACCATTAAGAGCGGATTAGACGAAGTTGCGCGGGTCAACTAGTAATATACAAAGCTGAAGAGTTTGCTTGTTTGCTTAAACGCCCTAATCTCAGAAACTCCTGGTCCCATTTGAAAAAATATTTCAGTGTTAGATAGACCATTTATCGAGAAAGTCTATAGGCTATATATCATCACGCTAAGACCAACAAGAGCGGAACAGACGTACTTTCGCGGGTCAACTAGTTTTCAATTATAAAACGAAAACTGGCAGTCGGTTCCTGAAATAAATAAGTTATAATCGACGCGTTACAAATTAAACGCATTACTGATGATTCCTGAGTAAAAAATATGATCCTATTTAGTCTGTCAGTTAGATTATCGAAAAATATTAGGCACGTATTTTTTGCTTTGTCAAATCAATAAAAACTGTCGAAGATAAAACGCATCAAAGATCAGGAGTGGGGGCTTGTGAAGTCAATATGCGTTAAAAATTTACAGAAATGTGATGTTACACGAGTTTTCAACGCACTGTATTGTCTTAATTTTTTTGTTTTCTTGAAAAAAGAAAAAATACACGTCCAATATTTTTTGGAAATCTATCTGGCGGACTAATTAGAATTTTTAGTCATCTACCCTATTCATGAACACTTGTTTGACAATAAAAATACTTAGTCTCTTTAATTTTGGTATAATTTTCTTTCAAGAACCTAGGTTTTAAATATTTTCTTGGACCCATATTTTAAAGTTTTAACATGATTATCTCAACGATGTTAAGATGATAATTATCGATTGAAGCCGATCGAATTAGATCGACTTACCGTAAGACAAACAATAATTGACATCCAAAAAAACTATTTTTTGATAACACTTAAATAATTATACATTTCCGTGTAAACTAACTTTTATTTTATTTAGTTCCCACTCTAAAACCACTTAGACAAAACAGTGTTAGTGATAAGTCTAATTAAAAAAAAAATTAACTTTTAAGCTTCTAAAAGTCCATAAAATATTCAAGCTCATGGTCACGATACGACCAAAAGTATTAAATATGGAGTTTTCTGGCATTAAACATGCCTTCAAGATTTATATTAGTAAGTTTAAGGGAAAATTAAAAGGTTTATGGGATAAACAGCATTATTCATCTCTATTTGTAAAGGTGAAATAAGATATTTTAAAATTAGAGGTTGGATTAAAAAACTTTTTTCTAATGAATCAGCCGTAGTCAGCACTTCTCTCGACATTTATTATGCAAAATACCAAACACAGCTGCCAAAGTGTGGAACTCTCTGCCAGCTTCTGTGTTCCCTTCCACATATAACCCATCTACCTTCAAAGCAGGACGGAACAGACATCTTCTGGGCACTCTCCTTCCATCATAGACCCCTTCCATCGCTTTCCATAAGACGTGATCGAGATCACGAGCAAGCCCTACCTCAAAAAAAAAACCGAACAAGTTCGAGTCGGACTTGCACATGAAGGGTTCCGTACCATAAACCTTATTTTTAGGGTTCCGAAAAAAAAAGGAACCATTATAGGATCACTCGGCTGTCTGTCTGTGTGTCCGTTTGTCACAGCCAGTTTTCTCCGGATCCACTTGACCGATTCAATTCATTCGATTCATTCTGTTGAAATGTTGGTACACATATGGACTTCTATGACCCAAACACGGATGCGTAAATTATTAAATTTGTAGTATGGGGGTCACTTTTGGGGGTCAAACTAGAAAATTAAAAAAAAAAGATTTTTGAACAATATTGTGTGATATGTCAAATGAAAGGGCTTACAGTGAGGGTTGTAATTATATTTTTTTCATAATTTTAAAATAAATGATTTCGAATTTATTCAAGAAATTAGACGAAAAATGATCATTCCCAGCGGCAATAGACATACACAATCTGAAAATTTCAACTGTCTGCCTATTACAGTTCTTGACATACAGCCCGCTGACAGACAGACGGACAGACAGACGGACGGACGAACGGACAGCGGAGGCTTAGTAATAGGGTTCCGTTGGTTACACTTCGGGTACGGAATCCTAAAAACCGTGATCTATCGATGATATGATTCCCTTGCAGTGTACCAACTACTAAAAAAAAAACATTGTAGCAAAGTCGCCTTCCATTCATCAGCTAACAAGTCCAATCCAGGTTTGGTCTTCACGAGAGCGTGGACCATTGTTATCACACGCGATACAGGAGAGGTTGTTTTAAGGTGGTCAGATGACCTGGTGAGGGTCACGGGTAGCCGATGGATGCGAGACACACAGGATTGGTTGTTGTGGCGACACTTGGGGGAGACCTATGTCCAGCAGTGGACATCTTTCAGTTGGTATGATGATGATGAAGCTTCTGCCAGCGGCTTTGCTCTCAAAAAATCAAAACTAACCCAAGGAAATATACTCTAGGGATGAAAAGTATCAGGATGTAGTCCACCCGTGTGCCAAGTTTTGTCAAAATCTGTTCAGCCATATAGATGTTAAGAGGTAACAAACAGACAGACAGAAAACGGACAACAGAGTTAGGGTGCCTATCTATTTTAGCGGAGCGAGGCAGCGGAACGGAGAAACGGAGAAATATTAACCAATCATGTCAGTTTAAATGTCAGTGACTCACGTGGTGCGGAGATTTTATGCAATTCAATTGGTTAAAATTTCTCCGCTCCGCTGAAAGTAAGGGAGCCGGTCCTAATGGACCGGCTAGATAGCTTACTTTCGCATGTGTCAAGTATGGAAATGGATAACTAAAGAGAGATTAGATTACGCCTATTAATACCTTGTTCATTAAGTACCTTTAGATTTATGTATTTCATAAAAAAACGTAATAAGTAACTATACGCTTAAACAAAATATATTCAGGTGATTACATACAAAAAAACACAATAAGCCTTACCGCTCCCACGCACCTCAACAGATTAAATTATTTACATAAACATACATAATATATTTGTTTTGTTCAAACAAAGCATGTCAAATAAATTCTATTAATATCAGACGAAATAATACATAAAAGCTAATATGAAACACAAATAACTATTTTTAGGTAAATAGTAGAATATATTACGTACATCGCTTATTTTAGGGATGTACAAGCACTCTCGATATCCGAATACATCATGAAATTGGCGGCCCTATGCTTGCGTCGCCCTTCGCACCTGCAAGCTAGACATTCGACGTCCGACCACCGAGCTGAACGGACGCGCCTCCGAAGCTCTCCGATCTCATCCGAACGCCATCGGTCGCGAGTGAATCTCGAACGGTGTTTACGTTCCAATTTCGTGATTTGTGACTTTTTGTTGTCCTGGAATTTTGTTCAGCGGTATACATAGCCGATGGGAATTGCTAAATGTGAGTTTCTCTAAGCTTTTTTATATTTTCACTGTGAACTAAGGTTTGGGTTTGAAGGTCGGTGTACCTGCGAGGTAACGGTCACTACAGTGGGTTCGTGATTTTTTTATTTGCGGTTATCCAAGTGACAATCACGACATTTTATTTCACTTGATATTTTTTCGTGTCATGTACATGTGTTCTTTGCTTCTTGTCGGGACTGAAGTTTATTTTCAGTCAGTGGCTCGTCTTTACATGTGACGACTTCAAACTTAGAATTTTTGAACAGCATATATTATGTAGAGTTTTTTATTATTCGATTATTTACTTAATTTTATTCGTCGCATGCGTTGCCGTCTTTAGATTACACGTTTATTCATATTTCAATTGGAAAAGGTAATGTGAAATACGCGAAGCAGTAAAAGTGTGGAACTCTTTTTAGATAAAGACGCATACATAATCAGTCATTTCATTTATGAACTCTTAAGTTAGGTATAGAACAGGCGATAGAAACTAAATATGCTCATTTCATTTCGATGAGTACGTTTCACTGATGGCAAATATTGCAAAGACTTCGTTATCGAACTCCTACACAGGTGACATCCCAATAAACCGAGAATTTCGTACAATTTCCGTATTAGATTTCCACTGAACGTTTTCCTATATTGTAACGATGTCAGCGTGATGTGAATTAGCAATGCAAGTTTGAATAGAACTCCACGGTTATGCTTCATAGTGAAGGGAGTATTTAATATTTATTTTATTTGATTATCTAAGTAATAGTTTATCTTCTGCTAGACAAGCATGCTCCATGAACATGAATTCCCTACTGGAGTCTGTTTCACCTGATAGCTACAACCTGGGGGTATTTAAGTTAAGAGCGAATAGGTCACTGCTAGGGAAACATGCTCCATCATCGACCACAGCATTGCTTACCGTCAGATGAGATATAGACAAACTTAAGCTTATCAATATACAGGGTTATTTGTAAAACACCAACAACCTTTTAGGCAGTGAAAGTACACATGATTATAAGCAACTTTTACTTTGAGAAAACCCCGAAAACCCGAAAAAAATATCAGCTGTTTCATACAAAATGCAATATTTAGCCAATGAAAATGTATGATACAGCTGATATTTTTTTCGAGTTTTCAGGTTGGTCTCAAAGTAAAAGTTGTTCATAATCATGTGTACTTTCAATGCCTAAGAGGTTGTTGGTGTTTTACAAATAACCCTGTATATAAAACTCTTGCATTACTGGTGACTGACTGAATGACTAAGTGACTGATAGTCAACGCACAGCCGAAACTATTGGTTGTGGAAAGCTGAAATTTGGCATGTAGGTCCTTGGGGAGTATAGGGGAGCACTAAGAGTGTCTCCGAAATTCCTACGGGAAAAAACAGGATATGTGCGTACGAAATCGCAGGCAAAAACTAGACAATAATAAAAAGACAACCTCCTTTTTGTGTTTCAGCAGTCAAATAAAAAAGAAAAACAGTCTGAATCAAGAAATACAAAGCTAAAAACATTTATATCAAGCCAACAAAATTACTCTTCCGATTTATTTCTTCTCCTAATAACCAGATATACAAAAAGGTTACGAATACAAAAAGCCGGATATATATTCATCCGTATACATCCAGCCACATGACAATGATGAATTGTGTAATTATCTCCGACATTTTTAGGGTATTTAAGCGGGTTAGGCATTTAAATTGTAAGGGTATGAAACCTCGAGTTTTTTGCTTCCAAGTAATTAAATAGCCCAGGTTGATTAGGGTTGCGTACAATGAAAAAATGATTACTTTGTGTTTTGAGGCACTTAAGCGGTTTCTTGGGCTATCTCAGAGGTCTCCATTAAAATTAGATTAAGGATGTTTGTGCAAAAATTGCGTTGCTGGGTGATGACTATGGAATGAAGATGTTTAATTTAACCGGGTTGGTAATACCATCCATTCTTTGTTTAGATTAGGGGAACATTATAACTCCTTTAATATTCATAGCAGATTGCATCTAGGCCCATTACACAACAAATACCAGTGTCAAAGTGGGATTTAACATATTCGCCAACCTTTTTAAGGTGGGAATAGAAGAATTGTATTTTGTTATCCAGAAATCCGGCTCGTACTTAGTCTTTCTTTTCCACAATTTTAATGTTGTACCCTTATTTCCATACTAATACTATGTATACCAAAGTAACTCAGTGTGTCGAAATGTCTTGATGTCTAAATGACTGAACGAATTTGGATGAATCTTGATCGCATTTGATAATTCTTATCCGGGAGTGTGTTCTCTCGGGATCACGCGGGCAAAGCTGGTAAAAGTTAATACCTAATTAAGAGTAATACAATCCTAACGTATAAAATTCTTCTTAAACTGACTAAGTGACTGACAGTCAACGCAAATGCTGAAATTTGGCATGTAGGTTACTTGAGGAGTGTCGGGGAGCACTAATAGAGAGTAACTATGAGAGGATTCCCCGAAATTCCTACGGGAACGAGATTTGCGCGTACTAGGTCGTGGGCAAAAGCTAGTACAAATATAATAAAGGACGATAAAGGATAGCAGGAAGAAGGATAGGATAACACCAAAGAAAAGACAAAGAATACTCCATTTTTCCAACCACAAAGGCAATAAAAACCATGGGTTTCTTTAAAGCTTCGTATCTACGGTCTACGAAAGGATTGGTGATCGCAATAAATTGTAACTAACGCAAAGTAAGACTCTTCTGTCCCTTGTAACGTCTTTTACAACTCCCATAGGGTTGAGTCTTAGTCTTTGTCCACACAGTGCCGGAGTCACTGAATGGTTTTAGTAGTGTCTGGTTAACGGTTCAAGACGAAGGGAATATGTTACAAATGAAGATGATTTATTTTGAGTATTTTGTTTTTTTTTACTATTTATAGGCGCGCGTTTGACCACTATCTCACCTGATGGTAAGCGATCATGTGGTCGAAGATGGAGCACGCTTGCCTAGAAGTAACCTATTCACTCTTGACTTAGACTCCCAGGTTGTAGCTATCAGGAAACACAGACTCCGGCAGGGAATTCCACTCCTTAGCTGTACGCACTATGAATGTGTTCCCAAAACGTTTAGTGCATGTGGGTGGGATGTCCACCATGTACCGGTGGCGCATCGCCGTTCATCTAGTGGTCCGATGATAGAACGGGCTTGGCGGAATTAAATTATGCAATTCCGTCGCACATTCCCCAAAATGCAACCGGTAGAAAACCGACCGGCTAGCGACTCGTCGTCGATGCTCAAGACTTTGGAGCTTCGTCGAATAATTTCTTCAAAGTTAGAGTGAGCTTCTTCTGGGTAAGCTTACTCCATCGTCGACTTTGTCTCTGTCACCTCTGACCTAGACTATGGATGGATGGATGTTTGTTACCCTTTCACGTCAGAACGCCTGAAAGGATCTTCATGAAATTTAGCACAGAGGTAGATTATAGTCTTAAATAACACATAGGCTATATATATCCTGGGAAAATGTTCCCTAAGGATCACGCGGGCGAAGCCGCTAGCAGAAGCACTAGAATGGATAAATCTACGATGGATTTTTAATCACTATCTATTCATTTGTTATTTATTAGTTAATAAGGTTAACTAGAGTTATTGATTGACTTTAAAATTGAAATCTTGAAACTTTATATGCGTTAATATTTGCACAGACTATTCATCTACACTATCTACACTAATATTATAAAGAGGAAAGATTTGTTTGTTTAAAATGAATAGGCTCCGAAACTACTGGACCGATTTGAAATATTCTTTCAGCATTGGATAGCTACATTATCAGGGAGTCACATAGGCTATATTTTATCCCCGTACTCCCAAGGAAACGGGAACTACACGGGTGATACCGCATGACGTCCACTAGTATTTTATAATATTTAGAAACAAAATCATAAAACTCAAATGTAATCGGGCTTGATAAAAAAAAAACACCTACTCATACTGTTTGACATTGATCAAAATATCTAAACAAAGATTTGTAAGAAAGATAAAACGTTATTCAAATGATTATATTTCTAACCAATAATAACAAAAAACTTATTATTGCCTGCTGCCTTAAAGCTTTATTATTTTACTTAAAAAGAAATCACTTAGCAAGATCTAAATTATGAAACACTTAGAATAATGTGATTTACTTTTTAATATTGACTTTACTAAGAGTAAGGTACCTTTACGTTATTCTTTAATAAAGTTACACAAGTTGGGAGTATTTAAGTCAAGAGTGAATAGGTTACTTCTAGGCAAGCGTGCTCCATCTTCGACCACATCATCGCTTACCATCAGGTGAGATAGTGGTCAAACGCGTGCCTATCAATAGTAAAAAAAAAAGTTATAGTACTATGGAATAAGTTATAATTTTCACCTTTATTTGAGTATAAGGAAAAAAATAGAAAAAAGGTGTCTTTTCTTGTGAAGTCAAGTGAAGTTCGTTTGACACAAGGGTGCCCGTTGGCTATAGCTATAGCTATGGGGTGGATCATTGTGTTTTATGTGATATTTAATATCGTGGTATATTTTGGTATTGTGTTTTATTCATGGCCACCAGGCTGTGGCCGTAAGATAGATAAATATTGAGGACAGAGATGTAACGGAAAATCACGCGTGTGTTACACTAAGGGCCTTTACACACGGCGTTTTTTTAACGCACCGATGACATGCAGATGAGGCGCTCTTACGTGCATTGAACGAAAGATGCAGACGGTACTGCTTTTTGGTCATATACAGCGCCGTGTACGCGCGTTCATAAAACGTGCATCGTCGTCGGTGCGTTAATAAACGCCGTGGCTCTAAGGTTTAGATAACTAAGACAACTAACTGCCAACAATAAGTTTCGCCAATTATGTTTAAGTCCCAAGAAAAACAAGAGGTCCAATTAGCTAAGTACAAAAAGGCCCATCAATGTCAAAAATATGACGGAGCATAATTAATTTTAGTATCTAGCAGTATAAAGTTTTTAAAGTAAAAACAAACAATCCAAAACAAATAGATACTAACTGTAAATATCTGAGAGCTAGAGTAACTACTAATTTTTAAACAAAGTTCGCATCTCATTCGGTATCTGTCAAAAGAGACTCAGTTTTCAAACGTTTTTTTTTTATGGGTTTGCTCTTGACTCTAGTCTAGGTCAGAGAAGACAGAGACAAAGTCTACGATGGAGCGAGCTTATCCAGAAGGAGCCTTTTTCATTTTTGACATATTGCGACTGTTATGCTAATAACTCTGCTTAAAAATTAGTAGAATTGGTACTCAGCGGGTCTAAAATGGCCACTTTAGCAGAATCAGAAAGCACATCACGCTACCCGTCACTGTCAAATTTTCCCAATCAACCTTGAACCTAATCCGTTAGTGATAAAGATGAAAATTAATTTTGACAGATTGTTGTGTGATTAATATTATGATTCTAATACGATTTTCCTAAAGTGACCTTTTTAGCCCCCCTGATCTTCGCTTTACATGATCACTCAAATACTCAGAATCCATAATGTACATAAAAGCGAAAACAAAAGCAAATAAATTCAGATTTATGTCTGATATTCACGCGTGTCAGAATAAAACAAAAAGTTGCCGCCAACCAAGTCAAAGTTCGACATTATTGTTAGTATAATTTGATTTCTGTACCAACTCCAATATTGAATTTCCAAGGAAGCTCGTTCAAGTTACGTTTTCTTATGTTGGCACAATAATTTTCGTTGTTTACTTTGTTGTGTTGGTAATGGTATGTTATGATCTTCTATAAAGTTTGCTAGGCTCCGATCGTGTTCGTGTATTAAAGTTTTCCCAGTATAAATATGTTCGAAATTGTTTGTTCGCTTTATTTTAATATAGAAGTTTGAAGAATCAATACGTTTAAGGTTCGCTTGATTAATATTGTTTTGTGATGGTAAATAATCGCTTATGGGTTTTCGGTTTTAGGGAACTGTTCTGTTCAAATTGCTTTTAGAGACTAACTTTTATTTGCGAGTTCGCCCGCGTGATGGTTTTAGAATATACCTGCCGGAATAAAAACTATAATAATGTTCTGTATCTAGATCAATGTCCACTTGTGTGCGTGATACATCGTCATTTGTTGAGCCTTTGAGGCAAGATTGATCAAACATCTACAAACTATTAGTTGGACAGCCTTCTACACAAAGAATCAAACACATTTTATAATGTTAAAATTGCTTAAGATTTCATTTGCATTGAAAAAACTGGCCAAGTGGGAGTCTTACTCACACGCAAAGAATCCGTATGAATTTCATTTTTGAAAAATGTTATTTTAACACTAATAGGTTTTCCTGTAATCTATTGGTAAAGAACTATTTATTATCTGTATTTTTTTTTTCAAAGTTTTAGGCTCAGTAGTTTTGGAGATAAGGAATGGTAATTTTTCGACTTATTTCTTGAATAACTTTAAAACTATTTTTAACGATTAAAACCCTCACAATAAGCGCTTTCATTTGATATACCACAAGGCTCAGTTTGAAAAACTCATTTTTTTAATTTTCTATTTTGTCTCCCAAACGTGACAATATTGGTCTTTGGTGTTATTGACTCACAATTCATATGTGTACCAAATTTCAATATAATCGGTGCTGTAAATTCGGAGGAAATTGGCTGTGACAGACGGACAGACCGACACCCGAGTGATCCTATAAGGGTTCCGTTTTTTACGGATGTTCGGAAACCAAAAATTACATTCTTTTTCTTATTATAATATTGCAAATTTTTGTAATTTTCTTGACATCATCAAAGACAAAGATGAGATTCCATTATAAATAAAAATAAATGCACAACGCTTATTGATACTTGAGTCATAGAATAGAATACTCTTTATTATGTGCACCATATAAGTTATAGAAATGAAAGATGAAGAAAACATTACATAGGGAGACACAATCTGGGCGGGCTTATCGCTAAAAGCGATATTTTTAAGACAACCTTTGGATGGATTTTAAAGAGAAAAGAAAGACAGTACTGTAGGTAGTCTTAGGTATACGATTTATATAAATGAATACATTATAGATAAAAAAAAAACAGTCAAAGACCGTAAGGACCGATTGGTACCAAATGGTGTTGTCTTTTAACTGTCTTGCGTGCTCGATACCTGACGGGTAAATAAAATACACACTCACACAACCATGTACCGGTGGCGCATCGCCGTTCGTCTTGTGGTCCGATGATGGAACGGGCTGGGCGGAATCAAATTATGCAATTCCGTCGCACATTCCCCAAAATGCAACCGGTAGAAAACCGACAGGCTAGCAACTCGTCGTCGATGCTCAAGACTTTGGAGCTTCGTCGCGACGAGCCTATCATCGCCGATGATCCTCTTGGCTCGTTTCTCAATTGACTCAAGGGCATCAAGCTGGTATCTGGCAGATCCATCCCAAAGATGAGAGCAGTACTCCATACATGATCGAACTTGCGCTTGATAGAGTTTGAGCAGCTGTTCCGGCGTAAAGTACCGTCTCACCTTTGCTAAGATCCCCAACTTCTTTGCAGCCACTTGAGCTTTTGCCTCTATGAAAGGGCCAAAATTGAGGGTAGATGTTAATGTAACCCCAAGAAGCTCAAGTTGGTCGGTTATCGGCACGGTTGCACCTCGGAAAGATGGAGCTGGGTGGAATTGGCTCCGTTTAGCGGAAAATAGACACGCTTGGGTCTTAGCAGCATTGAACTTGACCAGATTGGCTTCGCCCCATTCTGAGACAGCCTGTAAGGACACGTTCAAGCGCTCAACCATAGCCTCCCGGAGAGACCGGATCTGCGACCCACCAGCTCGTGCGTCGGACACGTATCTCTCAGCAACAGTGCTGTCGTCTGCATACCCAAAGGTACCGGGTTTCAGCAGATCATTAATATGCAGCAAGAACAGTGTTGCCGAAAGCACCGACCCCTGAGGAACCCCGGCATTAATATCCAGTAGTCCAGACGAGCAGCCATCAATGACCACTCGTATAGACCGATCCCTCGAGAAATCCGCGATCCAATCACACAATCCGGCGGGCAGACCGAAGGAAGGAAGCTTACTAATAAGGCTATCGTGCCAGACCCTGTCGAAGGCCTTCGAGATGTCAAGGGAGACCGCTAGTGCCTCCCCGTGCTTCTCTATGGCCCTCCAGATGTGAATGGCATACGCAAGAAGATCCCCAGTAGACCGATTTCGGCGGAATCCGTATTGTCGGTCACTAAGGACATCATTTGCTTCTAGGTATGCCAGGAGCTTATGATTCAGTACGCGTTCTATACTCTTACAGAGTATGGACGTTACTGAGATAGGTCTATAATTCGACGGGTCAGCTCGACTACCTTTCTTGGGCACAGGCTGCACGTTAGCTTGCTTCCAAGCCTTCGGCACTTTTCCAGTCTCAAACGAGAGGCGAAATAGGCGTGTCAAGATCGGAGACAACTCAGGCGCACAAGTCTTCAGCACAACTGCCGGTATCCCGTCGGGGCCACTAGCCTTGTTCACGTCTAGGTTACGCAGTACCCTACGGACGTCCTTCTGATGAATGCGGATGTTCGACATACTCGACTCGCATCCAGCAGGAGAAGCAGGGGGCTCCGCGCCACCAGGATCCAGACGTGAAGATTCCGCAAACAAAGAAGCAAACAAGTTCGCTTTCTCCTCAGCGGAGTGGGCCAACGTCCCGTCGGGTCTCAGCAGTGGTGGTAGTGAGGGGCGGCAGAAGTTCGATTCGACGGACTTAGCCAGGGACCAAAAACCCTTACTACCTGCTGGGTATGAAGAAAGTTTGTTCCCTATTCGGCTAATGTGGTCAAATCGAGCCCTCCGCAACACCTTCTTGCAGGACTTGCGAGCCCTGTTGAAGGCTATCTTCTTCTGACTCACATCATTTGCTTTACGCGTACGAGCGTCGACCCATGCTAGGTACGCCGCGTGCTTAAGCGCATCAGCGCGATGGCACTCGGCACCAAACCATGGATGAGCTTCGCCAGACATTGTTACGTCAGAGAACGGAATGTAGTACTCCATTCCCCTCCGCAACACATCCGTTACGATGTCCGCGCACGACGAAGCATCAGTCGAAGAAAAGCAAGTAGGCTGCCAAGGGTAACAAGCGAAGAAAGATCGCAAGCCATCCCAATCTGCTGACCTGTATCGCCATACCCGCCGGGTGCCTCTTGGGCTAGGATCGGGCGGGGAGTAGACGGACACAGACTTCACCAGACAGTGGTCCGAACTACCCAGTGGTGAAGAAATCGTCACCGAGTAGCGGTCTGGATCAGTTGTCAGCACAAGGTCCAAGCAATTGGCAGTGTGCGAATCAACATCCGGCACCCTCGTTGCCCCCTGGACCAGTTGGGTAAGATTTAACGCTAGCGCTAGCTTTCGCGTCTCTCGTCCAGCATGGTCTGTGCACTGGTATGGGAAGAGCCACTCCTGATGGTGGGCATTGAAGTCCCCCAGTAACACCAATTGGGCAGAAGGGTACCGCTGCTGAGCTGCATCCGCCGCCTCACTCAGGTGCTGTGTGAGCCCAGTTGTCTCCAAATCACCGCTGTGCGAACGGTAGACACAGGCGTAGACAATTTTGTCCAGGCCTGTGTCCACTATAACCCACAGAGTTGAGAACCTGGAGTCTTCAAGGTTTCGGAGACGCCGATAGCAGATGTCGTCCCGGGCGTACACACATACGCCCGCGCGTGGTCTAAAGTGGTGCTCCAGGGTAAACCCTGGGTAAGACAGATATGACACGTCTGACGGACATCCGATCTGCGTCTCCGATAGAAATAAGAGCGCTGGTTTCTCCGTCTCGAGGTGGTGGTGGACTGCGGCGAGATTTGAGTGCAGACCTCGTATGTTGGAGAGGTGCACTTTGTGCGAGAGGGAGTGCTGCCGCTGTACAGCTTTTCTCTTATTTTTCCTGTTCATATTGAGTGAAGGAAGGAGAGGAGAAGGAAGGAGAGGAGAAGGAAGGAGAGGAGAAGGAAGGAGAGGAGAAGGAAGTGAAATGAGGTTCCATGCTGCTAACCTTCAGGCACGCTCTGGCAGGACGGCATCATTGGGGGACTAGCCTGGAGACTGCGGGGACGCCCGAGCCCCCCCGGGAATGTCCATCGGGCCCTCTCGTCTGGTCGCCAACCAGCACGATGGTGCATTCCGGGATTTTTCGACAGTTGGCGGGGCAGCCTTTCATGTGTGGCTAGCACACTACTTGGGCCCCCAACTACCTGCGGTCGGCCAGCGGCGCACCGTGCCTCGGATCCCGCTACCCTCCGCGACTAGTCTCCCGATACGCCCATGTCAGCGCAAGCCTGGTTGGTCTGCCTGCATTGGAACAACTATTTCGACCCAACTCCTCTGAATTGGCTACACTGGGCATCGTACCGGAACGCGGCTAGGCCGCTTGGCGGTACGTCTTTGCCCAGTGGGTGGTCACAAGCCATCGGCCGAAGCCTACCACCAGTTACTGTCACCTGATTAGCACCACCCGGGGACCACGTGTAGGGTCTAACATTAGATAATCTCCTACGGACGCGGGTGACTCGGCCCCCTACATACATATTATAAACACAAGTATTTTATACATGATATGTAATTAATGTATGTGGGTACTATTTACTAATAACTTGGACTGTAGAGTTTTGATTACAGTTTTCGATATTGTATAATGAGGCTTTAAATTAATTGATTTAGACTGCATTATGAAATCTTTACAATAATTATATTTATAGCACTGAATTGTTTTCCTAATTATTTTCCTGATAACATAAAATAGCAACAATATTTTGCCTGGAGGTAACACGTTAGAACATTATTATGTTGTCTTTACGTAATTATTCCGATATTGTAAACTAATGTACCATACCCTATCTAGTTATCTACGTAACTATGTATATGTTGGCAAAAGTACAAGTAGGTAAACATATTTACTCGCAGGAGCTTCAACAAGAGTATACTTCAGATATTAAGCACGTACTTGGCTATAATGTACCAGAAAATGTTATTTTATGGGAAAGTAGTTTTTGTTCGATACTTCCTCCGCGTGAAAATAAAAATTATGCGACAGTAACGTACTGCTTGGTTAAAATCGGCGGCGTAAATACAAAGGCGGATGCAACACAAACACCCATAGTCTGTCTTCTATAAATCAATGAAAAAAATTAAATGGCAACACAGAAATAGTCTGTGCTACATTACCTTACGAATGGCTTAACACAGTTAGTCTGTCCGAACCCAGCTGCAATACAACTCGCTGATAGACGGACAACGGATGTTTAGCAATATGGTTAGTTACCTTTCGGCTTCGGAACCCCAATAACAATTTTTAGGGTTCCGAACAAAAACCGTATTTTTTTCACAATTTTAAAATAAATGATTTTAAAGAAATAAGACGAAAATGGCCATTCCCCCCTTATCTCCGAAATTACCGAGCCTAAAATTTTGAAAAAAAAAAATGGAGATAATAGATCTTCGCCTAAAGATTACAGGAAAACTATAAGAAGTCTGTAGTGTTAAAATAACATGTTAAAAAAATTAAATCCGTTCGGAACCCTTTGCATGCGAGTCCGACTCGCACTTGGCCAGTTTTAACACTCAACATTCGCATTAGGTACGCCAGAGGTCCAATTCTACTATTTTTTAAAGAACGACGTTCGCGTTCTCATCTCATTCGCAATCTGACAAAAATATATGGAAAATCAGCCTTTTTTAAAAAATTGCGATTATCTCAGACGCAATTTTTGAAAAAAGCCTCATGTCGCGAATAGAAAATTGCTTAAAAAAATCGGACACGTGCGCAAAGGGTCCCTACAAATTTGTACATATAGGTACATTTACTTCAAATACAGATAATATGTTTTTATGATTTAAATACAAGGATATTTCCCTATAATTGTAGTATAAAACGGTATTACTTGCCAAATTTCATAGTTCTAGGTCAACGAAAAATACCCCATATTTTGATTCCCTTGAGAGTGTTGAAATATACGTTTTTTGCGGCATAAACGGCCGTATCTTTTTTATGTTAACTTATACGTTTGATTTTTTCACAGCTTCAAGGGACTGTACACCAGAGTATATGGTTTTAATTTCAACTCTATACCTTCACGCGTTCTTAAGATAAAGAGTCTTGACAGACAGACGGACAGATTGACAAAAAAGTGATCCTACCAGGGTTCCATTTTTTCCTTTTGAAGTACGGAATCCTAAAAATAGTAGAAATGACCCTCTGATACCTACTTGGATTGGATTTTATCGTGTAATCCAGGCCGTGATCTTTCCGTGCACTAAACTATCCAAATCCATTTTATTGATATCGGTCTGAGTAACTAACATCCAAGAATACAAATAGACACGTTAATATTAGTTCCTATTATTATAAATATTTTAGGATAGGATAGATAAAATAATATTAATTACTAGTAGACATCACGCGGTTTCACCCGCGTAGTTCCCGTTCCCGTGGGAATACGGGGATAATATATAGCCTATGTTACTCCCTGATAATGTAGCTATCCAATGCTAAAATAATTTTTCAAATCGGTCCAGTAGTTTCGGAGCCTATTCAATTCAAACAAACAAACAAACAAATCTTTCCTCTTTATAATATTAGTGTAGATAGATCCATATGATTTTGGTGGCATGCATCAACAACCTCCGAGAGTTATCGAACATTTTCCAGGGCCCATAATTTCACTGGCACTCATTTCACTACGCGGCCTTTACAAATCCCGTTCAACATTATTATTGGCAAATCCAATCAAAATTTAAACTTCACCTATTTGACGTTTCAATCGTGGTTCAGCCCATTTACGTTAAGAAACCAACCTTATATTGGGTTTCTTAGAACAATTTAGGTACTTTCCACCTTATTTGTAATAGAAAACTAATTACGCCAGGAACACGAAATAATTTCCTCGTAATCAAAGGATATTTTGTGAAATCGTTTATTTTGGGTCCAAACTACGGGCTGGTGGAATTGGAATGGAGGTCCTTAGTGTTTTGAAATGGAAGTAGAAGCGTGGTGTTTTCTTGTAATGTCTCCATTTTACAATGTTCGTAGCCTATTAGTTGGATCCTATCCCTTGTCAGAAAGGAGTAAGGTCGTGTACTTTTAGTTTCTCCTGAAAGTACAGTTTTCGTCCTTATTTTTTTGTTATTAAGGTAAGCTTGCGTTTGACAACTTTAGTTTCTTGTTTCTTAGATTTTTGTGAAGCAAATCAAGTCACCATATTCTACAGAATCTTTATAAGAGCCTGTTGCACACAGCGTATTTTTACCGCGCCGATGACGCACGTTTTTCGGACGTGCACTCACGGCGATGTATACGACCAAAATGCAGTACTGTCGGCGGTTGAATTTCGTTTAATGCGTGTTAGGGCGCGTCATCTGTACGTCGTTGGCGCGTTAAAAAAAACGGCGTGTGCTAAGGCCTTTAGGACTTGTTATAAGCTAAAGATTTAGCGTTGAATATATTTTATTGACATCTTAATTGTGAATATGAGACCAAGATGGTAAAATACATGCTTTTCTGATACCTAACGCCTTTTAAAAATGATGAGGTGCCACCTAATTGTTATCTTTTCTTAGTTAAAATAATTCATTTCACATATAACTTTACAAAACTAGATTCAGCACTTTCATTTGTTCTTCAACTCTGATGTATATCACTTAGCTATTTGTTATTACATTCGTCTGTCTTACGTGTAGAAGATCCTTCCAAAATGGAATTCTGACTTATACAAATGTAGTGTCATTGTTTGCGCACCTAGACTACGTTAAGCCTAGTTAAATATTTAAGTTCTTATAATGTATGACAAATGTTGTAAACTTAATTTACGTGTGTAATATTAGGTTTTTCTATTTATTGTTGGTCTATATTTAATTAAAGTTCTCTTGGAAAAGGTTTATGTTAATTGGAATAAAAATTATAACGATCATTTTCGTGAATATCTGTGACAATTTTATAGCAGACTAGCTTCTGCTGGCTTCGCTCGCGTAAAAAGAGTTTAATAATCCCAGGGGAACGCCTTCTTCTTCTTCACCAGTGTTGTACCAAGTTTTAATTGAATCCGTTCAACCAACCTGGTTTGAAAAGGTTACAAATACTTACTTTCGCATTTATTATCTACACTAATATTATAAAGAGGAAAGATTTGTTTGTTTGTTTGTTTGAAATGAATAGGCTCCGAAACTACTGGACCGATTTGAAAAATTCTTTCAGCAATGGATAGCTACATTATCAGGGAGTAACATAAGCTATATTTTATCCCCGTACTCCCACGGGAACGGGAACTACGAGGGTGAAACCGCGTGACGCCCACTAGTATTAGATACATTGATATATAAAAAACCCAAGATGCACAGTCTCGAACAAATGCAACACTCGAAACTGTCGTCAAAAACTGACATGTATCAAGAGTCATGTGTGAGTTGTGTGTGGTTATACTATAAATTGTTTTTTTTGCAAATTCAACCTTAAACGGATCCCTTAAAGTTGTTTTTACAAAGCAGTGCAGTATGACGAGCGATGCGAGACTGTTTGAAACTTGCCCCGTTCCAGCCGATCACGCCCGTCTGGTACAGTACGCTTGTTTTTTGCGGACGTATTTGAGATGCTGAGTGTGTGTGCACTTGGGTTTTTTATATATCAATGATTGGATAGGATGATTTCTTACATCTGTACCTACCATGAAAAGACTCTTATACTGTGTTTTGTAAAACAATTTACCGTCGTGAACACTGTTACTGTCACTGTTTGTCCTATACAATTTAATGTGTATTGTTCTAAGTTGTAATTTTTCATAATTTTTTGTTGTAATTTTGCATTATATTTTTCACTGTTTCCATATCAGTTTATGCGTACAGTATAGTGCATGTAGTGCTGAGGTACGTAATGAGGTACTTAAACTTAAGTCTAGAATGACTTTTTGTAAATGTTATTGTGTACTCATTGTTGAAGAGCCAAATAAAATAAATAAAAAAATTAGTTCGGATTTTAAAGGCTTTTTTGCGGGAGGAACTGGATCCACAATTTTACCAGTAACCGAAGCAATTATAGCAAGCAATTAAAATAAAAACACAAATACGAGTAACGCTTACATATAACTATTTATAAATGTTACATTTAAAATTCACAATTTGAGGAACCACAACAGATGATGCGTCCACACTGCAATTTCCACGAACACGGCTCAAAACTGCGCGGAATGAAAATTGTATGAAATAATCCGTGAGTGGTGTTGCCTCAATTAAGGCACAATTTACATTATAGAGCCGTCAAGCTTATAGCTCCGACAAAATATTATCAAAATGCTGCTTTATCGATACGGAAAGCAATTTGTGAAACAAATATGAGAACTTATTTGATGAGAGTACTGTATACGAGTATATAAGAATAACATGGCAGATGTTCTGCGAATAAAATCCGAGCATATTATTTTTTGCATGTTTCTTTAAAACTATATCCATCTAATAGGTTTTGTTGTAATTTGTTAGTGTAAACGCTTATTACACTACACGGTATTCAGGGCCCTAAGTCCCGATTTAGGTCGGTGTAATAAGAGTTAGGGAGTTAGGGACCCTAATTAGGGTAGCCGGAGCGGCCCGGTCTAGTAAGCTCCCTAACTTACTACCGGGCAGTGTAATAGCGTTTAGAGAGTTAGGGGGCAGTGTTGCGAACAACAATTTAACAAATTCCCTGAAAACCTAAGTCAAATTCCCCAAAAATCTACTGATTCCCCACAAATTCGATATTAAGAATAAAATCTGAAGAACAAAATCGATATTTAGAATGCCCGCATTTTCCCCACATCTTGCCAGATAAATCCCCAATCAACTTGAGATTCCCCGCAGTTTAGGGAATTCCCCACAGGTTGGCAACCCTGGTCACTTCACAACTGAGTAAGCCCAGGCCCGGGCCCTGAATACTGTCTAGTGTAATAAACACTTTAACTACTGACAGATAAACAGTCAAATAGAGTATACGAGAGATCCTATTAGGGTTCCGTTTTTTCACATGGACGTATGGAACCCTAAAACCACTGTTCCTTAGGCTTAGTTCTTGTGGCCTATTCCACAATATTTTTTCCAGGACAAAGACACGGAATATTGATATGGCACTCGGCAATAGTGCACCTTTTTAATAATGAAGATATTTTCGTATTTGGATCAGTTCGTATATATATTACCTTCCACAAACTTTATTTTTATCTCTTACTAGCTGACCTGTGCCCACTTTGTTAGGTGGTATTTTTCGAGTTAATATATCTATGACACTCACAAATAAGGTGGCTTTCCATTGGTAAAAGAATTTTCAAAATCGGTTCAGTAGATCCAGAGATTACCCCCTACAACCTCACAAACCCACAAATTTTACCTCTTTATAATATTAGTTAGGTTGTAAAAAACTCTTACGTATTTTTGAATAAGAATAAAAAAAAGCATTTACACACTGATTTGATATCAAGGCAAAAATTACTATCCTTATGAACACAGCTTACTATACCGCTTAAACTAAAACAGACATAACTAAGAACAAACTTCCTCATACGACTACTTAATATAAAATGCTCATACTCATAAGCTGCACAGCGCACTAGCTGCATCCGTGCCGTTTGCTCGGTTTACTGTCTTAATAAAGATGTTCGAGGTGGTCCAGACTGTGTGTATGTATAATTTGAGTGTGTTTATCTGCTGCTTTTCGGCCAGAACTCTCATGCATACGTGTCATAGCGTAAATGAATTGGTCAGAGGGGCTTATGGCATCCCAGCTGGTTATATAGCTGGATATCAGACTTCCTGAGTGAACGGTCGATCCGAGTGGTCGTTGACGGCTGCTCCTCTGTCTTCATGGCTATTGATGCCGGAGTTCCTCCGGGGTCGGTTCTCTCTGCAACTCTTTTCCTGCTGCACATCAATGACCTACTTCAGCCCGGTCTTGTTGGGTACACAGATGACAGTACGGTTTCAGAGAGATACTTGTCTAGCGCAAAAACCAGCAGGGATGAAGTTTGTTCCTTGAGAGAGGCCATGGTAGAGCAGTTTCTCTCCCAGTGGGATAACAATCTGGTCACTTTTGTCGCCACCAAAACACAGGCGTGTCTTTTTACCGCAACAAGGAGTCGTTTCGACCAAACTCCTACTTTTCATGTTGCCTCTATTCCTGTGACTGATCGGCATGAAGTTGACATCCAGTCTCAACTTCGGCGCCACCATCGAGTACAAAGCCCAAACTCCGGCCAAAAAGCTAGACATCCTAAATAGGGTGAAGCGATACTTCAGGCCTGGACAGCTTTTAACCCTATACAATTCACAATTCCGATCCTGCATGGACTATTGCAGCCACCTTTGGGATGGCTCAGCTAAGTACCAGCTTGTCGCGCTTAACTCGGTGGAACGCAGAGATAAGCTACACAGCTTGGCTCATCGCCGCAAGGTTGCCTGCTTGTCGGTCTTCTACAGATTGTACTTCGGTGAGTGTGCCCAAGAACTCCACGACCGCATCCCAGCGGCCCCCGTCTACCATCGGACATCCAGAACACTGCAACTTACCATCCCTACCTGGTTGCTATTCCAGCAATTCGCACTAAGCGTTTCCAAACGTCTTTTATAATGCGCACAGCAAAAGACTGGAACTCTCTGCCTGCGTCTATGTTTCCAAATGCTTACAACCCTAATCTCTTCAAAGTTAGATTGAATAGGCTCCTTCTGCTGGGTAAGCTCGCTACATCGTCGACTTTGTCTCTGTCATCTCTGACCTGGACTAGTTAAAAACAAACCCATCACAAATAAAAAAGTGGGCAATTCTCGTATTTTTAGGATTCCATACCCATAGGGTAACTTACAGAACCCTATTACTAAGCCTCCATCTGTCTGTCTGTCTGTCAGCGGGCTGTATCTCAAGAACCGTAACAGGTAGACAGTTGAAATTTTCACAGAGCGAGTATTTATATTGCTTTTATAACTAAAAATAAAAAAAAATAAAAATTAAATTGAAGGAGCCATTTAATTTCATACCAGAAACGTATTTTTTTTTTTCGGTTAATGGTACGGAACCCTTCGTGTGAGAGTCCGACTAAGCAACTTTTGCATTCGTATTGCAGTCGTATACTGTTAAAAAGACCCACAGAACCACCCAAACATTTTGAGAAATTTTTGAAAATGTTTTGACATTTTACCTCATTTTCAGAATTTGTTATTTTTTTTTCAATATTGAATAGGCTTTGTGCCGTTTGTCCAGCAGTGGGACAATATGAAACCTCATTTTCACTAGGCAAATTCGAGCGCGGAATGTTGTTCATCATGTTGAACGGCAACGAGGAACTTGTTTTAGTAAGATTGTTAATGTTGCACGCCTGCTGGCAATATTGCGCGTTGTTCAGCAACGTCACGTATCATGTTGAGCATCACGTATTTTGCTTCAAATTTTGCCTATTGAATACAAAGCTCTAAATATCGTGCCAGCGACATGAAGAAGTAGATATGTTAAACATTTTAGGCTATTTTTGTTACCTGTCTTTTACTACTGTTTTACTCCAGCTTTTAGTAGGGTCACAGACCAATCGGCAAGCGTCACTAACTGTCATATTGTTTATATTGTAGCAGTTTAAATAGGTCACCGGTCACTACTTCTCTCTGTAAAGCGTTAATAGGGCTTATCAATGAATAAGCGTAGCCATTTTTCAATACTTAGTATAAAATGGTAGAACTTCTACCAGCAACGTGACTTTACGCGTGTTTTCAACGCCCTGTATAGTGTTCATTTTTTGTTTACAAAAAAAGACAAGTGCGAGTCGGACTTGCACACGAAGGGTTCCGTACCAGTAACCTCAATTTTTATTATTTGTTTTTACAGCGGCAATGAAAATAAACAATCTGTGAAAATTTCAACCATTTGCCTATTACGGTTCTTGAGATATAGCCCGCTGACAGACAGACGGACGGACAGCGGAGGCTTAGTAATAGGGTTCCATTGGTTACTGTTTGGGTACGGAACCCTAAAAAGAAAAAATATGTGTCCAATACTTTTTTGAAATCCATCTGAAGGACTAATTTTAGATTTTTTCAGTAAAATTCCCCATTATGTTGGTGTCGGATTTTAGGCTAGCAGGATGCCGCTGAGTACCGGTATATCACATGGAATGTGCTTATCCGATCTCCATAATCCAGTAACTTGATAAAAAAACCGGCCAAGTACGAGTCGGTCTCTAACACGAAGAGTTCCGTAGGGAACCCCCTTTAATTTCATTATTTTTTCCGACCCCAATTAGCTGAGAAAAGGCTAGGCAGATTATAATGATATTATTTTTTGTTGTTACAGCGGTATAAGAAATACACATTCTGTGAAAATTTCAATTGACTACCTGTTACGTATCTTGAGATAATAGCCCGCTGACAAACAGACGGACGGATGAACAACGGAGGTTTAGTAATAGGATTTTGTTGGTTAAATTAAATTAAATGGAACCCTAAAGGTGAAAAGAAAAACTTCACTCGAAGCAATTTCAGAAGCCAGACACGCAATAACGAAAGTTTTAAAACTAATACAATAATCCGTTTTAGCGTAACCCTAACAAACAAAACTTCTATGATATTCCATGATGATTAATGTATTCATACGGTAAACCCTGCGATGATAAATTAATTTGTAAACCCCGTTATACATTTGCCGCGAACATTGCGGTTACATACGTTATCAATGCGCGGATATGTTGGTGTGATGTGTAGTGTTACTGGAATTTGTGTGATAGTAATTTGATTTTTAGGGTTCCGTAGGTTTCGCGGAGCCGTTATAAGACTCCTGTGTGACAAACGACACTCTGACATACGGGCAGACACACAGACAGCTGTGTATCTGTAATACATCAGATGATTTAAAAGAGTGTCCCTGGAGTTAATTGCACGTCCTTCTCCTTATAGATTTACGCTTTGGACCCTGCAACTACCTTCATATTTTTGACTGGCCGACCTTGACTATTCAAAAATGGCTGTAACGGGTTTATTTGAAACTAGTGGACGTCACGCGGTTTCACCCGCGTAGTTCTCGTTCCCGTGGGATTACGGGGATAATATATAGCCTATGTTACTCCCTGATAATGTAGCTATCCAATGCTAAAAGAATTTTTCAAATTTTTCATTTTTCAAAAGTAGTTTTGGAGCCTATTCAATTCAAACAAACAAACAAATCTTTCCTCTTTATAATATTAGTGTAGATAAGTTTTGAGTCTGTTACAGCCAATATGCTTCGAATCTATTGAAACGATTTATTTGAGTGCATGTAGGATTGCTACATGAGGCGTGTATATATAGCTCATATGAACTTTTGTATTCTAAACATGGCCGCGTAACATTCAAAGAAGGTAATAATATGGGGTGAATTTTGGGCTACAAATTAGAAAACGAAAGAACAAGTTTTCACACTGTTTTTTTTTTTTATTAAAGAGAAAGGAAGGGAGTGTCAAAATTTTACTGACTAAAACCCATCCGTATTCCTCCTAATGCCCTTTGTGTTCCAGAACCGCGGTGCCTCCCACACTGGGTACCTTGTGACAAAACATATGAAGGGTCTTATTGTAAGAGTCTCAAATATAATTTGCAAACTTGGAAGGATGAGGCAGCTGTGTACAAATTGAACATCCTTTAAAATAAAATTAAAAATACATTGACTCCTAAATTCGACACCAACTTTTGGCTTTGCCATCTTCGAAATCAAAATCTTCCTCAAACAAATAACATTCTTAGAAATTCAAGCAGTTCTCCCCACGACGGTGACCACACATTAGCTTTAAACGATAAATCCCGGTCGGTCAGAGGCAAAGTTTCTTTGTACCCCCGCTGAATTTTAAGGCAAGACAAATAGAGACCAATAAGGATTCGCCAATTTGTTTTAACAGCCAAGAAAACAACATATTAACGAGTTTCAGACATGTGTGCGTAAGATTATTTATAAATTATTACATATTAAAATAATCTACATATACTGATATTATAAAGCTTAAGAGTTTGTTTGTTTCTTTGGTTGAACGCGCTAATCTCAGGAACTACTAGTTCGAATTGAAAGATTATTTGAGTGTTAAATTAAAAATTTACTATTTATTTCGGCCACAAAGGATCATATTAGCACACACACTAAATACATATATAGGCGTATTGTCAGGATTGGATATTTTAAAGTAAAAAGTAGGTAGTTTACTTATTAATCAATTTTATTCGATTAACTCACTTAATTTATAATAACTGTGAACTCAATTAATTATCATATCATAATTATTAACTGAAAGGTTTTAACACGATATTAGCAAATCTAGGCGCTATGACAACACGTGTATCGGACCGAGGTCTAGAATAGAATGCCCCGATCGCTCCGCGCGGTCTCCTTTTACGTCCGAGCACAAACAAGTCGAGTAGTGGGGGTGGTGGGGATGGCGACATCGCCTGATCGGTCCGGTGCACGTGCCGTGTACAACGGTACGATGACGTAGCGCCGTCACGGCCATTCTGACGTGCGTACGTCCTCGGACGCGCACTTTAGAAGCACTTAGGTATCTTTAATGAGAACCACAATTTTACTGTTCGTTCATCCTGACATTCAAATCTTATCTCATGGTCTGGTCCGGTCCTACGACCCTTCAGAGTAATAATCTTCTGGTCCGGTCCTAAGACCCTTCAGAGTAACATCTTCTGGTCCGGTCCTATGACCCTTCAGAATTATACTACTGGTCCAGTCTGATGACCCTTCAGAGTTATTATTTTCTGGGTGAGTTCACAAACATACAAACTCACTCGCACAGACCAGACCCGGAACAACTATCTGTAGGCCATACAAATATTTGTTCCGTGCGGAAATCGAACCTACGTCACGCAGCGCAGCAGCCAAGCGCCCAAGTACTGCGCCAACCGTGGCGTATCTTTTAATTTAAACTGTTCCTAGATTTGCTAGGCCGGGCTAAACTGGTCCCTGTAGCTAATATAATAATAAATTAACTCGTGATTTGTCCTTGTTCTATTGAATCAATTTTCTCTATGAATTTAAAGCACTTGTCACAACGTTAATTGGTTTAGGATCCAAAAACCCTTCCAATGATGTACCTACATGATCTATTAAGTTAATCAAATCAAATCGTATATTTCAAATAAACCATTTACAGGCACTTTTGAATTGTCAAAGTCGGTCAGTCAAAAACATGAAGCTATTTGCACGTTCCAAAGCGTAGATCTCTATGGAGAAGAACGTGCAAGAAACTCCACGGACACTCTTTTAAACCATGTGATGTGTTACAAAAATCTTGTTAACATTAACATTGATTGCTTCTATATGTGAGGACAATGCAAAGAACAAGAAAACATATAAACAATTCAAAATGCAGGTACAGATTAAAATAAGCCAGTGGCAGGTAAGAGATGACCAGTTTCAACTGACGGCGCCCGTTCACGAACATGACGCGTGCATCAGCACCATCTAACTCAACCATTTTGAAGGGAATCAAATGATCCAAAACACGCGCCACCATCAGCAAAACATTTGTGTGAGCATGACAAGCTCTCAACTGCCACGCTCGTTCATGTCAAACTAATTTAATAACGAAATCTATAATTACATATGTAAATGGCTCCATAGTGCTCACATTTACAAAAAATTGAAAATATGCTTCTACGTTATACAAAACTATGGTTTCAAGTAACTAAGAAAAGAAAAAAAAGGAGGCTGCTTTATTGTGTATACTTTTGCTAATACAATAATGCAAAGAAATGATAAATAAATGATTGTATAGGAGAACAAAAAAAGGGTAAGCATTTCTTCCAATTATCGAAAACCTAACAAGTGGACCCATGCTGCTGTGGCTGTGGAGCAGGACCGGCATTTAGCCAAGCATTTTTATCAAGGACATAATCTTCCAGTTTATAATATGCTTGTCTACATAATGTGCGTTTAATACATGTTTTAAATTTTCTCTCATTCAGTTCGAGAATATTAAGTGGTATTTTATTATAAAATTTAACACAGTACCCCATACGTTAACTACTGCTACTGGCTTTTTAAGTACGAGAGTCGGCAATTTTTTTTTAAAGTGTGAGCCCTAAAATAGTACCACTTAAAACTTTATTTTTATGGGAAGTTTCATGAACAAGTTCTTCATTATTATTCGCCGTCACGTCATCACTGATATTTTCTGCATCTAACGTTCATGTAAGCACTCACGAATTACTTTACGTTAATCTAAAATCATCAAAATCATCGCTGCGCTGTGCGGTTCGAATCAATCAATGTTATTATAATCTCACCCGTATTAAATTGCACAAAATGGAAAATCTATTTAGAACTTGTAATAGCTCAGAATTCTCTGTACCTTTAAAGCTTTTATCAATGTCATTAAAATCAAATTGCTATTCATGATAGTTTTGATACTATCAAATTTACTAACTGATGTTAGGCAAACTGCCTCCGTACGTTAATACGAAAGCCTAGATCCAAATTTTCACTAAAAAAAACGTCTAAGTTGAAACATGACCTTGTGGTACTTGCTATGCGATAACTAAACCTAAAGCTCACACTGAATAAAATTTTGACACTATTACCGCCAATGGGAAACTCTTTTAAGTACTCGCTTTGTGCTAACTATGTCAAAATTACCTAGCACTATCAATGCAACCACCGAATTGGTATCAACCCCTTTAAAGCTTCGTTTGCTATTCAAATAAAACTTGAGCGACTCACCAAGTATTCCAGTCGGCCTTGAACGCTCTTAACCCCACAGATGTTGACATGATACTTGGCTACTGCAGTTTGCCAACCTTCGGTCTGCCACGCTCAGAACCGTTCAGAAGTTGCAGCTGCTCAGCAGTTGTTGCAACTGCTCAGCAGTTATGGCAGCATGCCAACCGCTAGCCTCCTGCTGGCTTTATACACCATGATACGATATCTGAAACCGAAAAATGCTACGACAGTACAAGTCCAATAAAAGCTGTGGTGGGCCAAAAGGTTTCAGGTAAGTGTAGTAGTCACAGTATCAAAGTAAATAAAAATCTAAATTTTATCGGACCAAGAAAGCGGCCTATGCCTATGAATGGTGATATAAAATCAAAATATTCAAAATAAAGTGTTAGGTAACTAAATCGCTCTTATGTCCAAAAAAATAAAAGCTCTCTGGTATTTCACTTCATGACTCGATCAGCGATAGCAGAATAATATCGCTTCATCAGCATTATTTGACCAATGACCAAGGCTTTGTGCCCATTTCAAGCGAACTCCTGTGCAACCGCCACTTCCAGGTATGTGCTTCCAATTCACCAAGAGTAGATAGCGACAGCAAAAGAATGGTCTCCCTTAGGGCAGTGTGTTGGCGCCGACGCTTTTTTTAACATCTACGCGAACGAACCGCCTTCCACCTAACACACGGAGCGGTTCTTGTACGCGGATTACCTGGCCCTAGCAAACCAAGCAGCGACTTTTATGGACGTGGAGCATAAACGTACAATGGCACTCAGTGTACTGAGAGATTAGTGTGACCGCAACGCTCTACGGCCGAACCCATCTAAGAGACAGTCGTGCGCCTTCCATCTCTGCTATAGGCCCGCAAATCGAATGCTTAACATCACATGGCGTAGAGCCAAGGTCCAACACTGCTCGAATCCAAAATATCTCGGTGTGACGTTAGATATGGCCTAAGCGTAAAAGTCAAACTGTTACAATACTTAGCTCCGTCGAACCCGGAATAACTTGCTCAGTCACCTAATTTCCATCAATTGGGGAGCGGCACCCGATGTTCTCCGTACAACCGGCATGTCCCTATTTTTTTTCTGCTGGCGTGTTTGCTTGCACAGTGTGGCACCGACCTGCTCTTTCTCGTAAAGTAGACATTGCCCTAAACGAAACGTGTCAGATAATATCAGGCTGATTAAAATAGACTCCACAAAACAAACTATCCGCTTGCAGGCATCGCACCTCCTGCTGTTCGAAGGATCTGAAAACCGATTCCCGACATCCCTGTATGGCCACATGCCAACTTCGGGAAGACTAAAAAGTCGCAAGAGCTTCCTTATTTCTACACAGGCGATCCTGGATATGCCATCTAAAGGGAGAAGCAGACTGTGGGAAGATAAGTATCCACCACCTCACGACTTCATAAAACCCAAAGAGCATTTGCCCCTGGTCGTGAATCGCAATGGCCTTTGGAAAGCGTTAAATCGCGCGCCAGCGCAATTTGCGCACCCAGGTAGGCCGCTGCAAACACAACTTGGCGAAATGAGGATGTAATGATCTGTTGTATACCCAACGTGAGTGCAGTGCCCGTTTTCAGAGCACGAGCCATATGTTACAGTGCCCCAAGTGCCCATTCTCCTGTAATTTGGAGTATCTAATGAATGCCACTGTTGCTGCAATTAACGAAACTACCTACTGGTCCAAAACAATAAAAAAGTTAACGATTGAATCGAAAAGAAGAAGTATTATTGAAAATGCTATCGCTTAATCTGCAACACTTATGCTATTAATAATAGCTTCACTTTAAGATAAAGCGACAGGCCAATTATCAAACATCGATAATTGCCATCCATAAAGGCGTTGCCTTTTGTAAGTCAGTCTCCACATCATAAAAATGAACACTCGTAAACGAAATAAAAAGCAGCTCTACAGCAATTAAAAAGTTTAAACGACTCACCAGATTGGCGTAGAAATCTTCATATAAATTCACACTCCTCTCCTTGACCTGACCAGCTGTTGTGAAGTTGCTTGCCTCCGGACGGAACTGGTTTAGTTCAGGTTGATGAGGGTAGCCGCATAAAACTCGTCGAAAAGGAATTCGGCGAAAAGCTCTTCAGCGCCATATGGTAAAACAATAAACTGCTCTGCACATCACTGTATCCTCGACAAAACATACCACCACGGTGACACACTATGATTGTGTGTCGAACTTCGGCCTATCGGATTTAACTTCACGACACTTCACGGCACACATCAAGTTTTGAGCTGTTTTTAAGTTTTTTGCTGGATAAACGCATGCGTTTTAAAAACAAACCGCAATTTTCACTATCACTGTCATTACATTTCAAAACGTAACCGCCACATATTTCACTAGCATTGTCACGAATCTCCATGTGGGCCCTTTGAGTTACGTCCCAATTCTGATATAGGCGTATTGTCAGGATTGGATATTTTAAAGTAAAAAGTAGGTAGTTTACTTATTAATCAATTTTATTCGATTAACTCACTTAATTTATAATAACTGTGAACTCAATTAATTATCATATCATAATTATTAACTGAAAGGTTTTAACACGATATTAGCAAATCTAGGCGCTATGACAACACGTGTATCGGACCGAGGTCTAGAATAGAATGCCCCGATCGCTCCGCGCGGTCTCCTTTTACGTCCGAGCACAAACAAGTCGAGTAGTGGGGGTGGTGGGGATGGCGACATCGCCTGATCGGTCCGGTGCACGTGCCGTGTACAACGGTACGATGACGTAGCGCCGTCACATACAATAAAATAATAACAAAAACACATCTACACTAATATTATAAAGAGGAAAGATTTGTTTGTTTGTTTGTATGTTTGTTTGAATTGAGTAGGCTCCGAAACTACTGGACCGATTTGAAAAATTCTTTTAGCATTGGATAGCTACATTATCAGGGAGTAACATAGGCTATATATTATCTCCGTATTCCCACGGGAACAGGAACTACGCGGGTGAAACCGCGTGACGTCCACTAGTGTGAAATAAAATTACATTCCCTTCCCCCTTGGACCGCGAAAGCGAACAGACGTGAATCCCGTACACAGTGTTTTGAATATTCTCTAAATATAATTAATTTTGGCAAAAAAATAATCGTCATAAAATTCACAAAATACTAGGCGCGCATAAATGCTGCGGCGGTGCTGCATAAGACTCGGAGCCAAAAAGGGAGCAGTACAGCAACTGGCAAGAAAATAAGTAGCTGAACTACACCTGCGTGTGCGCGCGTCGTCATCTATTCCGGTTGTCATACAACAGTGTCCCAATATATAGAGAGGTCAAGTTAGGCTGGCGGATGGAAAAAATGTACTAAATCCTCGATCGGCGACCAGTACAGTGACCCCTACGCAACTCGCGCCAGTGAAACCTCTTCACAAGTATTGGACACCTGGTACTTTGAGTGAACCATCCAACATGCCTCTTCAACGCTCCCCCCCGCCTACCTCATCCGCCCCCGCGCCCGCCCCTGAGCCCGGCTCCGCGCTCCCTGAGCTATGTGCGCCTGAGATATGTGAATCGGATACTGCATCTGAGAGAAGCGGTAGCAGAAATGTCAGCGCTAGATATAAACGTAGACATGGCGATGATGACATCAAGGAACTCAAAGGGTTGATCTCGTCTTTATCCTCTAAGGTAGACCAAAGCTTCCTTGACCTCAAGCAGAAAAATGAAGAGCTCAAACAAAGTTTGCAATTTATGTCAGATAAATATGACTTAGTTTTTAAAACACTTCAAAACCTGCAAGAGGATAGAGCCGAAGATAAAAAGACCATCCAGAAATTGGAAGAAAAGATTGAAGTTCTTGAGCGTAAAAGTAGGTCAGCTAGCTTAGAGATACGAAATGTACCCATCTGCTAGCGAGATGACAGGAAATTTGAGTCGAAGGAAGACGCCAGTTTGATAGTGAAAACCTTGTCTAAAGCTGTCGAGGTGGATATTCAAGACTGTGACATAAAAGACATATACAGAATCCAAACCCACAAAGAAGGTAGTAAACCTATCATAGTTGAGCTGAACAGTGTCCTTAAAAAAGACAGAATAATACAGGGGGTCAAGAATTACAATAAGAAGAAACCAAATGAAGGAAAATTAAATACTGGACACCTCAGTATACCTGGACCTGTCAAACCTGTGTTCATATCAGAACCGTTAACACCTAACGCGCAGAAGCTATTCTACGCAGCTCGACAGTTTTCAAAGGAAAATGGTTACAAGTACTGCTGGACTTCACGTGGTTCCATATACCTGCGTAAAGCCGAAGGTGAGCCACAAATTCGAATCGAATCCGCGATGAATCTGAAACTTTTAGTAAAAAAATGACTATCCTGTACCAACTACCTTAATATCATTTCTCAAAGTTTATTAATTTTACACTATTTTTATTTTAAGTTTAGTACTATTGTAAATTGTTATATTTTTTCACTGGTAACTGGTATGGTGTATCTTAAGAGTATAGTTAGCCAATATTTAATCATTTGTTATCTTTGTCCTAGGTCTGTTCCAGTTACTTGTTCTATTCTAAAAGCTGTCTTTATCAGTATTTCACTGTGTTATGATGTGGTTCACCTTGTAATCAACCTTAATTTATTTAGTTTTTCATATGAAACAAAATTTGACAACAATCACTACGCAACACAATTGCACTTACATACTCAAAACATTCACACCGAACATTACCACAAACCACTTATTATAAATAGACTGAACACGCTGAATCACAAATTTTTCACTAAAGTACTAACACAAATGATACAATGCAACGCACACAGAAACTGGTCATTCACTTTTAAAATTATAAATTCGATAAGGACAATGTAAATAAATTTATTGATTCTGTAGAATCATTTAATATCTCACGGTCGTATGTGAGTTTGCCGGAACAATGTTTGAAGCATATAGACACTACCCAACCAACTTTGAACATATTGCATGTTAACATCCGAAGCCTAAATCGCAACTTTGATGGTCTCAATGTCTTAATACATTCCATCAATATTAAGTGTGATATAGTTATCCTCTCTGAGTGCTGGTTGAGTAAAGTAACAGATATTCCTGTATTAACTGGATTTACCTCAGCTAGATCCTCATTTAACAACCAAAATGATGGGGTGGTAGTTTACATAAGTTCTGATGTTACTCATAAGTTAATTGAACCGGTTTTTCAGGACGCTAACTGTCTCATCTTGAGGCTAGGTCTAGATACAGCTATTGTTGCAATATACCGTTCACCTTCGGTCAGAAACATAGAACATTTTCTTGACTCTTTAAACACTATCTTAGAATCCCTGGCGTCAATAACAACTATAGCAGTGATTGGAGATTTAAACATTAATATTCGACCAGATAATAATGATCCAAACTCTGAAGAATATTTAAATACAATGGCTTTCCACGGGCTGCTACCTGCCCACGTTTTCCCCACTCGCATTGAAAACTGCCTGGATCATGTCTTTTTAAAAACAGATAGACCCTCCACAACTTTGGTTCTAGACTCATATTTTACTGATCATGCACCTATCCTATTTTGCACTGAACGAAAGCCTCTAAATGCCACAAAACCTATAAGTATATTACGGCATTTAAACCTTCCAGGAATTGTTAGCTGCTTAGAAAACTCCGATCTCTCAAGTGTTTTAACTGGCACAGATCCTAATCAAAGTGCGGAACAACTCATCTCGATTATATCTGATGCAATAAATCAACACAGTACGCTAAAAAAAGTCTCTAACAGAAAGCAGACTGTTAAACCATGGATGACCACTGGCCTCCTGAGGTGTGTCCGAAATCGGGATCAACTCCATAAAAAAGCAAAGCAAAATCCTAAAGACCTTACTGCTAAACTAATATATTCTAGATACCGGAATTACTGTAACAATTTGATGAAGACTATAAAATGTAATTTTGACCAAAAAGAACTCCTGAAGGCCAATGGTAACCCCAAAGCAACGTGGGACATCATAAAAACCATCAGCTACAAAAACATTTCACCCATAAGTAAGTCAGGAGAACTTCTTAATATGTGCAGTGATCCACAGTCCTCTGTCAATTCGATAAATAATTATTTTGCAAACGTTGGAGCGGATCTTGCTGGGCAGGTTGCGCAGGGTCAGCGTGTAACTCGCCCAATCTTCGAATTTGACAGCTTAATTAATCCTCAAGGTAACTCATTCGTATTACTTGAAACAAATTTCTCAGAAATAGAAAACGTAATTATTGGATTAAAACATAATTGTGCAGTAGGCCATGATGGAATACCAGCCTCAGTTATCAAGTCTGCCAGACATGTACTTGTTCCAGCAATAACGCATATCTGTAATTTATGCATCACAGAAGGTATTTTCCCCGACACTTTTAAGAAGGCATTAGTCACACCAGTATTTAAGGGTGGGGATGGTGACCGTGTCGAGAACTATAGGCCTATATCTGTACTTACCACACTTTCCAAAATTATGGAGAAGGTTCTGAACAATAGATTGCTTAGCTATCTTGAATGCAACAACATAATTGCGCCAAACCAATATGGTTTTAGGAGAGGCGTATCAACAGAAGATGCTGTTCTTGAACTCACAAGCCAGATTGTTAGGAATCTTGATTCTAGGACCAAAACTATAGGTATTTTTCTTGATTTAGCCAAAGCTTTCGACACGGTCTCTACTCCCATCCTTCTCCATGGTTTGGAAAGCTTGGGAATAAGAGATATTGCTTTAAACCTCTTCCGTGACTACCTTACAAACCGTAACCAACGAGTTAAGGTGGACAACTACATCAGTGACGATGTGTACCTAACCTTTGGTGTACCACAGGGCAGCGTGCTAGGGCCCACCCTTTTCCTTCTGTTTGTAAACAGATTGTGTCAGCTGTCAATCCCAAACTGCAAGATACTCGTATATGCAGACGACACTGCGCTTATCATAAGTGGAGAAACATGGGAATCTGCACACCAAGCAGCTGAAAAGGCTCTTGGCATAGTCATGGATTGGCTGTCATTGAATTTGTTAACGCTTAACGTCTCTAAAACCCACTATGTCCCTTTCTCTGCGAACACCGCTACGCAGCCTACTATGCCAGACGTTAAAGCTCATAGTTGTCACCTTACACTGACCTCTTGCAGTTGCCCTACTATACATAGAAGCTCTTGTGTTAAATACTTGGGCGTGCACATTGATAACACATTGAGTTGGCAAAAGCATATCAGTGTGACAGTTACGCGTGTTCGTAAACTAATGTTTCCTATGAAAAAACTAAGAAAAGTAGTTGCCGACCGATTATTAATTAAAAACTATCTATTTTGCCCTAGCTCAGTCACTCCTTTCTTATTGCATATCAGTATGGGGTGGTACACTTAAAACGTATTTACTTCGCCTTGAGAGGGCACAAAGAGCTGTCCTGAAAGTCATGCTTTACAAACCTTACCGGTACCCGACAACCCAGCTTTATAAAGACGTATCAGCTGTACTCACTGTCCGACAGCTCTGTGCACTTAACATCACTTTACGTGTACACTCATCATTGACCTATGACCCAAAGTTAATAGAGCAAAATAAACGGCGTAAGGATCCTGTATGCCCACCTGTCACCACCAAAACTGCTCTGGCGAGACGAAGCTACCCGTGTCTTAGCAGCCACCTTTATAATACTATAAACGAAATCTGCAACATATATTCTTTACCTAAATTTAAATGTAAAACTGTAGTTAGTAGTTTTCTTCAAAACTTAACGTACGATGAGACTGAACAACTCTTTGCAAAAAAAAAATACTAAAACATCTAATAACAGATTTAAATTGGTTCCTTATTGTTTGTTCTTATACTGTAACACATACGAAACACACACACCTAAACAAACACCCACACCACACACACCCATTCCTTGCTTACATACATTTAATAAGTGTTAAGTACTTACATAAACTTAATTTTCAGCTTACGATAATTCGTAAAAAGTGCAGCAATTGTAAATTAACTGTAAGAGGAAGGCGCCTGTGTCTGTAACACAGTTTATACTAGCACAGACACAGACGTTCACTGTCTCAAATAATACTTAGTGTTTTAATATAATGGCGTTTTATGTTTTTAGTTGAGATGGACAAATTGTATTTGGCTATTTGGAAATAAAGATTTATTATTATATTATATATTATTGAAATTCATGATAGCCGCAATATTGAAATAAAACATTATAATACAATTTTGTATGTGACTTTGTACGTTTGTAAACGCACCCACGATACAGGAGAAATTCTTCCTAGTATGGGGCAACGTTTTAAAAAAAAAATAACCAAATCAATAATATGAATAAAAATAATCATTACATTAAAAGCGGATGGGCAGCGTTCGGGAAGTTGCGCGGTATCTTCTCGTCCCACATACCACAGTGTCTTAAGACGAAAGTCTATGATCAGTGCGTGTTGCCAGTGATGACATACGGAACTGAAATGTGGTCGCTTACAATGGGCCTCATCAGAAGGATCAAAGTCACTCAAAGGGCAATGCTTGGAGTTTCCTTGAGTGATCGAATCAGTAATGATCATATCCGCAAGAGAACCAAGGTTACCGACATAGCCCGAAGGATCGCCAAACTAAAGTGGCAGTGGGCAGGGCACATTGCTCGCAGACAGATGGTCGATGGGGCTGAAAAGTTCTGGAGTGGCGACCGCGTACCGGAAGACGTAACGTTGGAAGGCCTCCCACAAGGTGGAAGGATGACCCAACTTAATATGTAACTGCACACAATGCCACAGTATTGGGCAGTCAGCTCAGCCAGCCACAACGCTCAGGATGCTGTTGCTACTCCCGCGGACACGACTTAGCAGGGATGCGGCTCTCTTTAGGAAGATGGCATGAAAGCCATCGATACACGCATTGGCAAACATGCCCGATGCGGTACAGTGCCGCAGCAGACGCATCAACTTCCTAAAAGCGTTGTTTAATAGCTTATTTATAGAGGAAGTCTATAGGCTATACAACATCAGGCTACGTCCAAAAAGAGCGGAGCATTCATAAAGAATGTGACGCAGACGAAATTGCGTGGGTCAGCTAGTGTTTGGTATATTTTCACTTTTTCGTAGACCTTCAAGAAAAAAGTGAAAAACTCTGGCATAAACGACCGTATCTATATTTTACGTCAAATTAGAATTTTGTTTTTTTCAAGCTGCAAGGGCTCATAGACCTGAGTACATGGTTTTAATTTCAACTCAATACGTCCACGAGTTCCCGAGATAAACGGTCTTGACAGACAGATGGACGAACAACAAAGTGATCTTATAAGGATTCCGTTTTTTCCTTTTGAGGTACGGAAACCTAAAAACATGAACATGATTTCACTGCCAAAGTCATGTGCCACGGGATTTGAGGAACAAGAGTGATCTTATTCACTAACACACTTGCCGAAAAGTAACTTAATACTTTTAGACAAGCGTGTTCCATCGTGGTACGCAACAAACGTGAGCCTCTCAATATTAACAAAAAACATGTATGACTAGGTTTTCCCATCGCCATCTTGAAATGAAAAAACCGGCCAAGTGTGAGTCGGACTCGCACACGAAGGGTTCTGTCCCATAAACTTTAATTTTTATTATTTGGTTGTTATAGCGGCAACAGATATACATAATGTGTGAAAATTTCAACTGTCTACCTATTACGGTTTTTAAGATAAAGCCCGCTGATAGACAGACGGACGGCAGACGGAAGAACAGCAGAGGTTTAGTTGGATACCCTTTGGTTACGGAACCCTAAAAATTATTCCACAGGTATGGACAACCAGGATAATAATAAATCTACATACAGGCCATGGTCTACCTGTATTCTTAATCTTACATTTATGTTTTCAGGCGTAAAAAAGAAACGAGCATCTTTCACAGTAAAAATAACAACAGGATTTAATTTCGAAAAGGCAGGTATTTGTAATTCCCTTCAATTCGTTCTGTGGATCTTCACAAAACTTTATCGGTAGCGCACCCTTACAAAGTTTCACTTGACATTTAAAACTTTAATTCTTAATTATGAGCATTTTTACGGCTTTAAATGATATAAATGATATAAATGTAATTGGCAATTTGAATGTGAGCTGTTTGGCATAGATATTACGCAGACTCTATATTACGTCCCTTCTCTGTGTTTTCTGTAGTTCGAATAAAAAGCTAGTATTATTTTTTTCTAAAATTAATCTAAAAAATTGCGTCGAAAAATCTTAGCATCGCTGGTCACTGGTAATATGCCCAAAAGGCTGGCAGCATTGCCACGTTGTATGGCAATGCTTATCATTTGTCCGAGGTAAAAGCCAGCCCTTGGATCAAGCATTGTATTAAGGGTTTATACAGTATGTAAATTTTTTTACTTCACGAGGTCGGTGTTGAGACATACCGCAGACACTTTTAAGACATTACCTAGGTTCCTTTGAGAAATCAATCATGTTAAGCATTAGGTCTATGATGCCATCTTGAGAATTATCCGTCTCAAGTGTTTGATTGACCTGCCTCGAACAACCATTCTTGAATATCCCAAAAGTATACCTTCCACACCCTTTTAGCAGCTTCTAAGAAATAGAAATATCTGACCTTTTGTAAATCTAACGTATCTCATTACATACTTGGTATTTAAACATAATATTTTCCTTATTTCCAATTAAGACTGTATTTTTTTAGGATTATTATTTAAGGATTCATAAACCATAATAAGGTACTTTTATACCTAATTTAATAAGCTCAGATATATGATATTAAACTGGTATCGTGGTAGTTTTACTGGGAGTCTTACCCCTGTTAAATCACTATTCCATTTTGTACGCCATATTTTTTTAAGAATGAGTTACAAACCACGTCAAACTGGCAAAAATAATTGTGTAATAAACTTACACCTCTGCCTATTTCATTGGGGAATACAGCCATGAATAGTACGTAATACATTTGAATTGCTAACAAGAACTAATCCAAAACAAACTGTAATTTTTATGAAACAAAAATGTAATTTTCCATCGTCATTTTTCACTAGTTTCTTCTCCACACACAACAAAACATCCTACCTGCAGTGAAACACTAATGAGCTACCCAAATCCCTCAAATATTTCACCATTCTACTCAATTTGCGTAAATATATCTGAAAAGAACGGAGAACGTACTGCAAAGATCCTTTATTGCAAATTGGCTGTGAAATTGTGGCATGTTCCCTTACCGTTGTATGTATTGCTTTTATTCTTTCTCTCAAACAAGGTAAGGCTCAAAGTATTACACATATGGGGTGTATTCGAGCTGTTTAGAGCCAACTTTGCATGCCATTATGTTGGTACTATTATGTGGAACGTGCGCGGACTGAAATGCGGTACAAATATGTACCTATGTCTTAATATTGGTTGGAAATGCGGAGCTAAAAATCCAATGACAAAAGCTATGGCCTTTTGAATGTAATGGCAATGGCAGAACCAAATGGTCGGTAAATTACTTTGATGGACCTTTTGTGTGTGAATGTATGAAGTGGTGCGCAGGAAGGATTCATTTTCAGTTGAAAATGTTATAAATTAAATTAAATTAAAATTCGTTTATTTCGGACTACGGTGATCCATATTTTGTTAGTATTTCAAACATCTTATATTCTAGTGTTAGTAAACATTGATATAGAAATTGTAGAACATGTAACATGTATTGTAAAACAACGGATGACCAGGCAGGAAAATGTTTCCTACCTAATCAACCTCCTCACAAAATGCCTAATATTTGGCGTATAGCTCTCCGCCACAGCTCTCAGGATATAGTTGCGACTACTCCGCACTCTGCACAGCAGCGAAGCAGTTTTTTTATGTAGTATGGCTTTAAAGCCGTCTGCGTGGGTCTCGGTAAACATTCCAGAGGCGCTACAGAAGCGGGGCAGTCGCAACAACATCCTGAAAGCATTATTATATTGAACGCGCAGGACATCCAGCGATCTTTTAGTGTAGTTGACCCATAGATTGCTCGTATAAAAACTCTGACAATAGGCTTTAAAAAGAGTAATTTTTACGTATTACGTATGAGTATGTTATAATCACACTAGGGTACTTATTTATGCGTACTTTTGAAAAGTTTAGTAACCAGAGGTTTATCAATAAAATAATTTACATAAAATTCTTCGGTGACTGATGAGTGACGGACAGACCGAGAGAACAACCTACACTACTGGTCGTAGCAAGCTGACATTTGGCATGTAAATTCTTCCCATTCCCGACTTTCCTACGGGAACTGAAAAAACGGGATATGCGCGTACGTCGCGGGCAAAAGCTAGTTTTATACAAACAACTACAGGTCGAGTTGAAAGTCGCTGCTTAGCAACAACATCGCAACACGAAGCCTTTTTTAAAATGTCGCATTATCTGTATCCCCACACAGATAATGCGACATTTAGTAGTTTTGCCTTAGTCACTAGTTTACCCTTAATAGGGCAAATAAAGAAAACTGAAATAATTTCATTTCACAATACGTTCAGTTTGTTCGTATTTCTCAATTTTCCTCACATTCAAAACACACATACCTGGAAGATTTCAATAGAACCTTTTTTACCTTCAACCGTACTATTATAGTTATATTACTTTACTATATATTACCTCCCTAATATTACTTTATTACCTCTTTTTATGCGAAAAAAAATCCTCAACAGAGCAATAGGAAATACCTTTGTGAGGCTTGTGACTCGCATCACTCAGTCGGCTTGAAAAGATGTAAGGGTATGAACCGACCGTGAGCATTTGATTGTAATGTGATACTCCGAATTGTATTTTGTATACCAGTTTGAGAACCTATAACTATTGCTTTGTACTGTGCAATATAAAATAAGTATAACTTTTTTATATTGTTCAATATGGAAAATGGCGTCAGTAAGAAATTGAGTTCGAACATAACGATATCATTTACGTGTGTAGGTAACACTCACAAATGGTGTATCTACAAATATTGACGTTATATTTTTCAAGCATTGTTTGAAGTTTCTCGACACTCGGTTATCTACTTAATTTTAACATTTTCCAAAATAATTGTTTGTAGTTTAATTATGTACTCGGGCAAAATAGATTTTTCAAATTAACTGACACTGTGTTTGAACCCCAATGTTACACTAAATAATATTACAAACCGATCAGTACAAACCTTTACGTGTGTAAATTGGAATGAAGAACTAGAATAAAGGATTAATAAGTGATGCTTCAATTTATCTTTCATTTTGTTTGAAAAATAAAGATTAAATGTAACGTAAACGTAAAAAAGCTTAATTTATAATGTTTTTTTTTTTTTTTTTTTATCGTTTTAAATTTTTATTTTTACAATATAGAGCATCCTTTTAAGCAAATAGTTTGCTTGTGTTAGGAAACTCTGCCTTTCTCCAGGTTATATAATAATTATTACTAATTAATGAGCTTGTTCAGGTTCAGTTTAAACTTATGCAAATATAAAAATAAAACTAAAACTAAGTTACAATAAAAATTAAAAATAAAAATGAAAACAAAAAATAAAGAAAATATAGTAAAATGGAATTAAAACAAAAAACGCGCTGGGTTGTGTGTGTTATGTGTGGAGGTGAATGTGTGTTGAGAAGTGAGTGTGAGTAGGTGTGGGAGTGTTCCATTAGCCGCAGAAGTATCACAGCGTAATGTACATACTCGTATATTATAATTATGTGCATACTATATTCTCATCACTTGTACCATATTTTCCACTTCGTCATAGGTCTTTGTCTTAAGCCATTTTGACAAGGCGTTTTTGCATTCGCGGTAGGTTAGTGGATATATGTCAAGTTCCTTATTAAGCAGATTATATAAATGGGATGATTGCCAAGGATATTGTCTTTTTGCGAATGTAGACTTTACTGGGATAGTGGGAGCAACCGTGTTTTTCCTTCTGCCTTTTGTTTTCTGTGGGTTGAAAGATAGAGTTTTATGCTTAGTTAGTGTTATATGAAGCACGTAAAGCTTTCTAACCGTCAGAAGATCTGAAGTGCGGTAAAGATTCTCGGTTGAAAATCTGAAGGATTTAAAAAACATAACTTTTAGTAGCGACCTCTGAGCCCTCTCGAGGTCTAGGAATTTAATTCTAGTAGCACCTCCCCAGACAGGTAGGCAATATGCCAGGACGGACTGAGCAAGTGAGATGTAAATCTGTAGCAGGAGTTTTTTCGAGGCTACATGACGCAATATCTTGAAGGTCCAGATTAATTTCCGTATTCGCTTCATTACTAGTTCCGTTTGATTGTGCCAGGATAATCGTTGATCAACCATAATACCTAAGTATTTGGTGGATTCTGCTCTAGTAATTTTTGTGCAAGAACAATTTGGGTTTACAGGATAATGGCATTTATGAATCTTGATTTTGAACTCTGGGGGGGGGTTGAGAGGTGTTGTACTTTGCGAAGCAGATAAAGTTGGTTTTGGCAGTATTTAAGGTTAAAAGGTTAAGATCAAGCCAAGCTGCTATCTTTGCAAGTCCATGCTCGGCAGTTATACGGAGATTGTCCCAGGTAGCTGCACTAAACACTATAGCCGTGTCATCTGCGTATGAAAGAATGTGTCCGTCTATGATTTTCATGCTACATAGGGTATTTATATATATAAGGAACAATGTCGGTCCGAGCACACTACCTTGTCCAACTCCGAACTGGACGGTTTCTTCAGAGCTAATGGTATTGCCTATCTTAACCTTTTGTTTGCGTTCGCTTAGATAGTCCCTGAGCAAGGCATGGGGAACTCCTCTTACTCCAATTGATTCCAGCCTATCCAGCAGAGTGGAGACAGAAACTGTGTCGAAAGCCTTTTGAAGATCCAGGAAGACAGCAAGGCACTTACCTCCACTGTCCACTTGACTGGTTACAGCGGAGGAAAGCGCCAGTACTGCGTCCTCCGTAGACCTTTTTTGCCTGAAACCGTACTGCGACGATGATAGAAAGTTGTTTTTGTTAAGGTAAGATAAGAGACGTGAATTAATTAATCTTTCTATTATTTTAGATATTGATGGCAGTACAGATATAGGCCTATAGTTCGACGGATTAGATCTGTCTCCACCCTTGTGTACTGGTGTTATAAAAGCGAGTTTTAAGGCGTTTGGGTAGACAGCGTGCTCAAAGCACTGGTTCGCTAAGTGGGTTATAATTGGAACGACCAAAGCATGCGCGGTCTTTAGGAAATTGACGGTTATGCCATCCCAGCCAGGAGCACTATCTGATTTCAAAGACATTAAGACGCGGTGAACTTCATCCTGGTCGGTGTTTAATAGTGCAAAAGATGAGAGAGGTAGAATATTAGGTGAGTCAAAATTATAGTTTTGGCCAGACCCTGTAGTGGTGTTGGCAATTATATCGTTCGCAAGAATTTTACCTATGTTGGAAAAATATTTATTTACAGTGTCTGCTGACTCTTTTGGAGTTGCCTTAATTTCTAATAGATCCGTATTGGGGGTTTTGCTTTGCTTACGATGAGTAATGTTATTTATAGTTTCCCATACTTTTTTGGGATTTTTATACGCTTTAGATAGTTGATCTCGATCGTGTTTCCGCTTAAGCTTTTTAATAATACAGTTGCAATAGTTTCTGTATCTTCTGAAGGTGATCTTTAATATTTCGTTATGAGGCTCAAACTTTAGTTTAAGTTGCATGTCATTCCGGTTACGTATGCAGCGTAGTAACCCGACCGTCATCCATGGTTTTATTAGTCTACATTTTTGCGGTATTACTGTCGTAATGGTGTTATTTCTAAGGCAGGTTTGTATTATATGTATTAATCGGTCACAAATTCTGTTTGGATCGTTAAGGTTTAACAAATGATGTAAGTCACTTTCAGCTAGGTTTTCTAATGCTTTATCAAAGTTAATCATGGTTTTAGTTTTAGTGATTTTACGTATATGTTTTTTGTTTGATAATTTTAAGAAAATCATTGAATGATCTGTTATGGTTGCATTTAATACAGCTACGGTCGCAGTAGTATTTGTGGGGTCAAGTTTTACCATGAAATGGTCCAAACAGTTTTTGCCTCTAGTGGCCAGTGAATGCCCTGGCAGTAGGCCGTGCATCGCCAGCATGTTGAGATAGGTCAACCTGTTTGATCGATCATAGGAGTGTTCAGCCTCATTATAAATCAAATTTATATTTATATCTCCTGTGACTATTATGTTTTTACTCGACGCAATAGTGATTAAATGATTATTTAATGAATTTATAAATTCGTCGGATTTTGGTTTTGAGGGCGACCGGTAGATAGCCAAGACTGTGAGCTCAGGGTAAAAGTTAATTTGAAGGCAGGATGCATGTGTCAGTTTTACTTCCTTTACTGAGATTTTGTGAAATGTTAACTATAATCATTTTTTTTTAATTTGTCACAGGTAATATAATTTGTGAGTATTTCAATAAAAGGACGAGGTAAATATTTGTGGCATGTTGTCGGTTATGTGGGACAATAACTGAATTTTTAAGGAACTGCATTTTAATTTCAGTCACAAACTGTCAAAAACTCTACTTTGTGAAATTTTTGACATCACAATTACTGAGGCTTAGATGAGATTGTTTCTTTCGTTTACACGTTTTTAATTAAGAAAATTGGCATTCAGAACTGTTGGTAAGAAAATCTAAATTAAACTAAAATTTTAATTTTCTAATCCGTCAAGGAAAAAATCGAGATTTTCCTCATTCTTGAATAGAGAAAAATAATTACTGACCATATTTACATAAAAATGGTATAAATCGTCAAACTCTGAGTGTCAATAACTTTTTTGACACTTTGTATACTCATGGCGTAAAAATATAATATTCTATTACACCAACCCTTCCGCAGAGGTCCGGAACAAAACTCATAATGTTTGTCTTTACATTTTTCTTTTATATGTTAACCACGTTCCAGCAAATATTGTATGAAAAAGATATAAAAGTGAAACATGTTTTTCTGTTTCTATGTAAATTAGAGTATTAGGGGATGTATCATTGTGTTTGGATCTCGTAATGTTTTTAAAAACGTGGTGTAAACCTTAATGTTTGAGCTAGCTTTTCTCTAATTAATTTATAGCACACAACATTTTTAAGCACTTTTTTCTGAGTAAACTTTCTCTGAAATAACACTAGGGAAGCGGGGGCACGTTGTTACAATGTTTAGATAGTTGTTAATATGACAAAAGCTATCAAATAAATTATACATTTGATTACTTGTAATGTTAGTATGACTATTTAGCTATTGAAATATGACTGAAAAATTATTAAAATTTATGTAATTTTTTCACAATGGAGAATTTAACTAAACAAGTAGATTGTAACATCTTACCCCGGAATTGGGGCTAGTTGTTACATCATCGGGGCACGATGTTACATATTTTTTTATTAGTATTTCAAAACGATATAAACAATAGAGATCACTTTATACAGTCTTCTAACATTTATGAGTAATTATAATATCTATTATGGTAATTATTTAAGTTTTTTTTTTTTGTAGAAAATCACTTTGGCAGGAACATTTTTAAATCATATATAAAAACACAGACTTAGTCTGCAAATAGCTACAACCTGGGAGTCTTTAAGACAAGAGTGAATAGGTTGCTTCTAGGCAAACGTGCTCCATCTTCGACCACATCATCGCTTACCATCAGGTGAGATTGTGGTCAAACGTATGCCTATATATAGTAAAAAAAAAAAAAATAACAGCTTGTAGTACTTAAATTATTCACTTTCACTTCTTAATTAGTTATTTTAATAAACTTTTGGCAAACTAAAATACTTTGGTTTAGTTGTTACATGTTACAGTTGTCACAAATTACCCCAAACAATTGTTACTACTTGCCCCATGGCACGTTTTTTAATATAAATTGAAGTCATGGATATCGATAGTAGAATAAAACAATATTGTAAATTAAAGGTTAAAAATTTTGACAAAATAAAAAATATAGTCATCAGGAATCAAAAATTTCGTAAAGGATTTTCTTACTTACTTGGTTGAAATCGGGACACACGCACACAACCTAGCAGCTCAGCGCTTGGCGGGTCTCTGATTGAAGAAAAAGAAAACGAATGAGTCCAATTATGTCCATCAAAGAGTTTAAAATCCCGGTAAAAAACGCGTGTAACTTCTTACCCCTGTAACAACGTGCCCCCCGCTCCCCTACATATGTAGATGAACTATGATAAAAATTCATTATATTGTGAGTTTCATCCTCATTTTGCGTCCCAAGCAATAGGAAGCGAGCCCATTACCAATCAATCAGCTAGAAATCCATACCTTGCACTGCTACTGAAAAACGCAAAATGGAAAAACCCAATAACACTTTTCAAGTCACAAGAATGCAGTAACACCATGTCCTTACTAGCGACGTAAATAAACATTTTCAATATAAAAATACCATAAACATTTAGATCAAATAAACTACTGCTCTTTGCAGCTGTCGAAAACTAGGTCACTATTCGCGGTCCAGAGTATGATCACTTTGTATGTATTATTTCTTCTTAGAAAAACGATGGCCGAATATGCTCGTAAAAAGGCTTCGAAAAAGTGACATTCTTTAAGCAACGATTGTCAAAAAGTTCAAAATGTATGAGATTTACATGCGCTAATAAATAACATGTGTCTTATCTCATATTATACAAGGTGTAAAAAAATAAACGCAGTACTCAAAAGCGGGTTAATACTATGGGACCAACACTGAAATCGCGAAAAAAAATCGACTGCCCCATACATTTATGTGCGCATAACTCGACAAAACGTACTGAACAGCTGATTTTTTTCGCGTTTTCGGAGTTGGCCTTGTTGGATAATGACCTTTTTTCGTGAATTGAGTTTATTCTGTTACACGTTGTATTTTAACTTTGAAAATTGTTATCGCTTGTTTTGTCAAGAGCCCAAGCTTGTGATTTTTTAAAACGTTGCAATACGGAACTTACCATGAGCTGAATAACGCTCTTTTTATTCACTCACAAAAACAAAACATCTTTTTTTACTTCAACAGAAATATTTTTTTGTCTAATACGTAACAGAAACGATGGAAGATCTTAGTTACAACAAGCTAGAAAATAAACTCAAAGACCGATCCATGACAAAATGTTACTAAAGTTTAATTTACATTACTGATAGCAAAACTTATGAACTGCGAACTCTGTATTTCCAAGGAAACTCTTTCCCAAGTAATAACAGTACTACAAAGAAACATTACGAACAGTCCAGAATTTAATTTATAGTTTACCAACGGTTTTTCATTTGAACCGGTTACAAGCTATTTGAGTTCCGGTGGTAAGCGCATTACAAAGTTACTAAGTACACTTCGTAGCATTGCTACGCTGCTACGGCGTAGCAGCGTAGCACTCTACGACTTTAATACGTAACCAACCGTTTTCTGTTTTAATTTTAAAGTTTTATAGGAACTAATTAGATTGTTGTTGTTGAGAAATAAAATGTTTGTTATTTATAAAATGGTGTATCTTTAGGATTAGGAAACGGAACGGAATCGGATTAAACATGAACGGTTTAATGTCCGAGTATTATTCCGTTTGGAATATTTTCAATTTAATTTTGCTGTTTTCACGATTACTGTCCGTAATAAAATTAAGTTACTATTATTATTACGCAAAGTGTGATTGCTGGTCGTAATAACGAAGTCTGGTATTTTTGAAACATAATTTTATTTTTAGAGGGTAGGATTTTTAGAGCCAATCTGTAATTAGTGAGATTGTAAAAAAACTGTAGAAGTTAACTTAGTACTCTTTTGACTCAAACAATTCTGTCTTTTTTTACTAGATTATAAATGCAAAGTGGACTTCTATTCTAGATTATTATTTCTAAATCTCTGAACCGATTTGTATGAATTTTGGTACAGAGATAGATGGATGATACTTTTTTTTTGCGAATATAAAACTTGTATCATCGGACAAATGAAGGAGATCGCGACTGATTCCGCCGACAAAATCGTGTTCTTAATAATATAAAAGTCAAATTAATGAGCAGTCTAAATATATTAACAATAAATCTCATGTGAATACCACAATACCTAAAGAATAATAGCCTTTTAAGATTAAACACACTATCAAGTCATTCTACAATAGGTCCCAAAGGTTCTCATAATAACTAGACCTCAAGGTCAAAAAGGTCATTCTATTAAGGCGAATGCGCTAAGGCATCCCGTGATACTTTAATCGACAAAGTTTTTTTGAAATTTTTCGTCAAACTTGACTAATTCATGAAAACGTCACGATGACTGTTTCTTGAAAAGATTTTGTATCACTTATTTAATAAGTGTTGTATATTATCGTTCAAAGCATAATTTATAAATGAGGGTATTTTTATTCTTTCTGTAAATCCCAAATGTATAATTACTAGCTTTTACCCGGAACTTCGTACGCGCATATCCCGTTTTTTCCCGTGACCGTAAGAATTTCGGGGAATCCTCTCTTAGTGCTCCCCTACACTACACAAGGAAACTACGTGCCAAATTTTAGCTTTCTACGACTAGTAGTTTCAGCTGTGCGTTACTTGTCAGTCACTCAATCAGTCAGTAACGGAAGAATTTCATATATTAGGATAATAGGATATTCGTAACTATTACGAAGTTTAGTTAATTAAGTGCTGCAATATACAAACTACAAGCAAATAAAAACCCGCCAAAATCTACTTGTATAGTACTCGCAAAATTGGGGTTCTGAACGAAAAACACTGAGCACTTTCGAGCGGTAGCTGGTCTCCCAGAATTACTGTATTATGCGTAATTTCAAAATGCAAATTCTTGCGTTACAAAGATCTCGAGAATAACCTCTATGACAGATGGATGAGAAAAGATCTCTTCAAAACCCGATTTCTATGCAAGGTCGAAGCTCTAAAAATGAATTTGTTAGGCTAAGTTATAGAGCATCCCCCTTAAGATATTTTAGGCTAAACAAGTTGGGCTCCATTATTTTATATTATCCTCGTTTTGGACTCTCCACCTCTGAAGATTACGCTAAACGCTCTGGTTGTCATTGTGAGGGTCCCAATGGTGATTGTCGTTATTTTTGCATACTTAATTAGAATTCTTGGCAGTTTCTTAAGGAAAAAAATACCTTGGAGGCTTGCCAGGAGATTTTTTTCGGGAGATTTTGTTTGGTCAATGTTTTTTTTGTTCAGTGTCAGGATTTGTTACTTCATACTAATGCATTATTACTTTATAGATAATATAATTATGAGGAAATAAGAGACTGAAGTATCATTATTATTTAAATATTATACCATCGCTAAGTGCCACAGGCTATTGTTTACGTTCCCCATGACAGAAAAGACACCCTCGCAACTACTTTCCATTTTAACTCTCTGATGACGTAAACCGACCACACTGTTCAAACTTTTACTTAAACGTAACACATAACAACCGCATAGTTAAACATCCACTCTACCTCCTACGCAGCAGAGATTTGTGGATTTGCGAGGGCGTTCAACTTAAATTCGAGAAGTAGGTATTGTTCCTCTCTTTTGTCTAGTCATCTTTATTCCTGAGATAAAATATATTTTTACTAGCTTGTTGGTCTTAAAAATATAACGTTGTGTTCTGTTTTAGTCGCCATTTTAATGAGAATGTTTTTATTTTACAATCACTGACGGGTTGCTTGCAGCGACATGGCACTGACTGAACCTGCCTACTTAAATCTGTATGGTTATCTCCTCAAAAGACCATCTCAAACACTTATCTGCTTAGTCTTTATAATATGATCGAGCAGGCCAATATGAAATATGGATTTCAAAAAAACCAGCCAAGTGCGCGTGGGACTCTCACACGAAGGGTTTCGTACCATAAACCGAAAAAAAAACACGTTTCTTGTACGGGAGCCCCTTTGATAACTAATTTATTTTTTACTAGTGGACGTCACTCGGTTTCACCCGCGTAGTTCCCGTTCCCGTGGGATTACGGGGATAATATATAGCCTATGTTACTCCCTGATAATGTAGCTATCTAATGCTAAAAGAATTTTTCAAATCGGTCCAGTAGTTTCGGAGCCTATTCAATTCAAACAAACAAACAAACAAACAAACAAATCTTTCTTCTGTATAATATTAGTGTAGATTATTTGTTGTTATAGCGACAATAAAACTACACACTTTGTGAAAATGTCAACTGTCTAACTATTACGGTTCTTGAGATACAGCCCGCTGACAGACAAACGGACGCACGGAAGGACAACGGAGGCTTAGTAATAAGGTTGGTGACGCTTTGGTTAGGAAACCCTGAAAAGGCATTAAGTTCGTTGTGGTGTTTTTCTCAGATTGTCAGATTGGAAACACCCGACCTGATGGCCAATTCTACTAATTATGAAATCGCAATCTGTCAAAACTGTATGAAAATTAAGTCTTTTTTGACAGTTTGCGACCGATTTGGTTTGATTAGCACTCAAATCTAGTTAGAAATATCGTTTTCTTGATATGAAAATGCAGACAACTCTCTAAAACGTTTGCCTCACTCATAGTTTCAGTTTGTAAAGAGTCATCGAATTAATGATTGAATGGCTAAAAATAAGGCCTTTTTATCTCTCAATATTCTCATTATTTGAAAAAAAATTATCCACCCACGACTAGATAGGTTTTCCTTAGCATGTTATTGTATAAAAAATAACTTATTCCCGAGTCATCGACCGCGTGTTAGTGGAAAATTATCAAACTGAAACGAATAGCTCAAAAATTATATTTACTAATTCAGAATATTGTGTATCAAGTTTCATACAAATCCATTTAGGCCCGATTGATTTAAAAACATTCAAGCACCCATAATTTTTATAACATTGAAAGGCTAAATCGATTACGTAAAAATCAAAGACATTATATTTCTCCATTCTTACCTCTATATTGTTGTCGACATGGTCCGGCTAAAAATATCCCATCTCTATTGGACAGCAAGTGAAAATTGATCAGAGGGTAGTTTGAACATGTGCGTCACACAATGCCATACTTGTGCGATAATCAAGCCTGCCTTCTTGATTCCGTACACGGAAATTGAGTCTATTGTTGTCCCATATAAAGGAACCTGTCACGTTAAAGATCTATAGTTTACGCTTTGGAGGTATATTAAGTACTGTAAGGTTAGTGTGCTTCTCTGGAATTGAACACAACAAGCATCTAGAATAAGTATTCAAATATTATTTTTATTACTTTTAAATTATGAGAAATCTGCCTGTAACTTAAACAGCTATCTGTCTTAAAACGTTCTTCGTTATCCAATTTTCACAGTTGCCTATTATCTAGCTTTACGGCACCAATATTTCACAAAAAAAGGTTTACTTTTTTATTGGGCAAGGGACTCTTCTGACACTCTTCTCCTGCACCGTTTATCTATACTATCTATACTATCTAATATATTATTATAAAGAGGAAAGATTTGTTTGTTTGAATTGAATAGGCTCCGAAACTACTGGACCGATTTGAAAAATTCTTTTATCATTGGATAGCTACATTATCAGGGAGTAACATAGGCTATATATTATCCCCGTACTCCCACGGGAACGGGAACTACTCGGGTGAAACCGCGTGACGTCCACTAGTGCGTTATACGTTTATGAATTTATATTATCACACATTCAGTGCTTGTTAATATAAACTGCAATAGTTCACTAAATTAATACTTTATTGTTGAGTTAAAATCAAGCCTCAAATTGTTACAATAATTTAATGACTTCCACCCAATTTTTTTACCATCCAACTTAAAACTCAATTTCAAATTAGAAATTATACGATATCCAGTTATTCTGCACAAGAATGAAGTTTAATTTTCATTCATTAAACAAGTTCAACTTTCAAACTAGATTTATGAATTAAAATTTAAACCTGCCAGATTGAAATCTTTCCAACGTAAAGTTTAGCCAAGCGGTCGGCGCAGTGGGTCGACTGCTTGACAATTTTTTTGTAGTTTTTTCTTTATTAATCTCGAATCAGCAATGGCATCCAGTGGCAATGCTGGCAACTTGGATGAGTGCCAACTGGCAACGGACTGCGACCACCTATATGATTAATTGTTGTTTAATTTCCTACATGTGTGCAAGGATGAGATTAACAGAAACAAATGGTGCGTTTGTGTGTAATTGAAGCTTGTGAGAAGAAATTCTGTACTTAACTAAATCATTTTCATTCTTTCATGCATCCATTTCCATTTGTTATGCAAATGGAAATAATTTTGTTTATGTAATGTAAAAGCAATTATGAATTTGAACTTCATTCAAACATTTTAAATTTAGCAGCAGTATTGAAATGTTAATAAAATTTAGCTTCAATAACTAGCTCTGTCTATAGTTTACATTACACGTTCCGTGCACTTTAACGGAACATAAATTAGGCAATGGCAATGATATATTAAACTTTCTATGAGTGATGATATTTTTAAAATAGAATTATTTCTTCTAGATTACTCTTATCAAAAATTTTGAGCAATTCACTTGAATAATATTCTGAATTCTAAGTAAGAATAGTTAGATTAATGTGTGATGCTTCCTACGTTCTTGACAAAATCCCTCAGAAACTATCCCGAAGTAAAATAAGTTGATAGAACGGAGTGGGTTACAGAAATTGGTTGAGAAAACATGCCTAGTAAGTAGGTCAAGCATTGACCGTAATATTTAGAGGTTAAATCAACTAATCAAACCAAAAATCAGAACAAGAACCCCCGTAGGGCAAATAAGTACAAGTACTTAACACGCTACTAAGTTTCGACATGCGACTTTAGTCAATTATCAAAACAAGTCAGCCAAAACATGTTCCAAGGACTCGGAATCTTGAAAAATTAATGCAACAGTATTTTGATAATAACATCGCTGTGATGAGAGCCAGTGCTTGCCAGGGTATTGAAATTTATGGAACCTGGAACATAAAGGGCATTTCAAGAAATATGGGTAGGTTTTAGTCAGTAAATGTCTGACACCACTAGGCCCAGTAAAAGTAGCCATTTGATAATTTCCTATCCAAAAAATTGTTCATGGATAGTTTTAAGCTGGTCAGAATCTAATAGTTTAATCAACATTTCTGACTGCATTATACTCTAGCCACAGCACGAACTTCATATTCCCACCAAGAGAAAAGAATAGTTACCCCCAGATGACCCGCATGCACATTTCCCCACTCTGCAGTAAAAAACTTAAACACTAATTAAACTTTTACAGCAAACTCCACAAAAATCAGGGCAGAGAAAATAGTGGTACAGTTTAAAAACCTCTAATTAACTAGCAGGAACAGTATACATACGTATTAAACACGTTTTCCTGTAATTTGGCGTCTCCTCAACGCTCTGTCATTACAAACTTAGGCCACTTAATTGCAACTATAAAACTTAACCCGACGGCAAATAGTTGAATTTCGAATAGCACAAGAAAATTAGGTTAATTATTATTAGAGGTCACCCCTATTGTTAGGTTAAGGAGTTCTGTGAGTACTTTTTAGGTAACAATATTTAAAGTTTTAATTAAGAAACAAGAGACTGAAATATGGCGCTGAAAATGTAGTATGATAGAATGTGATGAATGGAGAGTTTGCTTCGAGACTTGCGAGGAAACAGAGCTTGAAAGTAATTATACACGATGTTTGTTTAGGCTGCTACATCCTTACAGGGAAGAGGCAGGGACGTGACATGTCATTCTAACCCAATTTTCTCTGTATAAGTCTATTTTAGACGTTGAGCTTCCAAAAACTTGTACTTACTGTACTTTCAGGGTTGCTTACAAATATTAACTCTATTTACGTCTTACTATGTTGCGATGCGATAAATAAGATAAGATAAAACGCCTAAGAATTTCTCATGTTTGCTTTGAACTACAATACAGGTTGATTTTAATTCATTGGCAATATTTTAGGGGTTGAAGTCGCTCGTGAATCTAAACAACTGGACAATGGGGGTGGGAGAAACAAAAAACTGTTCAGTTTCTGTGATGTGAACATACGGCGAAAACTATTAGAAAAAAATAACAGATACATTTTCACGCTTTTAACAATGGAATATTGTGAAATAATTCATGTTTCAAAGATGAAAATATCAGGTATTCTAACCTGGACCTGATTCAGCAAAACTGTGGCCATATAAACCTTACAGCATTCGTCATTGCCTCACAGAAGCTTTCCGACTATGCATTGTTAGTACCCCAAATACTTGGCATAACAACCTGGCAACTTTGCCGGCGAAGCCTAGCGATCAAAAGCGTTCTTCCGCCCACTATTCGTGGTAATTGAGTAACACTAGAACGTCTGCTAACCTGGCTCCAATGTGTTCGTCAGAGCTGAAGTAATGGGCGTGAGATTCTTGTGTTTTACAAAGCAGCGTAGATATGTCTGAAAAATGGGCTTTTTACACGATGCATGCAACGATGAAAAAACTATTGAAAAAGAATCTATAATGTGGGTACATTATAGATTTTTTTCAATAGTTTTTTCATTATTAGATACTAGATTCTGGCAGCGGATTTATCTGCGTGAAATTATACCATGAATACATATTCCCTGGATAAATATTAAAAGCGTGACACACATAAAGTTCATATATAGAATTTATAACCATACTTGACGGCGAAGCGACGTAGAGTAGGTATTCTGAACCCGGCAAAAATCATGATAAACAACTATTTATAATCCCCTCGGCGTTCCAAAAAACCAATAACCATGTTATTGCAAATCTGTTCCAGAAACCAATAGCTGATAGATTAGCGATTCAAAAAACGTAAAACATCAGAAATAAAATATTCACATCGAGGGCGTCGCTCCAAAAAAACAAAACTTAATTTTTATAATTTAACTTTCCAAAGGCAAAATTCGACGCTGAAAAATTGTAGCTTTATATTTTTGTTCGCTCATTTTTCAGGAGGGGAGACTGAAAAATGTCCAAATAACGAAATTAATTCTACGTTCCCCGGCCCAGATTAAATTAAATCGTTTCCTTGTTCTGCCCTTGCGACTAGCCCCTTTAATACGCATTGTACCAATGAGAATTCATTCTGTTTTTGTCAGTTTTCATGTTCTAACAAAAGATGTAATAGTATTTCTCTGCGGGTCTCGGGTTTGTAAACATACGGTTGGAAATTGAGAGCGAGTCTGGTCTTACAGATTTGTAATTTATTTGGGGCTGGGTGTGAGTCATCGCGCTTACAGCTTACCAAATAGTAGGTTCGGCCCTATCAAGCAAAGCAGAACAGGAGGTCGATTTTTATGTTTTTTTTTTATTAAAAAAAAAACATAAAAATTAAAAGCAAACCCCTCATCACATGAGGGGTTTGCTTTGGACTCTAGCCTAGCCTAGGTCAGAGATGACAGAGACAAAGTCTACGATGATGCGAGCTTACCTAGAAGGAGCCTGTTCACTCTTACTTAAAAGAGATTTGGGTTATAAGCGTTCGGAAACACAGACGCAGGCAGAGAGTTCCACTCCTTTGCTGTGCGCATTATAAAAGACGTTTGGAAACGCTTAGTGCGAATTGGTAGAATAGCAACAAGGTAGGGATTTCCTATGGTACTCGTAGAAGGGGGCCGGTGGGATGAGGTCGTGGAGTTTTGGGCACACTAACCGAAGTACAATCTGTAGAAGACCGTCAAGCAGGCAACCATGCGGCGATGAGCCAAGCTGTGTAGCTTGGCATCCACCAGTTTTTCGACGCCGATGAGCCTCTTAGCTCTGCGTTCCACCGAGTCGAGTGCAGCAAGCTGGTATTTAGCTGAGCCATCCCAAAGGTGACTGCAATACTCCATGAAGGATTGACTTGTGCTTTATATAGGGTTAAAAGCTGTCCAGGCCTGAAGAATCGCTTCACTCTATTTAGGATGCCCAGCTTTTTGACCGCAGTTTGGGCTTTTGACTCAATAGTGGCGCTGAAGTTGAGACTGGATGTCAACTCCATGCCTAGGAGCTCGAGCCGATCAGTCACAAGAACAGATTTTATGTCAAGTGTAACTTTATCCCAATGCGTTGTCAAAGTAGCATAGCTCCTTCACTTACAAAACTTGTCGATGGAGAGCGACCCTGCGCTTTGTTTTTTTTAGCATAATATTTTAGCGGTAAATAATTCTTTATGAAAACTTAAATGAGTGGATTTTTTTCATTCTTTAGCTAATGTAAACCGTAAATAAGATTTTATAATAACCAGGATCCCACTCATCCTACCAATAACATTATTTTATTTTCCTCAAACGCCTCTTGCCCGCCCACATTCTTCGTCCGTATGTTTAAAAAACATCATAGTGCCCTGCCACAGCACTTTTAACAGCTTGAACCCATTATGCTGTCGTTACGTAAATACTTTTAGCTTATGTACATACCTTTACATAATGTTTGTTGAACTCTCTTAAGAACACATTGTCTTTTAAGATCCATCCTGTATAATGTTTCGTTTAAAAATTCTTGTCCCGGATTTTTTGGGCAAATAAGTGCAATGTCCGTGTTTTTTTATCATTGGAAGGAAATGTCTGGTGAGTAAGTTTACGTTGACTTTTACCCGACTACGGCAAATTCAAAAGGAAGGGTTATGATTTTAGCTGTCTCATGTCTTTATATGTATATGTTTCACAGTAGCGCCTAAACTACTGAACCGATTTTGAGGAATGGGGCATCAAAAGATTTGTACAAATACTCCGGGTGACAGACTGAGGCTATGTAAATTTTCACAAAAAATCTCATATATTTTGGTATGTTTTTCAACCTCAAGGGACAGAGACTAGATGGTCTCTAGCTACCTGAGTAAAAAAGGGCCAGGCTTTGTATGGCATATTGTTCCAGAAGAGCAAACTGCTATATCATCTCGGTTATAATCGATCTCAAACACTTAAGAAATGTGGGGAAATTAGAAGTATTTTTGCAATTTTTACACCTTAGTAAGAGAATTAAGTACCTCAGGTATGATGGCCGGTACTAACCAGAATTTGAGGACGTAAGCCTTGCAAATACTCACTAGCTAGAAAGTTGCATAGTACCTAGCTATTTGTTTTGCTGTATTTGTATTTCCATGACCTATACACAACTCAATAACGGTTAAATTTTATAACGTTTGTTCAGTCAATAGTCGTTACTGCTGAATCGATAGCTTTGACACCAATTCGACTATGCAATACATATTTTAAGCCGTTATGGATATGATATTGACAGTTTCGCACATATAAACTATTCTAAATTGCAAAGCGATGTCAGTGATGATAGAAAGCAATAACGATTATTTTTTCATTTTCACATTTCGGTGGTCCGGAAAAAATAACGACATTTTTATGTTGATCGTAAAAGATTTAATCCGTAGTCGCCTTAAAAGCGTCATCAATGCAGTACTCGTGCGATAAACCATTAAAGGCTTTAGGTTATGCTAATAAGGTCGAGTATCGATCATCTCGGTTTTATTCTTAATGTTAAGGCTTACTGACTTCATAGCTAACATTAAGGTCGGGTTTTGCTCTCGATGGTCGGCTTAAGTCAAAATTTAAATTGTGGAAACTAAATTTGCATAGCGAGTTTTGTACTTCCATACGAAATATACGAATACGTTCTCGCTAAGTTGGTTGCTGAATATAATAAGAATGGGAGTTTATATCCCTTTTAGGGTAACTCTACACTTAACGAATTTTAATGCAGAGCGGTGCGAAGGGCGAGCGAACGGGTTTCACAATGTGCCACGCCTTTTCGTTTCGTGACCATTTTTATAGGAGAAGATTCAAAATGATCAGAAGGTAAAATCCAAAATTGTGTTGAGGATAATATTGAGAAAACCAAGCAAATAGTAGTGAAAAAATTCTCGAAAGTATGTTCAGCAAAACCTATCAGTTGTACTGCATCAGAAACATGGCTAAAGACGTCATAGAACAGCTCCATAATTCGCAAAGTTTTTGAAAACCGAACATCAAGGAGCATTTCTCGAAAACTCTACGAATCCACGTTTAAAAATATCATAGTGCTAATAAAACACTCGTAAACTCTGTTCCCAAAACTGCGCGAAACTTTAAGCGTAGTCTGCAAAGCCCTTGAGGCCGCAGACACGAAGTCAGCGGGCGCGGAGCGGTGGCAGCGGTGGCGCGGGCAGCGGCGCGGCCGCGCAGACCCGGTCATGAAGCCAGCGAGCAGATCACGCGGCGCTAGAGCGGCGTAGTGTTGTGTTATAAGGAATGAGTGTCATGTTCGCGAACAAAATGTCTAAACAGCGAAGAAAACATCTTTATGATATAATTTCTTACACGAATTTTGAAACGTCGGTGGTTAAAAAGCAAAAAAATTAAATACAGACGCGCGAGCACCACTAGTCGCTCGTACGCCACCACCGCGCCGCTCAACGCACCGCTGCCTTCATGGCCAGTTCCATACAAATCTATGCATTGAACGCGGTTCAATGCATAGATTTCAGCTCGCCGCGCCGCTGCTGCCGCCGCCGCCCCGCGCCCGCTGACTTCATGTCCGCAGCCTGAGTCACCTCTTTTTGCATTCCCCAACGTTCGTGACTCCATTCACTGCGAGGTTCTTATGTTACAAATGCTTTCATTTTCTTAGTTTTAAGCTCTTTTTACTTTACTCTGTTTTTTTAACCGACTTCCTATAGAACAAGGTTAGTTAAACTAGGGCTATTTTAAGAAGGGGGTTATAACATTTGTGGGTTATAAATAAGCAAACGCGATTGCCGAGTTAATGAGGGTTCCGTACCCGAAGGGTAACTAACGGAACCCTATTACTGAGCCTCCACTGTCCGTCCGTCCGTCCGCCCGTCCGTCTGTCTGTCTGTCTGTCAGCGAGCTGTATCTCAAGAACCGTAATAGGTAGACAGTAGAAATTTTCACAAAGTGTGTATTTCTATTGCCGCTGTAACAACATATACTAAAAATTAAATTAAATTGAAAATATTGGGGGTCCCATGGGAACCGATCACTTTTCCGAAATTTTTTGTTCGAATTTCATTTTACCGCAAACTATTGACCGACGTCTTTTTTGCTATATGCATTATTTGACATATTTTTAGATCATCGAAGCATCATTTGTCATAAGTTTTATTTTACCGAACTATATTTCGCCGATTTACATAATAACTTTTTGCTATTGGCCAAAGCCTCTTTTGAACTTTATCATTTGCCAAATGATTTATTTGCCATATTTTCACAACTCCGAAACATCATTTTCCGGAATATTAATTGGTCACCAATATATAGCCAGTTGCTTTGTAGCATTTTCAATCATCATCATCTGCCTAGCCTTTTCCCAACTATATTAGGGTCGGTTTCCAGTCAAACCGGATTCAGCTTTTTTTTAATTTGTGATGGGTTTTCTCTTGACTCTAGCCTAGGTCAGATATGACAGAGACCAAGTCTACGATGGAGCGAGCTTACAGAAAGAGCCTGTTCACGCTAACTTTGAAGAGATTAGAGTTGTAAGCGTTCGGAAACACAGACATATTAAATGGGTAGCATTTTCAATGTCAAATTAAAATAGTGTCATGAAAAGTCAATATGTTGTGCTACAATTTTTTTGACAGAAACGAATCGCTGCAAAACTGACTTCACGCAGTCTTGTCTGCGTCCCTAGAATGTAATTAAATCCCGCGTAGGCGCGGAGGGGTGGGGCGGCCCGCAAGCTGAGGTGATGGTGATTTGAAGGCTCGCTGTCCATCTTCGCCGGCTAGCCTCAGCTGCGGCGGTGAGCATTAAAACCATCTGCGACGATAAGCTCGCGTGGGGACGCCCAAACCCCGCAGCGCCGGAGCCGTGACAGAAACAATGCTTGCTGCATGTTGCATGACTGCTTGCATGTTGCATGCTTGTTTGCTCGCTGCATGGTTGCTTGCATGCTTGTTTGCATGCTGCCATATGCCTGCTTACATGCTGCATGCCCGCTTGCATTCTGCCTGCTTGAAGCATGCATCCTTGTTTGCACGCTTCTTACTGGGACTAAGTACTTAAAACCACTTTTGTTAACCACCACCACCGGCCACCACATCACATTAAACAACTTAAAACAGTGGTATAATGGATGTTCAGAAAGATAATACTTCGAACAAATGTTATTTCGGCTAAGTACAACTTCGGTAAAAAGTTTTTCGACCAAAAGAAACGCCGGAGTAACGAAAAAAATCGAATTGATAATAGGTCAACTGATACAATGGCAGACGAGACTTCCATAAAGTTAAAAAACGAAACGATAATAGTTGAAAAGTTTTAGGTGAAATGAAATTCGGTGAAATATTTTTTGTATTCGTGTGAGAGTTCGACTCGCACTTGGCCGGTTTTTTTTTAGGTTGTCATTAACCAGTCGCCGGAAGTCTAAACTGAATCTGACTTTGAGCAAATTAAAGGCGTCCAAGGAGTGCTGTGATCAACTAATTCAGGAAAAAGATGGCAGTTAAAAGGTGATCCTTGAAGCCCATAATAATAGAATACTAGCTTTTGCCTACGACTTCGTCCGCACTTATCCTGTTTTCTCCCGTTCCCGTAGGAATATCGGAAAATCCTCTTAATGCTCCCTTACACTCCACAAAGAATCTACATGCCAAATTTCAGCATTCTACGACCAGCAGCTTCGGCTGAGCGTTGTCTGTAAGTCACTCAATCAGTCAGTAACGGAAGAATTTACCTACGTTTGGCCACTATCTCACCTAACGGTTAGCGATAATATGGTCGAAGATGTAGCATGCTTACCTTAAAGTTACCTATTCATCTTTATACCCTATTAGTTTCCATGCAGCTATCATAAAACACAGACTCCTGCAGGGAGTTCCATTCCTTAGTTGTACCTAACATTAAAGAGGGCCCTGGACTTTGTTCACCGATCATTAAGATTCTAAGTTACTTCTGGCAGACCCACAAGCTCCAAATTTTGAACGCAGTTAAAGTTTAGCCTATAAAGCAATTAAAAACTATGACATTCCGTATTTTTAGTCCCGTTTTCTAGATACACAATCAGAAAAGTTACTTATTATATAACTTTTATATAGATGACTTTTATGATGATGGCTCCTTTTGTTGGACAACGAAACAATTTGTGTGTCTCATCATAATTCTAAAGAAGCCCCTTTTGTATGCAGCACACATACGCATCATGATAGATTATGCTAATTCCATATGAAAACGTGCAATATTACTTTAAAACAAACACGCCCCGTTATTAGCGTTAGCACTGTTCTGTGCTGGACGTAGTCTTCTTCAATCATCATCATCACCATATGCCTAACCTTTTCCCAACTATATTAGGGTCGACTCCCAGTCAAACCGGATTCAGCTGAATACCAGTTTTACGTGAAGCGGCTGCTTACAAGACCTCCACAACCCATTAATAGGGTAACGTGGTACTTCTTGGCAAGACTGGAGTCAGATTTACTGGCTTCTGACAATCCGTAACGACTGCCAAAGATCTACAAATGACAACCGGAACCAACGGCTTAGCGTGCTTTCCGAGGCACGGAGGAAACTCGATATGTTAAGATGGTCACTCATCCACAGACCAACCTTGGAAAGCGTTGCTTAACCTTAAAGATCGACCCGTGCGGTTGTTATTATTTAGCCACGACCTCTTCACGTAGTCTTCTTCAATCCATACTTATATTATAAATACGAAAGTGTTTCTGTGTGTCTGACTGTTTGTTTTACCTTTTAACCTATTAGCGGCTGAACGAATTTCTATGAAACTTGGCACACGGGTACATAACACGGGTATAGAACATAGACCATGTCCTAGAATAGGACATGGAATACTTTCATCAGTAGGTGTGTTTCCTAGGGATATTTCTCGAGTTTTAAGCGAGAATTTCGCAAAAACTAGTTATACATAAAAGAGCTCGATTCTCGACCACTTTCATCCATCAGTTATTACCAGTCATCGTACAAAGCTCGTTACTCCAACTAGCCTGAGGGCTTCAGCCAACTTGCCTTTTCAGATTCTTGGTCTCCACTCAAGCAATCATAACTCTAAAACCCTCAAACCTTTTGATCAAAAACCCCGCAACTTCGTATCCGGTAACTTTTAAAGCGACTTTATTCCATCGGATCTTTTCAAAAGGAATTTGTATTTCTTTGTGCAAACATCGAGAAAATTATGTAAACAAGGCAAAGTGAATATAACACTTTTATCTATTAGGTAGCCGCCCTTCTTCGGGACTTCACATTTTTACGATTATTTTGAAAGTGCCCCAGGGAGATCCTTTTTGCCCGCGGCTGAAGTTTTAAGATGTGAGCGAGGGTTGTGGGAATAACAGTGCATTTTACTATGTAGTTACGTGACTATGTTTACCGTATTTTGCTAAAATATAGTCTGGTAAAAACCTTTTGCCCCGTTGGTGGTGACAAACAGTTTTATCTAGGGAATAAGTGTTGTTTCATAAAAAAGTTGAACAAAGAGATGAATCTTACTAACCCGCAGTATTGGAGGTACGAAACTGTTCTATCGATTTTCCTCATTAAGACGTTTTTAAGTTCAGGAAGGAGGTGCCACGTACTGGCCAGTTATTCAAACCTATGTTTATTTCACAAGCTTTTTAGTAAGTACTTTGCGTTGTTTGTATGTCTGTTCGGCTAGAATTTATAGAAAGTAATTTTTCAACAAACATCCGTTTTTTGTAACAAACTATTCATCTAAAATTGCTGGTGATTGATGATTTGCCCAGAAAGGGTGCAACTAGTGAGAGAACGACTATAAGATAAGTATGGAAAAACGCAACCATCTTGTGTTGCGCCGACGACCTCAAATAACTTGTAATAAGGGCAAGAAAATGAAACTTTACCAAAAACGGACAAGTGCGAGTCGGAGTCCCACACGTAGAGTTCCCTACCATAAACCAAAAAACACGTTTCTTGCATGGGAGGTCCCTTTAATTCTTAATTACTTTTAATTTTTATTATTTTTTGTTATACCGGCAACAGATACACAATCAACCAATCAACCAATGACGGTTCTTGAGATACAGCCCTCTGACAGACAGATGGGCGAATGGACCGACAGACGGAGGCTTAGTAATTGGGTTCCGTTGGTTACCCTTTGGGTATGGAACCCTTACCTAATAAAAACGCCTTTTGTTACCTAGTAAACAATCTGGAACTTTTTTAGGGTTTCGAACAAAAAATGGTACCCTTGTAAGGTTATTTGGGTGTCTGTCTGTCTGTCTATCCGTCCGTCTGTCACAGCCAGTTTTCTCCGGATCCACTCGACCGATTCTGTTGAAATTTGGTACACATATGAGCTTCTATGACCCAAACACGGACGTGTTACGTAAATCATATTTTTTTTAGTATGGGTGTCACTTTAGGGGGTCAAACTAGAAAATTAAAAATTTATATTTTTTTTTTAACTATATCGTGTGACATATCAAAAGGAAGGACTTAGTGTGAGAGTTTTATTAATATTTTTTTAACATAATTTTAAAATTCATGGTTTTGAAGTTATTCAAGAAATTAGACGAAAAATGACCATTCCACCCCTTATCTCCAAAACCACTGAGCCTAAAAAAATGGAGATAATAAATCTTTACCTGTAGATTACAGGAAAACCTATAAGAAGTCTATAGTGCTAAAATAACATGTTAAAAAAAATTCGTTCGGAACCCGTTGCACGCGAGTCCGACTCGCACTTGGCCAGTTTTTTTAAAGAATAATGGATTCTAATTTCACAACAAAAATAGGTTGCTCCCACTAAGACACATACATCAAATATAATATGAGTAAGTGCAAGAATACTATAAAACTGTCCATCTCCAAACTATTGTACACAATTATTTACTATCCTTAACCTGTGTAACATACCGCACAGCATCAAGGACACTCTGAAACTAAACACAGACACCCGAAACTAAACTTATCAAAGCCAACGGGCTGTCCGCTTCCTCTTATCCCTTCCAGCTGCCATCCCAGCTTAAATTATAAACGAAGCGGACACCAGCACACCTGGGACAGCGGACCTACTCCAGTAGGTAACGTCCATGTTTATTTTTACGAAGACATTAAGTCCCCGAGGATTAGCGGTAAAGATTAGTTCTCGCTGAGGATTTTCTTCCAAGTTTCTTCGTTAAAATGGATGGGAGAAAGGAGTAATGAAAGGTTTGATTGTGTTTTGTTTTTAGATGGGGACGTTTTGGTAGTTCTTTTCTTTGTTGAGTTGTAGTTTTTAGGGTTCCGAACAAAAAACGGAACCCTTATAGGATGACTCGGGTGTCTGTCTGTCCGTCTGTCACAGGCTGTTTTCTCCGGATCCACTGGAATTGTCCACGATTCTGTTGAAATTTGGTACACATATGGATTTCTGTGACCCAAACACGGACGCGTTACGTAAATTATTGATTTTTTAGCACGGGGGTCACTTTTGGGGGTCAAACTAGAAAATTTAAGAAATAAAAGTTTTTTGAAAAATATCGTATGACATATCAAATGAAAGGGCTTACTGTGAGGGTTTTTTTTATAATTTTAAAATAAATAGTTTTGAAGTTATTCAAGAAATTAGACGATAAATTACCCTTCCCCCCTTATCTCTGAAACTACTGAGCCTAAAATTTTGAAAAAAAAAATGTAGATAATAGATCCTTATCTATAGATTACAGAAAAACCTATAAGAAGTCTATAGTGTTAAAATAACATGTTAAAAAAATAAAATTCGTTCGGAACCCTTTACACGCGATTCCGACTAGCACTTGGCCAGTTTTTTTATCGTAGACAACTTTTCAACCAGCAGCATAAATAAATATAATATACTGAGTGGCTAACAGACAACGCAGAGCCGAAACTGCTGGTCGTAGAAAGCTAAACTTCGGCACGTAGGTTCTTCGTAAAGTGTAGGGGAGCACTAAAAGAGGATTTCCTGGAATTCCTTCGGGAACGGAAAAAAAACGGGATGTACGCGTACGAAGTCGTGGGAAAAAGCTAGTAGAATTAATTGCATAGCTCTTTTATGTTTTCTAGTTGGCACTCTATTTGTATGATGGATGTAAAAAGCTGTCGGGTGTGTTGGGCAAGTTAAGAAAATATTTACTCAACTGTCTTAACAGTCACAGCCTTGCCATTCTTTGTCTGTTAATCGTGAGTTTAATTATAAAATAAAAAGTCCCTATGAAACACGACTGCGTTCCTCTCTGATTGCTTTTAAAACTTAAATTAATGAGTTTCAACTTCAAAAATGCTGTAGTATTTACTACAAAAATATGAGATTAATATATTTGATAGCTCAGATTTCGTTGGCGCTGACTAACCATTATGGCATAAAATTTTTCTTAATTCCAAGTTAATAAACATTGTTCACAAACGCCCATTAAAATTGAAAGAAACATTACTCTATTAGTGTCTAGTTTATTTTATGTTCAAGCTATTTTTCTTTAAAGGGTAAAATGTCCCGTTAAAGTATGGTTACGACTTGCAGACTCAATTTAAAGAAGACTAAGTAAAATGTTACTTCAAGACAGCAACAGTATAAATAAAGAATGAGCCATTTTTGTTTTGTATAACAGTATCACTACCTACTTTGTCTTCATTACGGAGCATAAAAGGACAATGACACCAACATACAGGTTTTCAGTTGAAATTGTGCTACTTCATCATTTTATTAAGTCTATCGCAAAGTACGGCGTAAAATTTGTCTGGTATTCGATTGTGGTATGGATATCTCATGTAGAAGAACGAGGAACATGTTGCGCTGACTTTTGATAATAAAAATAGATGCTAAATGCATTGACTTTAAGAAAGTAATGTTTCTCGTTAAAGTAAGTGACTAATACAGACTGAGAAGATATGTTGCAGTCTACAAATAAATTCATACATGACACGACATGACATACGGGTAAAAAAATGAAAAACCTTATTAAAAGGAATGTAAACTAGTTTACCAAATAAAGATCAATTCAATTTTTACTTCAGACAAGTGCAAAAACGTAAAAAAAAACGTATAAGTGCAAGTCTGACTCGCGCATAAGGGTTCCGTATCATCGCCATTATTATATCTACACTAATATTATAAAGAGGAAAGATTTGTTTGTTTGTTTGTATGTTTGTTTGTTTGTTTGAATTGAATAGGCTCCGAAACTATTGGACCGATTTGAACGGGACCACGGGAACGGGAACTACGCGGGTGAAACCGCGTGACGTCCACTAGTCTATTAATATACCATTAAAATTGAGCAAATATTAAAAAAAGACGTCTCTTGTATGGGGACCCCCTATGAGTTTTTTTTATCGGATATAGCAATACAAACTGTAAGCATTTCATGTGTCTATTTGTGGCTATTATTAATATCGAGAAAAAAATACAAAATTTCAACTATATACCAGTGACGGTTCGTGAGATATAACCCGCTTACTGACGGAGGGACGTTGGTTACCCTTCGGGTATTGACATCTAAAAATTACAGTAGATTTTCTTTTTCTTAAAAGCGGAACTCTCTTCTTCTTCATCAACAAAAATAGCGTGCCACCAATCAGAGAGCCAATACAAAACTAACTAACTACAGACATCGACATCTCGCGTGATAGGTCGGCTCTCATAAATGTTAAACTACCTTCATTTGGTAGAAATCAATGCTACGTTACTAACTAAAGGTTGAGGTAGTGATTGGTTTCTGAGATTCGATAATGGGGCTGAAACTTATTGGGAAATAGCCACCCTTTGGGGTAGAACGTTTACAGTTAAGTATCTATAGGTGTTTTCTTTTACATTCAAATAAATAAACCCAAGTCAGTTTTTTTTTATTTTTTAAATTAATAAGTATTTTGCAGTCAACTAATTATTTGTTAAGGAAGTAATTATATAAGATAAAAGTTTCCCGACACAACAACGTTACTTTTTGCTAACTCATCATTAATTTTACCATGATATACAAAATAAAAAATAATAAAATGTGAATGAAGAAATACCCATATTTGCAAATAAATGCTATTCTATTCTATAAACCAAAAATCGCTTCAAAAAGTCGATTAATGTTAACACAGTTAATAAGATCAGCGATTCGATTGTATCGCGACCAAAAATCGCCTTGAACGACCTTTTTCAAAGTAAACAAAAGCTAAGCCCAACTATTTTCGTTCCAGTATAGAGTTCTATTTATATGATCTGTGCCACTTAGACGACGTATCAACTGCAATCACAAAGCTATTTTCTTGGTAGAGTTATTACGCGCGGCCTCGTCCAAGGAACGCGGATAAATAATCTCATTTTAGTGGAGAAAATTGGCCCACCCAATTAGGTACAAATTGATGGACCAAAGTGGGTTTACCAGAACGATTTCGCGCTACTATTTTTAGCAAAATACATTGATTAGCGAAATGAAGTGATAGTAATGTGAATGGACGGAGGAGATCCTGGGCGAATGAAAATGTGTGTGTGGGTGGATAGTTTGAGAAGAAAAGGGAGTGAATATGGTGATGATGGTCAATTACAGCATGATGGTTTACAGGCAAAAATGGAAGAAGCAATAAGAATATAGGAACACGGATGGGTTCTAGTCAGTAAGATTCTGATACTTCCTTGTGCTGCGCCCGGAGCGGGAGGACTCACTTGATGATAACCTACACTTATTTTTTTTTAAATATAGGTTCACTTCCCCATTTTTTGAAGTCAGTTAAAACATGTCGCGCGACGTCTGTGAATGACGGGATAAGGCTATGAAGAAGATGCCTATTTTTTTTTTTCAAAACGATTCATAATTCTACCTAACAGAAAACAAAAAAGTTATATTAAAATGCCACTACCGTTAAATAGAGAACTAATTGAAGTTTGTTAAAAGAATAGTTTATTTTTGTGTATCCAATTAAAGTTTCAGTTTTATTCAAGTTTTTTGCGAGTGTAGTAAGAATACGATTATTTTTTATAGCCTTGGGTTGAGTTTCGCTGAATGGAATTGTTTTACGAGTTTCCGGTATGTTTACTGCCTACTCCCTTGGCGATAGTTGTTTGTTTCTCTTTTTGATACCCTCGGATGTGTTTGTACTAGTTTTGTTAAGGCGTCGCGGGTAGCAAAGTTGTATTGAATATTGATTTTGCTATGTTCGCGTTTTCTTGGTTTTAGTTTAGAAGATAGTAATAAAACGAGTTTCAGTGATATGTAACTTTTTATTTCCAAAGAGATAGTTTGCCGATTATTCAATTAAAAAAAAAAAAAAGTTTATTTGACACACAGTTACATAAAGTGTAGGAAAAAAATAAGAAGACTTAATTAAACCAAAGACATTGTGTGCTGGCTCATGACTAAAAAATATCAGCCGCACGGGTCGATCTTTAAGGTTAAGCAACGTTTGCCGAGATTGGCCTTTGGGATAGGTGACCATCATAATATACGGAGACTCCTCCGTGTCTTGGAAAGCACGTTAAGCCGTTGGTCCCGGCTGTCATTTGTAGATCTTTAGCAGTCGTTACAGATAGTCAGAAGCCAGAAAATCTGACGCCAGTTTTACCAAGGAGTAACGTGTCACCCTGTTAATGAGTTGTGGAGGTCTGGCAGGCAGCCGCTTCACGTAAAATACTAGTATTCAGCTGAATCTGGTTTAACGGGCAGCCGACCCCAATGTAGTTGGGAAAAGGCGAAGATGATGCAGATATGACATGACATTTTATGCCTCACTGCAGCGGAAACAGATGTGACATTCTAACTTGTATTAAGGCGACAACATACGCCCGTGACCTTGGAGGAACAAAACGCGCATTCGTTATGCACCCGCGCGACCCAAAAATCAGTAGCTTTTTGTACTTTACGTATTATTCTATCATCATATCAGCCGAAAGACGTCCACTGCTGGACATAGGCCTCCCCCAAGCGTCGCCACAACGACCGGTCCTGTGCGTCTTGCATCCATCGGCTACCCGCGACCTTCACCAGGTCATCGGTCCACCTTGTGGGAGGCCTTCCAACGTTACGTCTTCCGGTACGCGGTCGCCACTCCAGAACTTTTCGGCCCCATCGACCATCTGTTCTGCGAGCAATGTGCCCTGCCCACTGCCACTTTAGCTTAATAACCATATATCAAAATGTAGGTTATAAAATTGTCATTGAGATTGTGCAAATTCCATTAAAACACGCTCGGCAGTTTTGATCCGATTGTCGTTTTAATGTCCATGTTGACATAACTTTACAAATTAATTACACTATGTTGTATAGTGTACAACATCGTATAATTAATTTGTATGGTTAATTTTGTCATACATCAAATTATTAAGAATTCTAATGTAACATATACTTTTATCAAAAAAATACAACTAGCCGTTTAGAAGTAATTCTCATTGTAAAATCAGCTACTGAGCCGTATCTGCGCCTTCATAATAAAATTGTTTCGATGTTAGAAATGTATTATAACTCCTTATTTAATCCAAATATAAGGTACCCTTGGTAACCGCAGTAACAAAGTAACCTACCCCATAAGATAAGATAAGATAATATTTATTTGCTAAAACATGTGTCATACATACAAGAAAGACATGCATGCAAGATGGTAATAACATTATCATCAACAACCAAGTGTGTCTGTGTGTAGTGTGTTTGTCATCGAAGTGTATCATTTCATAAAACAATCCTTTTACACTTACTATTCTACTCAAAGGACAAAAATATTAAACGTCGGAGAAAAAGGAAAATAAACAAGGAAAAAAAATCACGTGACAAACGAATCACCTATCTAAATAAAACATGCAAAACGCTGCGAGGTGTGAACGTGTGAATCGACCTACATTTGAGTACATAAACTAGGTACTGTTAACAAAAAAACTCATTTGCACTCAAACACACTAGGAACTGTTGTACGACGGCGCGTCAATCTTTCAGAACGACGATCGCTATGTTAGGTGCGGTGTGAGTTAAAGGTGGTAGCGATTTTCGAGTTTCTTTTTGTTTTTATTGTTACTCTTTGTTTTATACTCAGTTTTGACCCGCGACTTCGTCCGCTCATTTTTTCCTATTCCCATAGGAATTTTGGAAAATTCTACGACCACGACCAATAGTTCTACGACCAGTAGTTTCAGCTGTGAGTTGTCTGTCAGTCAGGTCTAGTAGCCCTCTAGGATTATGTGTGTGTGCATGATGAACTGTCGTCAAAATGTTTGTTTTTTGCTTTATTTTATTAATTGACAATATAAATGAATTTAGCACCGCGGTAGCGTAGGCTCCAAGTGGTTTTAATTATTTATTATTAATTATTTTCATCATGAATAATAATAGCATTTATTTAATTTGTACGCTGTCAGTTTCGTGCATACAGTTGTCAGATTAAAAACTTATTTTACGATTCCATCCAGCACGGCTAAAAAAACTTTTACAAAACACGTATACGCGGAATTTTAACAAATAAAATCCAAACCCGCGTTTTTTCAGAATACAAACTCGCTTTTTTCAGAAGACTTGAGCCTATAACTCGTTGTAGTGGCTCGAGTAACTCGCTTCGAGTGCCCATTTGTCCGTCACTGACCGTTTCGAGTGCCTACAGTGTTGTCCCGTATATTTGTTTTGTTCAGCCCACTTGGGCGCGTGTAAAATTTCTACTCCCCTTTCCAGCATATAATTGCTACAGTAACTTGCTAACCGTACTTGATACTGACCTAAAGTAATTAGTTTTATTTTAATGAATTCGCAGTTAAATTGTACGCTCGGGAAAGTCGTCAATTTCAGTTAAATAATTAAGACATTTCAGTGAGGTGTTTCAGGTGTTTGTTAATGAAAATATCTCGCTTCGTTGTAATTTGATTATGACTGTGAATTAAATTTAAGTTGTATGTTGATCCATTTTAATTTACATAATAACGAATACATCTTTTGAAAATAAGTGTAATTCTCATTCATTAATTTTTAGGGTTCCGTACCTTTATCGACCGTTTATCTCGAGAACGCGTAAAGGTATCGAGTTGAAATAAAAATCATATACTCAAGTCTATGGCCTCTTGCAGCTGTTAAAAAATTAAACTTCTATTTAAATGTTATGTTTATTTCGACACTCTCAAAGGAATCAAAATGTGTAGGGGATTTCCCGTTGATCTAGAATTATGGAATTTGGCAAGTAATACCGTCTTATACTACAAATATAGGGAAAAGTCTGAAAACTATACATTTGCAAATAAATCATAAAAAATGTAGTCTTTATTTAAAGTAATTTGCAGCTACAAATCTGTACGGAACCCTCGGTGGGCGAGTCCGACTCGCACTTGGTCGTTTTTTTTTCATTTTCATTTTTACTATGTGTGATTGTAATAACTTTTGGACGCGGAGTCAAAAAATCAGTCACTATAGTAATTTTTTTTTTTGTGATGGATTTGCTCTTGACTCTAGTCTATGTCAGAGATGACAGAGACAAAGTCTATGATGGAGCGAGCTTACCCAGAAGGAGAGAATATATATTGTACCTCATCTAGTTTAGGGTGAGGCCAAACGAACGTAATTTTGTGAGTCGCGTAAAATGAGTCGGCGCAATTTACGCTGCATGCGGTTTCATACTAAAGTCCTGTTTGCGACACATGGCGACGCAAAATGAATTGGACTTGAGTATGAAACCGAATTCCGCCGACTCATTTTACGCTACTCACAACTCATAAAATTACATTCGTTTGGCCTCGATTCGATTCTCTCTCAATGCTACCGTCATAAAAAAGGACGTATCAATACAAAACGAAGTAACCGATATCCAACTTTAAGAAAAAAACTCAAGGTCAGAAATCGGTTACTTCGTTTTGTTTCGATACGTCATATATCTATGATACGGCAGAATGACACACAACCAACACTTCTAGAGATTACTTTTTTAAGAACCTTTTTTGTACATTTTTTTAAACAAAAGTTCAGATCATTATATCTAACCACACTATAACTCGTAGGAATGACAAGTAATTTGTAACCTTCCTAAATACAGTGGCCACCCACTTCTGATAAAGCTACGCATTTTTAACAAACAACTTTGACGTGTGTACAAGCAATCTGTAACCATAGACTGTCACAAAGTGCTACAATTCAGCAGAAATGTTCTGAAACTGTTGCAAAACACATAACTCTTGTTGACGCGGAAAAAAATATAGATATCTAACACATAAGTTATGGCTGTGCGTCACGAATTTATAAAAGGGTAATGAATCAAAGCATTTTGTCATAATTTAGATATGGTAGGAAGCTACAATCGGTTTGATAAAAGTGAAATTTTACAAGCGCAGTTACAAATCATGGTGCGATAGGTTCGAACGCCGTGATTACTTTCCATTTTGAATGTAAATTGAAGCGGTTAAGTTGAAGAACTCAAACCAAAAAAAAATAGTTAAAATTATAAGTTAATTTTTAGCATATATCTTTGGAGGCATGCGGTACAGAGAATCAAGTCCCGCAAACCTCCATTGAAAAGGGAGGATCCTCCAACCTGGTGGTTGTTGTACCTGGCAACTGCCCAATGGTTGATAGTCGGGCTGGTGTATATATTCGAATCGTATGGTAAACTCTGATTGCGCGATGCCGAATTTCGAGATAGTAGTTCGCTGCTAGTCTGACAGATGACGTTGCGGTTCTTTTTGTTGCGATGTTGATTTGCTCTATTGGATTTTCTTGTGGCGGCATTGATGCCGCTACATCACTGAGAAGTTGGTTGTTTATAAAGCATGTTTTAGAAAATTTATAGAAATTAATGACAAACTGTCTTTTTTAGGGTTCCGTACCCGAAGGGTAACCAACAATTTTTTTTATTACCTTCCCTGTCCATCTGTCAGTCTGTCCGTCCATCCGTCCGTCCGTCCGTTCGTCCGTCCGTCCGTCCGTCCGTCCGTCCATGCATCCGTCCGAGTCTGTCAGTGGGCTGTATCTCAAGAATCGTAATAGGTAGACAGTTAACATTTTCACCTATAGTATATTCCTATTGCCACTAAAACAACAAATAATTAAATTTAAAGCGGGTTCCCACACAAGAAATTTTTTTTTTTTTTGATTTATGGTACGGAACCCTTCCTGTGAGATTCCGTCTGGCACTTGGCCAGTTTTTTCCAATAGTCAGATAATTATTATTTGAGAAATGAACTTCGCTGCTTCATTGCAAGAACTTATGTAACCATATTTATTTGCAAATAAATCTTTGACTTTGACTTTGATGGCTTTTGTATAGAAAATATTCATCATCTTCCTACCCTTATCCCATGTTACTTGGGGTCGGGTCGGCGCAACACGTTCTTTTCTTCCACTCGGCCGTATCTGCCATCAAACTCACTAAATCCCTTTTCTTTCATATCGCTCCTCACACAATCAATTCATCTTTTCTTTGGTTTTCTTCTCCCTCTCCATCCATCCACATTTATATTCATTACTCTTTTAGTTACTTGTTTCATCCCTCCTCTTCACATGACCATCCCAAAACAAGCGATTCCCTTTCACCTTCTCCGTTACTAGTTAACTTCTTTTTCTTCTTATCGTGTGGGCAGTAAGGTCAAACGACCCCATACACCCTAGTGTCAGTTTCTATACCGCCTCAAGGGCCTCTGACATGCTATATTTAACGACCGCCATTTGGCGGCCGGGACCACCGGCTTATACGTGCCTTCCGAAGCACGGAATCATCTTTTTATCAGACAATCAGGTGATTCAAGCCTGCAATGTCCTAACCAAACTGGAAACAACTTTACAAAGTATGCTTTCCGTGGGAATCGAACCCACGACCACCGGGTCACAAGGCAAACGCCTAAACCACTCGACCACGGGGGCAGTTAACTACCTTTAATGTACTCTATAGATTATTAAATGTTTTTAATAAATTATTATTATAAATAACAAGCATTCAGTCATTACCCATCTGTCTTTTCTATGTAGTCCACAATGCACTTTATGTAATTTCTAGGCTTAACATAGTACACTTCCTTAATTTATTTCCTGACTCTAATTTCTAAGGTTTACTTGCTCCACTTACGAGTACAGTACATACAATTTACTTCGAATTACTATACGAAACTTAACAGACGCTAATCATAATATGCTTTTGTGATAAAAATTGAATTAGCCTAGTTCTTTGCCTAGCAGCTATAGTCCATTTATCACTTCACTGAAAAGCTTCTAGGTCAACAGACAATAACATTATTATTTGAATATATCGCATAAAAACTATCTATGTAAATTACATCGTAATAGTAATTTTACTTTTTAGGGTTCGTACCCAATGGGTACGGAATCCTATTACTAAACCTCCGCTGTCCGCCCATCCGTCCATCTGTCGGTCTGTCTGTCTGTCAGCGGGCTGTACCTATCTCAAGAACCATAATAGCAGTAGCAGTTCAGACGGTTGAAATTTACGCAGATTGTGTATTTCTATTGCCGCTATATTAACACATAATAATAAAAAACTTTTTATAAATAAATATCACCGACTTCCTCATTTTTTTGAAAAAAGTTTTTTATTTTTCACTTTTAAGTGGTGATACTTGGACGTCTTCGTCAACGCAGAAATTGAAGTAAGCAAAAATGCTCATAAAATAAAAACTACTGAAGCAAACCGCATCAAATTTTTATGGAACTAAATGGCAAGTATACTGTATCGAACTAAAGAAGAATCAGAAATCGGAAACCTCGGAGTAATTGGTGTACATACATAAAAAAATATATACCCACCGAATTGAGACCTCCCCCTTTTTGGAAGTCGGTTAAATATTCAGTTTTATGGTACAGAACCCTTTCGTTTGCGAGTTCGATTCGCACTTGGTCGGCGGATAGGAGGATAGGAGTCTTTTTGGCCTCGCACAGGTATTATATTGTTAACTTTTATCACTTAGTTATATTTTGTATGATTGCAAATAATTTATTTATTGTGTTGCTTGTCTTGAGCGAGTCCAAAATAAACTTGTTTATTTCTTTATGATCAGAACCCAGTTTATCTGAAAGCCGTTTTCTATCACATGCCTTTTGCACACAAAAAAAAAGCGCTGAAAATGCAACAAGGGATGCTTTTTAAAAGTTTAAGCAAAAATCTCGTGTGCATATAACCTAACGTTTGCCAACAAGACCAAAAACGTTACAGCACCCACAAATTCAACATTTGGTTGTTTTTCTACCGATATTTCGTAAGACCCAGTTTTTCAAACAAATATGCGATAGATTCAAACGTAGGAATTCACGATATTCAGCAAACATACAGAAAGAGAATAATAAACGAAGTATAACACAGAAAAATAAAATTGCGTTACTTCTACTCCTACTAATACTATAAATATCCGCATGTTTGTAAGTTTTCAAAGGCTGCATATTTTTTTTATTTTTTTATTTGTGGTGGGTTTGCTCTTGACTCTAGTCTAGGTCAGAGATGATAGCGACAAAGTCTACGATAGAGCGAGCTTACCCAGAAAAAGCCTGTGCTCTCGATTTTTGAAGAGATCAGGGTTGTAAGCCTTTGGAAACACAGACGCAGGCAGAGAGTTCCACTCCTTTGCTGTACGCATTATAAAATACGTTTGGAAACGCTTAGTGCGAATTGGTGGAATAGCAACAAGGTAGGGATGATAAGATGCAGTACATCTGGATGTCCGATGGTAGAAGGGGGCCGGTGGGATGAGGTCGTGGAGTTCTTGGGCACACTCACCGAAGAATAATCTGTAGAAGACTGACAAGCAAAGGTTGCCTACCTTAATGTATTTAAACAAGAAATCCTGCATTATTTTGGACATAGAATTCGGTTCAGGGTTCTAAATGTTAGTTTGAATAAATTTACCCCATATTTGATCATCTGTCATCTGTCAGTCGTTCTTTCAAAGTCAATTTCTTCCGTTTCTACTAGACCAATTCAGTTGAATTTTGGAGCACAAATGATAAGGTCACTTTTGGGAGACAAATTAGAAAATGTTTCCATGTTAAAAACATAAATTAAGACTCGTAATAAGCCTTTTGTGTGTGAATTTGACTAGCATTTGGCTGATTTTTACACTGTATCATAAAAAGCACGTATCCATGCAAAACGTAGTAACCGATTTCGGACATTAAGAAAATAACTTAAGGTCGGAAATCAATTACTTCGTTTCGAGAAGATACGTCCTTTTTTCTTAATGACAGCGGCATACTACGATATAAGTACATACTATTGAAGTCTAAAATTATTGGAAGTGGAATAATTTTAGACTTCACGCGGACGAATCCCCCTTCAAAAGCAAGCAGAGATAAACCAAGAAATTGCACCCGTTCTTACATCACATAAAAATACTTTTCAAGAGGAAACTGCAGTAAAAGACGCATTTTCATCTGAAGCTCTAACGATGAAAGTTACAGAGGTATACCCATCCCCATTCAAGTCCCATGTGGGCCAACAGGAAGGTCCAGACACGGTCGGTATACGATCCCTGCAAAATTAATGCAGCTCCACTAAATTAATTAAAAGTATAGCGGTTGTGTAGGACGTTAAAGGGTGAGGGTAAGAATCGCCGGTTGACATTCGTAAGGGCGGAACCTTTAAGGACTTACATTTGGTGTTGTAAGATTTCCTTGTATTTACACAGTTGAGACAGCAGTAATTTTGATGGTTTTTAAAGGTTTTTGGAAAAAAAAATAGTGCCTGGGTATGTATACGAACTACAAATATACCTAAAATCATTTCTAACAACATTCTTAAATCTTTTTTCTGGAATATTGATCACAATGCTCACGGCATTGAAATAAATCAATCAATCAATAGCCTTATCCCAACTACTCGTATGTTGGGGTTGGCTTCGAGTGTAACGAAATGCAGCTGTTTACTGTGTATTTTACTAGCTGATCCGTGGCTCCTTTGTTGGGCGGTATTTTTCGGGTTAAAACAAGGTGTCTCAAAAGAAAGTTTATTGGATCGATTAAAAAAACACTAAGCCGTGAATCAAAAAATGTTTTTTTCGATACACGGCAATTAAAGCACACATTTTGGGAATTCATTTCTTAAAAATAACATCGTCCTAATGTAGACCCTCGCGTTTGCGGCACTCATTTAATCGAACAGTAAAATTTCTCATGACGGCTCGGTTCGGGTCGCCACGAACAGACTGATTAACACTCTCCACGTTTTCTAACGTTCTTGATGACCTTGGTCGCCCGGATTTTGGTTTTTCCAGCGTTTTACCGATCTCTTCAAACTTTTTGACCATTTTCGAATAAGAGGAATGCTTGGCGCATCATTTAAGTGGCGAAAATCTCGAACTGCAGAATCTTCTACGCGCTACAGTTGCCGAATCACCATTTTTGTAAAATTTTCGCACGCACTACGGGCGGTCTGCTCCCGAGAAACGCTCCATAGCGTCTGAATTCCCAAGAGCCAGGCTACTGATTGACATAACCCCCGCGCCCCTCGGATTTGTTGCGTTCACGCAGTAAGCTAAATAAATGTAAACTTTCTTTGAGACACATGGTATATAGCCTATGACACACACAAATAACGAGGTTTTCTATTGGTAAAAGAATTTTCAAAATCGGTTCAGTATATCCAAAGATTACCTCCTACAAGCTCACAAACTCACAACTTCACAAACTTTACTTCTTTATAATATTAGTATAGATATAGATATGGAACTACTACCCATCTGACCTTAACAAACAAGTAACAGAATAACACGATACCCCTTGACAAGACTGGTATCAGATTTTCTGACTTCTGGTTTACCGTAACGACAAAACAACACACAGAGGTATCTCGGTATGGCAAGCTCAAATACGCAAGCGTTGCTTAACCGTGAAGATTGACACGTTCGTTTTTTATTATTTATTAAGCCTCGAGAATTCAAGCAAAAAATAAAAGCTAGGTCAAATTATTCAGGTAATTACTGAGTTAAAAAAAGAAATACAAACCTAAATACATACAACCTAGTTATAATTTTCCTGAAAAAAGTCACAACTAAACAAACCAGAACTTACAACCTTTTTCACTCTTTACCAGCATTGCCCAGCTGTTCAAACAAAAGAACGTCGGCCGGTCAATGTTGACTCTAACCGCGGTTACTTCAGTAAATACGTAGTTCGGTTTCTATTAAACATAAAAAGGTAAAAATACAAGGAATTTATTTTCTTACCGTTAGATATTCTTTGGTGTTTTATTTTCTTTGTTTTTGCTTTTGGATGAACTTTTATATTTTTTTTCTTACAAACGATTAGTGGGTTACTTTGTGGCGGTAAAGGTTCAGTTTGTTGTTAATGTTTTACAAAGCGGATGCGGTCTATTTTTTATCATTATAGGATGAAAATAGAACAAACGGAAGAAAATAATTTGCCGGTTGATCGGTTTTTGCGATGTTCACTACTTTTAGGTTCTAATCTTGGACAGAACAAATAACCAACAAACAAATATAAACGCTATGTGTATTTATAGTATCTTCTATTCTTATTTTAATTTATTATAATACTAGGGAATAAAAGACTACTGGAAGAAACTGGCCAAGTGCGAGTCGGACTCGCGTGCATAGGGTTCGGAACCAATTTCATTTTTTTAACACTACAGACTTAAAAAATGGAATTTTAGGTATAGAACTATTATCCGCATTTTTTTTTTCAAAATTTTAGGTTCAGTAGTTTTGGGAGATAAGGGAGAATGGTAATTTTTGGTCTAATTTCTTGAAAAACTTCAAAACTATTTATTTTAAATTATGAAAAAAATATAATTAAAACCCTCACAGTAACCCCTTTCATTTGATATAATCACACGATACAGTGTAATATTTTTTTATTTTTTTTCTAATTTTACCCCCAAAAGTGACCCTCCAAACATTTTTTTTCTTATTTACGTAAAACGTCTGTGTTTGGGTCACAGAAGTTCATATGCATACCAAATTTCAACAGAATCGGTTGAGTAGATCCGGAAAAAACTGGCTGTGACAGATGGACAGACAGACAGACGGACAGACAGACACCCGAGTGATCCTATAACGGATGTTTGGAACCCTAAAAACAATAAAACGAGTGTAGTCGTTAAAGTTTAGTATTCAGACTTACAAAATCTTGTTAGGTAGATTTTACTAAGCAGCTTATTCTTTGTCTATAGAAAAATTACCTGTAATTTTACCCTCTATAATAAAAGACTTTCTCAATTGAAAACTACATAATAACCCTTTCCGATAACAATCTAGCCTCAGTGATTACAGTACTATGATAACATAATAACAGAGGTATTTACAACCCAGCCCATTACCCATTAACCTATGGTCACCCAGTTTTGACCGTTACAATTGACCGCTGTTTGACCGGTCATAAGTAAGTCACCATGATTGTCAAACTGATTGGCATCCCTGTAATTACGGTACAAAAAGGGTGATTTTAATTTATTTACTAGGCCATTACTGTTAGCTAGACTGTCATTAAAATCTTTTTGAACTACCTACATAACCTCACCAAGAATTATAGGGTTACTAGCTTTTACCCGTGACTTCGGTTGCGTCAAGCAACTTATAATCGTCTCCAGGTTCGGCGATTTAGGAGTGAAAGCGTTACAAACAAACCAAGTCATTTTCGCACTAGCAATGATAGTTAGGATTACTACCAAAATTAAAACGTTATTCAATTCATCATTTAGTACCAAATTGCTTTTGAAATTGTAAAAAATGTCAGTCAAACATCAGAGGCAACGCTAGCATTAAGAAAATCATCCTTAGTGCTGCAACATAAAGAGGTTATCAATGACAAATTGTAAATATTGATGTGAGATGTTTGTTTATTTATTTTTTTGTTTGTCACGCCTAAATTGCAACTCGATTTTGATAAATCTTGGTATAGAGATAGATGAGCCACCTCCAGGGTGGAGGTGGTTATAGGCTAATGTTTGAACGTAATAAAAGGTAAACACGAGTGTAGCCGCGGGAAAATGCTAGTAACGTACAATACAGGAAATGTTTTACTGAAAAGTGATACCACATAGATACATAAAGTAATACCTACATACCATACAATCCCAAAAAAACCTGCAACTGTAGTCAATATTTTTGAAGTGAAAACTTCTTTAGCGGCGTTGAGCACTTTTTCTGTAATGGGTATAAAATCTTAAACTCGCGTCAGGGTCACGTGACCTAATCGCAAAAAGCGTAAGACGGCTCGCGTCAGGGTCACGTGATGCGAAAAAGCGTAAGATCGAGGGGAAGGGAGAGGAACTAGTATCTCCCACTCTTTCTACCGTACCTGCTCCGCTTAGGCGGCACAGGGCGCTTGCGCGAATGTCCGTCTGTGTTTATGTACAGCGTGCCACGCGTATCCAAGGATACGAAATTACGGAATTACAAAATTATGGATGAAAGTTGATTTTTCTAAGAGATAAAAATTAATGTAATATATAAATAAATAACGATATAATATTATGAATAATAACATGTAAATTGTCATATTTGTGTACGATAGCGCAATAAATAAACATTGTATTCTACCTCATAAATGATAGTATTTTTGTACTTATAATTAAACACAACGTTATTTTTTGTTGTTTTTATGGTTCGTTTTGTTTATGTCAGGAACTGTGTCAAGATTGACATCTGTCACTGACAGTCGCTGTCGCGGCCACACGTCAGTGTCTTTTTGTTTATTTTGTTGTCGGTGGTTTGTCTATGATGTGACCGCGACAGTAAGGATGTATTATTTACATGTTTTCACTTCTGCCGGCACTCCCGGAGTGCTACCGGTGTTTTTTTTTTTACACTTCTGTATACTGAACATTTTGTATTTCATGCCAATTAATTTACAAATTATCACGTATCGCAAGTTTAAAAGAAAACCCACTTAATCTAAATTTTCTTTCACAGGCAATGTGATGGCAGATGTCAATCAGAGGCAACACATAGCAGGCAGCCGGCGTCATGTAACACTGTAATATGAATCTAAGTAACTTCGTCGTGTACATCACTAGCCTGCTGTGGCTGAACCTCACCGATGCTAAGATTGGTAAGTAAAAACAATGTTTTGAATCTTATTTCATAACTCTTTTGCCAGCGATTATCCCGTTTTTTCCCGTTCCCGTAAAATCTCAGGAAATCCTCTCTTAGTGCTCCCCTACACTCCCCAAGGAACGTACTTGCCAAATTCCAGCTTTCTAGGACCAGTAGTTTCGGTTGTGTGTTATCTGTCAGTAACGGAAGAATTTTGTACATTAAAGATTGACGTAGGTTCCTCTAAAAATGTTATTTACATCATTTATCCATATAAAAGTGTTGTGATATTTCTTACCAAAAGTTCTTGCAAAATAATTGTTGAAAACTTGGGTACCTAAGTATAAAAATGACTGTCACGACGTGACACTGGCAGAATAGTCCGAACCGGCTCAGTGGCCATAAAGGAAATACGAAAAAAAAAAAAGTATTTTCATATCATTTTTTTTTACAAATATTTCTTGAGGACCGAAGTGACAAAGGTGATTTTACCTTTGTCATTTCGGTCCTCGAAAAAAATCGAATGATGACTCATTTGTTAAAATCTATCCAGCCGTTTAGGCTATAAGATAAAGACAAAAAAAAACTGAAGACATACACACATACTCTTGTCAACCATGACCTCTTCCTCTGGCGCAGTCGGGTAAAAATGAGTCTATTGACATTATTTTAGGAGTGTTTGTCAGTTATGAGTATGTAGTTCATCTTCTTTTTGATATTTTTTGTAACGCAATGGCAACATAGCAATTTTTATTTTAGGTGTAAACGGTACCCGAGAAGAATAAAAAAAAATCTGCATGCTATACCGTTCCAGGAAAATCAGCGTTATGGTATGATATTTCGTTATTCCGAGTTAAAACAGCATGATCCCACAATTCAAATAAATCCTAATATATTACATTCTTCCGTTACCGATTGATTAAGTGACTGAGTGACTGACAGACAACGCACAGCCGAAACTACTGGTCGTAGAAAGTTGAAATTTGGCATGTAGATTCCTTGGGGAGTGTAGGGAAGCACTAAGAGAAGATTTGGGAAAAAACGAGATACGCACGTACGAAGTCGCGGGCAACAGCTAGTTTAAACTAAATCCATTTCCCAAACAAGCAAACAATAAGTCGGAAATAATAATGTACCATTTCGTTTTACTCAATTCGTTATAGATTTCGGGAAATATGTCATTAAAATAGAACTATAATTACTCTATCGATGCTACTGAATTATTAATCAGTCTGTATTTAGAATTGTACTGAAATATTTAAGTGTCTAGTCTTCGTGCTAACAAAAATAAAAAAGGATTCTTAAACTTATTAATGCCGTTGCTTTTCACATAAAAGCGACGGTTAATGAATACCTACCTCAATCATATTTCTCTAGCTCTTTTTCTTTATTCAGCCCGTTTTGTCCCAGTGTTGAGCTAAGGCCTCCCCCAAATCCATACAGGTTTTTATCCTGTGCCACCTCGAACCAGACCTTGTTGTAGGCGTTTAGGTTCTCTAGCCACTTCTTCCTAGGCTGACCTCAATGGCACCATCCAGTCTCGGGCACGCACTTTATGGAGACTGCCCTACGGTCACAGTGTATTCGGCTGAAGTATCACATCCAACGCATCTCTTGGTTTTATTACAATTTATTTGGAGACAACGTAACATTGGCTCCTTCCATACTTCTATTTTAGTCGTTATCTCAAGGATCTTCCCCTTTCAATACTATTTTTCACACAGTTCATCTATTGATCTTGCTCTTCTCAAGTCTTACTAAAGATCCACCAAATATGGCGAAAAATCCATCATGTATCCGCCTTTTTATTTAAGAATACATTTAAACATCACATAGTATTAGCGTACGTTATTGTTTTATTCTAAGTACCTAAATGACTGATAGCTTAGTTGCTACGCCGTAGCTCATAGCGTCATCGCTACGAATACTACGGCCTAGTAACTGAACAAGCTACGCGCCACCAGCCATTTTTTTCTGAAAAATATGTTCAAGAGCTCTGTATCCATGCCTTATACGTTTACATAACTTATTTCGTGAAATATTTTTACGTTGAGTCGTTACGTGAAAAAGTTGTAGTTTTAGAACAACGATGTTATTGCCGTTTTTTCGTGTTGAATACCTGTATTTGACAGGTATTCAACTGGATTCAGTAACAGTGGAAACTAACTCTTTCATAATTGGGAAAAGACTAGGCAGATGAAGTAAATATTATCGAGTTTCTACTATCGAATGTTTTAATCAAAGTAATAACAACTCTGTACAAGTCATTATTTTTGTCATCACAGATTGCTTCCAATACGGTGTTCTTTAAAAATGACAAAAACGGCAAAATACACAAATACTAAAGGACATTTGAATTGAAAATCAAATACAACTCCAGCCTTCAAATCCTTTTTCAGCAGAAGAAGGGATTTGTTAAGGCTGAATTTCTATTTAGTCAAAGCTTATTCGGATCATTTCGAAGTGAAAGGGTCATGCCCCTCTCCGCCGACTTCAATTAACTTCATTCACTAAAATTAATTGAAATTAATCTTCTTCATCATTTTTATCTCATTGAATGCCTTTTCTGACAAAATGAATTAAATAATTTCAAGTAAAATAAATTGAAATTAATCAGTCTTTGCGTTGATCAGAAAAGCGTTTTAAAATTCTCTAGGTTGAAGACGTCAAAGTAATAACTTTACATATAATTATAGTTAACTACAATAGAAATAAATTGGAAACTATGTTCATATTAATAATTCATTTGCTTTTACTTAGACCTTGGGCTAACAACAATTAAGAGGTCATTGGGTTCAACCCACTCAATCGTCTAAAATATTTTTATTCTTTCAGCTGTTTATTCACTTTCAAACTTAACATCAAGCCTGTATTATCTAGAAAAGAACGATAGACAGAATTTTTGTGTCATTACCCACATCACGAGTTATGGGACTGAACAGAGGCTCCAGACTAGTCACATTCTTTCAGTGGAAGCATGACGAAGGCGAGTGTATAAACGTCAAAATGTGTAGCATGTACAAAGCTGTCATTCTCAGAATATTTGGATAGGTTCTCGGCGCCTAATTTCCTTTTTATTCTGTTTAACATGTTTGCCGATTCCTCTAGATCATCTGACCGATTTCGGCCATGGCGGCCATTTTTGCGGGGGACATACTATAGTGCACAAACGTGAGCGCAAACACAGGTGCATCTATTTCCATCACTCTCATATTCTGATGGGACGGCAACTCAAAACGACCGGAGAAAGATCTGGCGCAGGGCCAACCCGGCTTAACACTTTTAGTGCCAAGCACTCAACATATGGGTCGAACAATAATTCGTTTGTGTGCCCACAACCCGCACAAAAAACGACGACTCAGATGCGGGTTGTGGGCACACGAACGAATTATTGTTCGTCCCATATGTTGAGTGCTTGGCACTAAAAGTGTACGTGCTTTTTGATGCACGGTGATGTCACACCACCAACTTTCAATCCGCCCTCTTCTCCCTCCTCCCTTCTAGATCGTATTGAGCGCTGTTGGTGCTTGCGCAAATATACACTTATCTCAGTGATAAAATCTAGGATCATGCTCAGCAGCCTAGTTTGCGACCAACCACCGAATGAGTCCAATATAATATTTCATCGTATCAAAACTGCCTAATACATATCAATCATTTATATCCGTCCAATCTGTCTGGCTTGTCAGCTTTCTATTCTCCCGTGACAAGACATTTTTTTGGGATAAAACTTATGGGCTAAAAAACTTGTACTTGTGTAGGGATAAAGCGTATTTTTCCCAAGTTTTATGAATGAAATGAGTTGGTATAATTACAATGTTATGCCATATTTTATTACTAAAGCATTATTGAAAAATTTGTTGGTCATTTCAGAGTGTCAATTTTACTTACTTTTAGGCCGGCCGCATACGTACGGTTTCCTGATTAGGTTTCCTAATAAGGAATTCAGATTCAGAGACCTGAATGCTCGCCTTACATACAAAATGTTCAACTAGGCGCATATGTTCGTTTATTTTCCGAATGGGAAATCAGATGACGTTCCTTTCAAAAACGAGCCGTTTGATCGGGTCAAAGGAACAGAAAATTGAACGTCTGACGGAATTCCGAATCTAAATTCCTGATCGAAAAACCTAATCAGGAAATCGTACATATGCGGCCGGCCTAATACAATGTTCACATTCGAAATCTGATAAAAATGTGTAGGAATTAAGGCTTTCTTGGCAGATTGCGAATGAGATGCGAATGCGAGCGACGCTTAAAAGTTAGTAAATTGGTCCTCAGATTACACTTGAGTATATTCATCATCATATCAGCCGAAAGACGTTCACTGCTGGACATAGGCCTTCCCCAAGCGTCGCCACAACGACCGGTCCTGTGCGTCTCATATCCATCGGCTACCCACGACCTTGAGTATTTTGACGTTTGGGAATTATAAAGAAATACGCTACGAATAACATTACCTCCTTTTTAGGGTTCCGTACCAAAATGGTAAAAAGGAACCCTTATGATGCGACTCAGTCTGTCCGTCTGTCACAATACCGTTCTCCCCCCTTATCTCCGAAGATTGCATAGAGAAAAATCTGAAATTATTCTATGTAATAGAGATTTATGTAAAGATTACAGGAAAAATAAAACGATGTCTCTAAATAGCACACTTTTTCAAAAATCATCAACAAAAATTATATTAGTTCCACTATCGGTCAAGAGATGGCGCAGACCTAAAACTGCACACAGTAGTGTTAAAATCTCTGACGAACTTAAGCCTCGCCGACGAAAATTTAAAAAACATTATGAGTTCGACTCACTCTTGACCGGTTATTTTTTTTTTGACGTCGCCGGTAGAAAAATTAACAACTCACAGCTACATGGCAACCTGACAAATTAATTTTAAAAATAAAGTTGGGAAGTTACTCGCCGGGTACAAAATAAAAATTTTATGCAGCAAAAAATAAACACAAACAAAAAAACTACGAACACTCTCATAACATAAGCAACTTCCTTCAACAGCCTTCCTTGAAACTAACCCATAATTTTGTTCCAGGGTACTTCTGGCACATCACAGATCTTCATTATGACCCGTTTCACAACTCCCAAGAGCTACATAGAGGTACTTTATGAAACGTATTCCGTTGTTTTATGCTGATGACTTTATTATTTTTGCTCACTGACATAGAGCCATGAGCGTTCATAAAACAAGCCATAGTGAAAAAATAAAGTGAATTATTTTCGAGTTTCACTGATGAATGGCAGTATTGTATGTTTTATTTTCGTGCATAATATTTCTGAATTATTTATTCGTGTTGGCTGTTTGATGAATGAGGGTAATCAGGGAGAATAATTAATTAATCATGAATGTGTCATGTTGACGATATTTTATTCCTCACTATAATTCGGAAATGTTATCAGCAATGACACGTTTGAGAATATTACTTTTACCATGCCTCTTTTGTTTTTAATAGATTGAACCTATCTGATAATCTGACGGAATTCACGTCGCGATTTTTCTGCCACGTTATTCATGACTTGTTTTGACATAAATTGATAATTCCGAAATTACGTCTACAATGATAGTGGTATGCATCGAATTATGCCTACATTACGCGACAGAAAATTGGTGACATAAATTCCAATAAATCTTTTTCGCCTCCAAAAACGAACATTTACGATTGAATCCAATTTTGCCTAACATTGGTCCATGACCTACTGCTAATGTTTCGATAAGTTTTTTTTTGTGTGGTATGCGCTATTAAAAACTATTCTCTCTTTCTTTCTCATCGAGTCTCCTTCTGACCAGGTTGCCGCCACAACCGGGGCAACAACGAGCACAGTCACCGGAACGGCCGCCACAGAGACCACACGTGCGACAGCTCCTGGCCTCTGATACAGAGCGCCGCCGCTCTCATGGCGGAGCGGCATCCCGACACCTTGGAGTTTGTACTGTGGACTGGGTATGTATTCTTGTATCCTTTATGGCATATTCAAGAATCAAATATTCGAAGACCATGACATTCACCAACCCGCACTGGGCCCGTGTGGCCTATTCCCTCTGATAAAAAGAAGGCCCAGGGATAGTGTCCCAGCAGTGCGAACATTATAGGCAGATTGTAGTAACCTTCAAAGGTTCTGTAAACGCAAGATGACATGTGGCAGTCCAAAGCGAAGATGACGAAGACAAGCTCAACTCCTACTGAAAGAACGTGGCTCGCTCTAGCAGAAAACAGAATTGTGTGGAAATTCAAAGCGATTGCTTTTGCCATGTAGTGGGACAGTAAAGGCTAGTTAGATGAAATTGTTTTTTTTTTAAGGTTATCCCGAGAACATGATAATGGGTCTACGAACATTGTCTAAACACAAGTCCTTGTGTTTCATGGTTTATTCCATTAACGACGGCTCGATGGGATGGTTGGCGCAGTGGTTGAGCGATTGACTGCTGCAATATTTGTATAGCCTACATATAGTTGTTCCGGGTCTGTCTATTTGTGTATGTTAGTGTCTATGGTTATTAACGCACCAACGATACAGGAGAAATTCCTGGTGTGGGGAAGAGTTAAAAACATAAAAGTAATGCAGATTGTATAAGTTACTGCTTCCCCACTGATGAGATACAAGTAGCTATAGCTTACATGCATTGTGTGGCCATCCATCTTCGTCAAATCACACCAAGGCTGCAAATGGCGGCCTTCATTAGCGGTAAACGTTAACGCCGCATCCCGTGTAGCATATACATGTCACTACAAGGTGGCTATAGATTTGCAAACTTCTATGGTAGGCGCCAGATAAACTTGCAATAAGGAACATTGACCCTTCCCTAATATCCCTTAGCCGATGGATGCGAGTCGCACAGGACCGGTCGTTGTGGCGACGCTTGGGGGAGGCCTATGTCCAGCAGTGGACATCTTTCGGCTGATATGATGATGATGATGAATATCCCTTCGTAGACACCCGAAAAATAAATGATGAACCGTTTTTCATTACTAGAAAACGTAAAGGATCACGATAGAAGTCGATTCATAACAGCTTCATGTCTTTATTTCTGTTTTTGATATTACGAAAGTCAATACATGTACGTAGGTCAATGACCGTTATGGCACATTTATCTGGCGCCTATCATACTATTTGGAAGCATTGGAAGTATAACTGATAAGAATGTGGTTGATGATGGAAATGAAAGAACAGCAAATTTTAATGACATCTTCTTCAACAGGGACATACTCTCCTCTTCAATGGAGCACCTAAGCGAGGAAATTAAGCTGGAAGCCGTAAGGAACGTCACAGATATCCTAAGCAGGACATTCAGCAGTCAGTTCGTATTCCCAGCATTAGGACACAATGACCCTGCACCTTCTAAGAAGCTGGTCGACATGTGGATGCAGTGGCTACCCACTGAAGCGTTACAGACTTTTGAAACTAGTAAGTTAAGTTCAATCTCCTAACTTCCCTTTGGCATCAATGTGAACTGTGTGAAAAATGTGTTTTTGCTGAAAAGATAATTTGGTTGGTAAGTTTGACTGTGGGCTGAATGCCAAGAATGTTTAGTAAGCCTGTTAAATTATTAAAGAAGTTTCAGTCAGTATTTTTGATTATTTTCACGTAGTGTTTTAGGTCTGCTGATCTGAAGATCTTTCTGTGAAGTCTTGGCTTCATACACATTTTTTTTTGGTCTTGCATACTTACCTTGTGTTGGTTTTCAGGTGGATATTACACGATAGAACAGTCCCACAGCAGGCTGAGGATCGTGGTCTTGAACAGCGTGTTGTGGGCGGGCGGTGCTGCCAGGACGGATGGTCCTCACAGAGGTGGGCAGCAATGGAAGTGGCTGGAGCAGGTCCTCAGCAAAGCTAGGAGAAGAAATGAAATGGTAAGATATTCTTATACAGTTAATGGATACTCAGATTTTTATAAACTAAAAATAACTCCTGACAGAAAAGATCGATTTTGAAATTCTGAGTTTATAATTATCACAGTTTCCCGTGCTATTTTGTTCCCCTTGATGTTTCTGAGTCTTTGATCCCTGAAGCTAGAACCTGGGCTATACGAATACTTTTCTATTTGAATACTATGTCCCAAAATCCATTGTCTTCCCAAGGTCTATCTAGTTGCCCACGCCGGCCCGGGAGTGGAAGAGCGGCACAATGCGGGCAGTTCTTCAGCGGCAGGCGGGGGTGAACTGACTCCTACTGCCAACGCGCACTTGGTGCACGTCATCCGATCATTCAGCGATGTGATCGCTGGGCAGTTCTACGGCCACCGGCACGCTGACACGTTCAGACTTATTTATAGTGAAGGTTAGTTATGTTTCAAATCTTTGACAGCATCTTTTGGGCATCATTGCTGAAATTAACCTTTTTGTCGCAGCTGTGTGGTCACTTTTTTATTTTATGTGTTCCTGGTAGGCTACCGTCAACTTTTTTTGGTCTTTCTTTCTTTCTCTAGTTATCTGCACGATGCATTTACATAACATGGAACATCCGCATCGTGACGGTAGAGGAAGCAGTAAAAATATGTTACGCCGAAAGTGCAGACCACTATACAAATCCTTTAGTTTATAATAGGTATACGTTTTTATTGTACCTCAATATTGTGAGAGTACGTTGATACTCTTGATTTTTATTACTTTGTACTGAATGTGTCGACACGGCCGCATCTGGTAGCGGCCGCCAAAGCGTTTCTATGGTTTGTGGTTGTATTTAAATAAATAAAAAGGTTAAGGTCACGATGGACGTTCAAACCATAGTCTTAGTATCAATGAGCGTGGTGTTAAAAGGTCAAAGCACTCCATTGAAGAAGCAGTAAATTATTTTTTGAAGCGGTGAATAATGCTTCTTGAAAAAACATCTAAAAGGGAAACTTTTCGCGAATCAGTACGAAAGAGAATAAACTCAATAGAGCAACTCTTAGAGGCAATTTTAATTAAAAGAAAACTGATGAGTTCGAACAACAGAAATTTAATAAAGACAGCAGACTTCAGTACGTTTTCATTATCTACCAGGCAGAAAGATTAGAGGTATATTGTATATTCTCCTAACGAAAAGTATGTATATGGTTCTCACAAAAGGCAAGGCTACCCTTAAACTTCCCCTGAGAACCGTAAAAGGACTAGGGGATTATGAGGATTGATAGTGTTATCTACCTTGTGGGCTAATAGAAATAAACTGGTAATACACATTCGCTTTTGGCTGTGTGTTTATGGCAATAATATCTGTTTGTGGTCATTTAGTGGACCTTGGAGGCTCGTTCAGAACTAGTTTCGGGCTTGACAAGATTAAAAATTGGTATTACCAAGGACAAACACTAATGTTTTAGAGCAGAATATTTTTTTGACTTTAGTTAACAATTTACTTGAACGTCAATTTTTTCAATGGATTTTGATAGAATCTTATAAAAGAGGCTTTTGGCATTTGCCCGAGGAAAAAAAAGTTTGTAAGCGTCTCCAGGTTCTCACCTACTTATAATAAAAATTAATCAAAATCATTCACTGATTTAGGCGTGGAAGTTTAACAAACAAACAAAATAACTTTTTATATCAGTTTGGATTCTAACTTGTCACATCACACAATAGTAATAAATGTACCTCACTGATATTAAACAAAAATAGTTACTCGAGTATGTTTACAAAATTAATCCAATATTTGTCTTATTTGATGCAATAACGTTATCAAAAGCACAACACACACACTGTACTTAACATCATATTATTATTTAACATTCCTCTACTAATATTGAAACGACTACCCTCTTTGACGTATAAAGAGTACATGGAATAACATTTTCTCGAGTTACCAGCATCGTTTGTGCTACAATAGATATGAATAATAAAACCTGGGCGTTCTTTTGTGTCGTAAAAAATATTATGATGTTATTTATCTCTTTCCTATCTGCTAGAAGCTTTTCGTAACCTTTTCTCAGTGCTGTGCGAATCTAGGGCATCGACTCCATTTTTGAAGATTCTTTGTTGTGTAGTGAACTGCGGAAAAGCTGAATTGTAAGATTAGTTATACGTCTCTCGAACGGGGATATAATACATTAGGGATCGTTTGTGTTATTAATAGAACTGAGCAGATATTCCGATACAATTCTAAAAATATTTTTCTATCCTATACTATCCAAACTAATGTTAGATGTATAAATGTGAAACTAATTCTGTCTGTATGTTTGTTATCTTTTCAATTCTCTACGGATTTAAATAAAACTTGTCACAAAGGTAGATCATTTCCTGGAATAGGATATGGGAAAATGTTATCCCGGGAGTATATGCGGGTGAAGCCGTGAGCGGCAACTATGTAGTTAATTATTAAAAGCTAGTTAAGAGCTGGTCTGAAGTAGCCACGATTAAAATTCTTCTACACAGTCTTGAAGTTACGAGTAATAACATTTTCAAGACATTATTAATGGCATCAACCGGAAGAGCTCGTGGCTAAAGAATAACAGCCGCAAGGGTTGATCTTCAAGGTTAAGCAACGCTTGCCTAGGTTGGTCTGTGGATGGGTGCCCATCTTAATATACTGAGTTTCCTCCGTGCCTCAGAAAGCACATTAAGTCATTGGTCCCGGCTGTCATTTGTAGATCTTTGGCAGTCTTACGGATTGTCAGAAGCCAGTAAATCTGACTCCAGTCTTGCCAAGAAGTACCAATTAATGGGCAGCCGCTCCACGTAAAATATTGAATCCGGTTTGACTGGAAGCCGACTCCAATATAGTTGGGAAAAGGCTAGACCGAATAGATTTATTAGACAATTTATTAATTCAATGTTGATCTTAATGTTGTCTATAAATTTTTTCACGATTTTTTTTTGTCTACAGGTCGACCAGTTTCTTGGGCATTGTTGGCTCCTTCGGTCACACCAAGAGGTGCTGGCAGTACTTCAAATCCAGGATTAAGACTTTATAAGTTCGACTCTAACACCGGAAAGGTAAAGTATAGTTTCTCTTGACGTAATTTTAATCTAAGCCTGATAATTTCCTCTTAAGAAGATCAGATCAATAACAATTCTTTGAATCTACAAGTAACAGTATGTTGAAGTAAAATCTTTAGAAAAACTCTCGCTTTAATTTGAAAATATTATTTTTGTTTTATTAGAATTAATTACATCCAGATATCTTTATAGAAAATTCTACAAAAGTGCACTTCATAAGAAAAGTTAACTATTCCTTCTTCTCACAGAAAATAATAAAAATCTTTTTTACAGGTTTTGGATTACACACAGTATTACTTAGATGTAAATAACATTAGAGGGGAGGCTCACTGGGCGATAGAGTACAACCTTACTCAATACTATGGACTGAGAGAAGTGAGCCCTGCGTCACTCGACGCCCTGGCTGAAAGGATACGGAATCATCACGACCGTGGTGTTTTTACCAAGTGAGTCACTTTTTGGACCTGTTTCGTTGCATTTTCTTTTATTTTTAGTGTTTATTTTAAGAAAATATTCATGATCAAAAGTACTTGGCAGATAAATCAAATGTGTTCGATTCTATTAACAAACGTTTTTGAAAAATATTTGTTCCTCCATCGGGACATTTTCCTCTTTTTATGACAATGCATACAGTAAAATAAATCGGAAAATCTATAAGTAATAATAAAAAAATGTCCAGGTATCTAACAGCACTCCGTGTTCGACATGCAGCAGACGTTGCCGAATGTGACTCGGCGTGTGTGCACGTCCACTACTGTGCAATAACGCGCGCCGACTACCACGAGTTTCGTGCGTGCGTCCGCAACCCCGCGTCGGCGCTAGCGTCGCGCGCCGCTCACAACTCAGCCGCCATCTTACTTTACGCCATCTTAATTTTACTAAAATCGTAATATTTTGTGTGAAAGCTTCTGTGTTTCTCAAATGGCCTTTTGTCTGCAGTAGTATCAGTGTTGAGTTTTACATTTCTATATTAATATAGCGAGATAAAACAATCTGTACATATTTAATCTTTGTATTATTTTGTCTCACAAATATTAGTTCGTCAAATAATATTTATGACAAACTTCTCATTAATCAAAACAGCCATTTTCCTAAATCATTTTACTTTCAAAGTGACAAAATTAATTGGAAAACTTAGCTAAGGGTTATCATTTGTTTCACCTGAAACCATTGTTTCTTGATTATTGTAAAATACATTAACAAACGCTTTAATTTATATAAAAGTAAAAATCGATTATAAATCATAATTATTGAGTGTAATTAGAAATTGTTTATTGTGATCTTCGTCGCTAATTTGATTGTGATAATTGACATTTTTGTATATAATGATAAGTGAACTGAATCAGTGTAAGTAAAAGAAATTAAAACATTTGAAGAAAAAATTTTTCTTTTTTTTTCTACCACCAAGCCAAATAAACTTAACTGATGTGTCATCTAAATCTGTGACTATTTACCTAAATCTTCTAAAACAGATAAAGCAATCAATGTTAATTAAATAAAAATGTTTTTGGGTTTTTATATTTGGAATTTCTCAGTCGCAGTTCGGAGTGTAGACTTGGCCAGCTGATAGACTCGCATCTTATTACAAGCAACTTAATAACATAACTGGCGAATTGTAGGTGTTACTATAGGTGCACCTCTGGCTTACCCTTCGTCGAATATAGCCGTAACGTTTTGTTAATCAATCATACAGAAATCATATGGCACAACTTAATATAATGTTAGGTAGTCTGTAACTGATCAACGGATATCAAAGTCAAAGTCAAAATTTGGACAGTAGGTACACTACGACTGCATTTCTGACTTTTGGCTCCCAGACTGGGGCGGGCCGGGGCTGCCTTCAAGCGGCTTCTGCCCAATCTAGGGGCTCAAACGCCTGCTGCCGGAGGCTCTACGCGGGGGTCATGCGGTCCATGGCCCTTTATGGGGAGCCGGTGTGGGCGCCTACTTAGAGGAAGCGATCTGCCCGTTACCTCAACGCGTTCCAGAGGTTCATGGCTATCCGGCTGGCCCAGGGAAACCGCACGGTCTCTGGCGAGGTGGCGAGCCTCCTTGCCGGACTACCGCCATGGGATCTGGAGGCGAGAGCCCTCACGGTTATTTACGAATAACGCGTGGAGGCGCTACACCAGGGCGAGACTCCTCTGCCGCAGCAAATCGTAGCGCGGCGGATGGAGCTTCGGCAGGACCTCATGGCAGTATTGAGACAACGATTGTCGCAACCTAGCGCTGGACACGCCAAAATTGCGGCGATAAGTCCCCTCTTTGAGGAGTGGCGCCATGACGTCCTTACCTTCAGTTTGACGCAATTATCATCGAACACGGTTGTTTCGGGAGGTACCTGTTTCGAATTCGGTGGGAGGATACGCCCGGGTGTCGACACTGCAAGGATCGCCCGGAGGACACGGTGGAGCATACGGTGGAGGTCTGCCCTGCTTGGGCGGAGCACCGCCGTGACCTCGTCGAGGCGATCAGCGGCGGCGACCTTTCGCGTACGGCCCTGGTTCAATACGGACTCGCGCAGGGCGATTCCCGGCCACCATAGGCGCGAGCCTGTGGACGGCGAGCATTAAATGGCTCGCCGTCCGATCAGAACCAGGCCCGGGTCGACGGCGCGCTGTGTTTCACGCGTGCCTGACAGAGCTATCAGCATAAAAGACGGGGCCCACTGGGGCCTGTGCCTGCCGGGGTGGCGGAATTTATTCGAAAGAGTCACCGCGGCCCTGGAACGCAAAGGGCATTAGGAGGAACACGGATGGGTTTTAGTCAGTAAGAGTCTGACACTCCTTTCTGCTTCACCCAGAGCGGGAGGAGTCATTTGATGATTTCCCATCCATAAAAAGGTACACTACGACTCTCCTCCAATTTTTGACGCCATAGAAAAACAAGCAGTACATCTTAAGTTTCTATACACGGTGCCATTTTAGTCGTCTTTCAAAGGCGGCCCACTTAATGTACCCGACATGAACTACTTCTAGGCGAGATTATATTTTTAATAATTTAAGAAGATGATAGGTTCAATAATAATAAATCATGCATTAGAATTAAATATAAAACACCCTGTTAATAATGTTTACGTATAAAACCAATCGTCGTTCCATTCCGCGCCATCCTTGGAACATAAGGCTCGGACTGCGTTCGCTCTTGGATGTTTCAAACCACGTCATGCGTTATGGTAATGGATAATATTTTCATTTTTCTTAAATAATTTTAATGTTCATAATGATATTTTTTTTAATGAATGTAATGTGTAATTGCACCGTGTATAACTAGCGATTAGCCCCGGCTTCGCACTGGTGTGAATTATACAACATAAAACAGAACGAACGCAATACCTGATAAAAGGTACTCATCAATATGAACAACTTTTACAGTGGGACCAACACGAAATTTGCGATAACAAAACCACTGCTCCATACATTTATGTACGCATAACTCGACAAAATGTACTGAACAGCTGATTTTTTTGTCGCATTTTAGTGGTTTATTCTGTTACCTACCTACTTGCGTCGTATGATGATGTATGATGTTTCTCCACCTGTTTCTGTACCTGGCGGTGTGGCGGGCATTTTGAACGGTATTGTCAAGGGCGGTGCGAATCTAGTCAGGCCAACGTATTGGACTGCGTCCACGAGGTCTTTTTCCATCTACTTTGCCGGTCACGATGAGCTTCTCGAGGTTTTCACCTTCTTTCCTTGCAATATGACCGAAGTATTCTAGGACTCTGCGCAGACACTCAGGTAACAGCCGCGAGGAGATTTTCAGTTCTCGTAATATGGATATGTTAGTCCGAAACGCCCTCCAAGGAATACGGATCATATTTCTCCAGCACCACATCTCAAACGAGTCAATGCGTTGGCGGTCTGCCACTCTCAGTGTCCAAGTCTCAGCGCCATACGAAAAGATCAAGAAGACTAGAGTCCGTACCAGATTAGTTTTAGTTTTTACGGAAATGTTACGATCTTCACAATTTTTTCCAAGCTGAGACGTGGCGCTCTTAGCCATGCCAATTCTCCTGCGCACTTCGTTCTCGCACGACCCATCGTTACTGATGTTGGAACCCAGGTATATAAAGTTATCCACTGATTCTATTCCTAATGTGCCAGTGAGTTCCAACTTCCCAGATCGATCTACCACCATGACCTTTATCTTGGATCAGCCAGAAGATGGGACTCCATCTACTGGCGACGTCTCATAAGTGCTCTCCATAGGCGTTGAACAGAATGGGTGATAAAATGCATCCCTGGCGTACTCCTTGGTGGAATTTGAAGGGTTTTGATGCTGTTTTATCGACTCTTAGGACTCCCGTGTTTGAGCCAAGCAGGGTGCAAAGTAAGGCGATGAGATGATTCGGCACTCCAAGTTCTTGCAGGACTCTCCATAAGCAACTCCACTTATTCTGTTACACAGTACAAATAACTTGGTTTTAAAGTATTAATAGTTAGAAGCATTACAAGTGGTTGAAATCTCCAATTACAGATCAAATGTGAAGCAGGGTTCGTTACATATCTCAAAAGATATTTTTTTAAGGCTTTCCAGCAAATAACCAGCTTAAAACCCAGACAGAAAGAACAAAGAGGCCACCGCTATGCCCCTGCAATAAATGTAAATAAATTATAACAATCGAATTGAATCTCCTGATTTCCGTTAATTTCAATGAAGGTTGCCTGCTGCATTACGGTCTCATATTCTCATAAATACAACTGTAACTACAGGCGCTCATTGAACGAACTCACTCCTGAATTCTATTAATGAGGATCTTGAGAGGATCTTAACATAAGTTTCAGGGATTTTCGTTCGAAGTGCACTTAGAACTATTAAATACCAGTTACTGAGAATCGCAGACTCGTCAACTGTTTCTGAACACAATATGTCTGAACCAAAGTGCTTGTTGTGACAAGTTTGCTTGAATAATAAGTAATTTCTAGTCTAGGCTTTATTTTTAACGTGTTACAGAAAAAAACGCAATACAAAAGGGTCATTCTACTCATTATACAACATTCACTATGGGACCAACACTGAAATCGCGAAAAAAGTAGTCCGCACCGTGCATTTATGTGCGCATAACTTGACAAAATGTATGTCTTGTTTTTTTTCTCGATTTTGAGGTTAGTCCCATAGTAAAAGTGGTTCATAATGATGAGTTCAATGACCCCTTTATAGGTATTTCGTTTATTCTATTACTTACACGTTGTGTAACCTAAACACATACATAAATTTACGCTTTTTCTCCCATAAGGGTAGGCAGAAACTCCGAACGCTATCAACTATGATCCTTATATACTCCTTTTTTTTTCGTTTACGTTCATACAATTGGTCATCTTCTAACATATAAAAATCTCGTGTCACGGTGTTTGTTACCGAACTCCTCCGAAACGGCTCGACCGATTTTCATGATGTTTTGTGTGTATATTCGGTAGGTATGAGAATAGGTGGTAAGCTATTGTATTTTGCAAAACAACGTTAATCGAGCCAGCTAGTTATCTATATAAATAAAAATGAATCACCGAAATGTTTGTACGCGCATAACTTCCAAACGACTGCACCAAATTAGATAAATCTTTCTTGTATGTGTTTGTTATTGTCAGGAGAAGATTTGTATGAAGAAAAAATAATTAAAAAAAAATATACAAAAATTATGGCGCTACGAAGTTCGCCGGGGTCAGCTAGTACATACAATATTTACCAAATGTATGTACCTACCAAATTGACTTTTTTATTTGGCCGTTTTATGTGACTGTTAAATGAATGAATTAAATCCTTTTGGGATGAATCGCAAAGCTCGAATAAATTTAGTTTCAATGGTATTGGTGCAGTTTTAGGAGTTTTATTTAAATGCTTAAATTAACGGATTCTAATACAGGCTTTATTACTCGTACTTCATTATTTAGTTCCTGTGGCTTAGTAAAAGAAGGCTATTACTCTCACCGATACCGTAACTTTCAATCATCATCATCATCATCATATCAGCCGAAAGACGTCCACTGCTGGACATAGGCCTCCCCCAAGCGTCGCCACAACGAGCGGTCCTGTGCGTCTCGCATCCATCAGCTACCCGCGACCTTCACCAGGTCATCGGTCCGCCTTGTGGGGGAACTTTCAATAAGTAAAAGTATTTTCGTAATCAGATCAGGGCTTCCATTGATTTACCCTTTACCAACATTGGTTAGACAAACAAACAATTTACCCGTATAGTTTATATTTAAGGCATATTTTTCTTTGTTTAATAGAAACAGTTAACATACCTCGAATATTTCGTGAAGATCTAGAAAATACCTATAAAAAACAGTGCTTTATAATACACTAGCTGACCCATGTTCACTTGGTCAGGCGGCATTTTTTTGGGTTAATATGTAGCCTGTAACACAAATAACGTGGCTTTCTATTGCTAAAAGAATTTTCAAAATCGGTTCAGTAGATTCAGAGATTATTCCCTACAACCTGACAAACTCACAAACTTTACCTCTTAGTAATATTAGTATAGATATAGATAACCCAATCTTTTAAATAAAAATATCATAAAATTATAACCAACAATATGTTTTAAACCTAGCTAAGTACATATTATATCTACACTAATATTATAAAGAGCAAAGATTTTTATTTTTGCATGTAACGAATAAACTTAAAAACTACTGGACCAATTTGAAAAATTCTTTCAGCAATGGATAGCTACACTATCAGCAAGTAACATAGGCTATATATTTTATCCCCCTACTCCCACGGGAACGGGAACTACGCGGGTGAAACCGCGTGACGTCCACTAGTGCAAAATAAAATACAGTTGGCCGTTGACGTACTCTTCCTCATCGCTGTTATGCGGAAACGTGCCCAGAAGAAGAAAAAGTGAATAACAACTCTTACTCTTTGAGCAAAGAACTACCAGTAGCCAGCCGTCTGGTCACGCAAAGTGTAGATCAGTCGGCAAAAAGTCTGTTTAACATAACATGCAATAAACTCGATAGCGTAGCAAATTGTGCTGCTGCTTTTAAAGATGGTGCAATGGGGCCTGAAGTTTTATTCAAGCAATTGCTTTAGGATAGCAGTAAACAGTTACAGGTACAAGTGCAAGCAGAAAGGAGCAGTTTTTTCCAAGAATGAGACACAAACTTAATGAAAACAAGAACTTTGCTGCAGATATTTTTTACAAAATGGACCTACGCATATAGGTGGCACCATTACCAACGAAAATTTTAATTAATACTGTTGTACAATCGAATTTAATTTTAGCCAACTCTTCATACAATACAAGTCATTGTCCTCAGATCAAATCGGCTTAATTAATTCGTCGCCGTTATATCCAATAATGAATTCCTTTATAAGTAGCGTATTCCATAACAAAGGCACAAAGCTGAAAGTCGTCCTATAAATACGAATACTAAAGGAACCAGCCCGCCCATTGTTATAAACGTGCCTACGAAAATATTCGCATTTCTATAAATACGTACATTATTGAGCCAAATATCCGAGCAATAACCGATCTCAACATTCATATCCTCGTATCCATATGAATATATTTCTAAGGACCGTCCTAGTATTACTAATCTTTAAGGGTGGCCCTAAAACGACCGAGAAAAATGGGTCATCTCTACCTTTCCCTGAAAGCTTTCACATCCAGTATAAATTGGCTGTATTATTCTTTGAAGATGTATTGTAATGGAGACCAGAAAAGGCTGGTCTTTTATGCGTACTTTATGCCATATGAATACATCTCGTATACCTAAGGGTGAAGTTCGTGCAAAAAAAGTGGTAAAATGGTAGTAAGCATTTATGTGTTGAGAAAGGGGTATGAAAGCGAGGCGTTAGTTTGGAGCCCCATTGTCGTGTGACTGACATTTGATGCGTATAATGATGAGTATGTTGTGCGGTAAATATGAAGATACTTATTTCTCGCTACCCCCGTTTTTGTAGCAATAAGTGTTTGGTAAGCTCAAGGGCAGAAACGTAAGTGTCGATTCCTATGTAGGTATGTACCTAAGGGTAAATAAGTCTGCAAAAAAATGCCGCGCCAACGACATAATAAAATCTCATAAGAGGAACAAAAATATATTGTTCAAGTATTCACAGCTAATTTTGCATGTTTTTTTATAAAATTAGAAATATGACAAACATTTGTACGAATATACTTACTTGCTTTGTTATTAAAAAATCGGCCAAATGCAAGTTAGACGTGCATACGAAGGGTTCCGTACCGTAAGCCGAAAAAAACATGTTTCTTGTATGAGGCCCCCATACAAGAAACATGTTTTTACGGCTTTCCCTTTCATTTTTAATTTTGTTCCATTTTTATATTTATTTTTATAGCGGCATTAGAATTACACACTCAGTGAAAATTTTAACTCTCTGCCTATGTCACTTAGGGTGCCTGTCCATTGCGAGTGAATAAGGCAGCGGAGCGGAGAAACGGAGAAATTTTTACCAATGGAACTGCATAAAACCTCCGTACCACGAGAGAACCCACGTGAGTCACTGACATTTTGACTGACATGATTGGTTAATATTTCTCAGTTTCTCCGCTCCGCTCGCAATGGATAGGCACCCTTATAAATTGTTGTACATAATATGTTATAAGCTGTGTATAGGCATACATACCAAAACAAATAACTTGATTTTTGTTTCTCGTATGTAATTGTGTATGTACTGCTGTTAGTGTATCAAATAGTAAATAAATTACGGTTCATGAGATACAGCCCGCTGACAGACAGACGGACGGGCGAACGGACGGACGGACAGCGAAGTCTTCGTAATAGGGTTCCGTTGGTTACCCATTGGGTACGGAACCCTAATAAAGCAGGGAAACGTTTGCAAGCTAATAATAAAATTGACTTATTAATTTAAACGACAATGGAACTTTATGCACTTAATTTTGTTATTTATTTATTAACTCTATTGAACTTTAAAATTAAAAAATACCGAATCAGGTTGTTTTATTATTATTTTGCTAGAGCTTGTTCTCGCTTTAATTAAAACTCATAAATAAATTTTGGAATTAATTTGGAATTTTATTACCTTAACATCTAAGGCAGGTATAAAATAAACTATGTTAATAAATACATAAGGTAAACACTAATAATATCTTACTTAAAATACAGTTGGGTGCTAATTAGATTTTTTAAATATTTTATATTCATTGCTTAGTTAATTAATTGATTAACCTTCCTTGGAGCTAAGAATGTGCCTCACAAAATAAAATTAATCAAGTTTAGTACGAGTACCTAGGTAGTAAAATACGACGCTAGGAAAATGTCAAGAAAACATTACAGGCATCTTGTCTGCTAATAAAAAATTTAAGCTGATCCACAGTCTACTATTTATAAAAACTAATACTACATCTTTTTTTTATAGTATGTATAATAGAGCAAAATCATGGACTCCTTGAACACACACACACATCATCATGTCATCGACATGCTCACTGACATGGATCTCGATGGTCCTTTTCCATCTATCGTCTTGCACCTCGTGCCCTGTCACCTGGATATGTGAGGACCTTATGGCTGCGTCAGCGAATGCTGTAGCTGTTGCTAATTCCCGGGTCGACGGCGCGCTGTGTTCCACGCGCGCCTTAAAGAGCTGTCAGCGTAGAAGACGGGGCCCGCTAGGGCCAGCGCCTGCCAGTGTTGCGAAATCTGTTCGAAAGAGTCGCCGCGGCCCTGGTACACAAAGGGCATTGGGAGCAACACGGATGGGTTTTAGTCAGTAAGGGTCTGACACTCCCTTCTGCTTCACCCAGAGCGGGAGGAGTCATTTGATGATTTCCCATCTTTAAAAAAAAGAAAAAAGCTGTTGCTAAATACTGGGCAAAATATAAATTTTATTTTTTGCCGTCGACACACAAAGAAGAGAAGATAAAGCTAAATTATAATTACAATGAATGAGCGGCACTTAAAACTCGCTGACTTAATTAAATATCCATCATTAATCATCATTTCAGCCGAGTGAAGTACCCCTCCCAATATTATATCACCACATAGACCGGTTTAGAACATCACGCATCAAGAGGAGTTTTACGTCTTTCACCAGGTCGACCTCATCGACTGTCTGTTCTGCGAGCAATGTCCCTCGCACTTCAGATGGCATTCTTCGGGCGATGTCGAAAACCTTGGTTCTTCTGCGGATATCTACATTCCTGATCCGTTCACGCAGTGGAATTCCGAACATCCCCATCCCTTTGGAAAAATATCCGTAACAATAACTTACCCTAAAAATCTTTTCAATACTGTAGTGTATGTATATACTTATGATTGCTTTCGAGCGCGTACGTCACAACGTACAGTCAGTCAACGGTCAGTCAGTGTTCAACCGTCAGTCAGGCAGCACGTGGTGGTGCGAAGGCGAGCCAAATACCTACTATTAGTGATACGATGCGTGGACACTACATATGGCTACGAGGACAAAAAAAAAAAAAATTAAAACTGTAAGTAAAGTGACTTTATAAAAAAAAAGAGAAAATGTGACTGGCGAAGTGGCAAGATAATTTACTTATGCTACTTAGGTACATGAATGTTACTTATTTAAACTAAGAAAACATGCGACATTTTCATTTACATTTCTCAGCTATTATAATTACCTTTACCCAAAATATGGTTTAAACCATTAGTTTACTTTAATTAACAAATAGATACCCATTATGATTCAAAATTATAAAACTTTACACCTACTTAACAGTGGTGACTATTGCTTAACTTACGAAAAAGTCATTACATTGGAACGTTCAGCTACACTGATAACATTTTAAGGAATGTTCTTCGTTGTTTAGTAACTCGCACTAAAGTAATAATGGACTATAGAATAATCATAATGGTATTGAAGAACAAATGTTAAACTGTGTTTGTTTATTTACACCTACGTAAGTTATAAATTACGACAAACATTAATATAATGTCGGTTTTACCCTACCCAGTGATCTTGTAATTATTATAATATTCATAGGTATTGCTAAATTGTTGAAGTACCTACATGTGCCATAATGAACAAAGTGATTAGTGGCTATTTCAATAATTCTGAAAAATAAACACCACCACATCTTAAAAACGTGGTTAGAGACGTGGAGTATTTTTAATGATTTTCTTATTTTGAACCCTAATATTATGCTTGGCCTTATCGGAAGGATAGGTTGCAGTATTATTTAAGTACTGTGGTATTTATTGGTGGTTATTTGGGACAAGTTCAAAAACAATTATTGACCGTCTGGACGTTACCTAATTAAATGGATATACCCCAGTAACTTACTTATATTCCATGTAAACAGGCGTAGTACCTAGTCATTTAATCGACAAATAAATAATAAAGTTATTTTCAAGTTTTATAACAGTATAATGATATAATAATACTGATTTATTATGACGTTGGAGCAGCATTGCTGGTCATTAAATTGACACCGTTTGACTATGTTCAGAGGATCCTCAACAGCATTATTGGTCATCAAATTGACGCATTATAAAAAGGAAGCAGAATTTTGTGATAAAAAAAAATGATATTGAAAAAACAACAAACTAGTTGGTTCACGATATAACACTAACATGTCCCAACTCACATTGGAGAAGTTCGACTGCGAAGGAGAACGTTCTTCGGTTGGAGTCAGATGGGAGCGTGGGAAACGAACACTATCTATTTCGATGCTTCTGGTATTGACAAGATCGAAAAGAAAAAGGCAACGACCTGGGAGTCTAACCAGGGACCTCATGCTTAGATATTTGATTTGTACTACATGATTAGTTCTATAATAATAAATCAAAGAGCGCATAAATTTAATTGCAGTAGAATATACCTACTGGTCATTAAATTGACAAGTCATCATTGAATGACAGTAATAACAGTAGAATACACCTACTGGTCATTAAATTGACAAGTCATCATTGAATGACAGTAATTGCAGTAGAACATACCTACTGGTCATTAAATTGACAAGTCATCATTGAATGACAGTAATAACAGTAGAATACACCTACTGGTCATTAAATTGACAAGTCATCATTGAATGACAGTAATTACAGTAGAACATACCTACTGGTCATTAAATTGACAAGTCATCATTGAATGACAGTAATAGCAGTAGAACATACCTACTGGTCATTAAATTGACAAGACATCATTGAATGACAGTAATTGCAGTAGAATATATCTACTGGTCATTAAATTGACAAGTCATCATTGAATGACAGTAATAACAGTAGAATACACCTACTGGTCATTAAATTGACAAGTCATCATTGAATGACAGTAATAACAGTAGAATACACCTACTGGTCATTAAATTGACAAGTCATCATTGAATGACAGTAATTACAGCAGAATATACCTTCTGGTCATTAAATTGACAGTTAGTTATCAAAGACAAAATAGGTCAGCAGTGCCTAGTGGTACTTTTTATGTACATACTGGTCATTAAATTGACAAATTTGATTGTGAGGGGGAACCTTCATCAGTAGGAACGAGATAAAAACGCTGGACGTAGGAACTCTTGATCTACCTGGAAGCTGTTGGCATCAAGGGTAGTGACAAGTAACGGGCTTTGCTGCTACATTTTGTGGACTAGAATTGCTAAAAATGTCTATACTAATATTGTAGAGCTGAGGAGTTTGTTTGTTTGGTTGAACGCGTTAATCTCGGGAACTGCTGGTTCGAGTTGAAGGACTATTTTAGTGTTGGACGGCCTATTTATCGGGGAAGACTATAGGATCTAACATCATGCTACGACCAATAGTAGCAAAGCATTAATGGATAATGTGACGAAGACGAGGTTGCTCGGATCAGCTAGTTTAATAATATACCAGATACAAATATCACCTGCTGATGGAGTGGATGTCTTTGAAGTGGCTATCACCAAACTCCACGCATACTTTACACCTAAACAAATTGAGAATTAAGAACGTCACTCTTTTTGATTAATCAAACAAGGGGCAAATGAAAAGTTTCAAAAATTTCTTAGTACGGCTTAGACAATAAGCAGACAGATTTCAGTTCAAACAGAGTCGAAAGACATACAATATGTGTTCAAAATCGACGATGACAGTTTACTAGATTGTCGTATAGGTGGAATGAAGGTTAAAAAAAAAAATGTTAGTAGACTCTGCGTGTAGGTAAATCCAACTTTAATCACACACAAAACTTGGGAAAATATGAAACAAAACAAGTTTTTGTTTGTTCTTAAAGTAAGAAACCCCAAGGGGTTCTTCCTAATGGTCTTGTTAGGTCAAGACCTAACAGGACCATTTGACGCAAATATAAAAGTAGCAGATAGATCCGAAAATGCAACTTTTTACTTTTTTTGCATCTCTGATGGAACTAGAGATTTACTTGGGAAAGAAATTGCCATGGCTATAGTTATAATAATAATAATAATTCTTTATTTTCGGACAACAATGATCCAGCGTGTTAGTAAACAATATTATAACTTATTACTAGTGTTAGTAGCTAAAATACAACAGAGAAGAAGACAGAACAGAATAAATATTATTGTGAAAAGGACAAATGATGAAAAAGAAATGTCGTACATTTATAGAAATTGAAGGTCAGTGGAATGTTTTTAATGATCAAAAAAAAAACAAGGAATTGAATCAAAAAGATATATCTGGTTCATAAATAAGATTGATTAATTATGACTAAATTAAAAAGAGAAAAGGGAAGAAAGATAGAGATAATAATAATATCAAGGCATATAACATTGAATATAATAAAGAAAATCAAAACAATTATCTCACATGTGATCATTGAAAAAAATATAATTGGTATATAATTACAATACAGTATAATCGGGTCGTTAACCGAAAAAATAAAAATAATAAAGGAGTAAAATACCTCTAGTGTCATGTACAGTGTTTGGAAGGAAATAAATACTTAGTAATAAATACATACATATATTTTTTATAAGTACCTAGATCCATAAAAAACTTACTACAGGAAGTATTTATACACAAATAAAAAAAAAGGAAGGGATGTAGTGTATGTATATACTTATGATTGCTTTCGAGCGCGTACGTCACAACGTACAGTCAGTCAACGGTCAGTCAGTGTTCAACCGTCAGTCAGGCAGCACGTGGTGGTGCGAAGGCGAGCCAAATACCTACTATTAGTGATACGATGCGTGGACACTACAAATACCTTGAATAATAACCTCCCGTATTATTATAACATTTCCTCAAAAAGTGACCTCACCATTTTTGTAATTCAATTCTCTACAAAATTAATGAGATTCAGGTCTAAGGAAGCGGTGGACCCCTGGATTCTACGTGCAATTAAATTAGGTGCCTAATGATCTAAGAAAGGGACCGTTGTTAAGGTCTAGCGATTTTACTAACCTTGGGAAAAAAGCGTTGTAAAAAGGAGTATTTGTAGCAAGGATGGGGATGTTTATGATGTTTTTGGTCGACCCGCAAAAAGGGTAGTAATAAATACAGGAATGTTTATGAATAAAGTTAAAAAATAAGATTTTAAGATCAACTTCCATCTTAAAAAAAAAACCGGACAAGTGCGAGTCGGACTCGCCCACCGAGGGTTCCTTACAAATTTGTAGGTACAAATTTTTCAAATAAATACATTCTTTAAATAAAGACTATGTTTTTTATGATTTATATATATATACACTTTTATTCCCTTGAGAGTGTCAGAATATACTTTTTTTGCGGCATAAACGGCCGTATCTTTTTTTATTAATTTCTACACGATACCTCCACGCATTCCTGAGATACAGCGTCTTGACTAACAGACAAACGGACGGACGAACGAACAACAAATTGATCCTATAAGGGTTCCGTTTTTTCCTCTTGAGGTACGGAACCCTAAAAACGATATTACTGTCCCCTTTTTTCTCTAGCAGCATCACAAAAGTGCTTATTTGTTGCAACTAACGAGTGAACTACCTATAACACTATAAAATAAATAGGACTAAAATATCAATAGTAGTTGTTACTTGCTCTAACTTTAATAAAACTATATATACTCCTAAAAAGCATTACCCTCTTGCTGAGGCAGTCGGGCTTAAGACTGACAGTCTTAGGCTGCGTTTGCAACCAAAGATGTGCGAGCCGCGCTCAGCGCAAGCGATTCTATTGGTTCTTAACAAACACATCACACGATACTTAGCGCTTAGCGCGTTATCATTTTGGCTGCGTTTCCACCAGAGATGCTTGCGCTGAGCAAGGCTAGGTAAATGAAGCAGTTCTATTGGTTCTTAACAAACACATCCCTCGCTACGCATCCTCGCACATCTCTGGTGCAAACGCAGCCAAAATGATAAAGAGAAAAAAACAATATACTCAAATCATTGGCATAAGAACCTAACTCTTTAGCAATTTTAAAACCTTTGTATTCTCTATGGAAGATAGAGGCGTAACTCAGTTTATTTTATCCTACACAAGCTGCCTCGTGCAACTTCGTCTGCGTCACATTAGTTGTTAAGGGTGCCTGTCCATTTGCGCGGAGTGAGGCCGCGTAGCGGAGAAACGGAGAAATATTAACCAATCATGTCATGCGAGTCATGTGGTGCGGAGTTTTTATGCAATTCTATTGGTTAAAATTTCTCCGTTTCCCCGTTCCGCTGCCTAGCTCCGCTGTAAGGGTGCCTGACCATTGCGAGAAAAGCGGAGAAACGGAGAAATATTAACCAATCTTGTCAGTGAAAATGTCAATGACTCACGTGCTACGGAGATTTTATTCAATTCCATTGGTTAAAATTTCTCCGTTTCTCCGCTCCGCTGCCATGCTCGCTCACAATAGACAGGCACCCTAATGCTCCGGTTGGTCCTCCTGTTGGTCGCAGCGTCTATCCAAATATTATTTTTTTGCGTTCGAACCAGTTGATCCAGAGTAATCTCTGGATCTACAGGCGCGTTCAACTAAACAAGCAAACTCTTTAGCTTCATAAGTATGAAAGTATGGATTTGATGAACGAAACACCATATCATAGATGATTAAGTTCATCATAAATCATCTTCATTTAACTTAAACATTTAGTTTACACAAATCTGACCCACAGAGCGCTACAACTTAAAATAATACAAACCGTAATTTAGAAATTCTCCGACATTATATTCCAAAGGTTTCCTCCCTAAAACGTCCCCTTAAGAATTCCACTTGACAATTATTTTTTTACATTATTGTCGTACAATGTAAACGGCAGGCGGGAAAAGGAAGAGATAATAAAAAAGCTAAAGATGTAGGGATTAAACGTTCGTTAAATTTTCTGATTATTTTTGGGCAGAGTCATGAAATATATTTTTATGACACAGATGATTGTAAAAAGATTACTTATAAGAATTGGTATTGAGGTTATTTTGTGATTATTATGGGAGTTTCATCTTTTTGATCTAGTTTCTATGATAAAAACAAAAGGTATTTAACAGCCCTATTTATAAACAAAAAACTTTTTAACCACATGCTTATGGTACGCGCTTGATAAACTTGCAATAAAATACCTTGACCTTTCCCTAATATCCCTTTGTAACCCGAACAATAAATTATGAACCATTTTTCATTACTTGAGAACGTAAAGGATCACGATAGAAGTCAATTCAGGACGCCTTTATGTCTTGCACATTTATCTGCTATCTACCATACCTAATGATTTTCAGGATATGTTTTTAATTCAAAATTTTCCATGCAAAATTTTTATTTAGAATCTGCAAATCATAACAAAGCATATAGATAAATATTTTTTCTCCGTATCGCTGGCCACTGGTGATTTGCCCAAAACGTGACAGATCCTTAAACAAGTTATGAGCACTCGCACCCCATGAACCGAGAGTTTCAACCCTAAACGGCTCGAAAATATGCATAGTAACAACGAGGTTATTATATTTTCGCCGCTTGAGGTTCTCAGCAGCCGCAACAGCAGCGCCAGCATAGCACGAAGAGCTAGGAAGATGGGATGGCACAAGAGTATCGACACAAGTAGCGTCCCACACTAAAGGCCACACAACACATACATAATTAAGTAAACAACGTTATTGTGAAAAACAGTCGGCAAATCACCTAGATATGTAAAAACACAAACTGTGTACAAAATTGCAGCTTATTATTAACAGTTGCTTGTTAATAATAAGCTGCAATCACAACTATTTAGCATTCTAACCATAAAATGAAGACCAGCATTCACAATTTAAACTTCACAAATTCTTTGCAGAACTTTCCGTGGAATAAAGCGCAGATTTACACTATCATAACTCCGATAATGTCTAGAATAACTTGCGTTGCAGCAGAATGCAGTACGTCGGATCGTCTATTGTGCCGGCAATGACCTCAAGAGGTCTTTTGACGATATTTCATGTTCCTTGGCATTTTCATCGGAGCTCCGCGTAGCTATTTGAGCTATCTTTTTATTTTTGTGCCGTTCTTTAGTTCGACCTAGAATGTGCTGGCTTTAAGGTTAGTATTTTGGGATTTCGATTAGGCCAATACTGTGTTTTAGAACTTTGGGTTAGTAATGGATGGGTTGTAGATTAAATATGAGAAAATTTCCCTCTAAGGTCAACTTTTGATTCACCAACGACCAAAATTGTGATACAAGTTTCGATAAAAGCGTTTTTGTATTAATTGTTATTTGTTAAGTAATAGTCTCTTACTAATACTTTTTCAGTTATAGTTTTTAACTAATACTTTTTAATTAATTGTTGTCTATTTGATTATTGGTCATGCTAAAGATTGACCGTTGGCATTTTCGATCGCATAATAATTATATCCAACATTATTTATGCATACACAACCAAAACCCTAAAAATCATACAACCACGATTTTAAATGAAAACACATCTATATTGCATTAATGACTACATTACGTAGTCACAATCATAAGTTGTAAATACAATACTCAACCAGGAAATGGACCGAGACTCCCCATATCCAAAACCACACATTAGTACTGGTTTTAGGCACTTGTCTCACTGGCGGCGATCAGCGAGTAAAGCTTCAAACTCGAAACGAGTTGGCGAGCAGCGAGTAGCGAGTGAAAAGTTTCGATAGTTTTGACGCTCGGCTTTCAGCGAGTGCTTTTGTCTTTTACTGCTGTTTGGTGAGTTCTGACCGCCAAGCGAGCATCGTCGTGTCCCTTTCCTCAGCAAGCAAATAGTCGATAGCAACTCGCTTCCTCGCCGGTGGTGAGACAAGTGCCTTAAGTACCGCTTACCTTTAAAAAAACAACACATGCATGCCAATCGAAGTTTAAAAATTCAGCTACACGGAAATAATTTTCCGTGTGCATGTATCAAGTTATCGAATAAGGTTGAATGTAGGGTGGCAGGCCGAAAAGCGTGCTTCATTTGTTTACTTTTCCAGTCACGGGGCAAGACCGCAGTGGTCGGACATAAAATCAAATTAGCCCGCTAATAAACCAAAAGCAATCCGCTTTTACCAGCCAATTTAATATGGCCGAATTGTGGTGCACGCCCGCACTAACTTTTTTAGCGTAGAATGGATTACTGCTGGACGTGTGCCGATTTTTTTTTAGGGTCAGATGCCAGTTTTGTAAGTTTTACTCTCCAGCGGTTTGGACGTGCAAGGTGTGAAAATGTTTTGGTTGGTAAATTTTTGATTCAATGCATTTGTTGCTGGAATGCTGTAAATCAATGTTATTTTATAAATCGGAGTATCAGAAAAAAGGTAGGCCTGTGAAGATCAGGAGGCCAATTCTACTATTTTTTAAGCAACTTACGCATTTGCATCTCAGTCGTAATCTGTCAATAAGCCTCAATTTCCACTGCCCCAATTTGGACAAATTGCGCCTAATATGCGAAAGCAAACGTTGCTGGCCTCAATTTCCAGCCGATACAAATTTTTATCAGTTGCATCACTCGTTTATGCGCCCTGTGACAGAAAAATTCGTAAAATTGACACCCAGAAAACAGAGTTTTTTTTTTTTAATATAAAATGTCAGTTCACTGCTGAGTTTATTTAAAACCTAGTAAATGTGCATTTTATACAAACTCATCATCGCCTAAAGCTATTTTCGTCAACGAAAAAAAGAAAAATTGCGATAGGTACAATTAATGATATATTCATCAAAAACAGCACGAACATACGATTTTCCAAACAATCTGATGAAAGGAATATTCCACTACAAAAAAAAAACTTCCACGAATGATTAAGTTGCAGTTAAATTGACATACAACGTAATATGCAAATCTGATACCGCGTATTTTACAAACTGTACTCAAAAGCGAAATAAAATATTTAAAAATACAAAAAATACAGCGCGGTATACCGGTCACGCGCGCATTTCCGGACTGCGGTATTTTTTTCTTCTTTTTTAGGACCATTTTATTCGTTGGAATGAGGACGTTTTTGCGAAAACTATACCGGTATTTATTACTTTACCTCGTATTTCTCTCTGCATACATGTTATTGAAAAATTCGTTGCTTTTGCTGTAAAAAGAATAACGGATGAATAGGATATTTTAATTTTGGTGAATCGAAGTTGGTGTGTATTTATCAGAATTGTAGGTTTTGTTTTTAGGCTAGAGTTATGGAAATTAAATCACTAAAGGGCTTCGTTCTTTATCAGTAATCCAAAACAAAGGCAAATTTATATGTGATGCATTTCACAGAAACAGTTTTTTGGCCTCTAGCCCTACATTAGATGAAATACATAAACTAAAAATATCATTCGGATCTCTCTTTTACGCTGCCTGTCCATTGACGCGGAGCGAGGCAGCGGAGCGGAGAAACGTAGAAATATTAACCAATGGAATTGCATAAAATGTCAGTCAATGACATGAGGTGCAATTCCATAGGTTAATACAGGACAGGCAGCCATAGTTTGCTCGACACATCTAAGAGTTCTATCGTAGTGAATCATAAGCAAAGGAATCGAGAGGAATCGCAGAGCCTTTGCCAAAACACGTTACACAATTAGGCCGCCAGATGTAGCTGAATACCAGTTTACATAGACTGACTGCCTATCTGACCCCCAAAACCCAGTAACTGGGTAACACACTACCCCTTGGCACCCGTGACGACTATCAATGTTCCGGTACCAACCATGTTTTCCAAAACACACAGGGGTTCAAAATCAAAATCAAAATCAAAAGGCATTTATTCAAACTAGGCTGAAAATCAGCACTTTTTGAACGTCAAAATTTACATGAAGACAGTCCCCCAAATCGCCCAGCCCGTCACCACTTCCTAGTGTTTTAGCTGGGAAGAAGAAGTGGCCAACAAACTCCCCAGCAGTTCCGCTAACAAAGATACTGAAATATTCAAATAAAATACGGACTACCCAAAACGCTCCGTCCTTAGCAACCACATCACCATTTCCCGCTATTATTACGTAAACCATGGATTTCGGAGCTAAAGTATTCCCAAAGCGCCTGATATTCGGGACTTCACTACCCATGTCACGCGATGTCACCCGGGAATTCGTATTGTAATAATAACTTGGCTATCTATGATAACTTACGACTGCCTGAAGCCTGAAATTGCCATTTTTTTGTTACAGAAAATTCATTAATATAAACGTTATATTATTATGTTTAGTTGGAAACGATTTTAATTAAGATTGTTGTCTTCAAGGACTATATTAATAAATCACTGTCGTTTGAGGGCTCCATTTAAGGTCGTTGCTATCTCTTGATTTCGAATAAATGGAGAATAACTTTTATTTGAGGGAGACTAATGAGAAAATGTGTTAGTGGAAGACAAAATCATAAAGGAATGGTCAATCAAAAAGTATGGATTGGTCGTCATGTAGCTATACATCTCGTCTTTAGGTCAAGAGTGAATAGATTACTTCTAGACAAGCGTGCTCCCTCTTCGGCCACATCATCACTTACCAACAGGTGAGATAGCGGTCAAACGCGTGCCAATCAAGAGTAAAAAAAACATGAGTAATAGATACTGTATGGAAATTGTTTCTTACAGTACACATACGTACATATGTACTAAAAACAGAGAATTCGGAACACATCCTGCTTTGATCCTAAAAAACTATCTTCATTCTTACGGTTCCTAATAATATTCCTTTACAAAGCAAACTGTGCAAAACTGGACATAGAATTTAAAAAAAATAAGATAGCAAACTAAAACTCTTTCAAATCAGTTCTAGCACAAAATTCGCTAAAAATAACACAAAACCTACCCTCCACCTATTTCAGCCCATTTCAATTTTACAGTTGGTTCTCTCGTCCTAAAAAAAACTAGACACGTTATGACTTTCATAAGCAAAACGGGCGAGAATTGGGGTCAGACGGAGAGTGGTCTAAAGAATGAAAAATAATCGGGTGCACCGCACCGCCAGATTGCGTTAATTTAACTTTTTGGACCTTCATAACGCTTATAACGCCATAAATCATGGGTGTAGTGCATTTGTAACAGTAGGTCAATGCAAAGAAAAACAATATTTTTTCCTTGTTTTAGAAAAAAATAATGGGTAATGCAAACTAAATAAAAAGGTAAGATTTTAAAATTATACTAGCGTCTGCCCTTGGCTTTGCCCACGTGATATGTTGATAAAAAGTATCCTTGTCCTTCCCCAGATTTTCTGCTATGTTTGTGTTTTTTTGACCGGTTTAGTAGCTTAGGCGTGAAAACCTTAATAAACACAGTTATATAACATAGATCTAGACAGAGTTACTTTTGCATTCAAAATATTGGAATTTATCTTTTCTACATTTGTTTTTGTTCGTCTTTTAGACCTTGTTCAATGTAATATCGGCTCATGTAACAAAAAGCGCACCATTTAATTACTATCTAAAGCTCCTTCGTTATTAGTTGTTCTATTACAAAAATGGAATCCGTAACAGACCGAGATTTGGATAGTGAGAGTCCTACCCAAATCTGAATAGTCATTGGTAGGTACTTAGCCCCTTAGCCCTTGTCAGATGAGCTCTAAAACTGTCAGCAAAATATTCGAAAGTAACCTTTTACCAGGAGTCTAGATATTCGAACAGAGATAATAATTTCTGTCTGTCTTTTATTACATGCTGTTAAAAATAAATCTTTCACTGTTTACTACGGCGTAGCTGACGTAACAGCTACGCTTGCTACGAACTCGTAGCAGCGTAGCGAGTTGAATCATTAATTCTTAAGTTTATTGTGAAGTGGACGTGTTTTTTGAGTGAAATATTTATATATATATTTTTTGGTAGAAAAAAGAACTCGTAGTGCTTGAAATGTAGAAATAGATATATAATGTGGTTCTTCATTGAATACTACTACTAGAATCGAGTATTTTTTCGTGATAAATGGTTTCATACGAAACTTGGCCATAGCGTAGCTCTATATTAAAATTATTGCCGTTAATAGCTTACTACTTCCAGATATTATGTCACAACACAAAATGTACCTCTTCACACCTACGTTTTTCAGAAAACAAAAATTACTTTAGCCAGAAAACCCTTCAAACTTTGGCAAGGAGAGTTTGAAACGCTCTTAAATCGTAAAACTCAATTTGTGTATTGAGTTTTTGCACAACATTACTCTCATATTATAAGTCCAACAGTATTAGTTTGTATTTTGACACTATATCCAAACAGTATATAATATAATTTCCCAAAATTACGCCCTATAATCTAAACACTTTTACATCAAGCGAGCTCATATCTTGCAGGCATATTAACTATCAAACGCCGTACTTCCCTTAAATAAGGAGTATCATTACACTTGCATGCTTTGCTTGATCAGCGCATAGATATTTGATCGAGCATCAATTATGCAGGCATCTAGCTTAGCTCTTAATTCTGAGCTTGTTACAGACAATATCCTGGGTTCATAATTGTGGAGAGAATACATTTGAGAACAAAGGTTTCTGTTATATTATTTTATTATGCTAGTAAACTTATGAGCTATGACTTTACTAGAATAACTGGTATTTCAAAAGAATCAAAAATATTTTTTTTGAATTAACACTAATTTCAAAATTCTGTTTGCATTTTATGGTCGATGTGGTCGAATTGATGTGTTTTTTATTCCGATGATAACACGTTTTTATCTAACTACTTATTACTTTACATTTACATTACTTTTTTATAAAACAACATAAAAATAAATTAAAATGATTGAAATTTATTAATCTCTTGGCTGTGTCTAAAAAAACCTGACAACCCTAAACAAGACGCTTATTAACTGGAAAATTATTATACATCCAATTAGTCTCATTAAATGTTAGCTAGAATTTCTGTTTCTAAAATAAGATCTGTCGCGTACCTGTATCTATTAAAAAAAAATCTGTATTTAAAGAGGTACACACGCTACTTACAAAAACATAACCAACCTGATTCTCTGTTACCCCGCTACTGTGACCAGCTATAAATCGCGGTAGCGATTATAACGGCGTCGATTTGTTACGTTACACAGCTTCGGTAATACCGTTATTATAACGGTATTGTACCGATATTTCTGGTAAATTAATCAACGAATGTGTGTGACAATAACATATTAGTTGGTGGTCTGTTTAAGAAATGTTACAGATTAGAGTTTAGTAGTTGTTGCGTGTGATTAGGGAAGGGATTTCACGCCCTACTGTTTAATAGATAACCTAGAATTGTTTGGTGGCCTTTACTGGTTTTCTTTACATAGATATCTAGAATAAAATAAACTATTGAAAAAATATTTTATCAGTCACAGAGCCGTGCATAATATGCATTTAAATGATTAACATGCAAATCTCATAAAATGGGCGACATAATCGAATGTGCGACAAAGCCCTTTCATTTTGAATAATCTCAGGAAATTTTATATGTATAATAATTTATCAAAATAACAAACAGAATTTGAAATGCTTACATTGTTTGTTATTTTGATAAATTAACAGACAGATAAGATGCTCGCCCAAAATGCGCTGGTCGAGTCAAACACCAACGCCAAGGTGCCTACTTGTCAGTTTTCTCTTAGTGCTTAGTAGATTGTGCATCAAAATTGTACAATTAATTCAATTCCGCATCCGCGTGTGCCATCATCGAATTACAAGAAATACGGCTAGGCCCCAACGGTACATGGTGGATATCCCACCCATACGCACAAAACGTTTTGGAATTACTTTTGTTCTGCTGATAACAGCTTGCTTAGGAGTGGAATTCCCTGGCGGAGTCTGTGTTTCCATAGCTCGCTTGCTTATAAGTAACCTGTGTGTGTGTGTAGTGAGACTGTGGTCAAACGCAAATCTATTAGCAATAAAACTATGGTTGTCTCTAAATTCGGTTTACGTACGATAATTTTACGTAATAACGTCTTTAGAAAACGCTTGAATTCTTAACAAACATACCGAACGCTTAGGCTGATCGTGCCTCTCTATCGCTTATTCCACGCTCTTGCTTGCACGCTCGGCTCAGGCGTTCATCGATTTATAAGACGTTATCACGTCAAAAACTTCTGTGTTATTTACACTTGAAATAATGGAATTATTTTGGAAAGATTCTAAACAAAACAAATGACCAGTTAAAAACCACAACTCTACTCTCATTAAACAGATATCTATTTATGGAACATTTTAAAACAGATATCAGTAGGTAAATTAATTCAAAATAACGATTTAACCACTCCATGTAACCTGCCAGTACTTATTTACACAACAACGCGACTGCAACGCAACTAAACGCAGTTTTAATTAAGTGGTAACAACGTAATTTAAGTTAGTTCTGCATGTGTTGCCGTACATCCTGCTAGCTTTAAACAGCTACCGTATTAAAAAAAAGCCAAAAAAAAGCCTGTCTTTCTTAGTTTGGTCTTCGTCATGATTATTGTGAGTTCTCTTGATCAGAAGGATTATTATAAAACATCATATTTATTAGTTTATTATTTTAGCTTATATATGTATTTTATTAGTATTAAATATATTATTTGTATAATGTTCCCCAAAAGATTCCATTAATTTTTATTTTTTTTGTTGTACACCTACCACAGTGTAGTCTTTTTAACCCAAAGGTTGACTGGTAGAGAATGCCTTGTTGCATTAAGTCCGCCCATGTACCACTACTGTACATAAAGTTTAAATAAATAAATAAATAAATAAAAAGGTAAGTGAACTGATTTGGTTCATAAAGTTTGATCGAGATTTACGAAGTTCCATATCGATACAACTATTAAACATGATATTGCTGAAGATTAGTGTAAGCTATTTTTTGTGCATCGTCGTTACGATTCTTGTGGGTGGATACCAAGGTCTTAAAAACACAATTAGATGTAAATTAACTTATTGAGCAATAATAAAAAATATACTTATATAAATATTTACGCATTTACTGTTGTAGCCTTTTTCCAAATGTTAGCCGGGCGTAATCTTTCGCATGTCAGTCGAAAAGTGGGCTAGAAAGATCAAACTCAAACTCAAAATTCTTTATTCGGAACTAAGGGTAGGGTAGGTATAGGACAGATGTTAAAACAAATATTTAGGTTCTTATAACTTAGTTGCCTGTTTAGGCATTGCATTTAAAATGGAAATACTAATTTTTTCATTGAATATTATAGACAACTTACATAATAGTATATTAATAAACAGTTTTCATATTTTACATTATGTCATAGTTTAGTATTACATCTCTTTTATCTTAGGTATAATTATTTTTCTTCGAGGAATTCTTTTACAGAATAATACGCCTTATTAATCAGGAAGTGTTTTAGCTGCCTGTTAAAAATACCAATTGACTGTAGGTTCTTAATGTCTCTGGGCAACTTATTATATTTTTATGCAATTTTTTTACATTTTTCTCGGTATGTATCAATCAAGGCAATAAGGGTGCCTGTCCATTTCAGCGAAGCGAGGCAGCGTAGTGGAGAAACGGGGAAATATTAAACAATGGAATTGCGCAAAATGCCAAAGACTCACGTGGTGCGGAGATTTTGTGCATTTTCATTGGTTAAAAGAGAGACGAACTCAACTCATACCTTAAGAGCTTTTACTTCTCATTGAAAAATTATAAAATCATGCAAACTCGCAAGTCTTCATTCATTATCTACCCAGCCTTTTCCCAACTATATTGGGGTTGACTTCAAGCCAAACTAGATTCATCTGAATACCAGTGTTTCACGTGAAGCGGCCGCCTACCAGACCTCCACAACCCATTCACTGGGTAATACGGTAGGTACTTCTTGGCAAGACTGGTGACAGATTTTCTGGCTTCTGACAATCCGTAACGACTCTCAAAGATCTACAAATGACAGCAGGGACCAACGGCTTAACGTGCTTTCCAAGGCATGATGGGGCCTCAGTATGTGAAGATAGCCACACATCCACAGATCAACCTCGGCAAGCGCTGCTTATCCTTGTAAATCGACCTGTGCAGCTGTTATTATTTAGCCACGAGCTCCAAGTTAATTTACTTGCTATCAATACAATACATAATAATTATCATTATTATATTTAGCTTTGCCCGTGGCTACAAAGTAATATTTACCACTGTACAATAAACACACATATAAACCAAAAATACGCAAACATTTCAAACAAAAGCTTATGTTAACCCTACCACTAAATTATTACATACATCCCTTTATCACAACTTATAACTAAGTTACGCTATTATAATACAACCAAATTAAAATGTCCGTTAGCTATAAAGCCTAAATAATGCAGGACTGTGACAACATGGGAGTTTGTTAATGGAACATTGGCTACTTTATTATTACGCTGGATTATAATGTGTGGATGGATAATGTCGTTTAGGAATACGTGATAGTATTAATAGTCGAGTGGAGCTGATTTTGAATAATTTTCGTAATGAAACGGCGACTGAGATTGCTATTGAAATAATAACTTTTGTAATTATACTAAACATTTCAGAATCTGTTGATGTGCTTCAAAATTCACTTATTGATAACAGAAATAGTTTCAACTTTCAGATTAAATCACCGACACCTTAAGTAAACAAACGTGCCTATTATATTAAAATTAGTCGAAATAAAAATGTTTTTAAATAAAATTAGTTATAATCTTTATTTTTTTTTATTTAATAATCTTTATTTTGCATAAGAACGTTTACAAAAACAGTGAAGTCCCTGACTCCTGTGCTAGGTGATAAACCTGTGTTACAGGAGCCAGTGCCCTCTCCCGAAAGGAGATACAATTAGATTTTATGCAACAGGAACAAGAAAAATAAATAAAAGCTAGAACAAAAATTAAAAAAAAATAATAATAAAAACAATATAAAAAGTAAATAGAAAGTTTTTGAAAGCCTGTAAAAGTGAGTGTGTGTGTGGTGTGTAGGTAAATTGTATGTTCAGGAAATTCATAACGGAGAAGTGTGATGTGCGTCTCATATTGCAGCAAGATTTAATTTGGATCATAGGAGTGTTACTAGAATTTGCTCTGTTTCCTCATAACTCAAAGACAAACTGACTTTCTAAAGTCCTAAAACTCCTCAACCTCACCAAATAATTCATTTAACCATTTGCCATTGCTACATTTGACAAATAATTTCTTCCAAAAGCCTTACAAACATTTACGTGGCTGTAATTCAGTCGGTTGAATGTAATTAATTATTTACTGGAGTGAATTCGAAGCTCCCACGTGTATTAAACTGTCAATCTTTCGGTACTTATAACTGGAGACTAAGACAAGGTAAGCTCTGAAGTTGTTAAATATTTTAACTGATAAAAATTAAATATATCTAAACGACTTTTGACTGACTAGCAACCTAATTGCGGAGCTTATAAAACGGCATGTTTTTTTCGCAATCAAAAGGAACTCCAGATTTATTGCTTCATATGTTTAAAAATCGACTACTCGATAATGTAAAATACGCAATGAATTTGGTTGCAATATTAAAATAAAAGTATGTGCGACCGATTGCGTCAATAATTGTATACGACGCTAGTTTTTACGTTAGGATAACCTAGTGTAACCCAAGCATAAAAACTAGAATCAACAAAACGCCAATATCATGAGGTGTTGTCAGGGACACCTCCTAAAATCTAACCAGTATTGCCTAACTAGAGAACCGGTCAATTGAATGTTGTATTGACGTTGTACATATATATGGAAATCTGTGTTTCAGACAGCAAAATTCAACTTATTTCTGAAAATTTTGAGTAAATTCCTTATAACCCACGAGAAACAGCAAGGAGACCTTCATTATAAAAAATCTAATACAAGGCCACCATGACCGTGCCAGTAAGTTACAAAATTATGCGGGATCCCGTAGGATCAGCATAAAAATCGAAGATCTTTAGAACGGTCATAAGTATATTAAATCTTGAAACGAGCCTAATATTACAGAGTAGCTTTCGCCCTTAGGACATTATTAGGGCCGTTAGGCGCACCCATAACTGCACCATAAGAAAGTATGGGTATGATGGTGTTTATACATGGGGTTATATTATAATGGGCTGGCATAGAATTTGAATTTTTCGTTAGGAATTGTGAGAATCCTTCGGTAAATTTGGATGGTGGCTATTGTATGCCATGCCACATTTTAATGACATTTTTTGCTATCATAATCATTATCATCCATAGCCAGTGGTTATTGTGTGCCATGCCCATTGATATATAAAAAACCCAAGAAAAGACACACTCAGCATCTCAAAAATGTCCGCAAAAAACAAGCGCATGTATAATTGTGCTCAAGTTTCAAACAGTCTCGCATCGCTCGCCATACTGCACTGCTTTGTAAAAACAACTTTAAGCGATCCGTGTAAGGTTGAATTTGCAAAAAAAAATTGTTTATAGTATAACTACACACAACTCACACATGCCACTTGATACATGCCAGTTTTTGACGACAGTTTCGAGTGTTGCATTTGTTCGAGACTGAGCATCTTGGGTTTTTTATATATCAATGGCCATGCCACATTTTAATGACATGTTTGCTATCACAAACATCATCATCATCATCCATAGCTAGAATTTACCCACTGCTGGGCATAGGCTTCTCTTTTTTTTGCTTTACAGTCCCAAAGCCAATTTTGTCGAATATCGTGTAACCCGGTTTCTGGGTTGTGGCAAAACAAGCTTTCATTCTTTTTTTTTGGTTGAGGAATGGGGTTGCTCTTGACCCCGATCACGACTGATGGAAAACGATGGATGAGGTATATGATGGAAGCGAGCGTGCCCAGGAGACGCCTGTTCACTCTTGCTTTGAAGGCGTCAGCCTTGCAAAATCGGCCAGTGTGGGCCGATTTTGATTCTGTTTACTAATAATTTGCTGTAATCCACACCCGCTTTTCCCCTTTCCACACTTTATTAATATGGTTTAAAAACAGTATTCTTAGTGTCAAAACGGTCTGCTTACCCCAAATTCAAAACACACCTTTAAAGTAATAAAACCATTAGGTTGCGTTTTCACCATAGATGTGCGAGGAAAGAATCAATAGAGTCGTTTGCGTTCAGCGAGGCTAGGTAAATGAAGCAATTCTATTGTTTCTTAACAAACACATCCTCGCACAATTCTGTTAGAAATGCAGCCTTAACCACCCGTTACGACACCTCACAGACAGCGAACATTGAAAGCAATGTATGAAGATATCATTTTTCAGGTCCCATTCCCACTGGGACCGGGGGTATCCTTTCATCGGTTTTACAAGCCATGAATCCGATGCGATATCTCATTGGCAAATTTAGCGTAAACCATCAAATGGTTTCGGAATGGACTCGTGTTACGGATAGCTGGATATGATGCTGTTTGGTTTTGTAGGTTTTGCTTAATAATTGCTTATGTTTTATTTTGCAGATTTATACAACTTATAACAGAATTAACGTAATACCTCTTATGGGGTCATTGTATTCATCATTATGAACAACTTTTACTGTGGCACTTACACTGAAATCGCGGAAAACGTATGATAGGATCCTTTTATTATCCTAGTGTTCGAAATCCGACCATACTTTTTAATGGTTAAATTGATTTTTTAAGCATTATTAAAAAAAAAATATTAGCTTTTTCCACTCCTTCTCTGTACAAACTTGAACTGTGCCAAATTTCGAACTCCTCCGTCCGCGTAATTTTCGTTAAACAAAAAAAAGGGGGAACAAAGTTTTTGCTTTACTAATAAAAGTTTTAATATTATAGATAGTAAGGCCCTGTACTTAATAACCTACCTTGCTCATCAATGAAAGTGGTTAAAGCTGAGAAAATATCCCATGAAAAATTATTATAAAATTCTCTTTACAATATAAAATTTTCTTGAAAAGATACCGAGCATTTTGCGGTCAACCATTATTTTTCACTTATCAGAGTTATTTACAAAAAGCGTTTGCTTTATAAAATATTCACGTAAAATATTAAGCTTTTATATTGTTAGCTATGTTTAAAAGCGCTAAGTTAAATAGTAAACACATGTTTGTTAAATACATATTTCTACGATAACAGAAATTTGCGAACACGTTTTATAAAACTGAAACGGATTCTTATTTACAGTTGGAGTATTTTAATATGAAAATATTTTTGCTTGATTTTAAAAATTCTCGTACAAAGGACTTAGTCGCCGAATATTTGTTTAAGTAATATAATTTGTTTTTTTTTTTTTTTTATTTTACCTTGCGTATTTTCAATTAATTTCTTTCACTTGAAATTCTGAAACTTTTTGATTAAAAATAAGATACTTTTAGCCCGTAACGAAATTTTCGGATTTTGATCACATTTTATATTTCAATAAAATAAAATAAAAATTTAAACTATTTTTAATGCAATTTTCATTTGCTGTTCTTCTCGAGTTGTCAGCCGCGTTTTGACATCACACATACCCACCACGTCTATATGACTGCAAAACAGGCCCAGCATCAAATTCCCTCACCATACACGGAACGGATCACGGTTTCTCCCTAACGACAGGCGTCCTAATGGCGAGACACCGAATAATCCGCACCGATGATCGCTACATCCCATAAATTATTCGTTCTGCAATTAATATCAGATCAGTACCAAGCACCAACCGTCAGGTGTGTCAAATAGATTACATCTCTGACAAAATTTAATGAATAAAGTTTCCAAGAAAAGCCTTTGAAACGGACGGACTGATTATACGACTTTGTGTTCGTTTGTTGAAAGATTTTTGTGTATTTTGGTGCAGGTGTTTAGGATTGGGAGTGTTCTGAGATGGTTCATAAAGTGACGAATACGGATCGTCCGTCGACGTTACAGACAGTCAGAAGCAAAGTCAATTAATTTATTTCAACTAGATTATAAAGGCTCTTTCGAACGTCAAATTTACGGCTTGAAAATAAAATATTATAGTGACTCTAGTCGACCATTCGCAAAAAGTAGATTCTTATAGAGAAGAATTCATCCAGAATAATACCAGCATTACAAACACCATTCTTGCTAAGAGGTCCGCCTAGTTACTGGAAGAAAGTCACTACATGCAAAATACTAGTACTCAACTGTATAGACTGGAAGCAACAATTTAGTTAGGAAAAGGCTTAGCAGATTGATTGGTTCATACAGTGACGTGACTTGAAGTATAAAATGTATTAATTTAGGGATACATTATGTATCTGTATATTCAACAGGATACAAGAACTGAATGAAAGTATCCAGCAAATCTATTGCAGTAAAAATAATAATATCCCTAACATCCTTTTCTTCTCTCTTTTCAGAGACTTTACTGGAAAAAAGAAACGTATTTGTTCAATGTCTTATATATGCTTTATTTATGTACCTACCTACACTTCTATCTGTCTTCCAGTCGTCAAAACACCCCCTACATGTCAGGCCAGAAATGGATTCAAACCCCATTACTAGGTTCCCATACCTTACATAAAATAGCATTGAAATGACATTACTAACAATAAACACATGCAAAACCAGACATGCAGCAAAACACGTTATCTAACATAACAACGCAAAAGCCAACTGTGATGGAACACCAAAGCCGATGGCACAGCGGCAACTTGCAGCAAATCACGGAATCGCACGAACAATACGAAGGTACGTGTGGCCACACACATAACTACAGATTTCAACTGCTGGGTCAACATGCTTCGTGTTCCGATACTGCGTAAATCTTCGGTGTGGGGTTACGAGAATAGAGGTTGGAAATAATATTTGTTCATATTATTGTCATACATTTAATGGATTGTGTAAGGAGTGACATGAAAGAAAAAGAAGTCAGTGATAGCGTGACGGTTGACCGATGCAAATACCGTGGGATAAAGGTAGTAAATTCGTATTAAGGGCAAAAACTATTGATAATTACCGCGGTTTGCTCATTAAATACTCGTTCCAGAGTTTTCAGCCGGTCGATTCTGTAAATATGTCGAAGTGAAGGCTTGGTTAAAGTGATCACGAAGTGAGCTGTCATTCCATCTTGATTACATTAATTGTCAATATTCTATAATGAAATGACAACACTGACAAATCTTGAACGCTGCAAGCTGTTTAGCTACACGGATGGGATTAAGCTTCATTCGAAAAATTATGATTATTCTTAATTAAAAATAATAAATTAAATGAAATTAATTAATTATTATCAATTAAGAATAATCATAATCATGGCAACCAAAAACGGGTTTTGTAACGGGGACCACTTGGCAAACCCTTGATCCCAAAGCGTCCTTGAATGTGCACTTGTCTTTTTTATCCTGTTTCATCGGACCCTTTGATCATCCGTAAAACGCTATGAGCCAGTTACATATATCTAAATATGGATCGTCATTTTTACCGGTAACATGGTAGATTGGTAATATTTTTGCCCCATGATTTAGGGCGTACTCACACTTTTTCAGCTCTATTCAGCTTATGCCCATAGAAAACAATAATTTTGTATGGAGATACGTCCGCATCCATTCAGCTTTCCGCGTCTTTTCAACTTTCGCTTGCCGCGAAAGTTGAAAACAAGTAGAAAATGAGGACAAATTTGTTTTTATCATGCGAGTGCTATGTATGGAGTTCAGCGCTGTTCCGCCGCATTCAGCGTCGAACGCGGCCTTACGCGGCGGAACAGTGCGGTACACAGATAGTTCTCGACTCCTTGTGTGACTGACACTGGCATGGCCACCATCAGGGATTTTAATAAAACATTTTTACAGACATTTTTTTTATGAAAAAATGTCGCTATTAGTAGCCAAATATCAGAATTAGTCAGTCACTGATTCAAAAGTTATAAGGGTTTATAGGTGGCCGATCTGGGGTGCACCCAGCTTGGTCAATTTGAATCTCTAAAGCTAGGGCACCTAGCGAAGATCTGTTTTCTCTCTCAAATTTAGTCACTAATTAGTAGCAAGTTTTCGCCAAGTCACAGATTTAGTCGGGTCTTAGTTTAGAAGATATAATGAGTACAATTTTTAAGGTAACGGAGAGGATCGAAGAGTAACCTCTTCGAACAAATTGCCAAGAAAAAATATTTCTATTAATATGTGAATTATACTTCTAGTTTTATCGGTCAAAAGTCCGCAGAATTGTCAGAGAGAGACAGACTCTCAATCCTTCAATCTAGCTCTTGTACTCTACCTGTACTGGGTCGACCCACTGTCGATTTTTTACGTTTAATTTTATTTATTTCTTCTGCAAGAAGCCAAACGATAAAAATATCGCACATAGAAATGTCCATTTTAAGAGCACAATATTAAATGAGTAAATAGCGTGACTACCGCCAAACCACCTTCAAAGTCGGAAACTACGAAGGTACCAATTTTTTGTTCCAGTACTAATAATAAGTACGAATTGAGTACGAATTATTTATCAAATATAGAAGCGATTGGCGTCGGTGTTCCTGCGGTAGTCACGGACATCTTTCCATCTTCCCCGCGTATTCAGCGCCTTTCTCATTCTTACGACGCTGTACGCGTGTGTGAGTACTCCCTTACGTGATTTTTTAAACTTCTTCTGTACATCAAAGTTCCAAATGTGACGTTGTCTACAAAAAAGACCGTAAAACACGAACATTAGCCAACAGAATATATTCAGTGCCCTAATCTACCCCGCTGGTTTAGTAACCCCAATCCTTCGTCGCCAACAATAAATATGAACACAAACCGATCTGCGGCATCGCGTGCCGTGGCAACTTAATGGACTATTAGCAACGGCCTCATGTATGGAATATCTAAGACCTTGTATGGAATATGTAAGGCCTTGTATGAGACTGTTTGAGGCCTTGTTCGAGACTTTAAGGCGATGCAATGCGTGTTCCGGTAGGGGAGCAAATTATTACGATTGTTGTGGTTAGGTAAACATTGAAATGTTGCCCTTATGTTTATTTAATCTTAAATATTATCCATTTAGAGAATGGGCTTTATGAACGACGTTTATTGTAGTAAAAACATTGTATTAGAGGAATTCCAGAAACAGACAAGAATACCATTTCATGTTTACAATAGCGATACACTTTTCTCAAATGTTACACCTTGAATGTATGGCATATTGTGGTAGATATATATCTGTATTTTTTTCAAAAGCAGCTCACTCTTGACCTCTATCACTGTTGACGGAAAGCAATTGATGGGATCCCGACAAACCGATCGAGTCCACGACGCACTAGTTAAAAGTTTTTGTTTTTGTCAGCCGGTGTTTATACACAGTGCTTCTATGTCTCTATGTGCGTACTTATAAGCCAACAATTGGCTGATAGTTTTTGCCACGTTCCCGCACATTTGTTGCTCTATCTAGACATAATATAATCAGTCTGTAAGTTTGCTCATCCTTTTCTGATCAGAGCAAAATGGACGACTAGTATCTTAGCACTATCCTAAGTCGCGCCATATTGTAATTGCCACTGTCAGTCACGTGTTCTGTGCCACTAAACTTATTATTTTCGCTCTCTAAAAATACAACTGATCTTTCCAAAGTACACGTTAAAAACTCACACACAAGTACATCGTTTCAGTAACAGAACACAAAGGCGATGGCGGCCATTTTCTGGATACCTCCTCCCCCTTATCTCGCCTCATTAATCTGAACACTCACGGATTTATAGCAGAGAGAAGAGCTAGATTATTTAACAATTAAGAGTGCAACGAGTGTGTATCAAGAACGTTATAAGCGATGAAATTAATAGATATTATTTCATGTGGGTGTTGTTTTGAATGGTAAAGAACGTGCTATTGGTTGTTAATAGTTTGTACAAGATCAACTACACACACAACATCAACACTTGAACTACTTTAGTGCTTTTGTCAAAAGTTTACTACTCGTATCATCCGTAGTTTCCGCATAAAATTAAATATTCAAATCCTGTTTCAAGTTACCATTATAACATCTAATCTAATATATAAAAATCTCGTGTCACAATTTTTGTTATCGAACTCCTCCGAAACGGCTTGACCGATTTTTATGAAATTTTGTGTACATTTGGTAGGTCCGCGAATAGGACGCAAACAATTTTTATTTGGCAAGTTTTTATATCGCAAAATAACGTTTGCGGGGTTAGTTAGCTAGTAATCGACGTAATATATAAAATTCATCCGTTACTGACTGATTGAGTGACTGACAGAGAACGCACAGCCGAAACTACTGGTCGTAGAAAGCTAAAATTTGGCATGTACATTCCTTGGGCAGTGTAGGGGAGCACTAAGAGAGAAATTTCCGAAATTCCTACGGGATCGGGAAGGACGGGATATGTGCGTACGAAGTCGCGGGCAAAAGCTAGTAAATACAAAACACTACACTGCGCTCAAAAACACAAACGATGATGTGGTTTAAAAGGCTAGCCAACTTAAATAAAGCAGTGGGTAGGTATAGGTACGGGCTATAAGAAATAAAAAGCCCATTGTATAAAAAAATAATTAAAACCATTCCCCAAAAAGAAATGATACCCATCAATTGTATCTTCTAACCTCAAAAAATGTAATACCCTAAACATAAATCCCTGTCCGCAGGTAATTGCTGTTTTCACAATATAAAACAAGAATTATTAACATAAAACTTTTCAACACAAAGTAAAGTTTCGCAGTCTAAATCCCAGCCCGAGAGCTGGCTCCGTTCATTAAATAAATTAGCTACATCTTGGAGCCAAGCGGAAGCTTACTGACTATATTTTTGCTAGAAAAGAATTTCTACATCAGGCTGTAGGCGGATTTTATTATTTCGTCAATATTTTTTCTCGCGATTTTTCTGACTTGAATTTCGAAATTATGAGTCTTGCAACTTGAAATGTAGGTGCCGGGGAAAATGTCGTCTATTTTTGCTCATTACTGTTATAGTAAAGTTAACAGTAATTGCTGCTGTTACTTACATGCTGTATGTTTCCAAGTTTTTTCTAAAGTTTACTACATGAAAGTAAAAAGTGGTGAATATTCAAACATATTTTTTTTTTAATTTGTGATGGGTTTGCTCTTGACTCTAGTCTAGGTCAGAGATGACAGAGACAAAGTCTACGATGGAGCGAGCTTATCCAGAAGGAGCCACTCTAACTTTGAAGAGATTAGGCTTGGAAACACACACGCAGGCAGAGAGTTCCACTCCTTTGCTGTGCGCATTATAAAAGACGATAAAGAAGATACAAGAGAAGATTTTTACTTGGGACCTACAAAAATAAAATTACATGCCTAAATATTCACCACTTATTATTGCACTTTCTACGTAACTCATTTTTAAATAATTTCATCTAAAATAACTTCATCTAAAATAACTTTTTATAGGAGTTAATTATTAAGTTCTATTCAGATTTAATTAGATCTTTCATAAGTAAAGTTCGAACCCACAAAAGAGGCCAAAATAAAACCTGCCCACTTGAAAAATCGTAGTCTCAATACCGTAATTAATCCCCTTTACAAGTTACATGACAAATATATGACACAAACTGTCAAACATTGAAACAAACATTGGGTCCAACGAATCGTCGAACAAATCATGGGACAGTGTTCCAACAGAAGCGACCGCTCCTTCGTACTGAACAATTAAAACTTGCGTCATTTATTACAAGAGATTTAGCTTGCCTCGGAGACACCGCGTGTTACATTATGTACGTATATACTTTTAGGTATACTGGTGCTCATGTTATGAGGAAAAGAGACGAGTACATTCTTATGTGGAATAATATAATGATGATTGCATTTTAAGTAAGTTTTTCCTTAACCCTTAGGGTGTCTTGTCTTGTTACACATACAATATCTATCGAATCGCATTTTCTTAGCACCTTTGCTACATACCACTATAACATGATTGCTTGGATATACACTCACCATCACGACTTAATTCCCAGGAGCGTTAGGTAGAAATGTAGGCACCCATAAAGTCTGATGTGTAATGAGAAATTCCAAATGGACTCAAACCTAATAACAGTTTGCCTAAAATAGGAATCGAACCTAGGACCCCAGGATCATCATCACCAATGAGGATCTACGAGGCAATTGGCCTGAGTGTCTCAGACAGCAGCAGGTCAAAAAATACAAATAGATGTGAATACTGCGATAGCAGAAACTGTATATGTATTTGACGTAAAATACTAGAATGAATAGATTTTAGCAGTTTCAAGCTAGACGGAGGCATCTAGAAGTGATATTATAGGAGTCAAATGCCCAAAAATTACATAATAATATAGGTTGACAATATCCATTACCTATTTTAGCGCCACTGTGACCAATTACTAAATCGTTGAGTGGTCACCGAGACGTTTGCAACTCAGTGGTCGGAAAGCACAATAACAAGGTTATTAGTAGGCGGTAATGTAGTCGTAATTAATATTACTCGCATATCAGTAGTTTGCGATAGTAATAATACATGCTACTATCGAGCATAAACCTGAACATTATAGGTACACAGGGGAATTACATGCATGAATTAATTGATTTGATTGCAAACCGTCAAACACTCTCCAACCTATTAAATAAATTAAACAGTTTTTTTCTGCTTCTTGCTGCTTTCAGGCGTCTGGAGAAACTGGAGAAAGTTTTACACTAGTGTTATATGGAATTACTAGCTATCTGATATCCACAGCCCAGCTAATAGGAAATATATATAAAAAAAAAACCGCCGACATAAAAAAAACTTTAAAAAGTAAAAAATAATTTCTATTGATCCTTTTAGTTTAATAAGTTTAAGTACGATTCTTTGGGCCAAGCGTCTTCGCCTCGAGAGACCGCAAATCTTTTGTATATAGGTGCTAAGTATACATATTATTAGCGGTCTCGCGACGTGCGATCCTTGTAAACTGCACTTTCGGATGTTGCAATAATACAAGTGTCTTTTTTTTTTTCAAAAAGTGAAAAATAAAAAACTTTTTCCAAAAAAATATAACCGACTTCCAAACAAAACACTGAAGTTGGTGTTAAAAAACAAAGAAACAAAACCATAAACACCGAAAAAGTGGTCGAAATGGTGGTGGTGGTGGAAGTGTGGTAGTGGTGGTGATAGTGGTGGTGGTAGTAGTGGTGTTAGTGGTGGTGGTAGTGATGGAGTTTAAGTGGTGATACTTAGACGACGTCTTCGTCTACGCAGAAATTGAAATAAGCAAATATGCTCATAAAATAAAAACTAGTGAATCAAATTTTTATGGGACCAAATGGCAAGTATACCGCATCGAACATAAATATATATCAAATCACAGAAATTGGATCATAAACCTCAGAGTAATCGGTGTACAAACATAAAAAAATAGTTCATCTCCACAATCTCCTTTGATAAAACCAGGTACACACTATCGAGGAAAACTACCACCATCTAATCTCCGCCTTATTTGCCTAGCCTTTTGAAGTCCCCAGTGGAATCAAATACCACCTCATGAACCACAAAGTAATGTGGAGTACTAACTTGTCGGATTTAAAGATCAAATAGCCTACTGTAACAGGCTGCTAGCAGATTTATTTATTTATTTGGTAACTCAACAGCTTATAATATATTTTACATGAAATTATAAATATTCATCTCACTATCAATGAGCAGCCCAGTGCAGTTTCGTCAAAGTTACCACTGATACCAGCATCCTCCATAAATTCCACACACTGTTCAGTGACAGCGAGATGATGACAACCATCTCTTAAGCCTATTACAGAGCTACACGGCACCGGCAAAACTAGGTTAGCTAAAAAGTGGCGAAACAAATAAAAAAGAATAAAACAAAAATTATACAAGTGCACGTATCAGCAACAATGCGATTGTGGATACATTGCTCACATTAAATAGACATTAAAATAGACTTAAACAAATAAAAATTGAATTTTGAAAGGTCTAACAGCATGATGTTCCGTGTGAATGAGTTGAGTTATGGCACAATACTAAACAAAATCTGCTTGCTTTGTCTCCGGTATGATTGCTTTGACAAATGAAATATATCGACACTTTCAAAACTTTCAGAGTAGATGCGAGGCAGTCGGGCCATAACAGCATTTCTACCGTATTTTGTGCGGTAGTAAGGATACCGAATAATTTTGTATGTCTGGTCCGAGTTTTTGGGGTACAGAAGTCAATACATGATAGCAGATCACTGCTGTCCAAACGACCTCGCAAGATATCAAAGAGCATAAGCATATCCAACATCTTACGCCTATCCAAAAGGGGAAGCATATCATAGCGTTTGCAGTCTCGGGCATAGGAATCATGACGTTTTCGGGCTTTAAAGTTAAGAACTTTTTCTGCACATTTTCAATTTCTTTAGTGTATACCTCGTATTGGGGTGACCAGATTGGGCTACAGTACTCCAAAATACTACGCACATATGCAAAGTATATGATCTTTAAACTATGACAGTTCCTAAAAGGCTTACAGGTACGCATTACAAAACCAAGGTTACGAGAGGCTCTACTGGTGATGGTATCAATATGCTGGTCAAAGAGCAATTTGGAATCTAACGTTACACCAAGATCTTTGACTACTAGACACTAGTACTTGTGACCGGTACCATTCAAAGGGGTAAGTGCGAGTTTTTGAACGAACTCGATCGTGATAACGGTAATCTGCCTAACCTTTTCCCAACTATATTGGGTTCGGCTTCCAGTCAAACCGGATTTAGTGGAATACCAGATTTTAGGTGGAGCGGCTGCCTACCAAACCTCCACAACCCATTAACTGAGTAACACGATACTTCATGGCAAGACTGCAGTCAGATTTACTGGCTTCTGACTATCCGTAATGACTACCAAAGATCTGCTTTCCGAGACACAAAGAAAACTCGGTATGTTAAGATGGTCACCCATCCTTAGACCAACCGTGGCAAGCGTTGCTTAACCTTGAAGATCGACCTGTGCGGCTATTAATATCTAGCCACGAGCTCCTCTCGACTAGCTGACCCGCGTAACTTCGTCCTCGACACATTTTACATTACTGCTTCGCTCCTATTGGTCTTAACGTTATGTTAGAAAGAAAGAAAGAATTTGGGTGGGATTTATTGTGTACAAAACCATTTTTTTTTTTTCATAATATATCGAGAAATCATAATCTAATAAAGATTTATTACAATCTCACCCAAGTCAAGTCTGCAATTTTCCTGTAAAATATTTAAAAATCTCGTGACATAGTGTTTATTATCGACTCCTCCGAAACGGCTTGACCGATTTTTATGAAATTTTTTGTGCATATTTGGTAGGTCTGAGAATAGGTCGTAGGCATTTCTAGGTATTTCTTATTATGTATTAGTATAGATTGTATAAAAAAAAAACAGTTTTCTGTTATTGTCACCAGACGGCACTTATTCAGTTTCAATACAAATTGACGTTTAGGCTATCAATCGAGAACGTTAACGTAGGCCACAATTGGAAGACCCAATTGTGGCCTCAGTGTTCAAACCCAGGTACGCTAGTAAAAACATGCTGACTGCTGAAGTGCTCTAAACTTTGCCCTCTGCTGTTTGTAAACGGATAACTGGTGACTTGAGTCCTGTTTTTGCCGATTAGCACTTTAATTTGAAAGATAATTACCGAACTACATTTTTAATAATATTATTTCATCCTGTTACACATTAACAGAATAAACGCAATACCTCTTAAGGGTTCATTGTTCTCATCATTATGAACAACTTTTACTATGGGTCCAAACCTGAAATCGCGAAAAAAAATCAGCTGTTTCTAGTACATTTTGTCGAGTTATGTGCACATAAATGTAACATATTCGGGGAGTCGATTTTTTTTTGCGATATCAGTGTTGGTCCCATAGTGAAAGTTGTTCATAATGATGAATTCAATGACCCCTTACGCGTTAATTCTGTTACAAGTTGTAAATTGCTTGCAGGTATGTGAGTGTTGCTTGAAGTTTCCTTAAAAGTTGGGTACTTATTTGACTGTTATTTTTGTTATATTTCCTAAAGCATAGAGAAACGACAAGACGGAGTTGCGAGCGTTTCGAATTCTATGATAAACGTTTAAAGTGACATCACCAGCAAGTCATGTCAAAGTGAATTGGCACCACCCAGTACAAAATGACGCCGAGCTTTTGTGTAGCAAGTATAGAAAAATAAATTCAACTACGTCGGAGACAATTTTAGTTACATCTTAAAATATGTAAATTTTCATTTATATAGATTTATTGATAGTAGTGAACTACCTTATTGATTGGCACAAAGTACTAAGGTACTCTTAGTAAGTACATGTACATGTACGTACGTGTTCATGTTTCTCATCTATCTTTTCTGTAACTTATATGGTGTACATAATAAAGATATTCTATTCTATTCTATCAAACGCTTTTAGATAATGCGTTGCATGTATTTAGACAAAAATCAACGACACTAGCTGTATCGTAATACATTCTACTATCTTTTTGCCCCTTTTGACTTGTCTTACTCGTAACATACGGTTCTCAGCTTCCAGCTTCCTGCTTTTGATGATGTTTGATAAACGACAGTAATATATCGTAGGTGTAAATGAAAAGATGAGAGAATGGGGGAGACGAAACCTTATCTATCAGGCTCAAACGTGCACGTGAAATATGCTGTGAAATTGGAGGTAGATGGAGAATCATGATGAAATAACTCCGCATGTAAAATGAAATATGGCGAGATGTTTACATGTGATTTTAAGGTTCGTGTGATTTTGTCGGGATATATTATTTTGTTTTAGAGCCTATGACATGCAACAACAACATAACACACACTATTGTCAACTTTTGATGGTTGGTAATGTAAATGCGTGTACTTTCCAACGTATAGTTTACTTTGAACCCGTGCTGCAAAGTGAAAATGTCAACATGATTAGCTCGTGGAAAAGGGACAGTGCTATTTGACCTACACATAAAATAACTCCGTCTCTCTCTTACACTGGAATTATGTGGTGTTTAGACTTCATAGTAAGGTCCCCGAATACCTTAAGTTTTGATCTGCCTACTACAGGTACACAATACAGCATCCAAACAAAAATGTACCTCCATGTATAAGAAATCAGGACGGGTTACGGCAGTTAATAATGTAATAATATCTTTATTCGTTCCAAAATTAGTACAATACATAGACACATATTATTTCAGAAGACTTAGACACTAAAAAAAAAATATCTCTGGCCTCCACACTAGGATTCTCTGTGTCGTGGTGGTCCAGTCCTTCCGTACGATTAAAATTAAACGAGCAGACTATAGTTACTGTTGCTTATTTCACAAGGAACTGCCTTAAATTATGTACAACACGTGCTTTTATACTATTTTCTATCTAAAACTGCAAATGTGCCAATCATCTTCCGGAAGTACAGCTTTAAATATTATATGTATTTACCGAGTTTGCAACCGACTTCCTTTTAGAAAACATACGATATTAAATCAGTTGCCAATGTTGCCATAACAATAAAATAATCAAAGAGAACTTCTATAAAATCGACTATTCAACAGTAATATTTAGTATCATAGAAAGCTAACATAGCATGGTACATTCTTTTTTTTCAAATACAGCATATGTTAACAAAACATACCATTACGCCTGTTAGGTGTGGCTATTCCACATGGATGTGGAATAGTCACACTTAGAATAACTGGCAAGATGGGGACATCTTGCCAGTTATTTTAAGTCTACGTAGGACTTAAAATAACGGGCGAGTATGTTGCCATCAAGCGGTAAGACCGAAGAAGTTATTTAAAATAAGGTTAGCGAGTAAATTCGATTTCAATTTCATAGTCACTCGTTCGGCTCGTTCCTTCGAAGTTCTCGCTCACTTAGCATAGCTAGTCCACCGTTAAAATTCAAACTGCACTTTCCACCTAATCACCTGTCCATTCTTTTCCATTTTCCGTCCAAAATAACTCGAATGAAAATAAATCCCCTATGGGCTAGTTTATCGGAGCATAAAACTACTCCAATTTTTACGAGCTAAAAGTTTCCCGTTAAAGTTGAAAAGTATAACTCGGATCGGAGCGAGCATTGATTCAAAAAGCCGGAATTAACGCCCGAACGAAACTAAGTTCTAAATTAAATCGTTGTTTTTTATGACGGTTATAAAGAGGGCCACAAAAATTCAGTTTTTCTTGCTAATCTACCCAACATTATCGCGTAGTAAAGCAACAAACTCGTTTCTCAGGATAATAAGAACTTTTTTCTTTCTTTTTTCGGTCTGAATTGGTATTAAGGGCTGCCGAAATACGATAGAGGTTTTATCTCATCATTGTTTAAGTAAGTTAGCCAAAGGAATCTTTTTTTCTTTGTGGTATGGACTAATGTATTTTCTTTAGACGCTGATTTGAGTGAAGAAAAATAAAGAATAAAACGACCAAGTGTGCCCCAGACTCTCACACGAATAGTTCCGGACCATAACCTAAATAAACACGTTTATTGTATTTAATTTAACTATTTTTTTATATTTTATAGCGGCAATAGAAATACATACTCTGTGAAAATATCAACTGTCTACGGCTGTTGAGATATATCCCGCTTACAGACAGATGAACGAACGGACAGCGGAGGCTTAGTAGTTGGTTACTCTTTTGGTACTGAACCCTAAAAATGTTAGGATTATAATGAGATTGTGTTCTCGTCTTATTTCTCTTGTAGAAGCAGCTCATTATCTCGCGCATTTTCTCAAACATACTCGTAACTGCGAGTTCAGATGTAGGTATTAAAAGAAATTGCACTTTGATTTAAAATAGTGAAGAGCGCGGAGCTTTGAAGCATAAAAGCTCTTTATTACGGTAGTTGAATTTGCATTCAATTCAACTATTAGTACTAAAAGGCCATTTGCGAACATTTAGTTTGGATTCATTACAGTTTTTCCTTCACACTACCTCGGTCATGTTTTATGAACCTAAAATAATAGATGCCATGATGATTTTACTTGTGTCAAAAAACCGGACTACAATAATGAATAATAAGCTCCAAAATTGTTAGTACAAACAATTGGTTGAATGTATTATATACAAACAATTGGTCACCGACTGTCAAAACAGAGTTACGACATAGGCTGATAAATCCTATTAGCTTCTTAGAATAGTACAATCGGGTAAAAAGAAGCATTAGTTCTTGCACACATGAAACCCGGAAACTGCCAGTAATACACCAAAACAATCAATAAATTCGCCACTTAGCCGATATATCTCCCCTAAAAACTCCGAACCCATTAAAAGCGATTCGAAACAGTTAAATCAGCGTGAATGCGCGAATCAAACGCGAAGTGGTAGAAACAAAAAGCGCGGGACATTACAAACACATAATTCTATGTAAGGAGGCAATCATTTCAATGGGATCACGGCGGTATAACGCGCTGCTACGCACATTATACAGAGGAGGGACATACGGACTTGTTGTTAGTTGGACCGGTGGACCCGTTGGTCTTGTGGCCGAAGTCGATCAGGAGAACTGTATTGTATTTCTACTTATAATAATAAATTGATAATTGATAATAATCTTTATAGACATAAATCATACAAACATTTTTATGACTTCCCTAGCTCCTGATTTTTCATGAATTAACAATGTTATTAAATTCTATCATGCGTGGGTAATTAAAGAAAAGAAGCACAGACTGACAAAAAAAAACATTTCATATCCATTTCATTTGATGGGTTATTTTTGTCAGGCTGTGAATCAACTGTTTGACACAAATAGCTAATGTTAAACATGATATACAAGAGTAGATTAGTTGAATCGCCGGCTTTTGAGGCCCTTACTTTGATACCTTAAAGGTTATGGAAAATCGATGATTTCTAGGATCTTCGATTTATTAAATTTATTTTTATTACACCTGTACATAACATTTTAGAAACGCAGTAGGTACGGAGTGGAGCCTAGCAAACATGAAATCAAATTCTGAGGCTACGAGGAGAACTGAGGTCCAATAGGGTATTTTGCTAAAAAAATCTAATTAATTCGTCAGGTAGATTTCCTAAAAATATTGGACACGTATTTTTTTTTCACGTAAACCAAAGATGAAAACGATAAATAGTTCGTTGCAACACGCGTGACGTCACTATGATGGTACAATTTTTACCAGTGCCATGACGTCACGCGTGTCTTCAACGCACTGTATCGTCTTCATTTTTTGTTTACGTGAAGAAGAAAAAATACGTGTCTTTTTTTTTTTTTTTTTTTTTTTTTTTAAGTTATCTTGCGATCGGCTTCTCAAGCCATTAGCAGATGCGTTCTGTGCTTGTTGGCGTTGCGAGTACAGCCCTCCAGTGAGAGCTGGCCCTCTACTTGTTGCTCGATCAAATCAAGCTATGTCCCATGTGTAATGTCTTTTCAATCGACGGTGATCTAGTGGATTGATCAGTACAGAAGCCAGTCTGTTGACGTGCTTTTCAATGCGCACCTTATAAAGTTTTGTTCTGTGCTCAATCTCTTCTTTCACAGTATTTATTTTAAGGTAGTCATGCAGCTCAGACAATTTAGTGAACCATGGAGCATTTGATATGGTTTTCAGCACTTTGTTTTGAAATCTTTGTAGGATCTCCACATTGGAGTTTTTGGCTGTCCCCCAGAGTTCGATTCCGTAAGTCCATACGGGCTTCAGTACAGTTTTATAAATGAGCAACTTGTTATCAAGTGATACTTGTGAATTTCTTCCTAGAAGCCACTTCAGTGTTTGTAGGCGTTGGTTTAGCTCATCTCGTTTTTTTTGTATGTGTTGTTTCCAGGTCTGTTTTCTGTCCAGATGCATACCAAGGTATTTAGCTGTGTCATGTTGGGGCAATACATCGTTTCCGAGTTTTACTGGTGCACAATTTCCCTTTCGGAGAGTGAACGTTACATGCACTGATTTACTAGTACTCGCTTTGATACGCCATTTCTCCATCCAAGTATTTATTTTGTCAAGCTGTATTTGAATTCTTTGCGACGCTTCTTTTGGATCTTGATCGCTACTAAGGACTGCGGTGTCGTCAGCGAAGGTCGCTGAGAGAACACTGTCTGTATTTGGTAGGTCAGCTGTGTACAATAAATACAGTACTGGGCCCAATACAGAGCCTTGCGGCACTCCTGCTTTTATGTCGTAACAGGAGGAGTACGTTCCATTAATCTTAACTCTGAATATTCTGTTATTTAAATATGATTCCAAAAGCTGGTAAAGATTATGTGGAAGATTACTTTTAAGCTTGAACAATAGTCCTGGGTGCCAAACTTTGTCAAAAGCTTGTTGGACATCCAAGAAGACCGCTGAGCAATATTCCCTGTTTTCCAGTGCGTTTCTTATTTTGGTAACGACTCTATGCACTTGTTCTGTGGTCGAGTGTTTCATCCTGAACCCGAACTGGTGTTCAGGGATAATTTTGTTTTCGTCCAGTATAACATTTAATCTACGAGATAGAATTTTTTCAAATAGTTTGGAAATTACCGGTAGGAGACTTATGGGTCTATAAGATGACACATGGTGCGGTGGTTTTCCGGGTTTCAGAATCATTATTATTTCTGACACTTTCCATAATTTGGGGTAGTATGACAGCCTCAAGATACTGTTAAACAACTGTGTAAGGAAAGCTATGGCCTTCCGAGGTAATTGTTGTAATATTTCAGCAGTAATCAAGCAAAATCCTGGAGCCTTTTTTCGGTCAAGTTGCCTTATCTCGTGGTATATTTCTTTAGGAGAGCAACTCTTTAGGGGCGGGCTTAGCTGAAGATCAGATTTTAGAAAGTTGTTAATTTCGTTTTCAGCGTCTACTGTACCATCGTTAGGTGTAAAAACTTTGCTAAGAAATATTCCGAAGGCTCGAGCTCTTTCCTTATCTGTTTTGGCCCAGGTGTTGTCATTTAACTTTAAGGGGTGCTGTGCTGGCAATGGTGCGGTTTTGCTTGTTTTGACCGCCCTCCAAAGGGAATATTCATTCTTGGCAGAGGCTGACAAATTTTCTAATTTATTCTTCAGAGTTTCAGCTTCGATATTCTTTAAGAAGTGTTTTAATTCTGCGGCCATTGCGTTGAGTGCCTTTTTGTCCAAGGGATGCTGACTGCTGTGCCATATCCTTCTGAGTCGCCTCTTTTCCAGTACTTTTTCCTTGATTTCTTTGGGTATATCTTTACACCTGGTTTTAGGATTCGCCTCCGGTGTACACTTCCATGCTGCCTGCTGTATTAGGTTAGTAATGTATTCAGTAGCCGAATCAATATCATCAGAGGTTTTTAGTGGCACCTTTAAATTGAGCTGTAACTCAATATATGCTCTGAAAGCATCCCAGTCTGTCTGCTTATTATATAGAGTTTCCCTTTTTGGTTTCGTTATTATTGTTGTGCTAATCGTTCCTATTACAGGGGTGTGGTCAGAACTACTATCTAGACAGGTTTCTACGTTTAGGTATAAGTGCGAAAGACCCTTAAATATAAAGAAATCTAAGAGGTCTGGCAATTTTTTTGGGTCAGTAGGCCAGTATGTTGGTTGTCCTGTGCTTAGTATTTGCAACTTGTTTTTATCTAAGCTTAATTTTAGTTCTCTACCTCTAGTGACGGTCAGGCGAGACCCCCAATGAACATTTTTTGCATTCCAGTCTCCTCCGGCTACAAACCTCTGTCCTAGTGTTTTGAAATATTTTGTGAAGTCTTGCTCTTTCAGTGCATGTCTAGGTGGGCAATATATAGCTGATAAAGTTATTGATCCCTTTTTATCATGCACTAACAATGATGTTGCTTGTAACTCAGGGGTTTTGTATTCTTCAATAAGATCATGCTTAATACTTTTCCTTATTATCACGGCAGTCCCTGCGTGCGCTGTTCCATCTGGATGGCAAGTCGAGTATGTACAGTAATTATCCATAACAAAGTTTTGGTTTGTAGTTAGATGCGTTTCGGAGACTAATAGCACATCAATATTGTGTAATTTAATAGTTGTTTGAACATCTTGTTTGTGGTGCAGGAGACCGTTAACATTCCACGTTGCAATCTTTAAGGTAGCCATTTATCGTACGAGTTTACTAATAACGGTTGTGAGTAATGTCATCAGGTTGCCCATTTGTTCAATAAGCTTATCTAGCTTTTCAGCTTGTTTTAAAAGTAAGATTTCTAGTTTTGATTCTTCTGTTGTATGATTGTACAATCCTTTTGCTACTTCTGCGTATGTTTTACCAGGGCTTCTAGTGTTCGGCGTTGTGGTTCTATCATAACACCTATTATGGTATGCTCTATCATTAGTTGTTGCTGGTGAGTTGCCATTGTCATTTTTTATCAAATTGCCACTGTAATTTTTTTTCGAATTGTCATTGTCATATTTTATCAAGTCATTTGTTATTGGATTGCTATCGCTATTCTTAGTCACGCTTTTTATTTTGGTAATGTTATTTTTTCTTTTATTAATTTCTTGGAAAACTTCACAGCCTTTATAGTTTGCTGGATGACTACCGAGGCATAGGGCGCACTTAGCTGGTGTGTTCCTATCTATCTTTGGGCAGTCAGCAGTGTTGTGATTCTCAGCACACTTAACACATCTGTAGGGTCTTAGGCAGTTGTTTTTAGTGTGCCCGTATTGTTGACATCGTTTGCATTGTGGCACAGTTTTCTTGTTTAGCGGGTCTTCGATTAATACTCGGGTATGAAAAATGTGAGTTATCTTTTTAACTAGATGGTTGTTTGGGTGCGGTTCTAGGTTTACAAAGAATGTTGATAGGGGGATTTTATCAGGACCATACCTTGCATTTATTATTTCTCCTTTTACAGTATTCCCAGTATTCTCTACTGCTTCTTTAATAGCTTCGAATGGAGTTGTGGGATGAAGGTTTTTTATAACTATGCGATATGGTCTGGTGTCTCTGCTAGTGAATGTATGCCCAATCAGGTTATTTTCCCTAACAATGTTCATGAGTCTTTTATAGGCATCAATGGTTGAACAGTTGAGTCTTAGTTGCTTGCGTGTTATGATTTTCATTGTGAACTCGGTATCTTTAAGTTCACTTTTAACGAGGTTTGAGAGTTTTGTGATATCTTCAATACCATAGAGCATTATAGGTGGGGGTTTACTTGGTTGTTGTTTGGTCGTTTTTATCACAGTCTCAGCATCAAATACATCTAGGTTAAGGGTGTCATATTTGTTACTCAGTGGCAATTCGGAGTTAGGCTTGTTTGTTGGGGATGGAGTGCGCGAAGTTCTTCTTCGTTTGTGCTGTCTTGGTACAGGGACACTTTGCCTCTCAACATTTTTAGTAGGTCTGCACATATCAGTAGTTGGTTTGTTTATGCTCATACTGTTACTACTATCAGTGTCCGTGAGGTCTCCAGTTGATGAGTACTTAGGCTTGTTATAAAACATACTACGATGGAATGTTTGCTGAACCATACGGGTTGGTGGAGCGAAGTTATCTTTGTCAATCTTGTTTTTGTTCAGACCAGAACTGTTTGACAACAGTGGGCGCTGGGTTCCCGCCTTTTCGTGATCACTCATAAGATGCAAGATTGTGCCCCCCCCAGAATACGAGGGGCTGCCTGAGTTGAACTCAGGGAGGGATTCTCCAGCATCGCTGGTACCCTCCTGGGGTAGTTTTTCTTTCAATATTGCTTCCATGATTTCTTGTACTACTTCTCCGTCCAGACTTTTTAGGAACTATTTTAGAACCAAGGCTTACTGTAGCCTCTTCCAGCCAGTTACCTGGCCAGGTGTATGGTTATACCGCCATTGCTCGGTCGCCAGTGCCTCGTCTGTTATCTAAAAAAAAAAAAAAATGCTGTTCCCTCACTGTTTGTTCAAATTCAATTCAGATAAATAATATGTAATTCCTGTATAAAAATATACTGAAGAAATGGAATGTAAAAAGTTTTAAATAGAATTCATTTCATATATGCCAAATTATCAATCGCCGCAAAATGATATCAATTTAGATTTCGGCGTTTGGCAGGGAAAGTTCATAACGTCCGTCATAACAAAAGGAAATTTTGCTAGAGGCTAGTTTCAACATTGATAACAAACAGCACAGGCTGCTTGACTACTGAACACTTTTCGTTTAAGTATTTTAAAGGGGGACAAAAATGAGATTCATCGAATCTGTACATGATACGCTCATATATAATAAATTGGGCTGTCGACAATGTAGCAAGAAGCTAGACACAATAAAAATGTAATGTGCATGTTCAAACATCACTAATGTTCGTTTCAAAAATACGTGTCTAATACTTTTTTTAAATTTATCTGACGGACTAATTATATTTTTCAGTAAAATACCCAATTGGCCCTTTGCTTTCCATCCCCACCAGCAGTATTTCGCTGCAATCGTCACAACGTTTCAGTGGCGGATGTTAATGTGAGCTATTTGAAGCCAGACGTTGACAAATACTGCACTCCGCGAGGAACCGGTTAGCGTCGGTTATCTGCAACTTACTCTGACTCCGACGCGGCGACGCGAAGAATGCTTTGATGAGGATTGGGGAAAATTGGGAATATGTTAACTAAGTGTAATAAAACTCCTCACTCCAATGAATAGTATTTATTTCTTTACTAATTGTTCGAATCTATACTATTATATAAAGCTGAAGAGTTTGTTTGTTTGTTTGTTTGTTTGCTTGAACGCGCTAATCTCAGGAACTACTGGTCGGATTTGAAAAATTCTTTCAGTGTTAGATAGCACATTTATCGAGGAAGGCTATAGGCTATATATCATCACGCTAAGACCAATAGGAGCGGAGCAGTAATGAAAATTGTAACGCAGGCGAAGTTGCGCGGGTCAGCTAGTGCTAAATAACTATCAATATAAATATTAATTACTGCTATACAATGGGTAGTATTTAAACGCAAATCAAAAAATATCCTTTTTCTATGCAATAAGATTCCGAATTCCCATCAAAATTACTGATTGCACAGCAAAATATTCAACTCAAAATATCACTAAACACACTACAATTTATTTTCGCAGCGTACAGCGATTTTTCCTAAAGCAATTTTTCATCAATGCACAGCTAACAATCTTAATGCACGACAAAACTGTACCGCGGCTCACCATAGTTCTGGGTGGTTTAAAAAAAAAACCTAACCTATCCGAGTCGGGGTAGTCTGAGTCGGGGTGTTGTCCATAAATATGGAAAATTTGCTGTGCAGTCAGTATTTATGCTATGTATGCAGTATTTTTGTACAAAAATAAATTTAACTGTATTGCATTATGAGGAAAACGGTAATGTCATATTGATGTATGATTTCGAATTATCTGCAGTTTGAGTTTTGTTAAACATTTAGTTTATTTGTAGTGAAGTAAGTTATTTGATGTAAAAAATAATATAAATGATGAGTATGTATTGATAGGCGATTATTTATTTGATATGCAATTTATAATATCCCCTATACAATTTTATAGCAGAATCGAGACGCACAGGACCGGTCGTTGTGGCGACGCTTGGGGGAGGCCTATGTCCAGCAGTGGACGTCTTTCGGCTGATATTATGATGATACAAATTTAAATAGAACTCGACAACCGCAAACAAAGCAAACCCGTTTTCTTCTTTTTTTTCTCATCAAAATCCCGCCATAAACAAAGACAATGACAGGAATTGAATCGTTTCAGTATTACAAGCACAATAAATCAATTCCAATAAATAATCTACTACAAAATAACTTAAATAAAAACTTTTTACCACAGGCAGACAGTCACAAATTAGTTTAATTACTCATTAATCCTAACACAAGGAAGCTGATCTATACTAATATTATAAAGCTGAATTGTTTGTTTTTTGTTTGGTTGAACTCCCTAATCTCAAGAACTACTGGTTCGAATTGAAAATTATTTTAGTGTTGTATTAATCGAGAAATGCTACAGGCTACATTACATCACGCTACGACCAATAGGGAAATAGTTTCTAGTGACGCAGATGAAGTTGCGCGGGTCAGCTAGTAAATTTATTTATTTAAGCATTATGGAAGACTTACAGCTAAAACAAACAGGTCGAGATCAATAAATGAGACTGTCAGCCAATTTCAAGTCTCCACTTATAAGATACAGAAAAAAAGTAAGTAATTTCTATGGACATTCACACCAAGTTACTCAATAATTAGTACAATGTAGCTCGTACTGCTAAACGATCACTATAATTATCAATGCTTAACAACTTAAACTATAATCCTATCCTACTTCCTACTAATATTATAAATGTGAAAGTTTGTGAGGATGGATGGATGTTACTCTTTCACGTCAGAACGAATGAAAGGATCTTCATGAAATTTGGCATAAAGGTAGATTATAGTGGTGGTGGAGTGTAGTGGTGTGGTGGTGGTGATAGTGAACTTTTCACGTTCCCTAAGAATCACGCGGGCGAAGCCGCTGGCAGAAGCTAAGTACTGTTATAAGTACAAGTGCATTGTTACGCTTTCACGCCTAAATCGCTGAGCCAAGTTTGGTGAATTTTGGCATAGATATGGATCTTGGAGACGTTAATATGCTTTTCAGGGTTCCGTACACAGAGGGTAACCAACGGCACCCTATTACTAAGCCGCCGCTGCCCGTCCGTCCGTCTGTCTGTCTGTCAGCGGGCTATATCGCAAGAACCGTTATAGGTAGACAGTTGAAATTTTCACAGATTGTGTATTTCTATTGCCGCTATAACAATAAATAATAAAAATTAAGGTTTATGATACAGAACCCTTCGTGTGCGAGTCCGACTCGCACTTGGCCGGTTTTTTTTTACAAAATTCTATAGCGATTCTATATGCGAGCGAAGCCACGGGCAAAAGCTAATAATTAAATACTAGTGGACGTCACGCGGTTTCACCCGCGTAGTTCCCGTCCCCGTGGGAGTACGGGGATAATATACAGCCTATGTTACTCCCTGATAATGTAGCTATCCAATGTTAAAAGAATTTTTCAAATCGGTCCAGTAGTTTCGGAGCCTATTCAATTCAAACAAACAAACAAACAAATCTTTCTTCTTTATAATATAAGTATAGATTGTCGTTTTATGGTTCTTCCAATAAAAAAAAACTTAAAATGTTGTGCTTTCTTTTTGCATAACCATCGTTGTCCATAGCTGGGGAGTGGTTATTGTAATGTATTTTTTTTGGTATTGATAGGCACGCCTTTGACCACTGACAGATGTGTTTCAGACAGATGTGTTGCTGGGGAGTTTGTTGGCCACTTCTTCTCCACAGCTAAAACACTAGGAAGCGGCGACGGGCTGGCGTTTTGGGGGACTATCTATTTGTAAACGTTGACGTTCCAAAAGTGCTGGTACTCAGCCTAATTTGAATAAATGACTTTTGATTTTTGATTATCTCACCTGATGGTAAGCGATGATGTCGAAGATGGAGCACGCTCGCTCCGAAGAAACCTATTCACTCTTGACTCAAAGACGGGTTGTAGTTACAACTGGTACAAGCATAAGGTACGAGCTGGTACAAGCATAAGGTACGAGCTGTTACAAATATATTTTGGGTTAAAGATCGTCTACCTACATAAATATAATTACTTATAATAATATGAAACCTCCTCTTTCTACCTTTGATCAATTTTACTTGTGGTCAGTGCAGCTCTTTTTCTTCACCTGTACATGAACAACGTTTAGTAGGTATGAGTAGGTAGGTAGGATACATGAATAATTACAATAAAAAACCATAACAAGTTACATTGAAGAACTTTTAAAACTTAATAGGCTGTAATAACTAAATTATTAAGAATAATAGAGAAGTAATTAAAACAATTTTCAAACAAAACATTACTTAATTGTCTGAAAATCTCCGCTTGAAATCTAAATATAACTCCGTAGATTCTTCTACTGCAACTTACTTCAGTAACTTTCATGAAACTTGAACGTCTGTTAAGATTTCACAGCTTGGATCAAAGGAACTAATCAAGAACATCAAAGAAACCTCTGCGATTCGCACTGGACTTATAAACGGTAAAATTGTAATGGAGAGAACCAGGGTTGGATCCACTCAACCGGACTGGAAACAAGATCTAAAAAATAAAACCGGCCAAATGCGGGTCGGACTCTCATACGAAAGGATCTGTATAGTTTTAATAAGGTTTTATCAATATGTATTAGTTTATTATTGTTTAAGATAATTTTGTATATTTAAATTTTGTATATTTTATCGATGGCCTCAGTTGCCTGATAATAAAATAATAATTATTATTATAAACCATATAAAAAGATTTCATGTGAGGGGGGGTTCCCACACAAGAAACGTTTTTTTTTTTTTTGTTATAGCGGCAATAGAAATACATACCCTGTGAATTTCAACTGTTCTTATTACAGCCCGATGACAGACGGACGGACATCGTAGGCTTAGTAATAGGGTTCCGTTAGTTACTCTTTGGATAAGGAACCTAAAAACCCTGTAGTCGATGACAGACAGACGGATGAACGGAAATCGTAGGTTTAGCAATAGGGTTCCGTTGGTTACCCTTTGGATAAGGAACCTAAAAACCCTGTAGTCGATGGCAGACAGACTGATCGACGGAAATCGTAGGCTTAGTAATAGGGTTCCATTGGTTACCCTTGGGATAAGGAAACTAAAAACCCTGTAGTCGATGGCAGACAGACGGATCGACGGAAATCGTAGGCTTAGTAATAGGGTTCCGTTGGTTACCCTTTGGATAAGGAACCTTAAAACCCTGTAGTCGATGGCAGACAGACGGATGGACGGAAATCGTAGGCTTAGTAATAGGGTTCCGTTGGTTACCCTTTGGATAAGGAACCTAGTAACCCTGTAGTCGATGACAGACAGTCGGATGAACGGAAATCGTAGGCTTAGTAATAGGGTTCCGTTGGTTACCCTTTGGATAAGGAACCTAGTAACCCTGTAGTCGATGACAGACAGTCGGATGAACGGAAATCGTAGGCTTAGTAATAGGGTTCCGTTGGTTACCCTTTGGATAAGGAACCTAGTAACCCTGTAGTCGATGACAGACAGTCGGATGAACGGAAATCGTAGGCTTAGTAATAGGGTTCCGTTGGTTACCCTTTGGATAAGGAACCTAGTAACCCTGTAGTCGATGACAGACAGACGGATGAACGGAAATCGTAGGCTTAGTAATAGGGTTCCGTTGGTTACCCTTTGAATAAGGAACCTAAAAGCCCTGTAGTCGAAGGCTACCATGTTCTGATTACGGAATTGTTCGAAAAAGTGACCGCGGAGCTGTAATGGAAAAGGCATTGGAAGGAACACGGGTGGGTTTTACAGTCTGATACTCCCTCTCGCTTCGGAGAAGTCCTTTGATGCTTTAATATAAATTTATTTTTGGCTACCATATCATATCATTTTGCAAAAAACATAATTTTGTTAAAATCCATTCAGTCATTAGGATGCTGCGAAGGACCCTGAACGAAAAACGTAACCTTCGCTTTCCTGCCGCACAGTCGGGTAAAATAAGATAAACACTTTTTCTCAAACATGCTTGGAAATTTGAGCATTATTTTGACAACCTTCTTTGAGATAAATCGAAATTGGTGCACTGCCCAAATACATGCGAGCAGCGGACGAAAGTGTAAATGTAAACAATTTGTTCGTCCATCAATGCCTCTTTTGCAGGCCGCTGCAGTAATGTACTATTTATTGTCATTTATTTTATTGGTGGTTCATTGCACTCTTGATACTCGTACTTGACAATCCCGGGTTTTCGTAATAAGTTAAGTATTGTGTAATATTTTTTTTTCTTCTTACAAAACTGACAATTCCACAATACTTTAATCTTATCGTCACATAAGCCGGCGCTGTCACATAATATAGTACTTTTATCATTGTATTTCTACAATTGAAAAGAAAGCCTCTAATAAAATTAGAAACACACAGCGGGTCTAAAAAGGCCACTAGCAGAATCAGAAAACAAATCACGCTACCCGTCACTGTCACATTTTCCCAATCAATCTTGAACCTAATGCGTTAGCGATAAAGATAAAAATAAAATTTTTAGCCCCCCAGATTAGACAAAACAAAAGGATATTTATACAAAAAAAATCTGTTAAGTCCGTCAGAAAGATTTCCAAAAACTATTGGACTCGTATTTTTTCACGTAAACAAAAAATTAAGACGATATAGTGCGTTGAAGACTTATGTGACGTCACATTCCCATACATTTTTTGTGACGTCACAAGCACCCACTTCTAATCTTAGATGCGTTTTATCTGCGTCAATTTTTATTGAGTTGATAAAGCAAAATATAAGAGTTCAATATTTTTTGGAAATCTATCTGACGGAAAATTAGTTTTTTTTTTGTAAAAAACTCTATTACTTTTATTTAGTCAACATTAAAATGCTAAACAAGAAAAGAATGCAAACTAATAATTACTACCTACTAATCTACTTAAGTACCTACTTCAACTTAATAAAGAGATCCTAGCTCTGCAGATTAAAACCTCAGATTTGTACTTACTAAGAACTATTTGCAAAGAAATATAATATTCTCTAAGACTAGAATCTTTTTAAAATAAAATAGAACAAGACTCTCTAGTCTTGTTCTATTTTATATTTCTCGCTCGTTTTAAGCTCTCAGTAATTCTTTAGAGTTCATCCATACGGGTGCAATGAAGCGAGTATTAATTAATAAGAATAATTTATTATATTAAATAAAACCAGCTGCTTGTTATTCTAATTTAGTTGGAATTGGAAAATGTGGTTTAATTTAGTACGGATTGAACTATTTAGGTAGAGATAATAACTGGATGCATATTTTGCTAGCTATGATAAAGACTCAGAAAGAGCGCCTCCTGTGTTTTAATCGTACTTTCTATTTTGTGTCCTACTATCTTATCCTACTAAACTATTATTTATTTATTATTATTGATTATGTACTTTATTGTACACCTCATAACAAGCACAGGAAAATCGCTTATAAAAACAAGTGTACAAGGGCGGTCTTACCGCACAGGGCAATCTCTTACAGGCAACCTTTGGATGGACTGAACTAAAGATGTTAGATTTAGGGCGGTCAGTTCGCCGTTAAGGAGAGAGAAAAGTTACAATGAGAGGTATATCCTTAACTAAACTTTTCAATCCTAATATTTAAGATTCTCCTGCGGAGCGAGGCAGACATTTTGACTGACATGATTGGTTAATATTTCTCCGTTTCTCCGCCCCGCTGTAATGGACAGGCACCCTAACTGTCTGAGTGACTGACAGAGAACACACAACCGAAATTTGTGGTCGTAGAAAACTGAATTTTGGCATTTAGGTTCTGTGTAGGGCCTAGGTCTTAGGCACCCACGCGTGTGCGCTGGATTGGAGAAGGTTCTTGAAGAAAACTCGCGATTCTCTTGAAACACTATTTATTAAAGTTTTTGAAAGTCTAGAACTGAGTAAATACTATAAAATACTATTTTGGTACGAGCACTTATAACTATATTTACATTACGAAAATCTGAACAAAATGAAGAATGGAACACACAAAATACAAAATTGTTCTGGACCTATGCCCTCTAGGTGGGCGCAAGTAGTGGCGGGGCCGACATAATTCACAATTTTGTCTTCCAATAAAATTAATATTGTTTCGGAATCATTTTAGCCTGACCAATCATAGCCCTCCGTCCTCTCGGCAAGTCTGTGCAGGTTCAGACATGTTCTGACCTGTCGAGAGCGGAACTGGCGGTGATTGTCTAACAAAGTAAGTAATTGTTCGTGAATATTTAGACATTTCTTAAGCTTAGTGACTTTGATTACAATGATTATGATCTATTTAAATTAGCTTAGACACTAAAACATTCTCTTAATACTACATATTGTTAGCTAATTACATCGCTTTTTCTCTAATTGTAGGGCGTCCAGCACAGATTCCTTGTAGTATTAGGGAGCACTAAGAGAGGATTTCCCGAAATTCTTACGGGAACGGGGAAAAACGGTATATATACGCATACAATGTCTGGCAAAAGCTAATCGATATTATAAAAACGAAGGTGTGATTTTTTGTTTTTTACCTGTTCACATCTTTACGGCTGAACCATGACTGAACAGATTTGGATGCAATTTAGCACACCAGAGGTTCATGCCCTGGATTGGGACATTAGAATACTTTTATGGCGAGAACATGCTCTTTTGGGGTAATTACTGACTTATACGCGAGCAAAGCCACAAGCTGCAGTTAGTAATATTATAATGGTGGAAAGTTTGAGAGAATGAATAGTTGATACTCATTCACGCTAAAACTACTGAACGGATTTCAATAAAACTTGACACTAATATTGCTTATACATCAGAATGAGAGAAGAGGATAGGTGGAGCTTGTAGCTAGATATTAACAGCCGCACGGGTTGATCTTCAAGGTTAAGCAACGCTTGCCAAGGTTGGTCTGTAGATGGGTGACCATGTTGACATACCGAGTTTCTACCATATCTTGGAAAGCAAGTTAAGCCGTTGGTCCCGGCTGTCATTTGTAGATCTTTGGCCGTCATTACAAGTTGTCAGAAGCCAGAAAATCTGACACTAGTCTTGCCAAGAAGCACCGTGTTTTCTAGTTAATTTGTTGTGGAGGTCTGGTAGGTAGCAGCTCCACGTGAAATACTGATATTCAGCTAAATCCGGCTTGATTGGAAGCCGACTCCAATATAGTTGCGAAAAGGTTAGGCAGATGATAATGACATCAGAATAACACGTACGCAATAATTTATACAGGGGAGTGGCAGGTGGAGCCGCGGGCGGCAGCTAGTAATCAACAAATGCATTAAACAATGATAAGTTTGATGACATGAGAATTATACAGCTTTCTGCGCAACGCGAGCTGTAAGCTGATGCAATGTCTGTGTGTAACATTCAGTAGGAGTAAAATAATTGTCCCACTCCAAGACTTCTGCTTCGAGCCTTATCCACTGTTTCATGAGATAATGAGAAACGCTAACTTACCCCCAATATCTGAATTCAGAATTTTAACTTGCGGTTTGTCAAATTTTAACTTGAGTGGTTTTCAGGCAAAGATAGCCTTATATACCTTTGCCTGAAAACCACTCAAACATTGTCAATTAGGTTCACAATACACGTTCTTAACTCCAAACTCCCAATTTGCAAACTGACCCTTAATGATAAGCGTATTTAAAAACTGCTAAACCGCAAATTATTGCCAAAAATGAGTCGGCAAGGAGATATCGTCAAAAATCTGCTACAAGACGCCATTTTTATAATAATGCGGCGAGAGCGGCAAAGATACTAGGTGGCAAAGTTGAAATTCGCAAAGAGCACATCAAAATCTAAAAAACTACCCATTTTCGAAACTCCCGGAAAACTTTCCGGGTAACCCACTGTTTTTGCACCAAATGACTCTACTTATAGGCTACCGTTACACCTGACGCAAAATAATGACTTAGTCGACATTTAAGCACGCTTTGCAGAAATAAACAATTCACTCTTGAATTAAAGACACACAGATGGTAGCTAACAGAAAACAAAGACTCCATCAGAGAATTCCACTCATCTACATTAATATTATAAAGAGGAAACATTTGTTTGTTTGTTTGTTTGAATTGAATAGGCTCCGAAACTACAGGACCGATTTGAAAAATTCTTTTAGGATTGGATAGCTAAATTATCAGGGAGAAACATAGGCTATATATTATCCCCGTACTCCCACGGGAACGGGAACTACGCGGGTGAAACCGCGTGACGTCCACTAGTAATATAATAAATGTGAAAGTTTGTAATAATTTGTAAATACCTGCTTAATGCTTCATTCTTATAAGTCTATCATTTACTAACACATTGGCAAGTATATAATTTTCAAACTCAAACTCAAAATTCTCTATTGTGAACAAGTGTAGCTACAGGACAGATGTTAACAAAAATAGGTAGGTTCTTAGAACTTAGTTGCCTGTTTAGGCATTGCAATTGAAATGAAAATACATATTTATTTAGTTTTTTTACTATAGATAGGCGTACGTTTGACCACTATCTCACCTGATGGTAAGCGATGATGTGGTCGAAGATGGAGCATGTTTGCCTAGAAGCAACCTATTCACTCTTGTCTTAAAGACTCCCAGGTTATAGCTATCTGGAAACACAGACTCTGGCAGGGAATCCCACTCCTTAGCTGTACGCACTATGAATGTGTTCCCAAATCGTTAAGTGCCTGTGGGTGGAATGTCCATCATATACCGGTGGCGCATCGCCGTTCGTCTTGTGGTCCGATGATGGAACGGGCTTGGCGGAATTAAATCACGCAATTCCGTCGCACACTCCCCAAAATGCAACCGAAAATTAAATTGAATATTATAGAGAACTTACATAACCACAACAACTCAACTCACTTCAACTTTCTCCAACGTCTTTCATACATAACTTTACAGTCTAAACACACATATTATTACATCCACACATTAAAATACCTCCGCAACTTCCCTTCAACACAAACTCACTCCCCGACGCTAGATATTATCTGAAAACTGTTTTTAGTTAATGAAAACATTAAGTCCAGGACGTGCTCCGCTCAGACCAGATCTAGACATAAGTAGACTACTCTGCTCTGGTAATGAAAGCTATACTAAAGTCTTCGTTATTAATATTCCTGAGAGAACCGTGGTAGAATACTTCCCAGTGTCGTTATATTGTGAGATAGTATTTTAAGAGGAAAATCTAAAGTTGTTTAGGTAATACATTTAATTTTGTACATCAATGAGTTACTATGAGTTTTTTCGCAGTGGTCTTGTTATAAAACTAATCTTAACTGATGTAATGATTAAGAGATAGTTTTTAACCGACGTCCAAACAGGAGGAGTTTCTCAATTCAGTTGGTATTTTTTTAAATGTATTTACGCCGATTACTCCGAGGCTTCTAATTCGATTTCTGTGTTTTTTTTTTTAGTTCGATGCGGCACACTTGCCATTTGGTCCCGTAAGAAATAATTCAGTTTGGCTCAATGGTTTTTATTTTATGAGCATTTCTGCTTATTTAAAAACAAATTAGCTCGTGCTAAAAATATAGTTTTAAAGGAAAAAAATAAAAGTACTTTTTTTTTCTTCCCAATATTTAATTTTTTTTCTCTCCATATAATTTGATACTTTATTTTTCACAAAAAAGTAGGCAACCCTACCTTCATGTGGCTCTTTGTCACTATAAAAAATATTAACATTATATCTCACATTCAAATTCTTTGTTCCGTGATTAAATAAGTCAAATTTTAAAGTAAAGGAAGAATTTTGATTGCAAATTTGTGTTAGTAGATATTAAATGTATCTAACATAGATAGATAGAATATACTTTAATATGGTCGATGCAAGATAAATTCGCAAAAACGGTCATTGCCCGTTCCTTAATATCTCTCCGTGTAATAAATACATTTTGAATCAAAAGATTAATTACTAGAAAATTTAAAGGATCGCGATAGATGTCGATTCAGTAAAGTTTAAAATATCTTTAATTCTGTTTTCGGAATTAAGTACATATGCCAATAAATGTAGGTCGGTCAATGACCGTTACTGCAAATTTCTGCTTCGACCATAGTTGCCCAACTCTTACATCAACACTCATCATTTCATATTACAAGTACAAGATACTCGTAATTTAACCCGGCTTAGGCCCCGAGTCCGTATTTTGTCCTTACTAATCACTTTTTTACGTTAAGTGTGATTAATTGAAAATATTAATCAATATCTAACATCTACACTAATATTATAAAGAGGAAAGATTTGTTTGTTTGTTTGTTTGAATTGTATAGGCTCCGAAACTACTGGACCGATTTGAAAAATTATTTTAGCATTGGATAGCTACATTATCAGGGAGTAACATAGGCTATATATTATCCCCGTATTCCCACGGGAACGGGAACTATGCGGGTGAAACCGCGTGACGTCCACTAGTTATTAATAATTACCCAAAGACGAGATAAAAGTAAGAAATTAATTAATTAAATTAGAGCAGTGTGCAACGTAGCAACAGCAAAGCGTCATTTGGCTCTGTGTTATCGTATTGCACGCACACGTTGTCTGTAGTTTCTTTTGTGAAAGGTTTGTGAATTTGTGACTCTGAGTGCTGTTTTTATATAATAATGGAAGATCTACTTATTACAACAACCAGATTTAATGAAAATCTCTTGAAATAACATTGAAGAAGGGGAAAAATCACCAATTATTTACACAAGACGAGTATTATTCATTTTTGAACAAGGTAAAAGCTTCCAAAGAGAAAACAAAACACAAAACGCCTGAGGATTACCAACGCTTGTCAAGGTATGTCGTAGTAAATATAGGACATACACAAAAATTAGTAGTTCCAGTGAAAGATGCGAGAGATTCACTTATGTATTACACATATTTAGAGGAAAACTTTGAAATTATTCATGAGACGCATATTTCTATCGGACACGGAGGACGCACCAGAATGATTAAAGAGCTTAAAAAGAAATATAAGAATATTACAATTGAACTTGTTACTATTTATTTAAACTTGTGTAAGCGATGCCAAAATAAAATGAACTTTTCTAGAAAGGAATTCATGGTAAGGCCCATTAAGAGTACTGAATTTAATTCGAGATGTCAAGTAGGTTTTGTTGACATGCAGTCACAGGCGATGGTAAAAACAAAAAAAAATACATACAAGTATTTTTTTTTTGTTTTTACAAGTCCCTGTTCAATGTATATTGTCAGAGCCTCACTGTGGAAAAAACATAAACTTGTACTTGTGTGTTTCTCTGTTAAATGTGCTAGTTAAAAGGAGCTACATGTAGAAGTAATAATATACTTGTAAAATGCATTTTCGTGAATAAACACTTTTAATTTTTTTTATTTTTTTTTTCATATACGTTTATCATGGTATATCAGGACTATTTAACAAAATTTGTCCAACTCAGAGCATTAAAATCGAATCGTGCTGAGGAAGTTGGGTATCAATTATTAGAAATATTTACTATATTTGGAGCTCCATGTACTTTGCATAGTGACAATGGGCGTGAATTCGCCAATAATGTAGATCAATGAGGTGTGTAAAATGTGGTGTGAACTTAAAATTGTTCAATACCGATCTCAAGGTTCTGTTAAGAGAGCAAACCAAGATATTGAAAAAATGTTAGCCACGTGGTTAGAAACCAACAAAACAACACATTGGTCAGAGGGTCTAAAATTCATACAGTTTATGAAAAACAAAGCTTTTCATTCAGAAATAAATACAAGCCCTTATGAATCTATGTTTGGTTGTAAATCGAAACTTGGCTAAAAAACTTTTCTACCCGATGTTGATATTTCACATATTACTACAGAAGAAGATTTAGACAAACTTCAAGACCCTCAAGATACCCTTATTGTTGCCGATACCTCTGACTCCTCGCACCATACTTCCGACGTGCACCTGGTTGGTACCCATTCTGTGAAAATTGAACCTGAATTGAAAAGTGACCCTAATATTACTAGTGAAGAAGACTTACACAAACATCAAGAGCTTCATCAAGATATCGTAACCGTTGCTGATAACTCTGACTACTCGCACCACACTTCGGACGTGCACCTGGTTGGTAGGTACTCATTCTGTGAAAATTGAACCTGAATCCAAAGTGACCCTAATATTACTACTGAAGAAGATTTAGATAAACTTCAAGACCCTTAAGATACCGTTAAATCAAAATCAAATCAAATCAAAAGTCATTTATTCAAATTAGGCTGAGTACCAGCACTTTTTGAACGTCAACGTTTACAAATAGACAGTCCCCCAAAACGCCCGCCCGTCACCACTTCCTAGTGTTTTAGCTGTGGAGAAGAAGTTGCCAACAAATTCCCCAGCAACACATCTATCTGTTGAGTTAGAAGAACTCGCATTTAAACAATAGTATGCAAAGCTTTATAACAAAGAAAATAATAGACTTTAGGCAACACGTACAACCTAAAAACTAAATCATTTGCCAATTGTAAGCTAGCACACTCCATTACGCCATCATAATCAGACAACTCAATGAATTAATAGATAAATAAATAACTCAAGCATAAAAACAATGTAAACCAAACTTAATAGGTATGCCTCCAGACATAAAGGGCGTGCCCGCCTACACGTGCGGGGGTAGAATCTAACAATATATCTGTGACTCGACGCCACAAGTGATAAACTAGGGCCACCAAATTAAACAAAAAGCAGTTAATCATTGTAACATAAAAAAAAACAAATCATGGCTAACAAGACGACCATTCACCAGAAGCAGCACCCGTTCACGAGCATAACGCAAAGATCAGCCACTACCCCCCTCGTCATATTTGAGGAAAAGAGGTAGCCCGACCTCCGACGCTACCGCAAGCAGTGAAATCTAAGGGACCATGACGAACTTGCTGCCGGTTGCTCAGGATAGAATCGTTGCAGATACCTCTGACTTCCAGCACCACACTTCACACGTGCACCTGATTAGAATCCATTCTGTGAAAACTAAACCTGAATCGCAAAGTGACCCAAATATTACTAGTGACGAAGATTTCGGCAAACTTCAAGAGCCTCAAGGTATCGTTATCGTTGCCGATACCTCTGACTCCTCGCACCACACTTTGGACGTGCACCTGGTTGGAACACATTCTGTGAAAATTGAACCTGAATCGCAAAGTGACCCTAATATTTCCTCAAGCAACAATTCTAAAGATATTTCTGGCGTTAATTTCAATAGGGAAGAATTAATAACGAGCCGGGAAGCCAAGATATCGACCAAAAAGCTGTCACAACAATCGCCACAACTTCCGAAAAAAATAAAGAAGTAACCTACATGCCAAACAGCTTTCTACGATCAGTGGTTTCGGCTGTGCGTTGTCTGTCAGACCCTCATCAGTAACGGAAGAATTTCATATATTAGGATTTTAGTTCAATACCTAAGCATTGTGGTAGGTATTCTCAATAAATACCTATTAAACAAAGAAAAAGAAGAAAGATATTTGGAGAATAATTGTAATTGAAATTTTAATGATGGTAGACTAATTTATTTACTACTTTGAAATTTAATTTTAACTAAAAATTATGCTTGCCGAATTTTAATGATACCTAATCTTTAATTAATAATGATGATTTAATAAGTACCTAAATCATTTCTGTAATGTTATCTTGATTTCTATTTTGATTAATATTATCTTAGTTTATGCACCATCTCATCCTAAAAATTTCTACGCCACGATATGCGGCTGGACATGTAGTAGCGAAGAGACGAGGAAAATGTAGTCAAAAAAGCCTGAACTCAAAAGAGGTAGAGTACGTCCTCCCGCTACGTGGTGAACCAGCATGACGAAACTCTTAGCAGAGGAACTACTGCCCGACCCAACAACCCAGCAGATTATCCTGGCGCCTCAAAATTAGGGGAGCCGACCCCACATAAAGTGGGAAAGAGCATGGAAGAAGAAGAAGATATGCGGCTGGACATGTTAAAACTTTTCTGTGTCTCTTTATTATCTTGCATGCAATGTATCATGTATACCATGTTTTTAAAACAAATAAAACTTTACTTATTTACTTCGATATTATGTTTTTAGGTTGATTTTACGGAGTCTATGATTATATAATTTCTATTTTGTCTGTTCTTGTTTGATTTAAGCAAAACCAGAGGATAAACGATTTTGCATGTAAGCTTATTTACGAATATACAAAAACAAATACACTCAGGCGTCAAAGAATTCCTCCGCATCGCTGTCATCCGTAAACATGCCCAGAAGACTGGCAGCATTGCCACGTTGAATGGCAACACTAATTCTTTGAGCAAAGAATATGTATATAGTTAGGTTTATTAGTTATCTAGTTCGTAACGTATTAAAACAATATTTATCACTGTAAAATAATTGGTTTAAGTATCGAATAAATGATTAAGAGCTTATTTTAGTTATGTATTTGTAAGTACTGTAGTATTATAAATAAATACCTGGACAAATAACTTCCAGTCTTAATTTATTTTATTACTTTTACCGACAAGAGGGGTAATTATTTATTAATAACAGCTGCTAAGAGTGATGAATTTCAATTTTACTTCGTACGCGCGTATCCCGATTTTTCCCGTTCCCGTGGGAATTTCGGGAAATCCTCTATTAATACTCACTGCCTAAGGAACCCACATGTCCAAATTTCAGCTTGCTACGACCAATAGTTTCGGCTGTGCTTTGTGTGTAACTTTATAAATATTGATGATTGATGACTAGCGGACATTATGCAGTTTCACTCGCGTAGTTCCCATTTCCGTAGAAGTACGGGGATAAAATATAGCTTATGTTACTCGCTGATAATGTAGCTATCCATTGCTGAAAGAATTTTTCAAATCGGTCCTGTAGTTTTTAAGTTTATTCGTAACATACAAAAATACAAATCTTTCTTCTTTATAACATTAGTATACATAAGTATAGATTCACTTGCCAAATCATGGGGTTTAAAATAATCAAACTTATCGTAACAAACATTTTAGATACAACATCATGTTTTGGATGCGAGACCGGTCGTTGTGGCGACGCTTTGGGGAGGCCTATGTCCAGCAGTAGACGTCTTTCGGCTGATATGATAATGATGATGATCATGCTTTGGGGTAACAGCTATAGTTATAACTGTCAGAAGGCGTTTATCTTTCAGAAACGTGCCATAAGGACTCACAAAGAGACACATGCAGAGAGCATTTTAAAAAATTGGAAATATTAACAGTACCTAGTTTATGTATTAACAGTACATATTCTTCAGTATGAATCACAAGAGGAACGTAAGATAAGAGAATGTACAAGAAGGAAGGAGTTTAAACACAAGATGGCACCAAATTTTAATGTAGCTAAGCATTGCTCCGGGTACCAAACAGCCGAATTGTTTAAATTTTATCAGCTAAATTAAAGTTATTAATTTATTGCCCTCACTTAATTAAAAACAAATTAAAAGCCTTCTTGTTGGATAAATGTTTCTACTCAGTATCAGATTTTATGTCAAATGATAAAAAATAATTTATTATAATAATAACATTGAACAAACTTTGAATTGTATTGATTGACTTGACATATTAATTTATTTTGTCTTTCAAATTATTTGCATGTGATTTTTTTATAGGCATATTTAGAGGCACGCGTTTGACCACTATCTCACCTGATGGTAAGCGATGATGTGGTCGAAGATGGAGCACGCTTGCCTAGAAGTAACCTATTCACTCTTGACTTAAAGACTCCCAGGTTGTAGCTATCAAGAAACACAGACTCAGGGAATTCCACTCCTTGGCTGTACTCAATATAAATGTGTTCCCAAAACGTTTAGTGCGCGTGGGTGGGATGTCCACCATGTACCGGTGGCGCATCGCCGTTCGTCTTGTGGTCCGATGATGGAACGGGCTTGGCGGAATTAAAGTATGCAATTCCGTCACACATTCCCCAAAATGCAACCGGTAGAAAACCGACAGGCTAGCAACTCGTCGTCTATGCTCAAGACTTTGGAACTTCGTCGCGACGAGCCTATCACTGCCGACGATCCTCTTGGCTCGTTTCTCAATTGACTCAAGGGCATCAAGCTGGTATCTGGAAGATCAGTCCCAAAGATGAGAGCAGTACTCCATACGAAGCTACTCTATAAGAAGAGTGCAGTACTCTATAAGAAGCTCAAGTTGGTCGGTTATCGGCACGGTTGCACCTCGGAAAAATGGAGCTGGGTAGAATTGGCTCCTTTTGGCCGAAAAGACACGCTTGGGTCTTAGTAGCATTGAACTTGACCAGATTGGCATCGCCCCATTCAGAGACAGCCTGTAAGGACACGTTCAAGCGCTCAAGCATAGCCTCCCGGAGAGACCGGATCTGCGACCCACCAGCTCGTGCGTCGGACATGTATCTCTCAGCAACAGAGCTGTCGTCTGCATACCCAAAGGTAGGCCGGGTTTAAGCAGATCATTAATATGCAGTGTTGCCGAAAGCACCGACCCCTGAGGGACCCCGGCATTAATATCCAGCAGTCCAGACGAGTAGTCACCTATGACCACTCGGATAGACCGATCCCTCAGGAAATCCGTGATCCAATCACACAATCAGACCGAAGGAAGGAAGCTTACTAATAAGGCTATCGTGCCAAACCCTGTCGAAGGCCTTCGAGATATCTAGGGAGACCGCTAGTGCCTCCCCGTGCTTCTCAATGGCCTCACTCTAGATGTGAAAGGCATACGCAAGAAGATCCCCAGTAGACCGATTTCGGCGGAACCCGTATTGTCGGTCACTAAGGACATCATTCGCTTCTAGGTATGCCAAGAGCTTATGATTCAGCATTATACATTATTTATATATTAATTATTATGTACCTAAAATTCTACACAATGTATAGTGTTTGTAATAAATTAAATGAAACATATACTGCACATAGCTCCCACATCCACATAAATTATATTAATAGCGAGGACGATAATTATGTTTCAATAACCCATTTCATCGTCATAAATAATTGGGTTCTCGTTTTCCTGCGATCTGGTTTTTATTAATATCTCGTTATAACTTTAATGAATCGGTTTTTGGTATAACGTTACATGGTTTGTTTCACTAATTTATACTTTTTTGATGAGATAATTTGATTCAATTTTATTGGCAAGGGAGAAAAGAAACAAAATAGGTTTTGACAAAGGAATGCGTTATTAGCTGAATCTTGTCGTCAGTACACATTTTATATGTCGTACATTTAACTTTCATTCACATTAACAAGGATATTTAAAATTGACTAGAACTGATTGTAATATATTGAAAATTTATTTGAATTTACTGAGTTTTACTACCCAAAAAGGGGTTAAATTCAACCCTAAAAGAACGCAGAGTTACAACATTATAGAATAGCTTACTTCAAAACAAATGAAAAGCGAGTTAGATATTCAAGAATCTCAATTTAAAAACAAATGATAATCAAGTTTTATAAACATCACGCTCTCGCATAGGCGATTGTAGTTTGTTTTAATTATGACAAAGCAGAATCCCTCCTTTACAACATAATCCCGGAGTTTCCTACGTGTCCCCGAATTCCCATTTTCACATGCATGCTACCTTATGCCATTAGTTAAGATGTGTACCAAGGAGCAGGACGTAAGCCTCCCACAAATTGTCACAACTAATGGTCCCGTGCGGTTTGCATGCATGGCTACTTGAGAGAGCCACGTAGAATATAGCCAACCTCTTAAGTACTGCATGAGGAAAACGTGCTCGCATTAGATTTCGGAAGTAACCAAAAAGATTTTTTTATGTAAAATGATTAAGTTTTTGAGTAAGGACAATATTAGTTTTAAATATTACATCTCTCGTCTCGCATTGAAACACAGAAACAAGCTATGACAAAGTGTAAGGATTAATTTGACTCGGTAATTGGCTACGAAAGCGTAGCAAATGCTACGCCGTAGCATTTTCGGAGATCAAAACTGTAGACAACAATCAATCTACGATTTATTGAAATTGATACAAACTGCATGGTCTAAATCATCGGTTTAGATGCAAAATATTTTGCAAAACGATTTTTCAAAATTCGTATCCATGGCGATATAATATATATTTCATTGCATTTTTTATATATATTGCTGTGATGTATGTATGTCTATGATGCTACAAATACACCCACGTAACTATAAAAGTTATTGTCTACTATGATGAACAAAAAAATCCCTTTTCATCAGTTTCAATATAATTAGAAACAGAACCAACACACTAAGCACCGTAGGTTACTTAGAAGTACTTTACATAGACCACCAGCAGCCTAACTCCCACACTATTTAGTAACAAGTAAACATAATTTACAACAATAACTACACATTACAGGTGTTGTTGAGCTTTAGAAGTTGCCAAGTCGAGTTGTTGAGCAACTCGAGCCTTGCCGCAGACTAAATCTTAAATACTTGGAATTGATGAGGAGAACTTGTAAACAGAACTGGAAGTGGGACAGACTTAAATATGTACCGGTGTTCTGATGGAATTCTTATTAATATTAAACAGGGTTTTATTGTGTTTTGGTCTAACGATTTATAATTTTGTTATTGCTGTTTTGTTATTCTGTCGTTTTTGAGAAATAACGCTGCTTTTTCTTCTTCTGGCTTGTCAATTTTTTTTTTCTTCTCTTTTTTTGTTATTTTGTGTTGTAATGATTTTGACCAGTTTGATCCGCTATTTTGTAGTCTCTTATATGCTTGATAGGCACTAGTTTCCATATAAGTAAGAATAAATCTACTGCCTGCTAACTATGCAGTTGGCCAAAATGTATACGTGCACGACCATATTATTGATGTTTTTTTTGAGTCGATGGTGAACTTAATACATGGTTTTGGCCCGGAATATGGTCACTTTAAAGGCAGCATCGGCATCGGGTGCATTCATTAAATCCTCCAAAGTACAGGTGTGTGGTCACTTGGAGCACTCCAATGTGTGGCTCATGTTCTGAACAAGGGCACCGCACGCATATTGGGTATCCGATTAGCTAAAGGTCTGGCCACACCATTGAAAAATGAGTTTCAAAAAAGACCAAACACGAACCCATAGTAAACTCTTTATAATAAACATCACGACCCACTAAGCCGTCGTCGACAGCAGACACAGAATAATTTACCTACACGCACAACTCTTCGCCCGCTGTAAATAACACTTGATATTTTAATATCCATTCGTTACATATTCATTTTGCAGGGCTGCTTCGCTAGGGCTTACATGAATAATTTTGTTACAAAAATTAGCCGTTGTTATGTACAATCGGATTATGTAATTACAATTGGTTTTGTTGTTAATGTTTGGGAATTTTGTGACCTTAATTTGCGTAGACGTGATTCGTTCCGTATCTGATTACCTTCATCAATATCATCTTCCTGCCCTTATCCCATGTTACTTGGGGTTGGCGCAACACGTTTTTATTTCTTCCATTCTGTCCTATCAGCCGTCACGCTATCACTAACCCCCTTTTCTTTCATATCGCTCTTCACACAATCCATCCATCTTTTTTCCGGTCTTCCTCTCCCTCTTCATCCATTCACATGTAAATTCATAACTCTTCTAGTTACTTGCGTCATCCCTCCTCTTCACATGACCATACCACCTTTTTTTGTGGATGGGAAATCATCAAATGACTCCTCCCGCTACCTACTAAAACCCGCTTCTTGCTCCTTCAAATGTCCTTTGCGTACCATGGCAGCGGTAACTCTTTTGAACAATTCCGCAATGGATTACCTGACGTGATTGTCACTTCAACTAACTTAAATTTAATTTTTTGTCATTGAAATAATGATAGGAATATATATTGACTCAGCTTTTATTTAGTCATTAACATTCTTCCTTTAAAGTAGGTAAGTTTTGAAGTCGAAGTTTTTTTGACAGTGAAAGTTATCACCGTAACTGATTGCAGTAACTTTTTAAAGATCATGATAAAACAGCTTCCCATCACTATAAAATTTAAAAAAATCAATATCAAAAATCGTTTATTCAAATTAGGCTGAGTGCCAGCACTATTTGAACGTCAAAGTTCTACACAAAGACAGTACCCCAAAAACGCCCGCCCGTCGCCACTTCCTAGTGTTCGCAACAATCTCCCCAGCAACACAACATCCTTTTTAACTTACGTAACTCAAAAAGATAGCTGCTATGCCATAGACACACTGGCCAGCGAGACGACTATCGATTACACAAAAAAAAAGAAAAAAACGAGCTCAAAAAATACAAAAGCAAAAAGCTCCGCATGACCAGCCCTACAGAGACATGCAAATTAAGACCCCCGTGTTTGCGTTTTAATACGGTCCGATGATCAATAACCTTCAGTGTACTGAAAAAGTTGAAATTAAAAGCTCCCGTAAAAAGTCCACGTTTCCATTGTCCAAATGTAAATGATACAGAATCGTATGTATTTATTGAAAACGCTTGATTTAAAACATTTTATCTGAATATTGATGAAGGCTCTTTTAGATTTTTTTCGTTTGTTTTTTTTTTTTCAATGAATAGGGTTAAATGAAATGGAAATTAGGCGACCCTTATGTGGAATTAAGTGGAACAATGAGTATTGAAATAAAAGTTAATAAGTTCAGACAATTACCAAAGAAATAAAAGGCTTCATTTCTTCTTTGTGGCCGCATGTCAGTGGTAACATAACCAGTCCGTTTAAGATGACTACGTCCTCTATTACTACTAAACTAATAAACTACGCTTGGCCAGTTCAAAGTCAAAGTACATCTACTGGCAAGTAAATCGGATTGTTAATTACGACGTAGCATTTAATAAGTTATTCCAGAAATGAGAGCAGAACGCACCATCGTACAATTTTCGCTTCCAATTTACACTAGGAAAACCAATATTCACCAACCAGCGATACCAGTTGGTTCTAAAACTGGCTTATGTTCTGTAGTTATAGTTTCCTATTTTCAACAGACTAACAACAGACGTAATAATAACTAAGCGCATAGTAAGTAACTTATGAGTACTACAGCAAAGTTGTAATTTACTATACGTGTACGTACAATACACATTTAACAAAAACTGACTCGTTGTTTTTTCTTTTCATATTTCATATTTGATCACATACCAAAACTGTTTAATTTTATAAGAATTCTAACTCCTAAATTTTCGTAATGGATTAAAATTTACCCTGTTCATGGAACTTTTTTTTAATCTGATTAAAAAAAATACGACTGTCAAACGTGAAACAGTGTTTGATAACCCGGCTTTTCGTGCTGTAGGTGAAGACACATCGCACAAACTAATACCATGGATTTAGTACATGATTCTGAGGCCCCTAGCGTTGGAATTTTCTTCGTTCAAATAGTTAATAAAAATAATAATCTGCAGTTTTTTGCCAATGACATTAATTGTAGGAAAAAAATAATTTCGCTGTTTTCACTAAAGAACGCTATGTAATTTGCACTTTTTAGTTTAATTTACATTCTCACCAAGTTTATAAATACTGGATTCACTCCCATTCCTGACAGACACTGGTTCTTTATGTCAGACACCGTTCCTTAGTCGAATTAGGCCATGGTAGTCAGTGATAGTTTTTTTTTTACTTTTAATGGGCACACGTTTGACGACTATCTCATCTGATGGTAAGCGATACAGCTATCAATAATGTAGCTTTCCATCGTTGTATAATTTTATTATTACACCATACAAACTATTAAACAATTTTACCAAAATATAAAATAGATCAAAGTATTGTTTAGCCACACAAACAAACTTTCAAATATGAAATAAGTGCTGTTAATGTAATCAATATCAGACGAATAACGAAACGGATACAAAACAAATCAAAATACTATCTGTATACCGCATGGACCGCCCACCATTAGCACTACCCGTAATCAGGGTTCGTTGGGCGTAAATAGAGAACCGCACAAATACGTACGGAACCCACTGCAAATGACGCGGTCGCCGGCCGCATGCCCGCAAATTTGAATTCGTTACTCATTTTCTGCTCATTGTAATATTCAGTGGTGGTATTCATATTATCCGATTAATTTTGAGGTTATAATCGTAAGGTAGGGCTGTTCCTTCTGAATGTAGATAGTAAAAGAGGTATAAAGAGCCACCAAAGTTGATTTTTAAGCAGCATAAACCTGGGCCCAGTCAAAATATTATACTTTGGAATTTATTTAAGTACTAGCTGACCCGCGCGGCTTCGCTCCCGCCTACTGGCTACTCTACCTACCGACCCTAACCTACCTACCCTACCTACCTACTTACCTACTTACCTACCATACCAACCTACCATAGCTACCCTACCTCACCTACCTTACCTACCTTCCCTACCTACCTGTCTACCTACCCTACCTACACTATCTACATACTCATTTTTTTTTGTATTTTAATTCTTATTATGCTATTCCGGACGAAGGAATTAGTCTTCGTCCCGAATAAAACACAAAAACTATGAAAATCGGTCGAGCCGTTCTCGAGTTAGTTAGAATAGTGTTCGAACAAACCCGACTTTGAGAATTTTGCTATATAGTGAAAGATTGGACCTTTTTCTAGAAGACATTTTTATATCAGCGAGACAGAAATAAAACGTAAAAAACTTTTTTACAAAAAATGTAACCGACTTCCAAAACAAAACACTACAAAGTATAAAATAACTTTAATTTCGGAAGTCGGTGTTTTTAGTTTTTTCGCTTTTTGACACCTTTTAGTTTTTAGTGTAGGTAACACTAAACGCGTACCCATTCACAGCGTACTGGCGTGATGTTATGTTATGAAAATAAAACTTACTAAGTGCTTTCGGTGTAAAGGTCTCGTCAATACGAATGAAATAAGCCCAAACACTTGATAGTTCCTACATACCGATGTGGAGTTCCCTTGACTCTCTGTCGTCTCCATCATCAGGTCTGATCCAAACTTTCATTCTTTTGTAGTATCACCCGATATACACACGAATATCAAGTTTTTACCAAATACGTGCCTACAATTTTCGAGAGTTGCCCTCGATTTCTCAGGGTTTCCATCATCAGATCCTGACGTGGTGGCAATGGGACCACACGGGAAGCACCAGCTTTCAAATAAAAAAAGAATCATGAAAATCGGTTCATCCAGTCGGTTAATGTGAGGTAACAAACATAAAAAAAAAATACAGTCTAATTGATAACCTCCTCCTTTTTTGAAGTCGGTTAATAAACTGAAGGAAGACGGACATCGGTGGCTTATTAATAAATAGGGTTCCGTTAGCAACCTTGGTACGGAACCCTAAAAATCGACTTGCTTCGCACGAATCAAGATCGTTCGCGATGGCTTAAATAATAGGGTCCCATTAGCAACTTTGGCACGGAACCCTATAATTTGCCTTGACTCGCAAATCGAACCGTCTGATACTTAGCACGAATTAAAAACTTATTTGCGGGCAACCTGGGAGTCTTTAAGACAAAAGTGAATAGGTTGCTTCTAGGCAAACGTGCTCCATCTTCAACCTCATCATCGCTTACCATCAGGTGAGATAGTGGTCAAACGTATGCCAATCTATAGTAAAAAAAAAAACTACTCCGTATCACCTAACCACAGAGAACTAATGATAACTCGATTTGACAGTTACTGTGAAATCGTGTTGTCATTCATTCTTAGTTCTGGTTCGGGATTAATCGTAAGTCTGTAGGTGATACGGAGTAGAATACGTCCGCAACTAAGCCCGAAACTACGGACTTCGGACTTAGAGAGTAGCCCCACCAAAATCGATCGCTCCCGTCACCGTGACCACCTTTGGTACGGTACCTTATTATTATTAGCCTTGTTTCGCAAATCGAACCGTTCGTTGCTTCGCTCTAAACGGAATCAATCGCGGAGGCCTCAGAAGTAGGGTCCTGTCAACACCTTTGGTACGGAACCCTATAGGTCTGATCCGCAAGTCGAACCGTCCAGTACTTCACAAAACTACTGAGTTCTAAATCAGTTTAAGACTCTACGATAAAAGCACTTTAAACGAAACCAGCACAACTCAGAGATTTAAGCAATTTTGGCCCCTATTCGTTTAAGACCTTCCAGAGACCAAACCGAAATTCCTACGAACTACAACAGTGTTTAATAATCGTGTGAGGTCATTCTCCAGCGGAAATTCCTAACACCGCAATTCAGAAAAACGCGTCATCAGTGCAACGCCATCTATCGACCATGTAAACTGACAAAATATTTGGCAGCAGAAGACGTTAAATAAGAAGCCCGTATGTAACGATAAATAACGATAAGATATTAAAATGTTTACTTTTATTTTGCTACGTCTACGTATTAAAAGTTTCACAAATAACTCTAGAATGTGTTTTGGTGTAACATTCATGCTTTCATGCATTTTTTGGTTCCTCAATAGATGGCGCTCTGACTGATCAGAACACAGTAGGAAGTTTCTTACTAAACTAAAAATTCAATATATTTTGATTTTGTGGATCGATTGTAACGATAAATAACGAAAAGGTATAAAAATGATCACTTTTATTTTGCCACGTATTAAAAGTTTCACGAATAACACAACAATTTTGAATGCTTTCGTGCTTTTCATTTTTTTCTCAATAGATGGCGCTGTGACTCATCAGAATACATTAAGAAGTTTCTTCCAAAACTTAAAAATTCAATATCTTTTAATTTTGTGGGTCGATTTTGATGAAATAAACGCTAAATGTTACTCGCGCTCTGACTAATCAGAACACAGTAGGAAGTTTCTTACTAAACTAAAAATTCAATATATTTTGATTTTGTGGATCGATTGTAACGATAAATAACGAAAAGGTATAAAAAATGGTCACTTTTATTTTGCCACGTATTAAAAGTTTCACGAATAACAAAACAATTTTGAATGCTTTCGTGCATTTAATTTTTTTCTCAATAGAGGGCGCTCTGACACATCAGAATACATTAGGAAGTTTCTTCCTAAACTTAAAAATTCAATATCTTTTAATTTTGTGGGTCGATTTTGATGAAATAAACGCTAAATGTTACTCGGGTTATCACTTAATATTTTTAAGTACTTAGATTTGCAATCCAATCTGTGGTTTATGCGTGATGCTCCCACAGACGCACAGACAAACAGACACAAATTTCAAAAATTGCATTTTTATGTTTTATACTGTTTTCCTGAGTTTTCTGTGTAATTTTCATGGAAAAATATTCAATGTACAGACACGGTTAGTCTACGATTTTATTATGTGTATAGATAAACGCTAAATGTTACTCGCGCTCTGACTGATCAGAACACAGTAGGAAGTTTCTTACTAAACTAAAAATTCAATATATTTTGATTTTGTGGATCGATTGTAACGATAAATAACGAAAAGGTATAAAAATGGTCACTTTTATTTTGCCACGTATTAAAAGTTTCACGAATAACAATAATTTTGAATGCTTTCGTGCATTTTATTTTTTTCTCAATAGATGGCGCTCTGACTCATCAGAATACATTAGGAAGTTTCTTCCTAAACTTAAAAATTCAATATCTTTTAATTTTGTGGGTCGATTTTGATGAAATAAACGCTAAATGTTACTCGGGTTATCACTTAATATTTTTAAGTACTTAGATTTGCAATCCAATCTGTGGTTTATGCGTGATGCTCCCACAAACGCACAGACAAACAGACAAACAGACAAACAGACAAAAATTTCAAAAATTGCATTTTTGTGTTTTATACTGTTTTCCTGAGTTTTCTGTGTAATTTTCATGGAAAAATATTCAATGTACAGACACGGTTAGTCTACGATTTTATTATATGTATAGATTTGGAAAGAAGATGCACCTGCGATAGGTATATCATAGATGGCAATGAAAGCTACCAGTAGATGGGCAACTTGCTTTATTTTTGTTTTGTCCAAAAAGGCTTCCATCACGTGTAAATTGTCTCAAGGAAAATGCTACCGCGATATAAGTATTCGTTATGCAATGTCCCATGTTTCAAATTTGCTACTTATGTCGATACTCTTGCGCCATCCTATCTTCCTAGCTCTTCGTGCTGTGCTGGCGCTGTCGCTGTGGCTGTGGAGAACCTCAAGTGATGAAAATATAATAACCTCGTAGGTAGTTATATTTTCGAGCCGTTTGGGGTCGTGGGGTCCGAGTGCACATAACTTGTTTAAAGATCTGTCAAGACGCTTTGTTGACAATTCGCGTGAAAGGCTGGTTTCTACCTCGTACAAAGGATAAGCATTGCCATACAACGTGGCAAGTCTGCTAGCCTTTTGGGCACATTACCAGTGGCCAGCGATGCGTGAGTTGTAGTTAGTTAAGAGTTTTTTATTTAAGTGTATATAATTATAGTAATATATTTTTTTTTACTTTATATAGGCATACGTTTGACCACAATCTCACCTGATGGTAAGCGATTATGCGGTCGAAGATGTTAACATAACACTAAGAATAGTACACTTTTTATCCCAGGGGTATGCTACCTTGGGATATTTATCGACTTTCTCGCGAACGAGGCGTCGTTTTGCAAAAGCTAGTTTTGTACAACATGTAACAGAATAAACGCAATACCTATTAAGGGGTCATTGTACTCATCATTATGAACAATTTTCACTATGGACCAACCCGAAATCGCGAAAATACATGTCCATTATTTTTCAATATTGTAACAGACGGACTAAAAAGATTTGCAATTTATTGACGGTGGAAACTAGTCTAGATATCTCGATATGATACGATTATGTTCTCTGCTCACATAATTGTATTATCTATTGATACAGATATATGATGAATTTAATTGTCCTGTAATAAATAGTTGCCCCCGGATAATTTGTTACAATTAATTAAAAGGATATCTTGAACTATGCACGATCTCTACAGAGCCTACGTAGATGCTTAATAGCATGATCTCATAAAATTGTATCTAAAGGCTGCCTGTCCATTGACGCGGAGCGAGGTAGCGGAGCGGAGAAACACAGTACCTAATTTAACTAATGGAATTGTTTAAAATCTCAGTGACTGAGAGCTTACCCAGAAGGAACCTGTTTACTCTGACTTTAAAGAGATGAGGGTTGTAAGCGTTCGTAAACACAGATGCAGGCAGAGAGTTCCACATTTTTGCTGTGCGCATTATAAAAGACGTTTGGAAACACTTAGTGCGAATTGGTGGACTAGCAACTGGAAAAGCAAGTTGCAGTGCGTCTGGATGTCCAATGGTAGAAGGGGGCCGGTGGAATGAGGTCGTGGAGTTCTTAGGCACACTCACCAAAGTATAATTGGTAGAAGACCGACAAGCAGGCAACCTTGCGGCGATGAGCCAAGTTGTGTAACTTGGCGTCTACCAGTTTTACGTCGTCAATGAGCCTCTTAGCTCTGCGTTCCGTTAACACTAGCGAAACCACAAGCAAAAACTAGTAAAACATGTTCTTTAAACTAAAGTTAATACCCGTACAACTCATATCAAAGCAACTTAAACCACATAGTATAGATACAAACCCCACTCCGGCCCAATTTCCAAAACGCGTCCCTTTTCTATCCTTTCGCGAAAACAAAGCAAACTTTGAAAGCTATCTCAGTTTCGCCTGACAGTCGCACGCTAATGAATGTTACGTCTCATAGTAATTCCTAATCTAATGTAGTGACGTCACCATGGCAGAAAGATAATGTCCTGTCATTTCCATTATTCACCCTCTTTTGGAATAAGGGCTGTTACATAAAAGGGGTTTATTTTTGACATGTGTGTTTAAAGTTTTATTGGATGGCATTTTAATTTGCATTTTAGAAGTAAAAGTAATCCTTGTATAATAGTGTTCTTAATTTGTATAGGAATGGATATTATTTTTTTTATTTATGTATAGGTACTATAATGTACACCAAAATTAAAACACATTAAGGAAACCTTAAACTAAAAAATATACAATTGGCGGCCTTATCGCATTCCGCGATCTCTTACAGGCAACCTGGAATGGATAGGGATAGCCTGGACACGAAATGGGGTTGCACTTGGTGCAAATATAAAGTTAACAATTTTTTTAGAAAAAAAGCAATACAATATACTAAAATAGATACACAAATACATACATATTAAATATACATATCAAAAAGAAAATAAATGTCAATTTTATAAAATCAACATTGAAAAAGTAATCACAGCGACAAGTAGTGTTCCCTAACAAGTCTCTTAAAAACAGGCAGCGATTGCGCGCGCTTAATTGACACCGGCAATGCATTCCACAAACGGGAGCTTGGACTGCAAAAGACTTGTCCAAGAAAGTAGTAGAATGCATTGGCATTTTCAGTCTCAAGTTATCCAATGACCTAAGAAATCGTTACTTCAGGTAAAGAGGAGTCGAAGGGGAAAAGAGCACATTATGCAATAAGGACAGTATATGAGAATTCCGGCGAAGGCGAATTGGCAACCACTTGAGTTTAACACGGAATTCGGAAACGGTCATATTTGCGCAAACCAAATATGAACCGTATGCAAAAATTTTGGAGGCGTTCAAGTTTATCAAGTTGCACTTCAGTATAGTTCTCAAATTTTTTTAGTTACAATATTATTCTCAAAAATATTAAGAGGTCGTCATTAGATTGTAGGTCTTATAGGGTCCGGCTAGGGAAAAGAGTTTGCGCAGTGGTAAGGCGGTTGTGGACATTCACCAAAATATCATGAAAACGTCGTGTGCCTCCACACTGAAATTACTATGGCTGGCGCTTAGCGCAATATGACGGACTGGCCTCACTAGAAAGCAGTCCCTTAAAATTGAAATGCACTATGGTCACCAACTCGCATTGCACTGTGGCCACTACATCGCGATGCACATGCTGTGTGACGACTGACTCGTGATACACTGTGGGCACTATATCGCGATGCACATGCACTGTGACGACTGACTCTTGATACACTGTGGCCTGGTGGCCACAGGTTGGTACTCTTGATGCATTATGGTCACCAAGTCATACACTCCACTGTGCGCTCTCCCGCCGTTGGTGTTGTAACCGCGTTTTTATTCTGGACAGGGCCACCTATCAAAAAACCGTTGACAACAAGTCGTAACAGCTATTTTTTTGTAAAGTGCAGTACCATTACTATTTTTTTTTAGAAAATGAGCAGTTAAAAGCTATCAAAGCTAGCAAAATTCCAGGAAGGTAAAAATTCTCTTTGATTTTACTAAGTGAAATCCTGAGCAGAAATGGTAATCATAAGTAGATAAGATATCATAAATAAATTATTTTATTCACCAGAGATAATTTTTCTGTATTTCAGAATTATTAAACGGAATAATAAATAGACATTTGTATACCAGTATGAACGTATATTTTACCCATGTATTTGAGTAAATATGTAGTATTTTTACCGTTGACATGTATCAGCTGTGTTATTTCTTCACTGCCCTTAGTTGACGGTTAGAGAATGCCTAGAGCATGAATACCGCCATTGTACCTACGTGCATAAAGTCTAAATTAATAAACAACAACATATGTAAAGACCAGCAGATTTTTTTAAAATAAGGAGTTTATTTTATAGTACAACATGTTAATAATGTACTTCATGTGTTTTTAACCACTAAATATTTGCTAATGAGTTAAAAGTCATCCTGTATAAACAAATAAAAATATTATACGATTTTTTTACAAGTAGCTACGAATAAAAATAATTATAGTCGTCATATTACAGAGAGCCTTATTCTGTTATCTAAAAATATTATACTGCCCCAGAATGATTTCACATTTGAGTGACAATTCGAGAAATCGTAGCATTTATTTCGAACTCAAACTGAAAGGCAGAAGTATTTCCACGTCGATTTATTCATACAAACTGTTGCAATACCTACTTAAAATTCTTTCGATATAATTATTGTTAATGATGTCAACCTGACTGATGACTCGCTTTCTATTACAAAGGACTTAACATAAATGTCAAAATGTTGATGCTAACCTAACGTGATGTTATGTTAATTCTCGTTTCATTCTTTTATTTGCACGTTTTATTAAAATTTTCGCATTTTTTAACCGACTTCAAAAAAAGGAGGAGTCCTCAATTCGACCGGATTTTTTTAAAGTGTTTTCGCGGATAACTTCGTTGTTTATGCACCGATTTCGATGAATCTTTTTTATATGAAAGGGTATGCTGCCGAGGTGGTTCCTTTGCCACCACGTCAGGATCTGATGATAGAAACCCTGAGAAATCGAGGGTAACTCTCGAAAATTGTATTCACGCATCTGGTAAAAACTTAATATTCGTGTTTATATCGGGTGATACTACAAAACAATGAAGGTTTGGATCAGACCTGATGATGGAGACGACAGAGAGTCAAGGAAACTCCACATCGGTATGTAGGAACTATCAAGTACTTATTTGGGCTTATTTCATTCGTATTGACGAGACCTTTACACCGAAAGTACTAAGTAAGTTTTATTAAATAGGCCCCAGTTCATAACATAACATCGTAAAACAATACTTTTAAACTTAAAACCATGTAATGTACATACCAACCATGTTCTGACAGATAAATTATGATTATGATTATGATCGCGCCGGTACGCTTTGAATGGGTACGCAGGTACCACTAAAAAGTGAAAAATATAAAACTTTTTACAAAAAATATAACCGAATTTCGGAAGTCGGTATCAAAAAACGAAATAACCAAAAAACACCGACTTCCGAAATTAAAGTTATTTTATACTTTGTAGTGTTTTGTTTTTGGAAGTCGGTTATATTTTTTGTAAAAAAGTTTTTCTACATTTTAAGTCACACTAAAATACGATCTAATCACCGTATGCCTTGAAAATACACCAAAACAAACTTCAGAAGCAATTTAAACCGTAACCTAAAAGCAGTTTTAGTGTCACTTAAACCTCAATTTAAAGCATCCCGAAATATACATATTTTAGTGCGGCCTAAACTAAATTATATCAACAAACTAAATTAGCGGCCGTTACTAAGCCGAAGCAAAATTACTAAAGGCCGAAGCTAATCAAGATCTATTGGACTCATTAGTGGTTAACGAGACCTTAACTAGGGTCATCCCAGTGGGCCTCTAACCTAAAAGCCGAGGTAAGTAATTCTTATAATGAACCCCTTAGTGATGCACGCAATGTGTTTTTTTTTGCTGTTGTATGGAATGCCTTAATTGTTTAGGGATTGTTCAGGTATTAGACACAGGTATTTAATTAAGAAGATAATAGGGTGAATTGAGTCCCATTCCATAGTAAACATATACAGTACCTACAAAGTTGATGGTAAAATTTGGGGCTACTATGTCTGCCTTTTCCCAACTGTATTGAGGGCTACCTCCAAACTAGTCGCTTACATCTTATGCCGGAGTACAGTGTATAGTGTATGCCACGCTGGGCACTTGTTGCAAACTTCAAATTCGTTTTTCAAACAAACATGTGGACACGTCGCAAGCGCTTGCGGTAAATTTCCTTTGATTTGTACAAAAAATCGACGGTCGGGGTCGGCTACAAGCGCTTGCTACACAAACCAAGTCAAACTCCCTATCCGTACTTTTGGATTTGTGATGATTTGTTGAGGTTTGGCAAGCGTGTTCCAGCTTTACATGGATTGATTCATATCTGAACTTAATGTGGGCTACTGTTTTTGCACTCACCAGTTGGCGCCCTGTCGAGTATAATCCTTAATCATGGCATTAAAGTTGTTACTACGCGCATGTGAACAAAGTTAGAAGAAAAAATATATGTGATGCCGTAAACGTGCGATTTAATACACCATAAATATTGTCGCAGTGTTACGTGGACTCATCACAATGGAAAAAAGAAGGAGATAACATACATTTATCCAACAAAAAAAGAAAGTTCAATGCTTTGGTCGGTAGAAACGTAACTTAATCTGCTATAGTTAGGCTGTTTTAGTAAAATATTCACAAAAATCGAAATAAATAAGTGAGTAAACTCGAATCAAAAGCTAACCAACAGTGAAATTTGACATTACGACAGCGTCACGCTACACTAGCCCCTCTAACGGTGAATTCAAACACGATAGCCCTCATTACCAAATTACTGATTAAAATGATACACCACATTACTTATTGTACTGCAGTGATATTCTATAAAACTCATCATCATCATCATCATAACAGCCGAAAGACGTCCACTGCTGAACATAAGCCTCCCCCAGAAGGGGGGGGGGGTTGCCATAATCGCCACGCTTGGCAGGCGGATTGGCGACCGCAGTGTAAGTACCTATGGTGTTGCGTTTTACAGAGAACGCTGCTGCCCATTCTCTGGTGAGTCCCTTAGTCGCCTCTTACGACACCCACGGGAAGTGATGGGATGGTATTATTCTTTTACGGCACCATACGGCACCGGCCGACACCATACACCTGTAAAACTCACCCCGTGTAAACTAAGGTGCAGTGAACGTGAAGCCAACTATAAGTCCATTCAATCTAAGTGCAACGACACTTCACTTCAAGCTCACTCCTTTAAAGTTTTCACAGAATAGACTGGCAGATCTCCGTTACAAATTACCGTACATGGATATTTAAATCGATAAACAATCAATTCGTTTCACGATAATTCTTTGACCTCTGAGTTTGTTTTGGTGTTTGTTCTCAGGGTGGTCAGCTAGGAAACACCGGCCTCATCTAGCGACCAAAAAAGATTAACGTGTAAAAGTGTTATGTCCAACCTACTTACAAAATACATATATTTTTTTTTTCATTATCAATCTTGTAAGTTTTACCCGAAGTGAGATTTCCAATAGAAAGGCAGATATAATCTGAAATATTTCGTTCCCCATTAGCAGTGTAAACATACGGCCGCTAGTTCGCGCGCGCATTGTTGGTATACTTTCACAATGACCCTACTGAACATAGTGTCGTTTTATCACAAGTGCACATGGGGGATGGTACAGGTTATACAATAAAGCGGGTAAAACGTGAAATGAAAATGAACGTGCTACGCTTTTGTGGCAAAATATCGAACCAGCCCATGGGGCTTAACAGTCATTATCATCTTGCAGCAAATTTACACATAACCTCAATGAATCAGTCCGTACATAGTTGAAAACCGTATAAAAATCCATTCGGCAGTTTTTTGGGTTTATCCTTACTAATATTATAAATGCGAAAGTAACTATGTCTGTCTGTCTGTCTCGCTTTCACGCCAAAACTACTGATCCGATTTTAATGAAATTTGGTACACAGATAGTCTAGAGGCTGAGAAAGGACATAGGCTACTTTTTATCCCGGGAATATGTTCCCTAGGGACCACGCGGGCGAAACCGCTGGCAGAAGCTAGTACACTATAAACAGACGCGGCAGATTTTCTTTATAAGTTAAGTTAAGAAGTTATATTACGATCTTATAACGTACTTTTTATTATGTCGCATACATTTTTTTTTGTTGTAGCCTTAAGGTGCCTGTCCATCGGAGCGAGACAGCGGAGCGGAGAAACGGAGAAATATTAACCAATCATGTCAGTCAAAATGTCAGTGAGTCACGTGGCGCGGAGGTTTTATGCAATTCCATTGGTTAAAAATTCTCCGTTTCTCCGCTTCGCTCCCTCGTACCGCTGTAATGGAAAAGTGCCCTTACTCTTTTAACTTAGACCAAAAACAAAACACAAGCACTAACACGATATTGCTTTTTCCCATATAGGACCGTTCCTTTTTCATGTAAAACATGTTGGTGTCCCACCTAGCGGGAGTATGTAGATCGGACCTTATTTCCAGAACGATATAGCCAATGTGTGATGCCGCCCTTAGATCTCGAGTTATAGGAGGATTCTGAAGGACGGTATTATGTGGGTGAAAGGGTCAGGTTAGTATGACTGCTAAAAATGTTGGAAGTCTATGACAATATTAAAGATACTATGGATGAAAAAGATCCTTAGAACCTGTTTTTGAGACATAAATTATGTAAAATGAATGTGAAAATTTGTCAAAGACACGTTAGAAGCAACTGTGATTGTTTAAATGAATTTGCAATGACCAAGTGCGTCACTTCTATGGTGTACATAACTAAGATTTTTCTCTTCCATTCTTGACTTGCGTTCAATTTGACATATATTTTCTTATTTTATTGCCTTTTTCCACAGACCACTAAAAGCTGTTTGATTCGTAGTTTAATTTTTGTTCAAAACGGACATTTAGGGTGCCTGTTCGTTACAGCGGATTAAGGCAGCGGAGCGGAGAAATATTAACCAATCACGTCAGTCAAAATGAGATTTTATGCAATTCCATTAGCTAAAATTTTTCTCCGTTTCTCCGCTCCGCTGCCTCACTCCGCTGTAATGGACAAGCCCCCTAATGCACAGTTTCTGAGGAAGTTTACCGGTCGTTTATCTGTCCGTTAACCACCAACCAATGACGTTATCACAAGTAGCGTTAACGGACAGATAAACGACCAATAAAGTACCTCAGAAACCGGGCATAATACGGCCATCCTACCTATAGACATTGATTAGATGAGATGAGATGTCAGCATAGATGACGGGGCCCGTTAGGGCCAGTGCCTGCCAAGGTTGCGGAATTTGTTCGAAAGAGTCACCCGCGGCCGTGGAACGCAAAGGGCATTAGGAACACGGATGTGTTTTAGTCAGTAAGAGTCTGACACTCACCGTCTGCTCTGCCCAGAGCGGGAGGAGTCATTTGATGATTTCCCATTATTATAAAAAAAAAAACTGGCCAATTGCGAGTCGGACTCGCGTGCAAAGGGTTCCCAACCAATTACATTTTTGGAACGAAGTTCCTTATCGCGCGTTGCGAAAGGGGGCTAGACGGAAAAAGTTAAGACCAAAAGTTGTAACGACACTTTTTGCTATAGTTGTAAGCCGTGCGGCGTGCGCGTGTTTCTCTGTCTGTCTCTCTCTCTCTCATAGAAAGCAAGCCAGTTATTGGAACGAAGTTCCTTATAGCGCGTTGCGAAAGAGGGCTAGACGGAAAAAATTAAGACCAAAAGTTGTAACGACACTTTTTGCTATAGTTGTAAGCTGTGCGGCGTGCGTGTGTTTCTCTGTCTGTCTCTCTCTCTCTCTCATAGAAAGCAAGCCAGTTATTTTGACAAGCCAATTATTACTAAAATTGAGCCTACTGATTAAGTTTATATTACATTATATTTGTTAATAATAAAAAAAATATTATTATTACTTCAAAAATAAAATTTTATTTCAATTCGTTCACTAATTAATCGAAAGGAACTTCGATCCATCCGGGTGTCCCTTGACACCTCTCAAGTTTTTTCTTAACATGTTATTTTAACACTACACACTTCTTATAGGTTTTCCTGTAATTTTTAGGTTACTACTATCTGTATTTTTTTTTTTTTCAAAATTTTAGGGCTAGTAGATTCGGAGATAAGGGGGGGGAATGGTCATTTTCGGTCTAATTTCTCGAATAACTTCAAACCGTTCATTTTAAAATTATGAAAAAAATATAATTAAAACCCTCACAGTAACCCCTTTTATTTGATATGTTACACGATACAGTTTGAACTTTTTTTGACCCCCACACGAAACCCAAATAATAAAAATGTATTTATTTACGTAAAACGTCCGTGTTTGAGTCACAAAGTTCATATTTGTACCAAATGTCAACAGAATTGATTCAGTACACCAGAGAAAACTGGCTGTGACAGACTGACAGACAGACAGACACCCGAGTGGTCCTATAAGGGTTCCGTTTTTTACGGATGTTCGGAACCCTAAAAAAATCTAATGACATTGAATGATCTACGTTACTGATTGACCTTGGAGATAACATTTAAACAGCATGTAGCCCAATATGTACTCCAATTCCGGGTAACAACATACATACGCTTTTTACATATTTACTTTCAATCTCTTATAAGAAGCCCGACTTTTCTCTTTAGAAATAATCCATTACGAAAATAGTAATTTGTAAAAATAATAAGCTTTCAAAATTTTGTAAGAGTACTAAAACATTTCATAGTTATCTAAGTAATTAAAACCAATGTCTTCAAATGTTTATTAGAAAAGACGAGAGAGCTAAAACAGTTCACTATTTCCAGAAATATAATACAAAAAACATTTTACTGAAACTCCGTATAATCGAAAGAACGAAAAATTCCTTTTGTGCCAAAGTGTTTTGTAATAACGTTTTTTTTTTTGTAACGTTCCCCGACGCTGTAATCAAGTTATTTTAGCAAAAGTCAGTTTTAATTAAAGTAAATTAATAAGAAAGCCATCGTCCACGACATTGTTTTGATATTTTCGTTTTAAAAGAGACGAGGGAAAGGTCGGTGGGGAGTTTGTAATTCTTTTTGTTTTTCACTTGCGTTTTGTGCTGTTCCTGTACAACTGTTGTTTTGGGAAGTGTTCTTGTTTTCCTTAACGCATTCCTCAACACTATGTTTTTCTAGGTTCAAATGTATCTCTATTCATTTATGTTGGTTTTAGATAATAGTCAAATACCCCATTGAACATCTATACAATTTAGGTACATTAGTATGTACCTAAATTCATCCTAAATGAGGAGCTTGTGACAGCTGCATCCTAAGTGACAGCTGCACGGGTCGATCTTCAAGGTTAAGCAACGCTTGCCGAGGTCGGTATGTGGATGGGTGACCACCTTTACAAAACGAGATTTCCAGAGAGAGAGAAAGTACGTTAAGCCGTTGGTCCTGGCAGTCATTTGTAGATCATTAGCAGTCGTTACGGATTGTCAGAAATCAGAAAATCCGAATCCAGTCTTGCGAAGGAGAACCGTGTTACCCAGTTAATGGGTTGTGGAGGTCCACGTAAAATATTGGTATTCAGCTGAATCCGGCTTAACAGGTAGCCAACCCCTATATAGTTGGGAAAAGGCAGATGACCATCTTGTTACCTTATTTGAGCAGTGAAATACAGATTAGCACATATTCTGGTGGGATAGCACATAGGCTACTTTTTAAACCGGGAGTATGTTCCCTAATAATTTACGATAGCCACGTGGGCGACGCCACTGGCTTCTGCTTCTGGGACTTTACTTCCTCCTACTACTAGTCTTCTATACATATAATAAAATCGTAGACTAACCGTGTCTGTACATTGAATATTTTTGCATGAAAATTACACAAAAAACTCAGGAAAAAGGTATAAAACACAAAAATGCAATTTTTGTAATTTTTGTCTGTTTATCTGTTTGTCTGTTTGTCTGTGCGTTTGTGGGAGCATCACGCATAAACCACAGATTAGATTGCAAATCTAAGTACTTAAAAATATTAAGTGATAACCCGAGTAACATTTAGCGTTTATTTCATCAAAATCGACCCACAAAATCAAAAGATATTGAATTTTTAAGTTTAGGAAGAAACTTCCTAATGTATTCTGATGAGTCAGAGCGCCATCTATTGAGAAAAAATAAAATGCATGAAAGCATTCAAAATTGTTGAGTTATTTGTGAAACTTTTAATACGTGGCAAAATAAAAGTGGTCAGTTTTATACCTTTTCGTTATTTATCGTTACAATCGATCCCGGAAATCAAAATATATTGAATTTTTAGTTTAGTAATAAACTTCCTAATGTATTCTGATCAATCAGAGCGCCATCTATTGAGGAACCAAAAAATGCATGAAAGCATGAATGTTACACCAAAACACATTGATTGAGTTATTTGTGAAACTTTTAATACGTAGACGTAGCAAAATAAAAGTAAACATTTTAATACCTTATCGTTACTTATCGTTACATGCGGGCTTCTTATTAAACGTCCTCCGCTGCCAAATATTTTGTCAGTTTACATGGTCGATAGATGGCGTTGCACTGATGACGCGTTTTTCTGAACAGCGGTGTTAAGATTTTCCGCTGGAGAATTACCTCACACGATTTTTAAACACAGTCGTGTTCGTAGGAATTTCGGTTTGATCTCTGAAAGGTCTTAAACTGTTAGGGACCAAAATTGCTTAAATCTCCGAGTTGTGCTGGTTTCGTCTTTCGTTTAAAGTGCATTAATCGTAGTTTTGCGAAGTACTGGACGGTTCGACTTGCGGATCAGGGGGGCTACTCTCTAACGAAGTCCGTAGTTTTGGGCTTAGTTGCGGGCGGGCATTTTCTACTCCGTATCACCTAACCACTGAGAACTAATGATAACACGATTTGACAGTTACTGTGAAATCGTGTTGTCATTCATTCTCAGTTCGGGTTCGGGACTAATCGTAAGTCTGTAGGTGGGGGGCTACTATCTAACGAAATCCGTAGTTTCGAGCTTAGTTGCGGGCGGGCGTATTCTTCTCCGTATCACCTACAGACTTACGATTAATCCCGAACCCGAACTGAGAATGAATGACAACACGATTTCACAGTAACTGTCAAATCGTGTTATCATTAGTTCTCAGTGGTTAGGTGATACGAAGTAGAAAATGGGCGCCCGCAACTAAGCCCGAAACTACGGATTTCGTTAGAGAGTAGCCCCCGTGATACAAAGTAGAATACGCCCGCCCGCAACTAAGCCCGAAACAACGGATTTCGTTAGAGAGTAGCCCCCCAGGCCTGTAGGGTTCCGTACCAAAGGTGCTGTGCTGACGGGACCCTACTGCTAAGCCTCCGCGATTGATTCCGTTTAGAGCAAAGCAACGAATGGTTCGATTTGCGAAACAAGGCTAATAATAATAAGGTACCGTACCAAAGGTGGTCACGGTGACGGGAACGATCGATTTTGGGGGGCTACTCTCTAAGTCCGAAGTCCGTAGTTTCGGGCCGTATTCTACTCCGTATCACACTACAGACTTACGATTAGTCCCGAACCCGAACTAAGAATGAATGACAACACGATTTCACAGTAACTGTCAATTCGTGTTATCATTAGTTCTCAGTGGTTAGGTGATACGGAGTAGATTTTTTTTTTCTTCTTAATATATAAGTAAAACAAAGTAGGGTTTGTACGAACACTTTTCTAACTAACTCGAGCGATTTTCATAGTTTTTGTGTTTTTGGATAAGTCTTCGTCCAGAATAGCATAATAAGAATTAAAATACAAAAAAAATGAGTATGGAGGTAGGAAGGGTAGGTAGGTAGGTGGGCAGGTATGTAGCGTAGGTAGGTAGGGTACGTAAGGTAGGGTAGCTATGGTAGGTAGGTAGATTAGGGTCGGTAGGTAGAGTAGCCAGTTGACGGGAGCGAAGCCGCGCGGGTCAGCTAGTAAATAAATAAAAATTATAACTCAGGAGGAAGTAAAGTCCTGCCATGGTTATGGAATTTGTTTGAAGGAGTTACCTCGGCACTGGAACGCAAAGGAGGAATATGATTTTAGTCAGTCTTCTTCGTGTCGCTGGCACGACAGGATTTTTTTATATTTGGTGGCCCAAAATGTTGCCGCCTCCACGGTATTACTGTTGGCATTACATAGGTCTACTTGGGTGCATGTTTTTGAGCACATAGAGCAAGATAGGAGGTGGAGCATGGTTTGTAACTCGGCTCCACATCCACACCCTGCTGTTGATCCGTCACAGTAGCCCCATTTTGACAAGTTGTAATTACACCTTCTTACTTACATTCTGAGGCGGTTCGGGGACTTCCAAGTGGACCACGGAAGGTTAGACCTTGCAGGAAGATGTTGGAGCGAACAGAAATGTCCTGCCTGGTAGTCAGTAAGAGTCTGACACTCTCCGCCCCGCTCAAGCGGAAAGAGTCATTTGATGATTTCCCTCCCATAAAAATGGAAGGAGGAAATAAAGTACAACAATATTCTATAAATATCACACAGTCTTTGTATCGACAAAATATGTCACTGAATTCCCATATATCTTATATATTGAGTCAACTTACGAAAAAATGCTGAGTAATAATCAGCTGGCACGCCAAATATTTTCCCTTACGGAATATTAAGACGAGCGACAAAACGAGACGAATATTACTCTCGTCTATAACATATCGCTTCCAGAAAACTCTTGTCACGGTCCCAATTTAAATACACCGAACCGTCACCCGAAGCCAATAACTTGTCACGTATATGTAAAGAAAATGAAATTCCCAGGACAGACAGGCACAAATTAAATAAAGAAAAGCGATACTCAATATAAGTCGGGACACGTACAAAATGATAAATTCTTTCATTTGTACCGCTTTCATTTAATTTATACAAATTTCCTCCCAAGTGGTGTGGTGTTAAGGTGTGCGCATAGTGGCTGATAATGACTTACATTATGTGCATTCAGCTGAATCCGGTTTGACTGGAAGCCGACCCCAATATAGTTGGGATTAGGCCAGGCAGATGATGGAATGACTTAAAAAAAAAGATAATGACACCAATAACAAATATCCCATTGACAGAAAGATAGTTTGATAGTTTTTTTACAAAGAAAAAGGACGAAAAACAGTATAGTTGCAACAAAATAGAAGGGTTATAAATGTAAAAGGTTGTGACTAAAATGCAGTATTTTATAAATCTAAATTCTTTTAGCCAAATCTTATCATCATTCAATTCCTGACTTAGAAGTTCGACTTGACACACTCAAAAGTCATCGTTTGTCATCATCTGAATCGTCATGGGTATTTGATTATTATGAAAAATATCCATGAGTGAATACTTGTTTGATAGATGTTATTAAAACAGTACAATTCGTGAAAAACTAATAAAATTGGTGGAAAAACCGAGAAGTTGAATTGAAGCGATCCAGTACAAAATGTTTTTTGTACTGGATCGCTTCAATTCAATGACGGAACTTAGGAGTGATTAGCGTGTATAGACAGACAGAAAAAAAAATGCTCTTTTTGTGTTCTATAGCTTTTTTTTATCATCCCTACTTAATTTTTGGTTAATGTACAGAAATCAAGGTCTCTACTGTTTTATTATATGTATAGATGTCACACGCCATTAGTGCTGTTTCTGTATTTCACAGATTTTAGAACGCTGATAACACCGTCCTTTTTTGAGATTGTTTAACTGCGTCTTGTCTGATCTCTAAGTTTTAAGAAATGTTATATAAAAAATATTCAGACAAATACCCTACACAAGAGTCAGTATTCCACCTAAACACAAACATAGCCACCTCTTTACAAACACCTAATAACAAATTCGAACGTGTCTCTTTGTCCCTATTCACGAATATAATTTGGAAAGGCATCGGATAATAGCCCCCGATGGTGAGATAACAGTCAGGAAATAGAACCCTGTTTTGTGATGGTCCTAATTTGTTTCACAATGTTTCAGGGTACTGATATTATGTGGCAAAACGACTCTTTTTGTTAAATTGAAAAAAGGGATATCTTTTCGATTAGATATCCACGTTGATGGGTTAAAATTTAATGGAATTATAAACGTTCCATTTTATTTTTGAACGTTTTCTATATTATCAGGCGCAGAATCTTCACGTCGTTAAATTACTTGAATTTGAATTAAATCTTCAGAGGTATGTTTATGTGACAGTTCTCTGTAGTTTCTTCAATTCAATACCAAGTTTTAAAAAGCTGTATCACAATATTTTGTGCCACCTAGAAGATGATTGAAAAATCAATCCCAGAAATTTACATTGCTAAAGAATCATATGCTTTTGTTGATCTGTTTGTCCAACACGGCGATTCCAACAATACTACTATATCACCATTAAATAAATCATAACTAACTCAAAACAAAATTCAATTCCCCAGTCCTCGCAAAACCATCCCCACATCAAAAGACCGCAAAATGCTCATACATCATAATAATAGTAATATTCTTCGATTCCCAATCCGCCATATTTTTCCTTGGCTCCATTATGCGCGCGCCCGAACACAAACAATAATAAAGAGACGCTGTTAATCTTGCTTCGACTGTGACCACTTTATTAGACACAGACACCCGTGTATAGAGAAATATACGCCTTCGGGGAAAAGTTACGCGGTGGATGTCAGGTTACTGGATGTGGCATATTTTCTTATAACATTAGGAATGTAAGAGGAGCTCGTGGCTAAATAATAACAGCCGCACGGGTCAATCTTTAAGGTTAAGCAACGCTTGCCAAGGTTGGTCTGTGGATGGGTGACCATCTTAACATACCGAGTTTCCTCCGTGCCTTGGAAATCACGTTAAGCCGTTGGTCCTGGCTGACTTTTGTAGATCTTTGGCAGTCGTTACGGATTTTCAGCCAATAAAATCTGACTTCAGTCTTACCAAGAAGTACCGTGTTACCCAGTTAATGGGTTGTGGAGGTATGGTAGGCAGCCGCTTCACGTGAAACACTGTTATTCAGCTGAATCCGGTTTGACTGGAAGCTGACCCCAATATAGTTGGGAAAAAGCTAGGCAGATGATTAGGAATGTAAGTCGTGGCTTACTAATAGTAAAAAGCTAATCACTGAATATTGCAGATGCAAGCTTTCAATTTTGAGAGATGTAAGTTGCCCGCAATTTCATACGTTTTCCGGTTCCCGTATAGGCTCTATCCTTCCTCATGAATGTGACTAAAATCATTTACTAAATCCGACTGGTGGTTCCAGAGATTGCGCGTTCGAACAAACAAAACAACCTCAGCTTTATCATATTAGTACAGATAATGTTCTAAGTTGTTTATGTATGAGAACTTGATTTAATATCCTTCACCACCACAGTTATTATATCACAATAATTATTGATTGGGTATTAAAGGAGAATTTGTTACGGAAAATAGGAACCCAACGTCTGCTGTTAAGACCGGTCAGGAAAGTGAACACTACAGTTGAAATAGATTTGTTAACATTCTTATGAGGAACAGACAGATATAAAGCCGTTGATTCACCACGTTACACTGTCCCATTTTTGCTTTTCGTGAGGTAAAAGGGTGATGTGTCTTTTGGGCTTTAGAAAACCAAAGAAGTCCGTTGCCAAAATTAGCCAATGAGTTGCATTTCCAACGTTCTTATGTTGATTCTGGAACATAGGAAGAAGAAAGAAATAAATGCCAAGGTACTGTAATACTTCCTCCTTGGATGCATCAACTTCTTCATAAAAGCTTTAGAAGAATTGACTAAAAAAGTAATATAATTTAGAATAGGTTCGAATGATGACGTATGCTTATGAATTTGTCTTTTTTGAAAGAACTGTAAAAGCTTTCTTTGGAGCATGAGTTCAATATAATTATCCATAAAATCTCCAACAGTGTTTTCTTTATTCACGACCTCTGACGCTGCAAAGACTCTAACCTGCAGCGTTGACAGTGCTAAGACCCGCAAGAAAGACCTTATCGATACTACAATTAACCACTACCAAACCGCTTCCATTCTTTCTAACTCCTGAATAGCCGTTTAAACTTACACCGACTGAATTTATGGGGGCCACTTTAGTTCGTGCATAGGTGGGTGACTGGAGTAGAAAGCGCCGGCGTCTAACTTCAGCATCTAAGTGTTTGCACCACTGTCTATTCCGTATATGCTAATTTCGCTTTAAAGTTTTGGAAGCAGTTCTTGCAGTAGAAAGTTGGTCTTGAAATAAATATGGAGTTTGATGATGCCAGTCTGTGTTAAGTTGAAGAATACGTATTTTGAATATGAGGCAGTGATGAGGTTATTATAATCGAAGGTTATCTACCGAAGGAAGGATATCTGCGTCTTGGATGAAGGTGGGTTGGTTCTCATTTTTTAATTTTAACATTTTTGCTCCAGAAACATCAAGATTTTCAAATGTAGTTACGGAATCTTTCCGTTGATTTTCGTTTGTCTAAGTTATGATTGTGAAACCTGGGAGTCTTTAAGACAAGAGTGAATAGGTTGCTTCTAGGCAAACGTGCTCCATCTTCGACCGCATTATCGCTTACCAGCAGGTGAGATTGTGGTCAAACGTATGCCTATTTATAGTAAAAAAAAAGTTATGATTGTTACAGTTTAAAATTGTAAAATCCATCAATTCAATGAATATCGGTGAAATCACATTATAAAATTTATTCATTTTTTCATTTATTCATCAATTCATTATGTAAAATTATATTACGTCGATAAGAAAAACAAGCCCATAACTACTAAGAATAATTGACGTCATCTAAACCCATATTTAACAGAGCACTAAGTAGGACAACTGTCGAACACAACTAGCCACGTGGCTTTGTCTTTGAACCTTCAGCCGTCAGGTACAGTCCTCTCCTGTTGTGATTGTAAGGCCCACAGAACACGGAAATGCTTCGGCTAAACACGGCAGTATCAACACTTTTATAGTGGGTCCAAACGACACCGACTTTAGTCTGCGCAGACTTTGAACTCTGAACAAAAAAGACTAAAGTCTGCACAGACTTATAACAAAGTCTGCGCAGACAAATGTCGATGTCGTCTGGACGGTCCATTACAAACGAATCGTACGCACAGATTACTTGGCATGAGAAACTGACTGCTGCACTGCGTGTCGCGAGTTAGATTCCCACACCGAACAAATATGTTTTTGGTCCAAAGAAAGTTGTTCCGGGTCTGGCTGTATGTGTATGTGAGTTTAAATGTTTTTTAAGACCATGATATATGTGATTATCATTCATAGTGTAGGGAAATTGTATATAAACTAAAAGCTCTGAATACATGTTTTGAGTGGCGTTGTAGTGGCATCAATACCAGCACAAGAAAAAATAACTTAATGACCACATCATCGCTTACCAACAGGTGAAATAGTGGTCAAACGCGTGCATCATTAGTAAAAAAGATACAAAAGTACCGCAGCGCCATCTGTCCTGCCAGCAGCGAACGAAATTTTGCATCGTGGTATCAGTTTTCCATGCGATTTGAACATAAACAATAGTCTGAATATCAACTATCAAGTTGTTGTCCACCGAAATCAACAACCGTCCGGTCGGAGGATCCTCCCTTTTCTGTGGAGGTTTGCGGGACTGAACAGGCGGAACACCCTGCTCCGCATACCATTGCGTAAATGACAGAAGTTGTGGGCTCAACGTGCTTTAAGCGCTACGGTGTTCATTAGTACTGATGTTCTTATTACTGCCAGTGTGAAATTTCCATGCTCTATCGTTAAGCCATAGTGAGCGTTATAAGACACTGTTGAAACTAACGAGCATAACAAAACTATTTAGGCATTACTAACTGCAAATTCTACTTATTTTCAAGCAAACGTTCGCATTCGTATCTTTTCTCGCATCTCTCTCTCGAGGTTTTTTTGAAAAATTGCGATTGAGACGCTAATGCAAACGTTGCTTAATAAGGGGGGGGAATGGTAATTTTTCGTCTAATTTCTTGAATAACTTCAAAACCATTTATTTTAAAATTATGAAAAATTAGCAGAATTAGCCCTGTGATTGTATCTGACTAGTGCATTTGGCTGTTGTTGAACCTATTTTATTTATTTCCCAGAAGCGCGTAAAGCGTATTCATAGCCAAGGTTTAAAACAACAGTTACATATGTCAGGAAAACTACTTCTTCTTCTTATCGTGTGGGCAGTAAGGTCTAACGACCCCACACACCCTAGAAAATCAAGAAAACTGAAAGCTATCCTTAAAGTATCATAAATGTGAAAACCACTACGTTTGGATGCTTGTGATTTTATTCTTTATTTATCATGCCTCAATGAATTTGATGAGAACTTGCAAATAGACCATAACATGTAGTATGGCACTTTTATCACGGTAGTGGAATAAAAATCCATTTAAATACTAGGGCAAAGCCGTTTGCCAGAGTAATTTTTTTCACAAAATTAAATATAGTTAAATGAAATCAAAACAGCTGACAATTTCCAATCGCCCAAACAAAAGAACATGTTTGAAATGTAAAACTATTGACATTTACCGATCACGGGACCATTGGATTCTCTATGTCAAGACAAGATAACACACGCTTTCATAGACAACGGGTGGACTGAATAAGTCACGTGGCGTTACTCTGGAGGCTTCAACGTCTTTAGTTACGTAATAGGTACCTACGTCTGGTACTGACAGGCGTGTTATGTGTAGTGTTCCTAGGAATGTTTAGTGGATTAGTATAGTATCCTTTTGTTTCCTTGAAAAATCACTGGCATCCTATCCAGTGACGAGGAATTACTAGGTAGTTTCAGATGAAATTAGAATTATATACCTAATACTTGCTTTTGCCCGAACGAAGTGTTCGCGCATATCCCGTTTTTTCCCGTTCCCGTACGAATTTCGGAAAATTCTTTCTTAGTGTTCCCCTATAGAGTGTAGGGAAGCTACATACCAAATTTCAGCTTTCAACAACCAGTAGTTTCGGCTGTGCGTTGTCTGTCAGTCAGTAACGGAAGAATTTTATATAAATTGATTGATTAGCCAGGATAATAATAGGTAATCGTGAAAACCAAGAGAGATAAGCAGTCAAGTATCTTGACAAGACGTGGGATGTAAACTCAGCAATCTTTGTACCGATAGTCCCGTTAGCCCATGGCTTAATAGCCACGAGGCTCGACCAAACCTTAGAAGGCTCTCGTTAAACGGACGGATCAATGGATTAATTAATTCAGAAAGTTATTTCTGGAGGAGCTTTCTCTCTCTGGACCCTGTTTTCTAAACTGTTGTACTGCTGCTTTTTTATACAGTCTGTCTGTCTGTCTCTCCGTCTGTCACAGCCAGTTTTCTCCGGATCCACTAGACCGATTCTGTTGAAAATTTGGTACACATATGGACTTCTATGACCCAAACACGGATGCGTTACTTTTGGGGGTCAAACTAGAGTTTTTTTAACAATATTGTGTGACATATCAAATGAAAGGGCTCACTGTGAAGGTTTTAATTATATTTTTTTCTTAATTTTAAAATAAATCGTTTTTAAGTTATTCAAGAAATTAGACAAAAGATGACCATTCCCCCCCCTTATCTCCGAAACTACAGAGCCTACAATTTTGAAAAAAAAAATGGAGGTAATAGATTTTTACCTAAAGATTACAGGAACACTTATTAGAAGTCTGTAGTGTTAAAATAACATGTTAAAAAAATTAAATTCATTCGGAACCCTTTGCACGCGAGTCCGACTTGCACTTGGCCAGTTTTTTTTTATTGAAACTAGATATGATAAGTTTTTTTGCATAAGTATAACAAATCTCTAGGGATCTCTCTCTTAGGGAGGCTTTATAGGGAATGACAGAAAGCCACATCATCGCCGAATGCTATAGGCTACTTTCTAAGGCATGCGCCCGAGAAAAACGCCGTGTGATCCGATTTTTGTGCAGTTTATAGGAGGTATCTATTTCTATTTAAAAGATACATGCACCTAGGCATTTTCGTTTGTGGATGTATCTTTCCCATATTAGTAGATTCCATCCTTTGCTAAAGGAGAAATGTTTAATTTTATCTCCTTACAACTGCCTAGCTTTTTCCTTCTTCTTCGGCTTCCAGTCAATCTGGATTTATTTATTTATCCTTTATTTCAGGCAACTGAGGCCTATAAAACACTATACAGAAATAAGCATAAAAAATCGAAAATAAACTAAAACATAAATTAATACAAAAAAAAATCTTAAAAACTACTACACACGAAGTAACGGCGTCGTGTTGCACTGCAAAGTATTGCGTGGCCGGCCGCGGAAACGCCGATACAGCACACCTTTCGCCCAAAACTCTTCTGAGGAAGGTCAATAAATGACTGGAATTCGTGTTATGGCGCGCCTCCAACTTCTCCACCCTCAAGGTTCAGTTGGTCTTCACCCGCAATTAGCTGAATACCGGTACTTTACGTGGAGTGGCTGCCAGAGCAGACCAGACCACCACAACACGTTAATTGGGTAACACGGTACTCCTTCGCAAGGAAAACAATAATATCTTTACAACGAACCCACAGAAATGAGAAATAATTATTTTTAACCTGCATTTACTCACAAGTTAATAATGGACGGTATTTTTGTAACATTTTGCAAGATTAACTTTTTGTAGGCCATTTTTCTTTTTGCATCATTTACATCCATGCGCAACCGGGGCAGGTCGCTATAGTCAAAGTTATAATTCATATAAATATTTCAAATCGACCTTGAAACTGAGTAGGAAGGAAGCAACAACTTGGACGAACACGTTTATCATAATCTCGACCAATTCCCCAGCGCTGATCCCAACTGGCAACCTTTCGCCACATGTATCAATTTGTAGGGACCCTAACTTATCTACAACTACGCGACCCGACCGATATCATCCGAATAACGGGGGAGATAACTGTTTACTAAATATTAAGGGCCTGTTTGACTGTATCCGAATGGGCAATACTTACTTATTTAACACTAGACTAAAAAAATGTAATAGATTTTATATGAAACTGACTTTTGTTCGCGACTTCGTACGCGCATATATCCCGCTTTTTCCCGATCCCGTGGGAATTTCAGGAAATCCTTTCCAGGAAATTTCCAGGAAGACCAGTAGTTTCGGCTGTGCGATATCTCTTATTCACTCAGTCACTCAGTAACGGAAGAATTTTTATATTAGGATTAATAGATTACACAAATCGTGAACACGCTTGTATTCAACGAAGAATTAAGCAGCGGTGCACCTAAAGCACATTGGCTGACGGTTAATGATTTACAGTTTTTATAACTGTCAATACAGTAATTTGACTAAAATCCTATGTAATAGGGGCGAAATAATTTATTTTTATTATAATTAGGCTCGCGTTTGACCATACTGACCAAATCTATACTTCTGGCTGCCTCTGAAAGATTCCATCTGGAAAACCAATTAAAATTTTGCTCGAACTGCGAATTGAACCTAGGACCTCACGCCTAGCAGTAGTGTTAGTGTATATATCTATGGTTTGTGTTCGCTAGACTAACGAGGCTGTCGAAATAATTTACCATTTAACTAATAGTAATAGTTTTTCACTCGTCAATATCAGCTTCGACGTTTGTTAAACGTCCAATGAGTCGCGTTGGACTCGCGCGCTCACTCCCTACTCGATTCGACCACAATAACGTCAATTTATGTGTGTGTACTGTGGAATTGATGTTTTAGTTGAATTCGATTTGGAGACATATTCCGGAGCATGGGCCTAGCCCTTGACTCATGTCGAAGTCCACTGCTGTACATGGCCTCTCTAAAGCTGTGCCAAAACAGTCTAGCCTGAAAATAGCAACATTTAAAACAATAATCCTATAACAAATTCATCCCAAACCCCTGCCATCCATCAAACAGAATACCAAGCGACCCTTCATCATGATCCCTAAGATAATAGCAATAACGTATTGTGTATGGCGCATAACAAAACACCCTCTGTCCATAAATTAGTCTTCATCTACATGCCATATATTATGTAGGTACTCTGAACGTCAAGTGTGACGTCACGAAACAAATTAAATTATGACCTCGTCGAATGTTGATGTAGTAGTCAAAATTTCAGCAACCGACGCGGTTTATACGCAACTATAATGTATGACGGTCCCTTAAGACCTAAAGTGGTTGGTGTAAAATACAAGAGTTAGCGGGAGTAAGTGACCCTAATTTCGGGGTTCATCATCTTCCTGGGACGCTAGATGCTATTTCTCTTTTGGATCAGGCTAACGCATTCTCTTCTTCTATTCTTTCCCGTCAATAATTACGGTATCAGTCACTCCCTTTTCACTAGATTAGTCTCTAGAATCAAGCTAGAAGTATCGAAATGTAGACTATTATATGTTATTATGAACCATTCTTGAGATCGTGACCAGCATTCATTGTAATATTTAATTTGTAAACATCTCTTCAATTTGACACTTAATTATTGTGTGCTTTGGCACACAGTAATTTAGTGCACAGCGCACTCTTTGCGCACCTACATCGATTTTTATTTTCTTTATCATCAGTTAAAACATAATTAAGTAATTTTTAATACTAGTCATGCCGTCACATGGTGACTTTACCTCGAAATATCTCGGCAACGTGACACTTTACACAAAAAAAAAATGTTTGGACCATGGGGGCCGCCATGGTCCAAACATTTTTTTTTTGTTGAAGTGTCCTCTACCCATTTATGCAAATAAAGATTAAAAACTTTAAAAAAGCTAATGTTTTTATATAAATCTGGCTCGGGTCGGGCAGTCGATGCAGCGTACCATCGATATGGTGTACTGTCGAAACAACATATTATCGATACAGTATACTGTCGATACAACGTACTATCGATTTGGTGGACAGTCGATAAAACGTATTATCGATATGGTATACTCTCGATATAACGTACTATCGATTTGGTGTACTGTCGATATAGCGTACCATCGATTTTGGTTACCGTCGATTCATTAACCCGTCGATGGAACGTTCTCGATACAGCGACGGTCGATGTAGTGACTGTCGATATTATGAACTAGACCCAAACTCAAGAACACGTAGATCCAGATCTACACAAAAGCAGAGCTATCTTTTGTGTTGTATGTTTGTACCTACTTTTATGAGTCTTGTTACTCGAAATAAACAAATTTAATTTAATTTTAATTTAATTTAATTGCGTAGTCTGCCAATACCGTCTATCCTCCAACCGCTAACCGGCCCTCCCTTGCATCACCCCACAGGGTTACCTCAAAACTTTTGGACTTACGCACACGTTTCATGAAACGTCAATAAATCTCCCTCGGAACCGACTTGGATGATGTTTATGGAGTAATGTGTTGCCATTCGAGATTTCCACCGACACCTACCTCCGTCCAATTCATTTTGGAACATTAATTTTGCATGAATAAGCGCTTTCGTGAGAAGTTTAGGTCCAAATAGGTTTGCCCGGGTCGGCCTAGTTTCTATTGAATGAGGTTTTATTTTTCATGTGAATTCATACAGATTTTAGAACGAAGAGCCTTTTTAGGTACAGTCGGCAAAAGAGTTTATTAGACCAAGAAATTAACCAGTCTTTTTAAAGTTGACAAAAGAAAGTACAAAGATAAATTGGTGATATCCATTTTGCTGACAACACAAATTGCCGCAGGGCAGTTTGATTTGTTACTAGAATTGAAATTCATTACCAAAATTACCAACTAACATTAATATTATAGTTCATTGAACTTCCTATAATTATAACGATGTTCAATTTATAGCACAGAAGCTATAAACTTCACTAGACAAGATTTGCAGAATGGGCAAAGCAAACAAACGTGTGTCATTGTTCTCTAAATGCTAACTCTAAATATAATGTGTACATTATTTAGAGTTAGCATTTAGAGAATTCAATTGCTAAACATTATTTGTAGGGTATATTTTCACAATACAAAAGAATTAAACATCTGTAGCCGAACTAGGCAAAATCTTGTATTTCGGCTTTCAGCGCCAATCCGGGGTGAAATAATAAATAATAAAGCAGCCATCAAGCAGAACTGTTAGATAAAATAATTATTAACAAAAAAAAAACAATATAACTAAAAAGGAAGTAACAAAAGTAATTGAAAATGCCTAAGGCATTAAGTCCGCCTCTGTACATTTGTGTGCATGAAGTATTAATAAAATAAATAAATAAATTGAAGCTTAATTATTATAAAACTCTCTGAAACACAGTAAGCGCCTACTTAGAAGGATTTTTTTTTCCTAACTACAGAGCGATAAGAGAGTTAAAATCGATGCGTACCTAATGCTTAGACACATCTAACACTATTCAAAAACAGAACTCGCAATGCAATGGGAGTTGCTTATGATTCTGTTAAGCGCCAGGTAAACTAGCACTAAAGTACATTGACTTTCTTAATATCCCTTCACAGACACCCGATCAATCAATTATGAAGCATTTTTCACAAGACAACGTAAATCGATTTTTATCGTGATCCTCACGATTGAGGTCGATTCATGACAGTTATATTTATGTCTTTATTTCTGTTTTTGAAACTCAATAAATGTATGTTGGTCAATGATCGTTATTGCGCATTCATCTCGCGCCTATCATAGCATGACCAGCCTAAAATGTTCCCGTTTCTCGAACACAGGCCTGCTTCCGGTAAGAGAGATACAGGGTGAATTTTTAAAGTGTGCCTTCATGGCCAAAATCACTGAAGAGATTCCTGAGCCCGATTTTGATGAAAACTAAAACTGCATCATTGGATTTTTGAAAAATCGTTATTCCTACCCAGGAATTGAACCGCTTAATTTTGAAAAAAAAAACACCTTGATTATTACACCATTCGAAAGTGTAGCTAATAAGGCTCAAATTCTGGGAAGTAATAACATATGGCAAACTAAAGTAAACCTCTCAATTTAAAAAAAATACGTAGTTTTCATCACCATCGTATCAGCCGAAGGACGTCCACTGCTGGACCTAGGCCTCCCTCAAAAGACAATGTCCAAATTCGCCCTGTGAAACAAAAGTATCGGACATACACGATAATTCATGTTCTATTTTATTATATCAGTTGCAAATACTTTTATAACACGGACTAGCTGCAAGCCAAAATGTACATTTAAAAGTATTTTCGCGAATAATAACATGAATCGCCGCCATCTTCACCAAACGTATGCCTATATATAGTAAAAAAAAAAAAAAACGTCATGTCATGTCAAAAAAGATTGGGGATGCCCAATCCAATCGATTTCATTTTTAAAGAACTGTAGTGTAATTATTTTTAATATGAATCATATTCTGAATTTATTTCGAATAAAGAGCAAATAGAAGATACAATAAAAAAAAGCATTCAATTATCATTCCATATATTATTCCCTAAATGTATACTTAATTCAAAAAAACCTACTGAGTATAGGTACTTTGTGCATGAGGTCATACTCGATTCTAAATAGATAGTAAGAATAATGCTGAAGTGATCAAAACCTTCGTATTTCACCATGATCATTATTCAGGGTTTTCTTATGATCGTTTAAGAAAGTGTGTGGTTTACTTCTAACTAAACGATTAGGTATTTACGACCATTCATATAAAAATAACTCTCCTTTTGGGCTTCGCCGCAATCGGATAAAAATACTTATCGTTACTGAATACATTATGTAGGTAGTTACTATAAATGTTTTTGATAAGTTATACAAATGTTATTAAGTATTAATATTATAAAAAGTATCGAAGAGTGTTTTTATAAGTAAAGTAGGACATTGTCATCCTTGTTACAAAATCTTAAGGAATATCGATAAGTTGTATCGTATTTTTACACACACTCCTATTTTTGTCGTCACTAAATTGTCACTTGACTGTCTGTCATCCACCTGTGCTTTCACTGTTTACATTAGCGTCGCTTGCTCTTTGTAATTGTGTCGGTGTGTTTTGGTGACTTTCGGGACTACTAATATTCCGTCTTGGCTATTATAATGGACTCTGATTGCTTTCAAAAACGACTTACCCGGTTGTGATTTTCGGAGAACCGCTCAAACGATAACTTGGCAGTTATAAATGTACTAACTCATACGCTATGGAAAGTGTATTTTGTGTAATTTGCGGCTCTGCTGGTGGTTCCATGTTGTTGGAAGATGAACAGATTCGTCATTGAGTACAACAATGGACTGCACCTCTTTTGGTAATTACATTTTTACTTTGTTTGCACCTATATTATTTTTTGTTGTATCTATATTATTCTGTTTGCAATCTCTCTGACTTTTTTTTACTAATAAGTTTCTATACTTGACCTTACACATTATGTTTGCAATTATCGTTTTCACAAAAAAAAAAGAAACAATTTATAAAGTATTTTGGTATATTCATTATAATAGAAACAATCTGATAGGTAAATACTCTGTAAAAATACAATTGAACTAAGTATGTTTTTTTTTTTAGGTTCAAGCTCATGATCTCATATGCACTACTTGTTGGACAAGAGCTCAAGAGATGACTAACACTTCAGTAACAAGTAATGTTGAAACTGTGCACTCTGCAATAGAACGTTGGCACCTCGGGCACGCTCACATCATCTGATTGCTCTGAGAACTGACACTCCACACATAATGTGAATATCAGAAATATCATCATAGATAGACTTATACCATTGGAGGTACTATTATATATATTATTATTGGGCCATTTTTAAAATTGGATTTGCAGTGGGTGCCATTGATCTGACTTGCTATTTTCTTGTTTAAGATATGTGCATCACATTATATTTGCCATCCTTGTTGGCAAATATGTGATCGTGCTGCCAGGCATTATTCAGCACCACCTTCATCAAGGGATACTCCTACAACAAGCAATCATCCGGGTTGTGCCAATTGTGGTATTCATTTCAATAGACAAAGACGGCGTATTCTCCATAATGAAGCCATTCTTGTGCAAATACAGCAATGAGTTGCACCACAAATAGTAAGCTTTAACTTCCATTTGTAACTATTTATATTTATAATGGCTCTGTATAGAAGAGAAAATAAAAAAAATGTTTATTTTATACTTATAACATGTTTTTATATTACAGGTGACTGCAAATGATTACATATGTGATGCTTGTCATACATTATTTGTTAATAGAGTTACCACAACATCACAAGATTTGCAAGAACTACCAATGGTTGGTCATCAACATGATCAACGTCTGGTATGTGGTTGTTCACTGGCACGAATCCAATGTTACTCCGTACAAGCAGAAAGCATCAGCCACATTTTAGATATTGTGCGAAATTGAGTTCAACCCTGAGAGGTGAGGGACGTTTTTGATTGGTTAACTATTGCAAGAAATTAGGCTATGGTAAACATCAGATACCCATGCAATAACGGTCATTGACCCTCATACATTATTTGACTTTCCAAATAACAAAAATAGAAACAATGACATAAAGCTGTCCTGTATCAACTTTTATCGTGATCCTTTAGGTTTTCTAGTAATGAAAAACGGTTCATAATTTATTGTTTGAGTATCCACGAAGGGATATTAGGGAAAAATCTTTGTACTTTATTGCATGTTTATCTGGTGCCGACCATAGTATGCTTAAACTTGCCTGATGTGCTATTTTGTTTAGCTAATAGATATTTTCTGGTCAGTTATAGTCATGCAACATTTGTAGTGTAAATTGTTTTATTTATTGTACTATAAATGCAATGTGTAACCAACAATATATATATTTTTTTTAGTTGTAGATTCAGCCATCGGATTTGAATGAACTACAATTAAATAAATCCGAAACCATATGGAAATTACGAGGCAAAATTCACAGCCAGCAATAAAACATATTTTGTTTACATAGTAATTGATTCATCTCAAATTGGTCGACAAGCAATCGTACCATTATTTGGTATTAAAGCTATGCGAGACATCAAAATAATATCGACCCCTGCACAGTTTCTAGACTATATTTTAATTGCCAATTTAGATGAACAATAAACGTGAAATTAAAATCTGTGTTTTATTTCTTATTCAAACATAATCAGTAAGTTAAAGTAGGACTGTAGGTTTTAACACAACTTACCGGCTACCTAATTGGTAAGGCTGGTTTCATAGTCACGCGTTTGAACAGCGCGCAATGTTTTATATATACATTAATATACACAAACCTCTAATCTCACTCCAAAACCAATGCTAAGAATACAGGTATCCACTATCTGCCTATGTTTATTAGATTCTATGCATTTAAACGTTGCACTTACCTACCTATTTACTTACACTTTGGCTTTAGAAAAAAAAACTGCAAAGGTACCTAATTATTTAGGTAGGTACTGAAAATAGCTAAATGTATTATGATTTTGTTAATAAGTTTCTTAAAGATCACTCGGAGCTATGAAAAACTATATCTAATATTCGTTGTTATGGTTAGATTATAACCTCAAAATCTGATACTTTTTTGGACATATTTCTTTTCTGCAGCTAGTCCGCTATGAAAATAAGATCTTATAGGAGTTTACTAATGATCAACAATACAACACATAATTTTCCGATGCTCCTGGCTCCAGGGCGAACAATGTATGGGCGCAGAGCAATCTCCTTTAGGGGGGGGGGTGCCATAATCGCCACGCTTGGCAGGCGGGTTGGGGATCGCAGTGTAAGGTGTTGCGTTTTACAGAGAACGCTGCTGCCCATTCTCTGGCGAGTCCCTTAGTCGCCTCTTACGATACCCACAGGAAGTGATGGGATGGTATTATTCTTTTACGGCACCATGCGGCACCGGTCGACACCATACGGCGGACATACATACATACATATAGTTATATACACATATATATAGTTTTATTACTGACTAAACCTATTCCGTAACTGATTTGTTTCAAAAATCCAATGAGTTGTAAATTCTCGGGTCTGATGTTGATCAAAACTAAAGCTGCATCATTCATCCACGAAGCTACCATCACCGCTCATTCTGCTTATGTTAGCGATAAATATATTTAGATATATTTTGGTGAGAACGGACATTCAACCAGCTAATTATTTTGACACTCCAGTAGCGAGCTTCACTTCACCACCAATTACCATAATTATCTAATCTATTAGTACTAATACCTATTTCATTAGATAATTTTGCTGTCAACTGCAATGGTCGATGACGCGTTTAAATTAAATGCTAGTTTATCTAATTTAGTTGTTGGTGATACCTACGTCGAACGGACATTCCACCAACTAATAATTTTGCCGTATGGTGTCGGCCAGTGCCGTATGGTGCCGTAAAAGAATAATACCATCCCATCACTTCCCGTGGGTGTCGTAAGAGAAGACTAATGGACTTACCAGAGAATGGGCAACAGCGTTCTCTGTAAAACTCAACACCGTACACTGCGATCGCCAACCCGCCTGCCAAGCGTGGCGATTATGGCAAACCCCCTTTGGGGGAGAGGCTATGTCCAGCAGTGGACGTTTTTCGGCTGATATGATGATGATGATACCTACGTCTTGTAAATGTGACAAGCTATGTAGAGAAGGTAAATAACTATGTAGATTTAATTAGAAGACTCATCCAGTGTAAGATAATTAGAAATACTTTCTATTTTTTTTTTCAAAAATAAATTCTGCTCCGATAAGGTGCAGTGCAGACGACAGACTATCGGTGACACACTTTTTAGTCTGTGAAAGTAGAACCTAAGCAATTATCAGCCTCGCTTCACTTTTTACATATATAACATTAATATATACACGTATATTTCATTATTACATATATATTTTTATATAAATAAATAAATTATTTTGTGTGTCACAAACTCGATCGCATAAAAAGTGTGTCGTCTGCGCTGCATCTTAAATAATACAGAAATCGTAAAAATATATAACTTATTAAACAATCTTCAACCTTCTGCTGACAACAGATCCAGACCGGTACTCGGTGTCGATTTCTTCTCCACCGGGTAGTTCCGACCACTGTCTGGTGAAGTCTGTGTCCGTCTACTCCCCGCCCGATCCTAGCCCACGAGGCACCCGGCGGGTATGGCGATACAGGTCAGCAGATTGGGATGGCATGCGATCATTTTTCGCATGTTACCCTTGGCAGCCTACTTGCTTTCCTTCAACTGATGCTTCGTCGTGCGCTGACGCCGTGACGAATGTGTTGCGGAAGGGAATGGAGTACTATATTCCGTTCTCGGACGTAGCAATGTCTGGCGAAGCTCGCCCATGGTTTGGTGCCGAGTGCAATCGCGCTAATGCGATAAAACATGCGGCGTACCTAGCATGGGTCGACGCCCGTGCGCACAAAGCTAATGACGTGATTCAGAAGAAGAGAGCCCTTAACAGGGCTGCCAAGTCCTGCAAGAAGGTGTTGCGGAGGGCTCGGTTTGGCCACATTAGCCGAATAGGGAACAAACTTGCCTCATACCCAGCAGGTAGTAAAGCTTTTTGGTCCCTGGCTAAGTCGGTCGAATCGAACTTCTGCCGCCCCTCACTACCACCACTGCTGAGACCCGATGGGTCACTGGCCCACTCCGCTGAGGAGAAAGCAAACTTGTTTGCTTCTTTGTTTGCGGATTCGTCGCGTCTAGATCCTGGTGGCGCGAGGCCCTCTACTCCTCCTGATGGATGCGAGTCGAGTATGTCGAACATTCGCATTCATCAGAAGCACGTTCTTCGGGTATTGCGTAACCTAGACGTGAATAAGGCTAGTGGCCCCGACGGGATACCGGCAATTGTTTTGAGGACTTGTGCGCCTGAGTTGTCTCCAATCTTGACACGCCTATTTCGCCTTTCGTTTGAGACTGGAAAAGTACCGATTGCTTGGAAGCAAGCTAACGTGCAGCCCGTGCCCAAGAAGGGTAGTCGTTCTGACCCGTCGAATTATAGACCCATCTCGGTAACGTCCATTCTCTGTAAGAGTATGGAACGCGTACTGAATCGTAAGCTCCTAGCATACCTAGAAGCGAATGATATCCTTAGCGACCGACAATACGGGTTCCGCCGAAATCGGTCTACTGGGGATCTTCTAGCGTATGCCATTCACATCTGGAGTGAGGCCATAGAGAAGCACGGGGAGGCACTTGCGGTCTCCCTCGATATCTCAAAGGCCTTCGACAGGGTCTGGCACGATAGCCTTATTAGTAAGCTTCCTTCCTTCGGTCTGCCCGCCGGATTGTGTGATTGGATTGCAGATTTCCTGAGGGATCGGTCTATCCGAGTGGTCATAGATGGCTGCTCGTCTGGACTACTGGATATTAATGCCGGGGTTCCTCAGGGGTCGGTGCTCTCGGCAACATTGTTCCTGCTGCATATTAATGATCTGCTAAAACCCGGTACCTTTGGGTATGCAGACGACAGCACTGTTGCTGAGAGATACGTGTCCGACGCACGAGCTGGTGGGTCGCAGATCCGGTCTCTCCGAGAGGCTATGGTTGAGCGCTTGAACTTGTCCTACAGGCTGTCTCAGAATGGGGCGATGCCAATCTGGTCAAGTTCAATGCTGCTAAGACCCAAGCGTGTCTATTTTCCGCTAAAAGGAGCCAATTCGACCCAGCTCCATCTTTTCGTGGTGTAACCGTGCCGATAGCCGACCGACTTGAGCTTCTTGGTGTTACGTTAACATCTACCCTCAATTTTGGCCCTTTCATAGAGGCAAAAGCTCAAGTGGCTGCCAGAAAGTTGGGGGTCCTAGCAAAGGTGAGACGGTACTTCACGCCGGAACAGCTGCTCAAGCTCTATCAAGCGCAAGTTCGATCGTGTATGGAGTACTGCTCTCATCTTTGGGACGGATCTGCCAAATACCAGCTTGATGCCCTTGAGTCAATTGAGAAACGAGCCAAGAGGATCATCGGTAATGACAGGCTCGTCGAGTCGAAGCTCCAAAGCCTTGAGCATCGACGCCGAGTTGCTGGCCTGTCGGTTTTCTATCGCTTGCATTTTGGGGAGTGTGCGACGGAATTGCATGATTTAATTCCGCCAAGCCCGTTCCATCATCGGACCACAAGACGAACGGCGATGCGCCACCGGTACATGGTGGACATCCCACCCACACGCACTAAACGTTTTGGGAACACATTCATAGTGCGTACAGCTAAGGAGTGGAATTCCCTGCCAGAGTCTGTGTTTCCAGATAGCTACAACCTGGGAGTCTTTAAGTCAAGAGTGAATAGGTTGCTTCTAGGCAAACGTGCTCCATCTTCGACCGCATCATCGCTTACCATCAGGTGAGATTGTGGTCAAACGTATGCCTATATATAGTAAAAAAAAAAAAAAACAATCTACGAGTTTTATAATTTCAGACAGATAGCGCTCTGTTTTTTTTTATTGACAGTCTCGCACAAATAGACCACATCATCGCTATCAATAACAATATAATAATAAAATATAAAATAAAAGCTTATTATAGTCCTCTGCCAACCCCATGGATGTAAACAGTCGTGATGCATATGTTAAAACACTAGCTGAAAAGACAATAGTAAGCCAAAACAACCCAACTCACTCATTTCATCAACATGAAATGGCAAATTACTAAAAACTCAATTACATTTTGCCGGTTACACTGCCGAGCATATATATGGTCAGAGAGATAATTTAATATATTACGCTATACTTCAGTCATCATTTTGACGTAGGTACCGTGTCTTTAATTATTACTTGTTTGTTAGTCTCGTTAAGGACAAGAGATTTACTACTATAATGTTACGGTTGTTTTTGTGCTTGAAAAACGTCCGAAAATTGATCTTCAAATTCTGATGGAAAATGATTTTAATATATCTTCATGCAAGGCTAAAAAAGATACACTAAAATGAAAAGTATTTTTTATTGTAATTTTGTTTTTGCAGACCAAAATTACATTACAACTACGTTTTTTCAGTGTCTTGCACTTGCCCCCTATGCAGATCTCCTTAAAACTTGTTGAGAATGCAGGGAAGGAATCCGAAGGCTTGTACTACGGTAAGAGATAGCGGGAGATTTTATTATTTGCTTGCTTCTGTGAGAAACTATCGTTTGCTAGCTCGACAGGGCCCAGTACTTTTGGAGACTAATACTTCGAATACAAATAATCCACGACGCGCAGTACAATTTCCCAGAACTGTAACTCGACAACATCAACGCGAGCACCCTCCTCATAATGTACGTACGAGCTTACAGCGGCAGCGCGGCCGCACAATTTAACTTGTGCCTGTGTCAGCCACCGTGACGTGATGCCCCTTAGTGCCAGCCCATGTTACAAATTGACCGTAAACATAGTTCCGTAGGTTCCGCTTCAAGTTGTAATGCTATACCTTGTTTTGGCTTAATTTTGGAGTATGTTGTGTTACACTCGATTTCACTTCGGGAATTTCATTCTAGAGCTAAGAATGCTAATAAAATATGTATGAGTAGGTGCGTCTGTTGGTACTCGTGCGTTAATCATAAACGTTTTAACTTGAGATAGAATACTCAGAATATAAATTGGTGGGGGACTATGCTCAGCAGTGCGTTCGACTGAAATAAATACTACTAAAATGTCTAAGCTTTTAAGAGGTTTAATGCGTTTTAAAAAGGATCGTAACATTCCCTTTGTGACTAAATTCAATCAAATTACGAGTACATTATCTCTGTGTAAAAATAAACATAAATCGGAATCCTCTTACTTTAAATGCACGCCAAAGTAAGCGAATCACGCCAGTGCCAGGGGCGCTACGACCGTCAACTATTTTCTTTGTACAATGTCCCAGCTACTGCTTTGTAATGGACAGAGTTATCTCAGTATGTTGTGGCTTGACAACGCAGAATTCAAAGTCCTTTGATAAAAGCCGGTTTGTAGCAGTGAGCGAGTTTCTACTGAAACTATTAATTTCAAAGTATTTTTGGTGGTTGTTCTTATTAATGGTGTGGTAGTTCTAGGTACTTGCTTATGCCAATAAAATACATAGTTCTATGAAAATTTATCGGTATTAAAAACATGACACGTTCTGTGATTCTGTAATCAGAATATTTTCTTCTTTATTTTATTAAACTACGCAGTAAATGTAAAGTTGTCCGCTCTTGAACTCGATCACGCCTGATGGAATCAAGTCAACCTTATATTTTGTAGAAATAAGAAAGCGTACAACTTTTAACTACGATTCGATTCGATTTCGATTGCATTCTTACAAATTTACCAATAGAAAGGTGTGTAAAATTACTTAAACATCTCGCCCAAAATAATTAGCAACCCCAACCCAACCCAACTCGCACTTACAGCCCCATTAACAGAAAATCAGCATTTTTAATCAAAATATTTGCCTAAAAAGGTTGACGTGAAAAATAATGCTTTATGACCATTAATCTCGTAAAAAGGTCCAGGGACGGCAGGGACCAAGGTGGGCCAAGTAATGGAGTTCCGTTGTATAGTCGTGAACCAAGAGTTGGATGTCCCACTCCCAACCCCTTGACTGTGTTACATAAAACATTTGGGACGGGAGTTGGCACGAAAATAAATGTACCAATATTTTTGGGGCACATTTTTTTGTGTGTGTTTTTTGCACGGACATGTAAAATGATGGATAGGTGAATGATGTAACTGTCCCTTTAAGTAAATGATAAACTCTGATCTGTGGAGATAAATGTACTGGATTAACACATACTCTAAGTACAATACTCTAGATTAAGTGTGCCTGTCCATTATAGCGAAGCGAGGCAGCGGAACGTAGAAACTTTAACCAACGGAATTGCATGAAATCTCCGCACCACGTGAGTCATTGACATTTTGACTGACATGATTGGTTATTATTTCTCCGTTTCTCCGCTTCGCTGCCTCGCTTCGTTTTAATGGACAGGCACCCTAAGAGTAATCTATTAATGCCAAGTTCTATTACTGGACTCGAAAGCTTTTTCAGTCGCGGTGACAACGGTAAAAAAATTCTCGAATCACGTTAATGTTAATTAGCAACAAGCTATAGATATATTTTTCCCATTTCATTTGGGGAGGCTAAGTCGAGGTCGCATAAAGTGGAGGAAATTAGTTAGACTAGGGATGTATAAAAAACTTTTTTAAATAAAAACACAACTTACTTCCAAATAAAAACCCCTTTTTTATTTTTCAGTTTTAGTGTTACGTACTATTTAATTATTATCTCTCTCCAAAGTTCTTCATCAGATGTTTATACACACAGAAATTTAAATGGGGCTATTTCGATATAAACCTCTTTCGAATAAAAAAAAATAATTTTGCGAATAAATGACAGCGTTATGCCTGAACATGCGTAAAAAACATAAACCTCATATTGACGACCGCCTTCTTTTTGAAGTTGGTTAAAAACCTGCATGTAACTTTTCATTTCTATACATCTCGAAGACTTGTTAAAAGCTAAACAATGACACTGGTGTGTATTTGCTACCCTACTATTACTTTCAGTTGCTGAACATAATGGTTCTCAACAGTAAACTGCCATCTTTGACTGTAGGTGACTGTCGTTATGTGACATAAGAACCCGGTTGAGGTTGGCTACCCGGTTTGAGATTAATCAAACCTAGATTTTTCAAACACTAAATGTTAGTGGTACAGCTATTACACTATTTTCTAAAGATACTAAAATATTCATGTATTTTCTTGTTCGAACAGGATGAAGCAGATAAATAAATGTCAAATGCAACAGTATGAATACTTCGTCTTTTTTCGGGATTTGAATTCTTTTGTTTGAAAGAGTATGATTTAAAAAGACCAATACTGATCATTATAACAATCCACAAAATTAGACAGTGACATTCTGTCACCGAAAGCTTCTATGGATTGACTGCCGGAGTCTGTGTTTCCTGACAGCTACAACCTGGGAGTCTTCAAGGCAAGCGTGCTTCATTTTCGCTTACCATCAGGTGAGATAGTGGTCAAACGCGTGCTTACCAATAGTAAAAAAAAAACGTTCGAGAACCACATGATATTTAGCGCTGCATCTCAATCTCATACATTATGAACTTTGTGACAATTATTATCGCTGTATTGAATGTGACGACTTCATCTAGTCTAGATACTCAAGTCCTGTCAAATTACTACTTTTTTTACAAAAATCAGTCTCATCTCCCAGGCTACTATTCTAAAAAGTTTCCAACGACACTTTAGTCTTTAGGTAAAAAGCAGTGAAAAAGTTTCCTTGCGGAGACATTACCTCTCCAGCGTGTTACATGCTACATTATGTCGAACTATGTAGAATAATACTATGGTAGTTTTATAGTTTATGCTCTGTGGAGGGTCCTATTAGCATGGCTGAGGGCGTAAAATGTTGGTGTCTAAAGATTTAAGAAGAGTTAATACTATAGTTAGACAGAACACTTGGTTCCATTGAGATCGTAAGATCGGACTTAAGCGCTTATTCAACTTGTAGGAAATCTAATTAGGAACACAATTTAGGAATTACTGCGGTCGGGACCTTCCAAACGTCCTAAATCGGAATCTAACTGTTTTAATTTCAATTACACTTTTCGATTCCTAATCAGATGCCCTACAAATTGAGTAGTATATTAAGCGCTTTACGTTACCTGGCTGCTCTATTCCCTAAAAATATACCTGGGTGTGAAAAAACAGGACAGCATTATAAATGGGAATGGTAGTCATTACCAATATCGCTCAGGTAACACCATAGACTAAGGAGCCGTCTTAATAAAAAGCTATCATTTCGCGACGACTTGCTCGGTCTTACCGAACAAATGAACGTGAGGATCGAGTATTCACTCCACGTTCTATTAGGACGAGACGTCTAAGACTTTAGTTCAAAACTCTAACCATCTGGCCCGACTTATCAGCCCCAATTAGTTAGAGTAGAACGGAATAGGGACTCCATTATCCGCACATAAGACACCTGGTGTCCTGGTTTACATAACTAGTCTAGCTCCGCCCAGAAGCACAGAAGCTTCCTGGGGGCTGCTTGCACACGCTTCGCGGAGTGACATCACTGTTCCAAGGTTTGTGCACGTTCGAAGCAACGGCCTCGCATTCCAGGATAATGTGGGTGACTGATTCCTCGGCGCTAAAGCAGTCTCTACTCCCAATGAGGTATGAATGGTCACCAAATCAAGAAAAAACCGCGTCAAGCAAAAATTAATCTCGCAGCTCCATCAACCGGCGAGAAAATGGAGAAAATCATACATACGTAAGCCGTGTGACCTTCCATGTTCACATATTCTGGCACTAACGATGTCAAATCCACACACATTACTTTTGTTCTATATTTAGAACTAGCCTTCACATAGCACAGTGTGTGGGAGTGAAATATATTATGTGTGAGCTCAGTAAACCAATTGTTAGACGCTTGACATATTTTGGAAATCTTGCTGAACGAAATTGCTTTGCTACCAGGGGTGTAGGCAACTGTAAATTATATAAGAAAACTCATTTCTTGCTTGACCAATCTATCGATTTCTTACGTAAAACTATGCTAGGATACCCATAACATGTTATACAGATTCGTTTGACATAAGCATTTTTATAGAACCTCACCGTGAATACTTCGGTGAAGTGTAGATACAAGAATTGAGCTGTCAATCGGATACACTCAAACTAAAATGACATACTACTGTCATTAGTCAGATTCTGTAAACATCTCACCGTCATAAATATAAGATGAAATTAATAATCTTTAAGTGTACTGTCAATGCGAATGACAGCACACTCAATGATTCAATGATGCAGGCGATATGCATAGTATACTGAAAAAATTTAATGTATACTCGTAGAAAAAACTGTACCTCTATAATACCAAAAAGAGATATGGTGGCCTAAAAAAGCCACTTTAGCAGAATCAGAAAGCACATCACGTTACCCGTTCCTGTCAATTTTTCCCAATCAACCTTGAGCCTAATGCGTTAGCGATAAAGATGAAAATGAAATTTGACAGATTGTTGTGTGGATAATCCTTACTTCCTTATCCTTACTTTACTAATATTATAAATGCGAAAGTAAGTCTGTCTGTCCGTCTGTCTGTCTGTCTGTCTGTCGCGCTTTCACGCCAAAACTACTGAACCGATTTAAATGAAATTTGGTACACAGATAGTCTAGAGCCTGAGGAAGGACATAGGCTTTTTATCCCGGGAGTATGTTCCCTAGGCGAAGCCGCTGGCAGAAGCTAGTATATTATAATTATTATGATTCTACTATGATTCCGCTAAAGTAGCCTTTTAGACCCGCTGTCTTCACTAAAGTCGCCAGCCGCGTCTGTCAATTCGTATGATGACCGGTATTTCTGAATGACTTTTATTCTAGTTGTCAGAATTTAGGCTGATTCACGGAATTGGTTAAGTGAATTGAATTTATCGTGTAATGTGAGTTCTATCTTCTATTTTCACCCGTCTACAACCAACTCAATCTGCCTAGCATATTCCTAAATATATTGGGATTAGCTTTAAATCGTTAACGTGCTTGTAAAAATGGTAACGTATCCACGAACCGACGGCGGCAAGCGTTGCTTTATATTGCTTAATAAGAGCGACCCATGCGACTGTTGATATTTAGCTACGGGTCCTCCACTTACGTCCATTCCGTCCGTCCATTCTGTCCACAACCAACTAAAGTTTAAATTATATAACACGACACCACTCTAAAACCACAGCTTGCAGCTCACATCTCGAAAGAATCAAAAGAAAAAGGTACAAGACACAAAACTTCCAAACTCTACTATAAAACTGCTGTACCTTGGCGCAATCTCTTACTTTTATTTCAACAAAATTTTGTCAAACAACAATAAAACGGTGAAATTACTTCAATATATCCCACAGGGAGGCTAACTCTATTAAAAATATCGTCTCGCCTGCTCTATCAAATTGTAGAGATGCCTGCAAGATGTTTGTGGTGAATCTTGCTCTATTCACGAGATTATATTCGAGGCAGGATCGCGGAATGTTTCACGCACTGGGTATTTTACACGTTGCTGTTATATTTTGTCTGACTTTTGAAAATCACTTTGATTTCTGATCCAGTTTCAAGGGACTGAACTACTTTAACTCCCATGTTCAGCCAAATCATTCACTTAAGTTAATACTTCAGTCTTCTTCTTATACATACATAATATGAAAATCAATTGCTGTACGTTACGCTTCAAACTAAAAACGGCTTGACCAATTTAAATCATTTGTTTTTTTTTTTGTTGGCTTTGTAATTGTCAGGGCGAGGATTATTTGTATGAAAGAATATTTTGGATGTGTGACGCCGGGGTGAGCCACTGGTTTTTAATGAAAAAACCGTATCATGAATCTTCAGTTTTATTATTCGTTGTTATAGTGGCAATAGAAATAAACAATCCATGAAAATTTCAACTGACTACCTATTATGGTTCTTGAGATACAGCCCGCTGACAGACAGACGGACGAACGGACGGACAGCGGAGGCTTAGTAATAGGGTTCCGTTGATTACCCTTTGGGTACGGAACCCTAATAAGTGGTCCGATTTCCATGTTATCGAGTTTTTCAGGAGTAAAATGATGTTGAAAAGATTTTCTCAGTAGTAGCAATCTCAGCCCGCCGTTTCAAAATGTCATAAGCTGGCTCCTCAACACATGAAGGAGATAATGACTACCATGGAAAACCCCTTGCCAAAGGAGTTCCATTTTTATAAGAGCTTCTTCATCACCTTTCTACCAAACCTTTCTCATAAAATGGAAGGGGTTGATTTGGATTGTCTCGGAAATAAATTCGTGGTTGACCCGACCTTCAACTTCATCTATTTACAAACGCTTTATTTATAAATAGTCCCTACCTGACCTTATCACATTAAAAGATTGTTGAGCACCGGTTATCAATGAGGAAAGAGGACTAAAAATACTAATGGAGGAAAGAAAGAAGAGAAGAGGTGCTCAATTCGACTATTTTCGTTTTGTTTGATTTTCCAACGATACCTTCGGCAATCGAAAGACACAAATTAACCAAGCCCTTCAAAAAGATACTTTATCATCATCTTTTTACTCTAATCCCCGTCTATTTGGTAGTGTTAAGGCATATCCTCTTCTTTCACCTCAAAATTAACCACACAATATCTCCTAGACGTGTCGTTTGCCTGACAATCCATTAATTGATTCTTAAATCACCTTTATAAATGTAATTAATAATGACAATCTACTTCCAAATTTGCTCGTAGAACAGATGGCCGTTGGGTCGAAAAGTTTTGGAGCGGCGATCGCGTACCGAAAGACGCAGCGTTGGAAGGCCTCCCACAATGACCGATGACATGGTCAGGGTCGCGGGTAGCCGACACGCACAGGACCGGTTGTTGTGGCTACACTTGCGGGAGGCCTATGTCCAGCAGTGAACGTCGTTGGACTGATATGATGATGATGATGATGATTAATTCCAAATTAATCAAGCAAGAAATGGCTTCCTCAAAGAATATATAATATTTGCTCAAAAACCGCCACATTTATTCAACCCAGTGCGTGCACCCCAAATCTCAAACTGACAAGCGTCAACATTTATCAGTGTCTTGCGACAAACGACAGCAATTAACATTCCGCAAGCATTGTTAGCGACTGCGACTGGTTGCTGCAACTATTGTGCGAACTGAGGTGTGGCTGAGTCGCATGATGAATGGCCGGGTTTATCTTCGTATTGTATTATTTGGCTGTGATTGTTTAGGTGGGCAATGTTTTAGCTAAAGGTAATATAGAAGTCTGTATTGCATACCTTAGCTTAGCTTTTGTGAAGTTTTAAATAGGAGTATGTGTGTGTCAAGTTATGGAATTGGGCGGGTCATGGGTAGCCGCGTGCATGCTGACCGCTGGCAAAAGTCTCCACACAATGGGTGCCTGAAAATGGACGGCCCCGTCGCTGAAGCCGGCTTAAATAGAGGTGGCAAAATGACCTGAACATGTTCCGTGATGGCTGGTTTGAGGAAGCATGGGAGGAGATATCCTGGAAGTATTTGGGGGAGGCCTTTGCTTTTTTCAGAATGGGTTAAGAACGAATTCAGAGAAGCTCGATAATAACAGCCGCACGGGTCGATCTTCAAGGTTAAGCAACGGTTGCCAAGGTTGGTCTGTGAATGGGTGACCATCTTAACATACCGAGTTTCCTCCTTGGCTCGGAAAGCACTTTAAGTCGTTGGTCCCGGCTGTCATTTGTAGATCTTTGGCAGTCGTTACGGATAGTCAGAAGCCAGTAAATCTGACTCCAGTCTTGCCATGAAGTACCGTGTTACCCAGTTAATGGGTTGTAGAGGTCTGGTAGGCAGCCGCTCCATGTAAAATACTGGTATTCAGCTAAATCCGGCTTGACTGGAATCCGACTACAATATAGTTGGAAAAAGGGTAGGCCGATGATGATTCTTAAGAAGGAAGTACGAACGGCGATGCGTCACCGGTACATGGTGGACATCCCACCCACACGCACAAAACGTTTTGGGAACACATTCATAGTGCGTACAGCTAAGGATTGGAATTCCCTGCTGGAGTCTGTGTTTCCTAATAGCTACAACCTGGGAGTCTTTAAGTCAAGAGTGAATAGGTTACTTCTAGGCAAGCGTGCTCCATCTTCGGCCACATCATCGCTTACCATCAGGTGACATAGTGGACAAACGCGTGCCTATCAATAGTAAAAAAAAAGTCTCTGATAATATAGGTATATGAGAGTTTTAGCCCATGTTAACGTTCTAAACTGCCGATTAATAAAATTAGTTTAATTTTCACGCGGACTTCGCTGACTCCAACATGGTTGAGAAAAGGCTACTAATCAGATTGAATGTCTTTTAGTTCGGGGTTTCTGTGGCATCAATTGTATAGCTATGTACTTTACGATTGATGCCACAAAAAAACCGTACAATCGAAAAGCAATGTATAGTAGGTAGTCAGCGACGCAAAGGAAAATCGTAATCATTTCAGTCCGAGGAAATTCTACTGAAATGATATTAATATAACGCTCTTCAACTTGATATAAATTATGGACAACGCAGAATTTGTTCCCCATTGTGAGTTTGTCAAAGAGATCGAGTCAGAAGCACTTTTCATTCGGAAATTGAACCTGAGATTGAAGACGGCACAGATTTCAGATTCATTTTGTTAATGATTTTAATAGGTTCCTGAAAGATTGTTTTTGTTTGTTTGAACACAATGTGGGTTTTTTTTTGTAAAAATATGGAATACTTTGGATGCAAGAACTACAAGATCGATAGATGTAGTGAGACTTGGGGGATGCCTATTTCCAAGTGAGGATGTCTTTCGACTGAAAATATGCTAACGATATTAATTGTAATTTGGAAAACGTGTGTGCGGAAGTGATTTTTCTTTTGTCTTAATTGCAATTAAACTTGCTTGAGTCATTGATTTCTAAATTTCAGACTGAGGCATTTTAACGTTTTACCATAGTCAAAAAAGCAAGTGAACTGAGATATTTATTGGTAAAAAAATATGATATTTTGTGGTCAGGGCAATTGTTTGTAGGACTGCAAGCTGTTTCCTTTAACTTAGAGGTCAAGACTCGTCGAAGTGGCATTATAGATTCTTAAAGTTAGCCAAGAACAAAACTTGACTTCGCAATTTATTTCATGAACAAAGTTGAAAGTCGCAAAGGTGGCCAGGTCAGACAGTCAACATAATTAGAGCTAATGTAACTAGAAGCTTTAAATTAGGGGTGTGTTGGACTCACTTTAATTATAACATAGTACACCTCTTAACTGCTTTAGTTACTTTATTATTGTAAACCAAAAAATAAAACTTTATTTAAAAATCTGAAAATCCGGAGCATAATTTTTTATAAAAAAAATACTGAAAATAAAATCAACACCGTGTTCTATATTTTATTATATCAAACGTATGCAAAAAAGTCCGTCCTTTTGTGTCGAATGAAAAGTGAATTTTATCCTAAAGAGACTGATTTTCAATATTGTGATTGAAAACATTTTGATGAACGCAAACACAAAACGATGTGTGAAAAATATTCTAGTTTTATTTTTGGCGTAACATATTCTGAAATCTCGGTTAATGATGGAGAAACGTTTGAAAAATATTTTGGATAAGTACCGCGTTTCTTGCATATCTACACTAATATTATAAAGAGGAAAGATTTGTATGTTTGTAACGAATAAACTTAAAAACTATGGGAGCGTTTTCAAAAATTCTTTCACCAATAATATTTCACATTATTCCTGAGTAACATAGGCTATAATTAATTTTCGAAAATTATAGAAATCCCTACGAAAATTTCAATAACAAACCCGCTAAAATAATAACACGAAGCTGTGGGCGAACTGCTAGTTTAATATATCTTTATAACTTAGCTTTTGTGGGTGGAAGTTCTCACAGATATCGCCAAAGGAGAATGAAGAATAAATATAATATATCGGATTCCTACCGAATTAAACCCTGCGGTTTCGTCGGCTATCATGAATAGTAGGCCCGGGGCACCACTTTCGTGTACCTCCATCGTACTTAACGGGTTCTATCACCAACTGCAACCGATTTCATGCATGAGGTGGCATTTATATTCTCAAAACATTGCTATGCTGCTGTATGACGTGCCAACTACCAGTCTTATTATCAGTGGATATAAACTCTTACATGAAATACAAAGAAAATAATGAAAACTTTTAATGATACTTCAACGGTAGTTACTATAAGTTTTACTACAGTCATAATTGAAAGGCCCGGTTTAATAGGAGCCGCGATTAAGTATACTGCGGCGGTAAACAGAGGGGCGATACTGACCGCTAGTTTATAACACTAGGGAAAGCGTCGGGTTTCGTTCACTTTGATAAATTGTTGTAATTTTTCAATTGTTTAAACTTGAATTCGTCCGCTTCTGTCGAAAGCGGAGCAACGATTTTAAACCCAACTGCCGAAACGACTGGTTTAAAGGCTCGTTTACACAGAGCATCTGTATTTCCAGGATTTTATGGTTCCGTCGCTACTAGACGTGATATTCATACCGTTTTTAGGGTACCGTACCTCAAAAAGTAAAAAAGGAATCCTTATAAGATCACTCTCTTTGTCCGTCTGTCTGTCCGTGTGACACCACCGATTTTCTCAGGTAGGGACCTAGCAATTTGAACTTTATACCAGAAACTGATGTCTATAGTCCCTATTAGGTGTATAAAAATCAAGGTCCTAAGTCAACACGATAAAAAGATTTGGGGAAATTTAGATTTTCGCGAAAACTTGTCATCATAATCATCACTCACATTCTAGGTCAACCGGAAGTACCCTATAGATTTTGGGTTGAAAACCTATAAGGTAGTTCCCGTTGACCTAGAATCACGAAATTTGACAAGTAATACCGTCTTAGGGACTACTCAAATTTATTCAGTTCAGATCGCGTTTCGCTGTCAAACGATTCTGGTCACACTTATACAGTTCTGCTTCTATCGGTCGCGTACAGCGTCGTAAGAATGAGAAAGGCTCTGAATACGCTGCTAAGACGGTACGATGTCTGTGACTACCGCAGGACCACCGAGGTCAATCGCTTCCATATTTGGTATATAATCAGTACTCAACTGGTTATAATTAGTAAAACGGACAACCTTCAAAAAGAAACTCAAAAGAAGCGATAAGTATTCTGTCAGCTAAAATGATTGTGATAAAATCATAAACTTCGAACTTTTGGACAACGTTGTTGCTGCTGGAATTTAACTTTGTCTTAGCCCTCATTTCCACTCTGTTGGACTTTAGTAACTACTATAAAAATACCCAAGCGTAAGAACACATCCAAACCAATGATACATATATCCTGAAGGAACTTTACAGATTTACAAACATATAAGATAATACCTACATGCGTTTAATAAAACGCATGTCTGAAAAAAATCAAAGTGAACTAAAATGAACATACACTTGACATCTGCAGCCTTATAATCCCAAGGGAACATAATCCGGGGATAAAAAATATCCATCATATTACAGGATATGATCTACCCGGGAGTAAAGTTTCATCCAAATCCATTCAGCCGTTAAAACTTTAACAGAGAGATATTATATGACCAGAGTCGTTTCGCATTAACCCTTTGACGGCGAAATATTTCCGTGCCCCTACCGCTCGCGTCGTATTTCTGCGACAGAGAAATACGACGCGTGAATGATTTTAGTACTATTTGCGTTCTATTAACTGCGTGGTAACAACTAAAACCATTATTAAATAGAGATATTATTAAAAAAAAACATTTTTATTTAATCGATACGGCCCTCGCGCTAGGGGCATGGCAGTCGATATTTAGCCACGCGATCAAAGGGTGACCAAAAATATCAACAAATCATGTAAGACTTCTTAATCCACTCTTACACAACTCATCAACGCTAACACAACATAAAGCAACTTAACAGCTTCTTACTATAACATAACGCTACAAAGGAATATACTTACCACTCATTTACCATAAAACAAGTCCTCATCATACTCGACCATCTAATGTCAACTTCGCTGATTGACGTTGTCTCTTTACCGTCGCACAAAGGAGTTTTCCCTGGAACACTAGAGAGACTTCCACTAACAAGTCATGTTTACTGTACCTCGTGTTATGACTTAACGACACCGTAAAGGAAGGCAGTAATGAAATTGTGTTGCACGCTAGCTCGGCCACTCATAAACTACACTTATATGAGTACGACATCAAATATTATGGACTTTGAGAGTTTTTTTTTTTGTTGATAATGGTAAATTGTCTTTGAAGTTTTACGTCTGGCGACAGACATCATATCTAATATACTTCAGGGTCTCCAGCATCACTCGTTGACCCCAAGGTCATCATCATCTGAAAGACAGGCCAATTTCATGTCGAGGCAATTACTGTCCATTCGAGATTGCGTGGAATAGATTGCGGAATGCGTTAAGGCCGCCTTTTGTATGTTTTTTATTTTCCTTTTTTTTGGTACAAGAAGATAAGTTTTAAGAAGTACGCGGAATAGAAAGTAAAGTCCCGCAAACCTCCATCGAAAAGGGAGGATCCTCCGACCAGACGGCTGTTGTGTCTAATGGGCACCGGCCCGATGGTTAATATTCGGACTGTTGTTGTTATTGTTGCTGTTGTTGTTTAACATATGGTTGTCAAATACGGTCATAACAGAGAAACTAAATAATATAATAATAGTATGTCAAAATGGAATACGAAGAAGTGTAATCGGAGTAAAAAGAAAAGACAAAATAAGATTAAACGAAATTAAAAATGTAACTAATAAAAAAATGACTAATATCAAAATGGTATGCCAGGGATGGTAAAAGAAGTAACGGTAGACAAATGAAACGCTGGGGAGATGATTTCAAAAGAGTCGCCGGTCCAAAATGGATCAGAATTGCAAGAGACAGAGATAAGTGGAAGTCTTTGGAGGAGGACATTGTCGAAGGACAAGCTGTTGTTTGAAAACCGATCGTCAGTAACAAACCTCATTGTAATTTAGTGTAAAACAGCAATAAAGGTTTATTTTATTTTATTTATTTATTGTATATGTTCAAATCACATGGAAAACTCTAATACCCGCAGTATTAGAGTTCATATATAAAAAACCCAAGACACACACTTAGCGTTTAAAAAACGTCCGCAAAAAACAAGCACATAATGTATAATTGTGCGCAAGTTTCAAACAGTCTCGCATCGCTCGCCATACTGCACTGCTTTGTAAAAACAACTTTAAGCGATCCGTGTAAGGTTGAATTTGCAAAAAAAAATGTTTATAGTATAACTACATACAACTCACACATGACACTTGATACATGTCAGTTTTTGACGACAGTTTCGAGTGTTGCATTTGTTCGAGACTGTGCATCTTGTGTTTTTTATATTATCAATGACTGCGGTGCAGTATTTGTTTGACGTCCGGTCGTTAATTCGTATCTGGCGGTATAGATGACGCTACGTTAGTTTTTGTGACGGTATAAATGCTAAAGAGTCAAGGCAGTTGAATCGTTTCTACGGGACTCATCGAACTATACTATTGCGGTGCTTTGCCGGTGATCGCCAATGTTCGTTCTGGCTTTCAGAAATTACATAAGTAAGGAATAGTGTGACGGGCTTATCCCAAAATAAAAACAATGGGAAAGATTGATGAGATTTTCAAACAGGAAATAAAAACCTAGTTTAAAACTACTAAAATCTGTGATTATGAAAGTAAATAAAATAACGTATGAAAACTTTGAACCATGCTCTTTACGACTTATTTTTAATTACAACTTTTAACGATTGTTTCGTGACGTCATACCCATTTGAGAGTTTTATGTTTCTCTTAATTAACACGCGATGGTTAGCATGCGACCGATTGTCGAGCAATCGCAGTCGTTCCCAGTCGCGTGCCTTTGTAGCATTTTTAATCACGTAAGTTGTTGAAGCTTAGTTTGAGGGCAATTATTGGGCTGATTTTAACATTTTAATGTGACAAATTATTAATAATTAATAATGTTTTATAGGGTTGGGTATGCTTCCGGGTTCATGTGAGACTGGCTGTTTAGCTTAGTAATAAAAAAAATTGTGCATAGCAAAATGAGGTTCTGGTTATTATCATAGGTACTGGTGTTACAATCCTACCAATATAATATCCTTACTTAATAATATTATAAATGTGAATGTAAGTTTGTTTGTTACGCTTTCACGCGAAATCTACTTAACCGATCATCATGAAACTTTGTACACATATTCTTGGAGGTAATAGAAGTAACATAGGATACTTTTTTTTTATTTAGCCTGTACTGTCCCACTGCTGGGCAAAGGCCTCCCCCAAATCCTTCCAAGTATTCTTTTCCCGCGCCACCTCGTACCAGCCTTCACGGTACGCTTCCAGCTCGTCTCGCCACCTCTTTCTGGGCCGGCCTCGGCGGCGCCGTCCATCTTCGGGCACCCATTGTGTGGAGATTTTTGCTCAACGGTCACTTTGCATGCGGCTTACGTGACCCGCCCAATCCCCCTTGAGCCTGGCAGCCTTCTTTTCGACGTCCATTATTCCCGTTTTGGAACGCAGCGTGGTGTTTCGGATTCTGTCCTGTCTTTTAACGCCCAGGATGTTGTGTTCCATCGCTCTTTGGCAAACTCCAAGGCGGAACTTTTGCGACATATATTTTTACGAAAACTACCGCCCAACGAAGTAGGCACGTAGCTAGTAATAATATTATAAATGCGAAAGTTTGTGAGAATGGATGGATGGATTTTTTTTACTCTTTCACGTCAGAACGCCGCCATAGACACTTATAAAACATCAGATATAGACACTTATAAAACATCAGATATAGACACATACAAAACATCAGATATAGACACTTATAAAACATCAGTTATAGACACTTACAAAACATCAGATATAGACACTTACAAAACATCAGATATAGACACTTATAAAACATCAGTTATAGACACTTATAAAACATCAGATATAGACACTTACAAAACATCAGATATAGACACATACAAAACATCAGATATAGACACTTAATAAACATCACATATAGACACTTACAAAACATCAGATAGAAGTTAGTGCACGGTTCAAATTGGTCGTTTCCTGTGGAATATAACCAGCCAGAACTTACCCAGTAAGTCTTTTAAAAATGTGTTTTACAATGTTTCCTTATAACAATGTTAGGAGGTCAATTTTGACCAGTCAATAAGTAAGTAAATAACGAAAACATGAATCAAAATAGAAATAAATCCATGAGTCTTTTTCTTAAGAATGGAAAATCATCAAATGGCTCTTCCCGCTCTAGACGGAGCAGAAGGGAGTGTCAGACTTCTATGACTAAAATTCAAGAGTGATCCTCCTAATGCCTTTTGCGTTCCAGGGCCGCGGTGACTTTTTCGAACAAATTCCACAACCCTGAAATCTACGGAGTCTACATTGATCAAACACAATCAAATCATTTCTACCTACTCCCAATGATGTTGGAAAACCTTTCTATTGAAATAAAGTCACCACTTTCAATCGACAATAGCGTGTATATAATTTATGACCCTATATTAACTGTGCTCATAAACTAAAAACGACTTAAGACCAAAATGTTTTTAAGTAATTACAAAATAAAAAAAACTCTTGGGACTGCGCCTTCAGCACATAAATCTTACTTTTAATAGCTATTTTATTGCCAAGGAAAACTATTATTGCACAATTTTGAAGTTCCCAGCCTAATTAGAGGAATGGCTTCTGATTCACAGTAATTAACTGTTAAAATTGGAACGATTCCACTCAAAATCGCACCTTAAAACGTTAAGGTTAAAGTGTTGAATAATTTGATATAGGTGCGGTTTGACTTTATATTATTCCCTACGTCATGATTGCGATAATTTCGAACTAAACTGTCTGAAATTGCATAGAACGGGTGCGTTACAGAAATAAGGCGGCGAAAGATTAATTAGACTGATTGAATAATGACACCAGTTGATTATCTAAGGTACATTTACTAATAAAAGTGAAAAGGATGTCGATTTGTTTTTTTTTTTTCAGGCCTGTATCCTAAGTCCTTTTGAAGAACCAACTTATGCCCGATTTCTGAAGTACTTTATCGGTCCGTTAACACTATAAACTCACACAAAAAACAGATAACAGACATAAACGACCGACAAAGTACCCCAAAAACCAGTCATCTACTACAAGGGAAGAAACCTTTGATTAATTTCAATAAATACAAACGATGTGTAACCGTTAGTTTGATATTTTCGAGGGAATGAAATAACAGAACACAAGGCTAAATCTTATCAGCGTAGTAGTAGATATTGGTAAAAAAATATTAGTAATACTAACCATAATATTTCTTAATTAGACTACGTCACACCGTACGTACGAAACTCAGGAATTGGAATGGAATCACAACGGGATCGTAAACTATTACTAAAGGATTTTTTTTTTTTGAGAAATATACTAATAACTCACTATTCGTGACTGAACTAGTGGTCATAACCTGAAATTAAAATCATAGAAGCAATTGCCGTAATTTTAAGGAAACTGCGTTCTATTTTGCGTTCATCTCAGTTCCTCAAAATCATCTCTCATTTTCCTATATCTTGACATTGTATATCGTATAGATGAGATTGCTACCTGAATATTAACGTTTTTTTTTAGTAGGACAGTAGAGCTTTACAACACAAACCGTAATTCCGCAATAAATCTACATTACTTCCATATCATACAAAGCTAGACTCCGCTGCGCTAAACTTCATGTCCTCAAATAATATATTTCATTCCACTTCGCGCTACGACAGTACTTTCACACCGACTCGAATCACAATTCTTAACTGCATCGTGCTCCGCGCAAAACGTTTTTGTGAAAATGAAAATATTTTCCATTCAAGACTATTTCAAAACCGTTGGAGAATGGAACGATTTCGACAAAGTCATGATACTACCCTTATTTGTCCAAGAAATTCTCGGACAAAATGTCTTAGATCCAGCTTGGAATTTGAGAACCAGAATGGCGAAACAAATTTTCTTTATCATCTTGATAACTTACGTCATGTTTGGCACTAAAGAGTTCCTCAAAGACGCGACAGACATTACAGAGATAGGCGAGGCTTATTACACTTTTCTGATTACCTTCTTTTTTTCAGTAAAATACCTACTTTTCATTAGCAGCCGTGAAACTTTAAGAAAATCATACTTGGTAGCGAAGACATCCGTATTGGACATCATAACGGAAGATTCCATTGAAAAATCAAAAGAGTTGCTGGCGAAAGTGAAGATTGTCGTCAAGATATTGTTTGCGGGAGTCTTATGCCCAGTAATGATGTACCTTGTGGTTGCGTTTTGGAATTATATCCTGGGTACAAGAGTAACCCTGTCCAAGACTACGTCAATATTGATGCCAATGACGACCCCCTACTACGAAGTTGGGTTGATCCTACATACAATTTATTTGGTCGAGATGGCGTTCACGTACTGTGTGATAGATCTGTGGTTCGCTGTACTAATGTTTTCTTTCTGTATGGCCAGTGACAGTGTGGTCAATGGGTTAAAAGTGGAGAGTAAGGGATCTGATGAAAGTGACCTGGAATATATGGATCGCCTGAACGTTACGCTGAGGAAGTTCCATAAGAATCATGCGATTTTGATGAAGTAAGTTCTTTCAACATAGCTTAGTTTGTATTAAATGCCAAACCTTTCACAAATGTTCTCCAAAACCGAAACATTTAAGGGATACGAGTTGAATTAAAAGTCTATTGAAAACTTTAAGTATCTAATTTTCAAACCATGACTGTAACATAAATAGTGTCGATAAAAAACCACCAACATTTTTTTATTGAGCTTGTCAACTTTGTCCGTAAAATCAGTACTATTTTTTCAGTTATTTTAATATCACGAGTCATATGTTCAAGTGGCCGGCTATGATACCTCTTGTGAGCGCTTTACTCGCTACATGTTTGATTCTTCTGTGTATGAGTGAGGTATGTACTCGTTACTTTATATACCGCTGTGAAGATTTCAGCTATTTTATTTCTATTAAAGTCAAACAAGTTTCATTTGTACTCAGGTCCTCAAGATACAGGTTACCTACTTAGTTTGGGTACCACAGGTACCACTGTCCAAAAAACTGGAAGTAAAAAATTGTTACAACTATACCTACTTTTTTGTTTGTTTGAACGGGCTAATCTCTGAAACTACCAGTCCGATTTGGGAAATTCTTTTTGTATTTTAATAGCCACATTTGTTATCCCGTTTTTTCCCGATCCTCCGTAACCTGAGAAAGGCTACGGAGGATCGGGAAAAAACGGGATATGCGCGTACAAAGTCGCGGAGATAAGTTAGTATAAGATAACTAGCTTTTGCTCACGGCTGCGCTCTCGTTAAAATAGCCTATACCCGTCGCCGGGGTCCCATCTATAAAATCGCTTCGGCGATTTAGACGTGAAAAGGCAAACTGACTTTCGCATTTATAATATTACTAGCTTATGCTATAATTTCGGACAACCCTACATTCCAAATTTCAGCTTTCTACGACCAGTAGTTTTAACTGTGTTGTCTGTCAGCTACATACTCAGTAACGGACCGGAGGAGTTTTATATTTACCTATTAATTATTTTGTTTACCTATTAGTTCTTATTGGGTCATTTTTTAACAATGAACTAATAAAAGGTACTATTTCTACTAATTCTATTTTTGTAGCAAATACAATGGATGTTTCTGACTAACTTAGTACCAACAATGGTAGAAATATTTGCTTACAACGTTCTTGGTGAACAAATAAAAAGTAAGGTAAGCTTCTTTGGGCTCTCATTTTCTATTAAAAATACTGGGCAACTTTTATTTCATTGGCATTTTTTCAGTGGGTGATATTTTTTCTCAAATAAACTTTTATTATTACTCGGAAGACCTCCCACATGGTGGACCGATGACCTGATGAGGGTTGCGAGTAGCCGATGGATGCGAGACGCACAGAACCGATTGTTGTGGCTACACTTAGGATCTGGGGAGGCCTCCCACTAGGTGGACCGATGACCTAGTGAGCTCGCGGGTAGCCGATGAATGCACAGGAGCGGTGTTGTGGCTATACGCGCAGGGAGGCCTATGTCCAGCAGTGGACTTCTTTCGGCTGATATGATGATGATTGCTCTGAAATAACTCTAATTTAAATTTAGTAGAGTTATGCAAACATAAATGCACTGGATAATGCATCAGTTTTCCACATTTCAGAGTTCTTTCCATAGGTGAATCGTTTAAAGTTCAGCTCCTGAAAGATTGCCAATGCGTTGCTTAAAAATTTACTATTTATACAAATATAATTATCTATAAAAATACATTTTTTCATCTCCCAATAGGGAACGCAGTTCTACATGGCTCTTCTCGAGTTTGACTGGGCAAGCATGCGACTCAAGGACAAGAAAAATTACTTAATAATCATCAGTTACATGAACAAAGAATTTCAAATGAAGACAGCATTGGGGAATGACTTATCTCTTGTTACGATGACTTCTGTAAGATATAATACTTTCATTATACAGAAAATGGGGCCGCGGCAGACCACGAAGCAGATGGCGGGAAGTCTTGGATGTCTTCCTTGCGAATTGGCAAGAAGAGGCACAGAACCGGGAATGGTGAAAAAATGACGGGGCGCCGTGCCCGGCTGTGGGACAGTTCGGGCTAGATAAAATAATATATGTACAGATGATAACTTTTACTATAAACTCTGAAGTAAAAAAGAATATATCTGTTCGGTATTTTCTACCTAGCTCGACGAAAATTAAAAAACAGTCGTGTTATTTGCAATTTCAAGGTTTTTCCCAATATGAAAGTTTCATATCCATGAGTATTATCACCTGATAACACTGAAAATCTGAAAGATTTTGTATGAATTTTCACCTATATAAACATTACGCACGCATTTTTTTAATTCAAAATTTACGTATAATTGTAAGATGGGTCTACTAGGTGTACATCATTATTACTAAATCAAATAAGACTACCAAAAGTAAATGTACCGAGAAATAGCAATAGCTTTGCTGCCTTTAGCCAAAATAGGAAACAAATCCAGACTTCGAGTTACTAAGAAGTTCCTTCGATTTTTTTTTCAGGTATTAAAATCAGCCTACCAAGGGTTTGCTATGATTCAAACAATGCAAACTTAAAATACAATATAAGCAATTCAACGCACACTGACAAAACACCAATTACAAAAGAAGGAAGACGTAAAAATAGAAAAGGAGACTTTTATTTTTTTACTGAAACCGATTTACCACCAATCAGATGGCATTTGCACGCTTCGACTGAAGGAAAAACGAAGTGTATTATAGAAATCGGACATTGAAAAAGGTGGAGTATATCAGATGGTACAAATCCGCGGTTCGGACGTTTTTCACGCAGTGTCCTAATTTTTTTCGACTATCGACGATTCACTTGAAGGAAAGGACGGAAACGTTTATGTTATGGCGGTAATTTAGCTAATAGACATTTTCTTTTCTCAGAAAATACTGTATATTTGTAAAAGCACTGCTTCATTTATAAATTGAATACAAATCAAAACCAACATTAAAAACATTATGCCTAATCTTAATGTTTTGATTTCTTTATTAATTAGATTTTAATTTCACGTTTTCCTCAAAATTGCTTCAGCTTTTCGTGGTACTTGACACATTAACAAAGCATCCAACCCTAAATAATTTGCTGAAACCAATTAAAATTCATACACTTTTTGAACGCTTCCCAAAATATCTACATCAACGTCAAACCCATTGAATAAGCCATCGAGTTAGAAACGTAGCACAATATGCTAAAACCAAACTGATTTTGGACGTGACTTCTCGCTCAAAGTCCATTTAAATACTCGGCAGTTACCGGGAACTGCTTTGAACCGCTTTCAACTGGTCTGAACCGATTCAGACCAGTTTGATCTGGATCAGTGTTCGGTGTGCAATACCGTGAAAATGCTTTACGATTATTGCCACGGAGCATTTATAGCCGAGTTAAAATTCTCACGGACTGTATTCTCCGCTGCGTACTATGAGTATTCGCGTTCACCTTTGTGAACATTTTTGGTATTGGTTGAGTAATGGCCGCTGGAAAAATACGGAGGAGCCTTTGGTGATTGGCTTTTTATTTCTTTCTCATGCCGTCAAAATATGGCTGTGCATAATACTTCATGTGGTTTTGCAAACCGCACTATTGGCGAAAAGGAGATGTCGGTCTATTTTTGAAGCCACGAACAATCATACTAATTCTGATAACGTTGTACACATAGTTTAGCTAGATTAACTACCATCAGATCCGAGCATGTATCCTTTATAACGTCATTGATTTGACGATATCATAATTATGATATGATGATTGAAATGATTTCCTTCTTTTCAAGTGAAAGACGACTCTTCTGCCAATAAACAAAAATATTCTAGGTCCAAAAAACTTCTTACCTTTATATAAGCAAGGAGTAGTGGTTCTCAGTAATCCCGTGAGGTAAATGTGGTAATCCTAACTCTTTCCCCCAACCTCTCACCCTCCTCGGAGACCATACATGTGATGATTGAACTTCGCGACGTGGCGCAGCTAGAAATAAAATAGTTCGCTATTGTACGACGTTATTTTAAAACCCTGAGAACTTTTCTCGAGAAGTTTTCTTTGGGGAAAGAAAACCATTTTGCGTGAAAAAGTATACGAGGTGTGATAAGCATGTGAAGTTGAGAAAATTCCATGGAAAACATTTTCCGGGATTTAGGTCACCGGGTTTCTGGAATGCAGCAAAGGAATGACGTCATAAAAATTGAAGGATATACTTTTTTTACTAAAAAGCCACTAAGACATTACACCAACTAGAGTTATTAAATACGAGTTAATTGCTATCGATTTTATGAAAACACAAATTCATATATAATGGGCGGGCCCGTTATCTATGAATTTTGTGATTTTTAATTTTATAAATTAACTAAAAAAAAAATTTCAAGAGGAATATGCATATAAATCTTTAAAAAATACCTTATTTCCTACTTCATTTTGTTTCTCAGCTAAATAATGAATGTCATTTTCCGAATTCCTCAGAAACAGACTCAAGACAGTGTAAAACAAATTCATATTCAAGGAAGAAGAATTTAATATAGTTAAAAACTTTACATTAAACGAGAAAATTATGGAATATAAAATTTGAGTGTGCACAATATATTAAAAAGTAAGAGAAAGAAGGGCACTTCTTATTTCTCGGCGATTACCTGCAGTTTGTTAGGAGCTGAAGATGTTGCAAATAAAAGTAATGAGGGTTCCGCACTTTCGCAGTGTTATATTTTACCTTCTGCGTGAAGAAATCTTTATTGACTGTGATAAAAGTATTTTTGATCTTAATCAGATTTAACTATCTCTCATGGAGATTTCGCTTCATATTGTTTTTTGTTAACCCGAAACCACAAGGCTGAATAGATGGCCAGGAACGATTTAAAAAAAATGTGCGTTTTGGTTTTCAACATTTTCGAGTATTATTTAAGACCTAAATAAATTATAATCCAAGGAACTGTTTGAAATTGGGAATTATTGAAGACCTAAATTGCAATATTGCTGTCCGAAATCTGTAAAAAATTACGCGGATGCCTTAAAGTCTTCATTTTTATTTATTTTCTTAAAAATAATTATTGGCTTTTTCAAAATGTTCTCTTGATGTGGCCAGGATAAAGAGTATTGTGTAAGACCTGTGATGCCACTGATATTTATGCACTTAATTAGGTACGCATTTTTAGGACCTAAAAATAATATTTTTTTAGGCCCACTGAATTGCAGCATGAAAAAAAAATTACTTAGGAAAAAAACCTGACCGGTGGCATCAGATCAGTGATTGATCTGCATCAAACTGCTTGAAAAGCGACTTGTTTCGAACTTTTTAGTCGTTTTTAGCGATCGGGTTTTTTGACCAAGTCATTTTTTTTATTTACTGCATTTTAGTGAGTTACATTTTTATAATCGTCTCCTCGAGCAATCTTAATACACCACTCGATAGGATTTGAAAATTAAAAAAATTTTGAAGGCATAATATGGTGCCAAAAATCGGCCATTGTAATTTTTATAAACCCAATGCCACTCTCACTATTAATACAAATCTAATGATATATTTCAAGCTAAAATCCATCGAGCCGTTCAGGCCGCAGAGCGTGCCAAACAATTATACATATATACGTACATACATACATACTCTCGGAAAACATAACCCAAAAAAAGCGCAGTCGGGTAAAAAGGCTAAACTTTAAAGTGTATGTGGCTATTTTCTAAGAACGAAAATGAGTTGTACATTTTTACCGTTTGACTGTTGAGCTCTTTTTAACGTGCAAACGGTACCTGTCTGATAGGATAGGGTATAGGTAGGAGTAAAAATACCAATTATGTTTCATTAATTGGTATTTATATCCCTGTCGCTTATTTAGAGCCACGGTGGCCCAGTCGTTGCAGAACTACCACGAAATTCAAAACTTGTGACATTGTACGTGGGACGAATGACATGAATATTGACACGAATGACATGAATCATTTACTTATGCTGGGAGGATTTAACTTACAATTTTAACCATAACAATGTCTAAAGAACCCCTAAAATATAAGGCTAGAAAGTATTATATCGCTCCCACAAAGAAGATACCTGTGTTCTAGCAGTAAGATAATTATACGCTGATGACGCATTTAACCAACATTTTACATCATATCATTTTCCGAAGAACCCCAAAAGTATGAAGCAAGCAGGAATTATATCCAACAAAAAGTGTTCGCTGCGTTAGCCAGCTAATGAAATTAACAGTCCCCGCTGAGTTTAGTTAATTCCAGTTTCACGGCAACTCTGGCCAACTGTTATATTTCATTGTTGGGATAACACCTGCGCTTTCTGGGGAGCGGGAAAAATTGTACAGAAGATTTGTGGAGTGTACTCTCTGGTACGTGTTTAGTCTGTGTCATTTGTTATCGGACTTTCTTTGCTGTCAGTTTTGAAAATTTCATAAGTATGGGTTTTTAGCATTGTTTTGAGACAGTTTTTTAAACTTCTTTTTTTTAGAAAGTAGGTGACAGATGTATTTAATTAGGATAACGACAGAGGGATGGTTGGTGGGACATTATTTATTTGCACTTAATGCTCAAAGCCACAATGGTGGACTTAATGCCATACGCATTCTCTACCAGTCCACCGAGGCTGGTGGAGAGACAGCATTGCAGCTACATTGTATAAAGCAAAGAAATCACAATGTATATTAAAGTCTGAGTTTCGCTTTGATTAGAGTTTAGCTATAGTTTTTGCAGTCAAATGACTCCTCCCGCTCTGAGCGGAGCAGAAAGGAGTGTCAGACTCTTACTGATTAAAACCCATCCGTGTTCCTCCTAATGCCCTTTGCATTCCAGGACCGCGGTGACTCTTTCGAACAAATTCCGCAACCTGACAGGCGCTGGCCCTAGCGGGCCCCATTTCCTACACTGACATCTCTTTGAGGCGTGCGTGGAACACAACGCGCCGTAGACCCGGGCTTGGTTCTGATCGGACGGTGGGCCACCCGACGCTCGCCGTCCGCAGACCCGCGCCTACGGTGGCCGGTAATCGCCCTGCGACTCCTGACGCCCGGGGCAGTTTTTCCACCCTAGCGCTGCAATAATTTAATTGCAGATTGTGCTTCATCCATTTTCCAGTAAAGCTTCTCTACCGTCCCATTTCTTCGACAGAAACATCATTACAAGTATCATTTTGTGTAAATATCTACACTGAAGCTTAGGCACAACTTCTAAGGTTTCAATTATTGCTTTGTTTGGCAGATAAATAATTAAAACGCCACGTCAACCATCTTCCTTTCTCCAAACGCGGCTCCTCTTCTCCTAAGAAACTTAAATTACTGTTATAAATAAAATTATTACTGTGAAGTTGTACCTCGTTATGAATTTAGACACAAATTACTCGTCGAGTTTGAAGGCTATGTATTATTCTGAATAACTAGGGTCTAGATTAAGTCTCGGGAACTTAGCACAGTAATTTCTTATAAGCGTCTATAAGGCGGCACTTTCAAGTGTTCGCAACTTTGAAGTTTGTTGACTCCAACGTTTTAGCTAAATGAGTGAATTATATATGTTAGTTGGGATTTGTAAACGTGATGTTTATAGTGTAATAAATGTTAGCACCTTGTATGTAGTTGAATATCTCAAACATGTATTTGGTACAACAAGAAAAGAAAGCACGACACACAAAAAACGCTGTTACTTAAATCACATACCTGAACAAAATATTGTAGTAAAACTTTCTTTTACCTCTATTAATTACCTAACTAAAACTATAATATACACTTAAATAAAAAACTATTAACTTACTAAAACTAAAAATAATTAAAAAAAATAGCGCCGAACAATTCCTCCGCATCGCTGGCAACTGGTAATGTGCCAAAAAGGCTGGCAGCATTGCCACGTTGTATGGCAATGCTTAAGCGGTAGACAAACTAAGCCCTCGTAAACAACGTACGCAACGCATTATGATATCTGGACTCTTGATTTTATATGAAAAACTATGCAATAGAAACACACTTATCACACGTTTTCTGATTTTGATAGCGATCAGAATCAGAACATGACTACAGACGCACTAGTGCACCTTCTGAGAAATTACAACAGCGTCTGATGCCAATTTACTTTGCGGGACAAGATTAGTGTGCACATCGACCTACGTTGCATCGCATACGTTGCGTATGTGGGACCAGTAATGCTATTCTGTAACAACATTTTCGTGTCTCGACAGCGGAATCCGCGGTGCGTATCAAGTTCGTATTAATATAAGACTTTCCGGGTTCTTGGATTCCGTACCCAAAGGGTAACCAACGGAACCCTATTACTAAGCCTCCGTTGTCCGTCCGTCTGTCTGTCAGCAGGATGTATCTCAAGAACCGTAATAGGAAGACAGTTGAAATTTTCACAGATTGTGTATTTCCATTGCCTCTATAATAAAAAATACGATCTATGGTACGGTTCCATGTACTTGGCCGGTTTTGTTTTAGCTTCTACCATTGGCTTTGTCCGCGTGAAAGTCAAAAATGGTCCCAAAGGAACATACAACTGGGATGAAAGTATCCTATGCCCTCTTCTACGACATGGTCTACCCGTGTCACTGCCAAGTTTTAATCATATCCGTTCAGCCACCAAGACGAGAACAGATAACAGAAACACAGTTGCTGTCACATGGATAAATTAACTCTAATATAATAATTATTACAACCCTAATCTCTTCAAAGTTAGAGTGCACAGGCTCCTTCTGGGTAAGCTCGCTCCATCATAGACTTTGTCTCTGTCATCTCTGACCTAGACTAGAGTCAAGAGCAAACCCATCACAAATTAAAAAAAAAAATTCTTTGTCTTTACACACTATGTTCCCTTTTGTAAAATAACGGAGGGGACTCGGGTCGGTAATTCTTCGGCCTTTCTCCATACGCATTCCGCTGTTTTCTTCGTGGATAATGCTGCTAGAGCAATGATTTTTCTATATATATTTCTAATCTAGATCTAATTACTTAAAGAATTATGACAATCCAAAAACCCGAATAAACAGCCCGTTTTTACTGCCGTGTTCAGACGACTGTCAGACAAATTTGATAAGTTTTTAACAACATAGAAAATAATAAATATAGTCTTCCTCTAAAGGACATGGAAAAGTACATTCCATTTACGCAAACATAGTCAATAATATTATATATTAAAAAAAGAAAAATGAATTAATACGTAGTTTTTGACCTCTCTGAACTCGTCAGTTTTTATTTCAAAATAATAGTAATGCAAGATGAATTCAAAGTACCCTTTGTCAACGTCCGCCCTATTGGACCATAGAGAAAGATAAATATAATAATGGGCGTTCCATACTAAGCATACTACTTGTAGACATGTGATATGGACGCCAAAATGCTTTTATTAAGAACATTTTATTCATATGAAACTGTCTTCATTAGTATTTTTTGCATTTAATAAAATTATCAATTCATAATGTTGATGTGTAAGATAGTTTTTTTATATATTTCACACAATAAAATATCTTAAAACAGAACGCGTTTAATTGTTGGACCATGTGTCATTGTCTATGTCAAATGTCAATGTCATTATTGCGTAGGTAGTTTGTGTTTTTGCGATTATTTTCTAATATTTTTGACCCCTGCTTATTTCTACGGACTGATACCTTCTATCGCTCGATTACCTATTAACACTGGACTCTGATTTGCATTACGTTTCGGATTTGTTTTGTGGATCAAAGTGGATGCAAAGGTTGCAGAGACATCTCATATCCTCGCTTTCTGCACACCATCAAACAAAACTTTCGCATTGGATAACCAATTCTCAAACCCAGGTAAGAAGTTGGACTCTGATTTGTTTTTATGTAATTCTGGTATGCGAAATTAACTTACAGTGCATCTTATTTTCAGTTTCCTCTGGATACATTTATTTGTCATCCATGCTTATTATTATTAAATACCGAAGCTGGGGAACACGAGAGACTACGGGGCATAACATGGTTTGCCTTGGTTGTGGCAAATCTGAGAGGAAAATAAGTATACCATAATGTCAGAATGGAGTGTCCATTGCTGGCTGTCCTAATATCACAAAATACTAATTATGTGGTAAGCATTTTGGTTTTCATTACTATATATACCTATTTGTATTCATTTATTAAAATACGAGTTTTCATACTACGTATGTATGATTGTAATATCTGTATTTTCCATCTTAAACATATGCTTGCCTAAAGTAGGCATGTGTAACATAGTACTGCTTTTTAGAATAACATAATACTTGAAAACATAAAGAGATGTATATAAAAGATACCCCCGTTACTAAAAATTATATAAATATAAGCATTTATCAGTGTTTATTCTGTGGTTTATTTTCAGCCCTCAAGAAACAACTATGTTTGCCATGTGTGTAGGATGCGAGAAAATAGACAGGCAGTGTATGACTCATCATGAGACATGCAGGAATTGGCTTCGGACAACGATGCAGCAGTCCCTAATGTTCAAGTTGTCAGCCCACCAGAGCCACCACTACAAAGGGAAAATAATACCATATCATTACCTAATTATAAGCGAGCTTCGATCACATCTGTTCATTGTATATTTCAACAATGCAGAAACAGAATGTTGCATTTGGTCCCGCAATTCATTAAAAGACTGCTTTTGCAAGAACATAGTTTCTATGTTCCTCGGAGCTGTAGAGTGTATGAAACACACTTGTACAGCGATCATTGGCATTTATTTCCTCAAATGAATGAGACACATTCTACATTTAGTGCCATCCATATAGAAGACATAATTAATATTATGAAGACAAAAGCTAATATTTTGAACTTTGAAAATGTCTCAGAAATGCCAAACCATTTTTGCCATTATTGGACGAGTCTTACAGTACCCCAGTTTTTAATTCTGTATAATCTTTTACCTCCTGTAAATGTTAAGTAAACTAATAGGGTACTATTGTAATTGCTTTGTAGGGAACCGGACTGTTGGTTGTTGTTGTCATGTTATTATGACAATAATTTGGTACCTTGGTTGGGCAAGACACCAAAACAATATCCAGCAGGATTTTTAGACAACATACTATTAACAATTCAAGAATATTAAAATATTCTAACAAAGGCTAATCTTTCTTGAAAACCACAATCACAATTTAAAATAATAATATATAAATCAACTAGCTTTTGCCCGCGACTTCGTACGCGCATATCCCGTTTTTCCCCGTTACAGAAAACTATCCTATCTTTTAAGTTGGATCAAATAACAGATAGTTACAAAGTTTCATCAAAATCGGTCCAGTAGTTTAGGGAGTCCATCGCGGACAAACAACGTGACACGTGATTTATATACCTATATTAAGATGGTTATATTTTTTTACATGTCTGGTTATGTTTAAGGCAGTTATTTATGTAATTACTGAAGCCCTATACTTACACTTTATCCAGATTTTTATTTGTGAAATAAAAAAAAGCTGGTTGATTGCCATTGATTGCTGGCTGGTTGTGCTCTCTCGGTCTCTTTATTAATACTATCGCTGCATTGCTGTAATGTATGTTATCTAGGTAGGCATTTAAGATATAATCATTATAATACAGCAAAAGATTTTTATTTATTTTCTCTAATAAATAATTAATTATGTTTACTTTTTGTTTTATTTTGTGCTTCCCTTGTTTATTGAACTATTTTAAAAAAAATATAAGTGTAACCTGTAAAAATGTACTTTAAAGAAAAACATTGGTTTCGAATATATACTTTGTTAATATTGTTATTATGACTGCCTCGTTGGTCTAGTGGTCGCAAGCGCTACTGCTGAGCATGAGATCCTGAGTTCGATTCCCAGGTCGAGCAAAGTGATATTGGATTTATTCATCAGGAATTTCTCAGTAGCAGCCCGGATTCTGGATTTGTGCCCGGTTGATGGCAATAGACTCGCCCCCTATTACATGGTATTCAAAATAACTGGTGAAATGTGGGTGTACTGTAGGTACACCTCTGCCCAACCCTTCGTGGAATACAGACGTGATGTTATGTTTGTTATTATTGTCACATTTTTTGAGACTATTTCCCAGTTTAATAAATGTTAATCAATATGCAGTTTAAAATCCTTCATTTAGGTGGCCAGTACTTTGTTTAAATGCTTAATAATACTAAAACCATATACCTAAGTAATATCTAAACGTAATAATTCACAACTGTTCGCTATTTTGAAGCGCCTATAAGTTTTTTAATAGCGAAATTATAATCTAACACCTTATTGCTAGCAATCTGATTAAAAGGTTTTATGAAACTGTTTTTGTCTAGTCTGTTGTAATGACAAGTTCTCTGAGTTTTTTATTTATAGCAATTTAATGAGCCAATATTCACGAATATAAAACACCAAAAATCATTGGTGTAAACCAAATTCAATAACTATGCCGACGTCCATACAAAAGTTGGCCATGTCCTTTTTCCTTTAGATTTTTTAGATCAGTCCAGTTTTGAAGAAGAAAACAGTGGAACACAAAACGTCTTTTGGTCAAGGTTTTTATAGGTAAAAATCAGCCTGAGCTTCAGTTGTCACTTTCGCACTTTACTTGATAGGACACAGTGTGATGCATCGGCAATAGTTTCTTCAAATACCTATTTTTCAAATTCCTCGGGACTAGAGCCCCTCTTAAAGCGAGTCTATTTTGCCAACGTCTCACTGAGTATGAAGTGAACTGTCATTCCATCTTGCTTATATGGATGCTTGACATAACAAATGAAAGGGGCTTAGTATGAGATTATTAATTATATTTTTTTATCATTTTAAAATAAATAGGTAGTGTTGAAGTTATAAATTAGACTTTGGTCTAATTTCTTAAATGACCATTCCCCCCTCATTTCCGAAACTACTGAGCCTATAATTTTGAAAATGTTCTTTACCTAAAGATTACAGATACATTAAACTAACAACAAACTAAAATATAGCATCAAAAAATTCGTCTTCAACGCTGTCAGCTGGTAACGTGCCCAAGAGACTGGCGGCATTGCCACGTTAAATGGCAATGCTTAATCTCTGCCCAAAGTAAAAGCCAGCACTTGGGTCACGGGAAGTTTCAACCAGCCGTTTCAAAATTTCTTTGAAGAGGCTGTGAGCACAAGGGCCCCACGTCCCGAGGGTTTCAACCCTAAACGGCTCGAAAATATAGTTACCAATAAGGTTACTATATTTACGCCGCTTGAGGTTTTCCGCAGCCGCAGCGGCAGCGCCAGCACACGATGAACTAGGAAGATGGGATGGCGCAAGAGTATCGACACAGATTGCGTCCCACACTAAAGGCCTACCCATCTTCCAAGGAAAAAAAGACAAGCCGCCCGGTCTTTTGCCATCGTCACGTGCTAAGCCATTGGGTTCTAAAACGGCTGGAACGCCGACGATGACGAGAGCTCGTCGGACAATGTCGTTTAAATAAGCGTGTCGTGCAAAACGGCCTACACTGCGGCTATAAGGCAGGCCATGGTGCCAGAGGCGATTGACAACTTTACCACAGTGACAGCGATGAGGAGAACATCAAGGGGCTCCTAATGAATATGGATTGACAGTTCACTTCATGTTCACTCAGAATCGCACTGCTAATCTTTCGCCATACCTTCAAGCAAAACCCACCAAACAATTCATTCAAGTCTAAAATCTAGCTTCAGATCTACAGTGTTAACTGAACTAGATAATTTGATATAGTTAATGGCAGTTCTTAGCTAGACGTTGAAAAAGGCGACAGCGGCGACAGATTAGTGAGGAGCAGCCGTTACCCTAGCGAGGGGCTTAAAAACTAACTTACGACGTTGGGGTTTAAAAACAGAAGAATTATCTAGGGTTTACGTTGGCGAAAAAGAGTGCTAAAATAATGTGTTTTTTGTGAATGACGTGGTCTCTTTACCGCTAAATAAAGACCGGTTGAAATAAGTTAGTTAACTTTAAAATAATCTATAGAAATAAAACACCGGTGAAGAGCGAGTCGGACTCGCGCACCGAGGGTTCCGTACCGTCATATAAAACGTGAAATGTTTTTATATTTTCATCGGCGAGGCCTTTATTCGTTGAGAATTTTAGCACTGGCGTGTATACTGCAGTCTTAGATCAGTGACATCTCTTGCTGCTAGTGGAACTCATGTAATGTTAATTGATAATTTCTAAAAAAGTGCGCTTTTTACAGACATCATTTTATCTTTCCTGTGATGTGTCGCTGTTGCAAAAAAAAACGTATACCTAAAATTTTATTTCTTTCTTATTTACAAAATAGTTGAACAAACGTCATCTAAAACTATTCCAAATTTCAAGTTCATAGCATTAGTAGTTCTTGAGATATCCAGCTGTGACAGACCGACAGACTTAGTCACACCATAAGGGTTCCTTTTTACCATTTTGGCACGGAACCCTAAAAATGAATGACAAAATGTGTTGCTAAGCGCAAAAGTCGAGCACGGCTGGCCAATCCTGCTTTTTTTCCAATATTCGTTTAAGTCCGAGGAAGGTTTTTATGAAGAGAAAAGTTGGAAAAATTGCATGAAAATAAATAAAAACCACACTTTCCTTTTTTCCATTCAAACCTAGCCAGCTGTCAATTCCTTTTGTCAGAACGACGCGACGTTATAATATTACGTTAATAATATCGGAATCGAATCTATACTTATATTTTATGATTGTATTTCTTTTCCTCTTTGTTTGTCTTTCCTTTAAGTTGCACCTGCCATGTTGTCTCTGCACCATCCTAAGTTCGACTGGTAGAAAATGCCTAAGGCATTAAGTCCGCCTTTGTACAGTGTTTTTACTAGTGCAACAAGTTTTAATAAATAAATAAATATACTTAATCCTACTTCCTACTATCCTATCCTACTAATAGTACAAATGCGAAAGTGTGTGAGGACGGATGGATGTCTGTTACCCTTTCACGTCAGAACGCCTGAAAAGATCTTCATGAAATTCGGCACAGAAGTAGATTATAATCTGGAATAACACATAAGATATTTTGTTTTCGTCATTCACGCGGGCGGAGCCACGGGCGACAGCTAGTAATATAATGAATGTGAAAGTATTTAAGTGTAACGTGTTTGTTACTCAATCACGTCAGAACGTCATAACGGATCCAGCTGAAATTTGGCACAGAGGTAGATGAAAGTCTGAAATAACACATAGAGTACTTTTGATCCCAGGAGTATATTCCCTTGGGATAATTTTTGATAATCACACGGGCGGAACCGCGAGCGACAGCTAGTAATTAACATGTGGAATACGCTATCAGCTATGTTTTACGTTACAGGAAAACAACGGATACATTTAAATACACCAAAGAGTTTTCCTTAGTCACTGATAATTTGTTTAACTTCGCATGATATCAATATGACACGTCACATGAAATCATCGTTCAATTATGTGAACGATGATTTCATGTGACATAGGTACAAGTAGTTAACATACAATTTAACTCACAAAAAAATAATTTTAAAACACATTTTTTCTTGTTTTCTACGAACGAGCTTTTTTATCATACTTACCCATTAGAAGTTAGGCACGACCAATATTTCATCATCATCATCATATCAGCCGAAAGATAGGCCTCCCCCAATATTTAGTTATTAACTAATAGTCATTTATTTGACCATTGATCAAGCTAAACATTGATCGAAAAACGCAAACTAACGAAATTTAGGTGCCCATGATTATTATTAACCAATGAATAACTATGGATCAAAAACTCGCCCAACTGTGAAAAAATACAACCGATTTTTTTTTCGTTCGATTAGAACAACGATTTTTTTTTTATCAATTTAAAAGCTACGAAAATATGTGTCTACTAGACTACTTAATCTGGAAAACTCGTGGCTAAATAGTAACAGCCGCACGGGTCGATCTTCTAGGTTAAACCACGCTTGCCAAGGTCGGTCTGTGGATGGGTGACCATATTATCATACCGAGATTCCTGCTTACCTTCGAAAGCTCGTTAAGCCGTTAGTCCCGGCTGTCATTTGAACTCTTGTTGACACATAATAAACCGTCACCGTCAATCCAGAGCGCAATTTTACTTTTTTTTAAGAACGTTCATATTTGCATCTCAGTTGCAATCTGTCAAATAAGCCTCAATTTTTTTTTACTGTCTTTGTAACTGTCCCAACTTGTAAAATTTAAACCCAGTAGCATCAAAGGCTCTTATTCAGCTTTCAAGATTTTACCTAAACAAACAAATAATGCAAATGAAATTAAAATTTGTTTTAAAAAATCGATAATAAATTCACATAGAATTTGGCTTATGGTACCAAAATTTTACAATTCCAATACATATAAAAGTAGAAGATGACTGCAGAAGTTCAATCTGAAAAAAATAAGGAAAACCCAGTTCGAGTCACCGCGGATAACATAGTAATAATTAACATTTACATACAAAATAAGTTATCTGCCATGAGTTACGTCACAGGTCAACGACGCGACGTAACGTTACCTACCGAAGAGCTGTTTTCCCTGGTTACGGATCATTTACGAGTATTTAGTATCATGACATGTCATGACGTCAATAAACATATGCATCACCTCATGACACTGGCAGAATGGTCGACATCGGCTCAGTTGCGCAAGAAAAAAATGCATGGCATAGATAATTTAGAAACGGTTAGAACACAGGTTATAAAATACAGGTTTTGTTTTATTTTCTATGTCTGAAAAATTAAAATTGATTTTTTCAAACTAATTGAACAGTTTTATGTGAATACAAACCTTTTATATATATTGATGACTAAAACTTTGCCCACGACTTCATCAGCGCTGCTATTTTCTTAAGGATCTCAATGCTTTTTAAAAAAGTATAGCCTTTGTTACTTTCTGATAATTTAGCAATTTAAACACTGATTATAAAACGTGTAAGAGAATAAATATATCCCAACCAAATGGCGACAATGCAAAGGGTTTGTTCCAATTCATGGCTCACATCTTGTGATAGTAAAATAATGTTTAGGATACGATGGGACTGGCATACGCTATGCGTAAAAGCCCCTTTAAACGAATAAAGAGAAAAAAAAACGACTTCCAAAAAAGGAGGAGGTTCTAAATTCGGCGGGAATTTTTCTATTTTTGTTTTATGTATGCACATCGATTACTCCGAGGTTTCTTATCCGATTTATGTGATTATTTTTTAGTTCGGTGCGGCATACTTGCCATTTGGTCCCGTAAAAATTTGATTTAGTCTGGTTCAGAAGTTTTTATTTTATGACCATTTTTGCTTATTTCAATTTTTCAATCTTTCTACACGAGCAGCCTGTGGGTTAATTATACTCAAAAAGCATACAGCGCTCTGCGGGTACAATATAATAACGTCTTCAAGATGTTGTTGCGGTTGCCGCCGTTCTGCAATGCGTCCACGACGTTTGCCGAAGCGCGTACGGATGACTTTTACGCAATAAGATGCAAGCGTGTGTCGTCGTTGTTGCGCAGAGTACGCGGCAGCAGCAACAACATTCTGAAGATAGTTTCTAGTAAATCTCAGTGTCCGATACACTCGCTGTGGGTAAGCATCGTAGTTGAGACGGTAAAATAATATTTATACATGCATATTTTTAATACAATTGTTATTCATATTCAAATTATTTTCATTCTAACATGTTATTAAGCTCCTACTGTTACTAACCATAATGGATCTTGTAATCTGAAAAACGAATAAATAATAATTAGGTATGAGACCAACCCCGAAATCACGAAAAAAACATCGACTTCCCCATTCATTTATAATTATGCGCATAACTCGACAAAATTTACTGAACTAGGATTTCTCCTTATCGTGGGTGCGTTCACAAACATACCCGACTGATGAAGCAAAATATTGTTTTATGTCGAAACCGTTATTTACTTACGTGTACACAACCCTTAATCAAAATTGAATATTTGATTGACATCATCATATTTTATCTGACAACCCTGCTCTTATAGAATAGGTTAGTTTCCACCATCAATAAATTGCAAATCTATTTAGTCCATCAGATAGAGTAATGAAAAATAATAGACACGTATTTTTTATTTTTATAAATCAATGAATATTGACAAAGATAAAACGCATCAAAACTCGGGACTGGGGGCTCGTGACGTCAGAACGCACTAAAAATTATACCACGGCGTGACGTATTGAGAATTTTAAAAGCGTCGTATCTTTGTCAATTTTGGTTTACATAACAAAAGAATAAAAACGGGTCAAATATTTTTTGATAATGTATCTGACGGACTAATTAGATTTTTTCAGTTCACTAGCCTATTGTTAGTTTTGGCGGTTATTTTTTTCCTTTCATAGCTGTAAGTAATTTCGAGCTACGGAACTTCCACATAATTAACTAAGATAAACATTGTGTAGGTAAGAGATATTTTAAAACCACATTCTTAATGGTTTTCCTCAATTATAATCATGATAACTTTGTTGCTTTAGGCAATTAAACCTTTGAAATCACTGTTGGCAAATTTACCAACCCGATACATAGTGATGGTGATGTCAACTTTACCATGTTTTCTTAGAGGCTGTCACAAAAATATTCTAAAATGATGTATTTTTTTTGTTTGAAACTTACTTACCTACTTCTAATCATTTCATCAATCTTTATCAAATTAGATGTGTAAGCCTTTTAAACCCTAAAAAAAAATCAATATCATACTTACTTTTTTAAATTATGTTCCTTTTTAGAAAATAGGTTATCGTTCGAGGACAAAGTTGAGGAACAGAGTTTTAAAAACCAAGAGCTCAGCAATGAATTCCCGCAATCAAACTATCTTCATCGTGTTTTGTAATGATTCGTCAACCCTGACAGCTATTTCGATTTAGTTCGAAAAAGTCAAAAGGCAAATTATAGGTTGGCAAATTTGCCTCATTGTGGAAAAAAAAAACGGACGACCGTAACCTCTACCACTACTTGAAAATTTTAAGTCAGAGACAGAAATTTACTGTTATTTAAAATTATTTCTATTACATATAGTAAAATGTCTACAAAAAGAAATAAGAACCAAACTAATAATACCAACATGAGACCAATTATTAAACAACTAGTTACTTGTCAAATTCTGAAACATAATAATTTAGTGTCCAATAAAAAAAATACTGAATGACGTGCACGTACCTATCGCGAAACTTCATCAGAATTGAAGTACGTAGGCACTTAGATTCCAATATATTATAAAATAGGTATACAGTACAAATGAACATTTTAACAAAGCAACAATTTCATGGAATTTTACATGATTTCATTAGTAATTTCCTTAACCATAAAATGTATTTATATTCTCAATAAAATGATATCAAAACCAAATTGATTGTAGGCATACTTACATTACATCATATTCCTAATCAGAAAACCCAGTGTTTGCATAGTTTCATGGAATTTTGTGAATCCAAGGAAACTTTTGCAATATTCTTGAAGAATAAAGGATTTTTGCTATTTTATAGCAGATACCTATTGTTGATAGGTTAAGAGACCTATTACAATTTGACTGTTTTTTTTTTGCGTAAAATGACCAAATTTGGCTTTCTTATTCTCAGAAACTGAAATATTTAGTTAACTTTGGCTAATTGGGTTGTTGAGAATAGTTATTAGTATTGGACGTAGCGGCCTCACTATTCGCATTTCTCTTCTATTTGTAAAAAGCCAAAATTCCGAAGTAAGTTTCTCATGAAAAGCGCGAAGGCACTTAAATTAAATGAAAAATTTATAATAATATTCCTTAAATAGTGGTTTCTTTCATAGCGGCCTCAGAAATTTGAAATAAGAATGGAATCTCCTTAAAAAAAATCCCATTCAAAACCGTAAAAGCTTCTAAAAACGCTCAGAATTAAGTGTCTCCTTATTATTTATACGAAAGGCGTTGGCTGTCCGATGCAATATGTTGGCCCGCAGGTTTGCACGGTGTACAATAGAAGTGAAAATAACTCTTTTTAAGGCTTTTTGCCAGTCTCTGTACACCTGCACCCTGTGGGTTGCTGCGCAAAAGGCATACAACGCCCTTAGAGTTCAGTATAATAATGCCTTCAGGGTGTTGTTGGTGCTGCCACGTTACTGCAGTGCATCAGGAATGTTTTCCGCAGCAGGCACTGATGGCTTCACCACCATCCTTCGGAAAAGGACGGCACCCATGATTCGCAAGGTGCGTGGGAGCGTCAATGACATACTGAAAGTCATTACGTATTTTTTTCAGATGTTATTTCTCTGTAAATGCCGACGAAAAACTGCTTCATCTGCACGCTATTTTTAAGCTTTTTTCGAGAGAGCGGCCTTAAAGAGAATTGATCCTACCAGCGATCATCTTCAACATTGTTTTAACCGACACAGGCGTCCTCTACTTGACATAGACCTCCCCCTAGCGTCGCGATAGGCTATAGTCCTGTGCGTCACAGTGGATTCATCGGTCAATCTGAACTCCAGAACCTTTCGGTTCCATAGACTTTTCGTTCTGCCAGCAATGTGCCTACCCACTACCACTAAACCACTGCCTGCCATAGTCTATCCCATCTTTATTTCAGCTTCGGTTAGCTGTGAGACCCTATTGTGACGTATGCGCAACATGGTAGTACAATAAAAAACTGGCCAAGTGCGAGTCGAACTCGCGTGCAAAGGGTTCCGAACGAATTTAATTTTTTTAACATGTTATTTTAACACTACAGACTTCTAATAGATTTTCCTGTAATCTTTAGGTAAAGATCTATTATCATAATTTTTTTCAAAATTTTAGGGCTCAGTAGTTTCGGAGATAAGGGGGGGAATGGTCATTTTTCGTCTAATTTCTTAAATAACTTCAAAACCATTTATTTTAAAATTATGAAAAAAAAAAAAACTAACTAAAACCCTCACCTCACCCTTTCATTTGATATCACACGATATTGTTCAAAAATCGTTTTTTTTTAATTTCTCGTTGACCCCCAAAAGTGACCCCCATACTAAAAATTTTATAATTTACGTAACGCGTCCGTGTTTGGGTCATAGAAGTCCATATGTGTACCAAATTTCAACAGAATCGTTCCAGTGGATCCGGAGAAAACTGGCTGTGACAGACAGACAGACAACCGAGTGATCCTATAGGTAAGGGTTCCGTTTTTTTTTTTTTCGGAACCCTAAAAATCTGACATTTAGGTACTTAGTTCATTCGTCATACGTTGTGATAACTTGCAGTCCTCGCGCATCGGTATGAACTTTCTCGTACCTATAGTCAAACTTGTGTATAACGAAGGAGTTGGAAATATGATCTAAGTTTTAAGAAAACGCAAGACAATGTCATAATTATCATGTTCTTTCTCTTTAAGTAATTAGCTTATGACAGGTTATATGTGTTCATATATTGTTTTTTTTATGTTTATTTTATTTTTTTTATTTATCTGGCTATGTAGGTCAATTCGTTATTTTTTTTAATATACATTTCTATCATTAGGGAGTATTCACACTTTTTCAGCTCTATTCAGCTTATGCCCATAGAAAACAACGATTTCGTATGGAGATGCGTCCGCATCCATTCAGCTTTCCGCGTCTTTTCAGCTTTCGCGGCAAACAAGTATAAAATGAGGACAAATGTGTTTTTATCATGCGAGTGCTATGTATGGAGTTCAGCGCTGTTCCGCCGCTTTCAGCGTCGTACGCGGCCTTACGAGGATGGTTCTCGACTCCTTGTGTGACTGACACTGGCATGGCCACAATCAGGGATTTTAATTTTGATAATAAAAAATGTCTCTAATTAGTCGCCAAATACAAGAATTAGTCGATCACTGGTTCAAAAGGTATAAGGGTTTATAGGTGGCCGATCTGGGGTGCGCCTACTCAGCTTGGTCTATTTGAATCTCAAAAGCTAGGGCACCTAACGAAGATCTGTTTTCTCTCTCAATAGTTGCTAATTAGTCGCAAATTTCGCCAAGTCACAGGTTTAATCGGGTCTTAGTTTAGAAGATACAATGAGTTCAATTTTCAAGGTAGATACAGTCCAAGAGCTAGATCAAAGATATTGCCAAGAAAAAATATTTAGTCCGTAGAATTGTCAGAGAGAGATAAATTCTCAATCTTTCGATCTAGTTCTTAGACTGTACCTGTACTGGGTCGATTTAAAAGTAAAAAATTAAAACGCAAACGACACCACTGTTGTTTGCGTTTTATTGTTTTACGTTTTTTTTTGCGTTTTTTTTTTATCTATTTCTTCTGCAAGAAGCCAACCGATAAAAATAACGCACATAGAAATGTCCATTTTCAGAGCACAATACTAAATGAATAAAGAGCGTGAGTTCCGCCAGACCACCTTCAAAGTCGATTTTCTCGAAAACTACGCAGGTACCAATTTTTTTGTTCGAGTACTAATAATTAGTACCAATTGAGTACTAATTATTTACCAAATATAGAAGCTATTGGCGGTGGCGGTCCTGCGGTAGTTACGGACATCTTACCGTCTTCGCCGTGTATTCAGCGCCTTTCTCATTCTTACGACGCTGTACGCGGCTGATAGAAGCAAAGCTGTATAAGTGTGACCAGAATCGTTCAGCGAAACGCGAATGGAGCTGAATAAATGTGAGTAGTCCCTTATCCGTATCATAGTGTGCTAGCTAACAAGTAAATTTCGTGTCATGTATAATTACTTAGCATACTTTTATATAGATTCAAGTTCTTAAAACGTAACAGACAGATGTGTTGCTGGGGAGTTTGTTGGCCACTTCTTCTCCACAGCTAAAACACTAGGAAGGGGTGACGGGCGGGCGTTTTGGGGGACTGTCTTTTGTAAAACTTGACGTTCAAAAAGTGCTGGCTCTCAGCCTAATTTGAATAAACGACTTTTGTTTCTTTTTTATTTTGATTTTATGTATCATGAGTATCGCGTTGTAGGAGATCCACAGATACCAGATAGTACAGTACAAAATCGGATATTAAGGTACTTAGCACATTCGTCATCATCATCATCATCATCATAGCAGCCGAAAGACGTCCACTGCTGGACATAGGCCTCCGCCAAGTGTCGTTACAACCACTGGTCTTGGTCGTCTCGCATCCATCGGCTACCCGCGACCCTCACCAGGTCATCGGTCCACATTCGTACGGTCGTGATAACTTGCAGACTACGGTATGAACCTACTTGTGCTTATGGTCAAACTTGTGCGTATGACAAAGAGTCTGATATGGCCTAAGTATCAGAAGTATCGCGTAGTAGTTGATCCATGGATACCAGATGGCGGGTAAGTACATAGGTATTATCTTAAATTAAAAATATCAATCAAATTTTCTGAAGTTAAGTAACTTAACCCATGCATTGAAGAGCTACTGTTATTCAAGAATTTTGACACAAGACTCATCAAATTGTAAAAAAAAATAGTTTGAAAAACTGTTTTTAGTGTTCCGAACATGCGTCAGAAACGGAACCCTTGTAGGATCACTCGGGTGTCTGTCGGTATATCTGTCTGTCTTTCACAGCAAATTTTCTTTAAATCTACTGGACCGATTCTGTTGAAACTTAGTATACACAATAACTTTTGTGACTCAAACACGGACGCGTTACGTAAAAATATAAATTTTGAGTAGGGTAAACAAACATACATAAAAATCAACACCCAGACATAAAACAAAATGATTTAATGGCCTTAACACCTGGAAATTGGCCGTCGGCCCAAATTTAGCGTATGTTAAAAGTACAAATTCAAACTACTCTATCCCATATATTTTGTTAGTGACATAATAAATGAGGTCTGGAGACTCTGGGATCTCAGTCTAAATCGTATGTCATTGCTGCCAGCGATGTCTACCAGACAAAACTAATTTCAGACAGACAGAAAAAATCTGAAGAAAATACACCAACTTATTACATTCTAAAGAGTTTTTATACATAACTTGATTAAGTGATAAATACTACGAATGACTTACGACAAGTGGAAGGCTACTTGTGTGAACTGTATTCGATACTAATATTTTACTGTAGAGGTTTTTCGGAAACATTTCAATATATATATATATTTTGTTTTCGTACAAGCCCGCCACACTTTCCCAACCACTGCAACTCCTGAAAGCCAGAATCAACAGTGGCGACCACCAGAAAAACGCCGAGTCAATGAAGCCCGACGAGTCTCGGAGAAACGATTTAACTGTCTTGGATCCTGCAACGAATTTAATCAGAAAAGTACAGCGGAATAGTAGGAAAAAAAAATATAATTTCCACTTCCCTCCTTATCAAGCAGGAGACAGAATAGAGCTAGGCCAATAGGCACCAAGATACAACTGGGTTAAGCCCAGTTGTCAAGCACCACGGATTATATATTAACACTAAAAACTAATGGGTCCTAAACTGTGAGCTACTTTTGACCCCAGTAATGGGTATGGCAAAATCGCTTGAACGCACGGAAATTTGTTCTGGTTTCTATCAGGTCCGTGTAGTAAACTACTCCAGATGTAACCTGAATACTATCTAACATAATATTGCGTTCAGTTTGCCAAAGAATACACTCCCATAAGATGTGGTGTGCGGATTGTTCGTATTCATGGTCGGCTGTAGAACATTTACATAAAGGCGAGACCACAAGCCTAAAGGAAAATAATTTGCTCTTAAAGTTGCCATGACCTGCGAGAAATTAGGCAACACAATGATCCACCTCCAGCCATGTCCTACCCAGCCACTCACGAACGGATGGAAAAAACTGGTGGAGGTGACGGCCTTTAATGGAATTTTCCCACCTACATTGCCAATCGGATAAAATTTCCTCCCAGACGTCAGTCTGGGGTTTTAGTAATCTACAGATCTCAGCACAGTCGCGTTGCGATAAAAACTCTAGGTCCGTGATCTTTCTAACGTAGTAGTACATTGCAGCTCGCCGCTGCACTATCTACATCACATCTAGATCGACTGGGAGAACACCCGCCAGCACCGGTAAGGCTTCAGTACTAACCGTCCTATACGCCTTGCATAAGAATATCAAAGACAAACGCTGGCTTTGCAGCAATTTACGGCGTACCGCCCCTATGGTGGCCCTGTCAGCCCAGACAGGTGCCCCGTAGCACATACAACTCAAGTAAGTAGAAGACGATCTGATGAAGAACTCTTCAATAAATGATAGCAATGGCCTGGGAATGCCGAAAACGGATATCAGTTTATTGTTTACACCCGTTCATAACATAAGATCACGCCGGTATGTTCTGAAGAGGTACGCAGATGTTTACAGGACACCCTGGTATGCCTCATACCTTTACCTCACCAATTATGTTCAAATTCAATGTTTTTGGGGTTGTCTATTCGGGCATAACTTTATTGGTTATCAATCAAACGAAGTGATTGTTTTTTTAGCGTTGTGTTTAATTATAGCTATACTAGATTTGCATTGGACGTTGAACTTCGATGATACACAAGTGGCCTCCTAATATTAAAAAAAACTGGCCAAATGCGATTCGGACTCGCGTGCAAAGGGTTCCGAACCAATTTCATTTTTCAACATGTTAATATAACACTACAGACGTCTTATAGGTTTTCCTGTAATCTTTAGGTATAGAACTATTGCATATTCTATAAAATTATAGGCTCAGTAGTTTCGGAGATAAGGGGGGGGGAATAGTAATTGATGGTCTAATTTCTTGAAAAATTTTAACCCGCACAGTAAGCCCTTTCATTTGATATACACGATACAGTTGGAAAAATATTATATTTTTTTTTTAATTTTCTAGTTTGACCCCCAAAAGTGACCACCCATATTAAACATTTATTTATTTACGTAAAACCACCGTGGGTTACAAAATTCCAATTGTATACCAAATTTCAACAGAATGGGTCGAGTAGATTCGGAAAACTGGCTGTGATCCTATACGGGTTCCGTTTTTTACGGATGTTCGGAACCCTAAAAATCAATAAAATCTAGAAAATGTAACGTGAGAAATTATTTGGTGTATAACAATTCCAAAGCAATGTATGTATTTAACAATAAGCTGGTCTGGACTTGGACTGCGAAGGCACATAAAGTAACTCCTTAACGGCAAACATATAAATTTAGTTCACCAATAAAAAGTGAAAAAGGAAAAAATCTTTTTCACAAATAAAAAATATAACCGGCTTCCAAATAAAAACACTACAATTAAAAAAAAACGCTTTGGAATTCGGTGTCAAAAAAACGATGAATCAAAATTAAAAACACTGACTTCCGAAATTAAAATTATTTTATACTTTGTAGTATTTTAAAAAAGTTATTTTAAAATTCAATTGCTAGATGTGACCTCGAATTTAAGAATAAGCTAATGATTCCTTAATTTTGACTTGACTCTATCTTGATCTAGTAGTGCGATATCCGCCGGCCTCGTCACTATCGAGGCAATCCGGCCAGTGCTCGACCGGTGGCTCGGGAGAAGGCACGGCTCTCTGTCATTTCGTGTGACGCAGGTCCTCTCGGGGCATGGCTGCTTCGGGAGGTTCCTGTGTCGCATAGGCAGGGAGCCGGACGCTCGGTGTCACCACTGCGTCGACTGTCGGGAGGACACGGCGCGGCATACGCTGGCAGAGTGTGCCGCTTGGGAGGAGCCGCGCCGTGCCCTCACCTCTGTGGTAGGCAGTGACCTCTCGCTGCCGGCCGTAGTCCGTGCTATGGTCGACGGCGAGGAGTCCTGGGACGCGGTGGTCTCCTTCTGCGAAACAGTTATCGCGCAGAAGGAGGCTGCGGAAAGGGAGAGGGAGATCTCGACCTCCGTCCCGGCCCGCAGCAGACGCACCGGGCGTCGGAGGAGGGCATACGCTGCCCTCTTCCGGCCCCCCTAACTGGGTCCAGGGGCGGCGGACTTGGGGACGTCCGTCGCCCCCCATTCATCTGGACCCGAGGTGGCGGCGCGTGGTGTTCCCGTGCGCCCCTCTTTGACGTCGCGGGGGGAGTCAAACACCTCACTCCCCCCGCTGACCCGAGGTGGCCCGCAGAGGCGGGCCAGCACCAGCCGGGGATCACGGAAGTCGCAAGTTCTCGCGATCCCCGGCGTAGTGAGAGATGGAACACCGGGGTGGTTTTAGTCAGTAAGAGTCTGACAGACCCCTCCGCCCGCCCCAGGGCGGAGGACATCCATGAGGATTTCCCCCCGTAAAAAAAAAAAAAAAAAAAAAAAAAGTAGTGCGATATACATTAGATAAAATATATGAAAAGGACAATTCTTTTTAATTACAATACGACATGAGTCATACTGTCGTTACGTCAGTTTAAATACGCAACCTATATTACGTCATTTTTAAGCGTAGGTAACGGCCATAAAAAAGTACATTGAAGAGATTTCATTATTAATTCTGTGATAACCCGTTTACAGGATAACTGCGATTGGACCTACATACTAAAGCCGTATAAATACGCCAGATAGTCCGATAACAGGTCATTCGCAAATTAGACCTGCCATCAAGCTGTCCTACTAAAAAATAATTATTCAATTAATAATTGTAATAAATCAATTCATTCACTGCTTTTTAAGTAAAAAAATTGATTTTGAAGATATTGTTTTGAATACAATGACGACTTTCATACAAACTTTCTTGGCGGTAATATTTTATTTTTTCTTGGTTTTTAGGATTCCGTACCTTTGGGTACGGAATCCTTTCCCCTTTCCCTTTTCCCTTTGGGGCATTGATATATAAAAAACCCAAGATGCACAGTCTTGAAAAGCAACACTCGAAACTGTCGTCAAAAACTGACATGTATCAAGTGTCATATGTGAGTTGTGTGTAGTTATACTATAAGCATTTTTTTTTGCAAATTCAACCTTACACGGATCGCTTAAAGTTGTTTTTACAAAGCAGTGCACTATGCCGAGCGATGCGAGATTGTTTGTTTGAAACTTGCGCATAATTATACATATTGCGCTTATTTTTTGCGGACGTTTTTGAGATGCTGAGTGTGTATCTTGGGTTTTTTTTATATATCAATGCCAAAGGGTAACCAACGTAACCCTATTACTAAGCCTCCGCTGTCCGTCCGTTCGTCCGTCCATCCATCCGTCCGTTCGTCCATCTGTCCGTCAGCGACCGTAATAGGTAGACAATTGAAATTTTCACAGATTATGTATTTCTATTGCAGCTACAGCAACAAATAATAAAAAATTTAGGCTTATGGTACAGAACCCTTCGTGTGCGAGTCCGACTCTCACTTGGCCGGTTTTTGGTATTTAAAATCGATGCAACTTTAATCGTAATTATTATCCAAGCTTGATACCTAAACTGTGTTTTCATTTTTGTAACAGTTGGCGTTCTTGGTGGCAGTTAGCAATGCCGCCCCTAACCATGGTAAGATTTCTTTTTATTTCCCATCAAATACTTTTCCTTCTTTTAAAATTGAAATTTTTCTTTAAGAATTAATTTTTTCTGTAAATAGTATTTGAAATGCATTTCCTAAGTGCAGGTGTATATTTTATATTTGTGAAGGAATAAAAACTGTTTAGCTACTACTTATAAATGACACTATAACAACAATCAAACATTAAATATATTGTTATGTAAAACATATCTTTTTTGCAGCGATCAACGTGAAGCTTCCTGAAGAATGCAAAGGGAAGGGTTTCTGTTCCACCAAGCCGGAAGGGTATGACGAAATACAAGATCTGATCGACAGCCTCCTGACCCCCGCGTTTGTTGAGGCGAATGACGTAAGTTATTTATTTAATTTATAATTTTGCAAAGTATTGAGCATTATTTGTTATACAAAATCATGTCAATATTGGAAAGCGTCAATGGGACTTGAGATTCACTTAAAGTACCGATTTAATATTTTGGTACAAAAAAGTATGAAACGCAAAAAGTTTAAGAATTAAAATATGGAATTCTATTCTATATTTTTTGAGGTTCATTTTTCTGACAGTTCATATGTACTTTTTCAGAAAGACATGGAAGACCGCGTAGGACCTGGACCCATATTTGAATATTCTCCTGAGGAAGACTGGCATAACTGTCCTTATATAAATCAGGTATAATTTTATTTTAATTTCCTACGATAAGTTCACTATTGTTTAAAATGTGACTAAAAACATTTTTTTTAACGCATCTAAACTTTTCTCATTATTGAGTGTCATTTCTTTTGTTGTTTTTCAGACTGAGTGGCCGGTTTTCTACAGTCAGTCTCACGACGATTCTGATTTTGATATAATCGTTCAAAATAATAAACTTCTCCAACCCGTTCAGAGCATCACATGCGCGTGAGTACCTGCAGTTGTATTTTACTAACATAAACTTGTTAACCTCCTTTAACTGTAATCATTTATACTGCTAGAACCGTGTGGCTAGCATTTTCTTTTAAATAACTTTTATTATTTTTCTACATGACAAATATTCATACGTGTGTAACAATCCGTAACTTGGGTTATTTGTCGTATATATTTTTTTCACTTCAAGAATAAAATAAAGCCATGCACTTTTACCAACATCTTGAGTTTTGAGTATACATTAACAGAAGAGTCGTAATGACATTATCTTTCACCGTCTAGCTTCCTTCACCAGGCTGCGTTCAAATTTCCTCATCGATCTTATTTGAAGTTGGGTTTCCCCTGTGCGGACAAGCAAGAAATACTTTGGCATTTGAAATACCACAGTATTTCTTTTGCATAAGAATTAATTATTCCTATAACACAGATCAACCACCTAGCACAGGAGTCAGGAATTTCAATGAATTCGTACTTATCTCAATTTCATGTTACACAATAATACCTCTATGTTTAATAAAAGTTTTTTTTTCCATAGGTATGAGAAAATTACACCCATCAACACCACTGAACAATGCTTCCAGGGCTTAGGCTTGAAGTCATTCAATATGCAGTCCAGTTGCGAGACCTTGAAAGCTAACCGAACTCTTAAAGTGCTTGATATAAACTCAAAGAAACTTGTGACGAAATCCTACCTTGTAAATTGCTGCTGTGATTGTCGCATTCATAAAACCGATGACACTCCGAACAACAAAATTGGTTAGCTCAACACGAGTGATCCAAATATTCTTTACAATTTAGCAACTCTTGATCAATAGTGCGTTATTTACCAAAATTAAGGGTAACTTTCTTGGAATTATAATCATTACTTGTGGCAAAATTTGGCAGAAATCAGGGTTCCTGTATTAGTTGACATACAATGTCTTCAATGATTCATCATTGCGATAGTGAACCTTCATAACTAGTAAAGCCCAATGTCAAATAACTCTGTGGCAAAAATCGAAGAACAAGAATCAATGCAAGTGATCATCTAACGACTCAAACGCTTTGGCTACATAGTACCTATTATTTTAAGGACTTATTTTTGTATTAATTTGTAATATTTTTTAGAACGGTTGAATTCATTTATTGTAAATATTATGTTATATTATTTGGTGTTCCCTTGTTTCGCAGACAGAAATTTTATAGAATTTCGTTTCCCAGAAAATGTTTCACATAATATTTGATCCTTATAATTATATGTCGAATATTATTGTTTCAACAACTATTTACTTGAATGAAACATATCTCACAGAAACACAATTCAATGAATTTCTATTCACATTTCTTTATTTAACAAAGTTATGAAACAGTAGAATTATTTTTTACCGAATATTGTTTGTTCGTTATATTTTTTCATGGTATTGTATTTCAACGAAAATGTAATCAATATTTAATATTATTGTTCTAAATGTCCGAATTTACTTTGAAGACGGCAGAATTTCATTTGGAATAATTTTACTTGGCACAGTGCCATTTTTATAAAATAGCATTTTAAACCCTACGTTGAAATTAAAATAGGTATTAAAATGTCAATATGTTGTACTACAAAACTTAGTGACAGAAACGAATCGCTGTTAAAACCGACTCCATGTAGTCTTGTCTGCCCTACCCCTAGAGTGCAATTTAAGCCCGCGAAGGCGCGGAGGGGCGAGGCGGCCCGCGAGCTGAGGAGCAGGTGTTATAACGCTAAAACCATCTGCGACGATAATTTCGCATGGGATCGCCGAAGCCCCGCAGCGCCGGAGCCATAACAGAAACCATGCCTGCTGCATGTTGCATGCTTGCTCGTATGCTGCTTGTTGCATGTTTGCTTGCATGCTGCATTGATTGCATGCTGCATGCTTGCTTGCATGCTGTATGCTTGCTGCATGCTTGCTTGCATGCTGTATGCTTGCTGCATGCATGGTATATGCTTGTTTGTATGTTTGCATAGTTCTGTATTTTATCCCCATCGCCATTTCTCGCCACCATCGCTTCGTGGGGCTCCGTTGACTGGGCCCGAATGAAAAGTTTTGGCTTGACTAGAATTTACCCTCATTGTTTTTGTGAACGCGGTGTAGGAGAGTATGCACATTGACAAAGGGAGGAATTGAAACATTTAGAAACTGTCACTCGATTAAATGTTTTTCTTGGTAATAAGTTTTATGTGAACCAAACAATATGAGGATAAAGAATATTTGATTTGTTATTCTATGATATGAATATCGAAACTTTGGATTTTATTTGTATCAAAAATCGATGATTTAAATTTATTCAAAGCGAGTATTCTGCGTATTGAGTATTCCATGAAATGATAATGCGAGTAAAATTTTATGTGAAACGAAATTCTATGAAACTATTTTCTATAAAAAACGTACAACCATATTATTTATATTCAGTTTTTCTAGCATTCAAAATTAAGTATGTATATTTCTAGTTCGAGTTTTAAGATATTGTTTAAACTTAAAGAAATCTAATAAAACAATTGTATTTGAAGATGCAATGTGTTGTTATTATAAAAAAAAAAAATATAAGTTGCTGCCAGCAGCTTCACCTGCTTATAAGTAAGAAACTATCATTTACTATGGTATTTTTACTATACAGTATTTTTGTCCTAATTAGGGACAATATATAGCTCCACCCGTATGCCAAGTTTCATCCATTTCTGTAGAGATATAATTTATGAATCACCAAACATGCTAACATCAAATCTTTCGCATTTCTACCATAAGTGGGAACTAGAATATGATAGGATTGGCTTCAGTTGAAATGAAAGTGCTAAAGAAACCATGATTAAATTGAGGACTCATGTTTGACGTTTGCGGTATGATTTACTATTCCGTTGCAAGTAGACATTTGACTCACTGTGATCGATTGTGGGCCCTATTTATTGATATGTGCTCTTGATAAATAATGGTGGCGGCCACTTTAGATGTTTGTGTTGCTCATGCTGTAGTGTTGAGATTTTAAGTTACAAAAGGTTATACGAGGAATAGGTTGCAAAAACTGTTTTCCAAAAACAAAACACTACAAAGTATAAAATAACTTTAATCGAAGTCGGTGTTTTTGGTTATTTTTTCGTTTTTTGACACCGACTTCCGAAATTGAGTTATTTTGTACTGTGTAGTGTTTTCTTTTTGGAAGTCGGCTGTATTTTGTAAAATAGTTTTTTGTTGTCACTTTTTAGTGGTATCTACCTGCGTACCCATTAATAGCGTACCGGCGTGATGCTATGTTAAGAACTGGTGTTAACAATAAAAAGACATGTGATTTCAGCAATCTCGATCCATTTGCTATCATTTATTGTAGAGCTACGTCGCCTATCTCCGAAGTTCTTCATCAGATCTTCACCAAATTGAAATGGGAGAACCAGTTCAGGAAAATACTCTTCCAAACAAAAAAAGAATCAACCAAATCGTGGCGAAAATATCGCTGAACAAACATTTTTCATGGGATCTCACCATCAGATCCTAATTTATATCTTCCATCATCAACTCAGCAATATGAGATGATGATTACCAGGCACAAATATCTGAATTGCGTTAGATAGTTTATGAAAAACATTGTATCTGCCTATACAATTTGATGGTTTCCCTCGATTTTCATGGGATCCTATCATCAGATTCTGACTCGGTTTACAATGGGACCAATCGGAAAGTATATCCTTTCAGATAAAATAATAAATTTTCAAATTTGTTCATAAATGACGGAGTTATGAGGACACAAACATAAAAAAAAATTCAACCAATTTGAGAACCTCCGCCTTTTTTGAAGTCAGTTAAAAATAGAAAGGAAATGTGTTTGGTAAGGAAAAATGTATGAGAGGCAGTGTGGGCTTCTTTGTCAGATAGTGAATAGTATTAGGGTTGTGCTGGAACTTTGCCTCTGCATCTGCAAATGTGAAACTTCCGTATGACATTTCTAACCCATCCGCATGCGCAAGTATTTGGATTTGGCGTCTAGTTTAGTCTAGTTACCCCTTACAACCTCACAAACTTTACCACTTTATAATATTAGTCAATACTAATAAGCTCGGCTAGTCTATACTAGCCGAGCTTGTGACTGCACCTGCGTGAGCAGATTTCCTTTTAGGTCAACATTAATTATTTACTAAAATACGTAATTGTGTGTTGGTTCGTTTTGGCATAGCTAAGCCCTTTTGTTATGTTAGAAATCACACAACATGGAATTAGATGTTCTAAAGGACATGATTCATAAGTAAAGCTCCGGCGCTAATGATTTATATCTGAGAAATTAGACCAAGTCATATCAAATTAAAATCCTTTATTTCAAATAGACCATTTACAGGCACTTTTTGTCAATATCTGTAAGCCAAATAAATGCAACTCACAAGAGGAACCAGTTTTTCCGAAGCAAAACACACTCACCGACCCTTTCTCCAGCGCAGCAGTTGCACGTTCCAAAGAGTGAATTCTATGGAGAAGAACGTGCAAGAAACTCCGTGGACACTATTTTAAATCCGTTTTTACAAAATCATGGTCACATTCGTTTTGAAATAATTAATGCGTGAAATTATACGATGCAAAAGAGAAAATACCAAGAAAAGTACTTCTAGAAATAACCACTATCGCTGTATCGGGTGGTTAACGTATTTTTTCGTCTTAAGAAGTTTATTAGGGGTATTCTACAAGAACTCATTTTTGTTCAAAATATTAAAAATTATTTAAGTCATTCAAAACATCTTATGTCCCGAAAAATTGCACTTGATTTTGGGATGTTGTTAGGATAGATGCAAGTAGTGTTTATCCAATTGTTCAACTTCAAAAGACTAGAGCTAACTGCATTATACTCGGAAGGCTTCAAAGTTTCGATATTTTATGTTTCAGGTTTTGGATTAAAACTTCTAAACTGTGAATTCTACGTAAATTCAATCGGTACAATTTTAAAGTTGTCAGAATTTCCTACAATTTAATTGCAATTGTGGCAATTTTAAAATGTAAATGTATCAATCTTAAATATTACAAATATTTGGTAGTATCCAAGTTTGGAGGACCGTGAAAGGAAATTGTTAACTTCAGATTGATAAATTTATAGAGGTATGTTTATATTTTTATTATGCTCGATTTCATTTACATGATTCAAACTATTGTCGATTGTTCTACGAGTGAGTATCTTTCATATCCTTTTTAAAAGTCCTCCAATTTGCATAGCTGCATTTTTTAAATTAAATAACAATCTTTTTCGGTTTAAGTGCTGTACCAACCAAATTTTATCTTTTTAAATATGTACCGTTTGATTTTCTCCGTGGAATGCACCGTTTAGAAAAATAATTAAGCCTAAATCTAAAAAGACCGAAAATTAAGAAGTTTCCGAGCACCACGCAGTTAGCACAGATCATTCGAAATTGAAAAATTGTTTGTACACTACTGGCATCTATCCTAACAACCTGCCAAAAAATCAGGATAGTGCAATTTATTGGGACATAACGCGTTTAATCTGTCTGCGGTGACTGGTCTAAAATTGTAAGTTCAGTTTCAATTAATCAAAAACAAATCCTCAATTGGATCACTGATGATGATTTTCGGTGAGAATTTTCGATTTCAGTTTCATAATTATTTTTTTCACCAAATATTAAGTTCATTTTTTCGTAAGAGCATTTTATTTTGACACCTCACAAGACCAAGTCACAAAAATACAACGGCACTTAATCCATCAATCATGTTTTTAGGGTTCCGTACCCAAAGAGTAACCAGTGGAACTAACCCTCCGCTGTCCGTCCATCCGCCCGTCCGTCTGTCAGCGGGCTGTATCTCAAGAACCGTAATAGATAGACGGATGAAATTTTCACAGATTGTCTATTTCTGTTGCTGCTATAACAACCAATAATAAAAAGTAAGCTTTATGATACGGAGCCCTTCGTGTGCGAGTCCGACTCGCACTTAGCCGGGTTTTTTTTATTCTTTATAAAAATAAAAAACAAAAACTTTTATCAGCAAAACATATATGTTAGCTGAGTACCAGGGATATAGGCATGGTGTTATATTATTTTAAAAGTGTTTTATTTTAAACACTATAACATGAGATATAAAATAAAGGGCTCGACAAGACGATTCCAAATATGAATCTCACTAAAATGTAGGAAATAAAAAAATACTTTATCAAAACACCCGACCGCTAAAAAAGACTAAAAAGTTCCAAACTAGTCGCTTGTCAAGCAGTCTGATGCAGTACGGTAGGTGACATTTCATTTGTCCGGCTCTGATTCAATCTATGGTCCGGAGCGAGGAGGCATGGGATGCGGTCACCTCTTTCTGCGAAGCAGTATTGCTAGCGAAGGAGGAGGCCGAACGCGTGAGAGAGAGGGAAACCTCACGCCCCAGCCGCCGCAACAGGAGAAGACGCCCCGGGCGTCGGGAGTCGCAGGGCGATTCTCGGCCACCGTAGGCGCGGGCCTGCGGACGACGAGCATTGGGTGGCTCGCCGTCCGATCAGAACCAGGCCCGAGTCGACGGCGCGCTGTGTTCCACGCGCGCCTCAAAGAGCTTTCAGCATAGAAGACGGGGCCCGGTAGGGCCAGTGCCTGCCGGGGTTGCGGAATCTGTTTGAAAGAGTCACCGCGGCTCTGGAACGCAAAGGGCATTAGGAGAACACGGATGGGTTTTAGTCAGTAAGAGTCTGACACTCCCTTCTGCTTCACCCAGAGCGGGAGGAGTCATTTGATGATTTCCCATCCTAAAAAAAAAAAAAAAAAGTTACATTTCATTTAGTTCAATCACAGATCTGAGCCCACTAACTGCATCTTTTCTAGCGGCCTATTGTTTTGTCAGCGATCGGGTATTTGTCAAAATCAATTTTTTCAAATAATTACAACACATCTCCACTTTAAATATCAATGCTTTATCATAAATAGGTATATAAACATATAATAAATTAACATTCCTTTAGATGTGCTAACACAATTGAGTACCTAACATAATAATTCCAATAAATAAATGTAACAGTTCTAAAAAGACAAAAAATAAATATTAAAATTATTCCTTAAAATAATAGGTACCATGTAACCAAAGCGTTTGCGTCGTTAGAGCATCGCTTACATTGATTCTTGTTCTTCAATTTTTGCCACAGAGTTATTTGACGTTAGGCTTGACTAGTTATGAAAATTGACTATCTCAATGATGAATTATTGAAGACATTGTGTGTCAACTAATGCACTTACCATGAGTTGTGTCAAGTGCTGCCACAAGGAACGATTATAGGCGTTTAATTTAAAGTTACGTTTAATTTTCTAAAATAGCGCACGCAATATTGGTCAAATGTAGCAGAATTGCTAAGTTCTTAAGAGTATTTTGAACACTCGTATTGAACTAATCAATTTTGTTGGTCAGGATCACATTTGTCTAGTAAATCTTGCAAGAACAGCAGCAATTTACAGGGTAGGACTTTGTCACGACTTTATTCTTCTTTTTATCTAACACAATAAAAGTTCGGTCAGCTTGCAAGGTCTCGCAGCGCGACTGCATACTGCGATTGACAGACAAGAAGAGACAAGCCCACATCTCTAAAGCATTGTGCACGGTCGTTGAGATGTGCTTTTTCCTCTGACCTGCTGCTGCAAAAAAATCTATAATATCCTTACTTAAATTATTATAAATGCGAAAATAACTTTGTCTGTCTGTCTGTTTGTCGCACTTTTACGTCAAAACTACTAAACCGATTTAAATGAAATTTGGTACCGAGATAGTCTAGAGTCTAAGAAAGGACATAGGCTTTTTACTCCGGGAGTATGTTCCCTAGGGACTACGCGGGCGAAGCCGCTGGTAGAAGCTACTATTATTGTGTAACATGCAATAGAGGTAAGTACAAATTCAATAAAGTCCCTGACTCCTGTGTTAGGTGGTTGACCTTTATTAAAGGAAACAGGGCCGTGCTAAAATATTATTCATTGTTATGCAATCAGAAATACTGTTCCATTTCAAATGTCAAATCATTCCTGCATGTCGCACAGAAAAAAACAACTTCACAAAATATCGATGTGGAAATTTGAAGTTAGCCTTTTAATGAAAAAGTGTCAAGTGTGTAAAAGAGAGAGACAGGAAGAGAGGAGGAAGAGAGAGGGAATCGGAAGCTAGACAGTGAAAGATAAAATTATCATTACAACGCGCAAATGAAAATCAACTGCAGATAATTTTCATTTACAGCTACGGATGAGTTTGAGTAGTTTTCTATGTTAAATAAATAAATCAAATTCGGAATCTTTCGCGTGCAAACCCGGAAAATGAGTCTGAAAAATCAACAAAAGAGATTCCACTTTAAAAATACGATAATGAGAAATATAGATGTGATAAAAAACCGTCATTAGTCATATTTTAATTGAGGTACTTGATTTAATACTGAATCTAACGTAGCAAATTTTAATAAAATTGTACCTGATTTCTATAAGGACAATTATCTTAGTCTTCCTGAGGAGAGTATTCATATGTGGGTCCTCCGACTCGATCTTCCAATTTATGTCAATAATAAATCGGAACTTTGAGTGAATCTAAAGACCCGAGAAACGAACAATCGGCCTATTCGTTACAACTTTTACAATTCGATATTCGACCAAATGGTTCGCAATATTCGTCTGAATAGCGAATAGTAAAAAACTGACCAAGTGCGAGTCGGACTCGCGTGCAAAGGGTTCAGAACAATTATGTTTTAACATTTTATTTTAACACTATAGACTTTTAATAGGTTTTCCTGTAATCTAATGTTTTTTTTTTTCAAAATTTTAGGATCAGTAGTTATGGAGATAAGGGGGGAATGGTCATTTTTCGTCTAATTTCTTGAATAATTTCTAAACCATTTATTTTAAAATTATGAAAAAAAAATATAATTAAAACCCTAATAGTAAGCTCTTTCATTTGATATGTCACACGATATTGTTCAAAAAACTTTTTTTTTTTCTAGTTTGACCCCCAAAAGTGACCCCCATACTAAAAAATTAATGATTTACGTAACGCATCCGTGTTTGGGTCATAGAAGTCCATATGTGTACTAAATTTCAACAGAATCGGTCCAGTGGATCCGGAGAAAAGTGGCTGTGATAGACGGACAGACAGATAGACAGACAGGCAGACAGACAGACACCCGAGTGATCCTACAAGAGTTTCATTTTTTTTCGGAACCCTAAAAACCATATTTAGGGTTAAGTACCCAAATGGTAAACAACGAAACCCTATTACTAAGCCTCTGCTGTCCCGTCCGTCCATCTGTCCGTCTGTCTGTCTGTTAGCGGACTGTAATAGAAGTAATAGTAAAGCAGTTGATATTATCACATTGTGTATTTATTTCTATTGCCGGTATAACGAAAATCATATTTTTTTTATTAAATGCACAATTAAAGGCCGCCTTATGGTGTCGGCCAGTGCCGTATGGTGCCGTAAAATAATAATACCATTCCATCACTTCCCGTGAGTGTCGTAAGAGGCGACTAAGTAACTCACCAGAGAATGGGCAGCAGCTTTCTCTGTAAAACGCAACACCATGCACTGCGATCGCCAACCCGCCTGCCAAGCGTGGCGATTATGGCAAACCCCCCCTTTTGGTGGACGCCTATGTCCAGCAGTGGACGTCTTTCGGCTGATATGATGATGATGATGATAATTAAAGGCGGCTCCCATATAGACAACATGTTTTTTTTTTCGGATTGTGTTACGCAACCCTTCGTGTGAGAGTAAGCTATGTTATAATGAATGATTTTTTTTTCTAGCCGACGAATATTCGGCGTTCGGTATTCGGCGGAATCACTATTCATGGCATCTCTTATCTAAAGTCCTGACTAGATGCTTCCCAACATTTACATATGCATATCAAATACATACTGCCCAATGCTTCGCAAAACTATAAAATAGACAATTAAAAATCGGCTAAACAAACGCGGGGGCGCAGGGAGGCTCTCGATCAAATCTTGTATTTCGTCGTACCCTTCAGGCTTGGTGGAACAGAAACCCTTCCCTTCACATTCTTCAGGAAGTTTCACGTTGATCTCTGCAAAACCATGAATATAGTAATGAAGTCATACATGGTATATATATCTCTATCTACCAATGATATACATAAAATCTAGAAACGAGGAGCTCGTGGCTAAATAATAACAGCCGCATGGGTCGATCTTCAAGGTGAAGCAACGCTTGCCAAGGTTGGTCTGTAGATGGGTGACCATCTTAACATACCGAGTTTCCCCCGTGCCTTGGAAAGCACGTTAAGCCGTTGGTCCCGGCTGTTATTTGTAGATATTTGGCAGTCGTTACGGATTTTCAGAAGCCAGTAAATCTGACTCCAGTTGCCAAGAAGTATTGTGTTACCCAGTTAATGGGTTGTGGAGGTCTGGTAGGCAGCCGCTTCACGTGAAATACTGGTATTCCGCTGAATCCGGTTTGACTGGAAGCCGAACCCAATTTAGTTGGGAAAAGGCTAGGCAGATGATGACTTTGTAGTTCTTTAACCGACTTCAAAAAAGAAGGAGGTTCTAAATTCGGTTGTATTTCTTTTTGTTATGTGTGTTACCTCATAACTCCGTCATTTATGAACCGATTTGAAAAATTCTTCTTTCATGTGAAAGGGTATACTTTCCGATTGGTGCCATTTAAATTTCATCAAAATCGGTTTAGCACTTTGGTTTTTAAATCAAAATAGCTGGAATTAATTTACTTAGAAGACGTATTTGGTTAGTCATCTAAGTAAACGAAAGTGCGTATTTTGCTTTCCTGCGACTTTCCAGAGTGGTGTTGTTAGGTGTGGAGTACCACTAAAAAGTCAAAAATAAAAAACTTTCTTACAAAAAAATACAACCGACTTCCAAATGTTATTATACATATACTATATGATACATATTAGTGTGTATAATGTAGTGTTTTTTTTTTATTTGTAAGTCAGTTGTGCTTTTTTTGTTTTTTTTTTTAATTTTTATTTTTAAATTCATTTGCTAGATGTGACCTCGAACTTAAGGACTACTAATGATTCCCTAATTTTGATTTGACTCTTGATCTAGTAGTGGGATATATATGAAAACTAGCCGACCCGCGCAACTTCGTCTGCGTCATAAAATGTTATTATTTACGACTAGTGGACGTCACGCGGTTTCACCCGCGTAATTCCCGTTCCCGTGGGAGTACGGGGATACAATATAGCCTATGATACTCCCTGATAATGTAGCTATCCAATGCTGAAAGAATTTTTCAAATCGGTCCAGCAGTTTCGGAGCCTATTCATTTCAAACAAACAAACAAATCTTTCCTCTTTATAATATTAGTGTAGACATCACATTAGAAACCTCAAAAATAACAGAATTTCTCCACTATTTAATGGATGTTATTATACATATGAAACTTCCTCTTCAATCACTCTATCTGTTAAAAAAACCGCATCAAAATCCGTTGCGTAGTTTTAAAGATTTAAGCATACATAGGGATATAGGGACAGAGAAAGCGACTTTGTTTTATACTATGTAGTGATGACAATTCTTATTAACAATACGACATGAGTCAACAAGAGTTATACTGTCGTTACATCAGTTACATACGCAACCTGTTTTACGTCACTTTTAAACGTAACGGGACATTGAAGTGATTAATTTCTAATTACTCGTTTACAGGATAAATGCAATTGGATTGCGCTAATACCTACATACTAAAGCCGTATAAAAAGCCAGGTAATCAGACCACAGGTCATTCGTACATTAGAACTGCCATCAAGCTGTCCTAATAAAATATAATAAATAATAGTAATATATCAATTCAGTCTCTGCTTCTTAGTAAAAAAATTGATTTTGAAATTTTTGTTTTGAATACAATGGCGACTTCCACAAAAACTTTCTTGGCGGTAATATTTTATTTTTTCTTGGTTTTTAGGATTCCGTACCCAAAAGGTAACCAACAGATCCCAATTACTAAGCCTCCGCTGTCCGTCCGTTTGTCCGTTCATCCATCCGTCCGTTCGTCCGTCCATCCATCCATTCGTTCGTCCGTCTGTCTGTCAGCGGGCTGTATCTCAAGAACCGTAATAAGTAGAGCGATGAAATTTTCACAGATTGTGTATTTCTATTGCCGCTATTGCAACAAATAATAAAAATTAAGGTTTATGGTACAGAACCCTTCGTGTGCGAGTCGGACTCGCACTTGACCGATTTTTGGTATTTAAAATCGATGCAATTTTAACTGTGTTTTCATTTTTGTAACAGTTGGCGTTCTTAGTGGCAGTTAGCAATGGCGCACCTAATCATGGTAAGATTTATTTTTATTTTCCATCAAATAAGTTTCCTTCTTTTTGAAATTTTATTTTTTCTTCAATTATAATTATTTTCTGTAAATAATATGAGAAATGCATTTCCTAAGTACGGGTGTATTTTGTGAAGGCATAAAATTGGTTAGTAACTACTTATGAATGACACTTTAACAACAATCAAACATTAAATATATTATTATGTAAAACATATCTTTATTGATAAACTCTTGGATTTTCAGAGATCAACGTGAAGCTTCCTGAAGAATGTAAAGGGAAGGGTTTCTGTTCCACCAAGCCGGAAGGGTATGACGAAATACAAGATCTGATCGACAGCCTCCTGACCCCCGCGTTTGTTGAGGCGCATGACGTAAGTTATTTATTTAATTTATAATTTTGCAAAGTATTGGGATATCATAAATTGCATATCAAATAAATAATCACCTATCAATACATACTCATCATTTATATTCTTTTTTACATCAAATAACTTACTTCACTACAAATGAACTAAATGTTTAACAAAACTCAAACTGCAGATAATTCGAAATCATACATCAATATGACATTACTTTTTTCCTCATAATGCAATACAGTTTAATTTATTTTTGTACAAAAATACTACATACATAGCATAAATACTGACTGCACAGCAAATTTTCCATATTCATGGACAACACCCCGACTCAGACTACCCCGACTCGGATAGGTTAGGTAACAAGGTTTTTTTAAAACCACCCAGAACTATGGTGAGTCGCAGTACAGTTTTGTCCCTCAATAATCAAAATTTAAATGTGGTAGATTCTGTTCGCGACTTAGGTGTTATTATGGACTCGTGTTTGCATTTCAACCTGCACATTGACAGTATAATAAATAAGGCTTTTCAAATGTATGGCTTCGTCATGAGATCCTCGAAAGACTTTGTGCGACCTTCTACTTTTTTGATGTTGTGTAGGTCTTTAATACGCTCGCAGTTGGAATATGCTGTACCGATTTGGAATCCATATTACCTTAAATACAATAGCAAATTGGAAATGATACAAAAAAAATTCTTGCGTGGCATGAACTACAAATGTTATCATTCGAAGGTTCCCTACACACATTTATTACAAAAGTACAACATTCTAAGTCTTCAATCTAGACGATTACTTTTGGATGTGATGATGCTGCATGGTTTGTGCCACAATAGATTTGACTGCACTGAAGTTACAAATAAAGTATGTTATACAGTACCTAGGAATGTAATCAGACGTGGGACTCGTGTGCCCCGCCTATTCCACGTGAATTCATGTAAGACCAATGCTGGGGCACGAGTACCTATCCGACGCCTTGTGGAGACTTATAATGCACACTTTATGGACACAGACATTTTCTTTTTTTCCAATAAAAAATTTAAAAATCTCGTAATAACTTCATTAGCATCAAAATTTTAAATTAGCACTTAATTCAATAAGTTTGAAACAATATTCTTAGAATCGGCTACTGTTTTTCATTCATTTGATTAATCCGTGGACAATAGTGTGGGTTATATGTTTAACAATTTATATTAACAATCTTATTGTATCGCCTTAACATGTAACTGTTTTTTTGTCCCTATTAAATAAAATAAAATAAAATTAAGATTATTAGCTGTGCATTGATGAAAAATTTTGCTTTAGGAAAAATCGCTGTACGCTACGAAAATAAATTGTAGTGTGTTTAGTGATATTTTGAGTTGAATATTTTGCTGTGCAATCAGTAATTTTGATGGGAATTCGGAATCTTATTGCATAGAAAAAGGATATTTTTTGATTTGCGTTTAAATACTACCCCAAAGTATTGAGCATTATTTGTTATACAAAATCATGTCAATATTGGAAAGCGTCTATATGGGACTTGAGATTCAGTTAAAGTACCGATTTAATATTTTGGTACAAAAAACTATGAAACGCAGAAAGTTTAAGAATTAAAAATATAGAATTCTATTCTATTATTATTCTATTTTGAGGTTCATTTTTCTGACATTTCATTCAAATGTTCTTTTTCAGAAAGACATGGAAGACCGCGAAGGACGACCCACATTTGAATATTCTCCTGAGGAAGACTGGCATAACTGTCCTTATATAAATCAGGTATAATTTTATTTTAATTTCCTACGATAGGTTCACTATCAAATCAATTAACATAATTATTTAAAAACTTTTCTCACATTATTGAGTGTTTATATCTATTTTGTTGTTTTTCAGACTGAGTGGCCAGTTTTCTACAGTCAGTCTCACGACGATTCTGATTTTGATATAATCGTTCAAAATAATAAACTTCTCCAGCCCGTTCAGAGCATCACATGCGCGTGAGTACCTGCAGTTGATTTTTACTAACTTAAATAAACTTGTATTCTTCATCATTTATTTTGCTAGGATCGTGTGGCTAGCCTTTTCTTTTAAATAACTTTTATATTTTAATTACAATATTTGTACCTGACAAATTACTCTAACTTGTCCGTGTTTGAGTGATTTGTCGTAGATATTTTTGTCACTTCAAGAATAAATTAAAGCCATGCACTTATACCAAAGTCTGAGTTTTGAGCATAGAAGTACGTTAACAGTGGAGTCGCACTGATAATAATTATTTTTCTCTGTCTAGCTTTCTCTTCCTCCCTCTCTCTATCTTTCTATTTTGATTCTACAGGCTGTTTAAATTTTCTTTACCGATATTATTTGAAGTTGGCTTTTCTCTGTGCGGACAACCAAGAAATACTTTGGCGCTGGAAATACCACAGTATTTCTTAGTACATAAGAATTAATTATATTTCTCCATGCGAAACGGCCCTGATTCCTATAACACAGATAAACCACCTAGCACAGGAGTCAGGAATTTCACTGTATTTGTACTTATCTCAATTGCTTGTTACACAATAATACCTCTATGTTTAATAAAAGTTTTTTTTTCAATAGGTATGCGAAAATTGCACCCATCGATACCACTGAGCAATGCTTCCAGGACTTAAGCTTGAATTTGTTCAATATGAAGTCCAGTTGCCAGACTTCGACAGCTAACCGCACTCTTATTGTGCTCGACAGAAAGACGAAGCAACTCGTGTCGAAGTCCTACGATGTAAATTGCTGCTGTAATTGTCATATTTATAGGACCGATGAGACCCCGACCAACAGAATCGATTAGTGCAATATGAGTGTTCCAAATACTCTTTAAAATTTAGCAACTCATTCTAATGAAATCTCATCAATAGTGCATTATTTACGAAAATTAATCGTAACTTTCTTGGCCTTATAATCGTACCTTGTGGCAGAACTTGACAGAAATCGGGGTTCGTGTATAATTGACATACAATGTCTTCAGTGAGTCATCATTGAGATAGTGAATTTTCGTAACTAATAAAACCCAATGTCAAATAACTCTGTGGCAAAAATCGAAGAACAAGAATCAATGCAAGTGATCATCTAACGACTCAAACGCTTTGGCTACATAGTACCTATTATTTTAAAGACTTATTTTTGTATTAATTTGTAGTATTTTTTAGAACGGTTGAATTTATTTATTGTAAATATTATGTTATATTATACTCAATTTTTCTGGCAAAAAAAAAAACTTGAAATACCTGTACTTTTAGTTCGATTTTTAAGATATTGTTTAAGCTTACAGAAATCTAATAAAATAATTATATTTGAAGTAGCAATGTGTTGTTATTATAAAAAATTAAATATAAGTTGTTGCCAGCGGCTTCGCCCGCTTATGTCAAGTTTTATCCAATTCTGTAGACATATAATTTATTAATCATCCAAACATGCTCACATCAAGTCTTTCGCATTTCTAGCAACAGTGGGAACTAGAATATGATAGGAAGCAGGATTGGCTTCAGTTGAAATGAAAGTGCTAAAGAAACCATTATTAAATTAAGGACTCATGTTTGACGTTTGCGGTATGATTTACTATTCCATTGCAAGTAGACATTTGACTCACTGTGATCAATTGTGGGACCCTATTAATATGTGCTGAGATTTTAAGTTTCAAAAGGTTATACGAGGAATAGAGTTGCAAAAATCGAAAGGAAATGTGTTCGGTGAGAAAAAATGTTTGAGAGGCAATGGGTGTTTCTTTGTCAAATAGTGTATAGTATCAAGGTTGTGCTGGAACTTTGCCTCCGTCTCTGTAAATGTGAAACTTCCGCATGACATGTGACCCATCCGCATGTGCAAGAATTTAACGTAGCAGTGACAAAGGTTTGCATAGTATTATACTAGCTGTTGCCCGCGACTTCGTTCACGTGGAAATTTTTCATGTGTGATGTCTAAGAACAGACCGCCTGATCAACATGTGATCAATATGGTGATGACTATAAAAGGTGTTCTTTTGGGCGCTGTAATTCGGCCGGCAGAATTCCTAAACAAAATTAAACGACGTTAAGGCGACCCACTCGTTTTTTGGCGCCTGCACTGCCCTCTCACACAACCAATCTTCATTGTTTATATTAATCTCCAAATTGAGAAAAATGTGCATGATAAGTTCATCTTCTGTAGCGGCTGGATAGGAAAATTCTTCGGTAAATTGAATTTTTCTATCTGTGTCCGATTCCAGACGACCTTCTCTAATTTGCAGCAGCTTATCCGCGTTCGACTGCGGTTCAACATACCTTGATGATCTTGATAGAGTTTTCATTTTAATTTGAATGCAACACTCATTTTGAATAGAGGATTCTGAATAGATAACTCATTTTGAATAAATGATTCCGAATAGAACACTCATTTGAATAGAGAATTCTGAATAGATTACTCATTTTGAATAGATGATTCTGAATAGAACAATCATTTTGAATAGTGTATTGGGGTGCCTGGATCACTTGATCCAGGTACCCCAATACACACCTACTTATGCATGCTTGTACGACATTGTGCACTCGTCCCATCATATAAGCTTGCACTGCTGCAAAACGACTCCCCGGCCGCTGTTTTTGATAATATTGGATGGTGGGGTATCTTTACTTGCAAGATTAAGCGGCAACTTAAAAACGGAATGTGCTGTCCGACCACCGCTTAGCAAAGTTGCAGCAATGCCTGAGGAAGCCACAGCTCTTTCCACTATTTACTCAGCGCAGAATCGTTTCGTAGACTTGACGCTGCTCGAGAAGTAATCGTGGTGTCATTTCATTGACATGCACTTCTAAAACTGCGATTTAATAGTTTAGCTCCATTGCAACATCGCTTGACCATTCCCCTTTTCGCTGCGGTGTAGAAAGGCGAAATGGGCGAGCATTGTGAGCGCCATCGTGCCCTATACACAATATCTTCTGATAAAGCGTCCTTGTATTTATCCTAAAGCTGGAGGGAGTTGGCTAGTCCGCAAGTGCTCACTAAAATTGCGAACAGGTCCCTAACTTTGGTTTCTGAGCCACAAAGGAATCCGATTTCCAAGGTCTCCAAGGAAAGGGAAGGGGGGAAGGAATCCAAGGGTTCGATTTCTGGGCAGGCATGAGCATTTCAGTTATTTCTGTCCAGCAAGGGCACATGAATGTATTGAACAGGTCTGGTCGCCCGTAGTTGCAAACGTACGCAAATTCGTCGTGTGTACTCGTGGAGGTTCCATGGGCTATTTACAAAACAATGGAGGCCCATGGCTCCATGGTCATCAGTTCAGTATCTGATGATGGAATCTTGGAGAAATAGAGGGAACTCTTCAAATTACTTGTAAGAGTATTTTCTCGGAGTGGTCCAGTTCAAGTTTGTGAAGATCTGATGGAGAACTCGGAGATAGGCAACGAAACTCCTCATCAAATTATAGCAAATGGACCTGGATTGCTGAAATTGCATGTCTGTTTATTGTTTACACCAGTTCATAACATAACATCACGCCAATATGTTGTGAAGGGGTACGCACATGTGAATTTCAATTTAGCTGTGAAGAATCACCACTAAAAAGTGACAAAAAAAATACTTTCCAGATAATTATACAACCAACTTCCAAATAAAAACTTTAATTTCAGAAGTCGGTGTCATAAAACGAAGAAACAAAATCAAAAACACCGACTTCCGAAATTAAAGTTATTTTATACTTTGTATTGTTTTTATATGGAAGTCGGTTGTATTGTTTTGTGAAAAAGATTTTTTATAAGTACACCATTCCTGTTGTATACAATTTTTATGTAGGTATAGGAACCGTGCATTTTGCTAGGATATAAAAAGTTGCATATGTCATTCTCAGACTCCTAAACTACCACTATGCAAATCCATGCTAATACCTTGCCCCTTGAACACAAAAACAAATTATCCCACGTGAACCGTGCATTCTTCCGGGATAAAAAGTAGCTTACATCGTTCAATGACCTCAAAATGACCACTACGCAAAGAATCAATTCAAACCCTTGCTCTATAAAAAGTAAAACAGATTTATCCCACAAGAACCGTACCTACTATTTCCGAGATTCAAAATTAAGCCTATGTCATTTTCTGACCCCTCAACAACTACTATGAAAAAAATCATGTTAATCCCTTGCTCTCTGAAAAACAATAATAAATGTATCCCACGGGAACCGTAAACATTTTCGAGATAAAAAGTAGCATATGTGCTATTCCAGACTATAATCAACCTCTATGCCAAATTTCATCAAGATCCGTTCAGCCATTCCTACGTGATTGAGTAACAAACATCCATGCATCCATCCAAACATTCGCATTTATAATATTAGTTAGAACTTCTAACAAGTTAGATTAGATTAGAAGTTAGATAGTTAGATTAGATTAGATAGGTACTTTATCAAAAACCCAACCTCTAAAATGACTAAAAAGTTCCACTTGCCAAGCAGGCTGATGCAGTAGGTGACATTTCATTTAGTTCAATCACAGATCTGAGGCCATTAACTGCACCTTTTTAGCGGCCTATCGTTTTAACGGCCGGGTTTCTTGAAAAAGTATTTTTTTTAAATAACAACACATCTCCACTTTAAATACAAATGCTTTATTAGATATAGGTAGGTATATTAACAATAATTCCACATTACTTTAAATTAGCTAACATAATTGAGCACTTAACATAATAATTACAATAAATAAATTCAACAGTTCTAAAAAGACAACAAATAAATATTAAAATAAGTCCTTAAATAATAGGTACTATGTTGCCAAAGTGTTTGAATCGTTAGATGATCACTTGTATTGATTCTTGTTCTTCGATTTTTGCCATAGATTTATTTGACATTGGGCTTTATCAGTTATGAAAATTCCTTACATCAGTGATGAGTCATTGAAGACATTGTATGTCAACTAAGGCACTCATCATGAGTTCTGTCAAGTGCTGCCACAAGGAACGATTATAAGGCCAAGAAAGTTACGTTTAATTTTCTAAAATAATGCACGCAATCTTGGTCAAATGTAGCATAATTGCTCAAGAGTATTTTGGACACTCGTATTGAACTAATCAATTTTGTTAGTCAGGATCACATTGGTCTAGTAAATCTTGCAAGAACAGCAGCAATTTACAGGGTAGGACTTTGTCACGACTTCATTCTTGTTTTTATCGAACACAATAAAAGTGCGATTAGCTTGCAAGGTCTCGCAGCGCGACTGCATACTGAGATTGACAGACGACAAGCCCACATCTCTGAAGCATTGTGCACGGTCGTTGAAATGTTCAATTTTCTCTGGCCTGTTGACAAAAAAAATCTTGAATATATTATTGTGTAACATGCAATTGAGATAGGTACAAATTCCTCCTATAGTCCCTGACTCCTGTTCTAAGTGATTGATCTTTATTAAAGGAAACAAAGTCGTGCAAAAATATAATTTATTGTTATGCAATAAGAAATACTGTGCCATTTCAAATGCCAAATTATTTCTGCATGTCGCACAGAAATAAAAAAACAACTTCTCATAATATCGATACGAAAATTTGAACGCAGCCTGTTGAATTAAAAACTGTCAAGTGTGTAAAAGAGAGAGAGAGAGAAACTAGACAGTGAAAGATAATATTAGCCTTGTGACGCTACGTTTGCAAAAAAACTCAAGACGCTGGTTCAAAGTTAAAGTCAAAACGTTTATTTTAATTAGACCATTAAAAGGCAGTTTTGAACATGAAAAATTAGTTTAAAAATAAAGTGACTCTAGTGTCCCTTAGTATAGGTAGGTTCTTATGGAGAAGAACGGACATAAAACGCCATAGAAGAACGGACAAGAAACTCCATCCACCACGGTTAAAGCGCATGAATTTATGTTCTCCATTCTTAAATCTCTAATTGCATTTTCGCCACGTTTGCAGTTTTGCCTAGGGTGTGTGGAGTCGTTAGACCTTACTGCTCACACGAGAAGACGAAGAATTTTGCCTCGTAGGAATAATGTAATCAAAAATTACGTAACGCCACACGGTTCTAACAAAATGAATGATTACAATTAAAGAAGAAAACAAGTTTATTTAAGTTAATAAAAATCAACTGCAGGTACTCACGCGCATGTGATGCTATAGATGGGTTGGAGAAGGTTAGTTTTTTGAATGATTAAATCAAAATAGGAATCTTCAGCGTGCAATACCGGCCACTCAGTCTGAAAAAACAACAAAAGAGATGACACTTCAAAAACACCATAATGAGGAAAGATTAAATGTGAAAAAAGAAAATCTGTCATTAGTCATATTTTAATTGAGGTACACGATTTGATACTGAATCTTACGTAGCTTTAAATAAAATCATACCTCATTTTTATATGGACAGTTATCCCAGTCTTCCTGAGGAGAGTATCCAAATGAGGCACCTCCGACTCGATCTTCCACGTTTTTCTGAAAATTTTTAATTTAGCTGTCTGAAAAATGTATCTCTAAAAATACTCGTAGCTGTGCCCAAAACAAAATCGGAACTTTTAGTGAATCTAAAGTAGAGATGCCAAGAATATCCGGCCTATTCAGTTATTTCTTTTACTATTCAGTATTTGACTGAATACCGAATAGTGAAAAAAATCCATGAATCAAAGAATCATGAAAAAAAATATGGAAACTGAATCATGAAAAAAAAAATTTTTTGTTTGAACATATATCAACATATTGATTGCTTAAAATCTATTAGTGGTAAGTTATGTTATGATTAATGATTTTTATTTTTTAAGATGTACAATCTATGACGTGATATAAAAATAATGCGTGCTGTGACACGACATACCTACTCTCAAATGAAACAAATACGCCTACAGCGTAATTACCGCACACACACATCAATGATGCAGGTCGGAACCTAAACCACGTGAAATATACAAAGTGTCGCCAAATATCTGGCCCAGAGAATATTCGGCGCTTCAGTATTCGGCAGAATCACTAATCGTGGCACCTCAATCTAAAGTCCCGCCTAGATGCTTTCTAATATTGACACATGTATATCAAATACATACTACTCAACGCTTCGCAAAAACATAAAATAAATAATTAACTTACCTGAATCGCCTCAACAAACGCAGGAGTTAGGATGCTATCGAGCATATCAAGCATTTCGTCATACCCTTCAGGCTTGACGTTACAGAAACCATTCCCTTTACATTCTTCAGGAAGTTTCAGGTTGATCTCTGCAAAAACATGAATTTGTTCATAAAGATACGTTAAATTGATTATTACTAGTGTTAATGCCTTCACAAGAATACGCACATACTTGAAAAATAGAACTGAACGACAATAATAGAACATCCTAAGAAAGTTTTTTTAAGAAATTAACAAAGGATTCAAATACTAAGAAATCTTACCCCGATTAGGTGCGCCATTGCTAACTGCCACTAGGAACGCCAACTGTTACAAAAAATGAAAACACAGTTTAATTATCAAGCTGGGATATTGTGATGAATTAAATTGTATAAATTTTAAATTCCGATAAAACGATAAAAAAGAAATATTACCGCCAAGAAAATTGCAGTGAAAGAAGCCATTATGCTCAATTTTTTTTACTAAAAAGCAATGACTGAATTGTTTTATTCAATTATTATTGAATAATTGATTTATTTTTTAGTAGGACAGCTTCACGGCTGATCTTATTTGCGAATGACAAGCCGTCGGACTACCCGTCTTATTTATACTGTTTTAGTATATATGCAAGCGTTTATTATTATTATACGTTATATTATTCCGGTCGAAACGCGTTCGATCGGAATCGCGGTGCGGTTTTGTTAATGGGGAAAAACATATAATTAACATTGTTATCCCTAAAAGTTATGCTTTTTTGTGTCAACATGACGTAATAGTTGTGTAATAACTATTGACGTAACAATAGTTTAACGAGCAGTTGGATCGACTAGAGTATGACGCTCTACTCGCCCTCGTAGTCAATGGAGTTGATGTACCTATACTCAGCTAATTTCCCGTTAAATTTGCCGTTTTATGGTTGTTGGGCTTCTATAACCGCGAGCACGTTGCACATTTAGGTGTGTCCGCTTTCCTTGCGCACTCAAACATCGAGTGTTCTACTTCTCCAGAGTAACTGCACGAGCTTCTCTCTCTGCATGATTTTGCTGCATGACCAAATTGTTGGCATTTGTAGCATCTAGTAACCTAACAAGGCAGGAAGTCCAATATATAAAAAGCCTTGTTTGCGATATTAAGGCTCTACGTATCTCGGCTGGAACTTCGATAGCAAAGTTACAGATAGATACATCTTTCTGACACTCCGTTCTGCTCTGCCCAGAGCGCGAGAGTCATTTGATGATTTCCCATCCTACAAAAAAAACGCTGAAGGTTTTAATTTGTTTGCGAAGTAGGTATCGAAATGTTTGTCGAATAAAAAGACATTATTTTTTATAGTGTTTTCTCAAAAGCTTAACTTTAGAGCTCCAAGGATCTGTACACCTGCGTCTTTGATATTTATTTCAGTTTGATAGCTCTACAGTTTCCGCAGAGAAGGCTCTGGACAGCTAACAGGTTGCAGAAGTTTATATTTTATGTGTACCGCATATCAAGAGAATCGGGTCAATAGACTCGGAGCAAATTGTCTGTGACAGACAGATAAACCAGTGAGCCTATCCTATAACGGTTCCGTTTTTTATGCGGACTTGGGGAACTATAAAAATGTAGGCACCTTGGTATGATGTAACGAGTCGTTATTTATTTTATAGTTGGAAAGTGTAAATCCCCCGCTACTTGTTGTTGTTCTGTTTTAATTACAACATTCTGAAGATATTCCCCAGTTTAAAAAGAAAAACCTGCTATAACAAATACTCAATGGACAGGGTATTTCTGGATAAAAAGATCCTGCCTTATCTTCTCCTGTTTAGTATGAACCAATCGAAATTAATTCATTGTCTTCATAAAATAGAATAGAATACTCTTTATAATGTACACCATACAAGTTACAGAAAATATACATGAGGAAAATATAACATAGGGTGACACAATGGGCGGCCTTATCACTAAAAGCGATCTTTTCAAGACAACCTTTCACAGACATACGCTGATGTCGTTTGTAATTTCTTATCACCTATTAATGGTTTTATAAGAATTAAACAAATTGAGTGTATTTGTATATTCATATGTATACATATAGTTAGGTTTATTAGTTCGTAACGTATTAAAATAAAATATTAAACAAAGAGAACAGTTTATTTTCTATAACTAATATTAAATCTTCTGCAGCAACAGATTATTCGAAAAGCAAATATAAAAAATGGTTTAGGTATTTCAAGACTCATATACAAACATACATAAAAGGACACAAACAGGAAAATAACAAGCACAGAAAAAAACGAGCAAGAACAACACTCACACGATAACAATATGTTTGCTGCAGCATTGCTGGATGTAGGGGCAATCCAGTCTGTCGATCAGCGATCATCGCCAGCACCGCTTGCGCATTGTCGCGTGAAAGCAGTGGTGCGCGATTAAATTATAATAACATATCATTTAAAAGTGAAAACTTCAAAAATTTGAAAAATTAAAAGTTTAATTTTTTAGGTTCCGTACCGAAAATGTAAACTGATTCTGTTGAAATTTTATAAAGATAATTATAAACTTCTGCAATTCAAACACGAATGCATAACGTAAATAAAAAATGCGTTTGAGATCGGCGCTTTCATACTTTATGAAATTCGGTCAATAATCGACAACCTACGGCGGAATTAGGATTAATAAATTCATTTTTTGGAAGAGATCAGCCTGGAACTACCTGAAGAATGCAAAGGGAAGGGTTTCTGTACCATCAAGCCGAAAGGGTATGACGAAATGCTTCATTTGCTCGACAGCATCCTAGGCCCTATGTTTGTGGAGACGATTCAGGTAAGTTATAAATTGAATTCACATTTTGCGAAGGATTTTATATATTAAGCATATGTAAATAGCCGGGACTTTAGATTCACTCAATGCACCCATATACTATTTTGTTACAAACTATATAAATCAATAAAAACTATGAAAACGTAGAAAGTTTGAAAATTGAAAATGTATAATTCTATTAAAAACACGGGGGCACCGAGGATACGATACCTAATTGGCATTCGTTTGAATTATAACCCTTGCGGCATAGTTAGTTGCAGCATACGTAGTACTTTTAGTTACATAATTAATACGTAAGATATTTAAGGGTGCACTCAATCAATCGTACATTTTAGAAACACGATTAAAAAACTCAATAACAACAAAGCAACGTTTTCTCTAATGTATACATTTCATTTCCAAAATGTTTTTTTGTTTTAATAATACGAAATAAATACCTAAATAAGCACGCGATCCGTCCATTCTAGCTAGAGCCGCCTATTGGCTTTAGTCCTGCTTCGGCAACTCTGTGTCGCTTGCGCTTATGTACGGATTTCACTCGTTTACGCATACATACACGGACCGCATAAAACACCTAAAACCAGAAGCTCGGTGCGCTTTATAATTACTTTTTGGAAGTTCATTTGTTTGACGGTTAAAATGTTCTTTTTCAGCCGACCGTGAAAGATCAAATGGCAAACCCCAATGTGGAATATTCTTCTGTCGAAGACTGGCATAACTGTCCTTATAAAAAAATGGTGTGACTTAATTTGAATTACCTAAGCTAGATTAAATATCAAATCAAGCACTTATCTTAATAATTAACATATGACTCCTGAAAATTACTTTTTTGATCGCATCTTGACTTTACCTATTTATGGGATTTTTAAATATTAGTTTACTTTTTTTTTTCAGACTGAGTTAGTCTATGCCTACAGTCACTCTAATGATCCCGATTTTGATTTAATCATTCAACATAAACGTCTCCGCCAACCCATCCAAATCATCACATGCGCGTGAGTACCTTCAGTTGATTTTCTTTAATTGTTATTCATTTATTATGCTGTAATCGTGCGGTGTTGCCTTGTTTTTCTTATTAATCAATTTTAATTAAAATATGCACGACGTCCACGTTTGAGAAATTTTACTCAAACGTGGACATTCGTGTATAAGTAACTTGTCGTAGACATTTTTGTCACTGCCATGGATGCGGGATTAATAGGTGGAGAAAATAAAGTCATGCACTTTACCCAACGTGCAACATCTTTTTTTTTTGAGCAAACGTTAACGGTAGAATCGTAATGATTATTAAATCTCATTATTATTATCTTTATTTATTATACTTACATACTAATTTACATTTTTAAATATTTCTTAAAAACAACACATTATAAAAAACATTTAAAAATATAAAAAAATAGTAGTCCGCCGGTGTCGGGAGGAGGGTCCAAGGTACCGGTGGTTAGGGCTCCAGAGAAAGGAACCTCCTCACAATACGAGCCGTATCGAGGAGTACTGCCTTCTGTATCAGGCCCTTTATCCAACCGCGTAACGCCAGCTTCGACAGATGGTCGTCAAAGCTTTTGGCCTACATCTTTTATTATTATTATAATTTGTCTTTCATCATCTGGCTTCCGTTTCCCTATCTTTTTTACCCGGTTCTATACCCGAAGGATAACCAACGGAACCCTATTACTAAGCCTTCGCTGTCTGTCCGTCCGCATGTCTGTCGGCAGGCTGGATCTCAAGAACCGTTATAGATAGACAGTTGATATTTTCACAGATTGTGTATCTCTGTTGTCGCTATAACAACGAATAATAAAAATTAAGGTTTATGATACGTTTACTTTTTACCCTCTGGTGCGAGTCTGACTCGCACTTAGGCGGTTTTTTTTAATTCTATAGGCGTATGTGTTCAAATTTCTACATGGATATTATTTTAAGTTGGCTTTTCGCTGTGCGGACTTGTGAGAAATAATTTATCATTTGAAAAAATAAATGAAATTGCATTATATATTTAGTCACGGGAGAGGGCCCTAGGATAGGAGTCAGAGACTTCACTGAATTTATGCTTATCTCACTTACATGTTACACAATTATTGTACTCATCATTATGAACATCTTTTACTATGGGACCAACCCCGAAATCGCGGAAAAAAAATCAGCTGTTCAGTACATTTTGTCGAGTTATGCGCACATAAATGTATGGGGAGTTAATTTTTTTTTTCGCGATTTCAGTTTTGGTCCTATAGTAAAAGTTGTTCTTAATGATGAGTAAAATGACCCCTTAAGATATATTGCGTTTATGTTGTTACACGTTGTATATTCAAGAAAATTTTCTCTTGCAACAGGTATGAGAAAATTCACCCAGTCAACACCACTGAACAATGCTTCCAGGATTTAGGCTTGTCATCTTTCAATATGAAGACCAGTTGCGAGACCTTGACAGCTGACCGCACTGTTGTAGTGTTCGATAAAAAGACAAGAAAACTTGCACTGAAATCCTTCCTCGTACCTTGCAGTTGTACTTGTCACATTCATAGGACCCTGATCTAAAAAATTCGTAAGTTAAACACTAGTGACCCGAATAACTTACCAACTCTTGAACAATAACTTTATTGGCCTTATAATCGTTCCTTGTGGCAGCACTTAGAATAAATCATGGTTGGTACGCTAGATGACATACAATGTCTTCAAAGATTCATCATTGAGATAAGGAATTTTCGTAACTGGTAAAGCTCAATGTCAAATAGCTTTGTGGAAAAAATCTAACAACTTGGATCAATTCAAGTGATCACCTACCGACTCAAACGCAAAGGTAAATTATGTATGTATGGAACCTTTTATTTTAAGGACTGATTTTATTATTTATGATTAGTATTTCTTAGAATTGCTGCATTATTTTTTTCTATTTATTATGTTCAATACTCAATTTTTAGCACATTAAAAATAATGTATACGTATTACTTACATAATATTTCAATAAAAGATTTATAATTAAAGTGGACGTGTGTTGTAATTATTAAAAAAAAATATGCCGGCGGTTTCGCCGATGTAAATCTCGAGAACTATCCCAAGGGATTTTTTACTGTCAGTTTAAAAAGTATCCTCTATGTCCTAATCAAGAACAATAGTTCTCCCGTATACCAAATTTTGTTGAGATTTGATTTATAATTATAATGTAAACATTTTGACATCAAATCGTTTATTATCGTCGCAAACATTTATTATTTACGTGGGAGCCAAATTAAGGTAGGAAGTAGGATTGGCTTTAGATAAAATAAAACTAAACTAACTAAGTAAATAATTTTTTAAAGTAAGGAACTCTATTTACTCTCAAACACGAGTAAATAGATGCCCTTATTTAATAACTAGCTGGCCTGTGCCCACTTCGTTGGGCGGTATTTTTCGGCCTATGACACTCACAACTAACGTGACTTTCTATTGGTAAAAGATTTTTCAATAAATTTGTTCAGTAGATCCAGAGATTACCCCCCACAGCCTTACAAACTCTACCTCTTTATAATATAACTATAGATTGACCGTTTACGGGTCGACATAAAAAAGAAAGAATGGCTTTTTCTTTTTCTCAGCAGTGGGACACAAATTAGGCTAGCAAAAATCAAAAGGGCTTAGCTGTGACAAAACGAACCAAAACACAATTACTTCTTGTTTTGGAAAATGTCGACCTAAAAGTAAATCTGCTCACGCAGGTGCAGTCACAAGCTCAGCTAGTCTTACATAATCTCGTTTTACGACTCCCAAGATGAAACAATATCCTTGGTGATTAACAAATTTTAAAGTTTGTCGTGTAAACAATCAAAATGTTTATTTCAGACAGTAAAAATCCATAACACACTCATCAAATCAAATAAATAACAGTGAAAATAAACAAAAATTAAATTAAAACCAAACTTAAAAATGATATCAAAATTAAAACAAATCAGAACTAAATTTAATTTAATTCATATTTAAAAATTAAATCAAAATAATAATAATAATAAATAAAAATAACAACAAAAATAATTCCAACAAAATATTACTGAAACCGTCTTCTATCAAATGGGTACCTAAGCTTTTAAGCCAGTTAATAATAGCCGTAGATTTTTATTGTTTAAATTGTTTTAATATTTGTTCTTCTTTTTCTATACTTTTCGTTTGTGGCCTATTTTAATTCTTATAAGCTAAGGTTATTTTCTTGGCTACTTTTGACAATTATGTAACTGGATCGATTTCAGTTAGGTTTATTATTTTTGGATCCAATTCAGATATATGATGAAGTCGTCTATAAGTAAAGTATGATAATAAAATAAAAATATGTCGGAAATACGTCAGTCGATTGAACAATCGGGACGCCATCGAGTAGTGAACTCGTCTAGAAACCTCTATGTGCCATGAATACTTCTTCAGTGTACCTATTTTGTGAGAATATTGTTATAGTGACTTTGAGTGTGAATTATAATTTAATTTTAAAGCAAACGGTTTTTCTATTGCGTAACCAACACTTCCCATAGTACGTCCACTGTAGTTCCAATATCCTGTCTGACGTAGGTAACCTAGAGAGTAGTCTCATCTCTGACAAATAAATGTTTATCTGCAACATACGTGACAAAGTTGCCTGAGATGAACAATTATTCTTCATCTAACGCCAAATTTCTACCCTAAAAAAATCAAGCACATACTTGTCCTTAACTTTAAAATACACAGTCGGTAAGGCAGACTCGCGGTAAATACTAATTAATTGGCAGCCGCAAACTTCCCTCCCGGTTGCATCATTACAAACTCCGTGTTCTATCACGGGCGCGACCCGGCCCCGGGCGAGGCCTGCCATTTGTCCTCAGCCGAGGCACACTGAGCTGGTGAAGTAATTAGTTGCAACACTTTTTTGCTTATGCTCTGTCAAATGCAGCTGAGGCTTCCGAAGATGAACTGGATAGCAAACTATTCAGCCGCAGACCTATAATGATAGAAGTGAATATTTTATTCAAACACAAGCATACGGGTGCCTGTCCATTACAGCGAAGCGAGGCAGCGGAGCGGACAAACGGAGAAACTTTTACCAATGGCATTGCTTAAAGTCTCCGTACCACGTGAGTCATTGACATTTTGACTGACATGCTTGGTTAATATTTCTCCGTTTCTCCGCTCCGCAGCCTCGCTCCGCTGTAATACAGGCACCCTTATGCTTGGGTCTTAAGGGACCGCAGCAACTGAAGGCAGTTCAATAGCTACAAGCCAAGACCTCGATGGCAAGTCTTATCGAGCTGAACTGACTCGCAAACTCCCATCAATTCCAGGGCTTTTTAAACCAATACTAATATTATAAAGCTGAAGAGTTTGTTTGGTTGAGCGTGCTCACTAACTACTAATTCAAATTGGAAAATCCTTTTAGTGTTAGATAGCCCATTTGTCGAAGAAGACTATAGGCTATATGACATCACGCTACGACTAAAAAGAGCGGAGCATTTCCAAATAAAGAATGTGATGGAGGCGTAGTTGCGCGGGTCAGCTAGTCAGTAATTACTATGCAGACCTTCGTCCCAACTCCAAATACTTGCGGATGCGGACGAGTATGATTTCATGCGGAAGTTTCATTTCACAGAGGTGGAGACAAGGTTCTACTACAACCTTAATACAATGTACTATCTTCCAAAGAAACCCCAACTGCTCCCAAACATTTTTCCTTACCAAACACACTTCTTTCTATTTCCGCAACCCTATTCCTCATACTCAGACCTTTTGACACTTAAAATCGCTCTCAACACTACAGCATGAGCAACACAAACATCTAAAGTGGCCGCTACCATTATTTATTGAGAGCCCATATCAATAAATAGGGTCCCACAATCGATCACAGCGAGTCAAATGTCTACGTGCAACGGAAAAGTTTATTCCAATGGATTTATTTCGGATACAGATCATTTCGTTATGCGGGACGTGTACTGAGTAAGGGTGGAGGAGGCTTTTAATATTTATTTTGTAAAAAATGTGTAGTAGGCAGCTTAAATGTAATATGTACCTATCACTGTATACAACGATGTAAAAGTCAAAATAAAGAAAATCTTCTTTTGACGAGACTGCAAAGACAAAATTTGTGATTTCATAATTATTTAGATGAAAACGGCTTCTAACAATAAAGTAACTTACCCAAACATACTGCGAAGAATAACGTTTATATTAAAGTGTTATGTTTGTAAATAGCAAAACGTAGTCTGGCTTACCTCTGGGTTTTATTTATTTAAATTTAATACAGCCACATCACATACATTGTACAATTTAAAGAAGCTCCATTACAAAATACCTAACGCACATGACAATTAAGGCGTACATAGCGTTCACTAGAACAATAGTGCTTGCTGCCTTGAAATTAGAAGTTTTATAACGAATTTTAAACATACACTTAAAATTAAAATACAATCGGTTAATATAATTATTGCAAAAAAAGGAATAAATTATACACATTAAAAACATAATTATTAAAACTTATAAAATATCTTAGTAGATCAAAAATACCAAGTTAGAAATGTTAATTATAAATATAATGATTTCATAATTATAAATTAAATATAAAAATTAAAATTGAATTCTTAAAATGTCAACAGAATGAACATTAAAATTAAAATTAAAACAGAATTATAACATGTCAACCAATTAAAATAGAATAAAAATTAAAATCATTATCATTTAAAATAAATTCAAACATTTGAAATAAAATAAATTAAATTGAAATCATTTCTGGGTTTCATTTCTGGGTCTGCCATAAATACAAGGAAAGATCCTTGTATTTATGGCACCAGACCAACATAAGTTTTCAGTCATATTGACATTACTATCGTATTATCCAGTGAATGACTGCGTTAATAGAAGTCGGTAGGCAGTTACTCCATAGAAAATTCCAGTATTCACGTGCACTCGATAAGCAACGATTCGACTCCGTGCCTCGGAAAGCACGTAAAGCAGTTGGTCCCGGCTGTCATTTGTAGATTTTCGGCAGTCGTTACGGATTGTCAGAAGCCAGAAAATCTGTGTTCACTCTTGCCAAGAAGTACCGTGTTACTCGGTTACCCAGCTGAATACCGTTAAATACTGGTATTCAGCTGAATCCATTTTAATTGGAAGCCGACCCTGAAAGGCTAGGCAGACGGCAGATGATGAGCTGCACACGATCAGACTGGAAGCAAAGCGCTTTTGCTTCCAGTCTTTTTGTTCGGGTTTGCTTCCACCTACACTTGAATTGTACTCGTACCTGCCATATTAACTCTCCACCTCGCTTGATGGAAAATACCTAAGGCCTAAAATACCTATTAGAGACTATCTAAGTTTGCCTTTGATGAAGATAACCTTTAGGTTGGTAAAAGCTTAAATAAGTAGGTAAACATATTCCTTTAAATCAGCTCCCTCCAACCACATTCGTAGCTCCGCTACTTGTCCACAGGTAATGCATCGTGTGGCGGCGATCTATCATTTATTTCAACGTCAGAAATCCATTACGGGGCGTCGTCTCGCTGACTGAGTCGAGCCACTATCTAAGCAAATACGGTAATGTACACGGAACCCCGCGAAATTGTCGACAGCGACTGACGGTACCGTTTTAGAGCTGGAAGAAAAATCGTGCGGTGTTGACATTGAATTATAAATAACTTTGTTTTTTTAAGTTTTTATTTTTTGTTTTGAATTTAACATCGTTCTGGATGGACTGACTGACTGAAGTAATGGTAGCTGCTGAATATGTCAAATATATAGTTAAAAAATAAATAAAAACAACATAAAAAAAAAACAAACAATCAAAACGCGGGCATATAGCTTTTGCCCGCGAATTCATACGCGCATATCCTGTTTTTTTCCGTTCCCGTAGAAATTTCGGGAAATCCTCTTTTAGTGCTCCCCTAAACACTCCCTAAGGAGCCGTCCAGCTTTCTACGACCAATAGTTTCGGCTGATCGCTGTCTGTCAGTCACCAGTAACGGAAGAATTTTATAAAGCAAGTAAGAAAGAAATCATTTATTTGCTTATAATGTAGATAATATTGAAACTTAACGAAGTCAGACGTCCACTGCTGTACCTACATGGACACCCCAAAGCACCATCATAATGACCTTGTTTGCGCATCTAACACTACAGTATCAAGAATGGTTCAACTACCATTCAAAAATCACACCTAGACTATCTGGATAACTTCGATAACTTCCACCCGTTACCACATGAAAATGCCGTAAAATCTGATGAAAATACCTTTACAAGCTAAACCAAAAGGAAAAACTGTGGTTCCTCCGAACATTTCCTCGTTCGCCTTAATTAAATCTTCAACATCGCACCGCGCAGGATTAAACAAGGATTCACAGGATGTAAGATGTTTTTTTTTTTATTCCGAGCAGTAATTTCCTAGCTCTATCTCTGTTCTTAATCTATATTCGTTTGATCGAACACCTTAGTTGTGGCTTGTGGTTTAAAAAGGAAGTATACAACCTGTAACAGAATAAACAAAATATCTCTTAAGGGGTCATGCAGTCTGTGGGTCAACTATACGCAGAGGGCATACAGCGCTCTGCGAGTCCAATATAATAATGCGTTGGGTGTTGATGGGGTTGCCGCGCTACTGTAGTGCATCCGGCATGTTCGCGGAGGCGGAGATTGATGGCTTTCACGCAATCATGCGCAAGCGATGCGCTGCCACCATGCGCCGGGTACGCGCCAGCCCCAACAGCATGCTGAGAGCTAGAGCGGACAGGTGGGACCGCCCCATACTGGGGCATTGGATAGGCCTACATGTGACTGTGGTGTAGGTAATTATGATAGTTTTGTTAAAATTAGATAGAATGTAAGTACTAACACTAGTTTCTAAGTTTTTGAATACTAACCAAAAAATGGACTCTGTCTGAAATATAAGTTTTTTTAATTTTTTATTATCAACAACTTTCACTATGGGACCAACACTGAAATCGCGAAAAAAAATCGACTCCCCCATACATTTATGTGCGCATAACTTGACAAAATGTACTGAACAGCTTTATATCATTATTTCTGTTTTTGATATCCAGAAAGTCAATAAATATGTGTGGGCCAATGAACGTTACTATGCCGTTACTATACTGTATCTGACATCTACAATAGTCTGAATACCATAAACAAAACAGTTTTTTTTTTTAACAGCGCAAACAACGATACTTAATAACCTTATTACCGGTGATGTTCTTCAGAGAGGTCAATTCAGGTGCCTGATGCACGAACGTATATGAATCAAAAGGAGCATGCTAAGTTTATACGAGTATAGAACAGGCGGTGTTCTATAGTTTCTAGCCTGTCATGATAGTAAAACGTTAGTTTATTTATTTACGGAACATGCCATTGTTTTTATTCATCGACTGGATGACTCGGCGAACTCTGTATCGATTCGATTGTAACCCATTTTTTTTCTACAGCACACCTGTTTTGCAATGAACAAAACAATACACAAAGAAATAAACAGGTCAACCCTATTGATTTTTAGGGTTCCGTACCCAAAAGGTAACCAAAGGAACCCTATTACTAAGCCTCCGCTGTCCGTCCGTCCGTCCGTCCGTCCGTCCGTCCATCTGTCTTTCAGCGGAACCGTAATAGGTAGACATTTGGAGGTATGGGGAACAGAGAGTAAAGTCCCGCAAACCTGCGTTGTAAAGGGAGGATCCTCCGACCAGACGGATGTAGTGTCTGGTGTGGGCAACTGCCCGATAGTTAATATTCGGGCTGCTGTATGTGTTCAAATCGCACGGTAAACTTTGCTTGCGCGATGCAGGATTTTAGTTCGCTGCTAGTTGGATAGATGGCATCGCGGTTCTTTTTGTTCCGATGTAGATTTGCTTCGTTGGTTTTTCTTGTGGCGGCATTGATGCCGCTACAGACATTTGAAATTTTCACAGATTGTGTATTTCTATTGCCGCCATAATAACAAATAATAAAAATTAAATTAAATTGAAAATTAAAGCGAGCTCATACAAGAAACATTTTTTTTATGGTACCTTTCGTGTGCGAGTCCAACTCGCACTTGACCGGTTTTTATACATCACGAGATAGATAGTCAACCTAAAACATGATGCATTCTTAATTCAGTCTGCACACAGCCTAACATGAAGTTGTAATCCACCTTAACGATACCTCTTTCTCATTTACCCGTCTTCCCCCAACCATGAAACCTTAACCAAAACCGCCCAATTTCAACTGTTTACATCCATAATTCACATCAACACTTCTAAAATAGAAATTAATCAATTACGGTTAAACTAGTCTTAACCGCAAGTTCGCAGGCCTCGAACTGAAAGCGTTTCATCTCGCCGCTAATCCGCGAATCGTGTTTAAACCCCCGCTTGTCATAGTTTAAGGGAAATTAACTTCGAGATCAATAGGTAGGGTTGTTGTTCGAAACTTTTTGTTTGTATTGTTTTTGGTTTTGCTCCGTTTTCTATAAATAAGTTGGTCTTTTGAAGTTCGTTGCTATCTCCCAGTGGGAATTGAGGTAATTGCTTTTGTTTTATTTTTGTAACGGGGTTGGCTGTGGGAAAGCTAATATTAACAAAAAAGCGAGAAACATACTAGTCCTACGTACGCAACCTATGCAACGCTTCTGTATCGTATCGTGTTTTGCGTTGCATACGATAAGTGTGTTTCTACTGCATAGTTTTTCATATAAAATCAAGAGTCCAGATATCAATGCGTTGCATACGTTGCGTACGTGGGACCAGTTTGTCTCTAGCTTCAAAATCACTCTTAGGTACTTCAGTAGTACTTGGACTGTACTAGACGTCTTCATTTAACGAACTAGCAACTTCAGTAAAATCTAGTTGTACTCTTCTATCACATGTCAAAGAAGCTTTATCAGCAATCTTGTCGTGAAGTCTATTAAAATCTGTTATCTTGGATCACATTCAATTTAGATATATTTTGTTTTATTCAACTTTGACCGAATTAAAAAGCTCTCTTATTTCATGATTTCATTAGCTTTCTCTTTTTGAATGACAGCTCCAATGATAACATGGCCGCGGGTTAGTCAAGCTGTCTATGTCCAAATGGGCATTAGAGATAATGTATTGGCTCTGAATAATATATTGCTTTAACATCGGACCTGAATATGTATGCAGAGCTGAGGGATCATGTGTTGTGATATTCAATGCTGTGAATACTCAGATTTATGTAAATTTTAATATAGGATACAGCTCTTCAATTAATTAAATCAATTTGGCCTGTCCCTATTATATTCAAATAGTTGTAGTGGCGACTCTTGGGGGTGGCCTATGTCCTGCAGTGGACGTCTTTCGGCTGATATGATGATGAAGTCCTGTTTTAAAATGCACCTGTTTCTTCTTCTTTTCGAGTCAATAGTCAATCTCCTTAGTATATTTAGGGTCAGTAGGTGGCTACGTTAGTTACAGCATCGGAAGCAGGCATTAAGTTCCCAAAGTTCAGGGGTACGAGTACTTGAGGAACTCCAATATGTGGCTCATGTCCTAAACAAGGGCATCGCACTCTCATTGGGTATACGGAGGCCTTTGAAACCCCATTTCTATATGCGCAACTGCATCTGAACCATAGTACACTAAAACATTAGTTCACAAGTGATCGCATTTCCATACATTTTTGACAGAACGTTGCTTAGAAATAAGTAGAATTAGCACTCAGTTCTACAGTTACTCTGCTTAGCCTTGTTCCTACTATGTTGAAGTCGCCTTCAATCTAAACGGTTACGGCGATTGCCTATTTCTCCTAGACAACACAGCAACCGGCACCAATCAAATGGGCAAGACTGTATCAGATTTTCCATCTTCTGACTACCCATTATTACTATTACTACTGCTAGGTACATAATTATATACGTGTAGGTTTGTCCTTATTGCTAAAGAAAATGTATTGAGAAATTCTTCTTTCTGAAAAAACTACGCCAATTACTAAAGAACCCAAACATCTCCAAAATCACATCGAAAAACGCTACCAAACAAAAACAAAAAAAAGACAGTCCCTCTAAAAGTGAGCCATTACGAGGCAACCTCTGAAACTAAACACGTTTGAATTATATACGAGTATGTATCGCGGTAAATCGGCGTCGAATACAACGGGGCAAATCCTTTTTACGAGATTTACAACGGGATTCGGGGGGTCGTGGCGTACGCCTGCTTGGGTTTGGGGTCTGTCCTCAAGTGTGGAGCGGGAATTATGTGTGTATTGTCACCTTGACTTGGTTTTTGAATCAAAAGAATGGAGAAAAGCGTTTGCCGGACAGAATAGGCTAGCTATCGTAATAAGGGTTATATGTTAGTGAACAAGCGGTTGTTTTGCATATGGGAATCTAGGCAAACTTTTGTTTCAGGACCCATGAAAACCTGTAGGGTAAGAGAGGAGTCTGATAAACACTGCTACAATTCTACAAATGAGAGAAGTTATTGACATACTCATTTCAGTTCTTCAGATACCTAAGCTCTACTTAGTACTTGTTCACGTTGACTCGCGGGCGCGGTGGCGGGCGCGGTCACGAAATATCAAACATATGGCGTAATATCCAAGTGTTCACGTACGAAACGCGCGTGCGGTGTAAGTAGCGGGCAAGCTAGCGACTGGCGCGCGCGCGCCGCTCGCGTCTATATCAAACGCGTGAGATGTTTGTGTGTGTTCACGTCGAACTAGCGGCGGAGCGCGCGATTATCTCGCGACGTCAGGTAAGTTCAACCAGTTTGAACTTATCGCTAGAAACGCTAGCACGTTTTCATCATGTCACACTCGCGCAAACGCCAGGCGGCCAATGTGAACACGAACCCGCCACGTCTTCGCGACCGCACCCGCCACCGCGCCCGCGCGTTCCAACGTGAACAAGTACTTAGCATTTGATTCAATGCATCGGAATCCGTTAAAGTTACATCTATTTTTTTTTAAACCTAAGTTTCCGGGAATGCAATGTGTCAAGATATCAAACCGAATATTGAAACATGAAACACCCGTCAGTGAATGCAGTGAACCAAACGGCCAATATACTTATTTTCAGGGTTCCGAATAAAAAACGAAATCCTTATGGGATCAGTCGGATGTCTGTCTGACCGTCTGTCACAGCCAGTTTTCTCCGGATCCACTGGACCGACTCTGTTGAAATTTGGAACAAATATGGATTTTTGTGACGCAAACACGGACGTGTTACGTAAATCATTAAATTTTTAGAGTGGGGGTCACTTTTGGGGTCAAACTATGAAATTAAAAAAAATATAGTTTTTTGAACAATATCGTGTGACATATCAAATGAAAGGGCTTAATGTGAGGGTTTTAATTATATTTTTTTCATAATTTTAAAATAAATGGTTTTGAAGTTATTCAAGAAATTAGACGAAAAATGACCATTCCCCCCCCCTTATCTCCAAAACTACTGAGCCTAAAATTTTGAAAAAAAATGGAAATAATAGATCTTTACCTATAGATCACAGGAAAACCTATGAGAAGTCTATAGCGTTAAAATAAAATGTAAAAAAAATTAAATTTGTTCGGAACCCTTCGCACGCGAGTACGACTCGCACATGGCCAGTTTTTAAACGAAGTTCGCATTCGCATGTCAGTCACAATCTACCAAAATTGTATGGAAATTGAGGCAAAATTTTTAGAATTAACCCTCAGATGGTTAAAAATAAAAACTACTTACAAAGGCAAAAGAAAAACATGAAAGTCTTTAAGTTAAGAGTGAATAGACTGCTTTTAGGCAAACGTGCTCCATCTTCGACCGCATCATCGCTTACCATCAGGTGATATAGTGGTCAAACGTATACCTAGCAATAGAAAAAAAAACCTGAAGTAAGTTTATAACTTACACCGAAAGCCAAAGGTCTCAGGGAGTGGAGCCAAAAGAAGCAAAGAACACATTTTCCTATATTTACGCTCTATTTTTAACTCTTTAGTAAAATAACAAAAAGAGGCCAAATTGTCTAATCTTGTTATTTACTCAAACGTAACATTATTTCTTTTCTTAAGAGGCGCTAATTCTAAGTGATTCCCAGAATCTGGTTTTAGATATAGATAAAGGTAAGTTTTTGAGTAAGAAAGCCGCCTAGACATGAATAAGAAAGAATTTACTAAACGAAAGTGATTGCCTCTTTTGTTCTCCAGTCGGCACTTTATATTAGAATAATATATGCTTACTAATTTTCTTTTGTAGGATGATAAGATGTTTTTAATAATCTCTCAAGTACTAGTAGGAATATGATCTTAACGAAACTTTCCAAGCTGAGATAAGTGCGTACTAATAATAAAAAATCTACACGAGTAACAAATATCATATTCAACACGCCCTAGGCAGTTAGCCCTAAATCAGGCTGGTTGCCAGCCAGATCAAAAACAAACCAAAAAAAAATTATATTAAAAATGTTTAGATAATTAATTTGACTATCATAGGCGAACTTAATCCAACGTAAAAATAAACATTACGACTTAATCCATAAAATAACAGCGTACCTAATTTAATTACACAATTTTCCGAGTGTAGCGCCGAAAAAAGAGTACTTAGAGCTTACGTAGGTGTTGATTAAAGCTGCCTTTGAGTCTGTAGCTCATCATTATTTTTCTCATTAGTGCAGAGCTGTCGGCAGCGATTAAAGATGACGAGGGGCCTCGGCCGAGGACAGACTGGCGAAGAATATAATGTTATTAAGAAATATTAATGATCAGCGGCTTTGTTTGGAGACACTATTCAAGGATGTTGTTGAAAGTGGATTCGATTTTTCTTTATTATTTTCTGTGGTATGTAAGTACTTACGTACCTTTTAGTTTTTGGTATATTGCCTCCAAAACTCAATGTGTTGTAATTGTTACGAGATCTAAACACAATTGGGGCCGGCAGGACTTAACTTGGGAGTTCAACCTGCAATGGACTGCAATCGAAAAATAGCTGATTGATATGAAACACAGGCGTATACATGAGACACCACCACCAACATGCTCCAAGCGTCTGTTTTAAATACTCTTCCTGTTTAAAAATAATTATGCTAAGAGTTTTACAACGTCTATTAAAACCAAGAAGCATTTATATACAAGCGACCTAAACCTTCCCTACCTAAATAATCACGACCCCACGATAGTCGAAGCCTTTGGATTTCAGTTTTCACTACGTCTATACATCCCTTAAAGACTACCACCTCACTTCTAGGATGTATATTTCCAGTGTATCCTCAGCCTAAAGCCCTGCCCTCGTTAAGAGCTATCAGGAAGAGGATAAAACTCTTATTTGTGGACTAATCTGCCCCCGTGTTAATAGTGATAAATGGGCTCAGACCACATTATTTCGCCTTTTTCTTGGGACCTGTGGGAAAAGTTTTGAGATAAGTGATAATACTATTGGAGTTGTTGAAACTTAGATCCTTTACTGGTATTATAATTTTTGCATGCGGTTCCCGGTTAATATTTCACCACTACCCAATTTTTTTTTGCGCAACTGACCCAATTTTGGAATAACTGTAAGTGTTGTACTTGGTGACGATCTTCAAAACAATGATATTGGCAGAAGTTTTTTGATCTCGATAGGCTGATAAGTACTCACACCATGTGAAACTGATATTCAGAGGTGCCGAAGTCAAACTGGGAGTCGCTCGTATCTTAAATAGTTGGAGACACATCGCTAGCTTTGACTGTTAAGAGGCAACGCGGGCGGAGAGACTTTGTATGTAAAAAGTCAAAATTAGAGGTTTGGCTCTCGTATGTTTCCTCCTCCAATATTGAACCGATTTAAAAGATATTTCATAAACTGAATAAGGAGGATATATACTGTGTCCTTTTGTTTTTCTTTTGATGATATATTAACCGTATAAGCACTAGAACCCCCAAAAAATGCTCAACATTGTCCGATAAACTACTGTCAACAGGGCCCTAGTGTACAAATTTGGCAACTATTAATGAAAAAATAAAAACAATGGGACATAGTATACATCCTTCTTATTTAGTTTGAGAAGTATCTTTTAAATTGGAGGAGGAAACAAGCGAGAGCCAAACTTCGAATTATGACTTTTTACATACAAAGTGTATCCGCCCGCCCGCATTTCCTTTTATTCGGAAGACGAACATATATTTGACAATGTGCTTCAGTCAAACAAAAATTAGAATATCCTAATATACTTTACTCATCGTTATGATCAACTTTTACTACGGGACCAAAGCCGAAATCGCAAAAAAAAATCAGCTGTTCAGTTCATTTTGTCAAGTTATACGAACAGAAATGTATGGGGGAGTCGATTTTTTTTCGCGATTTCAGTGTTGGTCCCATAGTGAACGTTGTTCATAATGATGAGTTCGATGACCCCTTAAGAGGTATTGCGTTTATGCTGTTACAGGTTGTATAAAATTCTTCCATTAAATGTGTGACTGACAGACAACGCATAACCGAAACTACTGTTCGTAGAAAGCTGAAATTTGGCATGTAGCTTCCTTAGTGAGTACGAAGTGAGCGCATACGAAGTCAGGAGCAAAAGCTAGTTAACCCAGATGTTATTGTAAATTACAAAATTTTTTGGTACTTTGTAAGTCCACATCTAAATTTGATGGTGAAAGTATTACAGTATACCGTCACAGTACTCACAGTCATGCATAAAACGGTCAGAATATGAACACCAGAGAACATTTTTGGTCATTAACACATGTCAAGTTATTTAAATTAAATCATTTTACTCACTTATAAATCACTAACAAAGTTAGATAGCGTATTATTCATTCTCGCACGCTAACAATTCAGCGAGTATTTTCTTAAAACCGACTTCAGTAAGTTGTTACATTAGTATTCCCGGGCCGTTTACCAGCGCAGCCATAACTAGGTATTTCTACATCCAGTGGCTTCAGCGCTGTAATAAAAACTGCGTACCGCTTAAGGGTGCTATTCCAACGGAGATGTGCGAGGTAGACAGCTATGGGATCACTTCCTCTTTCTAGCCTTGCCTAGTGCAGCTCTGTTGGAAAAAAGTACAAAACCGGCCAAGTGCGAGTCGGACTCGCGCATGAATAGTTCCGCACCATCGTATTTTATTATTTGTTGTTCTATAACACTACGGCAACAGAAATGCACACTGAAAATTTCAGCTGTCTACTTATTACGAAAGACCTCGTGGACGCAGTCCAATACGTTGATCTGACCAGATTCGCACCGCCCTTGACACTTCCGTTCACAACGCCCTCCACACCGCCAGGGACAGAAACAGGTGGAGAAACATCATACTTGTAAGAGTGATACAGAAGGGAGGTCACGACCCTCAGCATTGAGGAATACGACGCAAGGAGGAGGACTTATTACGATTCATGAAATACAGAACGTTGACAGACAGACAGACGTACGGACAGCGTAGGCTTAGTAATAGGGTCCCATTGGCCTTTAGGTACGGAACCCTAAAAAGCTAGGTATTTCGTCATCATCATTTCAGCCGAAAGACCTCCACTTCTGGAAGGCCTATGCCTTCCCCAAGTGGCGCCAGATCAGCTAATCCTGTGCGTCTGCCATCCAGCAGATTTCCGCGGCATTCAATAGGTCATCGGTCCACCTTGTGGCCTTCCAGCGCAGCGTCTTCGACCCCATATTAGCTATGTATTTGTACATACAAGTAGCGAGAGATGTGTGGGAGGGAGACGAACGAGGAATTAAAGGGAGCGTAGCTGAAAATAGTCCGCTATGTATACTCGCAACACTTAGCTTCACACGGTTTCTCGCAACCGCTCAATCTTCTCGCATAGCTTTAGTGGAAATAATCACACGTTTTCACAGCTTCGCCACACATTCTCGTACCGCCTAGCTACCTCGAATATCTTTAGTCGAAAAGCACCCTAACAGTCAAAGAAAATTTGAGTGCCTTCGGATATTATATTTTTGTGGGGTATAAAGTAATAATGTGTACAGACATGTGTACTGTTATTGGTATGTACATTGTACATAGGTTGTGTTGGGACTTGAAAATGTCTATTTTCAGCTTTGAATGCGATAGGCAGATAAAGAGAACATTCGTATCGGATATTAAACTATACAAGTAAAGGATTTAATTTAAATTTCGGAAATTCTGATCAAAACTCCCAGGGAGCGGGATTTTAAAACATCAAATCAAACGTCAAGTAAATTCTAGATCAGGGGTAAGTCTAAGCTAGCTTAAATTAGTCAATCGTACTTTCATGGCTGCTCTAATAAAATTAGCTGATGAAAGTAACTTATTTTTGTAGTATCATAATCATCATCAGCCTATAGCAGTCCACTGCTGGACATAGGCCTCTCCTAGTGCACGCCATTCAACTCGATTATCGGGAACTCTCATTCAGATACTACTAGCCACCTTGCGAAGATCCTCGCTCCACCTAGCCTAAGAGCGTCCTACCTTACGTTTGCCGATTCGCGGTCTCCACTCAAGAACTCGTCTGTGCCAACGGTCATCGGTTCTACAGTTAATATGGCCGTCTGGCTAATTTATGGTGTGTTGCTCTCAAATTAATGTAGTGGGTACCATAACACCTTTCAGCATTATTCCTAGTCCATCATCATATTCCCTATCTTTTTCACCAACCATAGGTACCATGGTTTTGTATTCTTCACTACATTCATCATCTTCATGCCTTCGGCTTCGTTCCAAATTGCTTGGGGTTGGCCAAACACATTGATTTTTCCTTTACTTCCTGCCAACCGTCACGTTATCACTGACTCCCTTTCCATTCATATTATTCTTCATACAACCTGGCTGGGTCTTTTCAACAACAATACGACTCTAGCTAGTTCCCCGTACACAGCTTATGTGCTTACCCGTAAAACGTACAAACATACAATAAAGCCTACTTGCATGTGGTCGAACAGAATTTGAGTGGTACCTTCAAATATTCATTCACTTTGATGCGAACAAAGGACCAATGGATGGAGCTTACGTTGTAAAGGTTAGGTTTCGGTGAAGAGCGGAGCAAGAACTGGGAGTTATTTTAAATTTAGTGATTTATAAAAAAATTAGTGGTTTTCAGTATGAAAACCACTTAATTTTGAGACCATCTTAACATACCGAGTTTCTTCCGTGCCTCGGAAAGCACGTTAAGTCGTTGGTCCCGGTTGTCATTTTGTAGATCTTTGGCAGTCGTTACGGATAGTCAGAAGCCAGTAAATCTGACTCCAGTCTTGCCATGAAGTACCGTGCTAACCAGTCAATGGGATGTGGAGATCTGGTAGGCAGCCGCTCCACCAGTATTTTAATACTAGTATTCAGCTAAATCCGGCTTGACTGGAAGCCGATCCCCATATAGTTAGAAATAGGCTAGGCAGATGATGAAAACTGCTAGACATTGTCCGCTTCTAAGGATGGACCAGTCCTGTACTAAACGAAATTATTATGGTAAAAGATATTTTAGTGAAATTTTAATTAATTAAAACTGGCCAACAACGAAAGGTTCCACCATAAACCGAAAAAAACACGTGTCTTGCAGGGGGAGCCCATTTAAATTTTTTATTTAATCTAATTTTTATTACCTATTTTTTTAATAGCAGCTTTAGAAAAAAAATACACTCTGTGAAAATGTCAACTGTCTACCTATTACGGTACCTGAGATATAGCCCGCCGACAGACAGACGGACCGACAGACAGACGGACGGACGGACAGCGGAGGCATCGTGCTAGGGTTCGTCTATAAAACGAAATGCCGGACGGGCGCCCATCAACACTCTAGTTCTGGAAAAATTTACCTTGAAACGCCTTGTTGTATGAATAAAAATGATGATGTAGGTATTTGTATCCTACTTAATCATTAAAACGCTGTTTCTTATCACAATACACAAAATAATGCATGTCATCGCTCATTTTCGATAGCCTAGCTTTATCGCCCGTCTTTGTCCAGAACACGCCAGCAATTTCATTATGTGTTTCAATGAAGAATTTTGCCTTAAAGCAAGCATTCTCTTACGTGGCCGAACTTTGTAGAGCATACATAGGTACTGGCAACATTGTGTGCTTCGAAAATGTGCTTAAAATAACTTCAACAAGTTTTTTTACTTTATTTATTAGAGAAAATTAAAATTACTATTTAGGAAAAACCACTTAACTTTTTAACAGCATAAAAAATATAGAACGGAATGGAATTCCTCTTCATTTGAATATTAAAGACACAAAAATGGTGAATTGGGTACTTTTCTAAATTAAAAATAAAATCTATTTAGTCACTTCGTAAGATTTTGAAAAATATTGGACACGTATTTTTTCCATTTCGAAACGATAAAAAATTAAAAGACAAAGCGCATCAAAGTTCAAGAGTGGGGGCTGGTGACGTCACATTTTAGTAAAAACAGTACTGAAACCTGACGTCACGCGAGTTTTCAACGCACTGTATCGTCTTAATTTTTTGTTAACGTGAAAAAAAAATAACAAAAAATCCCTGTCCAATATCTTTTGGAAATCCATCTGACTGGCTAATTTGAGTTTTTCAGGAAAGTATCCAATTGAATGTCGACCTCATTCAATCGGGTACTTAGCGTAGTTTAGCTAAATGGCTATATGCTTACAGAGACAAAAAGGATTCTCCTTCTTCTCAAGAGACACAAAACAAACAATTGAAGGCCGTGGTTTCAGCCTCCTATTATTTTGTAGCCATGCCAACCAAACCCATCCTGAATACTCAGCATCCCAAATAACTTAGCCAACCCCAGATAACCGACTGATCGCCCATACCTTTCACACACATCACCACTAAATCATCAACAAAAATAAGGCACAGTCCATTATAAGTGTTATCTTTTAATCTCAAGCAATAAGGGAAAAGATTAGTCAAGCAATTCACACCTCTCCACCGTCAGTAATAGGCAATGTTATCTTGGGTCCCGGACTAATGAGAAAAATAATGGCTTGGTCTTATCTTGCCTGGGCGCCGCTTAAGACCCTCTTTATCTGGAGCGAGGGCGTTAATTGAGGGAAAACTGTATGTATTTTTATTGTTTGAGTAAGAAATATGAGGTGTTTGCAGAATAATGGTGGATTAAGTAACGTACCTTTATTCTGCTGTGAGGCAGGCACAGGTATTGTGTAAATGGACATTTCAGTTCGTTAGCTTATATTATTTATTATTAAAATGTTATGGTGGAGCTTGCCATAAATTACGTACAAATCCAGATTTCTTTCTATACCGAATAAAGCCCGAATAATTAGTTCGACTTCACCTCTCGAATTACTTTAATATTAGGTTCATTGTTAATAGGTTATAGGTACCCAAAATTCCAAACCAGCAACAAAGGCTTTTTTTATATGCTCGACCAGGAAATCAAGGCCAACGTTTATGGTCAGAAATCGCGTTTGCAACCACTAGTCCCACGTTGCAGTCAACAAATGGTCGTGGATTATACGCCATGGAAGTACGATTTCTTTTATAAATTGTCTGTTCCGAGTATCTCTATAGACGGAACAGTATACACAATTGGACACATTATTGACGTTTGCCTTTGCAAGTGGCGCCGGTATCGGCCGAACCAAATGCGAGACTACGATTTATTGAAGGTTCCCGGAAATACACCGTACTTACTTCCCGGGATTAATAGTGACAATCCTTTCTCATCATTTTGCTATCGTGAGATGTATTTCAGTTTTGTGCAGTACGTGAAGTTTTTTTATGTATTTATGTCCTGTGATACCTTATAAGTATGTAATAAGGAAATTTCATTTTTTTTAAGACTTATAGTGAAGTTAGAAAGATATAAATTGTGATAAGGGCCAGAGAATAAATAGCAGTATTGAGCAGCATCTTTACGTAACATCCTGTGAAATTAGACAATTTTTTTCTCGATCATATAAGACACTCTGCTGCAACTTGTGAATCTAGAAAACGACCCCAAAATAGATGGGAAAAGTCAGATTGATTGATTGATTGATAAGAGACCCAGTCTAGACACAAATGATTTGTATTTATGAGTCAATTATAAAAGATACTTAGCAAACATGAAAAATGAATAAAATCGTTTAATAAGACACTCTTAGAGAAACAATGTAGACGTCGCTTGTCACATAAATTAATGTCAATATGTCTTTACTTTTTTGCATATTTTTCTCCCCACTTTTTGCATGCTCGCGTTGGGCATCTCAAATAAAGTATTTTAATAAACTGTTGAAATATTTTAATAAAGCTGTGCCTTCGCTTTATGACGTACAAGATTTTGCGTAACCGACTATAAGAGTATACGTGGGTTGAGCTTTAGCAGAGATTTTGTTCCTAAATTCAGGGTTCATTACCGACTTCTATGAAAGCAGAAGGTATTTTATTTTAATTACTAGCTTCTACCAGTGGCTTTCACCGGAATGACGGAACCCTAGCGAATGTACTCACTTTCGTTTAAGGATGGGAAATCATCAAATGATTCCTCCCGCTCTGGGCGGAGCAGAAGAGAGTGTCAGACTCTTACTGACTAATACCCATCCGTGTTCCTCCTAATGCCCTTTGCTTTCCTGGAGCGCGGTGACTCTTTCGAACGAATTCCGCAAAAGCTAACGTACTTCCTAACAGACTGAAAAAAAAAAAAACTAGAAAACGAAAGACTATTGACCCGCGCAACTTCGTCTGCGTCACAATTTTCATTACTGCTCCGCTCCTATTGGTCTTAGCGTGATGATATATAGCTTATAGCCTCGATAAATGGGCTATCTAACACCGAATTTTTCAAATCGGACCAGTAGTCCTTGAGATTAGCGCGTTCAAGCTAGCAAACAAACAAACTTTTCAGCTTTATATATTAGTATAGATGTATTATGGACTTTTTAACCTAATGAAACAGGCTATTTCGCAAACCAAGTGTTCAGTATTATGCGATACACACAGCAAGCAATATGAAAGTGAAAACTGAAAGTTAATTACAATAATAGTGCAGAAATAACACTTAGTTGTCTAGACAGTTTGAGAAATGTTATGGGGGTGGTAGAGGGTTTTATAAATTACCTATTCAATCTAATATTAATTTATGGTGAACTTGGAGCTTACATTTTTGTATTGACCTCTAATGGTTGTCATTAAAAGTTACGGAATCGTACGTTCCTCTTTCAGTTCAAATGAATACGTAGGTTAATTATATATTTATATGCTGGAATACATAGTGGTACCTACATGACAGCCAATTAGCGACTTTAAAATAAAACTCTTATTTCGCTGTACACTATTGAAACGTAACAAAGCACGCTACGAACTATAGAAAGTCCTCTATCACAAACATCAACAAATAAAATATCGAACAACAATGTTCCAACTGACGGCACTTCAAAATGAAATGCATCACAAATCATAATATTCACAGACAATCAAAACTCGTACTCGTGCCTACTCGTGTCGTCATTGTGGCACGAGCACGAGTGAACCCGCGAGCTATGAATGTGCGCAGGGGCACCCTCCACGGTCAATTGATATTCATTAAAACGCCCCCAATTAACAGCTGGGAGCGACGCTCGATTGAATTGTAAAACATTTTCAGGAGACGAAGGGACGTATGTTGGGGGACGATAATTAAGTGATGGGAAAACGTTTTGGAAATGACATGAAATAAATGGGGGAGGGTCTATTGTTTTGTGTAACTTGATAAAGGGTTAGAGTTGTGACGCATCTGGCTGTGAAGAAATCTGGTTGTGGTGTCATCTATTTCTATACTTATATTATAAAGAAGAAAGATTTGTTTGTTTGAATTGAATAGGCTCCGAAACTACTGGACCGATTTGAAAAATTCTTTTAGCATTGGATAGCTACATTATCAGGGAGTAACATAGGCTATATATTATCACCGTACTCCCACGGGAACGGGAACTATGCGGGTGAAACCGCGTGACGTCCACTAGTCGGATTAATAAAATGATTGAGGACTGTTTCTTTTGTGTGCCTTGGTTGGAGTTTTGCGCATAAAATATGTACCTATTTCTATATAGCACAGGGGCAATTCTCGTGTTTTAAAGAGCATCGCAATCTAGTTGCAAACTGACAAAAACACATCTAATTTTGATTGTTACTAAGATAATATGACAATTTGGATGCGATTTAAATACAGAAGTAATCTTCAGATGGCCAACTCCGCCGCATTAAGTCCGCTTACTCAAAAGGCTGAGCACACCACCTGGCAAGGCGTAGTGATGATAGATGGATTAAGGCGGTGACCGAGTGGCTTCTGCAAATTGGAAGAAAAAGTGTCTGAACCTGGATAACAAAACCAATAAAATAATCATTGTATTTCAGAAATAAAATTCTATAATTTGTTAGTAAAAATTAACCTTAATAACTATGTTAGTACATGCTGGATGGACAAATAACGGACTAGCGGGCAACCAAATTTCCCCGCAATGACATTCAGGAGGCTGTTCGAGCCTCCGGACCGGTTATGTGCCGGACCCTCTGCAGCAGGGACGCGGCACGCTTACGTCTGATCGCTGCGTAGCCATTAGTGTGCGCATCAGCAAACATTCCCGACGCACTGCAGAAGTGTGGCAGCCCCAGCATTATCCTGAATACATTATTTTATTGAACCCTATATTGTTGGATAAGGCTGGCACAGGAACCAGGGGTTTGTACAAAAGAGGTATATGCTAAGCATAAGGCGTCTTCGAGTTGTGGATGATGTACTACTTTCAAAATATAAATATCGTAAAACTATCGTCCAGCACGACCACCCCCACAGACAGCCACCCATTTCGTTTGTTTTCGCGTTGTCGCGTACAATTAGCTATACGTGAATTATCGGCCCCACTCGCGCCGGCGACTGCAAATTGATTTTAATGTAACAATGGAGTTAAAGCTCCACTAACTAGTCCTTTGTACAGGCTGGAGAGTATTTAATGTTATTATTGGACGCCTATTCTCTTTTGAGTTTTCTTCGCTGTACATATAGGTTTTAAAGCAGAATTTATTTCAAGGAGAAAACCGAACAGTCACTGATAATGGTTAATGATATTTTGATTCGTAAATTGGTTAAAAACAACTTTGTGGAATATTAAGACTCTGTTTCTACGGTAATAATGAATCGAATGAAGAAAGGGGGACATTTAACAGGTTTTCAAACCTTAAGAAACTGAGCTGAACAGCTGACTTTTTGCCCTATCTTTTTAATAATAATAATAATAATAAATAGACATAACCGTCCCGTATGACGAGAACCTCGTGAAAGCCGAGAAAGATAAACAAATCAAGTATATTGACTTGGCTCGCGAGGTTGTCGATATGTGGGATGTGGATTTCGCAATCATTGTACCGATAGTCGTGTCGACCAATGGCTTAATAGCCACGACTCTCGACCAAACACCTCAGGAGGCTCTCGTTGGGCAGCTGGATCAAGGGTTTGATTCAGAAAGCGGTACTTCTGGACACGGCTCGCATTGTCAGGAGGTTCCTCTCTCTGGAACCCTGACCGCTGTTAGCTTGGACCCTGTTCCCGATACCGGTGGGCTACTATTTTTAAATGTTTTTTGTACTTTTTTTTGAAATATTTAAAAATGTAATTTATATGTAAAAAAAATAAACGAAATAATAATAATAAAGTATTTATTTCACAAAAAACGTACCACTTTGCACTGTATAATTTTCCTTTTAATCAAGACCATATTTTATCATTTCAATGAAATAAATCAAATTACAATTATCATTTCTGATTGTTGTATTGACATTGTTGAAACTGCAGAGAATTCGATGAATTAAAGCATTTTGTGTATCAATTAATATTGGCAGCGTTCTGTGGAAATCCTGACTGATTGATTACATTATCTGTGATACTTTCCTTTTACCACATTATTTTACCTTCATGACGAACCCCCATCATTTAATTATTAATTGTTAATTCTTAAATATTGTGAATGACTGCTTTGTTTACCAACTGACACGCTTTTTTGATAAATATGTATTTTCACCTGACTGCGGCGAAGACCAAAAGGAGGGTTATGTATTTTCATAAGTTTATTAGTTGAAAATATACACGGACTCACTGTGGTTATTGAGTTTTAGTGTTCCTTTTAGGGTTCCATACCTCAAAAAGAAAAAACGGAACCCTTATAGGATCACTTTGTTGTCCGTCCGTCCGTCTGCAAGTCAAGAACCTTTATCCCAAGAACACGTGAAGGTCATCATCATAACAGCCGAAAGACGTCCACTGCTGGACATAGACCTCCCCCAAAGGGGGGGGGGGTTGCCATAATCGCCACGCTTGGCAGGCGGGTTGGCGATCGCAGTATTTGGTGTTGAGTTTTACAGAGTACGCTGCTGCCCATTCTCTGGTAAGTCGTGAAGGTATCGAGTCAAAATTAAAACCATACAGTCTACAGTTCCTTGATGCTGTGATAAAATCAAACTTTTACACGCATAAAACGTTTTAAAAAAAAAGTATATTTCGAAACTCTCAAAGGAATCAAAATTTACCTATAGGGTATGTTTCGTTTGACCTAGAACTATAAAATTTTGCAAGTAATATACCTATCTTATAATACAAGTATAGGGAAAAATCTGCATATCGCAACCCTCAGTGGGTAAGCCTGACTCGCACTTTTTCGGTTTATTTCATGATGGTCTCGCTCTCGACCCCAATCTTGCCTGATGGAAAGCGATGGTGACCCATCTTCATCTTCTAGGCTCGCTCTTGCTTTGCAGACTCGCGGATTGGTACTGGTAGGAAATTATAAACAGTTCTACATAGGTACTTTGGCTAAGTCTATTATCACAATCAATGTCAAGCAATAGAGTGCTCAGCGAGAGTTGATTCTAAGTATCATAAAATTTAAATCCCGACTGGAATTTTCATCTTAAACCTCATTCTTGAACTAAAATCGTCCGCAGGAAAACATAACCTCACAGACACTTCTCTCAAAAACAGCGCTTTAAAATCTTAAACAGTCAATAAATAATGCTGTATAAAGCGCTATTATGTACGCTGTAGCCGTTCAGCCGTAAAAAGTAAACGTTGATTCACTTTCAAACGACTTCAACTGCGTTATTCATGAGTGCTGATGCAGTGCCAGCGAAGTTAGAGATAAGCACAGAATACAGAATCAGACAGAAGGTGCATACAATTGACGTAACGTAAAAACGTCAAAATTAGCCTAGAATCGAGTCTTTTTACGGTTCCTTACCCAGAGGGTAATCAACGGAACCCTATTATTAAGCCTACACTGTCCGTCCGTCTGCCTGTCAGCGGGCTGTATCTCAAGAACCGTCATATCCCTTCATGTGCGAGTCCGACTCGAACTTGGCTGGTTTTTTTACTTTAGTCTACTCTTTGGATGAATCAGCAGTAAGTTTGTCAGTTTTAGATATTTATTGTTGCGTGTGGCAGAAAAAACAACAGTTTTTCTCAAAAACAGTTAAAATTACGCACCAAACATTTTGAGAATACTTTCTTTGTGGCTACAGCCAGTGGCGTGCCTAGGGTTTCAAAATAAGGCAAGCCCAATAAAATTTTAACCGATTTCAAAAAAAGAAAGTTCAGTTTTCGACTGAGTATATAGGTACCTACGTATGTATCATCGCAATTTTCTCATAAACTACTGGTTAGGTACAATAAATTAAAAGTGAATTCATCCATCTTCTTCTTTCCTCTTCTTCAATTTCACTCTTGCTTGTCGTGCGGTGAATGAGTTAACCAAAGCACACTGAAGGCATGCTAGTGCTAGATTGAATATAATAAACATATCAGCAATTGCATACCTCCGGTGGCTTTGAAAAAAGCCGTTTGGTTTGCTTCATTGCTTGAGGGAACAAAGTTATGGTAAGTAGGTGCTTGCTTCGTAACAGGACTAACAGGTTACAGACAAAAAAAAAACAAAGTTACAAAACGAAAGTTAAAAAATAGCTAGATAGAATGTAATAAGGAATTTAAATAAATTATTTATATTCTAATTGGAATCGTCTATCTTTCTTAAGAAATGATTTAATTACATCAGAGTAAAATGTTGGTGATCGGATCGTTTTAATTCTACCAACAACTGTTTTTCAATAGCTATCATTGATAATTCGGAAAGACGCTCTTGACCTTGTGTATTTCTCAGATAGGTATGGATACGTTTAAGAGACGAAAAAGCACGTTCCGCGGAAGAACTTGTAGCTGGAATAGTTACAACAAGATACGCTAATTTTAACAGCTCGGGAAAGGCATCTTCAAGGTTATTCTCATTAATGAAATCAATTAATTCGAAAACATTACGGTCTTTCAGATCAGGACTAGAATACAAGCAAATCAATTGGCTTTTTAATGTTTGTTTGTCGAAATAGTTTGCATAAATGTCAAATAATGATAACTGGCGTGATATAGATATCTCAATTCGTTGTTTACCAAAATTACCGAAAGAAACCATTGCACACAGGTGTTTATGGGAATTTGCGTGCCTTTTAATGGCGCCAGATATGTTATTTAAATCATTATAACCAGATGTATTCCAAACGGAATCTTCATTCGAAAAAAATATGCAGCACCAACAATACAGCTTATTCGTGTGCGAACAGCCAACAATCCAACTAGTTTTATACACTGATCTATTAAATTTTCGTTTATGCGATTTACTAGTCTGAGAAATACACAGATTAGGCGTCGGTTTTAATGAAGAAATTAACTGTTTTTTCTGAGCAAAGCTTAAAGATTTTACCTTATCTTCGCCAATCAAAACTTGAACACATTTTAAATCCTCACAAGGTACAATTACCTCCATTGTTGTAGGTAAGTCACTAAAACAATTGTATCACTAAGAAAATCTAAGAAAACACACAAATAACTTTAACAACATAACTTTTCCACTCAAGCGAATGAAACTGAAGTTAGTTGCACTCGGGTGTCGGAAACTACTTACCAGAGTTGCAGTGTTGTCATTTAGGCAAAAAAAGTCCCCAGGTATATGAAAAATCCAGCTAGATGTCGCAATTTTTTTATTTTTAAGATATTGCTTGAATATTTAATTTCGTTATTTTAAAAAGTCGCTAGTTTTTATTGTTGTTAAATCTTAAAAAAAGTCTCCAAACTCGTTAAAAATCTCCAAGATCTCACAACGTCGCTAAAACGGCAACACTGCAGAGTTGGCAAGGTGACAAGGTCACGCATACGCGGGCAACTTCATTCGCATGCAGGGCTTAATTCTTTCATACTGATCGATTTGTAGACGCAAAAGTTTCTGACTCGTTATATGGCACATCGCTATAAGTGCGAAAGTGACAGAGCTAGTATTTGAAAGCCCGGTAAAAGCCGGTACGTGTAAGCGAGATAGCTATATGTAGATTCTGCAAATGCGAAACTCTGCGCGCGAACAATCGCGATGTGTAGTGTGGCATAGGTAGATACTTTGTGTTATTTTGATAAGAATTAAGCGCGCGAACTTTTAAATAGTTTGGGTTTGATATTGATTCTCTATCGAGCATTTTAGTAAGGCATGCCGGGCTTTTGGGCTTGTATGAAGGCTCCGCCACTGGCTACAGCTAAGGTGTGAAATTCCCCGCCGGACTCTGTGTCTCGATTGCTAAAATCTGGAGGTCTTTAAGTCAAGATTAACAGGTCACTTCTAGGCATGCGTGCTCCATGGGCGAACACATCATCGCTTTCCATCAGGTTAGTCTGTGGTCAAACGAGAGCCTATACCAAAATATTTAAAAAAACTTCCATTCCTCCATTCCTTTTCCATTTACTTCGTTTTTGGATACAGTGCACTGCATATTTGCATAACACACTTTTCACAGAGAAGCCTTTATGAACAAAAAATATTGACGTGTATAAGTATTATTTCCCCATATTTGTTTTATCTAGTATTGCTTAGTTTTGCTTTGTTTTATTTAGTTGGTACCTATTGCTAAATTTATTTTTACTATTTATTATGATGCTTTGCTTAGTTCTTTGGTTTTGCTTTTGTTTAATTTGGCTTGATCTTTTAGTTTTGCTTAGTTTTTTAGTTTTGCTTTTGTTTTATTTTGCTTGATTTTTTAGTTTTGCTTTGTTTTATTGAGTACTGCTTAGTTCATTTTTATTATTTTTTGTGCTTTTCGGTTTTTTTTTTAATTTCGCTTATTTTTTTTTAGTTTTGCTTTTGTTTTAATTTTATTTTATTTTGTATTGCTTAGTTTCTTTTTATTTTTTATTATTATGCTTTGTTTAATTTTTGTTTAGTTTTATTTGATTTAGTTTAGTTTGTTTAATTTTCTCCAAAATTAGAAGTAGACCAACTGTGCCCGGTGGAAGGTGACGGCATTCGTGATATAGGGTAATCCTAGTACGAATGCCAAAGCACTCCTTTGACACATTAAGTGTATATTTAATTTAAAGTAAAAAATAAGTAAGGAGATTGTCTGTACCAAATATTTCTCGAAATAAAGAATTTATTATTATTATTATTTTCTGAATCTACTTACAGAATAAAAATTGTTTATGTTTATCCTTTATCCTATCCCATCAGATCATTGGTGTCTCGCCTTCTGTTTCGTTCTCCACTCTGTGGCGATAAGTGAAGTTCCCTGTACTGCGAGGACACTGATTCATCTCGCTAATGTTTATATTTATTTTAAGTTGAGGTGCAACCCTGTGACGGGGGAGCTGAATATTGAACATAAACTTGTGGAGTGCTTTGTGTTAGGGAACGTAAACTGAAAGAATGAACCTTATCCTAAACTTTATCTTTTTTGTTGCGCTACCAATTATTTATCTTTTAAGGACGTTGGGTATTAATTCATTAGCAGTGAGAAGGGGCTTTGATCAGCTCACGGTTGCCTGTAAAACCCTAAGGGGATGTACTGACTGCCCTGAGCTCCACGGACTTTTCTGCCGATTTATTTCTGCCCTACAAATACATTGGTTACATTACAACCGTCACAACCTGTTCGCACCACCGCCATCTAAAACTGTCGCTAGAGCTGAATCTCCAGTGTGCCATACTCTAAGGATACTTTACGCCCTTCTGACTGCCGACCCTGAATGTGATGTGTTTTCTGACGAATGAAGAAAAATAATGCGAGCTTTTCTGGTGTTCTATAGAGACATTGTGCGAGGGTGTCCACTATTGGAATAGTGGACACCCTCGCACAATGTCTCTGTTGTTAATTTCTTATTACAATTTCAAATTCGAACACATTTTGTACCTTTTTATGTTTTTTTAATTCTATGATAGTTAATTAATGTAATTGGACTTGTTTCGTTTTAATTAACCATAAATAAATTGTATTTTATTTTAGGCCATAAACTGATGAAGTAAGGCGCTGTCATTTTATGTTGGCTGCATGATATAGGGCTCCCAGAATGCAAACAAATTTTGAATGTTTTGAGTAATAATTTGAATTTTACTGGGTTTGGTTAAAGCTGTTTTAGTATTTTTCAACAAAACTGATTAGCATCCGTACACTCAGTAAGGTTTCAGATTCAGTGGAAACCCTGAAACTGAAATCTTACTGAGTGTACGGTTGCAAATAAGTTTTGTTGAAAAATTTTATTAGTAGCAGGTACAAGTTGTTTGGCATTATGCAGACCTGGAGCTATTTGGCGTAGCCGTAAGGCAAACAATGTTATATTTTTTTAAATTAAATTTCCTCGTATTTGTTCCTACACTGTTTAAGCGTGTGTGCAAATAACATGTTTTCTTTCTTAAGTGCAACTCGACAATGCGACAACGCATTTTCTTAGAAAATGTTCTTAAGAGCCTAAGTAAATAATTTCGTGGCGCGATTTAGCATCCCTCTCCCCGAGCGCACCGCACACTCTCCTCGTACTCCCGCATCAAAAGTTTAAAAAATCGAATATAGCGACACCCCATCAACTAATTCAAACCGCCAAATAATTCAAGGTTACTCGCAAGCAAATTATATTAACATATATCGATACTCTTATTAACAACCTTTTTAAAGAAAGAGTAAAACAAATATTCAAAGTAGACAAATAGTAAAGTTATTCGTGTTATATCATCATCTGCCTACAGCTACACCCAACTATATTCTGGTCGGCTTCCAGTCAAACCCGATTAAGCTGAATACGTATTTTACGTAGAGCGGCTACCTACCAGACCTCCACGTCCTCAACCCATTAACTGGGTAACACGGAACTTCTTGACACGGCAGGAGTCAAGTTTATTGGCTTCTGACTGCCAAAGATGTACAAATGACAGCTGAGACCAACGGCTTAACGTGCTTTCCGAGGCATGGAGGGAACTCGGTGTGTTAAGATGGTCACCCAACCACAGACTAACCTTGGCTAGCGTTGCTTTACCTTGAAGATCGACCCGTGCGGCTGTTATTCTTTAGCCACGAGCTCCTCCATCTTTCATTCGTGTTATATAAAGTGGTCAAATTGGATGTTCAACTTTATTTTGCCATCAAGCTAAGGCCAAGGATTGCAGTTCAAAGGCCGCCATTTTGTTTTTGAGAGTTTTCAAGACATTGATCATTACATTAACTTCATTCGAAAGTTCTAATACAATTGAAGAACTTCCAAATCATATTCATCGCTGATGGTATGTAATAATGTAAGAGCCTATGCACACGGCGTATTTTTACCGCGCCGACGACGCACGTTTTGCGAACGCGGGTCCACGGCGTTATAGGTAAAAGAACCAAAAAGCAGATCGTCGCATTTGCATCGATTCAGACGTGCGTACAAAGCGATACAAACGCGCGCGACAAGCGCATTCAAAGTACGTGTGTATCGAATTTGTTTATTAAGAGGGGACTCTAGTCCCGAGGAATTTGATAAATAGGTATTTAAAGAAACTATTGCCGATGCGTCGCACTGTGCTCTGTCAGGTAAAGTGCGAAAACGACAACTGCATCAGAGGCTGATTTTACCTAAAAAACCTTGACCAAAAGACGTTTTGTATTCCGCTGTTTTATTCTTGAAAACTGGACTGATCTATAAAAATTACGTTTCAAAATTTAGAAGAAGACTACATCCTATGCTTCTATTATTTTCTAATTTGATAAAAACTTATCAAATTTGTCTGATAGTCGTCTGAACATGGCGGTGAAAACGGGCTGTTTTTTCGGGTTTTTAGATAGTCATAATTCTTTAAGTAATTATGTTTTGGAAAAAAAATGATAGAGGCACGTATTAATTCGATCTAGATTTTTTGGAAAAAAATCATAGCTCTAGCAACGGAATACGTTTATATGGAGAAAGGCCCAAGAGTTACCGACTAGAGTCCCCTCTTAGTTGTCGGAGAAAGGTGTGGGGGAGAGGCACTGCATGGTGTACTTGTCACTTACACGACATCCGATAGCAGTTCGAATTTTTGCCCCATCTTTTATGATTGGGCAATGTTTTAAAAGTTGTATTAAAATGACCATCACTCAATCTTCTTTCGCTCGTGAATGGGTTGTTCCAATAATGTCGCTTATTTTTTATACTTTCAGTAATAAAGCCAGCGTAAGCAGTGCTGTCTCGTCAGACTCCATTTTACTACTGTTGAGGAGTCTGATTAAAACATAGAGATTTCTGTATAAAAATACATACGCGCGACTGCAGCGCTTTTATACCGTCTATCGCCGTATCAGCGCGTTTGTATCGATACAAATAGGTCAACGATTACAGCGCCACAAAATTTTTGTATGCAAAAATTAACCATCGGCGCCTGAACTTCGTTTAAATCGCGTTAGCACGCATCATCACGATCGATCGATGAGGCCTTACACACGATAGGCTTCTCGCGATTTTCAGCAAAACGGTACCTAAGTTTTATCATAAAATTAGTTCAGACAAAAATTGTAGATCAGATAAATAATTATCTATAAAAATGGCTAGATACTTTTTTCCTAAGAGCCACCGTTTCTGAGATATATCGATTCAAAAAGTTGGAAGAGTTGTAATCGTCATAATATGCACACGTTTCCATACCACCTTGAGCGATCACTCAGGTCTCAAAGAGCTGAGAATCTACACTGACGGATCAAAGACTAGCACCGGAACCGGAGTTGGAGTTTACTCCAATGACCTTAACATCAGAATATCCAGACCGCTAGGTAAACTCAACACCGTCTATCAGACGGAATGCGTGGGCTTTATCCTGGCAGTTTATGCCATAGAAGCCAGGGGAGTCACGGATACCCACATTCGCATACTCTCCGACAGCGCCTCAGTCCCTCAATTCCCAAGGAAGCATCACACCACCTCGAAACTCATACAAGAATGCCACAATGCACTAGAACGCATCACGGTGACCAACCGCAACACTGTGACGCTGCAGTGGATAAAAAGACACAGCGGATCACAAGGAAATGACGAGACCGATGCGCTGGCCAGGAGGGAATCTGATATTGTGGCTGTTGGAGCCGAACCCATAGTACCACTCCCCTTTGGCCAGCTGCGCACATGGCTACAAGAACACACCCACAAACAAGCGGAACGCTGGTAGGCCTTAGCACCCCGCAGCAGGCAGTCCAGGGAGGCTATGCCATCCTTGAACAAACACTTACACACGATAGCTATTACGGACAGTCCTTTATGCAGAGCATGCATGGAGGAGGAGGAAAAGGTATCGCACGTACTCCTTGAGTGCACAGGCGTTACCGAAATACGGAGTCAAATAATAGGGTCACAGAACTCGCTTACAGATGTTTTTACACAACGGGAAAACTTATCAGCTAGTCTATTCTGTAAGTAACTATTTCGATATCGAGCTTCACCTGAGTGACAAAACTCGCAAGTGAGCTTTATTGCACACAACATAATGATCTTAATATGAAACTCACAATGAATTTCACTGTCGAGATACGAAAATGTTGTTACAGAATAGCACTACTGTTTTTGGAGGGAGGTTGGCCGGTTGGAGTATTGGCTCACGCACAATGGTCCAACATCAGGACTAAGTGCGGAAACCAATCCTAATAGATAGATACCGTTTTGCTGAACATCGCGAAAAACACGTTTTTGTGACTTTTGACCACAAGTAATTTTTTCCCAGGATCGATGAGGCCTTTTTAGATTTCATTTATCATAATGTTTTGATCAATCCTACCAATTTTGAGATCGGTGGGATTATTGTAACTTCACTCCTGTTTTTTGGTCTAATTTGACCGGACTAATACCAATTGATTGGTTTTAGAACTAATATTTTAATTCTGTACCGCAACAACATTATAAATCAAATAATAAACATTAAATCATCTAAATAAAGGTGTCAATGTCTAATAGAATCACGAATAAGTATGTTTGGGGCTAGAATTATGAGCAGTAGAGACTACAAGTAGGTCAGAATCATGAAGGAGTTTCGGGACTGTATACTATTTATTTACTCTTCATTTCTTTTAAAGTAGGTGTTGAGGCCTCTGACCTCATTCCCCTCTTTATGATTATGCGTTATACATTTTTTGAATTATTCTCACTTCCCTCTTGACCTAGGTCTGAAATTCACGCAGATGAAGTCGCGGGCAGAAGCCAGTTTCTAAACTCAATTTTTTTCGTAAACTGGCAAGTTTAATTACATGACATATTGATGTTTGACGTCTTTCAAAGCACGAAATAAATTAATTTATTTTAGCCTGTTTTTAAGATAAATTTTGAGATAAAAGCTATCAAAATAGACACTCCAGTCCAGAAAAAAAAATGCTATAGCTATATTACTTTACGTGAGTGAAAGATTATTTTTGTGGATGTTCTATACACAGAAGTGAAAGTGATGATTTTATAATGAGTTGCCGGTGTTATTAGCCACTATTAATTTCCTGTGATATGAATCCTTTGTTGCGTTCAGGTATGTTCCCAAACGTTGTGCTTTATCTAATTTCAGTCTTTTATTTCATACCATTTTATACATCATTTCAATGTTGGCACGAATAGAAAATAACTACGATTATATATTGTTCAAGGTCACAAAATTACAGTGAAAATAATTTCATACCACGAATTGTAATAAATTACAACTTAAAGCTGCTGAACTATGTAAAATATTGCAAAAAAAATATTTAAATTACGAAAATCTGACAGCTCGGATCTGCAAAAAAGTGACATAGGTGCTACGTTGACAAGGCCCACGGACCATCTAAATTGATCTGAATCGACAGTGATGCAAATACTTTTAAAAGGCAAAAGATGAGATGGCGATAGACTGAGGGCGGCACGGAATAAATAACGTAAGTGCCAAAATTAATTTTCGGATTTTATAACATAAAAGTATGACGAAATCAAAATATATTAAGAATTTAGCTAAATAAGATTATTTTCTATGTTTAAAAGTAGTTTTCATAAAATCAATACAATGCATTACGCCATAAAAATGAAAATGGCAAAAAGACAGACCGAACTTTGCAATTTTTTTCTATCGAGAAAATTTCTTCGTATCGTGTATTCCTTTAGAATTTAGGTAGATCATAAAGTCAAAAAACATGAACCGAAATATCAAATATCCTATTATTGGTACTTTACGAGAAAAAACAATTCTCAAAACGACCTTATTTTCTGCATAGCCCCTTAAATTGCTCTACAAATTGAATAACGTCTACAGAGGCCTTCAACATTGCTTATTCGAACATTTATTTATTAAAAGAAGTTATTTTTATAATCGGAATCTTCATCACACAGCGCCAGCGACATGACCATCATGATCCTGCCCGAATTACAACAGCATTTCATCATGATTGCTACAGTATATCTTTACTTTTACTCTAAAGAAACACATTTTAGCGGATTTAAAATTTTAATCTATCTTCGTGTCTTCTAATCTAACCTATATTTGTTGTGTAACAATCGAGTCGCCTAATCTAATTAGAAATTTTTTTTTTCTCAAGTAAATTAATGTAATTCTTTTTGAGAAATAAAGTTCTTAAGCCATATCAATTTTAATACACAAAATTCTTCCGTTACTGACTGAGTTGACTGACAGACGACACACAGCTGAAACTACTGAGGATTTCCTGAAATTCCTTAGGGAACGGGAAAAAACGGTATATGCGCGTACGAAGTCGCGAGCAAAAGCTAGTTGTATATAAGCACGTATATAGGATTATATCATAGAGCGTAATATGGCGTCACGTGGACAGTTTCACACCGGCTTGTGGTTAAGTTGAAAATGTAGTGTTACATGAAATTGCAGTTTTGAAATTAATTTTTGAGGTAGGAATGGAATTTAGATATATGTGTTACATTTTAAATATAGACGGAGAAAAGACGGATGAAAATAGATTGCATGTAGCGGAGATGAGAATGTTGAGATGGATGTGTGGAGTAACGAGAATGGATAAAGTGAGAAATAAGTACAGTTAAAAGGGAATCGCTTGTCTTGGTATGGTCATGTGAAGAGGAGGGATGAAACGCATGTAACGAGAAGAGTTATGAACATGAATGTGGATGGAGAGGGAGAGGAAGGCCGAAAAAAAGATGGATGGATTGTGTGAGGACTAAGTGATAGAGTAACGACTGATAGAACAGAATGGAAGAAAAAAACGTGTTGCGCCGACCCCAAGTAACATGGAATGAGGGCAGGAAGATGATGATAATGTATTACATTTTAAATATAGCGTCCTATCTTATAAGAGGAAATTGTATACATCCCTTTACCTTGAAGTTTCCTTCCTCCATACCCTCTATACATATTTTGTCAAGATCTTGGAATGCAATAAACACTGGTATCTGACGGTTATTACTTGATAATATCACAGCAGTAAAAGAGATTTCAGAGGAATTGTTTGATAGTTTTAACTCAGCAATCATAGTTAAATGCAGCTTAAAAAGAAAATTAAACAGCGGGCTAAGATTTATGAGCAAGGATTGTGCTTAAATTTCGTCATCATCATAGTTATCCCAATTTAATTACGTCAGCGCCACATGTGTTCTTTTACACACTTATCTATCATTCGTCATCTCAGCAGTCACTCCGTTTCCGCTGAAACAGAAGAAGACGCCCCGGGCGTCGGAAGTCACAGGGCGATTCCCGGCACGGGCCTGCGGACGGCGAGCGTTGGGTGGCTCAAAGAGATATCAGCATAGAAGACGAGGCCCGCTAGGGTCAGTGCCTGCCGGGGCTGCGTAATTTGTTCGAAAGAGTCACCGCAGCCCTGGAACGCAATGGGCATTAGGAAGAACTCGGATGGGTTTTAGTCAGTAAGAGTCTGACACTCCCTCCTGCTTCGCCCAGAGCGGGAGGAGTCATTCGATCATTTCCCATGCTTAAAAAAAAGCAGTCACTCCGTTTCTAGATATATCTTTTTAATCTATCCATTGTATCTATGGTCTTCTTCCACTCTTACAATCACTCTCCTAAGTTACTACGCTTGCTCTAAACAATTTACACGTAAAGGTATTTTTACTACAACCCATTAGTCTACTGAAACTAGACAACACCAAAAGACCATTTAAATACATCCAAAACAAAATGCTGACTACCCCTGACGAAAAGAATGGAAGCTCAACATACATGTCACAGGTATGTAAATAACGCCATTCCGATGTCCGACACTGCACGGTGAAAAACAAATATTTTTCACTTGTTTTATTTATATCGAAAGTGTCTGTGTGTTGCGTGAATAATTAATGTAGTGTTGGCGATCTCTGCGGCTCTGCTGCACAACACCAATTATGTGCTGAAATGCGCTTTCATTAATTTGTGTTTTTTAAACACACGGTCCAAGTTTCAAAGTAATAAAATACGGGATGGTAGGTTACCACTTATAATTTTCATTACGTCTAGCCGGCCGTCTACCTGTCAAGCCTGCCTGAAAAGTGGCCCGCGTTCCTAAATGTGATATAAAAATTTAACACACTTCACAAAAGTTCACTATACTTTCGTAAGCTGAAAAATTAAACTGTGAAATGCACGTTCCGCATTGCACTAACAAAACTTTTGTCCGAAACATAAAACCCGAAAAAATATACACCTGCATTGAAAATAATCCTAAAATCGGGGTAAACAAAACAAATAACGGATCTAAAGCCAACTCAGGCGTATCTTATTGAGGCAGCAAAATCAAAATGTGTGGATTGCATCGCATAAGTGCATGCAGTAAACATACAGAGACTACTGAAACAATTCTAATAACAGTTACCGTGGCCAATGTGACTCGTAAAAACGTATTGCGAACGCGTGGTCCGTTCCATATCAAACTAGCACCACAGCCTACAAAATCCTATACAACCTTTTTGGTATACTGTTGTTTTGGTGTGGTTTTTAGGAGGATGTTTGTTAGTATGTGGTCATAAAAGAGAGCATGCAATACGCTGACCACAATAATGCCCTATTAAACGGACTGTTTTGATGTTATTTGCTAATGTGCACGCGAATGGGTAGTTGCATATAAATGGGTAGTTTAGAAAATAGTTATTTTTTTTAGTTTTTAATGTTAATGGGCTGTTTTAAAGGGTTAAGAAGCATTAACAACTACTATTATATAATACATTTCAGATTTTACTCTTTTATATCAAGTTTTACAAGAAGTGATATAATCTTAAATAAGTTTATTTTAGCTCATCGCAAATCATCTGAAATAAACACAATAGATAAATACAAATTCCTGAAATAAATCCTTCAGATAAACGATAACTTAAAAACTTACCCAGTTAAAACACATATATAAACGACACCAATTAAAATAGTATATTATTTGTCATTTATTTTTTATTAGATAACGCAATTGGACAAAATTCTGAACAAATCAATTTGATCACATCGAAAACAGAAAACGTTTAAAAATCTGCAGACAATTCACACTCAACAGAAAAACAGCTGACTTCTAAAACAAAAGACGATAGTGCTTACAACTTTCTTAGCAGTTTAACTGGGTAACATAATCGCTTCTCTTGATACGGTTAACGCCTCAGTGGCTCCTTCACGAGAGAGTTCATCGCACAGAATGCACTCAAAGCGGCGTTAACCATAGTTTACGTAAGTAACCTAACTATTGAATTAGGTACACAACAAGCTTGGGGCCACTTAGATTTGACTTAGGTTGGTAGGAAGTAACACTCTGTGTTTATGGTTACATTAAGGCCAAACTTAAATTACTATTGTGCTTACACAATGGTGGCCTGACATGGAGAATTGATTGCCAAATGATGACTAGGTATAAGTCCTCATTAGGTCTCCTGGCCGAATTTCCAATCCAGGGGAGACTAACCTCTGCCAGGATTGCGGAATTTGTTCCAAAGAGTCACCGCGGCCCTTTTTAGGGTTCCGAAAAAAAAAGGAACCCTTATCACTCGGGTGTCTGTCTGTCTGTGTGTCCGTCTGTCACAGGCAGTTTTCTTCGGATTCACTGGACCTATTCTGTTGAAATTTGGTACACATATGGACTTCTGTGACCCAAACACGGACGCGTTACGTAACTCATTAAATTTTTAGTATGGGGGTCACTTTTGGGGGTCAAACTAGAAAATTAAAAAAAAAAGTTTTTTAAACAATATTGTGTGACATATCAAATGAAAGGGCTTACTGTGAGGGTTTTAATTATATTTTTTTCATAATTTAAAAAAAAAACATTTTTGAAGTTATTCAAGAAATTAGACGAAAAATGACCATTCCCCCCCTTATCTCCGAAACTACTGAGCCTAAAATGTTGAAAAAATGGATATAATAGATCTTTACCTAAAGATTACAGGAAAACCTATTAGAAATCTGTAATGTTAAAATAACATGTTAAAAAAATTCAATTCGTTCGGAACCCTTTGCACGCGAGTCCGACTCCCACTTGGCCAATTTTTTTTAAGGATTGAAAATCATCAAATGACTCCTCCCGCTCTGGGTGAAGCAGGAGGGAGTGTCAGACTCTAAAGGTGCGTCTACGCTAGACGAGCCGAGCACGAGCCGAGCACAAATTCGTACACGGATTTGTGCTCGGCTTGTGCTCCGCTCGAGCTCGGCTCGTCCAGCGTAGACGCACCTTTACTGACTAAAACCCATCCGTGTTCCTCCTAGTGCCCTTTGCGTTCCAGGACCGCGGTGACTCTTTCGAACAAAGTCCGCAGCCCCAGCAGGCACTGACCCTAGCGAGCCCGGAGCTGGAACGCAAAGAGCATTAGGAGGAACACTGGTGGGATTTAGTCAGTAAGAATCTGACACCCCTCCGGTCCGCCCAGAGCGGAAGTAGTCATTTTATGATTTCCCATTAATTCCCATCCTTAAAAAAAGGGGACACCAGCCGTTGACGCGGGAGATTTTATAGTGCACTACTATTATAGTTCACTCTCAAAACACGTCCTACAGGACATCAAACCGACAGGACAGGACCCCCCGTCAGGTCCTGGCACTGAGAGATTCCTCATCGGAAAACCCCAAAACACTAAGCCCAAGCTACGAATCGAACCCAGAACCACACGCTCACCAGTCGCGCTCGTGAGTACGAAACTGCAGGAAAGCTGTAATTAAAGTTAGGTCAAATAAGAAATCACCACACTAACAAAAAATGGTTTTGCGACAACCTTAGTCCTCTCTTTGTCATTACCCAAGCTCTCCCTAAATGATAAAAGGACTATGACTGACACTGATATCGAGCTATACCTCACGCCTAAATACATAATGCATCTATGGTTGTCTGCATGGTTACCTAGCAGTTACAGAGAGAGGTAGCCGTCTATGCAGCTTCAAGTTACTCAATTGTGGTTGAAGTTGGGTTTGAATTTGTCTTTCCATATCAGTCAAATGACTACATCCCTGCGTTCTGAAATTATATATCATCCCTTTATTATTCTTGAAACTTTCAAACAAACTTCTGTAAAACAGACGTAGGCACAGTTTAAACATTGTAATCTATCGCTGACAAATTTACACCAGCCGCGAGCAGAAACACCTGTTTTTGTGGTTTCACAGACCCAAGTTTGCTTATTTGATACCTCAAGAGACAAACTTAAACCTGTTTTAGCAAAGCCCCTATTGGGTACAACATAAGGTTGACTGTCACGTGGTTGTGTGTAAGAAGTAAATTGGCTAACGACAATAGGTAAGTTTCTTGCGACGCCGAAGTGAACTAATCTGCTAATGGCAAAGAAAGTTGGTACCGTTTCGTGCAACGAATAAGGCAGTGATTATCGTTTGTTGGGGTGTAATAGATTCCATGTAACTTCACACTCGTAAACAGGAATGAGGGTAGTCTGCGAAGCTTTTGTTCTTCTTCTTCACATTTACTTGGCACATTTATTGCTGGCTTTGTCTGCACTTCTTGCTATGTGCAATGGCTTCTAGAATCTTTATTATATTGAGATTTTGTTTTATCTTTCTCTAAGTTTAAAGGCATTTGCTATGGGGTAAACATTTTTTAATGTGGATGGGAAATCATCAAATGACTCCTTCAGACTCTTACTGACTAAAACCCATCCGTGTTCCTCCGAATGCCCTTTGTGTTCCAGGGTCGCGGTGACTCTTTCGAACAAATTTCGCAATTTGTGGTGTACCTAATACTCAAAATAAGTAAGATTTTATTTTTAGGTTAAGCCCTTTAGTGCAAATCTAATTTTAAGAGCAGCTTGTAGCTGACCTTTCGTTACGAGTGCTATCAGATCTCAATAATCCACCTAATGGAGGACACCGATACCCTAGGGTCGAATGAAAGAGTCAGTAACCATCTGTTTTAAGGTCGATCGAGGATATCTCGATCTCAGAATCACGCAAAATCCAGGATGTTTTAAAACTAAATTTTCTATATTGTGTACGAAAATCCTTTCTGAATTTTCTCAGCTGAACTTAAAAACTTTGATCTTTTAAAAATCCCGCAGGGTTCTTTAACAAAACTTCTATAATAGGAGTATCTGCTCCATATTCAACAGCAAACTAAATACGACGATTACGAGCTGAAGATATAATTTAAACATTTTCGCGAAATAAAATACAGCGTCGAAATGAGACATGGGAATATGGACTCCGTACGATACGTCACCGAACTACAGGATGGAGGATGTAACCAGTCGTGAAACACAAGACTTAAGTTTGTTTGTAATTTTATGTCGGGATAGTAAAATTATTCATTTTCTCTCGAGTGAATAAAATTAGAACTCACATTAGAATGCAAACTTCCTTAGAAAAGCAGTACTTTTTATAAGGGCATCCCTGTACTTAACCTTTTCATAACTCACCGACCCTATCGAACCCTATTTTTTGAATGGAAAATTATCAAATGACTCCTCCTGCTCTGGGCGGAGGAGCAGGGAGTGTCAGACTCTTACTGACTAAAACCCATCCGAGTTCCTCCTAATGCCCTTTGCGTTCCAGCGCCACGGTGACACTTGATTGATGAACAAATTCTGCAACCCTGGCAGGCACTGACCCTAGCGGGCCCCGCCTACTAGAATGAATAACGTTAAGAGTCCTAAAAAACCAACCTAGCAAACCTATTCTACAGTATTTCGAATCTGACCAAGTTACGTACTATCTCAAAGTGTTCCTGCTATTGCTCGGCGTGAACTGTAAAGTCTCTCAGGACGCACTACTTGAATGCTTCCGTTACCGGGGGCGCGCAATTTATTAATTTATTGAATTAATTAGAAATGAAACAGTTAAGAAAATTACTATATTTTTAGTGAAAACTTTTCTTAATAAATATTAATCCTCCCCGCGATCGATTGAAAACTTACCCGTTGCGTTTAAGCTAATGTGCAGTTTAGCTGGCTAAAGAAGAAATAATGTATCGGAAATGCATAACAGGTATGTCGAAAATTGGCCTCTTCTCAAAAATAAATTCTGGTTTAGTCGGCTAATCTTTAAGTTTATTTTTACACCCATATTTAGCCATACCTTACAAAATATTCACAGAGACATCGAAGGCGTCGCGACTTAAATAAATATTACGAATGCGACAGTCTGTATGATTGTTAAGCTAGATTTGTATAACTGTCGTGTTGTGGAATATTATACCAATGAAACGAATCTATTCCAGCCTATATCATATCACAACTGCATCACAAGGCGACACGACACAATACGTAAACTCAGCTTTAATCAAACATTAAACATGCATTAACATTTTTTATCGTTTCCATAGGATAACTTTCAACTTTCGCGAAGCAACTGGCAAAAGCTGTTTGTTCAAAATTTTGTTCATGCTTTTATGTGTACAAGCATGAACAAATTTTTGAGGCAGCAGAATTTATACGAAAGAGTCACCGCAGCCCCAGGGTTAGCATTTAGAGGAACACGGATGGGTTTTAGAAATCTGGCACCACTCCGGGTGAGCGGAAGAAGTTACAGTCAAACCTGGATAACTGGGACCTTAAGGGACCTGCAAATTTGTCTCACTTAAAGAGGTATTCCACTTACCCAGTGTCTCAGAATGTGGTGAGTTTTCTGACGAATGAAGAAAAATAATGCGAGCTTTTCTGGTGTTCTATAGAGACATTGTGCCAGGGTGTCCACTATTCCATGTTGTTAATTTCTTATTACAATTCCAAATTCAAACACATTTTGTACCTTTTTATGTTTTTTTAATTCTATGATAATTAATTAATGTAACTGGACTTGTTTCGTTTTAATTAACCATAAATAAATTTAAATTATATTTTATTTTAGGCCATAAACTGATGAAGTAGGGATAGGGCTCCCAGACTGCAAACAAATTTTGAATGTTTTGAGTAATAATTTGAATTTTACTCGGTTGGGTTATATTTGCTGTTTTAGTATTTTTCAACAAAACTGATTAGCATCCGTACACTCAGTAAGGTTTCAAATTCAGTGGAAACCCTGAAAATGAAATCTTACAGAGTGTACGGTTGCAAATAAGTTTTGTTGAAAAATTTTATTAGTAGCAGGTACAAGTTGTTTGGCATTATGCAGACCTGGAGCTATTTGGCGTAGCCGTAAGGCAAACAATGTTATATTTTAAATTAAATTTCCTCGTATTTGTTCGTACACTGTTTAAGCGTGTGTGCAAATAACATGTTTTCTTTCTTAAGTGCAACTCGACATTGCGACAACGCATTTTCTTAGAAAATATTCTTAAATTGCTCTACAGATTGAATAATGTCTACAGAGGCCTTCAACATTGCTTATTCGAACATTTATTTATTAAAAGAAGTTATTTTTATAATCGGAATCTTCATCACACAGCGCCAGCGACATGACCATCATGATCTTGCCCGAACTACAATAGCATTTCATCATGATTGCTACAGTATATCTTTACTTTTACTGTAAAAAAACACATTTTAGCGGATTTAAAATTTTAATCTATCTTCGTGTCTTCTAATCTAACCTATATTTGTTGTGTAACCATCGAGTCGCCTAATCTAATTAGAAATAAGTTTTTTCTCATGTAAATTAATGTAATTCTTTTTGAGAAATAAAGTTCTTAAGCCATATCAATTTTAATCTACAAAATTCTTCCGTTACTGACTGAGTGACTGACAGACAACACACAGCTGAAACTACTGATGATTTCCTGAAATTCCTTAGGGAACGGGAAAAAACGGTATATGCGCGTACGAAGTCGCGAGCAAAAGCTAGTTGTATATAAGCACGAATATAGGATTATATGATAGAACGTAATATGGCGTCACGTGGACAGTTTCACACCGGCTTGTGGTCAAGTTGAAAATGTAGTGTTACATGAAATTGCAGTTTTGAAATTAATTTTTGAGGTAGGAATGGAATTTAGATATACGGATTACATTTTAAATATAGAGTCCTATGTTATAAGAGGAGATTGTATATATGCTTTACCTTGAAGTTTCCTTCCTTCATACCCTCAATACATATTTTGTCAAGATCTTGGAATGCAATAAACAATGGAATCTGACGGTTATTACTCGATTATATCTCAGCAGTAAAAGAGATTTCAGAGGACTTGTTTGATAGTTTTAACTCAGCCTATTAAAATTAAATGCAGTTAAATGTAGCATAAAAAGAATAGCAAACAGGGTGAGATTTATAAGCAAAGTTAGTGCTTAAATTTCGTCATCATCATAGTTATCCCAATTTATTTAGGTCAGCGCCACATGTGTTCTTCTTCCACATTTCTCTATCAATCTTCATCTCAGCAGTCACTCCGTTGCCGCTGAAACAGAAGAAGACGCCCCGGGCATCAGGAGTCACAGGGCGATTCCCGGCCACCGTAGGCGCGGGCCTGCGGACGGCGAGCATTGGGTGGCTCGGCGTCCGATCAGAACCAGGCCCGGGTCGACGGCGCGTTGTGTTCCACGCGCGCCTCAAAGAGATATCAGCATAGAAGACGAGGCCCGCTAGGGTCAGTGCCTGCCGGGGCTGCGTAATTTGTTCGAAAGAGTCACCGCAGCCCTGGAACGTAATGGGCATTAGGAAGAACTCGGATGGGTTTTAGTCAGTAAGAGTCTTACACTCCCTCCTGCTTCGCCCAGAGCGGGAGGAGTCATTTGATGATTTCCCATCCTTAAAAAAAAAAACAGTCACTCCGTTTCTTTTCAAACAATCTATCTATTGTATCTATGGTTTTCTTCCACTCTTACAATCATTCTCCTACGTTACTACGCTGTCTCTAAACAATTTACACGTAAAGGTATTTTTACTACAACCCATTAGTCTACTGAAACTCGACAACACCAAAAGACCATTTAAATACATCCAAAACAAAATGCTGACTACCCCTGACGAAAAGAATGGAAGCTCAACATACATGTCACAGGTATGTAAATAACGCCATTCCGATGTCCGACACTGCACGGTGAAAAACAAATATTTTTCACGTGTTTTATTTATATCGAAAGTGTCTGTGTGTTGCGTGAATAATTAATGTAGTGTTGGCGATCTCTGCGGCTCTGCTGCACAACACCAATTATGTGCTGAAATGCGCTTTCATTAATTTGTGTTTTTTAAACACACGGTCCAAGTTTCAAAGTAATAAAATACGGGATGGTAGGTTACCACTTATAATTTTCATTACGTCTAGCCGGCCGTCTACCTGTCAAGCCTGCCTGAAAAGTGGCCCGCGTTCCTAAATGCGATATAAAAATTTAACACACTTCACAAAAGTTCACTATACTTTCGTAAGCTGAAAAATTAAACTGTGAAATGCACGTTCCGCATTGCATTAACAAAACTTTTGTCCGAAACATAAAATCCGAAAAAATATACACCTGCATTGAAAATAATCCTAAAATCGGGGTAAACAAAACAAATAACGGATCTAAAGCCAACTCAGGCGTATCTTATTGGGGCAGCAAAATCAAAATGTGTGGATTGCATCGCATAAGTGCATGCAGTAAACATACAGAGACTATTGAAACAATTCTAATAACAGTTACCGTGGCCAATGTGACTCGTAAAAACGTATTGCGAACGCGTGGTCCGTTCCATATCAAACTAGCACCACATCCTACAAAATTCCATACAACCTTTTTGGTATACTGTTGTTTTGGTGTGGTTTTTGTAGGATGTTTGTTAGTATGTGGTCATAAAAGAGAGCATGCAATCGATACGCTGACCACAATAATGCCCTATTAAACGGACTGTTTTGATGTTATTTGCTAATGTGCACGCGAATGGGTAGTTGCATATAAATGGGTAGTTTAGAAAATAGTTATTTTTTTTAGTTTTTAATGTTAATGGACTGTTTTAAAGGGTTAAGAAGCATTAACAACTACTATTATATAATACATTTCAGATTTTACTCTTTTATATCAAGTTTTACAAGAAGTGATATAATCTTAAATAAGTTTATTTTAGCTCATCGCAAATCAGAGAAAAGGAAAAAATAAATAATTTCTGAAATAAACACAATAGATAAATACAAATTCCTGAAATAAATCCTTCAGATAAACGATAACTTAAAAACTTACCCTGTTAAAACACATATATAAACGACACCAATTAAAATAGTATATTATCTGTCATTTATTTTTATTAGATAACGCAATTGGACAAAATTCGGAACAAATCAATTTGATCACATCGAAAACAGAAAACGTTTAAAAATCTGCAGGCAATTCACACTCAACAGAAAAACAGCTGACTTCTAAAACAAAAGACGATAGTGCTTACAACTTTCTTAGCAGTTCAACTGGGTAACATAACCGCTTCTTCTGATACGGTTAACGCCTCAGTGGCTCCTTCACGAGAGAGTTCATCGCACAGAATGCACTAAGCGGCGTTAACCATAGTTTACGTAAGTAACCTAACTATTGAATTAGGTACACAACAAGCTTGGGGCCACTTAGATTTGACTTAGGTTGGTAGGAAGTAACACTCTGTGTTTATGGTTACATTAAGGCCAAACTTGAATTACTATTGTGCTTACACAATGGTGGCCTGACATGGAGAATTGATTGCTAAATGATGACTAGGTATAAGTCCTCATTAGGTCTCCTGACCGAATTTCCAATCCAGGGGGGACTAGCCTCTGCCAGGATTGCGGAATTTGTTCCAAAGAGTCACCGCGGTCCTGGAACGCAAAGGGCACTAGGAGGAACACGGATGGGTTTTAGTCAGTAAAGGTGCGTCTACGCTGGACACAAACGCACGAGCCGAGCACAAATTCATGTAGTGTGGACCGACTTACGTGCCTCGAACGAGTGCACTTCTACACGGATTTGTGCTCGGCTTGTGCTCCGCTCGTACACCCCTCCGGTCCGCCCAGAGCGGAAGTGGTCATTTTATGATTTCCCATTAATTCCCATCCTTAAAAAAAGGGGACACCAGCCGTTGACGCGGGAGATTATATAGTGCACTACTATTATAGTTCACTCTCGTAGCACATCCTACAGGACATCAATCCGACAGGATAGGACCCCTATCAGCTCCTGGCACTGCGATATTCTTCATCGGAAAACCCAAAAACACTAAGCCCAAGCTACGAATCGAACCCAGAACCACACGCTCACCAGTCGCGCTCGTGAGTACGAAACTGCAGGAAAGCTGTAATTAAAGTTAGGTCAAATAAGAAATAACCACACTAACAAAAAATGATTTTGCGACAACCTTAGTCCTCCCTTTGTCATTACCCTAGCTCTCCCTAAATGATAAAAGGACTATGACTGACACTGATATCGAGCTATACCTCACGCCTAAATACATAATGCATCTATGGTTGTCTGCATAGTTACCTAGCAGTTACAGAGAGAGGTAGCCGTCTATGCAGCTTCAAGTTACTCAATTGTGGTTGAAGTTTGGGTTTGAATTTGTCTTTCCATATCAGTCAAATGAATACATCCCTACGTTCTGAAATTATATATCATCCCTTTATTATTCTCGAAACTTTCAAACAAACTTCTGTAAAACAGACGTAGGCACAGTTTAAACATTGTAATCTATCGCTGACAAATTTACACCAGCCGCGAGCAGAAACACCTGTTTTTGTGGTTTCACAGACCCAAGTTTGCTTATTTGATACCTCAAGAGACAAACTTAAACCTGTTTTAGCAAAGCCCCTTTTGGGTACAACATAAGGTTGACTGTCACGTGGTTGTGTGTAAGAAGTAAATTGGCTAACGACAATAGGTAAGTTTCTTGCGACGCCGAAGTGAACTAATCTGCTAATGGCAAAGAAAGTTGGTACCGTTTCGTGCAACGAATAAGGCAGTGATTATCGTTTGTTGGGGTGTAATAGATTCCATGTAACTTCACACTCGTAAACAGGAATGAGGGTAGTCTGCGAAGCTTTTGTTCTTCTTCTTCACATTTACTTGGCACATTTATTGCTGGCTTTGTCTGCACTTCTTGCTATGTGCAATGGCTTCTAGAATCTTTATTATATCGTTGAGATTTTATTTTATCTTTCTCTAAGTTTAAAGGCATTTGCTATGGGGTAAACATTTTTTAATGTGGATGGGAAATCATCAAATGACTCCTTCAGACTCTTACTGACTAAAACCCATCCGTGTTCCTCTGAATGCCCTTTGTGTTCCAGGGTCGCGGTGACTTTTTCGAACAAATTTCGCAATTTGTGGTGTACCTGATACTCCAAATAAGTAAGATTTTATTTTTAGGTTAAGCCTTTTAGTGCGAATCTAATTTTAAGAGCAGCTTGTAGCTGACCTTTCGTTACGAGTGCTATCAGATCTCAATAATCCACCTAATGGAGGACACCGATACCCTAGGGTCGAATGAAAGAGTCAGTAACCATCTGTTTTAAGGTCGATCGAGGATATCTCGATCTCAGAATCACGCAAAATCCAGGATGTTTTAAAACTAAATTTTCTATATTGTGTACGAAAATCCTTTCTGAATTTTCTCAGCTGAACTTAAAAACTTTGATCTATTAAAAATCCCGCAGGGTTCTTTAACAAAACTTCTATAATAGGAGTATCTGCTCCATATTCAACAGCAAACTAAATACGACGATTACGAGCTGAAGATATAATTTAAACATTTTCGCGAAATAAAATACAGCGTCGAAATGAGACATGGGAATATGGACCCCGTACGATACGTCACCGAACTACAGGATGGAGGATGTAACCAGTCGTGAAACACAAGACTTAAGTTTGTTTTTAATTTTATGTCGGGATAGTAAAATTATTCATTTTCTCTTGAGTGAATAAAATTAGAACTCACATTAGAATGCAAACTTCCTTAGAAAAGCAGTACTTTTTATAAGGGCATCCCTGTACTTAACCTTTTCATAACTCACCGACCCTATCGAACCCTATTTTTTGGATGGAAAATTATCAAATGACTCCTGCTCTGGGCGGAGGAGCAGGGAGTGTCAGACTCTTACTGACTAAAACCCATCCGTGTTCCTCCTAATGCCCTTTGCGTTCCAGCGCCACGGTGACACTTCGAACAAATTCTGCAACCCTGGCAGGCACTGACCCTAGCGGGCCCCGTCTACTAGAATGAATAACGTTAAGAGTCCTAAAAAACCAACCTAGCAAACCTAGTCTACAATATTTCGAATCTGACCAAGTTACGTACTATCTCAAAGTGTTCCTGCTATTGCTCGGCGTGAACTGCAAAGTCTCTCAGGACGCACTACTTGAATGCTTCCGTTACCGGGGGCGCGCAATTTATTGATTTTTTACTTCCTATTAACATAATAATAAATTTTCATTGCACTAAAGCTTTTTGATGTAAATGTTACATAATGTCTTAAATTGAAGTACTGAATGTTTGTTTGCTACCTATTAATACACGCTTTGTCTACACCTGTCATCCAACCTGTCACCACCTGTCACCTGTCTCCTGTCGCAGGTATGCTGGAAGAAATCGCGCGTATTTGTGCTCTACCGTCCATTTTTTTTTCTCTATTCAGTGTTTTTGCGTACTTACAACATAAATAAATAAATTTGAACAGTACATCAGTAACTTAAATATTTATACTAAACGTATTTAAATACTCATATATGTTACGCGGCCAAAGATAGAAGGTAGAAATAAACTTAAGATTAGCTGATAAGCCTGAGTGTAGCCGTAAGTAACCTTTTGGCTAAAAATTAATTAGAAATGAAACAGTTAAGAAAATACTATATTTTTAGTGAAAACTTATCTTAATAAATATTAATCCTCCCCGCGTATCGATTGAAAACTTACCCGCTGCGTTTAAGCTAATGTGCAGTTTAGCTGGCTAAAGAAGAAATAATGTATCGGAAATGCATAACAGGTATGTCGAACATTAGCCTATTCTCAAAAATAAATTCAAGTTTAGTCGGCTAATCTTTTTACACCCATATTTAACCATACCTAACAAAATATTCTCAGAGACATCGAAGGCGTCGCGACTTAAATAAATATTACGAATGCGACAGTCTGTATGATTGTTAAGCTAGATTTGTATAACTGTCGTATTGTGGAATATTATACCAATCAAACGAATCAATTCCAGCCTATGTCATATCACAACTGCGTCACAAGGCGACACGACACAATACGTAAACTTAGCTTTAATCAAACATTAAACATGCATTAACACCTCAACGATTAAACAATTTATCGGATGTTTTTTATCGTTTCCGTAGGATAACTTTCAACTTTCGCGAAGCAACGGGCAAAAGCTGCTTGTTCAAAATTTTGTTCATGCTTTTATGTGTACAAGCATAAACAAATTTTTGAGGCAGCAGAATTTATACGAAAGAGTCACCGCAGCCCCAGGGTTAGCATTTAGAGGAACACGGATGGGTTTTAGAAGTCTGGCACCGCTCCGGGTGAGCGGAAGGAGTTATTTGATGATGTCCGATTCTTAATAAAAAACTTTTTACAAAAAAATATAACACCGACTTCCGAAATTAAGGTTTATTTTATTCTTTGTAGTGTTTTGTTTGGAAGTCGGTTATATTTTTTTGTAAGAAGTTTTTAATAATAATAAGAATACTTGCATAGGCACAACCTTGTAGCCAGGATTATCCATCAGCAACTTGCTCTGAAATGCTCTCTTGTGGAGTCGGAGCCCCAGTTCTCGATAATGGCAATATCACATTGTACTGGGATCGGTCCATCATCACTGACAGGACTATTGTTGCCAATAAGCCTGATATAGTGGTTGTGGATCGGATAGTGAGGCGTGCAATGATTGTAGACATAACCGTCCCGCATGACGAGAACCTCGTGAAAGCCAAGAAAGATAAACAAATCAAGTATATTGACTTGGCTCGCGAGGTTGTCGACATGTGGGAAGTGGACTTCGCAATCATTATACCGATAGTTGTGACAGCCAACGGCTTAATAGCCACGAGCCTCGACCAACACCTCAGGAGGCTCTCGTTAGGCAGCTGGGTCAAGGGCTTGATTCAGAAAGCGGTACTTCTGGACACGACTCGTATTGTTAGAAGGTTCCTCTCTCTGGAGCCCTGACCGCCGGTAGCTTGGACCCTGTTCCCGATACCGGTGGGCTACTATTTTTAAATGTTCTTTTTTATGTTTTTATTGAAATATTTAAAAAAATAAAGTATATGTAAAAAAATAAAATAAAAATAATAATAAGAGGTTCCTCTCTCAGGGGCCCTGACCACCGGTAGCTTGAACCCTGTTCCCTATACCATATGGGCAACTATTTTTTGTATTTTTGAATGTTCTTTTTTAATATAAATATTTAAAAATATAAATAATATGTAAATAAATAAATAAATGGAATAATAATAACATTTATTTCAGACTAATGTCCATATTACACACACATACGCTTTGAAAACAACGAGCTCACAACAATATAAAACAAAACAAAACACAAAAAAAAAAAAAAAACAAAACAAAAATAAAAAGCAGCTAAGGACACAACACACATTAGGACGAGGAGGAACTGTCCACTGCTCACAGTTCATTATGCAAACGTATCCAATGATGCAGCAGTGGAGAGTCCCACCTGTCCGCGAACACGCTTATTAAACTGTTGCTACTGGACCTAACACGACTCAGCAGCGACGCACATTGCTTTCTAATAAGAGCTAGAAACCCATCAGTGTGCGCTTCTGCGAACATAGTCGAAGCGCTGCAAAATCGTGGCAGCCCCAGCAGCACCCTAAACGCGTTGTTGTATTGAACACGTAGGGCACTGTACGACCGCAGTGTGTAGTTAACCCACAGGCTGCACGTGTAAAGTGTTTGGCAGTAAGACTTAAAAAGTGTCACTTTCACTTGATTACTGCTATGCGCGAACCTGCGGGCCAACATATTACACCGGACAGCCAGCGCCCTACGTGCCCTTTTCACATATTATTATATGCTATCCTTTAGGTCCTCGGAGACCCAGTGGCCCAAATACTTGAACTCAGTGACTCTGTTTAAAGGGGTACCAGCTAAGGTGACTGCAAGCACCGATTCATAATTTTTGCCACGCCCCTTAAACACTAAAAGTTCACTCTTCTTCGCGTTGTATCTGAGCCCATGGGCCTCCGCATAGGACTCACACATCTGTAACACTTTACGTAAACCCCCGATCGATGGACTCAGCAGTACCATATCGTCTGCATAACTAATATTGTTGAGACAAACTCCGTCTATGTAGCATCCGACACTGGCACTGCTGAGTTCACCGATGAGACGGTTAATATACAGGTTGAAGAGCTTCGGTGAAGTCAGTCCACCCTGTCTCACTCCGCACTGCAACCTGTACACATCCGAGAAAGAGCCTGCCCATCTGACACTATTTTTCTGGTTGTTGTACCAATACCTAAAAACAGATATAACTTCCGGACTGCAAACTGTCTCACCTTCGAGCTTGCGCCACAGTTTGCATTTGCATTGTTTGCATTTTTCACTTTTAAGTGGTGATACTTGGACGATGTCTTCATCTACGCAGAACTTTAAATAAGCAAAAATGCTCATAAAATAAAAACTCCTGAACTAGACTGAATCAAATTTTTATTGGACCAAATGGCAATAATACTGCATCGAACTAAAAAAGAATCACGGAAATCAGATCAGAAACCTCGGAGTAATCGGTGTACATACATAAAAAAAATACCCACCGAATTGAGAACCTCCTCCTTTTTTGGAAGTCGTTTAAAAACAAAACACCAATTTAGGTAGCTTGGTGTATAAACCTTAAAAGTATTTGAATCCTATTTCCAATCTTATTATAAGCGATTGGCTTGGCTGCTGTTATTTCCGTCAGCTAATTTCAACACCAGACTTTCAGGAAACCATTTTATGGGGTTAATGTTCTTTGCCCTTTTCCTAATATCTGTTCGTAGGAACTCGAACAACAAACTACGATAGCGTTCATCCAGAGTTAAGGATGTTGAGTATTTCGATTCAGGACAGTTTTTGTCATTATTCCGTGTTTTTGTAATGAAGGATATATCCATAATTTTAGATAGTATAGGTCAATGAATCGCTATTTACTTTTAAACGGAATTTTTACATTATAAGGACAGTATTGCCATTCTATGATAACGAATTTACAGCAACATAAGAAGTTTAGAAGACTTACAGATGAATAGTAAGTATATATATACTTTATTATACAACTAAAATAATTACTCTTTTACAATTCTATTACTGACAGCATAATATATCATAGAATTTATACAGAACTTCACCCTTGATAATAATCACGTTTAATTAAACTACAAGAAACTCCAACACAAACATAGCTTAACTCAGTACAAAATCGATCCTTCTAACAGGCATGTTATAACACCACAGTTCCCTTTGATGACCTGAATAGGGTGGCTTATACAACCAAGCTCGGAAGCCTAGGAACATAGGAATCGAATCCAAAGTTACCAACTGGATGGTAATACGAGTTATCGGTTCGAAGTTAGGCAAATGGGGCAGAAGGCCAGCTTTATACAACGACCGAAAATGCGCAATGGCCGAGAAGAATTCTTTGCTTACTTTTTGTTATGAATAAGACAAGAACTTACAATATGTATGAGCTGCCATTAAGTCTAAAACTGCTACAGCCAAAGAAAGGAATTCAAGAAAAATCGGAAAAGGTGAGAATAGTGGGTCTTTATGACCAACGTTGGGTCTTGTGTCGTTCGAGCTGGATATGTGACGTAACATGAATAAGCGCTAATGATTGTCACGTCCAAAATGTATGGTATTGACATTAGCTACCAAAACGTTTCGTGGTCAATCCCAAACATTTTCGACTTATACAAATTTTTATTGCTATAAGTATAGTTCGGTTAAAGCCCAAAGAAATACGCTTCTACACGATACGACATAACATATCACAATAATGTGACATTGGACTGACGCAGTTGATTGGCTACAAAATTGATAACATTATGATGGCGTGAGTTTAAATAGATTTATATCACAACGAGTCAATATTTTGAACTTAGCTGAAGTATGAGTACTTACGCTTGTTTTCGATTGTTGCACAGAGTAACCCTTCTGTACTGATCTATGTTGTGTATTATCGAAGCGACAGCGACACATAGGAATAAGTTTGAGAGGCTGCCACTTAAGCTACTTGCACCGGATGCACAGTATACCACAGTTTCACTTGACTTCGGCATTGGTAGAATAATCTAGCTTAGCAAAACAATTGAGTACTAAGTCGTAAGTCCTTTTTCGGGTAACTTTAGAGCCGTTGATGCATGTGGTTTGATTGGCTCATGATGAAATTAGAACCAATAAAAACATGCAAATCAAGATTATTGGACAAAGAATATGTATGGCCAGCAACAACAATAGTAACTCTTCGATCTCAGATGTTGGTGGTGTTCCGTGTAATGACTTCTTCATATCGTGTGGGCAGTAAGGTCTAACGACACCACATACCCTAGTGTCAGAGTTTCTAAACCGCCTCAAGGGCCTCTGACATGGTTTATTTGACGACCGCCATTTTGCGGCCGGGACCACCGGTTTATACGTGCCTTCCGAAGCACGGAATCATCTTATTTATCACACAATCAGGTGATTCAAGCCTGCAATGTCCTAGCCAAACTGGAAATCAAGTTAACAAAGTATGCTTTGCCGTGGGAATCGTACCCACGACCAAATGCCTGAACCACTCGACCATGGAGGCAGTTAAATTAGTGTAATGACTGAGAAGGGTATTCAATCGATAACTTTTTAACCGACTTCCAAAAAAGGAGGAGGTTTTCAATTAGGTGGGTATTTTTATTACTGTTTTTTTTATGTAAGTACGCCGATTACTCCGAGGTTTCTGATCTGATTTCTATGATTATTTTTTTGTTCGATGCGGTATACTTGCCATTTGGTCCCGTAAACAATTTGATTCAGCTTGATTCACTTTTTACAAAAAAAATATAACCGACTTCCAAACAAAATAACCTTAATTTCGGAAGTCGGTGTTAAAAAACAAAGAAACAAAACCAAAAACACCTGTTTTTTTGTATACCAAGTACCAAAGAATAATCCACAAGGGTTTCTGTGAAACCAAGTAGACATAACAGATTATGTTGGCATATCCCCATTTGTTATGTCCCACTGCTAGGCAAAAGTGTCCAGAAATATTAGTTTTCTGCCAATGCGACTATAATAGTTATAGAACTTTATCGGACACATCTCTGCCATTGCTGTTACAGAAAAATAGATTTGAGATTTCAACAACTTTTCATAAAAAGAGTAGTTACAGATAAGGAAGTTACGGTTCATTACTATTAAATAAATGTTATTACTCTGTATCGGATTTTCTAGCTGATAAATTTTAGTTGTGTATTTCTATGTTTGATGATGAATTGCATGAATTTTTGCATGCCAAAATGGTAGAATGTACAAGGACTCCTTAATATTATTATAACCATCTTATTGTAAATACCTACATTCTGAACAAATAAATAAATATTCTATTCTATTCTATCATCTTTACTTTAGAGTTATAAAATTTGACTGTGAAATCTTACAATTTTAATTTAAAAATATTTTTCAAGATAATTGGTAACGACTCATAAATTGACCTATCTGTTATTGGCCATTACAACAAAACTTTACCTTTATCTCATAATTTCAGGTTCCAGGCCATTATCAGTGTCTTAAACATACCAAGTTAATTAATGGATTTGATTTAGAAGATCCGGATAAAAGAAAATGGTTTTAAATGCCAGCTTTTGAAGTTCTACTGTAAGAGACACTTTTAAAAATTAAGTAATGATTTTTTATTATTTGTGGGAGTTGGGACGGACTTTTATCCTACAAATAATGAAACCGTCTATGCTCGCAATTTGTAGAAGAAAATATTATTTTACTGGACTTTTTTTATGGATGGGAGATCATCAAATGACTCCTCCCGCTCAGGGCGGAGCAGAAGGGAGTGTCAGGCTTTTACTGACTAAAACCCATCCGTGCCTTTTGAGTTCCAGAGCCACGGTAACTATTTCGAACAAATTCCGCAACCTTGGCAGTGGGCTTATATACTACTACGCCATTACTTATTTACAAGAGTTATATCTATTCCTTGTATATTAACTAGCTGATCCGGCAAACGTTGTTTTGCCATATAAATAAAAAGTAGCCTACGACCTATTTTCAGACCTACCAAATATGCACAAAAATTTCATAAAAATCGTTTAAGCCGTTTCGGAGGAGTTCGATAACAAACACTGACACAATATTTTAAACATTAGAGACGATTGATTTTATTAGCAAAGTATCAACACTTAGTTTAAATATTACTTAGAACCAAAACTATCTGATAGGCTTTACTACACAGTCAGAGAAATTGCATTGCATTTGATTTTTTTTTTGTTTTTTTTTTTACTCTTGATAGGCGCGTGTCTATCAAGAGTAAAAAAAAATCTAACCTTGAGCACTATCTCGCCTGATGGTAAGCTATGATGTGGTCGAAGATGGAGCACGCTTGCCTAAAAGTAACCTATTCACTCTTGACTTCAAGACTCCCAGGTTGTAGCTCTCAGAAAACACAGACTCCGGCAGGGAATTCCATTCCTTAGCTGTACGCACTATGAATGTGTTCCCAAAATCCCAAATAGGTAATCTGTGATTCGGTTCAAAAAATCAAACTCAAATGGTGTTATTTGCAGACGATACGTCCTTAATTTTTAAGATAGATAGGCGTGCCACAAGTCTTGACGATGTAAATAACGCCCTTCAGCAGGTCCAAAATTGGTTTACTGCTAATAATTAAGTTTTAAATGAGAAAAAAACAAAGTGTATCAGATTTGCATTACCGAACGTGAAAAGTAGTAATTGTGACATAGTATTGAACCAAGAGAAACTTGAATTCGTCGATGACACAGTTTTCTTGGGGATCACGCTTGACTCAAGGCTACAATGGGGTCCTCATTTAACATCTCTTGCGGGACGGCTAAGTTCAGCAGCATATGCTGTCAGAAAAATCCGTCAATTTACTGATATAGATACCGCGAGGCTAGTCTATTTTAGTTACTTTCATAGTATCATGTCTTACGGTATCTTATTATGGGGACGTGCTGCAGACATCGAGTCTATATTTATTCTGCAGAAAAGAGCTATCAGAGCCATTTACAATCTCCGCCGGCGCGATTCCCTAAGGGAACTGTTTAAGGATATTAACATCATGACGGTACCTTGTCAATACATATATGAAAACATTATGTATGTTCGGAAAAATCTTCATCTTTTTAGTAAAATTAGTGATAGGCATAATTTTAATACTAGAAATCGGAACAAATTAGATCAACCCCGATTCAGATTAGCTAAAGTACACACTTCTTTTATGGGGTACTGTGTTAAATTTTATAATAAAATACCACTTAATATTCTCGAACTGAATGAGAGAAAATTTAAAACATGTATAAAATGCACATTATGTAGACAAGCATATTATAAACTGGAAGATTATGTCCTTGATAAAAATGCTTGGCTAAATGCCGGTCCTGCTCCACAGCCACAGCAGCATGGGTCCACTTGTTAGGTTTTCGATAATTGGAAGAAATGCTTACCCTTTTTTTGTTCTCCTATACAATCATTTATTTATCATTTCTTTGCATTATTGTATTAGCAAAGTATACACAATAAAGCAGCCTTATTTTTTTTCTTTTCTTAGTTACTTGAAACCATAGTTTTGTATAACGTAGAAGCATATTTTAAATTTTTTGTAAATGTGAGCACTATGGAGCCATTTACATATGTAATTATAGATTTCGTTATTAAATTAGTTTGACATGAACGAGCGTGGCAGTTGAGAGCTTGTCATGCTCACACAAATGTTTTGCTGATGGTGGCGCGTGTTTTGGATCATTTGATTCCCTTCAAAATGGTTGAGTTAGATGGTGCTGATGCACGCGTCATGTTCGTGAACGGGCGCCGTCAGTTGAAACTGGTCATCTCTTACCTGCCACTGGCTTATTTTAATCTGTACCTGCATTTTGAATTGTTTATATGTTTTCTTGTTCTTTGCATTGTCCTCACATATAGAAGCAATCAATGTTAATGTTAACAAGATTTTTGTAACACATCACATGGTTTAAAAGAGTGTCCGTGGAGTTTCTTGCACGTTCTTCTCCATAGAGATCTACGCTTTGGAACGTGCAAATAGCTTCATGTTTTTGACTGACCGACTTTGACAATTCAAAAGTGCCTGTAAATGGTTTATTTGAAATATACGATTTGATTTGATTTGATTTGGTCAGATAGGCGCGGGTGGGTTGCGGGCGCGGACACCTCCAGACATATGTGGGCTCGCGGCTACGTAATATGATGCTATGCGTTTTCGGTATGGGCTGGCCTCTTATTGTACGGAAATCCTATGCGATGCGAGATTGGCCTATGCTGGGGATGTGTGGCTTGGTGTCTGGCTCTGTGTAGGTACTCGCAGTCTGTCAGTGTCCAGTGTCCGCGGCTCGCCCGCGATCTACTCGTGCCGGTGTGACTAATCCTTGAGCGAAATAATGCGTAGTTTTAAGGTTGGTATTTCATAAGAATATGTGTATATTAAACAAGCGCTTCTCGCCATCAAACTAATTAGTTTGGCGAGTAACATTGTAAGAAAACAAATAGTGTACCTACCTATGTTTGACAATAAAAAAAAAAAAAAAAAACGTTTAGTGCGTGTCGGTGGCATGTCCACCATGTACCGGTGGCGCATTGCCATATTCGTATTTTATCGCCATTATCTTTGTTACTTGCTCGCAAATGATTTTTTTTTCTTTATGACTTGCACGACATAAAATGGTTACTAGATACAATATAACCGGGTTTATTTTTATATGTAACTAGCTTTTGCCCGCGACTTCGTACGCGCATATCCCGTATTTCCCGTTCCCTTAGGAATTTCCCATTCCCGTATAGCCTATAGCCTTCCTCGACAAATGGGCTATCTAACACTGAAATAATTTTTCAAATCGAACCAGTAGTTCCTGAGATTAGCGCGTTCAACAAACAGACAAACTCTTCAGCTTTATATGTTAGTATAGATGTGTTAGATAGTTTCAACTTGAGCAAAGTATCAATTTACTGTAATTTTTTCTGCTTATTCAAAGTACCTGTAATAAGACAAAGAAACCGGCAATGATCAGTTTAAAAAAAAAACACATTCCACAAACGGAACATAACATTAAAAAGAGCTGAGATTTAAAGTTGGCAACGTTTTCTAGACGAAGCAAATAAAAAGCAAGTTGGTACAAACAAAAGCTCCTTTAGTTCAATTATGTTAGTTAGCCAACTTCCGCGAGGGGTTAGTGAGGTAATGTTTTACAAAATGCACTACGGATCGAAGTTTGTTTCAGCATACAGTTAGTTGTAATGGATACTTTAATTAGGATTTACGGGAGTGGAACGTTTCTGATTTTAAAGTTAAACTATTTTAGATAACTAAGGAAATAAGTTTTCTCAACGTTTTTAAATGAGTTGACATGTTGTATAAAGGGTTTAGTTCGAGCTAAACGTACTCGATCGCGTTAACTTAAAATTTCATTTTTGACAATATTTATAGAAAAATGTGGTTTTGGTCATTTGACGACTCATTTTTGTTTTCCCCACAGATATTCACGCCAATTTGATCAAACAGTTTGAACCAGCGTATTTAATGGCTCGTATAATGCCAAAAACATAGGATTGGACCGGTCAATGTGGAGGAAGCCAGCCGAGATTCAAGCTGATTTTGTTGGCAAATTTCCTTAAACACAACATGATGTATGTCACGTATGTGTGTGGAGAAATACCGAAAAACGTTAGTATCAACTAGATTAATTTGTTCACCAGAGATATCACTGGTTCCATGGCAATAGCTTTTGTTCGGCCCTTCCGTGTAACGCAATTGAGAACCAGAAACCTATTCACACTGATACAGAGTTTCCGGGAAGAGCATTTCCAGTACTATTCATTGAAACTTGGCATCCAAACGTACATAGCTATTGCTGTATTCTGAATTTCTGGCGAACTTTATCTACCCAAAAACGTTTTTATTCGGAGTTTTCGTAGAATTTAGAACACGGAAAACTATGTACTATTTTGGATTTCTAATAAATTAAAGAAAAAAGGTCATACATACATCACTTTACCACGTAAAACCGGCGAAGTACGAGTCCGAGTTTCGCACAAAGGGTTCCGAACGAATTATGTTTTTCACATGTTACTTTTGAACCATTATTGTAATAAATATGTAAAGAACTTATAAGATATTTATGCATTTTTTTTCTAAATTTTAGGCTCAGTAGTTTCGTATTGTTGAATACTTACGATGAGCCTTTCACATTTTGATATGTCACACGCCGTTAGAAAAACCTTTTATTTTTTCAATTTTCCTTCCGAAAGTGACCCCTTATTCGTACATGCATATCACACGAGGTTTGCAACACTAAAAATGAGTTTTAAGAAATAAATACGGCCTATTTTTCCTTTTCTCACATATTTTTTTACAGAATACCTTTAAGGTACAAATGATAAATGGCTCCTAACTTCAGATTGTACATTACAAGACAAGACCGCGGCTTCGGGACAAACTTCAACGTCTAATTGGTAACGAGGAGTGAGAAATGGACGTCGGAAAATTTTGTGGCAGATAGGAATGTGCTTTGTTTTTGTACGAATATTTTATTTATGCTCGGTGTTCTGAGGTGAAAGATGATTTGTAATGAAAGATTGGTATGCCAGCTTCATTTTGGCGTATTTTTCATAAGAGCTATGTTATAATTCTTATTTATTTATTTAACAAGTTATGTACACAAATAAAACAATCAAATAAGAAGAAGGAATAATAGGAACAAAGGTGTAGATGGAAAGGTGTGGACTTCCACAACCCGGGTGACTGTTTTGGCAAGACTTTTGCCAGATTTTCTGGTTTCTGACCCAGATACGGTCAGAAGCCAGAAAATCTGTATTGATGTTAGATTATAATGTCTAACTTGTACAGGTTCCTCTAACAGTGGACACAATATAATGCTTCCATGAATAGTCTTGTATTTGATCTCCGATTCAGGAAAATTAGTAATGAGTTTTTCATTAGAAATGTTCAGTAGCAGTCGGAACCTGAAATTAACATAAATACAACACGTCTTTTTTCCCGGAAACCTCATTATATCTTAAAATATAATGAGGTCCGGGAAAAAAGACGTGTTGCGTTGCGTACCTGAAACCCGACCGTCTACTTTGTCAGTATTTTTCTCGCTAGACTTGCCGTCATCGAAATGTTATTTTCTATTTTATTTTTATATTGATATAATATTATTACACTTGGAATAAGCTCGTTTCTTATTAGGTAAATAGAACTAAAGTATAAAAAGAGGGCCAATTCTACTAATTTCATAAAAATACCTCCAATTCCCATACATTTATAGAGTTCCGTGCCCATAGGGTAACATTAACCCTATTACTATGCCTACGCTGTCCGTCCGTTCGTCCATCCGTCTGTCTGTCAGCGGGCTGTATCTCAAGAATCGTTACTGAAAATTTCAAATATCTACCTAATTGAAATTTTCACAAAGTATGTATTTCTATTTAAAAATATAAAAAATTAAATTAAATAAAAATTAAAGAGAGCTCCCATACAAGAAACCTGTTTTTTTTTCGGTTTATCGTACGGAACCCTTCGTGTGAGAGTCCGACTCGCACTTGGCCGGTTTTTGATAGATTGCAACTAAAATGCGAAACTTGCTTAAACATAGTAGAATGGGACCTGTTCGGGTCGGCTTCCAGACTAAACGGATGCAGCTGGAATACCAGTATTTTACATGGAGGAACAGCCTACCAGCCTAAAATCAACAACATACACTGCGATCGCCAACCCGCCTGCCAAGCGTGGCGATTATGGCAACCCGGGGGGGGTTGCCCCTTTTGGGGGAGGCCTATGTCCAGCAGTGGACGTCTTTCGGCTGATTTGATGATGATGATGATGAACAGCCTACCTGCGAGTAGGTACCTTCACAGCCCAGCAACTGGGTAATTCGATACCGCGCTACATAATAATTTTATTAGTTGGTTCCTCTAACAGTGGAAGCAATATAACAGCTTCCATGAATCGTCCTATGTTTGATCTCCGATTCGGGAAAATTGTTTATCAGTTTTTCATTAGCAATGTTCAGCAGCAGTCGCAACTTGAATCTATACTAATATTAAACAACGTGAAACAAATTATACACAGTATCTTTTAGGGGTCATCATTGAGAACATTTTTTACGATGGGACTAACCTGAAATCGCGAAAAAAAGTCAGCTGTTCATTTTGTCGAGTTATGCTCACATTAATGTATGGGGAGTCAATTTTTGATTCGCGATTTCGGTGTTGGTCCCATAGTAAAAGATGTAGTGTGTAATAAGATACCCTTGGAACGACTGTTAGGTAACAGGGTTTCTGGCTTCTGAGTAACCATAACGTCTGTCAAAGGTGGTCAAATGACAGCCGGGAGCAGTGATTTAACTTGCTTTCCGAGGCACGGAGGAGTCTTAGTACGTTATGAATTATATTTAGCCATTTGTGCATAGTTAACAACATCAGGAAATATCTACAGTTGTAATAGGGTTGCTTACGAAAAGCTAGTTACAGAGGGCGCCAGCGAACGATAACGTTAACAGTACCTACGCATACATCAATGACCTACGCAGTAAAATTGCTTTAATGAAGAGGTTGCAATAAAAGTGTTTTGTTTTAATTTATTATTTTGTTTTAATATATTATTATTAAAAAAAAAAATATTTACAGACGTTTAGCTATTCCGGAATTGAAAAAGAAATTATGTTACATAAAACAAGGAAAAGAACTCTACAAAAATTGTGAAGAAATTAGGTGGGTACTTGTTTTATTGGTTATGTTATATTATGAACAAATTACACACAATTTTAGAAGTAAACAGTAATAAAATAATTATTGAATTTTACACTTACCCGTCGCAATTCCTTCAAAAACATAATCTTCTCTCAAATGATTTTGAAGTTTTTACGACGTAAAGCTGTTTGCCATTGCTTAAGAAGCTTTTGGTCTTCAGAAAATAAATGAACGCCGACGTTTTTGCATCCAAATGCACAACACTGATGCATATTTACCTACTATTTTCTTATTATAAAAAATATAATTTTAATGTAAAAATTTTTATCATGTTAACTTCTACATTTGAATTTGTTTACGTTATAGCAAAATGGCTTCCGAATTCTCATTAGGTAAACGGAGTTGGCAAGTGAAAGCTGATCTCAGATGGCGCCACCATTAGGTACACGAACCTTTGTCAAAGTGAGATAAACGCTATTAGTCTGTGATTCCAGTCTTTAAGATTCATTTGTTCGTTTGTGTGTGTATTATAGGCAGTCTGATTTCTTTTAAGGCTTATAAAAACGAAATCGCATTATTTTACATTATAGGTTATGTGAGGTTATGTGATGCAGGTTGGTTTGGGATCGTTCAAATAATTGGAAATAGTTTTTGACAATCCAATCAAACTGAAAGTAATCATTTTCCTAAGTATTTACCCATCTTTTTTACCAAAAACTGCTATGTTATTAGTCTGTGCGCTAGTAGCGCCACTATGATGGTTGTCGGCGCTATTCCTGAAGCAGCATTCATCAGAACATAAAGCACCAACGAATAACATTATGTAGATTTCTCACAAACAAGGAACTTCTATTAAATTAAACATTCATGAAAAAACATACAGTAATATAATAACATACTAACTTTAGATGCAGCGTAAACAAGCCTGGAGAGGCGATGCTCAGTTATTCATAAACGGGGAGTCGTTAACATTAGTTAAAGTGTGATACAACTTACCTGCAACTAACTAGAGCTTAACTAGAGTTTTAAGTACATGGCTTATACGGGGGAATTCGTTTATTAGGTGTTGAGATGAGTCTACTCTTTGTTTTGTTTAATTTTAATTAGGTATTTTAGGAAAACTTTTTTGCTAACACTTCTTCTTCGTCGTTCCCTCAATGCTGAGGATCGCGCCGCTTCAAGCTGTGCGACCTTCTGCAATGTGGACCGCTTTGTACATGCTACCTAAAACAGCCTTCTTTATGGCGTTGGACGATCTTGACAGTGTTCTACCTTGAGCACGTTTTTCTTCGACCCCGCCCAGTATCATACCTACCCACCACCTACCTACCTACCTACCTACCTACGCCAGATTATGCTTGGATTAACGCATAATATGACCGAAAAGGCTGAGGGCACGCTCCTGATACATTACCATACTTCTTAGGGTTCTGTACCTATTTCTGTATGGAAAAACAGAATCCTAAAGGGTCTCTCGTGTGTCTATCACAGGTATTTCTTATTTGTTTACACGCAATAGCTTAAGTCTTTATGTAATTGTTAGATACCAATTGAGTTAAATTAGTAGGTAATATATTTTTAAGCACTGCCTTGCATCTGATTAAGCTGAAACTATGATATTTATTTAATTCGGGCGACAATTCAATAATATAGTACGATGTTACTGGATTGATGATGCAGCCCGAAGGTGGCCATAGGAACTTCTTAATCAAATAAGATAGTACAATCGTATTTGTCCTAATTGAATATATGTAGATATTGACATTAAAGCTTGTTTCAAACAATTTGTACTTTTTACTTATATGAACTTGCTGGCTTGAAAAAACAGACAGATGGACAGACAGATTATTTTTGCATTCATAATATTAGTATGGATATAAGAAGTAGTCCTTTTCTAAGCAGCGCTACAATACCGGACTCTCCACCATCTTATGAAGTTGAATGAACATCAAACCCCTAACATAACAACGTTTTTTAAGTACAAAAACATTTAAACACGTTATTTTTGTATTCGCTTAACAAAGCTTACACAGCGAAAAGAAGATAAAAGATAGCATTAGGCGGGAAAACGTTTCATAAGACGAAAATTGGCAAAGGCGTTATTTTTTTTTCTGCCTACATCATGCGAGAGTTCCATTGCTGCAATTGACCTCGTTAGTCGATTTCCCGCGAAAACGATGTCATTTTGGCGCTAAAAATCTTTTTTTGAATTTCGAGTGCCTTCCTAATTTGAAAACGGGAAGAATGATGTTTTAGGGCATTAGGAATGTAGGAATTTGTGTTTTAGCTCTGTGACTTCTTACTTTAAGTTAGATGCGTATTTTCTTGTTGCATCGGTACTTAGGAAAGTACCGATGCAACAAGAAAATGACGCATCTAACTTATTAATAACTCAATTTTATTATTACCATGAGGAAAGAAGATCTATAGTAAAATGGTAATAAATTATTCATTCGTAGTTACTACAATAATTATAATAATGAACTTTAACTCCGTTTAAATCTCAATGCTCGGTTTTACTAACGTAGGTATTTACCTGGATATTCGAGCTTTAAAGTTAACAAGTCGATTGTGAATATTATATTACTTCAAATCAATCAAAGTATAAGTAGCACGAGATCGTACTTTTATTTACTATTTAGGTATTAATGAAAACAATCATCTGTAACATTAAAAGAAGTACCTACCTACTTATTTTGATATAAGTATAAATAGAAGTTCATTACAGAAACCCGAAAACAAACCCGCCTGCTTCCGCGTATAAAAAGGCAATGATTCCCTATTTGTCACGTTCTCCACTAATTTGAACAAATGGTCTAAACATTGCGAAATTAAACTTACAGAATAATGAAGTGACCGCATTCATCTTAATTTAACCGATACAGGCGCCTACCACAAAATAACGAATGAGAATAATAAAGATTTTGCTGCACATTGCGCAGTTTTAACATTATTTATGGACGCACCTCTGGTTCTAGCGAGGAGTGTATTAGATGCTCGCAAGCTTAGGTTTCATGTCGACAGAAATTTAATATGCATGTACCTACTCTGAACGCGGAGTCTTTTAGTGCATTATATTTGCGTAATTTTTCACGTTCGCGTTATATAGGATTCAAAACTGTTTTGTATTATTTTTTTCTTTATCTCTTGCTATTTTTTTCTAGAAAGATGAAATCAAATCATTTGTATAGCCCAAGTCAATAGGAAAAAAAGTTCTTCATATTTCAAGAACCGGATAAGCAAGTCTTCTGTTAAGCCGATCCATCTCATTGCATTTACTAATCATCAATTTCAATTATAACTAGGCACGCCGAGGACTAAGTTTAATTCAGCATTTCAAACGCATACTGTTTGCAAAATGAACGCACCTAACTACACTGTTCTTAGTTTGCTTGTTACGCTTTCACGCCTAAATCGCTGAACTGATTGTGATGAATTTTGCTACAGAGATAGATGGAATCTTGGAGTCACACTCAATGCTACTTTTTGCAGAACGCGAGTGAAGGCGCAGGCGAAAGCTAGTTAAGAATAAAAACGTCAGTCAATGTACAAAATTAATCCACCAATCACAGCTCGTTACAAAACACAGACTAAACTTTGCATATACATCTCCTGCGCCAAAAAAAATCTTCCAAACAAAACACAAAAAGGCAAGTCTAACGACCTTACAGTAGTAAGGGCGAACTTTACTTGTCTCGCATTAAGTTGTACCGCCGAACTTCTGAGGCCACAGTTCAGGCCCCAACGAGAGCTCCTTGACAGTTTCGGGCCACACACTGTATTAAGCACCGTATTTATTGGACCTTGAAACTGCTGGCATGTTAGTAATATTGTAGTTTTGCTTCAGGATTTAATATGGAGAAAATTATGCAAGGTTACTGAATTATGTTGGTGTGGTTCTTAGTACAGTGAGGGAAAATTTTTATCACCTGGAAAACTGTACCATTATTGTATCTGTATTTTTTGAGTTCACTAATCTTCTGAGGCCACAGTTCAGGCCTCAACGAGAGCTCCTTGACAGTTTCGGACCACACACTGTAATAAGCACCGTATTTATTGGACCTTGAAAGTGCTGGCATGTTAGTAAGTAGCTTTGCTTCAGGATTTAATATCGGGAAAACTATGAAGGGATTCTGAGTTATGGTATGGGAAGTAATTGTTAGTAGGTACCTACATTGAGATGGAAAATGTAACGCCCGAAAAAATAGCTTTGATTATCCGTAAGAAGTAGCTTTATTTATTCATTTTAGCTATCTGCCAATTAGGTACGTAAGTTAAGGATCTCCCAATTAAATTAGTTAAAGAAGATACACAAAATTCTCACACTCATCTCACAGAACTACAGACATTACAGTCAGGATTCACGTCCCAGTAACGTTGAACGCAGAGAGGTAAGGCAGAACCTACTCCCGTATTAGGAGTAGGTTCTGCCTTACCTGCTGAGTCTATTACATGCTAAAATAGGCCACTTTGTCTTCAACATTTGACGCTTTATGAGTTACATGAAAGTCGGTTGAACGCGGTTTTGTAAAAAAAGTCGTTGTGAAAACATAGAAGAAGTGAACAAAAAGTGAGCTGTCAATGCATGTAATCAAGATGGTATGGCAGTTCACTTCAAGCACTCCATCTAAGTTTTCACGCTCACCTTGTAATGCTAGCTAAGAGAATTATTTAAAGCGTTTTATGTTCCTAATAGTTTTTATAAATTAATGACCTAATACGAAGAGTTTACAATCGAAATGCATCCTCCTTTAAGTAACCTTTTCATCAATGAGCTTCAAAGATACCCTGATCTAATCCTAAACTTACTTTAGATTCCATATTACTGAATACCACCAAAACACACACCTAATTTAGACATCCCATATTGTTCCAAAATCAAATCAATCTTCCTCAAACGAGACAAAAGACGATCTGTGAACCAAATACCTAGAATATTCTCATTTATAATCCACAAATAGCTACATACGTATCTTCATAACATCGAGGTCATAATTGTAAAGGATGGCCAACGCTACAACTTAAAGTTAAATAGTTTTATAAGTAGCTAGACTAGACAGGTTTAGGCAGTTTTACAATCTTGATGTGTCTTTTTAACCTATTTTACTAAGGCCGCTCCCTCAAAAAATGCTTAAAAACAGCGTGCAGATGAAGCAACTTTTCATCGGTATTTACTGAGAAATTACATCTGAAAGAAATAGGTAGTAATCTACATTATATGATCCGTAATTTGGTTTAGCCAGAATTTCTGTATCGGTATCACATAATAAGAAAAAAAAAACACCAAATAACCTCCAAATCGTTGAGATGAAACCATTTTACTACTTCATTTTTTAACAAAATTCTAAAAAAAAATATCTACTGCTTTGCAATACAAACGAAAATAATTTGGGTTTGTTACTTTTTTTAAATATGTGTTATTTTTTATAATAAATAAAAAATGGGAGTAGCGGAGTGGCGCGTAGGGGAGTAGTTAGCTCCCTTTATATGCACAAGGTCATTGACATATATACAAGTCTTAAAAACTCAGTTTAAAACTGATGCAACAATGTAAAAACAACAATAACGATTACTAAATCAATTGAACCAATCGTTCAAGCAGTAGTTTATTTGTTTAATATGTGTGTGTGTATGTGTGTGTTTATTTGTGTGTGTGTTATATTCTATTCTATTCTATGTGTAAAAAGTCTCATCAAGATTACAACCTTTATTTAACTACCTACCTAAAGGGGAATTTATTTAGATATGAACTAGGTACAGCATTAAAGTACTAAATATATACACTTAAAATAAAATATCCTAACTAAGATAAGGCGTCAAAAAATTCGTCCGCATCGCTGTCCACCGGAAGTGAGCCCAAAAGACTGGCGGCCAAAACTAAAACTTTCTAATATAACCAAAAAATCTGGCCAAGTGCGAGTCGGACTCGCGTGCAAAGGGTTCCGAACGAATTAAATTTATTCAACATATTATTTTAACCCTACAGACTTCTAATAGGTTTTCCTGTAATCTTTAGGTAAAGATCTAATATCTCCATTTTTTATAATATTTTAGGCTCAGTAGTTTCGGAGATAAGGGGGGAATGGTCATTTTTCGTTTAATTTCTTGAATAACTTCAAAACCATTTATTATAAAATTATGAAAAAAATATAATTAAAACTCTCACAGTAAGCCCTTTAATTTGATATGTCACACGACATAGTTCAAAAAACTTTTTTTTAAATTTTCTAGGTTGACCCCCAAAAGTGACCTCCATACTAAAAATTTAATGATTTACGTAACGCGTCCGTGTTTGGGTCACAGAAGTCCATATGTGTACCAAATTTCAACAGAATCGGTCCAGTGGATCCGGAGAAAACTGGCTGTGGCAGACGGACAGACAGACAGACACCTGAGTGATCCTATAAGTAGTTCCTTTTTTTTCGGAACCCTAAAAATGACTAATTTCTATGACTCAAGCTTGGCAATTTGTAACTATACATAACAGAACTAAATAAACCCTGCTGCACTCTTAAAAATCCAATAACTTTCTGCCGTGTTTTTCATCAAATTGTTGCATACATTCTAAGGTATCCAATTAAATAAGTAACAAATATTCTGCGCTTTTGTTCAAGATTGACTTCAATTATGTTCATTTTGATACCCTCACAGGGTCTGTCGAATCTTGTAAGTTCACATGAACCCTGGGGGTCAATCGATACGAGAATCCTGTAAGTTCACATGAATCCAGGAGTCAATCGATTCAGGCATGTTAGCTTAAAAATTTTCGCTAATTTACAATCTACACTAGAACTTTAGAATACAATATTCTGCAACTCTCATTGACGTATCTAGGGATTTTTCCCAGGAGGGGCCTGGCCCCCAATATGAGATGCGACGCCCAATAAAAAACGGACGATGTAAGCAACTTTGTTGAGTGATGCAGAAAAACTCATGGAGTTAAAACAGAGGTCATGGAACAACTGTCCAAAACAAAATCACAATTCTTCAACTAACAAATGAATATCAAACAACACTGGTCCTTAAATCAAAGCTGGCAACCCTCTATAGGCATCTCTATCGAATCACGATCCTTTAGACTCCACAACAGATCGATAGATCCCTAAGATCACTTCAATGAACTGAAACTATAGGGCTGACGGGGAGACAATAGACGATGTAACTGATACGAATCGTATACAGATTTATTGTTCCATGGGCATTGTGCGTGCTACTCGTAGCATGGCTAATTCGAGGGCTCGGGCCAATACGCCCACTGAATGCTGGTGAAAATTTTAGGACGGATATCGAGATTCGAGCGGTTTGTTTAAAACAGACAGATTTCGAATAACCTTAGAAGAAGAATTTTATTTTTCTCTTTTGTATTTTTGTTATGTTCGTTTTTCAGATTTTCCAACCAGAATATTTGAGTTAACTGAGGTTTGTTTGATGCTTCTTGTCATTTCGTGTGACACAGGTCCTCTCGGGGCATGGTTGCTTCGGGAGGTTCTTGTGTCGCATAGGCAGGGAGCCGGACGCTCGGTGTCACCACTGCGTCGACTGTCGGGAGGACACGGCGTGGCATACGCTGGCAGAGTGTGCCGCTTGGGAGGAGCCACGCCGTGCCCTCATCTCTGTGGTAGGCAGTGATCTCTCGCTGCCCGCCGTACTTCGTGCTATGGTCGACGGCGAGAAGTCCTGGGACGCGGTGGTCTCCTTCTGCGAAACAGTTATCGCGCAGAAGGGGGCTGCGGAAAGGGAGAGGGAGATCTCGACCTCTCTCACGGCCCGCAGCAGGCGCACCGGGTGTCGGAGGAGGGCCATACGCTGCCCTCTTCCGGCCCCCCAACTGGGTCCAGGGGCGGCGGACTTGGTGTTCCCGTGCACCCCTCTTTGACGTCGCGGGGAGAGTCAAACACCTCACTCCCCTCGGTGACCCCAGGTGGCCCCCAGAGGCGGGCCTGCACTAGCCGGGATTACGGAAGTCGCATGAGTTCCCGCGACCCCCGGCGTAGGTGAGAGATGGAACACCGGGGTGGTTTTAGTCAGTAAGTGTCTGACAGGCCCCTCAGCCCTCAGCCCTCCGCGTGCCCCATGGCGGAGGGCATCCATGAGGACTTACCCCGTTAAAAAAAGGGTTGTTTGGTGAGTAAAGTATGAAAATAAAAATTAATAAACTTTTGACTTTTACACTTTAATATTTTATTTGCATAATTTTATTCCTGTAGTAAATAACCTTAAATTCTAAACCTTTTTGTAAGTTATATTGTATTATAAACATTTGTAAATAAATTCGTAAAGGTATGTAAATATTACCTCTTATCTAATAAATTTTATAAAATTGATAAAAAAAAGCTTTTGTAAATTCATAACAAACTATTTGAGCATAGGTGAATAGAGCATTTTTGTATACTGAGCAATACAAATAGGTAAAGATTTTTAATAAAACCTTATTATAAGTACATTATTTGGATTTAAAATGTGCACGCTTGCAATATTGATTTATCAAATGTTCTTTATGTTCTCAGTTACCATAACTATTATAACTACGACGGTTGATAAAAGGCACGTTATCATTCAAATCAACATCGGGAATGTCAGGCGAATATTTCTGTCCCTTTCTAAAACGAGGCCTAAGTCATCGGCGATCTGAACGAAACGCTTTAAAACAAGGACATGGCAAAAACAAAATTTAAAAAAAAAAATGATGAGATTCCTTCCATAACATTCCCATTATTTTTTATTTATTGCTTCGTTTATCAAAAAAATCGCAGTGCGTACCAATACCACGTCAAACCAAACTCCAATATTATTTTAAAGCGTCGTTTTTTGATTTACATCCATTCTTTGTTCGTTCCCTTATCTTTCCAATAAATGTGAATTATCGTCGACCACTGTTCAGGAAACGAACCATATATTTCAAAGAGATTGTCTAATTTAAAACAGTTCCTAGACTGTTAATTTTAAGCTCCACTTTCGGTCCATTTTTTAAAAGACAAAAGAGTTCCAAGTTTCCACTGAAAATAAGTCTTGCGAGTTTGCAAATTTTACTTTTGGTTCTGACAGTTCCAAAAATGTCCAAAGAAGTTTCCGGGACGCGCTTGTCTTTGAGCGATGAATTAAAAAAAGTTTTAATAATAGAACTTAATAATTTTCACCGCCTGAGTAACTAGAAGAGTTTTCCGTTCCTTTTATGTTCCGGTTGATTAAATATTAACTAAGTACGCAATTAAAAACTAATTAAGATAATATAAGTTCTGGATGTCTTAAAAAATAACCGTACAACTTCTAAACTAGAAATGCAATTCAAATGCTGTTTTTTGTTAAAATGCTTAACCCTGATGTTGTTTATACAGGCATTACGACTAGAAAAATTATACGTTGATAATATTTAAGTCGTTTGCCACCAAGATTTGTCTGGTTTTCATTTGCTATTTTAATTAGTTGCACAGAAACTAATCAAATACTGCCTGTTGACTCGTTCTAAGTAACTCGTTTGAGTAAAATTATTTATGTAGCTGCATCGTTACAAAGAAGATCGTTACATAATTATGTACTTTGAAATGAAATCATTCGATATACTCGTATATACAGTCGCGTGTAAAAAAAAACGTACAAAAGCTAATTCCTAAATTAAGTACTTACCTACGTCTCAAAACTAAAGCGGAAAATATTAAGAAATTATTGCAAATACCCATAAGTCTATCACTTACATACGAAGATACCAAATATATTTATGTAAAACCTCAAAATCCAGCTGCACTTCCATTGCTTCTGAGATCGAAAGCTCCTTCCATGTTCCCATCAGGATGTCTGACCAATATCCCAGCTTGACCAACGTCCTCACTATAATCTGGCAACATAACAACCTCATGACCTAACTCTTTCAAATTCTCGACGATCTCCTCCGAGAATCTGCCTTCTAGCTTCAGAGTTGTCTGTGCATTTCCAGCTATTCTTCCGTAAAGCCACCTAGGTTCTGACACTGCTTGCTGCAAGTCCTTGCCTTGCACAACGTATCTGTGGAAGATTGCTGCTTGTGTTTGGGACTGTCCATCACCTCCTCTGGTCCCATAAACTAAAACACGACCATCATGAAGACGTGCTGCAGCAGGGTTCAATGTATGGTAAGGCTTCTTTCCAGGCTTTATGCATAGGATGTGGTCTCTTTCCAAAGTATACGATACTCCTCTATTGTGCCATAAAATGCCTGTCTGCGGAAGTACCACATTACTTCCAAACTGATGATAAATGCTCTGAATAAAAGACACTGAAAATCCTTTATTGTCCATTGCCCCCATCCAAATTGTGTCCCCAGGACCTTTGGTCGCATCAGGACTAGATGCTTGTTCAAAATCAACACCCCTGGCCAATTTAAACAAATTTGGACCAGTCAACAATGAATTAGGATCAACTTTCATGAAAGCTGGATCAGTAATGTACTGGTCCCGCATCTTAAAACATTGTTTAGTAGCTTCTACTGTAGTGTGAATAAATTGCGTCTCATCTTGACCATCAATACCTAACTTGTCTAGAACACCAAGAATAGCTAACGAAACTAATCCTTGAGTCGGCGGAGGCACGTTAAATAACTCGCCATGACTGTGCAATAATCGTAGAGGATCTTTCCTAACCGGAGCGTAGTTCGCAAGATCTGATTTTATGACAGGCATGCCTAACGATGCCATGTCTTCAGCAATCAAATTTGCTAAATCGCCGTTATAGAAACTATTAAGACCATTTTCAGCCAGATTTTTCAGAGTTTCAGCGAGTTGCGGTTGACAAAATGTCTGCCCAACCTTTGGAACTTCTCCGTCTGGCAAAAATACACTTTCGAAGTCAGCTGGAAGATTTCCTGCAGCTTGCAAAATCTTCAAGTTCTCGTGGTGAGACTTTGTAACTGGAAAACCTTCTTCTGCGTACCTAATGGCATCTGCTAGTAACCTATCCACAGGAATTCTTTCGTTGCCACATTCAGAGACATATTCAAGGGCTTCTTCCCATCCACCCACGGTACCTGCAACTGTATTGGCCGCCTTTGGGCCTTTGTTTGGGATTTTGTGGTAATGCTCATAGAATTGTGGTGTCGCTAAAGATCCAGCTGCTCCACAGGCTTCGATGACTACGGGGTCGCCACTGGGCGGGACGATGAGCCAAAATGAATCGCCTCCGATGCTGTTCATGTGTGGGTAGACTACGGCTATTGTTGCTGCAGCTGAAACCATTGCTTCAATAGCAGTTCCTCCTTCTCTGAGGATAGCCACGGCACTCTGTGTGGCCAGGTGATGGGGTGTCACCACCATGCAGTTAGGCGCAATATTGCTTTCCATTTTGTGAATCTTCTTTGTTATCGCTCAAGTTTCAGCTACTTCCTGTAAAATAAAATACAAAAAACAAATTAAAAATTAATTTTCCGATAATTTTAGGCTTCGGCAAAAATAAAAGTATAACGGGACATTTAAAAGGAAAAAACAGCTCTGTTTACGATCCTATTAACATTCAAGTATGAGAACACGTATAGCATCTTAAAAAAGTGCTGTGAAAACAAAAAATGGAAGGCGTAGTCGTCTATAATATAAATTTTAACGTCCAGATAGCTTTTAAGCCTGTCCCTCGTAAATAGCTACAGGGTGTTACGAAAATTACACCCCGAGGATATGAGACGCCATAAAATGATGTCGATACTGTGATATAATACATTGTAATAAAGATTAGAATGCCTGTAATAGATTGCTTCGTGTATTAATATGCCCTCGGGGTGTCATATTTTTTTCCTCGGATGTTATAGGGTTTCCTGGTTTCTTGCCGTGTTCGTAATTAGGTAGGTTGGAGTATTTTGCTTTCTATATTATAAGCAGGTAGAAAATAGGAAATTGTTTGAGCAAAAACGAAGGCAATGTATTACAGAAATAAATATCCCGCCATACCAACTACGAGTACATAGTAATCTGAAATTGCTCTAAAGCTGACCAGACGAGTTTTTTTTTTTTTTCAATGGAACGCAGCAAAATCAAAACAAATCCCCAACAAAATTCAGAAGCAATCTCAAACCATAACAACATTTCAAACGAACTTATATCCAGCTACGTAAAATGACCGAATTAGGTCATCCATACATCGGAAGCGATAGTCAGACCGTAAACCATAGTAAACCCTTCACGTTCTCGAAGCGAACGCGTAAAATATGTTTTAGAGCCGAACCCAACCAACATATTGCCGGCCAACGAACCGGCACGATATTGAAAATGAAGTTTTTTGTATGCATTGGAGGGTTTATGGCCAGTGACGACAGAATAACTCGGCGGGTGACGGGTCGACTGCTACGCTTATGTTATGACAATTTCTTTGACATTTGTTTCTTTTTTTATTCATGTCGTCCGTGATTCGGTTAGCTTTTGTTTTGAGGGTTGTCATGCCACAAAAAATCTGCGAAACGAAAAAAAAAACAGACAATATTTTCAATGAAAAATTTTCCAAGAGACAGGATACTGAAATCTGTGTAGGTAGTACAAAGGTTTGAAATAGTCTGGTTCTACATTATGTAGCTTTGAACTTCAATTAGCTTTGAGTTGCCAAGCTAAGCTAAAGCTTTTATCTCTACAAAATAGGTTCTACGACAATTCTTAAAAATCCCTGCTTTTCAACAATTACTGTTCAAAACATGGCCCACTTGTTGGAGTGGCCCAAGTGTCCTTACACCTGCACCATTGAGAACTTAATGAATACCAATAATGCCGCTATAAACGTGGTCTCCTATTGAGCACAGACTGTTTACGGATCACCATCGACTGTAGTGAAGAAAATCGGCCTAGTGCGAGTCGGACTTTCACACGAAAGTTTCCATGCTAACTCGAAAAAAAACACGTTTCTTGTATGACACGAACGGACGGACGGACGGAGCGGAGGCTTAGTTATAGGGTTTCGTTAGTAACCTTTCTGGTACAAAAATCTAAAAAGAACTATTGCTGTCTCACCAGACCAAACTTTTTTAAATAGTTTCCTCTCTCCTCCTTACCAAAGACAATTTATAGTTCCCAAACAATTATCACAGCTCAGAAAATCATGAAACAAAACCATAACCAGGTAAACATGAATCTCAGGAGAAAGTCTCAACAACTAAAATTAAGTATGTAAAACCAATTTCCATTTAAATTGTACACAGCGAGTACGGAGCAAGATATCCGTAGTCCTGGTACAGAATAATAGAAACTCCGTTAACTTCATATCTCAACCTTTGTGGGAAGAAACTTTGGGCTCGGAGACGACTAAATTCGATTTATTTACTTTACAGACCTACTGGAAGTCTAGTGTCACTAGCGACCTCTGTTTGGTCTTTGTTTTGCTTGTTTCGCTTGAAAGAGTCTTGTTAGAAAATGGAATGGTCATGTAAAGAGTTTGTACTTATTTTTCTTGTCTATGGTCTGTTTGTTTTGCTCGTGTTAGTAGCTTGAAAGAGTTGTGTCAGTAAATTAAATAGTCATTTAAGAGTTTGCTCTCATTTTTCTTGTCTATGGTACCTAAGTACCCAATGGTCTGTATAATGGGATTCTTTATTAAATAAAAGAACGCTACCTAAGCAAGACCAGCAGGGCATAGTGTTCGCAAGAGCTTGACCAGCTGAGCATAAGGTTGTATTTTCTAGGTATGATTCATGAAATTCCCCGTACGTAATCGCCACAGATGATCACTAAGATCTTGTGAGTACCAAAATAGAGTCTCATATCTTTACTCGTAAGATTTCCGAAAAGCTCTCGCGATATCCGTAAACACGGATTAAGTGTTCCGAGGACTACGTAGGTTTACTCATACCATAATATTATGAAATAAATACACCGCTCGTCTATGTAGGTAAACCGCTTATGTGCGCTCCATTCGATAATGAATACGTCCCAGATTTTATTTCTTACATGAGATTTTCTGACGCAACATAAAATTTATTTCTTATTACAGGGAAGGAACAGACATTGATCGCCAAGCTACCATTTAGTAGCGTAAGTAATATGACTGTCCCTTTCCTAAAAACATAAAGTACCTACTGACATATCCCACTTAACGTCAGAATCAACCCCCTATGTAAAACCCCTGTCCACTGAAGCGATAACTTACATCGATTTACTGTACCGTTGAAAAAATGTCATCATTTGAGCGTGCATCAATAGTTACCCATTGTGACCAATCTACGTTTTTAGGGTTCCGAAAAAAAAAGGAGCCCTTATAGGATCACTCGGGTGTCTGTCTGTCTGTCTGTCCGTCTGTCACAGCCTGTTTTCTCCGGATCCACTAAACCGATTCTGATGAAATTTTGTACACATATGGACTTCTATGACCAAAACACGTACGCGTTACGTAAATCATTAAATTTTTAGTATGGGGGTCACTTTTGGGGATCAAACTAGAAAATTAAAAAAAAAAGTTTTTTGAACAATATTGTGTGACATATCAAATGAAAGGGCTTACTGTGAGGGTTTTAATTATATTTTTTTCATAATTTTAAAATAAATGGTTTTGAAGTTATTCAAGAAATTAGACGAAAAATGACCATTCCCCCCTTATCTCCAAAACAACTGAGCTTAAAATTTTGAAAAAAAATGGAGATAATAGATCTTTACCTAAAGATTACAGGAAAACCTACTAGAAGTCTGTAGTGTTAAAATAACATGTTAAAAAAATAAAATTCGTTCGGAACCCTTTGCACGCGAGTCCGACTCGCACTTGGCTAGTTTTTTTATATACAAGTACCTAAGAATGAAAGAGAGGTAAAATTATACTGTTTTGTATGTTGTATCTCTCTCTAATCGGGTGGACTGTGAGTGTAGTGCTGTAAATATACAGGCGTATGACGCTACGCGTCAGTGGGTACCGGGCTTAAATCTATACATTTTACGACTGGATTCGCATACCTTTTATTCTGTATCAATAGATTCGTACAAAAAACGAAAATTGTAAAAATGTGTCGGTATTTTGTTATCAACGATGAAACAGCTCAAATAATTTGGCTCACTAACGTTGGTATTCTACCAAAGTTAGTGGGCCAAAGGAAGTAAACCTATGCTCTGAAAAAACACGCCCGAGTGCGAGTCGGACTTTCTCACGAAAGGTAAAAACCACGTTTCTTGTATGGGAGCTCCCTTTAATTGTTAACTTAATTATTATTATTTTTATGTTACAGCGGCAATAGAAATATACACTCTGTGAAAATTTCAACTATCTACCTATTACAGTTCTTAAGATACCTATTGCCCGCTGTATTATCAAGCCGTGTACGCACGAGCGAACAAAGCATGGTGAACACGAACGTCGATCACCAAATTGGATCGCCACGAACCTTTTTGACGAACAGTGTTTGAAATTCGTCAGTGGTACGCACGTGTGAACAAAGTGTTCGATGTTCTTGTTCACCATGTTTTTGTTCGTTCGTGCGTACACGGCTTCAAATATAGGGTTCGTCTGGTTCTATCAAGAAATAGGGTTCCTCTGGTTACCCTTAGGGTACGGAACCCTGAAAAGATACACAGTCTTGAATAGAACTAGAAGTAAATATTTTTCGTTTGTCTGCATATATTTGACAAAGAGTTAGTGCTTTTTTCGCGTGGTTGGTCAATATATATGTGACCGCGACTTCCATGTCTCGAAAGCACGTTAGACCATTGTCCTCTGCTGCCATTTGTTTCTGCGACAGTCGTGAGGCACGGGTAGTCAGAATACCGGAAGGTACCGGACGATGGAACCCCTTGGCAAGACTGGTTGTGAGGGCCAGTCTTACCAAGGGGTAACGTGTCACCCAGCAACTGGGTTGTAGAAATCAAATACTGGTATTTAGCTACATCCCGTTATGCTACAAGCCGACCCCAAGATATTTGTGAAGTTACAAAAGTTCGAAAGAGTCACCGCGACCCTGGAACGCAAAGGGCATTAGGAGGAACACGGATGGGTTTTAGTCAGTAAGAGTTTGACACTCCCTTGTGCTCCGCCCAGAGCGGAAGAAGTCATTCGATGATTTCCCATCAAAAACGAAAAAAAAAAAAAATTGCAACGCAGATGAGTAATAAGTATTTTTATTACTTCCCTTTTAACTGAAATATTCAAGAGAGAAGGGTTCCGTACCATTTTGTATTACTTTTAGGGTTCCGAAAAAAAAACGGAACCCTTATAGGATCACAAAAAAAGATTTTTTGGGCAATATCGTGTGACATATCAAATGAAAGGGCTTACTGTGCGGGTTTTAATCACAATTTTTTCATAATTTTAAAATAAATGGTTTTGAAGTTATTCAAGAAATAAGACGAAAAATTACCATGCCCCCCCCCCTTATCTCCGAAACTACTGAGCCTAAAATTTTGAAAAAAATGGACATAATAGATCTTTACCTATTAGAAGTCTGTAGCGATAAAATAACATGTTAAAAAAAAATTAATTCGGAACCCTTTGCACGCGAGTCCGACTAGCATTTGGCCAGCTTTTTGTTATAGCGGCAATAGAAATACACAATTTGTGAAAATTTCAACTGTCTACCTATTACGGTTCTTGAGATACAGCCCGCTGACAGACAGACAGACTGACGGACAGTGGAGGCTTAATAATAGGGTTCCGTTGGTTATCCTTTGAGTATGGAACCCTAAAAACGACACAAAACACAAATTTCTTAACAGTTACATCCAGTAGCTTTAAACACAATAACACTAATCCCTTATCTACTTATCAGTGTAACATAACAACTAAATCCGTACGTGAAATAGCCGATGTCCAGATTATATCTCCATGAATGGTTTTAGTACCTCACAAGTTGGACTGAGAGCCTCTAAAACCAATCCAGTTTGAGTATAAATGGCTCCGTTGGAAACGAGGAACGTCCCTGACCATCCTATTAGATTAGTTTCGAAGATATCCTTATTTTCCGCACTCTGGTTAGTTTTGAAACCACTTTCACGGTGAACGTTAAATACGAAGCGATGTTTAAACACAGTTTCTGTTGCATTTCCTTTTGTGATTTATGTTTAAAGCCTTCTATAATCTATGTTTACTTAAGGATAGAGGTAGGTTAAGTCGAAGACGTCTTGTTTTGGGACATCTTTCGGCTCAATTACTAGTAAAACTAATTTTTCCAGAATACCTATGCATGTTTTTTTAACTATTGATAGGCACGCGTTTGACCACTATCTCACCTGATAGTAAGCGATGATGTGGTCGAAGATGGAGCACGCTTGCCTAGAAGTAACCTATTCACTCTTGACTTAAAGATTCCCACGTTGTAGCTATCAGGAAATACAGACTCCGGCAGGCAATTCCAGTCTTTAGCTGTACGCACCTTGAATGTGTTCCCAAAACGTTTTGTGCGTGTGGTTAGGGTGTCCACCATGTACCGGTGGCGCATCGCCGTTAGTCTTGTGGTCCGATGATGGAACGGGCTCGGCGGAATTAAATTATACAATTCCGTCGCACATTCCTCAAAAACCGAAAGGCTAGCAACTCGGCGTCGATGCTCAAGACTTTGTAGTTTCGACTCGAGGAGCCTATCATTGCCGATGGTTATCATGAAAATAAGCCTGAAGCTTTCAAAGTGGGGGCAATAGAAATAATTTCTATGCTGCATATCTTGTTTTATATGGCTCGAGGTATTTGCAGTTACAGTAGGTGTGTAGGTTGTATTCTATAAGAAAACTTTACACAATTTCATGTCAAGTGAATGAGTTATTCAGAATTAGGTAGGTATCTACAGAATGATAGAAACGTAGGTAGGTACTACTCGTAGGTAGCTATACCTAGCTAAATTATATTGGCTGGCAGGGCAGCGATTGATTACAGCAGTCATTAGGTGGCACATGCTATCAATGCACGACGTCATCATCATCACTGTGAACTGATAAAATTGATGATGATGACGCTTTCCTATTCAAATTTCGTGCTTGATCATAAACAGATCAATAAAGCCTTCAAATTTTTCGCAGTGTTGCTGCCGTGCGGCACTTTGCGACAAATTTACAAGGAACTTTTAAGAGTTCCCTACGAAAAGTAACCAACGGAACCTATTACTAAACCTCCGTTGACCACTCATTTGTTTGTAAGCGAGCTGCACCTATGTCATGAACCGTAGTAAATAGACTGACAGACAGTTAAAATTTTCACATTGTATTGCTTTGGTTTATGTGTGTGAAATGTACGGAACCGTTCATGTACAAGTCCGCCTCTCAGTCCTCGCACTTGGCCGCCTTTAGTTAAATACCTACTTATTTAATTCTGTACTGAAGTATAATAAGCCGCTGAAGAGGAAAACGACAGTCCCTTGCGTTTATGAAACGTATCAAAGCACTGCATAAGCCCCCTTTAAAATAAATCATAAAATAACGCCTGGCAACACTACTCACAATGTGACCTCCTTACTTTCCACAGAGTCCGTATACGGCGCATAGACTACAGCAGTTATGTCATAAAGGTCTGAAAGCTTATTCGGAAAGTCCCCTTACAGCGTTTATTGAATATTATTATGGAAATTGCGAACAAGCATGCCCATACTCATAGCGTTTGAGCCCCTACAGCTGAATGCACTCAGGCATCTATGCATCTATAAAATATTTAATGTCCCACATACAGTACTTTCCTGTGTACGGTAATAGAATTTCTGAAGACCTCTCTGCATGTAAAAATCTATGTGAAATTATTTCATGCTTTGTGTTTACTTGTTCGCGATGTATGGGAGTTTGGTTGACTTCTAGTTCTTTGTTTATTAAAGAAACTTGTTACGGTTTTTTTGTTTAAATTCAGAAGATACATATTTCATATAGATATATATTTCAACCACGACATCATACTGACACACACACACAGGTATTTGGTACACAGATAGTCTAGAGCCTAAGAAAGGACATAGGCTACCTTTTTAGCCCAGGAGTATGTTCCCTATGGACCACGCGAACGAAGCCGCTGGCAGAAGCTAGTACATCTACACTAATATTATAAAGAGGAAAGATTTGTTTGTTTGTTTGAATTGAATAGGCTCCGAAACTACTGGACCGATTTGGAAAATTCTGTTAGCATTGGATAGCTACATTATCAGGGAGTAACATAGGCTATATATTATCCCCGTAATCCCACGGGAACGGTAACTACGCGGGTGAAACCGCGTGACGTCCACTAGTAAATAATAAATGAAAAAGCCAAAGGCAAAATCACCGCTTATGATATTTTTTCTGAAAAAGCTCGACGTTTTAAGTATTATAAAAAAATCGTTTTTTTTTTTAAATTTGGACGGGATTTATGGTACCTACCTACTACCATAAATCCCGTCCAAATTTAATAATTTCCTAATGATTCCCGTGTCTTATTAAAAAAAATAGTCTACAATTTCACGTGATATTTTACAATCTTACGGCGTTTGCAATTTTCCGGTGACATTGTCAACCGAATGGCAGTCAAAATGTAGGTACCTAATGAATTCAAGTCATTAGTTAAATAATCTTTTGTTTTGTCTATAATAGGTACCAACATTATGTAGATAATTATACCTATACATACCCACCGACTTGATACAAACTTGATTTTAAATGTTTTTTCTTGTTTGTTTTCCTTATCTTAATTTGTAGCAATCTTGGACACACATTACGATCACAAATTGGTACGTCATGGCATGCTATTTTTGTATAGAGCAATATGATCTTTGACCTGTCAGTATTGGTGACAAATATCTGCTGAATGAACCTATTGGGAAATAATGAGAAAATAATAAAGCGTGATGCTTTATTTCCCAATAGTTTGATCACATTTCGGTAGATAAGAAATACAACCTTACCTATGGCTTGAAGTGGTGACTGAATTTAAATGAGTGGCATGTAAAGTAAGTAGACGAATAGTAAAAGGTCATTGTACCCGTTTATCATGTTAAAGTACCAATATCGATGCATTTATGTACATTATGGCAACACCGACTGATAAAACGTCTGATAGGCAGGTAAGTACCTACCTTCGATAAATAAGTATCACAAAAGAGCAAAGCAAATTACAGTTCAAGTGGACAAAAATAAGCTAATAAACTGTACGAAACCGGGTAAAACAAACGCTAGTAGTATGTCACTATCTAATAAAAAGTATGAGAAAGCATGAGAAAAACAAATTTAACATCGACTCACCAAAGTATTCGAAAATTCAAATTAGGAATGTAGTCGTACCTACCGTACACAAGTCTGATTCACAATGTACTAGCATCAAACCTACAGGACCGATAAACTGCGAACGCCTCTTTGAACTACAAAAAACATATTAAAGACCTTAACACATTAGAAATGAGGTTTGAAATAGATTGCAGGGACATTCTGCAGGCCTGAAGCGAAATAGTGACGTGCATTTGTTTGCAGTCGCAACCGCAACAGCGAATTCGCTAACGAACTTATTATTCGAAATTCGAATTGTAATCCGCAGAACTGGAGGGATAGTAGGTACAATTTGGACTGGCAGGTAATGTTCCTACGTTTATGTAGCGATTGCCTAGTTGCACTTTATGACAACTGAAACGTTACCAAAAGAATAATGGAAAAGTTATTAAGGTTGTGTAACTGCAAATAGGTAGGTACTGCAATTCGGCTATTATGATAATACGGATCAATCAGGATCAGGCAATGAAGTCATAAGACGAGGAAATCTTAATACTCTGTAACAATATCTATGAATTCACACAATTAGGTACCTAGTGGTCAAACGCGTGCCTATCAATAACAGAAAAAAAGAACACCTACCCACTGGGCCGACAACCCAATATGTTTGTACAAACTACAGCATGCCAATTTCATTTGAGGGCAACCATCAATGTCAAAAACTTGTCAAAAGTAAAGTAGATTGGATTGGTAGATTGATCAAAGAGTGCCTACAGTACGTGTAACAGAATAAACGCAATAGGCCTCTTAAAGGGTCATTGTACTCATCATTATGAACTTTATTATGGGATCAACCCCGAAATCGCGAAAAAAAACAGCTGTTCAGTATATTTTGTCGCACATAGATATAGGGGGCAGTGGATTTTTTATTTCGCGATTTCAGTGTTGGTCTCATAAGTAGTGACAGTTGTTCATAGTAAATTATGAATTATGCGTACAGACCTACAGGTATTGCGTTTATTCTAAAACAAGTTGTAGGTATGTATACTCTTAGAGATATATAGTTTTGGTACCTAGATATGTACCTACCTACCTACCTATTTTTGACAGACTGTAGGTAGGTGCCTACCTTGATCCTACAGAATATTCTATCTAACAGTCACACCCAATGGCTAATCTAGCCTTTGTCACTGGATAGGTACCAACCTAAATTGGTAAGTAGGTATCTATAATGAACAACAGTAAACATGCAATAAGTAATACGGGTGCTTTGTGCCTAATTTACACCGGTTGGTTGGAATGCATTCAGGTTGCGGCTTTTATTTAATTGGTCGTCTGTTTTACACTGACTAGGTAGCTGTAATGCCAGTTTTGGTTAAGTAATTATTAGTTCTGTAATAGACTTGGATGAGCTTGGATGCTACAATTTTGTTACCTACGTTCAATTCAATAGGTTGGCAATTAGATGATTTCGTGATTCGAACTATTCGGTACCTAATTATATTATAACTTACCTTTTACACCTTTATATTTTTAGATATTATTTTAATTGCAGTACTTATGGTATTCGCTATTTTTGAATTTAGCAGAAATTAAATAAATTGCACTGCCTTTCCCGCTGTCCGGAAAATAGCTTTGTAGGTAGTTTGATAAAAAAGCATAGGATATCAGAGTTCTTGACTACCTGGCAATTTTGTCATAAAATTTTCTAATCAAAATCGCAAATCTTTTCAGCAATTGATTAGGTAAAATATTTTTTGGTAAATAAAACTAGAAAACAAAATAAAATCGATGTATTGAAATCCCAGCAACTAGCGATGATTAGCTAAAATATTTTTGGTAAATAAAACTAGAAAATAAAATTAAATCGTCACATTGAAATCCCAGCAACTAGCGACATCTATGTTACATACCTTGTTCTAGTAACACTAAGAGGTAGCTTTGATGAATGCAGTCATTGAACAAGTTTGTACCAAGCTTACATTTTTTTGAAATAAGCTATTTACGATAAATGAAGTGTCATTTTGTACCGATTGATCTTTACAATTCCATGAATCCGGGAAACCGCAATAAAAGGAAAACATTAATCATAATGATAAAATCAATGAGTCAAGTTTCAATTTTTATGACCTACGATTCAAACTTAGAATAAATAATTATTTGTGTTTAGTGTACCTAATCAATTATGAATAATTGTGATTGTTTGTACATAAAAATATTGGAAATTTCGATATTATCTAGGAACCTTAACGGGAGCTCATATTTTTATGCTAGGGATAAGGCTAAACACACACGGAGTTGGTCGTGGGTGAGTCATTGGCTCTTATATCTCGTCACTACGTCCACTCACACACAGATTTTGACAGCGAATTTGTCATTAGCATTAGCAATTCATTCCTCAAGAAGGAAGCCTCTGGGGCAGCACAGGCTAGCATTACTTATCACCGTAACTTTAAAGTTGCGATGGTTTGAACACAGAAAAATGTGGGCTACAAAAGTACTACTCTTGTGTTTACGATACGTACAAATAACACCGTTACAATGACACGTGAAGTTACATCACTACAAAAAACATGAAACGACTTCAGCACACATCACTATTACGTCAAAATTTGCAACAAAAAAAGTCGAACTGTGCGGCCAAGTTGAAGAGTGCAAAATTATTTTAGGTTAGCGTATAAACAAAAGACCTTTTAAATATTATTGCATTATCATAGCCGGGCGGCTGAGACGATCATGAGCACTGTGCGTGTCTAACAAAAATAGACTTTTGTACATTTTTATGTATCGTGACGTGTTATCAGGGCTCCCGTAGTTTATACAATTGTTGCCGAGTTAAACATTACAGTATTCTTTCAAGAAAGTTGTGTAGTGACAAAAAAACACTGTAATGTTTAAATCTTTGTTGAGCTCTGTAATCACACAGGCCAGCTGTCAAGAGGTGGGTAAGTTTTTGATTATAATTAAAAAGGTTTAATTGAGTTAGTTGATTGATGCGGATCGTTGTTGACAAGAGAGGTGTTGTCAATGCGCTATATTTTTAAATGAATGCCCTTGATTTGTCCGCCCTTGAACTGCAGCGGTACGTCACTATGCGTATTTGCGACCTTCGCATACTGAAAACACCTGATAACTTCTAAACAATGATCGAGATAAACATCTTGTATTACTTTCCATATTCAAATCGACAATCCATGTCCAAGTTCACACATTATTAGATAACCAACCTAACCTCTTCAACCTCTTGTGAGGAAATAATACATAAATATGATACTACAAAACTTCCAGCAGATAAAAATTCATACGAACTTGGATTTTCGATTTGTAGAAAATATATACTAATTTTGAATAAACCACTTAAGTATTTCACTTACCTGGTATTCATAAAATCCAAAAACTTTCATTTATTTACAATATTACAGTTAAAACATGTCAATCTTGAATGAAGATACTTGCTAAATGTAAGATAAGAACATGTGAAATATTTTATATTACTTAAGTACACAAGATAATATTATCTTTATCAGTTACGTCAACGTGGTGATGGCCTTAGTTCAGTTCAGTAGGATTCTTCACAACAAAATGTCAACACGTCGGGTAACTTAATTTTTTAATTTATACTGGTGCATCACACTAATTCAAGAATGAAACAGTAATTAAATGCAGTTCTATTTTCAAATGTGCCTGTGATTGTGTTCCAATAGTGATTACTATGTGTTATTGTTAATGAAAAATGTGCCGTAATGTCAGCGAAACATGGTTTGAAATAAGTTTACTCTTCATATGATTTGTATTTCAACTCTTAAAGTCAATTTATCTTTTTTATTGGCAGTTATGAAAAATATCATCACCTCTTTGCAATAAATCGGCCATTGATTTAAAATTATCTATGACAGTAATATTGAATGCAGAATTACCTTATTGTTCCTTTATGTCAGTAGTAGGTATATTTTTAGATTTTATGTGTGGTTATTATCACTCACTAACAAGCTGATGACACCTTGAAATATAAATACATCTATTTATACTATCACATAATAGTAAAGAACCAGTTTATGCTAATTGATCTCCTAAAACAGGTTCTCTTCTAGTATTTACCTGCTCGTTTGTATGTCACTAATACAAACTAAAAGCGGTAATTTATTTCTCCATTACTTCTCACCGTCTATGAATGAAATGTCCAAATTGTGTGTCTGTGTGTTAATGTCGACTGCTAAAGGTATGTACCTAATTCTATCTTTACTCAATGAAATACCCCTTTGAATCTTCAGAAGAAAATAAAATTTTAATTTTTATAAGAAAAAATTTCAGAGTCACCTTGCTTGACCTTAAGATTTTCGTCAAAACCATCTATCATAGCTCTACGTTGTATAAACTAAAATGTATTGTTATCTACATAGTGTAGATATGTAATCAATGATGATATAATGTGCTCATGCTATCCAAATGTGTACAATTTTTCCATCAAAACATATTTAGATGTATGTATGATGTCTAAACCCTAATCAGTCAATGGCATTTTTTGGAATATCTTACAACTATGAACATTAATTAATTTTTATTTTGCTATCCTGGTGAAAATGTAAAGTAATTTAATTATTTGGAGGTATTTGGAGAGATATATCATCCTGCTAAATGTGGGTCTCGTTGTTATGACCAAAATGTTACGTATTCTAGTTAGTCTTGAAGAAATCATTATCATTTTTGTGAGAAAATATGTAGGTAATCTTGCCAGTTTTTGCCTTTCATCTCATTATTTGTCTTGTCGGTTGACTACTCAACTTTTCAAAATTTTACTGATCATGGATTATCGATTTATCGGTTGATGTGGCTACTTGCTTGATTGTCACGATTTTGTTAGACAGAGTAGGCCCATGTACTGCCAAGGAGCTTCACACTGGTACTCGTGCTCTGCATTTGCCTTTAATTTTGGTTCAATATTAGTCTCATAAAGGAGGTGGCTGATTACGCCTGTGATGTACTATTTTAATCGTTTACATGCTTAGGTCTATTTAAAAAAACCAGCCAAGTCTGACAGACAGAAGAGGCATAGTATTAGGGTCCCCTTGGTTACCCTTCCGGTACGGAACCCTTAAAAACTGCAGGAGACAGGTGACATGTGACTATAACATTACATAACATAACATTTATTTATTTTCTCCCACAAATAACAAATAATATCGAGTTCATGAAGGAAACAGTTCGAAGATGTGAGACAGGAGCCCATATTAAGTTAAACCTGTGCTATGGTTCACATCATCATCATCATGCACTTTTATAGTTCCTTTAATATTAAAAAAAAAACTGGTCACATATAATATGTACATGATAATTACCTACTTTTTACCTGACTGCGCCAGAAGGAGAGATATTACCTTTTTTTTTTAAATATCTTAACTTTCAGCTATAATAAATCGGGATGTTATGGTCCTCCCTATTTTTTTTCCTGAGATTTAAGAAGGTATAATGAATTATTTAGTTCTGTAGGAATTATAGTAATCTGGAATACTAAGAAACATAAATACCTACCATGTATCTTTCACTGAGACATGCTACACAACCATCAAAATTGACATTTAATTTGATAAGAAGTCTTGATCATAAGTACTACTTAATCAACATTGGTTTATTATTTCAATAATTTTACATAATGTCAGTTGCATGAGCTATAGGATGAATATTGTGCGGCCTTGGCCTTGCAACTACAACCTTGTTGCCTATAAACACTGCCAATGGTAACAAACAAGGGGGGGGGGGAGAATTAAAAAGTTATATTGAATAAACACGCGATCGCTGATAAAAGATATGTATAATCTAACTACAGCGTGATTTGCAAAAAAAAAACTATCTTTAATGTAAATGTTAGCCCAGCATTGAGCAATAATAATAAAGACACTTAAAACTGATCGTCGTCGTATTCCTTCAAACAACACAAATCTGAGCCTTTTGTCTTCGACATAAGGTTGACAGTTCACTACGTAGTTAAGGTTAACGATATAACTACGCTTCCTTATCAGATACCAACAAATTTTCTGCGAGGGGTAATAAATATTGTTATTGAGACATAAAGTTCAAAATCGCATGAACAAAATTATTTTTTCACTGGGATCGATGTGTCTATGAATAGAGTGCATAATCAAAATACGTAACGGAATAATTATTGACCATAAAGGGTTCTTTTATTAAATAACGTTTTACTCAAACAGCTCCGACAGTTTTATCGCACAATTAATCCATCTATAGATCAGAAAATTCTTCAATTGGCTGTATGTAAATATCCTATATTTAATAAGATTTAGAAATGTTCCGTAAATTTTCAACTTTGTAAATATTCTACTTTATTTTAAAACTTCAATCCAAATGCACATGCTTACCATAAGGCATTCAAGTAGCAATAGATATGACCAAAAGTAATATTAATAAGTATTGAATTAAATATTTATTTATATTTTTGTTATAAACAGGAAAACTTTACTTATTTCCAGAAATGGTATGCTAAATTAATAATTTAAATAAGTTTTACCGTCTTATTCTGAATAAGTGAGTGAATTTTGTTAGAAACAATATTAAAATGTAAAGTTGATTACTGCAGTTTGTAAAAATAAACGAGTGTCATTGACATAATTTTATTAAAATATACTGGTCCAAGGTAGTACTCAAAATATAAATAATTGACTTAAATGTATTTAAATAATAACCTTAAAAAAATTGTCGCAATGTTACAAATAAGTTTTTAAATGCTAAAACAATTGAGCCTAGATATACTATAAAAATATAATTTACAAATGTTTTAAAAACATTGACACAAATTTAATAATTAATCAGTCTTTAAAATAATACTACATAGCGATAGCATTTGATTCATTACATGATCACTTGTATGCATGCATATTCTAATTTTTTTCCACAATAATAATTGAAATTTTGACACTGGTTTTACTATTTGTGAACAATTTTTAACATTCAATTAACAAATTATATGTCAACTATGAACAAATGCATGATTTTTGTATAGGATTGCCACAAGGAACGATTCTAAGACCAAGAATGACTACACTTAGTTCGCGAAAATAATGAACTGTGTCAAAAAATATTTTTGGATCGTGATGTTGAAATAATTAATTGGCTCTAACAATGTGGCAAGTACAGCAGCAAGGTACATCGTAAGACTTCTTCACGAGTTGTTTCGTCTTATAATCTAACACGAGTAGACTGCGCTTAGCTGTCGAGGACTGGCAACTGGACTTCATGTTGAACGATTTCAAGTCTAGGTGCTGGAAGCATTCTTCAGAGGAGTTGGTGTCTTTGGGTGAAATTAGTTCAGGTCTGTAGCAAAAAAAGAATAAAGAATCAATATTATGGCAGTTAAGAAAATATTTTAGTGTTTGTCATCATCTTTGACAAATATTTCTAACGCGGGCCGTATTACGTTATTAAATTTTTAGCTGTTTTTAGCAATCGATCAAAAATAAAAGAAAACATCATAAAAATAAAATTGAGCACTCACGCGCATGTGACGATCTCCACGGACTGACGAAGCAGTTCATTTTGGACGATATAATCTGGCTCCGTAAGGTTCGAATGGCTGTAGGCAAACACCGTATTCTCAATCTGAAACAGTAAGAACAATTATGAGACATCTTTTTGTTTAAATGCCTATATGAAAAAATGCTAGATGCAAGTGTATGGCAAAGGTGGAGTAAATTGTGCAATGTAATGAAAATAATGAATGTATTGATGATGAAGAGAAGATTTTGCACAATAATTCCGATTATCTCCAACTTCTGATGTTATAAAATCATTTACAATTGTTTTTAACTATTGAGGTTCTTGATATTGAATCCAGCGTAGGTCATTAAAGTGAGAGCTGTCAGCATGAAAGACGGGGCCCGCTAGGGCCAATGCCTGCCGGGGTTGGGATTTATTCGAAAGAGTCACCGTGGCCCTGGAACGCAAAGCGCTCTAGGGATGGGTTTTAGTCAGTAAGAGTCTGACACTCCCTCCTGCTTCACCCAGAGCGGGAGGAGTCATTTGATGATTTCCCATCCTTAAAAAAAAAAGGTCATTAAAGTGAAATCATACCGTTTTTCTGTAAGGGCAGTTGTGCCAGTCTTCTTTAGGAGAAACTGTCTCTATCTTTTTAGTGTCATCTCCGATCCGATCCCCAATGTTTTGCTGAAAAATAATAATGTAACTGTCAGAAAACATAACTAGCAATAAAATTAAACTGCGAAGGTAAAGGAGTCTGGTTAAATAAACATACAGCATGTGTCAAAAATAAAAAATGCTCTGAGTGAATCTAAAGTGATGTAGTAGCTTGTAAAAAAAACTTACCGCGATGAACGTGGGTGTCAAGAGGCTGTTAATCAACTCCTTCATATCGTCATACCCTTCCGGTTTGATGGAACAGAAGCCCTTTCCTTTACATTCATCAGGAATTTTCAGGGAGCTGTGCTCTGCAAAAACAGAATTATTTATGAAAAACGATTTCAAAGTTTCGATGATTTTAACTCTATTTAAATGCCTCCACAATAATTCCCATTCAAGGAAAACCGTGTATTTCGCATTCTATTTTCAGAACATCTTCAATGATATCACTTAACACAGAACTAAGAAAAATAACTAAGAACGTCTAATGAAAAATTAAAAGAGGAAAAAATTAAGGATGTTAAATAAGAAAACTTACTCTGATTAGGTGCGGCATTACTAGCTGCCACGAGAAGCGTCATCTGTTACAAAAAAGGAAAAACCAGTTTAAAATCAACCATGAATAATTTGATGAAGATGTAATTATATGGATACAAAATGCCAATAAAAAAATATTACCGTCAAAAAAGTTGAGGTGAAAGTCGCCATTGTGATACAAACAATTAATTGCAACTCAAAATTTAACTATAAGACAGGCTTTAAAAGCACTGAATGAATTGATTAATTACAATTATTAATTTAATAATTGAATTATTGTTATGACTGCCTTGATGGCAGTTCTAAATAACGAATGACAAGTAGTTGGCCCACCCGGCTTATTTATACTGGCTATAGTATGCATACAATTCAATCAGATTTTTCCTGTTCACGGGGAAATAAATTATATTAATGTTTGCATCCCTAGAAGCGACACCGGGCGGACGTAGTATGCGAGTTACGTATATACAATTCCCTGTAACGTCAGGATGATTATGATTTATGACATTGTATGTTATAGGTGCGTATTGCTTTTTTATCTTTTATGACGTGTATTATATAACAAGCCCCGTTAGCCAAGCCGTCGCGTCGTTTTTGATCACTAATCAGAGCTTTGTAAAAGAAAAAAAAAGAGTAGGTATCTAGTTCTTGGTCTTTAACGAGTCGTTTCTTGTATTATGGGTACTCTAATTTATTATATCCACTTTTAAATAAGATTGTTGCAGTACATTAGAACTTCAGAAAAATTAACTGGCCTTATTTTTAAATATTGAAAAAAAAAAAGGTACATATTGAAAGCCTAAAGTAAAATGGAGACATACAAAATTACTTCGGCATCTGAAACTGATTCATATTTACTTTTACTGACATACTTACTCGTATTCAATTTAAAAAATTACTCTCAGAAAGAACATTACGTAATGAAAGTAAATTCCTATACGTATAGGTAGGCACATATCAGTGTCATAACATGACAAATCGGATAATATCGACCTAATTCATATTTCTTCGAACTGCATTCGAATGCAGTGATTCCCAACGCCCCCGATTTGAGGAAACCAGTCTTCAATGGCTCCAAACGGTACCACAGAACAAGATTAGACTGGGACTTGTTATCCGGAAATTCCCTGTGCATTGAACTTGTTATTGTAGTCTTTTAATGGCTAAGGAATATCTTTTGTGTGTTATAATTGGACTAATACAACAATAAGCTATGGGGGAATTGTAGTTTCCAGAACATGAAATAAATAACTACTCGTTATATCACCCCTTTTATATTTATAATTCCTTGACATATCCTTTGAGGGTTATTGTACACTCTTATACTCTTACTCTTATATGGATACTATTCAAATCCGTTCTTCTTTCTAGCCTTTTCCCACTTTAGGTGGAGTCGGTTCTCCTTCTCTCATGGCGCCAAGACATTATCGGTTCTGGTACTTTCCCCTTCTTATGAAGCTTCGTCATATTAGTCCACTATGTCAAAGGAGATTATCTTCACGCTTCAGCTGTATTTCACGGCCCAACAGTCAGCACTATCAGCCAAAATTGCCGGTCTAACCACTATCTTGTAGACTTAGTGTTTTGAGCGTATTGGCATTCGGGTATCGCATTAGACTACTGCCGTGCTTAAAATTTTTGGTAGGCGACCTTTACTGAGCTGAGAAATTAAAGTCTGGTTACGGTTGGGATATATGTATTCTTTCAGCGGTGTTATCCTGACTTCCACTGAAACTATAAACGAAACGGTATTAGTTCTGCTAACCCTGAGCAGCATTTTTTAATGACTTCAACTAACGCCAGAGAGTAGCTAGCTTATCTTCCGCATTACTGGTAACTAGAACGATGTCACATGTGTCGGAGGAGGTTCCAGGGAAGTGGAGCTTATTGTTTTGGTTATAAGACCCATCAAGTTAAATAAATGCGGACTCAGTGCAGAGCCTTGATGAACTCTCAAACCCACGATGAATTCTTGGCTCAGACCAGGCGCGCTCCTTACTTTCGTTCGTAAATCACAATACATATCTTGCATACTACGTATATCATACGGGAAGCTGTTGTGCGCTAATAAGCGCTTGCCACACTGGCGTCATTAAAGTGATATTCGGTCAATAGCCTTTTCAAGATCTATAAATTAGATGCAGGTGTTCTCGGTTCATCGATTTTTTTCCACTAAAATTCGGACCGCTTGTGGAAATTAGTAACTGAATGTGGTGATTTAACCGCATCCTTTTTTAGGGTGTTCGTAAAAAATCACAATACGAGTGAGTACCCAAAGGCCCTTATAAGTCTAAAGTAAAGATACTAGATTGAAATAATTGAGGAAAGCCTAATAGATGGCACTTTGTTTTTCGTGGCCCGGAAATCTTCCAGTACTGATTAGACATGGGCAAAAAGAAAATATTGAAATGTATCTATCGATCACTGGGATATGTATTTATCACACGGTATCTTTATACCCTTATGTATCAGTAGCTCACGCTGTTCAGCATGGCTCGCTTAGTCGCTTCGCTCAACTCAGTCCACTATATCAATGAGAGCGATAGATAATGTCAAAGCGCGACAGTACATTTCAAATACGGAAGTGCGAAAGAGACGCTTATTTTGACTTTGGAGGTCTAAAAGAACGAGTGAGTGGATGTGCGCTAGCTATATGGTTGCGAGACAGATAGAAAAAGTCGCCGTGAGTGAATGGGTTGTAAAGATACACTGATGCATTCGAATGTGAACGGATATAAAGAGTGATTGATGGAAACGTATTGATTCATATCTTTGTTATTTATCTCTCCTGAGTTACCAATCTCTTGTACTGATTCACTTGCGGGACTAACCTGTCCTCCCTCCATCTTCATCTCAGTACTCCTAATCCTAATAGGCGATATCCGTAGAAGATATCCTTCGTCATACACGCACGTAATCACACATTTACTAATAGATTACCTACATACCAGTTTGTGGTTTGTGCATTAATCACGGCGTATGACGAATGTATCAGTATTATAAATTTCTAGTTAGGGCTCCGTACTCAAAGACGGAACCCTATTACTAAGCCTCCGCTGTCCGTCCGTCCGTCCATCTGTCTGTCTGTCAGCGGGCTGTATCTCAAAAACCGTAATAGGTAGACAGTTGAAATTTTCACAGATTGTGTATTTCTATTGCCGCTTTAACAACAAATAATAAAAATTACGGTTTATGGCCTTCGTGTGCGAGTCCGACTCACACTTGGCCGGTTTTTTTTTTACAACATACTGCGCAAACGTCAGAGTATATACTCTGTATACCGTTGATGAGATAGAGATTAACTATGCTCATAGAAAAAAGTCCTTTAAGGATATTGTGAACATTTCATTAGGTTCACAATTCCATAGCAATTTCAAACCCTGGGTTTTCTAGTTGATAAACTTAATTTAATATATTATTATATTTGCCTACAACTGTTGATTTTATTAAAATTATATTGTTATTATTACAAATCATTTATGGTTAAGGAAAGTACTAATGCTATCATGAAAAATTCCGTAAAGCTATTATTTTAATTAATATTCCTAATTAGTAAAAACCGAACGATATACTTCTCTTTATTATTTGTTTCGACTCGTAATATAAAATTTATAAACCAGGTACCTACTATATGAATTTTGGACAGACGAATACGGCCCTTAATTATCACAGCTGCTGAAACTGAACGATAGAAAGAAAAAAAAAAGAATATTATCAGTAATATGAAAGAAAAAGTAAAATAAATAAATTTATTCCTTTATCAGACCTACGACAAACAATTCATATCAGAGTAAAGTAGGTCAAGTACATTTTAACAATTTGCAATATTCTTGAGCACAAAACAGAAGGTACCTGCAGTCTGAAAAGAATTGAACACATAATAGCACTATGTATCAGTTAACATAGGTACTTAATGCATTTTCTTGTGATCTCGTGTTTTCACGTTTTCCCATCTAGAGTTAGACCAGTTTACGTTATTATTACTTGTACTTAGTGCTGAATGTATGTCGTTTCCCCCCTTTATTACTAACTACCCTTAAATTCTTAGGAGAAAAAAGAACTGCACCATACTTGTAATTAACAAAATGTACCTTCAAAAAATAGTTTGACGTATTTTTTTAACATTATGTTGACTTGACGTGATTGGGAATTTCCATAATGTTACCGTATTGAGTTTTGGAAGACATGGTAGCCTTCTCTTTGGCAGCGTTGTCTCTGGGTTGGCAAAGTATCTGTCACCGGATAATTACAAACGAAGTAAGATTGCAAAATATCGCGTGAATTTGTAAACTCGTTTTTCTCAATAAGAAACGAATGAATTGGAAATTAAATTTGGATGAAGATTATTGTGTCTATTGAAAATGATTTGTTCACAATAATAGAAAAAATATGATCTAATAAAGAATCTATGACTTATTAAGTACAATCTTAAAGAGTTTGCAATTTTCCGGTGTCATATCTATCCACAAGAAAGATTATCAAAAAGTCCAAAATTTATTGGATAGACAAGCAACTCTAAAATGTCACGTGGTCTGGTATATTCCTTAGTATATTCCGTATAGTTGATAGAATACCATTTTTTCTATACCCTCAAGTCCTTCGGCTAGCTAAACTAAAAAAGCTGCTGATCTTTCTAGATTCTTTACTTATACAGTAAAATTATTTACAGGGGGCTGGTTATCTTAAGCGAGCGGACCGAGACCGCCTCCATGAGATATTCCTGAAGTACGCCACCGTCAGCAAGAACGGTGAGAAGTACATCACCAGTGAAGATTTTGTACGGAAGTTCTTAGGATTATTCGAAGAAGGTTAGTAGACATTTATCATCAATTAGGATTCGCACCTCTGCAAATCCTGGCTGGTTTAAAAAAAGGAGTTTGTCGCTTGAATGAAGCGCATACTTACCTACATTTATCAATAAAAAGGTTTCGCACCTCTGCGAATACTGGCTGGTTTAAAAAAAAGAAGTTGCTGGCCTGAATCCAAACACATTCTATTATTTAAAAAATAAGTATTCACTGTCACAGGAATGACAGGCAAACAAATTATGAATGTCTTCTTCTGTTTCTTAATTTATTCTGATCTATCGAATGGCATGTTCTTTTTCTTTGAGGAAAGTTACGTTCCATTCTGAAGTCTGATTCTAGTTTCAATCATGAATATTAATCTGTATTCTTTTTTATTTAAGTATACTTCCTCTTATTTAATTATTATTATTCTAACCTACCCAAAATAGGAAAATAAACTTTGACAAAAAATATCTTGGTCGGTAATAACAAACGATGTCCTAAATGCATCAGATAAATTGTAATATTGGTATCAAATGGCAATAGATAACATGATAATAATGTAATCAACAACCAACATACGATCACGAAAAATCCCCTAATAATCCTGATGTAATTTATGGTACTAAAACACAGGGTGATCATAATGATTCACAATCCTATGTAGAAGCCGTATACAAGGTGATACTATAATCATAGTAATAAGAAAAAAAAAACATGATTACCTTATCAACCACGATATCTGAATTATGACGTCACGCTTCAACCATGCGTGCGCGCATGTAAGCTGAATGTAAAGCAAATTACTTACTATTAAAAGTAATGCGTGTAAATAATAGTAGACAGAGTTATCACGAAGATTATTTACAATTTTTTGTTGCATTATGATGAATCAGAAAATGGAATGCTAGGGTTTTTAACTAACTAATGATAATGAGAGCAACACCAATTTTGAAAAGCAAGTCTGGTAGGTAGTAATTTAGATATTTATTTTCTTTTTCACTCTTAAAATGTGTTCGAAAATAATGTCATTTTTCGAACCCAGACTCCAGCTCCATCTTTCCGAGGTGCAACCGTGCCGATAACCGACCAACTTGAGCTTCTTGGGGTTACATTAACATCTACCCTTAATTTTGGCCTTTTTCATAGAGGCAAAAGCTCAAGTGGCTGCAAAGAAGTTGGGGATCCTAGCAAAGGTGAGACGATACTTCACGCCGGAACAGCTGCTCAAACTCTATCAAGCTCAAGTTCGATCGTGTATGGAGTGCTGCTCTCATCTTTGGGACGGATTTGCCAGATACCAGCTTAATGCCCTTGAGTCAATTGAGAAACGAGCCAAGAGGATCATCGGCAATGATCGGCTCGTCGCGACGAAGCTCCAAAGTCTTAAGCATCGACGACGAGTTGCTAGCCTGTTGGTTTTCTACCTGTTTCATTTTGGGGAATGTGCGACGGAATTGCATAGTTTAATTCCGCCAAGCCCGTTCCATCATCGGACCACAAGACGAACGGCGATGTGCCACCGGTACATGGTAGAAATCCCATCCACGCGCACAAAACGTTTTGGGAACACATTCATAGTGCGTACGGCTAAGGAGTGGAATTCCCTGCCAGAGTCTGTGTTTCCTGATAGCTAAAACCTGGGAGTCTTTAAGTCAAGAGTGAATAGGTTACTTCTAGGCAAGCGTGCTCCATCTTCGACCACATCATTGCTTACCGACAGGTGAGATAGTGGTCAAACGCGTGCCTATCAATAGTAAAAAAGACAGCCAGAGAGCAATTTAAAGTTTTCAATCGAGAGTGAAAAAGATCACTCATTTTCTCACTAATCTCTTATTTAAGTTTCTTAATTCACTCAAAAGACCTCCAAGTTTCAATGATTCATTTATTTTCAAGTTTAAGTACTAAAAAGTTTGTATGAAAGACCGTGTTAAATCCGATCAACTAATTTGTCGTCACGATTTATCCCAACACACCTCGCTAAGCCCTTACCTCAGTATTCACAGAGCATAGATTTAGGCATAGAAATCTTGAACGCAATCGAATTATTTTCTTACCTGCTATAGCAATCACCGTGATATTGTAAACACCCGTAAGTTTATAATTAATTTCGTAAGATTGTAATCTCTTCTTTCTCCATAAGACGTGTCGTGACGTGTCAACTGTCGTATTACGATGGTATTTGTTGTAATAGGGTATTTGACTAGTATTAAACAATACATGAATGAATACTTTTTGATAGATGTTATTAAAACAGTACGATTGTTGAAAAAATTAATAAAAATGGTGGAAAAACAGAGAAGTTATACGCTTTTGAAGTTATTCTTCTATCCTTGTCGCACAAAATGTCGTTTGTACTAGATGGCTTCAATTCAATATGGTGGGACTTGTGAGTGACGTCACACGCATTTAGTGCTGTCTCTGTTTATCATACATTTAAAAACGCTGACTTCACCGCCGTTTTTTGAGAGTTTTAAGCAATATTTTTTAACAGCGTCTTGTCTGCTCTCAAGGTTTTGAGAAATGTACGTAATAATAAAAGCCAGTCCAGTACCCTATTGAAATTATACCGAACTCATCATTATGAACAACGTTCACTATGGGACCAACACTGAGTTCGTGATAAAAAAAAATACTGTCCCATACATTTATGTCCGCATAACTCGACAAAATGTACTGAACAGCTGATTATTTTTGGAACGAAGTTCCTTATCGCGCGTTGCGAAAGGGGGCTAGACGGAAAAAATTAAGACACTTTTTGCTATAGTTGTAAGCCGTGCGGCGTGCGCATGTTTCTCTGTCTGTCTCTCTCTCTCTCTCTCTCATAGAAAGCAAGCCAGTTATTTTGTCAAGCCAATTATTACTAAAATTTAGCCTACTGATTAAGTTTATATTACATTATATTTGTTAATAATAAAAAAATATTATTATAACTTAAAAAATAAATAAAATTAATTACAATTCCTTCACCAATTAATCGAAAGGAACTTCGTTCCATCCGGGTGTCCCTTGACCCGAAATCGCGAAAAAAAAACTTGAGAGGTCTCAAGTTTTTTTTTCGCGATTTCGGGATTGGTCCCATAGTTGAAGGTGTTCATAATGATGAACAACGACAATCAATGACGCCTTAAGAGGTATTGCGTTTATCAGTATCAGTTGCGTTTATAAGTTTATAATCTACCAAGATTGACCACTTACGGTGTTTACAATAATCCGCATTCACACTCAAGTCCTTTCTTCATTATTTCGCATCGCTTTTATACTGAAACACCTTAGCATTATACACGAGGATTATCACATGAGCTGAGACAGTTAACGGTCAACTTATTAATACATATGTTTACCATTGTGTTGGTCAGTGCCAAGATCTGTTAACAAACGATCTATACTGGTGCAGTAATGAATAGTTTAACACACCTATGCAGTAGGTAGCTTGTATACGGTATGTGTACCTGGCATTACTAAGAGTACTCACTATATTGACAACTTCGACCGTTTTGTAGGAGTAAATCTATACTTCTATACTAATCTATGTATACTAATATATAAAGCTGAAGAGTTTGTTTGTTTGTTTGCTTGAACGCGCTAATCTCAGGAACTGCTGGTTCGATTTGAAAAATTCTTTCAGTGTTAGTACCCATTTATCCAGGAAGGCTATAGGTTAAATATCATCACGCAGACGAAGTTGCACGGGTCAACTAGTATACACAGTCTTGCCATAAATATTGTCACAAAGAATTTTTTTTTTATTTCAAATAATATTTATTACTTTTACAGTGTGTTAGTATAATGCATAAATATAAAACAATTTAAAATATAAAAAGCTTATTCGAAGTGGTCTCCATTGGCTGCAATACAGTCCTTTAAACGTAGAGGCCAGTTTACAATAGAAGCTCGCACTCTTTCCATGGGAAAATTCTTCACTGCCAATCGTATGGATTGTTTTAGGGATTCCAAATTATCATGGCGTTTAGAGCAAGCCGTACTCTCTAAAACTGACCATAAATCATAATCCAGCGGATTAAGATCGGGACTAGACTACGGCCAGTCTTCAGCTCTAATGAAATCCGAAACGTTCGCTTCCAACCAAGACTGCGTGGACCGAGCTTTATGACCCGGCGCCGAGTCTTGTTGGAAGGACCATACTTGGTTATTGAATATGGTGTTGTTAAGGGGCTTAACTACCTTCTCAAGAATGGTATCTTGATACACTTGTGCCGATGTTTTGATACCTTTTTCACAAAAATATGGATTAGTCACTCCTTCATAGCTAACACCCCTCCAAACCATCACTGAAGTTGGATAATGACCACGTTGTTCTCTGTCGACTAATTGGGAAGCTTCCTTAGAGCTTTGAGCATAAATACGGTCATTTTGTTTGTTAAAATGTTGCTCAATTGTAAAGATTTTCTCATCCGTAAACAAAATTTTTCTGTGACCTCCCTTTGCGTACCGCTTCAGTAGTTGTTTCGATTTTACCACCCTGTTCTTTTTTAAATTATCAGTTAAAAAATTACCAGTGCATCTCTTATAGGCTGCAAGTCCTAAGTTATCTTTTAAAATACGCGACATGGTTCTGGGTGCTATCTTCATCTCCCGAGATAAAATCTTTTGCTTTCGGACAGGATTTCTTCGAATTCTTTCCCTTACTGCTTTGACCACCTTTTTCGTACGAACACAACGTGGACGGCCAGATCTTTTTCTGTCACAAACAGAGGAGGTCTCATTGTACCTATTAATAGCCCGGTACACAAACATTTGACTAATACCAAGCGTATGGAGAGTTTTAAAAATTGCATTAGGCTCCATACCAACTTTGTATAATGCAATCACAGCGATTCGGTTCTCTTTATCACCCCACTCCATTTAATATATCGCAAAATATTGTACAATGTATTGGCGCCAAAATAAGAAAACTCAATGAACATTCGAATAAAAATGACAGAATCCAAATTCAAATGTAATTTCTTTCTTATTTTTAATTGTAACAGTATTTATGGCCAGACTGTGTAGCATAAAGCTGAAGAGTTTGTTTGTTTGTTTGCTTGAACGCGCTAATCTCAGGAACTACTGCCCCGATTTGAAAAATTCTTTCAGTATTAGATAGCCCATTTATCGAGGAAGGCTATAGGCTATATATCATCACGCTAAGACCAACAGGAGCGGAGCAGACGAAGTTGCACGGGTCAACTAGTATAAAGAGATTTATGCATCGCATCATTATCTTACTATACTAGTCCAACTGCAGAGCAACGACCTCCTTCTCCCTTTTTCACACAACTCTTTCTTCTGCTAGTGTAGGCCAGTCCTTTCGGAGCTGTTGACGTCATCCCTTCATCTCCGCCTTGGTCAGCTGCGATGTCGTCCAACGTTTAATAGACCCAGAGAGGATTCTTCCCCCGTTTCTTATCTGACTTGCGGAAGACATGTCCGAATTTCATACAATAACTACTGAAACTCCTTTTTTTCTTTCTAGAAAGTACCACAAAAACGAGCAATCATATTCATTCGTATGTATCAGTATATACCTAGGAACGTGGGAATGTTTTCCTCAACCATTCATCAGATAATTTATTCAATAGAAATTTTGTACCAATTCTTGCCTATACGAACGAAGCCAATAAAAACTAATGGGTTATGAATATACAAATAATTTCCAAATTCGTTACTGCTTTCGGGTTTCTCCATTGGGGTAGTAATTTACAAAATTGATTAGCATTATCTTTTACAAGCCAAGTGCGAGTCGGACTCGCGTGGAAAGGGTTCCGAACGAATTTAATTTTTTTAACATGTTATTTTAACACTATAAACTTCTAATAGGTTTTCCTGTAATCTTTAGGTAAAGATCTATTATCTCCATTTTTTTCGAAATTTTAGGCTCAGTAGTTTCAGAAATAAGGGGGGGATGATCATTTTTCGTCTAATTTCTTGAATAACTTCAAAACCATTTATTTTAAAATTATGAAAAAATATAATTAAAGCCCTCGCAGTTAGCCCTTTTATTTGATATATCACACGATATTGTTCAAAAAACTTTTTTTTATAATTTTCTAGTTTGACCCCAAAAGTGACGCCCATACTAAAAATTTAATGAATTACGTAACGCGTCCGTGTTTGGGTCATAGAAGTCCATATGTGTACCAAATTTCAACAGAATCGGTCCAGTGGATCCGGAGAAAATTGGCTGTGACAGACGGACAGACAGACAGACAGACCCGAGTGATCCTATAAGGGTTCCGTTTATTTTTTTGGAACCCTAAAAAAGCTACTAGCCGTTCGTAATTTCCCAATATGACTTCACCAAAGGCAAACCACAGCTAATATTTTACCGGGCTTAAAAAATAGATGCGATAACTTTGTGACAACCTTCCCAAAATTGCCTCCTAAACTGGTAAAAACCTATCAATAAAATATTGGTATTTGAGAAAACCTGAACTCACACACACACACATAGAACACATCTGCAGCACGCCTAAGCAACCGAACTGTACCGAAGAAATATGTGAATTACGTTGTGGAGATAAGGGTGAATTAGCTATGTTAAGTTTCAGATTGAAACTTCCGTTCCGCAGCAATATAAATATAATTGAGCCTTAGTCTCCCCTTCATCTTTGCTTCACTAAAATTACCCCAGTACTCACTATCAGTACATCGACGAAGGCTGGTCTCTCGCAAAATAAAACTTTTGCCTTGCTGCTGAATATTGTAAGCTGAAGATAGACCCATTAATAGTCGAAATCGTTGTCCAGAACTCAGAACAGATGGTCCATGTGAAATGTTAGGACACATGAAGTCTTTCTTTTGCAATTTTTTTTTTTGGGATGTTTTCAAATGACTCCTTCCGCTCAAGGCGGAGTGGAAGGTAGTGTCAGACTCTTACGAACAAAACCCACCCGAGGGTATTTGAAGGAACCATGTGCCCTTTGCGTTTTAGGGCTGCGGTAACTTCTTCGAACAAATTCCGCAACCCTAGTAGAGGCACTAGCCCTGACGGTGCCCCGCTCCTTTGCAACTTTGTAGCGGCATCAATGCCGCCACAAGAAAAACTAACGGAGCAAATCTACATCGCAACAAAAAGAACCGCGACGCCATCTATCGAACTAGCAGCGAACTAGTACGCCGAAATCCTGCATTGCGCAAGCAGAGTTTACCGTGCGATTTAAACATATACATCAGCCCGAATATCAACTATCGGGCAGTTGCCCGCCAGACACAACAACTGTCTGGTAGGAGGATCCTCCCTTTTCAATGGAGGTGTACGGGACTTTACTCTCTGTACCGCATCCCTCTAAAACTTAACACTTGTATTTTCGTGATCTTCCAGATGACTACAATGCGGAGTCAGTCAAGCTCATCGCGGGCATCGTGGACATGGACAAGGACGGGTTCATCTCGTTCTCGGAGTTCCAGGCGTTTGAGGGGCTGCTGTGCGTTCCCGATGCGCTGTACAAGACCGCCTTCCAGCTCTTCGATACTAACGGCAATGGACTTGTTGCTTTCGGTAAGTTTTTTTTTTACCTGTTGTTAACCATATTTACAGCTGAACTTTGTGAACATCGTATTTTTTTTTTTTGAAGATGCAAGGCCATTTCTAACGTCTGTAAAAAGGCCTGTATTCAGTTCCAGAGTTCTTGTCAACCAAATCAGAACAAGCTGATCGAGTAGCGACATGTTTTTTTAAAAACTCGTTTTGTATCTTAAACTACGTACAGATTTAAGATACATTGTAATTTAATTAAAGTTGTTATGGTGTACAATAAATAATAAATCGGCTGTGAGGGCTTGCAATATTCTGTGCAAATGTAACGGAGGAATGACAAAAGCAGGAGCAATGCAAAGAGCTTTAAAAATGTTGATTTTAAAGTTCTGTGATATTTAATCTAATTTGGCACCCGACGAATTGTCTTATTTTTCTTCCCATTACAGACGAATTCGCCGAGGTCATGCGCAAGACAGCCCTCCACCAGAAACTGCCATTCAACATGGAGAGTACCTTCGTCCGCCTATACTTCGGTAAAGACAAGAAGAGACTGGTAACGTATCCTGAGTTCAGCCAGTTCCTGCACGACTTTCACGAGGAGTATGGAGTGGAAGCCTTTAAGAAATGTGACAAGGATGGGTCCGGCTTCATCAGTGCGGGCGACTTCCGGGATATCATGCTGTCTGTTAAGAAGCATTTGTTGACTAAGGATTTGAATGCTAAGGTTATTAATGTGAGTAGCACTTTTTTATTAACGTCATTTCAGCTGAAAGACGTCCACTGCTGGACATAAGTTTCCCCTATTCGTCGCCACATCAACTGGTTTTATTTTCTTCTGTCATTTTTCTACTCTAATTTTTCTTTATTGCACGCGTCTTCGTCTGCCTAGCCTTTTCCCAACTATATTGGGGTCGGCTTCCAGTCAAACCGGATTCAGCTGAATACCAGTGTTTTACGTGGAGCGGCTGCCTACCAGACCTCCACAACCCATTAACTGGGTGACACGGTACTTCTTGACAAGACTGGAGTCAGACTTACTGGCTTCTGACAATCCGTAACGACTACCAAAGATCAGCAAACGACAGTTAACGTTTCTTTATTGCACACAAAACATTCAAATAATAAATTATTGTTACAACAGGATAGCCTTTGTACAAAGGAGAACTCGTATTTTGCGACCTCTGAAAAACGAATCTTCCCAACGCCTCAAGGAATGCAAACGTAACGTTATGTTTTGTACTAGTTCCTGATGATGAAATGTCAAGACGTAATGTTTACGCAACATATTTTTATGTAAACAATCTATGATTCATGTTATTTTGGTCGTCTGTTGCACAAACTATGACAAATCAGTTGCAAGAAAGTAGCAAAAAACCGATAGATGTTGCAATAACTATTAAAATATATTAGTAAATGATGACAAAAAATCCATGCAAACTTTATTTTGGTTTTCATGTTATTAAGTTTAGGCAAAGTATACTCAATAAACTGTGGTCATGCAACGAAACTCAATTACATATTTAATTTATCGATGTTTTAAAAGTGGTATGGTCAACTTTAGTCAGTAATAGCAATTGAAAATCGCCCTTATTGCTACAAAGTTACGGGTCCTTATGCGGCACATTGTTACCAGGGAAATACTTACAATCGGACGTTCGTAGAAGTCGATTTACTAGACCAAATAAGGGAATACTCAATTGCAATTATATCCCTACTCTTTCAAATTGGCTTTGTCCTGGTTTTGTATTGGTCTAAGTCACTAGCTGAAAGTGCCTTATTAGACGCACAGACACACAGACACACACACACACACACTTCATTTCTTTCTGAAGTTCTTATAATGAAAATTTCAGTAAGTATATAGTGGCGAAAAAGTTTTATATAGGTAGCCAGGCGACGTGTCGCCGCGTCACAACTGATTTCTATGTATTTCTATGTCAAAGTCAAAACGTTTATTCCAATTAGGCCATTAAACGGCACTTTTGAACGTCATTCACATTACAAATAATATAAAAATACTAAAGTGACTCTACTGTCCATCCGTAAAGGTACATTCTTATGAGAAGAACGGACAAGAAACTCCATAGTTACTCTTTTCAAATAAATCTTTTACAATATTTGGTATACAAAAATTTTGTTGTTATATGTGAGGATATAATAACTAAATATATATGATATACCTTTCGTAGCTAGCGACACGTCACCTGCCGCTATTTCATAGAAATATACAGAAACCAGTGCTGCGCGGTGACACGTCGTCTGCTGCTGCTGCCTGTAGTTGGCTACGAGCTTGTACCTTTATACGCACAACCTCATAATGAGTAGATTGCAGAACTTAATTGCAGAATTACTCCGGTTAGACGAAGACCACCTTAAAACAAACTTGACATCATACGTCTATTAATATCAATTTCCCCCGCATTTCCAGGCATCAGGCTTCCCCCAAGGCGAGCGAAAAATCAGCTTCCCCTACTACATGGCCTTCAACTCGTTACTGAACAACATGGAGCTGATCAAGCGAGTCTACCTCAACGCCACCAACGGCACGCGAACCCAAGAGGTCACTAAGGAAGAGTTCCTGCATTCAGCGCAGATGATGTCACAGATCACGCCGCTCGAAGTCGATATATTGTTCACTTTGTGTGATATGATACATCACACTAATGGGTGAGTGTTTTAGAATTTACTAGTTATTTCTCGCGACTTCGTACGCGATCCCATTTTTTTCGGCCTCATCCATTGCTTTCCGTCAGGCGTGATCGAGGTCAAGAGTAAGCCCATTCCTCAATAAAAAAATACAAACAGCTAACTTAAGAGGAAATGCTGGCGGCGAGAATTTGTATGTAAAAAGTCATAATTCGAGGTTTGGCTCTCGACTGTTTTCTCCTCCAATATTGGACCGGTCTAATATTGGAGGAGAAAACAGTCGAAAGCCAAACCTTGAATTATGACTTTTTATATACAAAGTCTCGCCGCCAGCATTTCCTCTTAACAGACAGCAGAGTTGCTGGGGAGTTTGTTCCACTTCTTCCAAGCTATAGCACTAGGAAGTGTTGACGGGCTTGCGTTGTCAGGAACTGTCATATGTAATTAATGACGTTAAAAAAGTGCTGATAGTCAGCACTAATAACTTATTTTAGAATACTTTTTGCAACCTCTGGCTGCTACTGTCGTCACACTCGTATATTTTGTCTTAAAAGTGTGCCTGGTGAATGACTGAAAATCGGTGCCTGAGAAAGTTAAAAAAGTAATAAAAGTGAAAGATAAAAAAAACTTTTTACAAAAAAATAAAACCGACTTCCAAACAAAACACTACAAAAACCTTAATTTCGGAAGTCGGTTTTTTTGTTTCTTTGTTTTTATAACACCGACTTCCGAAATTAAAAAGTTTTATATTTTTCACTTTTAAGTTTAATTGATGATAGTTAGACGACGTCTTCGTCAATGGAGAATTAAAAACTACTGAACCAAACTGATTCAAATTTTTACGGGACCAAACGGCAAGTATACTGCACCGAACTAAAGAAGAATCACAGAAATCAGATCAGAAACCTCGGAGTAATCGGTGTACATACATAAAAAAAAACTCACCGTATTGAGAACCTCCTCCTTATTTTTTGGGAGTCGGTTAAAAAGAAGTAAATTCATCGTGGTTAAAAACAATCATCAATCCGAATTGCTAAAGTGACTAATGACCGGTTTCAGAATAAATAATTAAAATTTGGAGTTCAGAACGTGTCCAAACCTACTGCAATGCCCAAGTTTTTCAACTTTTCAGGTTTAATTAGAATTTGAATCAACTTCCAATTATTTATTCAGCATTCATAGGTATAGGTTCGGAGAATTCCCAATGATCATCATGACCTAAATATTACCGAGCAATAATGAAATTGTGACCGTCACACTTCAGTCATAGTCGTTACACATACATATTATATAGTACACACAAATAACATACATTTTTTTCGTAACACGTGACATCACACGGTCACATCCTTTGCGTAATATGGTCATTAGTTACATAAATAAATTAATTATTATAAAATCATTCAAATTAGCCCTTTATCCTCTTTCATAAATGGCAGTTGACGACAATTATTTAAACGAATAATAATGAGGAGAATCGTGACACGTAGTTCTCTCAGCAGTATTCTGGGTAATTACGTAAACTAAATCACAAAATTAGTAATTAAATAAATTACAGTAACTGTGTCACTGAAGAGCATAGTGCCTTTATTTTTAGAGGCATTTACTCTATGCATTAATCATCACGCCTCCTCAAAGCGTTCGGTGATTTGAGAATGATATAAACTACTAGCCAGGAACATTGCCCCTTTGAGCGACGAAAATTATACCAAGTATACTCCCGGGAAAAAAGTACCGGGATTAGGCGATTCACACACTGCCCCGCTTCACGCTGCGGGGTGCGTGGCGACGAAGTCAAAAACTGCGCGTGAATGCGTTTTCAGTGTGTTGCACTACGCGTGTTTTTAATACAAAGAGAGATACTTTGAAGCAACGTTAAATCATGCACTCCCGTGCTACGCTGCGTGGTGAGGTGCAGTGTGCCAATTGCCTAGTATTCTATGTCCATCCCCAAAGTTCAATCTGAGATGACTGGACTTGGACATATACCGAAACTCATAGTTCACAAGTTACGGCTGTTAAGTTTAAAATTATCCTTATATTAACTACCTTTACTAAGGCATGCAAACAGTTTAAGCTATAATATAAATAAGATTGAACATAAAATCTGTTCTGTGATTTATAAACATAACAGAAAGAAAGATTTATTTTCACGTTTATAATATTAAGAATGGGTAATTCCAGGTTTCTTCTCAAATTTTTACTTCTCCAATGTAAGTGATGTCTAGAAGATGAACTTAGAAAGTATTAGGAACTAGCTGACCCGCGCAACTTCGTCTGCGTCACATTTTTCATTATTGCTCCGCTCCTATTGGTCTTAGCGTGATGATATATAGCCTCCCTCGATGAATGGGCTATCATTATTAACACTGAAATAATTTTTCAAATCGGACCAGTAGTTCCTGAGATACGCGCGTTCAAGCAAACAAACAAACTCTTCAGCATTATATATTAGTATAGATATAGATTTGTTGGAGGTGTCGGAAAAAAACAGCCGTGTGGGAGCTGATTACTTTTGGTCGCGATAACCGACATCCACTCGGGCGAAGCCGCGGTCATCAGCTAGTTTAATTAATATTCTACAAATTAGTCCACAATAATTAATTTATTGTTTATCCTATTACAGCATCAGTTGACGACAATTATGACCGCTATACGTAGGGAGGTAACTTCGGGGAAGTACAAACAACTATCCTCTATTGTTTAGCGGCTCTAACGTAACAATGAACGCCCGTGATGCACTTTTGAACTTTCCTATGACGCGTGCCCCGTTTAATCATCTCATTCGTAAATTTGAACCTTAGTACCATGACTTAAGACTCAAACGATGTTTCATTTTGTAAAGAACCTAATTAGGTACTAACTGATAAGGCTTTGGGTTAATCCCATTATTTGGTTTGTTTTCGAACTTTCATTGTTAAGAAAGTATTTGTGGTGGAAGCCCCTGTTTGCATGGTTATTCGGGAAAATACAACCGCTATGCAGTCAACCCAATAGTGGCGATGCCTATTTCACATAAAAATAGACATAATGCCTAAGCATTTATCCTTAATGCATCAGTGTTTAAGTGCCTGAAGGTTGCCTTATTCCACTACTACTACCTAAGAGCTTTGCTTTCAATCTAGCCAGATAAATGTGCTATAACCCACAAACATTTTTATTGAATGTCTTAATATTAAAAAAAAAAAAAAAAAAAAATTGAAAAACTACACAAAAAAAGAAAACGAACATTTAAAAAATCAAAAATAATAACTACCGCTGAGAACAGACAGAAGCTACTGCAGAAAAAAATCCATTGGTGCTGCCATTTGCTGTCCTGCTACTACTGAGAACAGAAGCGCACCTTTTCCGTATAATGGCATGAAAACCATCAACCCTGGCCTCTGTGAACATCTCAGAAGCGCTACAAAAACGTGGCAGACCCAACAGCATCTTGAATACATTGTTATACTGGACACGCAAGGCATTGTATGCCCTCAGCGTATACCTGACACAGACTGCACGTGTAAAAAGACTGGCAGTATGCTCTGAAAAGGGCTTTTTTGACTTGCGTAGTACAACGTGCAAATCTGCGGATCAGCATATTACCTCGGACAGCCATCGCCCTGCCTGACAATTGTATTCCCTTCTTGTATTGACAATTGCAATCTCATTCAAAGCTATTTTTTATCTGAATTTATTGTTTATCACCTGAAGTCCAATAGTACTAAAAGGTGTTCAAATGAGAGCCGCAATATCACCTCAGCGACAATGTCAAAAACTTGTTAAAATATAGGGAAATTGATGTACTTGCCCGTTGGCGCTCCTTAAAAATATGAGATTGGGCAATCTCATATTTTTAAGGAGCGCCAACTTTAGTAAACAAACGATAAACAGAATTATTTATAGAAGATTTAAATAAAGAATCTGCTGATCTGCTGCTAAACAGTTAACCCTATAGGTGTCAAAAAAATAAAAGAAAAAAAAGAAAGAAACCTAGTTTATTTGGCACACACAAACACACACAATGTAAAAAGACAAAGGAACACAAATAAAAAGGAACTTAATTCTAAAGCAATTAAAAAAGGTCCGTTTTGACAGCAGGATACAACATTGCTTTACTAGTAAGTATGAAAGAGACATATAACGCACACACACTTCTTAGTGGTAAAGCAATCTTCTATCCCTCTCTACTCCGCTGTCTAATCGGGCTTCTTAGTTGCGTATTTATAAAACTGTACTTTAGCCTGATAACCGCGAAATGAATATACTTTGCAATTAAAGTAGGTTTTGCTATGAACATAGCTCATCATCATCAGCCACATTCTCCAATCAGAAACCGGCCTTTTTTAGGGTTCCGAAAAAAAGGGACCCTTATAGGATCACTCGGGTATCTGTCTGTCCGTCTGTCACAGCCAGTTTTCTCCGGATCCACTGGACCGATTCTGTTGAAATTTGGTACACATATGGACTTCTTTGACCCAAACACGGACGCGTTACGTAAATCATTAAATTTGTAGTATGGGGTCAAACTAGAAAATTTCAAAAAAAGTTTTTTGAACAATATCGTTTTATAAACGTGTTGCGCCGACCCCAAGTAACATGGGATGAGGGCAGGAAGATGATGATGATCGTGTGACATATCAAATGAAAGGGCAAAATTTTGAAAAAATATGGAGATAATAGATCTTTACCTAAAGATTACAGGAAAACCTATTAGAAGTCTATAGTGTTAAAATAACATGTTAAAAAAATGAAATTCGTTCGGAACCCTTTGCACGCGAGTCCGACTCGCACTTGGCCAGTTTTTTGGTTTATGAAACAGGAAACACCATCCGGTGCCAGCAAAAATAAAGCAACTCAATAATATAGGTACTTAGGCTACGCCGTTACGGCACCACTCCGTCTCGATATTCTCCGCTAATTACTTTTCATTTGACACTTCGACCTTCATATTATTTTAACACTACACTTGTGCACTAATTATCCCACCACGCGTTATTTCGACCTCCAAAATATGACAATGACATACTGTCGTCCTCTAGCTGCTGGCCGTTATCTAACAAAATCACTGGGTTACGCAAAAAAGCAGCGTTGAATTGCATAGAAATCCAGGGAACTTAACGGTGATCTACACTAATATTATAATGAGGAAAGATTTGTTTGTTTGTTTGAAATGAATAGGCTCAGAAACTACTGGACCGATTTGAAAAATTCTTTCAGCAATGGATACCTACATTATCAGGGAGTAACATAGGCTCAGGCATCAGGGAGTAGCATATTTTATCCCCGTACTCCCACGGGAACGAAATCTACGCGGGTGAAACCGCGTGACGTCCACTAGTTCATTATATCTTGGAATATGTTGATAGTAGAAGTATTGCTTAGACAGATCGGCAGACAATTTTTCGCTGGTTAACAGTGGCATCAAGAAACAAATACCGGTCAAATACCAAGAACTAAAAGGCGGCATAGAAAAGATAACATAAATAAACGCCGCGAGAATGCTATCTTTAATACGACTGTAATCAATTAGTTATCTTTACTTCTTTGTGAACATATTTTCTTTGATTGTAGCCAAGGTCCTGATTGGATTAGGGAATATGCATGCAATTTTTTTTATTTGCAAAATGAAATGCTTATTAGCTCTAGTAAACAATCATGAAATGAATTTTAGGATTCCGAAAAAAAAGGAACCCTTATAGGATCACTCGGGTGTCTGTCCGTCTGTCACAGCCAGTTTTCTCCGGATCCACTGGACCGATTCTGTTCAAATTTGGTACACATATGGACTTCTATGGCCCAAACACGGACGCGTTACGTAAATTATTAAATTTTTAGTATGGGGATCAAAATAGAAAATTTTTAAAAATAAAAAAAAATGGTTTTTGAACAATATCGTGTGACATATCAAATGAAAGGGCTTACTGTGAGGGTTTTAATTATATTTTTTTTTTTCATAATATTAAAATAAATGGTTTTGAAGTTATTCAAGAAATTAGACGAAAAATAACCATTCCCCCCCCCTTATCTCCGAAACTACTGAGCCTAAATTTTGAAAAAAATGAAGATAATAGATCTTTACCTAAAGATAACAGGAAAACCTATTAGAAGTCTGTAGTGTTAAAATAACATGTTTAAAAACAAATTCGTTCGGAAAGCTTTGCAAGCTCGAGAAGTTTCGGAGATAGGGGGAATAGTCATTTTTCGTCTAATTCCTTGAATAACTTCTGTTGGGGTCGCGACCTACGTGATATTGACTATTTGGATGGCTACTAAAACACTTTGTTTCACTGGTTAAAAACAGTTTATTTTAAGTACTTTAAGCTACGCTAAAATGATGGCTAATGATAGGCTGGCGAATGCATGCGGTTTGCTGTCCGAATATGCACTGGCTTCGTGGCGCACTAAGTGCGCCGGAATTGGATAGCTAGATCAGCAAAACCGTGTTCGATAGTAATTATTGCATCGAAGAACTTCAAAACCATTTATTTTAAAATTATGAAAATAATATAATTGAAACCCTTTTACTTGATATGACTTGCAATAGGGTATTTTACTAAAAAAATCTAATTAGTCCGTCAGATAGATTTAAAAAAATATTGGACACGTATTTTTACTTTTTTCACGTAAACAAAAAATGAAGACGATACAGCGCGTTGAAGACACGCGTGACGTCATGTGGCTTGGTAAAATTGTACCATCATAGTGACGTCACGCGTGTTTTATCATCTCATCGTAGCACTATATCATCCTCATCTTTTGTTTACGCGAAAAAAGAAAAAATACGTGTTTAGTATTTTTTGAATATCTATCTGACGGACTAATTAGAGTTTTTTAGTAAAATACCCTATTGGTCAGTTTTTATACAAATGCTGACTTCAAAATCAAGCTAAACACCAATACTAATAATGTATGAAACTTATCAATTACCCGTATATAGGTATACCATGATTTCATTACACATTCAAATATTAACCAGATTTATCCTTATTCTGGTCTCGAACGTCATACAGCGAGATCGGTAGAATTCCAGCTAAAATCGGGATATTTGTACCCAAGTCCATTTTTGACAAAAAAACAAATACAATATTCAATCAAATTCGTTTATTTATTGAATAAACACATTTCGGTATTTCCACCAGTGGTTTCGAACCTACCGAAAAATCGGTAGGTTCGAGACCACTGTTCATAGGCAAAATAAAATCCATTATATTCTAATTGTAGTTTTATTACATTGCCGGCGTCAGAGAGGAAGCGAATTCGACTCCCGGCGGCAGAGGGTTGGTCAAACTTATTATGATTTTGAGGAGAATGCGAGTGCTTTTTAAACACACTTTTATACAACGTACGCCTATATAAAATAGGTTTTTTTACAACACGAATCAGTCCTAAGTTACGAGACTCAAAAACAGCTAAGCCATGTTTCCATCTGCAAGCAACTCGCATGCAAGTATAGCGGTATCAATGCCGCCATATGAAAAACTAACGAAACGAAATCCCACCAGCAGCGAACTACTGAACGAAATCCTGCATCGCGGTATCAGAGTTTTCCGTGCGATTTGAACATAATACAACAATCCGAATATCAACTATCGGGCAGTTGCCCACCGGACACAACAACCGTCTGGTCGAGGATCCTCCCTCTTCTATGGAGGTTTGCGGAACTTGGCAGTTTATTCCACATACCTCTACATAATATACAAGTTTAATTACATTGCGAAGCAAGACCGAGCGATTGATCACATTATACGACGTGTAACAGAATAAACGCAATACCTTTTAAAGGCCCATTGTACTCATCATTATGAACAACTTTTACTACGGGACCAACACCGAAATCGCCAAAAAAAAATCAGCTGTTCAGTACATTTGGTCGAGTTATGCGCACAAAAATGTATGGGGCAGTTGATATTTTTTTCGCGATTTCAGTGTTGGTCCCATAGTAAAAGTTGTTCATAATAGTGAGTTTAATGACCCCTTAATAGGTATTGCGTTTATACTGTTAGAGGTTGTATATCACCGTTGCAGGTGGAAACATGGCCTTACAGACTCTTTTATTTTCGCACTATTTGCACATTTTTGAGAATAATCTTCTATTTCTTGACTTTTTTATTCAAACTATTTTTCTACTAAATATTACCTATTAACTTGAAATATTTTCTACCATCTTGGAAATTTCTATCTAAATCTTGGTACAAAAAGTTGATCTCAAACCCCTCTTAAAACTGGTTTATTTGGGGATTTCTTCTAAATAACTTCTTTTTAGAATTTTGAATACGTTTTTTTTTTTTGTAAGATTATCGTGTTTTTTTTGTACTGATTATCACATCTTTTTTCAGCCGAATCGTCTACAATGATCTCAACTCCATCACTCCGGAACAATACTTCAAACAAGTCACGCGACGTGTCGCCGAAATCAAAGCAGTCTCCGTGAGTATCGCCATCTCTTTCACACTCATAATAACCGGCATAACGCCGTCTCGTTAAACTTGCAGGAGCAGCCAACGTATTCAAATGTATGTTTAGTGTAATTTAGACCTAATGTTTATGACATAAGAGTTGTGTTTTGTTTTTTGGAAACATCACTAACTGACAGGTATATTGTTCTCTTTCTTTCAATGCTTATTAAAGGAGGAGGTAACTATGTTAGAGCCTTGTCGATTTGTTAACTGTTTGGAACGAATACTGGTAAGTAAGGCGAAAAGGAGTTTATGATGTTTCTGTCTTTTATATTTCTTGGGACAGTGGATTTTTGGTAGGTGAGATGACAGCTTCTATATCAGTAATTTACACTTGTACTGTCTTGTGACGTCATAAGCAACTTAGGCTCACTTGCACATATCCAAAAAGACGCTAATTCTGGCGTAATGGCTATACGTTATGTTTTCTGTTTTGTTAGAGGTTGTCCTTGTATCGAATTCCGTTGACTACAAATATGTTTCTGAGTGTATGTGCGTGTCATATTCTTGTTTGTAAACGCACCTTAAAATAAAGTAAAATTATATTATGCTTGCACATAGCCAATCCGTGTGAATGTCCAATTCAAACCACCAAGAATTCACTGCCTCTTCAAAACACTCAATTCTTTAGTTTTATAACTTATAATCAAACTCTTAACTAAATACATCATACACGACAAGACCTACATTTTTGAATACTTCAAGGCATTGGTGGCTATATAAATTCCTAAAACATAAAATCCAAAATTGCCAACCTGTATTTCCCGCGGCTTCGCCGTCATGGACTATCCTGCAGATTTTTTTTTTGACCGGGATAGACTAAGCGATATTTTAACTTTCATTCAGGCAAAAAAAAAACTTAATCGGATCGGTACTTCTAAAATTTCACTTTTCCAAACAAAAGAACAATTAATATTGTCTCTAAGACAAATTAGTTTAAATTACCTCTTTGTAATATTTGTTCTGATTATTATGTCCTGAATGCTCCAGAAACAAAAAAACAAATCTGATTCCTGTAAAACGTTGTCCTCCGTAAGACGACGTCTTAGGTACCTAAGTCATAATTTTGCAGTCTTTACAGCATGATCTCGAATTCAATGATCTAAACATTGCCACTGCCACAACCATATAAAGCTAAATATACGCTAGGCTACTTCACAAACCACTTTAATCTGTAAGTATAACTTAACAACTTAGTCAGCATCACAAGCCTCACGGATATGCATTATCTACCGTTTACAATACTGAGCGAGACTAAAAGAAATGAACGATCTTATGAGAGTTCCGCGGGTCTAAGAACGCCACTTTAGCAGAACCAGAAAGCAAATAACGCTACCCGTCACTGTCAAATTTTCCCAATCAACCTTGAAGTTAATGTGTTAGCGATAAAGATGAAAATGAAATTTGACAGATTATTGTGTGATTAATATTAGGCTTTTTAGCCCCCCTGTTCTTTAATTCGGACGTACCAACAATGAAATGTATGTAAATTAATCCTTTATTGAAATTTCTGCCATGATTTGGACACGAAAATCGGTGTTTTTTTGCTTTTTCTAAGTGTGAAATGATTCGCTTTGCGTTTGAACGCTTTATAAGACGTGTAACAGAACTAAAGCAAAACCTGAAAGGTGTCTTTGTACTGTCGGTCGATTCTGTAATCATGTCGAATGTATTGACAGCTCACTTTGTGATCACTTCACCCAAGCCTTCACTTCGACATGTTTACGGACAGGAGTGGGCAAAAAACATGCTTTGCTTTAATTGAAATACAAATTACAAAATACTATCTCGCAAGTATTGAAAATACGAAATACAAATTATGTTTAAGTAATGTATTTGAAATATTAAATACAAATTACAAAATACTTTTAAGAATAAAAAGTAATCCAGTCCAGCATTGGATAAAAATCAGAGTAAATGAAGATTAATCAGTAAAACCAGAGTTTCCTTTATTGAACACTAGATTTTTCCTGATACTTGACATTGACAATTTGACGTAGGCACAGTAACAGGTCACAGTGTTGCCAAATCTAAAGATCGACATATTTAGCGGTCGCCATTTTGCTTACGAAAGCTATCGAGCGCTATTTTCTTCAGAACGCACCCATTAATAAGATCGCTAAATGAAGGTTCAATGTGTTGATCTTAAAATGTATTTTAAAGCCATAAGTATTTAGAATAGTAACTACAAAATACCTCGGTCAGGTATTTGAAATACGAATTACATATTAAGCAAGTAATTGAAATACAAATACCGAATACGTATTTGTATTTCAATTACGTATTTTAATTACAAGTAATTCAAATACTGCCCAACCCTGTTTACTGAATCGACCGGCTGAACATTTTGAACAAATTAACACATCGCAGGTTTATAATGAAAGATACCTAACTCAACATTATTATAGCTTCTATTTTTGCCATAAACTGAATTTAAAAATGTACTCTTATACTGTGTGGTAAAAATGTACTCTAATACTGTGTGGTAAAAATGTACTCCAATACGGTGTGGTAAAAATGTACTCTAATACTGTGTGGTAAAAATGAGACCTAATAATGGGCAGGAAAGACTCCTATGGCCTATACATTGGTCTCAGGAGAGATACATGTAAACTTAGTCAACACTACAACGTGTAACAGAATAAACGCAATACATATTAAGGGGTCATTGTACTCATTATTACTAACAACTTTCACTATGACACCAACACCGAAATCGCGAAAAAAAATCAGCTGTTCAGTACATTTTGTAGAGTTATGCGCACTGAAATGTATGGGGGAGTCGATTTATTTTCGCGATTTCAGTGTTGGTCCCATGGTGAAAGTTGTTCATAATTAGACTACAATAACCCCTTAAGAGGTATTGTGTTTATTCTGTTACACGTTGTATACTTTTTTGAAAACTCCCACAAATCGAGTTAGCTATGAGATCAATTTATTTAGATATGAACCAGGTACAGCATTAAAGTACTAAATATATACACTTAAAATAAAATATCCTAACTAAGATCAGGCGTCAAAAAATTCGTCCGCATCGCTGTCCACTGGAAGTGAGAAGTTAGCTTAGGTCACTTTCATTCTGAGGGTACGATTTGTTGAGTTATACAAACAAATGTATGGAGTAGTTGATATTTTTTCGCGATACAGAGCTTGTCCCATCATATAAGTGTTTCATAATGTTGGCTACAAAGATCCCTCTTCAGGTTTTGTTTTTATTCTATTACACTATGTATTTATCGTGGTCAAGAGTAAATAAGACAGGGTAAAATATACTCTATTTTAAACGGATTCTCTATACACAAAGCTTGAGTATTTATGCCTCGTATCAGTATTGTACCAACAAACCATTCTACAACTCTTATATATTTTCTTATAGCTAGTGTTATTTCCCCTGGAGCGTCGGTAAATACTCGCGTATGTTTGTTGCAGAGTCCAGAGGAGAGAGGCGTTTTGATTCAGATATTGGAGAGCACTTACAGATTCACACTCGGTTCTATTGCTGGTGGTAAGTAATAACTACTTTTATTCCTAGTAGTCTTCAAATTTTTAGTGGTACCCACAATCAAATACATTTACTTATTATATAATTTAAAACTCCCAGAACACAACACGGAAAACATCAACAAAATGTCACTCGGAAATTTCCGAAATGCACATTTCAACTACAAAAAATGCTCTGAATCTTGGAATGAATCTTTGAATCTTGATTATCTAACAGATTCTAAATTTTAATTTTAATATCAGAAACCCAAATGTTGATTGGCAGAGAATGCGGCATAGCAATCTCTTTTAATCAAATTAAAAACTATATGGTTAGTTTTTTTTTATGAATAAGTCTATTTTTTATTTTTAGAAAACTCATTGACTCGTATCTTTGTTCCCCAGCCGTGGGCGCGTCAGCGGTGTACCCCATCGACTTGGTAAAGACTCGCATGCAGAACCAGCGCACGGGCTCGTTTATCGGCGAGGTGGCGTACCGCAACTCGTGGGACTGCTTCAAGAAGGTCATCCGCCACGAGGGGCTGTTCGGCCTCTACAGAGGGCTGGTGCCGCAGCTCATTGGAGTGGCGCCTGAGAAGGCTATTAAGTTAACGGTCAGTACCAACATTTCAGTTATGTTCCCCACAATCTTTTGAAAAATGTACTCATCATAAGCAAAAAGGGCGCATCTGACCGTAACACAAAACGATAAAATTAAATAAGTCGACCATTTGTGGGTTTTTTTTGTGGCGATCCACAAAACAAATGGTCATTCAAAATGGAGATAATAGTTCTTTACCTACAGATTACAGGAAAATATAATCATTCTGTAGTGTTAAGATAACATGTTAAAAAAAGAAATTCGTTCGGAACCCTTTGCACGCGAGTCCGACTCGCACTTGGCCAGTTTTCTTAGGACGGCATGGCAGTACCTTTAAGCGTGATAGTCGATAGTGATTAAAAGTCGTGAAAATTTACCTAATTTTGCTTCGAGTTAAAATTGGCATGAAGTCCAAAGCTAAATCCTGCGTTTCCTTTTCCAGATGAACGACTTGGTTCGTGACAAATTCACAGACAAAAAAGGCAACATATCCATATACGCTGAAATCTTGGCTGGTGGTTGTGTGAGTATAATATTATTAAATATTTTACAAAACTTTATTGTTGACATCATAACTGTTTCTTTGGTCGAGTTGTCGCAGTCGCCGCTGAATGCGGAGTCTTAGGTTCAATTCCCATCGTGGACAGTACTATTGAATGTGCCTGTTTGGTATTTCGGAGTGCCAAGATTTGTGCCTTGTCGTTGGCAACAGGCTCGTCCCTGTTAAATTTGACTTGCGATATAGTGCATTTTTAAAACAAATGTTTTTTCTTCCCCCAGGCTGGTGGTTCACAAGTAGTATTCACAAACCCGTTAGAAATAGTGAAGATCCGTCTGCAAGTGGCGGGCGAGATCGCGGGCGGCACCAAGGTGCGCGCGTGGTCCGTGGTCAAGGACCTGGGCCTGTTCGGCCTCTACAAGGGGGCCAAGGCCTGTCTGCTCAGGGATGTGCCCTTCAGCGCCATCTACTTCCCCGCCTATGCTCATGTTAAGGTTCGTATGTTTGTTTTCTGCTACTACATATTTAACCTGTTAACCGCCCGACTTCATATCAGTTGTCGAAACCCCAGCGAGCGGCACAAAAAAAATAAAAAAAAATAAGTACCAACAACAGGGATATGCAATACTTAACTTTGATTTTTTTTTAAATTTTGTTTCAGAATCACACTTTATTTGTGAAACATAGGTTTACATATATATCTTAACGAGCTATCGTAAATATACGACTCAGGCGGAATGGACACGAAAATATTCATCGGAATAACCGATGTAGGTGATTAAAAGGTTAATACAAAGTAACGTTGGGTGTCGAAAGTCTGATGAGATCCATCCGGAATTTCACAAACACCGTCGAAATCGAGTCGAATGAACCATACAATATGTTTAGGTAGAATGATAGAATCTTTGGTACCTGGGCTATGTGTGTGCACTACCTAAAAACCCTGGCTCTTTTTATGATGTATCGTGCGTCACTTAGTAGTAACACAGAAACTATGAAAACAGCACTTGCTGCTATTAAATAAAGGCACTATCATACTCAAATTGTTACCATACTCAAAGTGATTGACTGTAAACCTGGTCATGTCTACCAAGAATCCAAGAAAAATCTCACCAGAAGGTAGCCTGCCTTCTGAAGCAATCGGGTATTAATAACAAATGATACATTCCAGGCTAAATTCGCCGACGAAAACGGCTACAACCATCCTTTGACGCTGCTGGCGGCCGGAGCCATCGCCGGCATCCCCGCCGCCTCGCTCGTCACGCCCGCCGACGTCATCAAGACACGCCTACAGGTACGTTACGCCTCACTTTACTTGGGTTCTATTCTACTAGTAAAGTTTCCTGGCATCATATCTATCTATACTCTATACTAATATATAAAGCTGAAGAATTTGTTTGTTTGCTTGAACGCGCTAATCTCAGGAACGAATGGTCCGATTTGAAAAATTCTTTCAGTGTTAGATAGCCCATTTATCGAGGATACAATATCATCACGCTAAGACCAATAGGAGCGGAGCAGTCATGAAAATTGTGACGCAGGCGAAGTTGCACGGGTCAGCTAGTATATAGATAATAATCATGATTTGATCGAACCATACTCAGCAATCAAGTTCTAGTCTTTTCCCAAGAATGTTGGGGTTGGCTTCCAGGATAAACTGGAAGTCAACCGGTTACAGCTAAATAGACCAGTATTGAAACGACCCATACTCAGCGAAACAAACGAACTATTACTCGGGTGTGACATTGCCGCTGCTTGTAGGAATGGGAATTATCAAATAAAGAACTTAAAGATCTCGTCAAACAAGCGAAATCCGCAATTTGCGAGACGAAATTTCCTAGCGACGAATGTGACTTCTTACTTGTATGAAGATGCCCAAACAGAGGCACTCTGCTAGAAAATAAAAGACGTTAACGTCCTTATCAGCCATTAAAATTAAATTTAAATTTTATAAACCCCCGAAAAAAAACTTTAAAAAGTAAAAAAATAATTTCTATGGATCCTTTTAAGTTTAGTACGATTCTTTGGGTCAAGCTTCTTCGCCTCGGGAGTCCGCAAATCTTTTGTATTTACTAAGTATAAGTATTAGTAGCGGTCTCCCGATGCGATTACGCTTGGCCCAAATAATCGTACCTATATTAAACTTAAAAGGATCAATAGAAATTATTTTTTACTTTTTAAAGTTTTTTGTCGGGGGTTTTTTAAATTTTTTATTTAATTTTTATTTCATGTTTTTAAACTTAATTTTCATTTCGTTACTTAATATTCCTCATTCTCTTTCAATATAGTGTATATTATTCTACTAGTCAAGCCCTTTCATTTGATACCCACATTGAGGAGGTTGTGACAAAAAAAATGTAATTCGCAATTATGTGGTGGCGGCCATCTTGGATTTGATATTTTTCATTGTGTTCACTAGTCAAGCCCTTTCCTTTGATACCCATATTGAGGGAGTTGTGAAAAAATATGTAACAAGATCACGAACATGAAAATCAAACTGAACTGAACTGATTTTCCTTAAACGTGGCTAAGAATACTCCTGACTAATTCACCTTTCAAACAAAAAAAAAAAAAACAAAATCAAAATCGGTTCATCCGTTCGGGAGCTACGATGCTACAGACAGACAGACACACACACACACAAGAGAGAGAAGAGAGAGAGAGACACGTCAAACTTTTAGCACCTCGTCGTTTTTGCGTCGGGGGATAAAAACCAATACCCTCAGCTTCGATTTGCCGACGATAATTATAGTCGTCATGGGTGAGACTACGGAGGACCTCAGTACTCGATGATCTCAGTAGAGCTTCCGAAAGAATGGGACTTAAAATGAACAAAGACAAAACCAAGATCCCACACACTCCTATCAAGATCGGAGACTACACTCGAAAGCTGTAGACGAGTACGTCAACAAACGGTCCAGTTAGGCAGGGCTAACTTTGAAAAAGAGGTCAACCGTCAAATCCGACTTGGCTGGGCGGCGTTCGGGAAGCTGCGTGGTATCTTCTCGTCTCACGTACCACAGTGTCTCAAGACAAAAGTCTATGACCAGTGCGTGTTGCCAGTGATGACTTATGGAACGGAACCATGGTCGTTCACAATGGGCCTCATCAGAAGGGCTTAAAGTCACTCAAAGGGCAATGATTCCAGTTTCCTTGCGTGATCTAATCAGGAATGATGATACAGAACCAAGGTTACCGACATAGCCCGAAGGATCGCCAAACTTAAGTGGCAGTGGGCAGGGCACATTGCTCGGAATGGCGACCGCGTACCGGAAGATGCAACGTTGGCGCGGCCTCCCACAAGGTGGACCGATGACCTGGCGGGTGGCTACCCGCGACGGATGCTCTCGCACAGGAGCGGTTGTTGTGGCGACACGCGCGGGGAGGCCATGTCCAGCAGTGGACGTCTGCAGGCTGATATGACCTAAGCTAACCTATTGTTCCCCCCGCAGGTGGTGGCCCGCTCGGGGCAGACGACGTACAACGGCGTGATCGACGCCACGCGCAAGATCTACGCGGAAGAGGGCGCGCGCGCGTTCTGGAAGGGCGCGGTGGCGCGCGTGTTCCGCTCCTCGCCGCAGTTCGGCGTCACGCTGGTGACCTACGAGATCCTGCAGCGTCTGTTCTTCGTCGACTTCGGAGGATCGTGAGTATACTAACATTTGCATCTCTTATTATTTAGAAACGAATAGGGTATTTTCCTGAAAAAATGTGATTAGTCCGTCAGACATTTTTCACGTAAATAAAAAATATTATTCTTTTAGGGGAATGTGCACTGCGAAGACAGTGCCATTTAGCGTTCATATTCGAAACTTTTGCCTTATAAATAATTGACATTGACACTTCTGTGGTGCCATCTATAGATCCTGCACGCCTCCTACAGGAAACCAAGTTTTTTCGAGGTTACTTCTACCTTGTATTACTACTAACCTAACAACTTCGTGTACAGTCGTCCAGCGGGCTCGGAGCTCCACGTGGCGACCCCCATCGAGGAGACGATGAAGAAGCCGCAGCACATCGGCGGCTACCAGGTGGCGCTGCCCGTGCTGACCGGCCTCGAGACCAAGTTCGGCATCTCGCTGCCGCGGTGGTCCGCCGCCAAGCCGGCGCCGGCGCAGTAGTGCGGCCGAAGCGTGGAACGAGCTACGTACGTAGATGTATTGAGGAGTTAGTTATAATTTGCGTTTTTGTGGGTAGGACATCTTTTAGGCTTTTATAGCTCGCGTCACGTTTGCCGCTCTGGAAGCAGACTTCAGAGCATAAGCATAGTATGGCATGCTGAGGCTCTACAGAAGTGACTTCTGTCAGTGGTAGCATGGCGAAGTTGACTGTAAAAAATGTTGACAAACGCTGTCGAATTGTCACGTGTTCAATTCCTTGTATCCAGCATTTCGACAATCGCATTCGCTGATAGAATGGCACTTCGTCTGTAGCCTCTGTTTTTTCTATGAGATTTTCTACTGCGCAGTAGCCTTTTCAGACATCCAAACTGACACTTGACATTTGTCCTAAAGTCTGTTTTTTATTCCCGGAGACTAAATTGACAAGTGCAAACGTCAAAACTGACTAAAATTCTTTGTATCTATGCCAGTTTGCCATTTGCACTTGTCAATTCAATCAGACCTTAGAATATTCTAGATGAAACAAATGGTTATAAAGGCATTACTTTTCTTCGTGAACGACGTTGTGAGCGAGACAGCAATATATTAAAACGAACCCCGAAACATTAGATGCGCAATCTTTCGGGAATATCTCGAGATTTTTATGATTGTCTGCTTTGACTCGATATTACCTTTCTCTAAAAATAATCGTCAGAACGAATATTAACCATAAAAGATGTCCTGCCCACTGAAATAGCAAGTGTCTAATAAAGAAGTAAGCTCGTAACAATATTTGAAGATAAGACATAACAAGTGAGATTAAGGAGTATTTAAATAACACTATACATTTTATAATAACACACGAAATTATATTCCGTAGGCTTCATTTTCAAAGTATTTTTGATGACAATGTTATCGCCTCGCAGTATATGCAACCAGCATTTCTAAAACCGGGTCGGATTCAACTAACTAGCGAAACTCCGTAGACGTGACATTGAAGATAAATAAATTAATAAAAAGCCTGCCACGGGTGAGTTGGACTCGCACACGAAGGGTTCTGCTTACGTTTTCAATTTTATTTTGTGTGTGAAAATTTTAACTGTCTTCCTATACAGTTAATAAGATACAGCCCGCTGACAGACAGACGGATGGACAAAGGAGGCTTAGTAACGATGACATCATCGCATCAGCGGAGTTTCGCTAGCTATTTTAATTTTACCCTGTAGAGACGAAAAGTTTTTCTTAATAAAAAGGAGCTTACTAAGGGTTGTGTTAATATCTCCAGTATAAAAACGTGAAGCCTTGAGAACACGTCACGATAAAAATACTAGTAAAAAATATCCTTTTTAAATAATCTGCTTACTTTAAAAGCTCCATAGGCAATGGTGTCCAACTAACTACTAAAGGCGGTCTACACTAGCTGTGGTGTAATATTTTCTTTTTGACGTTGTATGGAAACTCTTATAAATGTGTAACTAAGTAGGCATTAAACAAAACCAAAATAATGGTAGAAACTTTGCAAACAACTATTCAAAGTATTGTTTCACTTCATAAAAAATTGGCTGTGGAACCCTAAAATTTTTTGAAATAATTTTTGAAACTTTTATTTTAGAATAATTTTTTGATTTGTATTGATATTGTATTTATTTTAGAATAATTTATTGTTTTGATATTGTAAAGAGATTATTAACATTATATATTTGATATGTTTGACGCTCTCTTTGGTGACTAAAATTTATAATAATTTAAAAAGAGATCCTACATTATAATTATAAGACCGTAGTACCATATATCATTATGGTATGGTAGCATATTTTACTATATGCTTTGATTATAAGGGTTTTCATAAAACGTTATGCTAGCACATATTTTAATGTAGGCCATATTTAAAGACAACAATTGCGTAGACTACTCACACCTTATAGCATTTTAATTAAGAGAACCTTCATATGAAGGCCACATTTTTAGATTTGTTTTTTTTTTTTGCATTCGATATGTTACAGCTAGCAATAATAATTAGATATTTGTACGTATTAAGAATCACATTAAGCTTTTATTTTCTATTAATTACTTAAGTACTTGCTTGCTATTAAGGTCGTTTTAATTTTTTCTTTCTCGCAGTTATTTGTGCATTTTTTATTTATTTTATACACTGCCATGTTTTTTAGATCCACATTTAGTTGCTATATTATGGTACTATACAATAAGCACTATATTTTTACGAAAATCTGTTCGATTTTTGCATTTAGAATAAAAAAAGAAATATATTTTTTAACAGATCGTGTTATATTTCACTTTTTGTATTTATTTTACACATGAATGTGTGAAAATTGACATTTATTAACTTGATAATTGTAACATATCAGAATGCCTTTAGTTTTAAGCGAAAATCGAAATCAATGCGAACTTTTTATTGTTATTTTTTATTTGTTGAAACAAATGGTCAAACAATGTTGCTTGATTGCTAACTTAAATTGTGTTTGAAGAATTTGTGGCGTAAAACAGACTTTTTTGTGAAGTCGTTTATAATTTAATCGGCTTAGACTTATCCGAAATGTCCATATCTCATAGAGCTTTTAAATATCTAAACACTTGCCTTCAATATATTTTTCTAAATAAGTTATAGACTATACTAAATCACTCGATTATTTTTCCAGCTGTTTAAATATTTAAAAGCAAATAATAAGAATAAGTGAAATAATAATATCTAGATAGGATGTCCCCAAGGAATGTATAACAAAGTTCAAATAAATGGTTAAAGACAATCGAAGTGTAAGTAGAAACCAATAAAAAATTGTACAGAGATCCAGATAAAGGACAAACCGTTAAAACTTATCAATTTTAATACTGAGATTACTAAGAATAACACGCTTTGTTTTGACAAACCTTGAAAAGAATAAGATTTGCATGAACAAGGCGAACTATTAAAATATTCTAATTATAATCGCGAAGCTAGCTTGGGCACGTCTTATAATATCTTCACCAATTTAGCAATAAAAGCTGTGTATACGCTTAAGCATAAGTTAACGCCGTTTGGTTCCTAAAACTATCGAAATGTTTCATTTTAAGGCAAGAAGTATAACAAATATTTACAGTATACTGTGATTTTTGTATTACTCTGGTTGGTTGATTGTGCAGACAAACGCCTATATCAGTTGCTCCTTAAAATATTATGCGTGTGTTCCGAAATATGACCCAGTATACTGGCCAATGCTCATGACGTCATGAATCCGACGCCATACTGTTGATTCGTTCAGAAATATACTGGTCATTGCGTTAACGTCATAAGTTGACGCCATATTAAAATTGTCTTATAAAAATTCATCAAAGTCTGATGCACACATGCCCGATTAATAAACGTCACACTTGTCTCACCAGCACAAAATGGTGGCACACCAATACAATATGGTGTCGGATTCATGACGTCATAAGACCGGCCAGTATACTGGGTTATATTTCGAAACACACACTAAAGGTTTTCAGCTGGATCCGGTTAGGGTAGCCGTCCCCAACAAAACGGGAATAGGCTAGGAATTCCAAAATATTATGTTATTAATTAAGAAAGCTTAACATTTAAGCATCTAAATAACGTCAACAAAATGTATTTCTTGCTTTTAAATAAAACAAAGTTAAGGGCGGCCCAATTTCTAATGCACAATTTTGTTATTTTGAGCGTAACGATAAGTTAATGTTGTATGACAACATTGTATAAAGTGAATCATAGTGTAACGACAGGTGATAGAAAGCCGATGTGACTATATTTATTGATATTGTACATTTGTGTTAAAAATAAATCGAATAAAACCTGCTTTGTAGTTTTCTTATCAACACTCCCACCCTTCTGTATTTGTAAAACAAAGTAAGAATATGGTAATTTACTGAAATAATCGAATTAGAGCGTCAGATAGATTCCCAAAAAATATTGACACGTAATTTAAGACGATACGATGTGTTGAAAACTCGCGTGTATATATTATACTCTAATATAATAAATACAACAACTCTTTGAAGTAAGGTAATTTATATTTCAAAGTACACGTTCAAAAGTGGTACAATATTCTAAAGATTTTTCAACGCTAATGTGATATACCTTATTAGAAAGCTTATTTATCAAGCTACTGAATTATAATTAAATATGTTTTTTTCGGGCGCGTTTTTATGAAAAAAAAGGTAAAATGTTTCATTACAAACAAAGCGCACACGTTATTTATTAATATTATTTATTAATTTCTATGGAATATAATTATTGTGAGTGTGGCTTAAGTTACCGTTTCTATTAAATCTTTAAGATTGTATAATAATTTTAGTTGCTGATGATCAATTCATGGAGCTCATGAAATTGAGACAAAAAATATTGATTGATGTGCCTCCGGAAAACATACAGCATTGTTTATGAAGAAGCAGTATATACTTAGCCTTATTTGCGCGGTCAATAGTACGTATACCTTAGTTCACCTTAGAATACTAGGTGGCGCTACTATCGCCGACGTTGTATTTACTCTGTGCCAGCTAGGACGCGGGAACCGCTGTCACTTTTCGAATTCATAGCGTTGTGTACTTTCGCCGCGTGCGGTCGAAATCCAAAAATACTTGGATAATCGTATACTTAACATTTAAAAAAAAATAGTAATCATAGTGTTAGAAAATTTAGTAGTGCATTTATTATTGGTTGTATTTTCAATTTTAACCATTAAAAAACCGGTTTTTCGTTATGAATTCCGCGCCGAGTGACGAACCCGATAAGGCCACCGCCGGAGCCAATCGGTCGATCGTTTCGAACTCGCCGACTTCCGAGAGTGATCAAGGACAAGAAAAAGAGGACTCTTCGTGTGCTAGCAGTTCATCGGACAGCGAAGCCGAACGAGGGGACACACACAAAAGGATTCGCAGGTAACGGTCGATCTTCTGATCGACGCGTTATACAACCAGGTCAGTTTTCTTACAAACTTTATAATGCACCAACAATATGTACCGCAGACTACCGTAAACACGTGTGACGTGACCGAACAAGTAGATAATATCAACAATGATTTTTTGACTATTCCATCAACCGAAACTCCTAGGTCGTTGGATTTTGGTGCCTGTAAAACTAGTTTTTCATTTAATACGTTACGCCAGTTAATAAGTTTGCAGCATTTTAATACCCCCACGTGGCAACATATCCGTTATAAGAAGGCATTGTTGGAAATGCTTGCGTTTCCGGACTTTTGCAATTTAAAAATTAACGGTGAACTGTGTTGTCTGAACAAAGGAAAAGATTTCTTGGCCTCAACGGAGGAAATCATGGCTTCAACTACCAACGTCTTATTACATCAAAGGGAACTATTACAATCCGGTTTACAAGCTATCATTGATTGGGCTCATAATGACCCTGCCGAGTTAAAACCCGATAACCTATTTAATAACATTTTTCTGAAACATTCTGTAATGAGTCGTCGTCTTATAAATTATCTGAACAAACCTTACAAATACAGACTCCAGACACAAAATATTGAAAACGATAATTTTCGAGATACCTACAAAAAACAACAAACGAAACAAACTTACAAAGGGAAAAACGACGGTTACACACAAACTAAAATTTATTAATTTCTTAACAAAGACGGAAAAAAGTGACTATCCAACACATTTCAGGGGAGGTTGTTTAACTTTGTTCATAAACCGTTGGCGAGCACTTGGTGCAAACAAATTCATAATTTCAGCAATTTTGTAAAGGGGTATCCGAAACCCCTTTACAAAAAACGCCCTCTCTTAATGCTAACAAGAAGAATCATGACTCAATTTGCAACCAAGCCATCCCCAGAAATGTCTCAGATAATCAAAGATCTATTGGATCAAGGGGGTTTGCGACTAGTTTCCAAGAAAACGCCCAGTTTTATCTCTAAGCCTTTTCTGCGGAAGAAAAGCGACGGATCGATGCGCCCAATTTTCGATCTTCGAGAATTGAACAAGTTCGTCAACACAAAACATTTTCGTCTGATTTCTCACGCCTCAGTCCCAGATTTTCTTCAACCTGGAGATGGGACGGATGGGATGGATGGGCAAGCTTATTTTCACCTACGAGCAGCAAAATCTCACCGGCCTTTCATAATAATCAGTTACAAAGGCCAGTTATACGAGATGACATGATTACCGTTCGGACTGGCTTCAGCGCCGCACCTATTTTCCTCTGTAACATGCTGGGTCGCGGAGACCTTGCGTGCGAAGGGATGTCGAGTGCTAGTTTACCTAGACGACTTCCTTCTGGTCAACCAAGGCCAATCCAAGTTATGTCTTCAGGCTGCGGAAGCCGTGAGGCACTTGGAACATCTGGGCTGGTAAATCAACCGCCAAAAATCTGTCTTGGTACCAACCCTTCTGGTCAACCAAGACCAATCCAAGTTCTGTCTTCAGGCTGCGGAAGCCGTGAGGTACTTGGAACATCTGGGCTGGCAAATCAATCACCAAAAAATGTCTTGGTACCAACTCAAGATTTGGAATACCTTGGCATATGTTGGCAAACAGCTGTAAATACAATGCCTATACCAATAAAAAGGAGACAAAGCATAAAATATGCTCTAGACCGTTCGTTGTTGAAAAGTCACATCAACCTCCGGGAACTGCAAAGTCTGCTGAGGCAGTTAAACTTCGCCAACTTTGTTGCTCCCCGAGGAAGACTGCACTATCGAAAAATGCAAATGTTCCTGCGACACTTCAACAAAACACGACCCTGTCAAAAACAGCTAGTGCCTCAAGTTGTGTATCAAGAGATAATGTGGTGGCGCGGAGCCACAAGATACACATTGCCTATACACAAAAAGCCTGCTACCCATTTTCTTGCTACGGGTGCTTCGGATTGGGGTTGGGGAGCCCATATAGATGGGAACCTATGTCAGGTGCATGGGCATATATCCGGAAGAAGGTAGGAACCAAATCGTTACGGTTACTAGCCCTAACCTTCAAACTATTACATCTTACGGACAAGTTCAACATAACCCCATCAGCCCATTATCTACCGGGGAGATACAATATAATAGCGGACAGGCTTTCACGAAGAAAACCACCCGTGGAATGGCATTTTCTACCTCTAACAACAGCGGAAGTCTTTCGGAAGTGGGGGAATCCAAAAAATAGACTTATTTGCGACAAAACAAACCGCGGTAGTAAAAAACTACGTATCTCTAGACTGCAGAGATCAAAGTCAAAGTCAAAGTCAAAATTCTTTATTGCAAACTAAGTGTCGGGTGGGTACCAGGACAGAAGTTAACAAAAATAGGAAGGTTCTTATAACTTAGTTGCCTGTTTAGGCATTGCAATTAAAATTTGATACATATATTTCTTCATTGAATATTATAGATAACTTACGTAATAGTATATTAATACATACATTTACCATAAATTTTACATTTTCTCATTATTTTGTATAATTTACATAATTATATCCCATTATACTACTACTAGATGCCTTCAGCAGAGCATGGAACCACAGGCTAGCGTGGGTGTTTCCTTCTCCCAGCTTGCTGCCCAGAGTTCGGGCACATCTGAACAGTAGGGCAGATCTCTAGACCATCCACACGAACTTCTGAACCTGTCGGAGACCATAATAGACGTTACAATATTACAGCCTCCCCCACAGGTACAGACATTGACTCTGAAAGTTTGGAAAATTGGGGGGGGGGTGCCCAAATAAAAGACTGGTCCACACAGGAAAAATAACTACTAAAGAAGAGCTGGCGGAGCTCAACTTTGTCAACCTATTTATCACCACTTAGATGGTGGTTGAGATGGTGCTCTAACTCTCAAGTAAATCCAAAATGTCCTCAACCTGCTGACGTCGCAATTTTTTTTTAAATATTTCTCCATCTAAAGAGAATTTGTCCTTTATTACTATCCTTGTCCACAAATCGGTAGTCCTTGTGGCCCTCATGTGGAACAACAAACCTTTTCTAATTTTATTATAAAACACACCCTTAAGGCAATAGGAGTAGCCAAACCAAAAGAAGTACGACCACCGTTCACGTGGGATCCACATGTCGTACTGAATTGGCTGTCATCAAATGCACCCAAAGACACATTGTTCGATTTAGCACGTAGAACAGCCACACTTATTGCTGGCATCAGGCCGTAGGGTTCACGACCTAATTTTGTTAAAAATCTCAAATGACAGCTTCTTAGATGACTGCGATAATATATATTTAATACCTGCATTTGGGTCTAAAACCGATAAACATTATTATAGACGGTCCGCATGGAAACTTTCACAACATAATGATAAAAAACATATGCCCTGTTACTTTAGTTAAGCTTTTAATAGAAAAAACGATAGCAAAGAGATCTGAAGTTAACAATTTGAACAATCTTTTTATCACTGTATTTAGTAACACAAAAGCTGCCTCACGCACTGTAATTGGGAACTGGGTACGGACAGTTCTCAGAAACAGCGGCATTCATGCATCCCCAGGGAGCTGTAGGTCAAATCAAATCAAATCATTTATTCGCATAGAATGTGGGTATTCAACAAAAGTTGGTAAAAGAAAAATATATATTGGCCCGTGCACATTCTGCCTGAGTATTGGCATGCAAAATTTAACAAATTAAGTTTCAAATTTAAATACTAAGGAACACCAAATAGATTTCATAATTTCAAAGATAAGTTTCAAATTTAAATACAGTTGGAACACTAATAAAATAATTAATATAATAATTTCAAATTAAAATGTCAATAACAGCTACTTAATGTCAATTATAATTAATGTCAATAATACTTCATGTCAATATACAATGTTCATGGTCATGGTTCAAGGGTCATTCAAAAAATCACTTATTGTATAGTAACATTTTTGAGTCAAATATTCCTTGAGTTTGTTTTTAAATTGTTGAAGGGTGTCATTTTTTATGTTGTCCGGTAGTTTATTAAATATAATTGGACCCATGCAAAGAACACTTTTTCTAAGTAGTGCAGTTTTATAGCTGCTGACAGTTAAAAGATTTTTGTATTGACTTTTAACGGGACCTTTCTTGGTGTCTGAGACCTTAGCAAATAGCTTTATGTTGCTTTTAACAAAAATTGCCATTTCTAAAATACACAATGACGGAAACGTAAGAATTTTTAACGACTTCACAGCCATCTCTTGGTTTTATACCGCACATGGCTCTTATACAGCGTTTTTGGGCTTTAAATATGGTATCTCTTAAAGTACTATTACCCCAGAAAATTACTCCAAACCTCAAGACCGATGCGACTAAGCCATGGTATGCAACTAAAGCTGTCTTAATGTCAACTTTTTTTTTTTCAAATTAAATAGGACATACGCAGCAGTACTCAATTTTTTACAGACCTCTTCTGCTTGTGGTTTCCATGTTAATTGATCGTCTATAAGGATTCCTAGAAATTTCGCGACCTTCGTTTTTTGAATCGTCTGTCCGTTATAGTTTACGTTAACGTTTGGTGGAATTGTACGTTGGTGAAAATGCATTATATTCGTCTTTACCAAATTTATTACCAAATTATTTTTATCAAGCCAATCAATTATATTTCTAAGACTATTGTTGATGTCCTCTTCATAATCACTAATGTCATTACATTTTATAAGCGCTGTGCTTTCATCGGCAAATAGAACCATAGGATGTCGAATTTGTTGAGGCAAATCATTTATATACAGCAAAAATATTGGAGGACCTAATACACTACCCTGTGGTACACCAAATTTGACTATTTTACCCTCAGATTGATATTTCTGTTCACATTTTGACTTAAGACAAATTCTGGATATCTCGGTATACTGTGTGCGGTTACTAAGGTAAGATTTTAGGAGATTTAACACATTACCCCTTTTACCGTATTTATTAAGTTTGCCTATTAAAATATCATGATTGACACAGTCAAAAGCCCTAGTCATGTCTGTAAAAATAGCACAGACAGGGATCAACGTTTATCATAACTTCGTATAATAAGTCATACAGTGCTGTATTAATACTTTTATTCTTTCTGAAACCTGCTTGTTCACTACATAGGATGTCATATTTTGTCAAAAATTTGTTAATTAATTCATAGATAACCCTTTCTATAACTTTGGAAAACACAGTAATCAATGCTATCGGCCTATAGTTAGCTATATCTTCTTTGCAATTCTTTTTATGTAGCGGTTTAACTATGACAGTTTTTAAAGCGTCCGGAAATACACCGGTGCTGATGGCTAAGTTAATAACATGACAAATATGTATGCTTAAATTAATTGATACAAACTTTATAACTTTAGTTGCTATTTCGTCATATCCGACGCTATTTTTATTTTTCAACGTCCTTATTACCCTGACTACGTCTTGCGGTATAACTGGAGTCATACAGCTTCCTTAAATTGGTTAGATAACCAACCAATTGACGATATTTTGTCACAAGTTAATTGGAAATCATCCAATACCTTCTTTAATCATTACTGTCGCGAAATAGAACTTCCCAAAGAAGTTCGCAATTCCTTTTTTTTCATTACATTTACTTCTACTTAAATTACAAAGAATGTCTTGAATCTCTTTATAAATAAATCATTACATGTGTATCTACTTAATTCTCAGAATAAACATTTGATAATCATCATAGCGTTGTGTTATCAATCACCTATATTTAACATTTCACCTGCAGATAATAAACACGTCTTCATAAACAATTTAATTGTAGGCAGTTCTTCCTGGTGAAGACTATGAATTCGAAAAGTGACAGCGGTTCCCGCGTCCTAGCTGGCACAGAGTAAATACAACGTCGGCGATAGTAGCGCCACCTAGTATTCTTAAGTTGAACTAAGGTATCCGTACTATTGACCGCGCCAATAAGGCTAAGTATATACTGCTTCTTCATAAACAATTCTGTTTGTTTTCCCTCTCGGCACATAATATCGGTTTTATTTTTATGTAAAACCGCTATATTATCATTATAATGCAATATCAAAACATGTCGAAAAAAGGTAAAATCTCTAAACGTCAGAATGACGTTTTTTTTTCTATGGCTTCGCACGGTTTGTAATAAAAAAGACATCCTAATCACTAGGCATGGGCAATATCGCTTTAACACGAATGTTCAGAATATCGGACATCGCATCTAGTTATATATTTCAATGAGTTATTGGCTGACACGTGGAACTCGGAAGTGGTAGATAAAGTACTATGATATTTAGGTTTCGGTTTTAATCGATTTACATAAATCCAAAACTACACGTAGGAAGGTAAGATTTTTGGTTTGAATGTAATCAGTATGTGGTCCTAACTTGAAAAATTAAAATACTGTTTCTTGGCACCAAAACAAGTGTTGACCAGTGTTATCCTTTTAGAAGTAAGACTCATTACTACTACGTTCTCCATAACTACATTCAATAGTGTAACATAATTTTTGACGTAGTTGTTTTCCAGTCAGTTTAGAGTATTTGTTTTACAGAATTGATTTTTTACAATACCTTTTTTTCAATTACTGAAATAATTCAATCATTCCTATAATTATTTCAATAACAGATTACTGAAAATGACCGGTTATGCGAAGAATAACGATACCGTTTTGGGGTTTAAGTGACATTGAAGTAGGTATACTAATATTTTGGGGTTTAAGGTAGAATGAATGTATGAACCGTAGAGTTTTGAAAACATGGCTTTGGGGTTAAGTGAAATAGCTATATCCAGTACCTATATATTTGATCACACTGAATCTATATATCAGGTATCCGCTTAACTAATACGTTATTGTTGGTGTAAGTCTCAGAACAACACACAAAACCACAATTCTATTTAAAATACAATGATGTATATAAATCGATAAAAACCGAACCCTAACAATCATAGTACCTTACCTACCACTTCCGAGTTCCACATAGAATCATCGAAATAAAAGAAGATCCGCAAACAGTCCTAATAAATTAGGCCTCAATAAACAAAAATGAAATAATTTGGGTTTTCAAGGAGTAATATTAGTCTTTAATCCTGTGTAATTAGTTTTTTTATATGACATGGGATACGAAAATTAAAAAAATAAAAACTTTATTTCAGACAGTAGTCAATAAATCCCATTAACATATTTGTTTCCGCTCTTTTATTAGGTAATGAGTTTTAGTGATTTTAATATGAGGTGAAACTTACAGAATGTTGAATTTAAATTCCTTAGTTGCACATGGTCAGGGATTTTAAAGTAAAAAAAAAACCAATTCAAGTTAATTGAAAATATTTTATTAATTGTTTTCCACATCATCGGTTATTAATATACTATCGAGATGCTGGGCGGGAGGTACCACATTGTCTTGGTACCTAGCCCACCCTAAGTACCATATTATACATAAAATATGTGCACAGCAGCCTACTGTTCTCTTGCCTACATTACAATTGCAATAGTGTTGTAGTATTGCGTCCCTACCGTTAAGAGAGCCGTCGACCAAAATATAAACAAAGTATATTTTACGGCCTACATGGCGCGATTGTATTTTGCCTCTTAGCAGCCAAACACTATTTTCAGTCGACAGCTCTCTCAGTAGACTGCTGTCAACCTCTCTGCATACCTCAATTGTGAAAGATCCATTGGCTCTTATGTGCTCGCCGTAATTGGAACGTGCCTGTTTTATTTGGTACGTTCCTAAACACACCAATATCAGTTCATTGTAGGTGAGCCGGGGAAAATCACTGACATTATTGTCATCCACATTTATTCTTTGAAAATTCGTTCGTCTTCTATTTAAGTTATTATTAATAACTACAGTACTTAAACTATTTTCTGAGTACATTTTCTGATTTACTATATTAAGAATTTCCCCAGCATCATTCCTGTCTTCGATAAGAGGGTGAAAGGCATTAATCAGGGCAGCAGCTACAGTAAAATCTTTCATCAAATTGCGAGATGCGGCATTAAAATACTCTTGGCGAAAAAGCTTAAAGTCACGTTTAAACCTACCATTAATCACCTCTATGACCCAACGACATATTGTCACTGCCCTGGAACGATTAGCCTCTAGTGTAGATAATTGTGTTTCACCCTCTTACACTGTGGCTGGTGTATAAACACGGTACCCACAATTGTTTAGTAATGACAGAGAGTCTCTAAAGCCCCTATCCAGTATAAAAACATCATTTGGAGCAAAAAATCTTCTTAATGGTTGATTTTCATCACGGAATTCTTTTAACGTTATTTCAGCATCTGATGTTGTTGCTGGATAGGGGCCAAGCACTTCGATAATATCTGACAATTATAAACATTTTTACAAGGTTTCGATACTTGTGTAAAGAATAAGTATTTTTTTGATATAAATAATTGGAACTCTTTTGTACATAAACATAAGTACCATCAGCTATCACAATTGCACTGGTTCTATTGTTGTCTCCATAAATCCCATTGGGAATCATAAGATTTCTCTGGGCAATTTGTTCTCTGGTTATGTGATTTACACCTAAGTGCAGAGGGACATAGTCTTGTACTAGGAAATCTCTAGCACGTGATATTAAAGAGGATGTTGTCCTTGTTGGTACTTGAATTAAAGAAGAGATTCTTTCAAATGAGTCTCCTGTTCTTAATTTGATTAAATATGCTGCTAGGGCAAGCGATCCATTACGCATTTGTGAGAGCCGAGGTACTTCATTAAGTATTTCAGCAAATTGCTGTTTAGTTCGACCAAACCAATAGTGGACTAAATGGTCTGGCATATTCTCAATATTATTAAAATCTATACTTAGAGGACTTGCATTTAATGCCATCAAGTCCTGTATTTGTAAAGCAGTAAACATGTGGTTGCTATTGTGAGGGGGATTATTCAAAAAATCCCATGAACCATGACTTACATGTCTGGAACATACACGGTTATTCATAGGAACATAAAAATTGTAGTTTTTTAGAAGTAATTGTCTTAGAGAGAATGGTATGGTAAGACGTTCAGTGCGATGGCAGCCCGAGACAAAGCAACGATTTTGTGACTCTGCAGCTCTTGCATATAAAGGCATCATTATGTGATCTCGAACATTTGGTGGTACCTCAATAGTAGGCTCAGGAATAGGATTGTCACTGGATTCTCTTGATGTTCTGACTACATGTGGAGCTCTGTCAGCACGCTGCCAGCATGGATGACAAATAGAGCTTGTAGAAGTTACCTATAAAAAAAAACATGTTTTATTTATATTGTATCAAAAATCCTAACACCAACTCAGAAAAATAGTAGAATCAACGACTGCAGTAGAAAAAAAAATGAACTTGTTTATGTGGGAAAAATAACACTATGCAAACAAAATGACTATTTTGAAAATCAATACATATTACTATGGAAAAAAAACATTGAATGTAATTCATTTATGTGGGGATTAACAACACTGTATAAACAAGCCAGGACTAGAAACTTGTTTGTTACTCTTTAAATAGCTATATGTGCTGTCAGATTATTAAGTACTTACTTGTCGAGGGTCAATCCATTCTGTTATAACATCAAAAATATGGCGTTCACGCTGTGTTGAATCTTGTGTCAGTGTATGGGATCTCATGCGCAATAAAGATCTTCCACAACTAATGCAAACATGACGATGGCCAACATTCAAGTTAGATCCAATATTCGAATCAGCACTGGTTCCTGGCAATGACTGTGTAGCTACCATCCAGCATGAGTCGCACACATGGTCCGATGCAGTGACCTGAAATATAGATTAACTATAAATATACAAACGCTTCATTGCTACATATCTTTGGTACCAAAGTGATAAGCACCTGCGTATGCAGGTGCATAGATGGTGGTGCATTATTTGTTGTTTCCTGTTTAACAAGCAACACTCAAAATGTAAGTATAGGTGGTGTTTTTTACTTGCGTTCGTTAATAATGCAAGCTTTATATAAAATTAAACAAACGGTCAGTGGGTAGCCTTCGGGGCGACCAGTATATCATTTTATCCAACCTTGCAATGAGTGTTTAAGTCTAATAAGTAATTAAAATAACAATAAAATAACACTTACTTGACGTGGAGATATCCATTCTCTAATCACCGATAGTATGTCGATTGAGTTTAGCGAGTTCCTTCTCATGCGAGCAGTGGATATGCCACAATTGATGCAGCGGAGATTATCCATCGTAAACAACAGGTAACAATGTCAAAAGGCAAATACGGAGTCCAAAATGCGTGCAAAGTTCAATCGGTATTTCTGGAAGAACGGAGTCCAAGAACGCAATAGGGTCGGTCACAAAGGCAGTCACAATCGTCCAACAACACAGCAAGGGTCGGTAATTAAAAGTAGCACACAAAGTAAAGATATAACGTAAGCCCACAACACGAGCGAGAAACGTTATGACGCTATCCGGCAATCTGTTGTTGACAACCGATTGTTTGACAAGTGACAGCCGTATCGAGTGTTGTAGTTCGCAAAAATGCAAATCGATTTTTCTAAAAAATCAGTAAAATAAGTTAACAACAACAAAAAAATACTTTATCTCTAATAATTGTTTCGCAATAAACTTATAAAAATACTTTTTGGAGTGAAAAGAAATATTAATCGAACATTATAGTACAAATCTTTTACTGCAAAAAATATTTTTATTTAAAAATGGCTTAATATGGTAACATCGGTTGTTATTAACAACTGCAGCACGAGGAATACATCAACTGACTTTTCTTTTTTATTAATTCCTTATTCCTAGGGTTTTTCGAGAAATGATAGAATAAAGTAGGGCTTATAATTATTTAAATATTTTTTCGAATGGTCTAATACTTTGTCTATCGAGGCCATGGCTCGCCGATCTCCTTTGTGTATAAATGCAATATCCGATATTCTGAACCGCTACATGTATATTTATCGACAAGGGCTGTCCTACTGCTGGTGTCTTCCTTGACCTCGCCAAGGCCTTTGACACAGTCTCAATTTCTACACTACTGAAAAAAATGGAAACCTTCGATGTCAGAGGTCTGTCCTTAGAATGTTACAGAAGTTACTTGTCTGGTAGATCTCAGCTAGTCAAAATAGGGGAAAGTGTCAGTGGGAGTTTGCCGATTAGTTTCGGGGTGCCCCAGGGAAGTATCTTGGGACCCACCCTCTTCATTATGTACATGGATGACATTCTTCGTCTCAACATGGCACAGGCTAACGTCATCTGCTACGCTGATGATACAGCCATCATTTTTCATGGAGCGATTTGGGCAGAGGCTCTGGAGGCGGCTGGGAAAGGGATGATTGTATAGCAGCATGGCTTGAGCAAATTTGGGGTCTGGGTCGGGTCCGCCAGTACGTTCATGCTGGAGCTGGAACGAGCTCAACGCGCTATCCTTAAGGTACTTTTGTGGAAATCACGGCGATTTTCAGCTGATGAACTTTACAAGGAGGCTGGGGTATTACGTGTACGACAGCTTTTCATCCTAGAATCCCCATTAAAACTCGTCAAAGACAGAGCGGTACTCTCTGGTTGCAGTAAAAGGGGTAGGAAATTGCCTGAAAGAATCCCCCTTCCAAAAACAAAAACCTTATTTGCGATTCGTTCGATGTATCTGCCCGTTCGAGTTTTCAATGCTGTTAGCAAAGTGTAAATACCATACCTAATGAGTACTCTGAGGCCAAAACCAAACTCAAAAATGGCTACTGGACCGGAGTTATGAGGATACCGAAAATCTACTTCTTTGTTCAACCTAACACTTATAAAAACTCACAACCTCACTTACACTTAACACTCACTCGCACCAAATGCTGTTTTCTGACTTGCCTCTGTTGATTGATGTCAATTTTGCTTTTTTTTTTATATTTGTGTTTTGTCCTCGTAATAAATTGTTACGTAGCGCTAGCAGGCCACGTCTAACATGGAGTTTTTGGAATTATTTGGGTCACCAAGACACAGGCTGCGCCTAGTTTGGGACCCGCTGATATCTTGATAAGGGCATTGTTAGTGTAATTCCATACCATTAAATGTAATGTGTATCTGTGTATGTATTACTATTTATTTGTGTTTCACTTTCTCGGGTCCCTGGAGACCCGGTCCTTTGATAGGCGTACGAGGAGCCGAAGCCAACTCGCACCCGTTAGACATTTGAAATGGAATGGGGCACCAACCGACGATTATCCCTGTATGCACTGTGAAAGTATACCGAAAAAAATATCAGCTGTTTCATACATTTTCATTGGCTAAATATTGCATTTTGAAATAGTTGATATTTTTTTCGACTTTTCGGGGTTGTTCTCAAAGTAAAAGTTGTTTTTGATCATGTGTACTTTCACTGCTAGCAAGCTCTATACATTTATTGAACGTTTCCTTTGTGAAATATTTTATTAAAAGTAGCTTACTATTATTTCGATAATTATTTTTAATGACAAATATTCGATGCGTTTACGCTCTGGCGTTCAAAAGGTTAGTAAAAGGTGACGTCACCAGCCCCCCCTCTTGAAATTTGTTGCGCTTTATCTTTAACAAATATCGATTTGAAATAGCAAAAAATACGTTTAATATTTTTTGGAAGTCTAAGTTTAACGGAGACTTGTAATTTTCGTAAAATACCCTTTAAAAGGAATCGAATCGAAAAACTAAATAAAATAAATAGTTCATTTATCAAATTTTATTTATGACATTTTGAGCCTTATTTTACAATTTACAAAACATTTTTTACAATGGCGACCCAACAACGTGATACAAAATATAAATAGCCAATGCTTCTGCGTTTTTAAGCCGCCAATGGCCTTGTTACAAAATAATGCTTTTCTTGCCAGTCCATAAATATTAGAGGGATGAAATAAAAGGAGGAGATAGACATGTACAGGGAAGAAATATTTACTATGTAATATATTTCGTTTTTTCGGTGCATTGTAGACCGAATATTTTCTTTTGACATTTTTTAAATTTGTGTATGTACACACCACCACTACTACATTGGGTATTTTTTTTCCCAGATTACGAAACGTAAACCTGACATGGCCATGTTGCAATACATCACCTAGTTACAGTGCATGTTGCACAAGCCAGTTCTCCGAATAACGCCAAACTTGAGATATAACTTCCATTTTACCGTAGGTAGTCATTCTTTGCATTTCTATACACAGTTTCAAAACATCTGATAAAATAAATTATTTTGCAATGAAGCTAATTATACCAAAAAGTATGACAAGCTTCAATAAATATAAAATTCAAACAATTTTATTGTCTTTGCTCAGTAAATGCATAGTATGCATTCCTTCTTCGATCTATTTTGAATTCATTACATTTGTACACGATTAATTTCTTTTTCGTTATTACCTTACATTCGAGACAATAATATTAAAACCGTTAAAGATATAGCCAAATGATTTTGATGATTACTTCATGTAATCTTTTAAGACAGCATAATTAATATTTATATCTGAATTCGCATTTCCTTAAACTTAATGAATTGGCTCTTTGAATCGTTGTATTTACGATAAGAACAACAGAATCTGTCTAGCTGGTACTAATAATAATTGACTATTCTATGTGTGCAGCGTTCTGTAATCTACTTTGGTTAAAATAACATTGAGCATCTAACAAATATAAAACATAAAAATAAATAATCATTATTATAAAAAGACATGCCGTTCCTAACAATATTAGACTCCAACGGGCTTGTGATCATGTAAAAATAATTGTTTTATTTCACCCGAGACCTACCTCTCAATGTCTATTTCATACAAAATAGATGTTTCTAGGATATGCAATATCTCATATAAACAATCTCGCTTTAACAATTAATATTTGAGATTTAAACAAACAACATTTATATCGAATTGAACTATATACTAAGAACATTAATCATTTAGGTTAAAGGTCTTCGGGAATTGGAAAAACTATTAAAAATCCTAATAAAATTAAGCTAATTTATGTGATTGTGTCTGCTTGACAATTATATTTCAATAGGAATATTTCATCTAGTATAAGTGCACTTGATACTAAGTAAAAATGAGGTTATTGTGTTGTAAGGAAGAGCAGAATGGAATTGAAACTTTAAAAGGCTAAATAATCATGGTCGACACAAGGTCTTAACGAGTTAGTCGGAAGACATGCTAATAGTTCAGAATCAGTCAATAAAACTCACTGAAATCAGAGAACATAAATACATAACAATGTCTTATTAAAATTATCTATCATCACCAACATTTCCAACAAGCAGACACAATCATTTAGACGTACGTACACCTTACTAAACCGATTGTTCGCTAGACTTCACCAAAATTCGTGTGTGTAGTTTCTTTGGCGTGCTTCTGTGCCTCAACGTAGCCAGTTATTAGCTTGTCGCACACGTTACACCGCAGCGTGAACTTGTTGACGTCAGTGAACTGTCTCGAGGATTTCGCTTCGTGTGCCAGCTGCTCGGCCTCTCGGAATATCTCCATGTCTTCGGCCGGGAATATCGTTTGGATACCACCCTGTGGGACAATTTGTTTGTATATTAATGTAAGAAAAACTTCACCGTAATCTTTCACAACTTTTTTGGAGTGAAATTATGCAGTCAGCATTATCAGCCTGTTCTGTCGCACTCCTAGCCAAAGGCTTCCCTCAT